>OZ007600.1:263452615-264830615 GCA_963931845.1 Maratus michaelseni | reverse complement strand
TAAAAAGTATTAAACAGTTTTCTCAACCTATGTCAACACAAAATATCATCTCCCCCCCCCCCCCACTCCCAAGTAGACACTTTCATGTTTAACAGACAAACAACAAACATGCTAAATGACATAAATATAAATTAATATATTAAACCAGGGATCTGTTTAGGTAGAATTTGGGCCCTTTAAAGGACCCTTTACACTATTTTCTTCTCAAAACAGGACCCTTAACAAATCTATTTGTCTTTAAAAAGGACCCTTCATAAAATTTCTCATCTCAAAACAGGACTTTTAACAAATGTATTTGTCTTTAAAAAGGACTGTTCACAAAAGTTTTTCATACCGAAAATGAACTCTTTGCAAATTTAATCATCTTGAAATCAAATTGGCTCGGTCCCAAAACAGCTGTAACAACCAAAGAACCTAGGATCCAGCTATATACATATAAAGCAAATAGGTTTACATATTAAATATATCCAATTTTGATGCATTTATATAAATATTTGTTCATTAAATCAGCACAAAATTCTAGGCAGCAAAAGAGACTTTTGTTTTTGAAATGTTTCTTTAAATCTTAGAAATTCATTGGTTTCTGAAGATAAAGGAATACTTTTTGAAACTTGGAAGAGATATATTTCCATAAAAATTCTAAACATTTCGTAAACGTATCTTGCAAGATGAAGAAGCATTTCTCTTTTTCCGACAGAGTAAAAGGCACATAATAACAATCATGCTCTAAACTTAACAAGGGGTATGTTTTTTGTAGAAAGGCACTTGTCGCAAACCCACTCTGCGTAGACCTCGGCCGTCAGCAGGTGAAACGCAGCCTCCGTCAGCCCGGTGCATATTCGATGGAACCAAAAATTGCATCCACTTTCACACAGAATGGCTTGATCGTTGTCATGGACTTCTTTATGACAAATCCCACAAGGGTAGATAGGGGGTGCGTTGGGGTTCTGAGGGTTAAATACCATATGCTGTTCTGGAGGGTAAACCTAAAGAAGAGGAAAAAAGAATAGCTATAATTCACCTTAATTACACCAGATTTTTCTAGACATAAAATACTGGTAATTTGTCAAAGGATTGACCCGTTCTTAAAAAACATTGTTAATTTTAGACCGGGAGACAGCAGCACAGACAATCATCTCATCGAGTTCACGGCTGAAATTCCAGAATTAGTTAAAACTCAATTCGCATATTAAAACGCAATCGGCCTGCCAAGTCATATCTTGGTGGAAAACACCTTAAAACCCGATTTTAGCGGTTGACTTGTAGGTTTAACATTGTGTTTTCCTGCACCATGCCGCCTCCCAGTCTATTTTATCTGCTGCAAAAAATATAATACAATATACAGTTGAACTCTTTTAAAGTGGTTCTCAAATTCCCTGCTCAACAACATGAAATTTTCTGACTCATTTTTAGGGTTTCTTTCAGCTCACAAAATCCTATTCATCTTGCTTTTCTGTCTGTCCATCACAGAGTCCGTTCTCAGAAACTGTATAAGTTAGAGACTCGAAATTTTGTGTACTTACAGCTGAATACCTAATGTCACACTGGAAATCATAAAATTTTAAAAATGTCTTCATTAACACAAGTTATTAATTAAAACCCTAAAAACCCACTCATTAGTGAAAAAAAATATATTCAACTAAAGCATAGAATTTAATCAAACTGCAAAGAAAATTCATTCTGAAACTCCAGAAGAGGGGGAAGGGTTGCCATAGTCGAGGTACCAGAAAGATGTGGGCAGCCATGAAACTGCAATTACCGCCTTTTCAATCAGATCGAAGAAATAGAACAATCCACGTGAAACTTGGAATAAGAAGGTAGAAATAATTCACGATTAAAAAAAATCAAATTTTGAAAAATACACACAAAGGAAACCCGAGATATCAATTAAATTTTTCTAACTTTAAAGTTGAAAAAAAAAAGATAACTTTTTATCTCACGAAAGATGGAGGTGCGGGAAAGAGACAACTGTCTGTCGAGAAAAGAATGAATCAAAACCACGTTTCTTTATAGTGGAAGAATTCAGGCTCTATTAAATTTTTTTGAAATATTGCATTTATCAATTTGAAAATTATACATGTCAATTCTAGATCAGACATAGCATCACTTTCTGCAGAAAGGGAAGAATTGATAAAATGAGGCATTTGAATTCATTCGAAAGGGCACCATGGCGCCTGCTGGGTTGGACTGCCCTGTTCTAAAAGCTATACAAGTCCGAGAGACATCAACATTTTTTATTTAATCAAGCTGATTTTCAAATGTGTCACTGATCTTGCTTAATCAATCCTAAAAACAGCAGTGGATGTAGCCCTGGAGACCGAAAAATCCCCTAGTCAAAGGGGACATGAATAGTAACCTGATTACATAAGGTTTGTACTGGCTGTGATAATATTATTCAATCTTTCCTAATCGAGTGAACAAATCAGTGTGTTTTAACAGTATGCAGTAGAAGTCTGCATGGGCAGAAATTTTCAGGCTCAGGCCTAGCCGAGTTCTACAAAACTTGCCGGTATTTCTGAAGCAGCGTTATCGTACAATTAAAATTATTAAAAAAGCACCACTTACTTATGCATAGATTTTATTTTCAGATTATGCTCGAAATGCATGGAATGCAAAATATCATTAATATTAATGACCACTTCAGACAACTATGTACATAAACACTGATTGAAGAAATTGACTTAGGCAATTACATTCAAATGAAGATTCGTTATAGACAGGTTCCATTCTTTGCAGGTACATCCACCATTTTTCTGGCATATGCTTCCCAAAACCCACTATTGTAGAAGTATCCTGCCACTGTTGTTTTTCCAATGTACAAACAAACATTCATTGATCTCGACAATTTTACTGGCACCACCCATCAGTCCACTAAGGGGCCGTTTCACTGAAACTCCCCTGATTGCAAAATCCCATGTTAACCTATTGGAAAACTTAGAAGCGTGATGACGCATTACCTAATATAATTATTAAAATACGGTTTCCACCATCAGAAAGTACACGTCAGATGCCAAAATTGTGCATTTTTAAAAATTGTCTCCTTCAATTTTAAGTATTTTTTATATGATAAAATTTTATCAAAAGGAAATTTCAAACTTTATAGGGAATTTTTAAATACTTAAAATTGAAGGAGACAATTTTTAAAAATGCACAATTTTGGCATCTGACGTGTATTTTCTGATGGTGGAAACTGTATTTTAATAATTATATTAGGTAATCCGTCATCACGCTTCTAAGTTTTCCCATAGGTTAACCATGAGATTTCACGATCAGAGGAGTTTCAGTGAATCAGCCCCTTAAATCGCCATATCAGGTGTAGGGAACACACTTCTCTCATCTCTTCTATTCCAATCAACTATTGCACTTTCAGCCATATATAGTTCCTTCAGAACCTAAACCTTAAAGCATTATTACGAATAGCATTCTTGATTCAGTAAACCAATTTCCAACACAGAGGCCATTTAAAAAAATATATATATAACTTTTTACGATGCATCTCCATATAGCTTCATCATTGGTAACATACGTTTTTTTATCATGGCCATTTTCGCATATAGTAGTTTGTTGGATTCCTTCACTTTTGAAAAAAATGATATGGCATAGTACTCAGTAAATCAAATATTGTTTCTATATTAAATAAATACAGATGTATTTCTTTTAAATGCTAAGAGGTGTAAATTAACAACATAATACAAATTAAAACAACTTTTATTAGGTTGTTTGACTCACTCCGAATCACTTTCGAAAACAAATGAGAATATTCCATCATTCTCATTTGTTTTTGAAAATGACTCAGAGTGAGTCGAAACATGTAAAACAACCTAATAAAAGTTATTTTAATTTGTATTATGTTGTTAATTTACACCTCTTAGCAGGGTGAAGAAGGGGGACGGAGAGGTGTCTTCGCCCCGGGCACGGAAATTGAGGGGGCGCCAAATTTATACTTCCATCCACGGTTTTATTCATTTACTCATTTTTTGGCCATTTATCATTTTCTGAGGAATTTCTTTTTCTCTCTTTGCCTTCTTTTTCTTTTCTGTTGCAAAACATCCTGATTTCTCTAACAAATAAGTGCAATTTTCTCTTATGTTATTTAGCTGTTTGAATTTCTGAATTAAAATTAAACCTTTTAAAGTTCTAAAATAAATGCAAAATATTTATTCAGAAGAATCCATTTATGTTTCTGAATTTTATCAATTTTGGCGCCAAATTGAAACTTTTCTGCGGGCGCATTTTTTTCTTCGCACGGTCCTGCCTCTTAGCATTTAAAAGAAATATATTATTACAAGGTGTTATAATTTATTATATTGTTAAATACAGATGATTAAAAAAGAATAACAATGCAACATACAGTTTAAAAAACAAACAAACACGTAAAATATGTTCTGGAACATCAAAGAAAAATTAATAGGAAAATAGCATAAACATGTTTTTTTAGGACTGCAAACATTTGACAAGATTTTACATTTACAACTAACTAGATGATATAGCTTTGTCACTTGGTGATTCATTGTCAGCACTATAACCCAAAAGTAGTGTTTCTAAAAGTAGAGCAAATATTTCTTAACCGACATTATCCTACAATTAAAACTCTTTTAAAAGAACATTTCATACATATTTATGCAAAAAAGTATAAAATGCTTCCTCTTGTATGCCTAGAAGACATGGAATACAGTATAACAAGATACTTAGACACATTCTAATAAATAATCATTAGAAAAATCAATGAAGTTTAAAATAAAATTTTTAAAAAAGTTTCGTAATTTTGAAGAAAATCATAAAGGCATAAACAAAAAAAATGCAGATTTATTAATATTTCTCTATAATTTATTATACCAAAGTAAATTTCAAAAGATTCCATTAAATAAATGTACTATTAATTTAACACACACACACACACACACACACACACACACAAAAAAAAAAAAAAAAAAAAATGCTGGCCCAACATGGTTTTGAGAGGATGAGTACCAGGCCTGCAGAACAAAATTAAGCTTGGGCTCATCATGCCATTTCTATTACAAGCTCTTATTTAATAGTTCTAAAAGGGGAAAAAAATGTGCCCTAGTTCAGCGGTAGAATGGTGTATGATAAAATTTTGGTGATCTGCAAAACAACCAGGACATTATTTGCATTTATGTTTCATTATAAAACAAAAATAACATTCTAAGAAATTCAGCCTCAATCAAATCAAAAGGTTGGTCATCCCTGTTCTAAAGCAATCCATGTTTGTAATGAAGTAGTATTTTAATTAAGCTAAAAATAAGAAATAGTCTTCAGCGAGAACTCCATCATTAAATATAACTCATAAACATTCTAACATTAATCAATGCTCTAAAAAAAAAAAAAAATTAAAAATACCTATAAACCAACAGGTACAGTGAAGAATTTTCTGCATCAATCTACAACAAACTAACACTTATCTGTGACCCAGCAATGCTGTGCCAAGTCTACTATCATGAGAAACAATAGTAACCCATAAAATAAACAAAATTTGCATTTATAGAGAAAATATAATGATGCAATAAATCTTAGAGACTTTTTAAGCTCATCATTTAAACAGTTAGATTAATCTGCAAGGTAACAAATAATCTGCAGTGCCCTCTGCCATGCTGCACTGTTTTTGCGGTACCTCTCTATTATTCCGTCGACCCCTTTTCATAACAAAAAACTATCGCCAAACTGTAAGATGAAACGCCAAATTGGCAGTCCGATTGACTGGATGTCAGAAGCATTCTACGTGTTTGTTATGTCATCAAGTGGTTTTTAATTCGACATTTGCATGTATTTTTCATCATGTTTTACTGATTTATTAGTTATATTTCATTCATTAAAATAACAATTGTGTCCTTAAATTCTTATATTTTATTTATTTATTTATTTTGATATTCCAATGGCAAGGTTCTCCCGTTTATTGGGCGTTACAGTTTGGCGATAGTTTTTTGTTATGAAAAGGGGTCGACGGGATAATAGAGAAGTACCGTTTTTGCTACTAGACCTACAGGAAGAAGAATTTTAACTAGGGATGCACTGAACATTTGAAAGTCTATTCAGTATTTGTCCATATTATCGAATATTCAGTTTGGCCAAATATCAAAATATTTAGTCAAATTGAATATTTAGAAAACCATATTGGTTGGAGTATTATAATTGGGGTTTATTCCAATGGATCAAAAAATGTCTGGGCCAGGACTCTAACCTGGGTAGCTTGGCTTGCCGTGCCAATGCTCTTCCTACTGAGCTATCCATCCGATATGAAAGAGTCAAAACCTAACCCGAAACCAAAACATTCAAAGTCAACCTGACCCGCGACGAAAAAAATAGCCCTGACCCGTGGTTTGGGCCGGGTACGAGTAAAATCAGGTTACCCGACCCGATGCACGACTCTAATTAGAGGCACACGACACATACTCTCTCCGTCAATTTATATTATATATATATATAGCCTGCATCGCATAATTAACTCTTACTTGTTAGATATGGCTTTGAACTGGAGATTAAAAAAAATGGTACCCATTATCCCCTCGACCATTTTTCATATAAAAAAACTATCGCCAAACTATAGGATTCAACGCCAAAAATGCAGTCCCATTCACTTGACGTCAGAAGCATTACACATGTTTCTTATGTCATCAAGTGGTTTCTAATTTGACATAAGAAGCATAACACATGTTTCTTATGTCATCAAGTGGTTTTTAATTTGACATTTACCTGTATTTTTCATTAAAATTTTACTGATTTATGAGTTATTTCATTAATTAAAATAACAATGGTGTCCTTAAACGACAGTGCCATGATATTAAATGAGAAAAAGCATTGAAAAACTGTTGTAATGCATAGTTAAGTGCAATAGATCAGTGTCAACTGATGTCACAAATATCGCCAGCTGAGAGGGATAATTCAGAAAAATAATGTAAATAAATAAATATGAAATATAGTTTAATTATAAATTTAAAATGTCAAGTTTACCTTATATATTCTTACACAATATCCAAGATTTTTTTTTTTCTGTTTTCATTTATATATTGTAATTTTGTTTTTGCTTAAAGTTACTGATAGTTGACACTTTGGTGAGCGGAGATTTTCCGAATTTCTTGTATTTTATTTATTTATTTATTTTGATATTCCAATGGCAACATTCTTCCATTTTTTTATTTGGCGTTACATTTTGCAGTAGTTTTTTTTTTCTTGTAATGAAAAGTGGTCGACAGGATAATGGAGAAGTACCAAAAAAACTTTTAAAAAAGAATTATTTTTAAACATTGCACAACTTCTACTTTTAACTGACAATTAATAAAGATATTCAGAATAATTAAGAAATAGAATCCTGTTTAAATAAAAGAAAATTCTTTTACATTATTTATATGCTGTTAGAAAGGGCTGAACAGAAATAATCAGTTAATGATCGCCTTCATATGAAACTAATAATGTACAAATGCAAGTTATTGGATATTGTCTGATAAATAATAATCTGTTTTTACTTCTTACAAACAGGGTATTTTTAATCAAAGTAAATCAAACTTTGAAGACAGAAAATTTTTCTGCAGGAAACTAAGATGCAAATCCACTTATTCAGTCAAAAATAGGGTGTATCTCACTCCAAACTGAACTTTGATTTTAGTTTGTTACTTTAATAATGATGAAAATATTGTAACAATATTTTTTTTTGTTTTGAATGCTGGATCATATCTAAACAACACTCAGCTAGACATTCTACTATTCAGAGTGCAGCTGACACTACACATACTGTGTCACTGGTCAAAATTCAGCCCCTTCCCATTTCATATCAACAATAATAGGATGAAAATCTGGATAAAATTATCTTTATTATTGTTACAGTTGTGTACGAAAATTTGGTTTCAGCTTGTAGTGACACACCCTGTATTTTTGATAGAATAAGTGAATTGAGATGCTGGTTTCCTGTATAAAAAAAGTTTGTCTTGATCACATTATCTTCCCTGAAAATTCATTCCAAGATTTTAGTACAAACCTGTATGTTTACAACCTCTGAAAGCGATTGCCCATGCCAGACACTTTTTGTTCTCTGACACATTTAAAAACTTTCTTGTTAAATCAAAAGGAATAGGAAAAAGCTTTTCTTGCTGAGTTGCCACCATTTAAATAGATTGTATTATTTCTTTTTTTCTTTAATTCCTTTCTGACAAATAAGCACTATATGACTATAATTTTTTCCCTCTTAATTCCATCAAAACATTTTCTCGATTTTAAAATATTTGTTTTAGAATAGAAGAAAATTTTGTCTGTTTATTTCAATTGACAAAAGAAGCCATGTAATTCACAGAAGAAACCCTTTTAAAACTGTCTTCTTCTTAAATAATAACTCAAAGCATAGATTTTTTTTTTTTGAGTAAAGTTTACTTGTGAAAATGTCTTACTCATAAGACATTTCATAAAAATTCATATCCGTTATTCATAAAAATGGCAGTATTTGTGTTAAATATTAAGTAAAATTGTTTTAAAATTTAACTATTATCTGTAAACTCTGAAATATAAGGGTTATTCGGCTAGCCAAAATTCTATATACTTCTGTGCCGAATATTCGGTATTCAGCCAAAATCAGTACTTGATGAATCCCTTATTATAACTATACAAAACATTAGGATTGACTCTTAAATTAGACTTGCATTAACTTTTCAAACAGTCTAATGTTCAAAAAACATTTTCATAATTCAGAACCAGTTATTTAAATAAGAAGATGGCAAACAGCTGTTAGAAAATTTTGGTGACCCATTAAAAAAAAAAAAAAAAAAAAATCTAGAAGTTATTTGTTTTATTAATAATAAAATAACAATAACATTCTAAGAATTATTTTTATTTATGGAATTTTAGATGTTTAGTTTTGAAAATTTAAATTGTAGCAGGCATTGATAATTATATAAATAGATGTTACACAGAAAGTTAGTCTACATTTCTTTGTGTGATTATCATCATATGATGATTTGGTTCCTATGCAGGGCTGGTAGCTAGAAGTAAACAATAGGGGTGCTCAAGAAAATGTAGGGGGGTGGGGGGCTCCTACTATTTCTTTCTCTCTGACACATGCACACACAAACACAGATATATAGGATCAATATAATACATACAAAGTTTAAGAAAAATGTGAATAAAATGGTCGTTAAACTCTACAAAACAAAATCATTTGAGAAATAAATGTGAATAAAGAAAACTCAGACTACCTTTCCCGAGGATATAGGTACAGGTTTGTTGTGCATAGGTGGTCCAGGCATATGTGGAGCCATGCCAGGCATGGGCATAGGGGGAGCATGGGGAACGGTGGGAGCAGCAGGAACAGTGTCGTCAAACGGGTTGCTCGCTACAATAGTCTCTCCAAATCCACTTGTTGGCTGGGGTGGGGCGAGATCAGGCAAAGCTGGGCCTAGCTGGAAAAGTTTTAAAGCAATATAAATAGAGTAACACTTAAAAATAAAACATTATATCTTATTATGTCCACTAAGGAAGATTTTCTGATTCAGCTAATGAATGTTTTATTGGATTTGTGCTGTAACATAATCAGGACCAGATTTACCACCAGGCTAACCTAGGCAGGGGCACAAAAACTGTGTATAGATTTATTTATTTTAAAAGAGAAATAAAGATCCAAGAGATAGCTCTTTTCAAGGCTTCTTTTCTACTGTCTAGTCCTTTTCAAGGTGAAACAGGATGGGAAAAACAAATTTTATTTTCTCAATTTCTTAAAACTGACACTTTGTGTTCAGGTTCATTCCATGGTAATTTATGTTACATTTAGATTAATTTTTGTAATATAACACAAAAAAATATTGAAAATGTAATGTTGATAGGATTTGTTAAATATACCTATCCAAAGCGAAATTTGATGAAAATTACCTAACTTTAGAGCTATTTCTTGAACACTGGCCATTATATTTATTATATAGGTGAAAAATAGGAAATTTAGTTAGTAGCCAGTGGCCGGTAGACTCAGTTTCATGAGTGGCCACTTTTTAAAGTGAGTAGCCACTATTATGTTTCAAACTTTCTTGACATCTAGATAAATTATAATCATTGTATATAAACATATTTTTCTATAAGAGTTTTATACCTATTGTATGAGTGTACTTCGCATGATTAAACAGTATCTCTTGAAGAAAAAATAATCCCACTGTGGCAGGAGTCGAAATATTGAAGATACTGAAATGTCCTTAAAATCCGCTTGTGCTTTGGTGGGGAAAAAAAGAATAAATAACTTGAAATGCACGTGGAATCAAAGCTGATAAATATATTTTGCAGAATAAAGCTATTTCTTGAAAAAATAATCCAACTAAAGAGTAAGCACATGAAAAAAAAGCTGAAATATTGAAAATACAGTTGAAAACAGTTGTTGAAATCTGTTTGCATGTGGTAGATAAAAGAATTTACCAGTTCTCTCATTAGATATAATCAATGTAGAGATGCATATTTCCATGAAAAATGGTGTATTTCACTTGGCGATCGATAACAGATTTTTTAATCGCCACGTGGCAAGTGGCGATCGATGGCTAATTTTTCAATCGCCACTTTTAAACTTTAATCGGCACGTGGCGACGGCTAATTTTCACCTCTAATTTATTATGGTAACTTAACGTTCCTTTTTCAGTAATGTAAGTTACCATTCTAAATATAACTTTCAAAGTTCAAGAAATGGCACTAAATGTAAGTAATTTTCATCCAAATTTCGCTTTGTATAGGTTTCATTAACAAATCAACATTACATTTTGAATATTTTTTAGCGTTATATTACTAAAATTACTGAAGTCACTTATTCTAAATGTAGCGTAAGTTACCATGGAATGACCCTTCAGCTGCCTAGTTGAACCTGGATCTGGAAAAATTAATTAAAAACTAGATTGTTCAACAAAAACCTACATTAGCAAGTCTAGTCTAATAGTGCATGACTGTAATTTCTACATGGCAGGACCACCGAAATTCTGATGGTTAGTGCTGTCAAAATCCTAGTGGCTAAAGCTGCCAAAAGCCTAAAACTGGCTCTGAACATAACACAACCATATATCATTTTAATTTGGACAAGAAGTCATGCTTTGGTTAACAAAGATTTTGGCTAACAAATGTGAATCCAGACAGAATTAACTTGATTAGCCAAGGTATTACTGTAACCCGGGGTTTGTGTTTATTTGCATTGTATATGTGTAAATTAGAGAAAATTCATGACTCACAAATTTTATAATTGAGAGTTGAACAATGAACAACCTCCATTTCCCCAGCTGAAGATCATCTCTGATTAGACTCATGCGATAAATGATGAAGTTTCTGAATAATTGATTGCTCATAATAATCTTTCATGTTTATAATAATTTTTTGTTTTAAAACTCATGCATTGAAGGTGCAGGAAAAATGTCAGGAATATTTTTCTTATAAAAAGGAGAGTATACACTATAAGTAGAAAAGAGAGATTTAAAATTTAGGTTCCACTATAACTAGTGTTGCAAGGTGTCCCAATTTATATGGGACATCTTGATTTTCAGGAATTACAAGATCTGTCCTGTGTAACTGTTGCCAAATGTATGATTTTTCAGGATGCACAAATTCTTTAAAATTTCTTTTCATACCAAGAACCATACGGTACTAAATGTACACTGAGTGGAGCTTAATTCTGCCAAAACAAAACCTGCCTATAGGGCGATTCCACCGTTATATGTGTGACTTTTAAAGAGTGTTTTCAAATTGAGACAAATTTGGAAGTGAAATTATTTAGATAACGTTTTACTTTTTTTATTGCTATTACAGGACACATACAGAATCATTTTTGTAGTGACACCTTTAATCTAAAGTAATAATAATAAAAAAAAATAGTAAACAACTTTACTATTTTTTTTTTTTTTTTTTAAGTTTGTTATTACTTTAGACTAAAGGTGTCACTAAAAAACTGATACTGTTATGTGTCCTGTAATAGCAATAAAAAAAGTAAAACGTTATCTAAATAATTTCACTTAAAAAAAAACACTCTTTAAAAGTCACACATTTAACGGTGGAATCGCCCTATAGGCAGGTTTTGTTTTGGCAGAATTAAGCTCCACTCAGTGTACATTAACAAATAGCTTGGTATGAAAAGAAATTTTAAAGAATTTGTGCATCCTGAAAAATCATGTAATGGTGGAATCGCCCTATAACAGATTTGTTTTTCCTTTTTAAATGATTCGGATGAAAAAAATATCGTACAAATATACCTGCCTAAGGTGGAATATTTTTTGCTCCTTATTGATTCTGTTTTTAGAGGCTTTATTGTACTTTGTTTAGTAAAACTCATGAAATGGAATCCTGTATTAAAAGTAAAAATTTCATAGCCTGTGTGAAAGGAATATCACACATCTATAACTGCACAATCAGAAACCTCTCAAAAACAGAATTTGTTTAGCGATTCCACTTTCACAGATCTTACTATACAAGATTAATTATTGTGTTTATTTATTACAGTAAAACCTACTAAGACAAAGTATCAAGATTCCATTTTAGCAGATATAACTGTATGGTATTCTTTCATAGGAACCATTAATTTGTTTAATTTAAGACAGGTTCAGTTTTCACAGGATTTACTGTATTTCTATGTCTCAATTTAGTAGTCCTTATCCCGCCTTTTTGGGCTCCTTGTCCTGCTTTTTGTGACAATAAAATTTAAAACACTAGTTACAACACACCATCCCAAAACCTGGTTGCAACAACAAAATTTAGAAATTTATGTGGAATTTTAGGTTTAATTTTTAGAATAATAGTTATATAAATAAGTTATAAACAGTTATACTTTTCATTAAGCTCTACTTATGTCACTAAGATTGTAAGATCCCAATTTATATCTTCTTCTCAAGTTACCTATAGTGTGTATGTTTCACAATGGGTACCTTTGTTAGCTTTCAAGCTAACATTTCCACTTGCTGCAACGTGATGTTCATCTAATAAAAAAGTACCCGAAATTTCTATATTACAAATTTTTTGGAGGGACCTTGATACGTGTTCCATTCAAGTGCAACTGTGTCTATTTAAAACACTCAAGAGGTATGTTTGAAAATGTAAGGAATAAAATTAATTACTTTTCTCTTGAAAGAAAAAGGAGGTGTATGGTATTAACATTACTTATTTATTTGTTAAAATTATGAAGTTGAATTTAAAAGGAATTATTTGCTTGCGGCTGAGAAAAATGAAGAATCCATAAAATAAATAAATCCTACAACTAAATTTTTCAGCAGAGCTGAATATAGGTCAAAATTAACTTTTTTACTCACTGGCCACTGGCCAGTACATGGATTTTTTAACACTGGCCAGTAACAAATTTACAAATACTTGATAAAAAATCAAGAAATTCATCAAATGATTGTGGAATAAATAGCGAAATTCGTCAAATTGTCTCAGGAAATAAATCATGAAATTCGTCAATCAATCGAGGGAAAAATCACGAAATTTGTCAAACGAACACAAAAAAAGAACACTAATTTTGTCAAGGAATTGTGGAAATAAATAGCAGATTTTGTCAATCAATCGCAAAAAATACAGCGAATTTTGCAAAATTACTGCAGGAATTATTTTTCTTTTTGACAAAGTATTCTGAAAAAATTCGAGAAATTCGTCAATAGTCTTGGAAAAAACCCCATGAAATTCATCCAATGATCTCACAGATATATCGCAAAATTCATCAAATGATCTTGTATGAAAAAATCACAAGAGTCGTCGAACAATCGCGAAACAGGATTGCACAATTCGTCAAATGACAGTGGGAAAAAGTGCAGAATTCACCGAACGATCACAAAAAATATCATGAAATTTGTTAATTGATAGCAGAAAAATTGCAAAATTCGTCAAATGGTCTTAGGTAAAATAATTGCGAATATTGTCAAATGGTTTCAAGAAAAAAATTACAAAATTCATCAAATGATTTCAGGGAAAAAAAAAATCGCGAAATTCACCCAATGGTTGCAAAATTTGTCAAGAGACAGCAAAAAAAAAAAAAAAAAAAAAAATCCCATTTTCTATTCAATTTTCGCAATTGGTGAGTGTGACTATTAAGTTTGGCTAGTGGTGACAAAAAGGTCAATCGCCAAATTTCCAGTATTACTCGCTGAGTGGCAAGTGTTAATTTTGTCCTATAGAGCTGAAATTACGTTGGAAATTAATGAATAAGTACAAAAGGATGTGAATCATCACTTACTACACAGCGTACAACCAACAGAGTGAAAAAATGTCCAGACCAGGGATCGATCCTGAAACACTTGGTGTCATTCACCAAAGCTCTACCAATTTGAGTTGATATCCAGACTAGCATTTGTTTGTGCTCATGATGAAGCCTTTCCATCTTGTGCTGCAAAGTTGCAAGCTCTGCCAATGTATAAGAGTGAAGAAATGCTAGACTGGATGTCATCCGGATAGCTCAAATTAGTAGAGCATTGGTGCATGATACCAAGGGTTCCGGGTTCGATCCCCAGTCTGGTCATTTTTTCACTCTGTTGGCTGTACGCTGTGCAGTAAAAGTGATTATTCACATCCTTTGTATTAAATAAATCCTAATTTGGATATTTTTCATACTTCTTAATTTTGACAATGAAAATTTTAAAAAATGGCAAAGAGCAAGGAAAAGGGTGAGTACAATGGGGTTAAACATAAATAAAATTATCTTAGCTTCTTGCAACTATTAAATTTGAATGTGTTTATTTTAAGAACATTTGGTTCTTACATTTATCCAGTTCAGAAAGATACATCACACCAACAAGGGTGCTGCTGGTAATACTGATTACAGTAACCTCACTTTTTTTTCCCTCTCTACATTGATACTGCATAATTAATAGTTACCATATAAATAATAGTTGCAGCATCAATAATAGTTGCAGTATCAATAATAGTTGCCATATAAATAATAGTTGTCATATAAATAGAAGTTGCAGTATAAATAACAGTTGCCATATTAAAGCAATTTCAGAAATATTTATATAATAATGATACAGTATAGATATTATGAAAATGTATAATATATCATATCATAGGATATATATTATATTCATTCGGATGGGCATAACATAAAGCCAGAAATGAAAATTTATCTTATCATCAAAAGTTGCCAACTTGATGTTATTTATTCAATAAATGTATACTAAATTAATGTATTATTTTAGGTTGCTTTTATATGACACTCTTTGCTATAGGTGCAGATTCACGGTCGCCATGTGGAGATTCAATTTTTTGCTGTGGCCACTAACTTTTGATGCTTAAGTCGCCATATGATTTTAAAAGTGATCAATTTCTGGTATTCCCAGTCCCTATAGTGAAATTTTGATATTAAAAATCTTAAAAAATTAAGACCAAAACACATAACAAAATTATTTTTCTTATAGAAAAACAAATGTTTGAAGTGTGTTTTGATTTTTATAGTGCAAAATAATCTCACACATTCAGATTTTCTTTCATATGTATTTTTGTATGGCAAAATCAAAATAAGAAATATTGTTTTTCTAATATTCCCCATGATTGCTTAGCTAATACATATTTTTTTTAAACTGTATCTTGCCCAACTATGTCTTCTGACTGTACATGAATACATGATTAGATTTGTATTAGACTTAATTAATACTAGATGGAACCCGTCAAAATTTGACGGCAAACAACTTGATACTACCATAAAAATAAAATTTATAGTTGCTTTAACTTGACAAATTTCATAGTTGGGAGCATAATATAATTAAGCGGTCACAGACCTTTCCATCAATATATCACATGAAGGGTGTGTGCAAAATTTAGAAAGCACCCCTTGGGGGGGGGGGCAAAGTGGGGAGATGGACACCGGAGATGCATAATATGATTAAGTGGTCACAGACCTTTCCAATGATATATAACATGAGGGTTGTGTGCAAAATTTAGAAAGTACCCTTTGGGGGGGAGGGGGGAGCAAAGTGGGGAGATGGACATCGGAGATGCATAATATGATTAAGCAGTCACGGATCTTTCCAACAATATATGAGATGAGGGGTGTCAACAAAATTTAGAAAGTATCCCTTGGGGGGGGGGGGGGGGGCAAAGTGGGGAGATGGACATCGGAGATGCATAATATGATTAAGTGGACACAGACCTTTCCAATGATATATAACATGAGGGTTGTGTACAAAATTTAAAAAGTACCCCTTGGGGGGGAGGGGGGAGCAAAGTGGGGAGATGGACATCAGAGATGCATAATATGATTAAGCAGTCATGGACCTTTCCAACAATATATGACATGAGGGGTGTCAACAAAATTTAGAAAGTATCTCTTGGGGGGGGGGCAAAGTGGGGAGGTGGACATCGGAGATGCATAATATGATTAAGTGGTCACAGACCTTTCCAATGATATATAACATGAGGGTTGTATGCAAAATTTAGAAAGTACCCTTTGGGGAGGAGGGGGGGCAAAGTGGGGAGATGGACATCTGAGATGCATATGATTAAGCAGTCACAGACCTTTCCAACAATATATGACATGAGGGGTGTCAACAAAATTTAGGGGTGGGGGTAGTGGCGGGATGGACCCCGGAGATACATAACATGAATAAGTGGTCAAAGACTTTTCCAGCGATATATCACATGAGGGGTGCGTGCAAAATTTAGAAAAGTGTCTCACTTGGGAGGGGGGGGGAGTGGGGGGATGGACCCCAGAGATGCATAACATGAAAAAGAGGTCACAGGCGTTTCAACTTGCAACTTTTTTCTTGAAGGCATTTGACAATATTAAATTTTTTTTTACCTAAGACCCTTTTTTACGATATTCTTAATATTTTTGCACAATTCATCAAATGTTCATGGAAAAAATCATGAAATTCGCTAATCAATAGTTGATAAATTATAAAATTCAACAATCGATAACGGAAAAATCACGAAATTCATCAAATGGTCTGCACACTGATGTGATGATCAAAAGGGTTTTGAAGTATAGGACAAAATTAGCTTTTGCCAAACAGCGAGTAATACTGAAAATTTGGCAATGGACTTTATTGCCACCACTGGTCAAACATAATAGTCACACTCACCAATTACGATGATTGAATGGAAAAAGATTCTTTTTCTCTGCTGTCGCTCGACAAATTTTGAAACCATTTGGCGAATTACACGATTTTTCCCCCAAAATTGACGGATTGTGATTTTTTTTCTCGAAGCCATTCGACGATATTTGAAAACTTTTCCCCCCGAAACCAGTTGATGAATTTTGTGATTTTTCCACTGTCGATTAATGAATTTTGCAATTTTTCCGCTATCAATTGACAAATTTAGCAATTTATCGACTATCGATTAACGAATTTCACGATTTTTTCCATGAACGAACAAATTGCGCACTTTCTTCCCACTAATGTTTGACACATTTCGCCCTTTACAATTCAGCCAATGAGTTGAACGTTGTTTCTTTCCAGAAATGTCAGGAATGAAACAATTATTCTTTAGGATGAATTCCCTTCGTTCGATGCCCCATGTGTGCGATGCAGCAACGGACGTCACAGACTTTTTAGGGCACCTGCAGACTAAAAACATCTAACCAATCTTTGCGGGTGAAAAAATCCCAGATTTCGTCAAATGATTGAGGGAAAAACACTAAATTCATCAAAGGATTATGGGAAAACATGACTTTCGTTAAAAGACCACAGAAAAAACGTGAATTATGCAAAAGGATCGCGAAAGATAAGCAAATTTGTTCAAAGAATCGCTAAAAAGGAAATTTCACCAAAAAATCACGCTTTTTTACTAAATTTAGTCTAAAAATTGCAGAATAAAATGAATTTTATCAAAGAATCGCTGGAAAATGCGAATTTCGTTAAGGATCGCGAGAAAAATGCGAAATTCTTCAAAGGATCACTGAAAAAACATGAATTTCGTCAAAGAATTTCTGAAAAAACATGAATCTCGCCCAATAACAGAAAAATCATGGTTCATAATCATTATATCATACATTATCAAAAAAGGAAATTTCACCAAAAAATCACGCTTTTTTACTAAATTTCGTCTAAAAATTGCGGAATAAAATGTATTTTATAAAAGAATCGCTGGGAAACGCGAATTTCATAATCGATCGTTAGAAAAATGCGAATTTCTTCAAAGGATTGCTGAAAAAACGCCAATTTCGTCAAAGGATTGCTGAAAAAACATGAATCTCCTCAAAAGGAAGCAGAGAAAGTGAAAATATCGTCAAAGGATCACAGAAAAACGCAAATTTCGTCAAAGGATAGCAGAAAAAACGTGTATTTCGTCAAAGGATTGCAGTTAAAACATGAATTTTGTCAAATGATTGCTGAAAAAACACAAATTATGTCATAGGATCGCTGAAAAAATCATTAATTTCATCCATCGGCACATAAATATCATGAATTTCGTCTATCGGGGGCATAAAAATCCTTAATTTCGTCGGTCGGGTAGAGAATTTTTTTTTTCATCAATCGGGCGTGTAAAAATCATGAGTTTCATTTATCGGTCACCTAAAATACACAAAATTCTTGATACGGGCACATAAGAATCAAGAAATCAGTTGATCAGGCACGTACAAATCATTAATTTCCTCTATCGGCACATAAAAATCACGAATTTTGTCTATCGGGTGCATAAAAATACTTAATATCATAATCTTTTACCAAATTTCGTATAAAAATTGCAGAATAAAATGTATTTTATAAAAGAATCACTGGGAAACGCGAATTTCATAAACGATCATGAGAAAAATGCGAATTTCTTCAAAGGATCGCTGAAAAAACACGAATTTCTTCAAAGGATCGCTGAAAAAACATGAATCTCGTCAATAGGCAGCAGGGAAAGTGCGAAGATCGTCAAAGGATCACGAAAAAAGCAAATTTCATCAAAGGACCACAGAAAAACACAAATTTCGTCAAAAGATAGCAGAAAAAACGCGAATTTCGTCAAATGATTGCTGAAAAAATCATTAATTTCATCCATCGGCACATAAATATCATGAATTTTGTCTAACGGATGCAGAATTTTTTTTTTTCATCAATCGGGCGTGTAAAAATCACGAGTTTCATTTATCGGTCACCTAAAATTCACAAAATTCTTCAAACGGGCGCATAAAAAGCAAGAAATTAGTTCATCAGGCACATAAAAATTATTAATTTCCTCTATCAGCACATAAAAATCATGAATTTGGCAATCGGGTGCATAAAAATACTTAATTTCGTCAGTTGAGTGCAGAAAAAAAAAAATCGTCAATCAAGTGTGTAAAAATCATGAGTTTCATTTATCAGGCATGTAAAAATCATGAAATTCTTAAATCGGGTGCATAAAGATCATGAATTTTGTAGGACGGGCACTAAAAATCACAAATTCATCAAGTGGGTGAGTGAAATCACGAATTAGTCAAGTGGGCACATAAAAATCACAAATTTCTTCAATTGAGTGCATAAAAATCGTAAATTTTGTCCCTCAGATGCAGAAAAATCATTAATTTCATCGATCGGGTGAGGAAAAATCCTGAATTTTGTCAAACAGATGCAGAAAAAACACAAAAGGAAAAAAGAAAATCAGAAAATCCTGTATTTGTCCAGTTTTTTTCATATTTTTAATCGCCAGTTTTCTAAGTTTTATCGCCGAGTGCTTATTTTCACCTTTAGGTGGCAATAAAGTCAATCGCCAATTTTCAGTATTGCTCGCTGATAGGCAAGTGCTATTTTTATCCTGACAAAATGGTTATCGTATCAATGGATGGAAAAGGAAAAGTGTGTAGTGTATATAAATGAATTCTGCATTGACTGTCACCTTGTATAATGACAATTGTGTACAATTTATCGCGTTTGATGGAGTTTTTAAGTTTCAAGTTTAGATTATTATATTATTAGGTAGTTTTTCATTTTATCTTTATTTTATTTTATTGAATCATTGAAGGTAAAACAGATATCTATTTCTGTGTTCATGATTGAGTTCTTTAGATATGTTTTGATTCTTCGTATATTGTTAGCAAAATTATTTAGTGCACATAATATAATTGTAAAGCATGCTTTATATACATTCTGGTGCATTTTATTAGTTGAAATTTGTTACATTTTTCGAAATGATTGTTGAATTTTGTCATATTTTTTCCCGCAACCAATCAATAAATTTCATGATGTTTTATTGGTGATTGGTTGCGGGAAAGTATTGTGAAATTCAACAATCATTCAAGAAAATGTAACAAAATTCTACTAACAACAGGAGCCTCTAAACAAACCAGTTCAAAATATGCATTCATATACATTAGATGCTGTACCATCTGTCCATTTAAATATTAAAATGTGTACTAAATGATATAAAACATTTTAAAAACTGAAATTTTACACTTACATCTTAATTGTAAGTTTCATTGTTTACATGAGTGGATTTTAAGGAGTCTACTGCATATATATATATACACATATACTAAAATTATCTATCTAAATCCATTTGAATCATTGAAAGTTTTGTTAAGATTTGATCATATTTCAATCTTTAGAATGCTTTTCTATTACCCGACATAATACCAATAAATTGTCATACTAAAGTTCCAAAACCTTTAAAAAAATTGTCAACAAACCAAAAAATTCCATGCAAAACACATCCATACACACTATCATAACAAAATCATCAAAATGCACAGGTGGTAAAGCTGTTTAGAAGCTCCTGTTGTTAGTAGAATTTTGTTACATTTTCCCGAATGATTGTTGAATTTTGTGATCTTTTTCTCGCAACCAATAAATAAATTTCACGATGTTTTATTGTGATTAAACTATGAATTTTGTTATTTTTTTACATATAAACACAATTGCCGACTCAGCAAGTTTCTGGATTTGTCCATGTTAGTGAAACTTTTTTTTTTTTCATATAACTGCTGGTCAAATTTTTAATCAATTTTTACAGCCGAATGCAACTATTAAAACATCTGTAGTATTATATTCAAAAAGGTAAATTTCAGCTTTATAAATCCTAATAAAAACTCCACCATTACTTTTTAGTTTAAGAAATTTAAAGTAGCAAAATATACATACGACATATCCAAAGAATTCAATCATGAACACAGAAATACATATGTGTTTCTATGTTCATGAGCTCAATATAACAAAATAAATAAAGATAAAATGAAAAAATACCTAATATTTATAGTAATCCAAACTTTGAAACATGCTGCTTACAATGACTCCCGACTAAAGATCTCTAGAGACAGGAAATGCCCTCACCTCATTTGCTGAAACAAATCTGTCTGTAGAGAGTAAAAGCCTCTAGCTGATTGGCGGAATGCTCGCGCATGCGTATAAAAGTCAAATTCGCATGAAAAACGAAATACCAGGTTAGCTTTAAATATATGGATTAAAATTTTGTTGTACATGTGCGTATATTAAATAAATTACATTACACTTTGAATTCCTGAGTTTTTTGTTCAGCTTTTTACCCCATATAAACACTATTGTTTTTATGCGTTTGTGTCACAATTGTGGCCACTGGGTTTTTGATTTTAGGACTGGCTCCGTCTAAATTTTGGGAATCTGCAACTATAATCTCTGCCAAAAGTTAAGCACGTAGCAATAAAATGCTAAAAAAATCGGCAAGTACTGCTTGTATTGACACGAAATGCTGCAAAAAGAGTAGCAAATATGTTTACGTAGGAAACAAAACAAAGAATTCCACACAAAGATGAAAAAAGTATTGAATTTTCATAAGTTATAAGATGAAGTTATATAGAAGTCATTAAAACAAAAACATGTTTAAAGCCAAAACAAGGAAATAAGTCTGACATTATTAAGCTATGTGAGCACCCCTCACCCGCATACAAAGTTTACAGCACATGAACATGCTTTCCACGACGGGATCAACCAACATAGAGTCAAATAATCACCATTCCTCTTGTAGAGCAGTTTGCAACTCTGTGAGAGTGGCTGAAGGTGGGAAACATGTACACACAGACACAGCAATGCTGAGGACATCCCAAAGATTTTCAATGGCATTAAGGTTAGGCAAATATGCCGGACACTCCATACGCGCAATACTCTCACTTTCCAGGTAGCCTTCGAAGAGGGCAGCTGTATGGGGACGTGCATTATCATCCATTAAAACAAAAGCAGAACCAATTGCTGCAGCGTACAATCTTACAGTGGGGTCTAGAACTTCATCCCAATACCAGACAGCCATCATAGAATCCCGTCTAAAGATGTGCAGGTCAGTGCGATATCCCAACGAAATCCCTGCCCACACCTTGATGTTTCCACCTCGAAATGCATCATGTTCGGTGATGTTCTGGGGCCAATTGCATGTGCCTACTTCTCTCCAGACCCTTACATGCTTGTCACCTGGTTGCAGGGCAAATATAGACTCATCTGTGAACATATCGTTGCCCCAATCAGGCATAGTCCAATTGATATGTTGCTGACACCATTTTAATCGTACTCCTCTGGATTGGATGGATAGAAGAACACAAACTCGGGGTACCCGGGCGTACAGTCCATTCATGTGTAGCCTTCAGTGCCCAGTAGTGTCAGATATCGTCTTACTAATCGACACTACAACCATAAATGTCACATGTGTGTAGGTTACTCTTCGATTCTGCTTGGCTACAACAGCAATATATCGATCCTCCATGGGGGTCATAACCCTTGGACAACCGGCCACAGGTCCTCAAACAGCTGTTTGGCTGGTTAAGAATTACTTTCATAATCTTGAAATTATGGAAAGATGAAAGACGCCAAAGAAAAGAGCAACATCTGTGATTGATTGTCCTACTTCAATGCGATCGACGGCATGCCAACACTCAGAATCGTCCATTCGTCTTCTGGAAACCATAGAAACATGTCTGACTTGAATACAAAATGCACGAAAGTTCTAAACACATTTTATTAGCACTTGCATGCAACTCCTGTAATACTTCACAATGCTGGCATCTTATACAATTGCCTTTTTTGCATATTTATCTACACGAAACTGTGACTGGCTGTTACATAACATATTTGCATACCTCCATCTAACTAACTCCACAGTAAATTGCAGCATCTCCAATTCAGATTGGCTTCCGGGAATTAACATTTTCCTCTGCGTGCTTAACTTTTGGCAGTGAGTATATTTAGGATATTGTGTATTTTAATACATGCACATTAAATTACTGTTTTGAATACTATAATTAGTAATTGACAGCCTGTTTGGCAATCTATCTTCCAGGCCCGGATAATAAGTATACAGAGTTTCCCCCAGGTTTAAAAAAAGGCAGGGTGCTGCTGCTGGTTAAAAAAAGGGCACTTCTTTAATTCTTAAGTGCACTTTTTTATTCTTAAGGGAACTTTTTGGATTTTTGAGGGCACTTTTCGGATTCTTAAGGGCACTTTTTTTAATTGTTAAAAGTACTCTTTTGGTTTTTAAAGCTACTTTTGATATTTAAAAGCCAGGGCACTCTTTTTAAGACAACATTGACTCAGTTTTTACTATGAAAGCAAATTTTTAATGCAAAAAGGAGAAAGGGCACTTTTTTTTACTGAGGGGCAAGAAGGGTGCTAATTATTTTTCTGGAGGGGGCAAGAAGGGTGCTAACTCTTTTTATGAGGGGCAAGAAGGGTGCTATTTTGTAAATCAAAGGGTAGGCAGGGTGCAGCACCCTTCTGAAACTGTCTGGGGGAAACTCTGAATATAAGTAATGAAAATGTCAAACTGTTAGTTAATTGAAAATAAAAGATGAAACCTGGTTAGGAGTATTGCCTGTCCTCCTCTTCTTAGTCGATGGGCTCTCTGGCTTTAATTCCCCTGAGCCATCTGGGTCAGCTAGAAAATAAAACAAAATGAAGACACATCAATAAAACAACAAAAATCTTGACAATCAAAGGTACTTACTTGTATAGTGTAGGGGCATTGGCATAACTCTATCTCAAGAAAGTGCAAGGTACTTTCATGTTATACAGTTACCTCACAGTTACGATTATGCCACGGTTGCAGTTACCATTTGGCCAAGATCATCACAAAGCTTATATATGCTTCATGTATACGCATATATATATATACACATATACCACTCTAAGTGCTCACATATGCACCATATACGTCATTGTATACACATTATTTACATCATATATGCCATATATATACATAATATGCATCTTATACACGTCATATATCACTATAACTCGTTCATATGAGTCACTAAACATTATACATATTTATTATTATAATGTCATATATGCTTTATAATTTGGCGATAAATCTTGGTCGCTTGGCAACTCATTCTCGAGAGCCTTTATAATACAAAAGTATTTTACCTTGCAATTTCTCATCAAATATTACAAACAAAACAACTATGGAAATGAAATGGTGACCAAAGAAAAATGTTATATGACATACATCACTAAATATGCATTGTCATATGATTTATGTAGACATATGTTTTATATTTTATATTACATAATTATGTGCTTTATCTATCAATAATTTAAAAAAAAAATTGCTTTTTAATGCAGTCTTGAAAACTTTTGTTTACATGTTTGCGTGAGTGTAAAGCATCAGTTCCATATGTATATTCCCATTTAAGCCGAAACTTAAATTCCCATTGAGTAAATGTTCAAAAAATTAAATAACAGATAATGAAATTTAAATTATATAATAATTCCAACATACTTAGAATTAAGAGCTAAAAGATCTTTTTAAGAAGATCGTTTAGCTCTTATTGTTTCACACCAGTTTCAACTTATTTTCTATACTTAGAATTATTAAATTACTTTTGAGTTATAGTGTTCCTTTTTATATTGTTATTTTTGTACAAATATTAGTAATTTATAGTTCAGTTTAAAAAGAAAACAAAGGAATGATCTGTACTCAGAAAAATTTTATAATCTGCAAAACTCTTGCTCCCAAACTGTGCAGATTTAACAGAGTTGACTGTATTTAAAAAATGAATAATATAAATGAAATTTGCAATGCATAATTAATTTTTCTTTAAATTAACTTAGTTATTAAATAATTTAAACCAGTTATGCATTATATTTTCCTTTTCTATTGTAATTTATGTTTAAATATTTCTAATTAATAGTCCGACTATAAAAAAATAAAACGTAAACGAAGAAATGATCTATAATCCGCCAAAACCTTGGTCTCTAAGTGTGTGGATTTCACAGAGTTGACTGTAACAGAAATAAATCAAAACACCCTAAATTCCAGTAATGGACACCCCACAAAAAGTAATAGATAATTGATATTATGATTGTATTTAAAACTAGAATTTAAAGAAAGCATATTAATGAAATAAAAAAAGCTGAATTTTTATTGGTTATTTTTTTATAAACCAAAAACATTGAGGGGTGTCCATTACTGGCACATCTACCCTATATGTATATATATGTGTTATGTATATATATATGTAGATGTGTGTGTATATATATCACTGGTGCCCGGCTAACTGAAAAGTACCATTTCTTTTTAAAAATAAGAAACAATGAGACAAACATACACGTTATCCATGCAATTTCTTGAGGGAAAAAAAATCTGAATTGTGTAAAAAATAAAAAGTTAAAAATAAAGTTATTAAATATATCAGCTAATAATCCATGAACAATAACGTCAAACGATACTTTTCGGTTAGCCGGGCGCCAGTGATATATATGTACATATATAAATTAGGGTTTAATCTAGAGCTAGCCAAATAGCCAAAAAGCTAACTGAAAGCATCTTTTGCCCCCAAAGCATTTAGTGGATTAGCCAAATAGCAACAGCCAAAAAATTATATATATCATTTCCATTTTGTTGTTCCTGCCTTTTGTAAACCTGCAGCAGCCGCGTGAAAAAAAATCTCAAACCGCCTCTGTCCCGGCAACTCACTTCAAACTTTGTCTCGTCCTCTCTGTGCATTGTGCAAGCATCTTACAAATAGTATGATGTCATTTGCATTAAACAAGTATTGAGGAAATTAAAAGAGTTTACTTTTTGTTGATGATCCCAACTTAGGAAATGAAACCAAAACGGTTCATGAATGGAAGTTGTTCAGGCAGGTTCTGGCCACAAGGGGTAAAGAAATGAAACCAGCTGATTGTATTCTTTTTCCAAAAATTGGCATTACTGACATGTTTCCCAATGTGACTTCTTTGTATGAATTTGCAGCAACAATTCTGTTGTCTACAGCAGATTGTGAAAGGGGATTGAGTCTCGTGAATATAACAAAAACTGACTTGAGAAATAGACTGACAATCAAAAATTTAAGGGGAAGTTTGAAAAGAATTTCCATTTAAAAAAGCATTTGATGTGTGATGTATGGCCAAATCTTGAGAGGGTCAATCTTACAGAGTGGTGTACTGTTTGTATATTGTATAATTACAAATAATACTCATTTATGTAGAAATTTTGTATAAATAAAAGTTTTTTTCTTGGCTAAAGCTATTTTTATTTGGCTAACAGTTATTGGCTGCAATTAGCCAAAAAGCTACAAATCTCTTTCTCCTAGATTATACTCTATAAATACATATGTATATACATATATGTATATACATGTGTATTTATATATATATGTATACATAGATATGTGTATATGTATATATATCACTGGTGCCCGGCTAACCGAAAAGTACCCATCAAACTTATCAGATCACACAATGAGTCTCATATTAATATCCTACTGAATTATACGAGAATACTGATTGAATGAATTTCATTTTCATTCTAAGTGATAAATGTTTAGTGATTTCTGCACATGAAATCCTAACATTCAGTAGATTTGATTACATATGCATAAAATGATAAATATATTTTTCTTCGTTTGTTTGTTCAGGACATGAAATTTCATAGCGGTAAAAAATAAACTTACTTTTGTGTTTCTCATTTTTGCATGCAATACTTCTCCAATAAACAGTTAGTGTATTAATGATCCGTAGCATATGTTTTATGATAAAGCTAATT
Organism: Maratus michaelseni; assembly: GCA_963931845.1. Lineage (NCBI taxonomy): Eukaryota > Metazoa > Arthropoda > Arachnida > Araneae > Salticidae > Maratus > Maratus michaelseni. Next base: position 264,803,774 of record OZ007600.1, on the reverse strand, counting down.
TGAAAACAAAACTACATTTGACAAATCCAAAGTTTTGTTTAATGACTTTCCTAAAAACGGTTTTAGACACAGATGTCATATACGCACCACATTGGCACGATTTCCGCCCTCCGCCAATTTGGCGAAAACTTTGTTTTTGAATATTAGTTACAAATAGCATGCAATAATAAATAAACAGTTATAAATAATTAACATAATAATAAATATAATAATAAATATAAATATCACAATAAATCGTAAATATTAACACTTACTAACACATAAACATAATAACCGGGTTACCATGTTTGGCATAAAATTGCCATTTTGTTGCAATCGCGCCAATGTGGTGCGAATATGACATCTGTGCCCGTTTGAACTAAAAATGATACTTACCTTTGAATTTCGGGACAGTTCTCCGCTCCCTAGGCATTAGGGATTTTATTCAATTAGCGCGAATTAAATAAAAATGAGGGGAGGGAAACTTCTTGATGCATGTGTACTTGTTTACTCAACCTTTTTGTTTACATGTCGGCCATGATTAAATTTTGCATCAAAATAGATTCCTTTAAAAAAACTTTGTAGGTAAGCAAAGGATTGACCGTTTTCTTCGAAAGGCGGAGCTTAAAGCCAAGCTATTTGATTGGTTCATCTCTTTTTTTTTGTTAGATACAGAAGCAATCTTCCTACACGACACCTATTCAATTCCAAGGACTTCTTTATTTGCAAACCATAATCCAAAAGTTTTTCCCTGGTTTTGCTTTTACCGAAAATAATAAGTTATAGTGATAATTGTTGTTTTGTATAATTTTAAAATGTTACCAGTATTAAATACGTGGACGCGCAGGAGCTCCATTTTATTTCAAGTACATTTATTTATTCATGTTTTTGTAATATCGCATGTCTATGAATTGATGATGATTTCATCAAGTATATCTTCTTTTAATCAGAAACTGTTCAGACTAATATTTTTTAATTTTACACTCATTTAATAATGATTTAAAACGTTATCTGTAAAATAAACTTTATTGTGTAACATAATAATTCTGTCTTTCTTTGTTAACGTTGCCAATCAGTTTTGCGATGTACAATTGTTTTTATCATTTTGGTCATCTCATATCGCTTCAACCAATTTTTTTATGAAACCTTGTAAACCGACTGATAGGGATTTTCAGAAAACTTTGAGTAGATACTATCACTACTTTGATATGAACCCATGCAAAAATTTTCTTTTCTAGACCTCATAGTTTTTGAAATATGGAGGAGTCAAATTTTGGGATTTTTCAATAAATTGTACATTTCTGAGTCTCTCTCTCTTTTTTTTTTTTTTTTTTTTTTTTTTTTGTAGACTGCAGTTCCATTTTCAAAGAATACGTTTTTCAATATTTATATTTGCCATGTGACAAAACATACTCTCTGCAAATGGGCAATTCCATATGTGACGGAATGACATTTTGAGTTATAGAATTTAGTTAAAGCAATTACCTTGAAGCTATTTTCAAATGAAAATTGACTTTTCAGTTTGCACATGACTGTTATTGATTAAAAGATTAAAAAAAATATATGAAACATTTTTTTTTTTAGCTATTTTATTCTTTCATTTTTGAGCAATTTCTTACAATGTGATGGAATGACATTTTTGCTACCATGACTCTAACCTGGTATTTAAAACTGGAAACTTTTGTGAATTAAGAAGCTATTCGGTTTTTTTACTAATACATAGGGTAGATGTGCCAGTAATGGACCGCCTTCAAAGTTTTTGGTTTATAAAAAAATAACCAATAAAAATTTAGCTTTTTATATATTTTTTCATTAGTCCCCCTTGCATGTTTTATCTCTTAATCAAACCAATCAGGAAGCAGAAAATAATGTTTCACAGTTCCACTGTTTTTCTGTGAAAATCTTAATGAACATGCTAGGAGCTGGCTTCACTTAATTAAATTTATATCTTTTTTATTTTCTTGAAAAAATTGCATGTTTTTGTTTTAATAGTAATAGAAAACATTGAATTTGATATACTAATGGCAATTTACAAAATTTAATTTATTTCTCAGGTTTTAGGGCCATGGTCCATTACTGGAATGATTAATGAGTCAATTTCCAGTAATGGACACCCCATGTGGATGTTACTAAAAAAAACAATTTCGGTGTTCATAGTGCATAATTTTTTTTTATTTAACTGAAAAGCTAAGTAATCAAATTTTATTTTTTAAATTGCACTTACCAGAATGTAATAATATATTTTTAAAAATATAAGTAGCTGTTTTTATTAATTTCACGTAACGTAATTAATACATTTTTAAAAATTGTAATCAAATTATTTTTTTAACCATGCATTGCATACTTTATAATGCGGCACTCAACACCCAATTAGGAAGCAGAGATTAATGTTTAAGGGCACAGGAAAATGAGGGGCTCAAGCTCTCCCCATTTAAATAAAGACAATTTCTTAAGTCACACAAGTTATTAAAAATCTACTTTCTGTCTTAAATTTTTGATTTTTCATCGCTGACAAAACAACTAGTATGTACATAAAATAATAATAATAATAAATTTATAGTATCAATGAAACTAGTAAATCTGCAGATCAGGGGGCTCAAATCTCAATTTTATTTTGAAATAATTTTATTTAGTATTTAAAAAACATTCAACCCACACTTTCATTTATTTCATATTTTTTATATAAATTACAAAAAATAATATATCAAGCAGTTTTAGGAAGTTTAACTGTTAAGAATAGTAGGAAATAAAATTCCATGTACTAGTACTCGGACTTAAAAAAATTTTTTTTTTTTTGACTAATCCTTCTAACTCCCCCCCCCCCCCCCCCCAATTTCTCAATAACTTGATAAATGTAATTCTTTGAAATTCAGTATTTTAAACCTTCTATCTAAAATAATTAAAATATTGATCTTGTGATAACGACAATTAATTTAAACAGTGAATTATTCTCATAAATATTTTATTAATTGATGATATCTTAATTGTTAAATTTGTTTGAAAATGACTATTTTAGTTTATTAATATGCTATCTTTAAATTCTAGTTTAAAATACAATCATAATATGAATTATCTGTTACTTTTTGTGGGGTGTCCATTACTGGAACAGAGATTGTCCCATTACTGGAACAGAGGATGTCCATTACTGGAACAGAGGATGTCCATTACTGGAATTTAGGATGCTTTGATTTATTTCTGTTATTTACAATTAAATTTCGATTCACATTGGGAAATGTGACTATGAGCATGATTAAATATTGTTGGTAGATTAATATATATTAAAAAAAAGTGGAATATAATTAGTAGAACTATTAATTAAAAAATACTTTTTAAAGAAATTCCTTAAGGGTGTCCATTACTGGCACATCTACCCTATCTTAAATATGATGTATAAGCAGTATAAAATTATAATTTAGAGCAACCTACCTGTCTAGGGTTGTAGTTATTAACTATCATTTGACGTGATGTATAGGTGCAGATTCATGGTCGCCACGTGGCGACTAAAGTTTTTGCTTTGGCGACTAACTTTCTATGTCTATGTCGCCATGTGTTTTACATGGATGTCCCTTTTTCGCCGAAAGGCAGATTTCCACTTGTTTTTTAAAAATATTAAATCTGGGCATTCTCCTTCATAATTCGTCAATATTTAGCTCTTTTTTTTTTCTTTTTTCTATTGTCCCTGTCCATAATTAAAAAATATGATTGAACATAAATGCCACATTTCCACTAATTAGCAAATTTCCCTTTTTTTAAAAAAATCTGCAATGTTCACAGAATCGGAAAATAAAATCCTGTTGATATGCGTCGCGAATGAACTCTGTGCCAATGGCATGCCACAATAAGCCCGCGACACAGTAAAATTTGTGCCAAGAGAATAAATGTGTAGCTCTGGGATTTTTCAAATATGTTCTTACAGGTACACATAGATATTGGCATCCGATTCTTCCACTAATTAGCAAAACTCCTCGAACTATCATTATTTATTTATTTATTTATTTTTAAATTTCAGCAAATCAATTCGCCAATCAGTCATGAAAAGCAATCTAAAATTTCTTCCTTCGGTCGCGATTTTCTTGAAATCGGTCACTGAAAACTTTTGCAAATTTTGTCAATTGCTAGCCAAATAAAACCACGAATTTCATCAATTGCTGATGAAATAAAACCGAGAATTTTCGCCAGTCGGTCGCGAAATAAAACTGAATTTACCCAATTAGTCTCGGGGGAAAAAAAAGCAAATTTCAAGAAACAAAAAATGCAAATTTCATCAATTGGTCGCGAAAAAACCACGAAGTTCATCAATCGATCGCAGAAAAAAAAAATGTGAATTTCGTCAAGGAGTTGGGATAATAAAACATAAAAATCGGCGATCGGTCACAAAAATTAAAATTTTTCTTTTGTCTCCATAGGGATTTAAAAAATTCTTTAATAAAAAAAGTCTCCTTAAAAATCTTCCTTAAAAAAATCTCCTTGCAACAAAAGTTGCAATGAGGCTTATAGTATTCGATCTTTTTCCATCATCCTTGAAAATGTCAAAAATTGTTAAATTTATTTTATTAAAATCTAAAACCTAAAAGAAATTTATGTCGATTTAAAAATCGCGACCGACTGAAGAAATTTTAGATTTATTTTCATGACTGATTGGCGAATTGATTTGCAAATATTTAAAAATAAATAAATAAATAATGATAATTTGAAGAGTTTTGCTAATTCGTGGAAGAATGGCATGCCAATATCTATGTGTGCCTGTAAGAACATATCTAAAAAATCCCAGAGCTAGAATTTTTTTTTTTTCATATATATTTAGTTTTAATTTTGATTTTTATAGATATATTTTCTTATGCATGTTTCCTAAGTTGAGCATTTATATTCAGCTATGAAAAATCCTTTTTTTTTTGGGGGGGGGGGGGGAGAGAGAAGTTTATTTATAGATAAAAAAACTTTAGAGAATCGTTTATTCACAAAATATTCAGGTCTTACATTACAAAATTTATTCCTACAAACTGTATGCAATTATGGTGAGAAGATTCAATATTCCATTGTCCAAATTTAATTGAGAAAAAATATTGTTTTTATGTGTTTGTTTTACAATGTGGCCACTGGATTTTTTGGGTTTAGGAGCCATTGGCTCCTTCCAGATTTTGGGAATCTGCAGCTATAACGTGATGGAATGACGAAAAGTTTCTTAAACAGTTATTAAAAGAAAATTGACTAAACTAATAAATTATATATATTTTTTACCATCCAGAATGATCATAAGAAATAACATTAAATAACTATTCACATGTGACAGCTTTTTCAAAAGCATATCGTGCATGATTACATAGTTTATTTTGCTTGCATTATTATCAAAAATATATGGCTTTAAAACTACTGTAAACCATTAAATATTTTACTAAATCCATTTATTTATTAAGAAAATACAAAATAAACAACAATTACATTCTTTTTCACAGTTTTTTTTTTTTTTCAAAGATACTATTTGTACGAAACTGCAAATATTTTATTTTTCAGCTAGTATAACCTAAACGTTTTGAAACTAAAACATTAATTTGAAAACTTGGAATATATTTCAATATATTTTTTAACTTAATTTATATAAATTTTCTGATAAAAGTTGACATTTTCATGGAATTGCCCAAATGAAATTTTCAGTTTCTTTTTGTTTTAAATAACAGTTTAGGCTTTCCAGTTACAAAATAAAAAAACCCTCTTTCTCATGGCTTATATAAAAATCTTGTGCTTGTCCTATTTCAGGAAACTTCACCACCCATCAAGAAATGTTTCCAGTATTAACTTTGTCTGTAGTATTATTATGGTTCGATGACAATCTAAATAAATGCGAAAATTTTAGAGGGAAATAAAATTAAATCATTACCATTACTATATGTTCATAATCTTGCTGCCGTTTTGACTTTGTAAAATTCCTAATAGAATATGTCAGAACTAAACATATAGATGTTCTTTATCAGGAATTTAATAATACAAGGAAACCTTAGATGTGAATAATACCGAAAGTAAAGAGAATCTTGCTGATGCTTTTACAAAACCATTAACTAAATTTGAGTTAATTTTGTACAGAGAAAAGATCTTCATTATGAACTCTTATTTATTTATATATTTATTTGGAACTTTTCGGTTAGCCGGGCGCCAGTGATATGTATACATGTATATATACACACACACACATATATATATACACATATCTACATATACATACACACATATATACATATATGTATGTACATATATCACTAGTGCCTGGCTAACTGAAAAGTACCATTTATTTATTGACATCTAAATGTCCTAAATTATGAAATTTCGGTACTACTCTAATATCCCGTCGACTACTTTTCATAACAAAAAACTATCGCCAAACTGTAAGATGAAACGCCAAAAATGCAGTCCCATTGACTGGATGTCAGAAGCATTATACGTGTTTGTTATGTCATCTAGCGGTTTTTAATTCGACATTTGCCTGTATTTTTCATTCTGTTTTACTGATTTATGAGTTATTTCATTCATTAAAATAACAATTGTGTCCTTAAATTCTTATATTTTATTTATTTTGATATTCCAATGGCAACGTTCTCCCGTTTATTGGGCATTACAGTTGGACGATAGTTTTTTGTTATGAAAAGTGGTCAACGGGATAATAGAGTAGTACCGAAATTTCTTTTATTAAGAAAAAAAGATATATATTTCAGTAGGTATATTGTGCTGTCCTCTAAAAAAAAACCCATTTTTTGAAATTTTCTCTATATAAAGTCTAAAAAAGAATTTAAAAAAAATTACTCATGGCTAAATTTTTACAGCTTGTTCTGACTAAGAATTTAATGTTGAGCATTTTTCATTTTTCATTTTATCACTTTAATACAAAATGGCAGCCAATTAAGCGAGAATTTGAAAAAAAAAACCGCTTTTCAAAACATTAACAAATGTTACCTGAAAAAAATCCACACCTGACATAATCAGCTGAAAATGAAGAATTTTATTACATATTAATGATTTAACATAAAGAAAAATTTAATTTATGTAGATCATTCTAAAATTCTCTATTATAACAAGAAAATCTGTAAAAATGAAGCTTATGTTTTACCAGAATTCTGCAGTTGTTACTTTAAATTATTTTTAAACTAAATAAATGCTCCTTAGGTATTTTTAACTATTTTTATGATTCTAAAAGGTTCATAAAAACAGAAAAAAAAAAAAAATGACTTTAGTGAATTATTTGATGTAGTGCTAGGTTGGGTTTTTTTTTAGGAAACATTTCACTGTGTGTTTGTTTTTTTTAGGACAGCCCAATATTAGATATGCTAAAGGTGTTCAAAATAGCATCTGAATGTGATGTAGCATCTGAAAATCTTATATAGATCTGTGAAAGAAAATTTAAAAAGGTTTTTTACCTTGCGTTTTAAGTCCCTAGTTTTTACATTAGAAATGCCACTTAAGTCTGTTTACCTTGCAAGAATTATTCAGTATAATTCGCAATAGTTTCATTTCTAAAGTATTTTTTATATATTTATATAAAAGCCCAGTACAGCACAGCAGCGGGTGCTAGAGGTCTGCACGGGCTGAAATTTCTGGGCCCAGTCAAACTGTACAAAATTCCTTTAAGCCCGACTTGATATAAAAGTTAAAAATTCGGCTCAACCCCGCCTGGTTTAAAAGCAAAAAGTTTAGCCTGGCCTGTACAAAATATTTTTTGGCCTTACCCGGCGCCGGCCTGATATAAAATTAAAAAGTATGACCTGACCTGGCCCGGTATCAAAGTTAAAACCTCGTCCCAAGCCTAGTATAAAAGATAAAAGTTCATCCAACTAAATTTCTATAAAACATGTCGGTATTTCTGAAGCAACATTATACTAAAATTAAAATTATTCAAAAAGCACACTTACTTATGCATAGATTTTAATGTCAGATTCTATTAAAAATGCATAGAATGCAAATTATCAACAGTATTAATGACCACTTAGACAATTACGTACATAAACACTGATTTAAAAAATTGACTTAGACAATTACATTCAAATGAAGATTCAGTTAGACCAGAAAAATCCGTTATAGACAGGTTCTATTCTTAGCAGGTAGATCGTCTGTTATATATCTATTACTAATAAAATAAAGTTTTGCTCTGTGTGTGTGTGTCTGTTGGCGATGGCTAGAAAAATCTAGCCCACCTAGAAGTCTGAAAATTTAGGTGTGGATAGACCAAGGTCTGACCATGTGCACCTGAGTCTCAGAATTTTAATATTTTGATAATTACTCAAGATATTAATTAGAATATCATTAAACATCACATCGAAAATGCCATCTTTTTTTATCAAAATGGCTAAAGAAAAGAACTGTTGTTCTGAATTTGCTAGCGGAAATGAACAAATTCGAAATTATTTTACTAATTAGCGAATTTTAAGAAAAGTAATTAAGACATCAATTTGAAAATTTCTGAGCATATGTAAAAAAAAAATTCTGCATCCGACTATGTGATTTTTGAGAAATTTGGCCAGTAATTTTTCTTAATTTATGCAAAAATCTGCTGGCGCCAGTGACAAAAATCCGAGAAAGATTAGACAGGGATCTGCTGAGAGTTTCAGACAGGGATCTGCTTTCATTAAAAAGTGAACTACAAAGAGATCTGTTTCTCTGGCCGATCTCTCCATTTAGTTTGCGAAAATGAAAGGAAATAATTGCCAATTTTTACTAATGAACAAAAATTTAGATAACTAATTAAGATATAGATCTGAAATTGAGGATGGGAAGGGGTGTCATCTGCCGGCTATTTTAGCATAGCATCTTCGTTATGTTCTAATTATCAGAAAAAATTAATTCTTTTTTTAATGATCGCGTTAATATAGGTGGTTTTTTTTTAACAAATGATTTGTTATATTTGTGGGTATGGGGAGGGGGTTAACCCCTTGCTCTGAGATTGTTATTATCTCGGGCCCGGGCAGGTCGCTAATGTTATTATATAAAAGGCAAAATTAGCACTAGCCACCGGCCACAGGGCCACTAAATGAAAAAAAAGTAGGTATTAAAAAATTGTCTGTCAGCGGCCACCTTATGGCCACTTTCCTACAAGGAGAGAGTCTTCTTTTTTTTGGCATTTCATCAAAGATTCTATTTTTACTGGCTGAAATATGTTTATATTAACATATTTATTTGGGCTATTTAATTTTAAATTGATACTAAATACTAATTGAAATTTTAACAAAAGTTACTTTTTAGTTGTTTTTTTTTAAGTTTGTTTTTTAAGTCAACTTTTAAATAAAAAAGTGGCCACTTATAAAACTGCTACTACTGGCCACTAATGAAATTTCCCAATTTCGCCCTTTAGTATTATATTCTTTTACCACAAATCGAGACATATTTCCATTTAAGACAGGTTTTGGTCATAGACAGATTCTATATCTCGCACGTTTTACTGTACCTTAATTTTATTCTCTAGAAATGTATGTACTACGAGGGCCAGTACTTAAGTTTATAGAATCTGGCAACGAAAAAACAGCTGCTTTCAGCGCAGAAGATTTTTATCAAAATTCGAACAGTTACGTGAATGTCTGGATTTACAGTACATCAAAAGCAGTGAAATTCTATTTACTGTGATTTTTCAAAAATCAGAAGTGTTAAATAATTATGGAGTTATGTCGAAGGGAGTTCAGAGCCATAATTTTTTATTACTTTCCGCAAGGTTTGATACAGAAGCAGTGTAGTGATAGAATGAAATTGACGTTTGGTAACGATGCATAATCTAAGGCAACAGTTTAAAGACTTACAACTGGTTTAAAGAATTCTCCCGCAGTCGTAAGAATCTCAGTGACAATGTTTGGGAGGGTCGACCAAAAGTATTGTGACTCCTGAAAACATGGATGCTGTGAGAAAACTAATTGCTTCTCATCGTCATGTGACATAGGATGAAATAGAAGCATCTTTGAACATTTCGAGGACCCACTTGTATTCAATTTTACATGATCATTTAAAAGTGAAAAAGGTGTGCTCCCGAAGGATCCCCCACAATTTATCTCAAGTTGAAGAGGACGCTTGTGTGAAATGGTACCTGAAAAATCTAAAATAATTCAACTCCGGTGCACGCCTCAAAACATCATAACGTGTGACGAAAGCTGGATTTATTCCTATGAACTCGAAACAACAATCGACTGTCTGGGTGTTTCCAGATGACCCTAGACCAACATAAGTTGTTCGTGCCAGGAGTGCTTCCAAAAAATTTATTGCTGTGTTTTTCAGTACATCTGTCTATATTGCTACTGTTTCTTTGGATGATCGTAAAACAGTCAATGCTCCTTGGTATACCATAATTTTGTTTGCCGAAAGTAGTTGCAGAACAAAGAAAAAAAATTTTAAATGTCGCATAATTCTGCACCAACACACTGCTTCGCTAACTATGAATTATTTGAAGCGTGAAAAAATCGAATTGATGACTCATTGTTCATATTCACTGGACTTAGCATCTAATCATTACTTTTTATTTCCGTTAATAGAAAATTATATGCATGGTCAACGTTTTAACAACTCAAAAGAAGCTGTTGAAGCTTACAAATGCCATGCTTCTGTTATGCCACTTTCAGAATGGCATAAATGCTTTGATGATTGGTTTATTTGAATGCAAAAATGTATCAATGCTGCAGGAGAGTATTTTGAGCAACAATAAAACATATATTCTTGATAAGAAATTATTTCTTGTATTACTTTCTAAAAACTTAGTACTACCTCTCATATTCTTTAAACAAAATTTTAATTGTAGTTTAAAAATTTATGCATTTTTTGCAAAAACTGTTGTGCTGGGGCTCATTTTACTGATTTTTGCACAGGCCTGAAATAATGTATTTTCAGAAACTGACATAATAGGAGTTGTGGTGTTTTAAGGTTGTTCTCAAATGACCTGCTGAACAACATGAAACATTCTTTCACAATTTCAGACTCATTTTTAAGAGCAAAGGCATAAAATTGGCAGGCTTGACAATTGAAGCGATTTAGAATCAAAATAAGTTTTCCATTTTTTGATAAACGAATTACTTATTGAGTCATAAGCGATTTGTGTCACACGATAACACTTTTTCTCCTTGCTCGTGGTGCCATGGCGGGAATTCAATTCAAAATATCAACTTTGACAGTTTTTTTCTAAAAGATCTTCTGTCTTTACCAAAGAATAGAAAATATGCATTGATGACACGTTTCTGAATAAGAACACCTGCCAATTTCAAGCATTTACAAAGAAAAATAAATAAATAAATATGTCAGAAAGTAGCTCCTTTGGATTTGAGAACAGCCTTAAGCGAGTTGTGGTTTAACAAGGTATTGCAGTTTATACTTATTTTGATGATGTTTAAAATTCGGTTTTCTTTTTATAGAAGGCTGCAATCCTAGAGAATATAATAACTTCAAGGTGTTTGCATCAAGGACAAGTAAATGCATCCTTCATCTTAGGCAGTAGGCATCCTTTGTACTCATCAGAAAATCATACAAGAAAACTTCTGCAACTAGTAAGCATGATTCTTATTCTATTGATTTTTGATTAAAAACTGTTGAATTGCTGCTACTTTTAAACTTAAAAAGATTTTTCGTTGATTATGTATATGAAAATCATAATTCAGTTACTTGTCAAATTCGTGTTTGTATCACTAGTACTTTTTTTGTAAATGTGAATCAATAGATAATTTAAATGCTTTTTTAATTGTTTAGAATAAGAAAAATATTTTATTTCTGATCTAACAAGGTAACCACTTTTGGTGGAGCTTGCATATAGCAGGGGTGATTGTGTTCTGGTTATATACCAAAATTCCAGTATATTTTTCACTTTCAGTACCGGAATTCCATTTTTTCTGATAGAGCCTGATTTGACTGAGACTATTTTAATTGGTTGCAAGGGAAGAAAAATTCTTCATTCGATTGCGGGGAGAATATTGCGATAGTCGTTAGTCAGTCACAAGAAATTATCATGAAATTAGTCAGTCGGTTGCATAAAACACCCCCGCAAAGTTTGTGTCTCACTTGTGAGGAAAGTTGTGAAATTCTTCAGTTGGTCGCACAAATAATAATAATAATAAAACAGTTTCGCGTAAGCTGTGGGAAAAAAATCTGGAAATTTGCCAATACCAGGGAAATATCTTGAATTTGTCAATTGGTCGTGGAAAAAAAATCCTGAAATTCGTCAGTTGCTCATGAAAAAAAAAAAATCACAATCAATCGGTCTCAAGAAAAAAATTGCAAAATTCATTGATCAATCATGGGAAAAAACTGCGAATGAGAAAAAACTTGCCAGTCGGTCATGGGAAAATATCGCAGAATTCGTCAATTAGTTGCGGTAAAAATCACAAAATTCGTCGTTTTTCTGTTTTCTCTTTTGTTATAAATTGAAACATGCACACAATTAAATTGATTATTACTGCTAATTGCTCTAATTATCTCAATGCTAAAATTAACCAAATATCATAAAGTTAACAAGTCTCACCTTTGTGAATGTCATTTTTTTAAAACAGGTCTTAACTTTACAGAAAATCACAGTACTAAAGTCAAAGCTTCTAAAGAATTAGTAATTTCAAAGGACATAAGCGACACACCGTAATGTAACTGATCACTTCCCTTTTTCTGGAAAAACTCTGCTACCATGACAAGCAATATTTGAGCTATTGATTTCACATATAATATTCATTTTAACAGTGTAATAATGAGGCATGAAAAGGCTTGTTAATATGGCCCAGAGTCCAAATTTAAAGAAAGAGACAAATAAATATTTTTTATGCTCCTTACTTTATGGCTCAGTTGTAAATCTTACAAAGGGGCAGTATATGAAATGTGCCTTCTTTCTTTCATTCTTTCAAGACTTCAGGACATTCTTTTGCACTTTCTTAGGTGTGGGGGGAGGAGGATGTCCTTGAAGGTTGAAATTCTGTCTTGTAAATTATTACATTTTGACAGACAATTGTAATGTAGAAATTATATCATTGAGAAAGAGCAGTGTTCGATAAGAAAGAGATTTCTTTTCTATTTCTTTCCTATTTTTCACTGAAAATCACATTGAAAAGAATAGATGTTTTGCTGGTATTAGCTGTGACATAGCTTGTAAAAAGCATGAAAATCTTAATATAGAACTATTCTTTTTTTAATGGACAACTTGCTTCTTTTAACTGTGCTTATATTAGGAAAGTTCAAATGTTATTTTTCTTGATTTAAATTTTTTTTCTGTTTTCAGAATTCAAGTTGCAAAGTAGTGACTAGAAATGCGCAGTCAACTCCAATTAATACCATTATTATGTTTGTTCCGCAACAAGAAGCCTGGGTCGTGGAGAGGATGGGAAAATTCAATAGAATCTTGCAGCCTGTAAGTCAACGTTTAGATTATTTTTATGTTTGCTTTCGCATCAGGGTTCTCGCTGCCTATCGCCACTGTGTCAAATGGCGACAAAATGTTTCACTTGGCAAGAAAGTGAAAGATTGAAATTGAAAATTTTTTATTACTTACCCATCATACGTAGTATAGGGTAAGTCTTGTAATCGTTTTGAAAATCGGATTTTTTTTTTTGATGGATTTACACGTTTCAGACACTGGAGATTCCAAAAAACATATTTTTAGAAAAAAAATTTTGCCTTCCGTCTGTGTGTCTGTAAACGCTCTATCTTCCGAGAAAATTGAGATAGAGACTTGCAATTTGGTATGTACTTAGTATGTAATAATGGGAAGAAGCCTATTTCATTTCAATAACTTCGATTAACTGGAACTATTTTTTTCGGACTCTCGAAATATTCGTTCTGATAAAAGGTATATAAAAATTTTCGAAATTGTTTATTTTAAGAAATGAATATAAAAGACAATAAAAAAACATAAATTTTGCATAAAGCATAAAGTCGATCGGATAATGAGTTGCTGAGATATTTGGAATCCTATTTTCCACACTCTTTGATTTTTCATGACCCTGTATTTCATCCAAATTTCACTTCAAAGATATATTTTAATTTGAAATTTGACGCTTAATCAGATGCAATAAACCACTAATTAATAGGATTATTATTTTTGGAGTTATAAGGATGTTTCTTTTAAGCAATTCAGTAATCGAGCCTTTAAAGTTTCTGACGTCATCAAGCCACGATTTTATTTGAATTGCAATGCATTTTATAAGTAGTTTACACATTTTTATTTTAATATTTTACATTATGCATATCCATGATGGGTAAGTATTACGGTGGCCCCCAACGACTAGTTTTATTTTTCGTTTGGCGATGCTTTTAATGATGTAATTACACGATTAAACGTTTTCTATGTAACTTATTGTTTTTTAATATTTTTAAGAACTTGTCCACATTAAATATATATATATATATATATATATATATATATATATATAATAAAACTTTTGTTAATAATAACCATCAAATCACATAAATAATGGACACTATAAGAACCGATAATTATAATAAAATACAAAGAAATATATCCAAATGAAATATATATATATATATTTCATTTAACCCACTAACATGCTATCCTGGATCTGGAGTTAACACAGGTTAGATATAAGAAATATATATTGAGCTATAAGTTTTTCTTTCTCCACTTTGCAAAGCTCTATATATACACTTGTTTTAATAGTTTCTATAATTGACAGTTGAATTTAAATAAATAACCATTCTAAAAAAAAAAAAAAAAATAACACATATTGAAAAGGAAAAACAGGATAAATTGGGGAGTATTAAAAGAAAGATTTTAAAATCAGTATTTCTATTACTAACATTATTTGAATTTAGCTATAGTTTTTCTGGTACTTTTCGGTTAGCCGGGCGCCAGTGAAATGTATATATCTATATATACATATATATGTATACATACACACATATATGTATGTGTATATATATGTATATATATATACATGCATATATAAATGTGTGTATGTATATATATATGTATATATATGTATACATAGATATATAAATTTCACTGGCGCCCGGCTAACCGAAAAGTACCGTTTTTCTTTAACAATTAGCCAAATTGCTAAGATTAGTCGAAAGCCAGTGAAAACACTGGTTCCCATCAGTTGTTATATCTAATTTATTTTTTTGTGCTTGTTAACTTTCTCGCCATCCCCTTTCCATTGAAATAATCTGTTGCCAAACAGTGTGGCGTACTGCCAATAATGGATAAATGCAACATTGAAACATACTTTATTAAATGTTATGTAGGTTTTTTGTATAACTTATATGTGGCGTTATTCTCGAGTAATGATACAGATTTAATCTGTAAGTTCTATTGAACACCACAAAATCTGCTCGGCTAGCTTTTTACTTATTTTATTTCTTCTTAACACATAAAATATCACACTTCACGGCACATGACACAAATATAAAAGAATGAGATTAGAATGTTTCACATTCATATTCTGCAGAAATAACAGGACAACACAACAATTTTATCCAGTTACATCGCTGCTGTATGAAAACAATTAATTTTAACATACCTAATTCATGTGATGCGTTGCGCTGGGAAAATCTATTTTTATAGAAAGGGGCTTTCAACGTTACATCCAATAATGTATAAATGCAACATTGAAACATACAGCTTCATTAAAAAATAATCTTTCCTGGTTTTGGTTTTGTTCAGTTTAAACTGCACAACAGGTTAGGGAATGAAAAAGCAGACAAGCTTAGATTTATGTTTAAAATTTTCAATTAAAAAAAAAAGTTAAATTAAAGTTTTCTTTTGTAAAACATAACAATTCCTTGATACTTGATACTGAATCCTACAGTTTGTTTTTCAATGAGTGTGAAAAGCAAACTGTTTCTGTTTTCAATTGATTCAATTTTTTTGTAAGTGGGGAAAAAGTAAAACGAAAGGCATTGAGAATAATAAAGAAAAGGCATTTTTCAACTAGATAAATCATTTTCAAGCAAAAAATGTCTATTCCAGGACCTGGGTATCTTTGCTTGGTACCATTGGCACGGCAAGTCAAGGTTCAAGTCCTGGATTGGACATTTTTAGTTCTATTGTAATAAACCTCAACTGTGCTACTCCAACCTTTTAGAATGTTGTTTCATTAACTTTTCATGTTAAGTGCAATATGTTATGTTTGAATATATTTATTATCAGCACAGTAAGTTGACTTTTCAAAAAATGTTGGATATACAAGGGACCTTAAAAAAAAGACGAAAGTAAAGAACAGAATGAATGGATTATCAAAAGTTGTGTACAAACATGCTTGCTTTTGTACGTATTCGCCATGAAAATTGGGGCATTTATCATATCGGTGGACGAGCATCGATCTCCTCTTTGAAGAATGTTGCCACCAGTGATGAGAGATGAGCTTGAACAATGGCTTGAAGCTCCTCATTCATTTGGAAGCTTTTGCCTCCATCCATTTTTTTAATTCAGAGAAGAGATGGAAATCACTATGTGCTAATTTGTGGCTATATGGCAGGTGATCAATCATGTCTCATTTAAACTGCTTCTTTGAGCTTTTTGGCTACATCAGCGCTGTGCATCACTTAGACAGTTTTTCCCCCATTCTTCGGTCACTTTCTACTGCACTATTCCGTTTTGCTTGAAGAAAGTAGATAACACTACATATCTTGCACTTGGCAGAAGTATCTATCGTAACAGCCATGTTTACGTTTCTACAGCTCACCTCAAAATGATGAGCTGGCGTCAGTAGTACAGGGATGAGATTCTTCCGACTTTAGTCGGAATTTCCGACTTTTCATAAATTTTTGAGAAAACTTTCGATTTTTATCTGATTAAAAAAAAAAAAATCTGACTTTTGACCGACTTTTTCGTCTGGCAACGAAAAGAAAATGCGCCAAACTAGACATCAGGGGTGATTCTAGTTCGAATTTTCCGAAAAAAAAAATATATTGTGTTCATAAGTCCGAAAATTCGAACATAAAATGTATCTGTATTTCGGCAAATGATCGCCGGAAAAAATCAATCACGTCATTCGGTCGAAGAAAAGTCGGCAATTTTGTCAAAGGATCGCAGGAAAAACGTGACTTTCGTCAGAGAATCGCGAAAAAACGGCAAATTTCGTCAAAAACATTGTGAAAAGAGGTAAATTTCGTCAAAAACATTGCAAAAAGAGGCAAATTTCGTCAAAAGATCACGAAAAAATGACAAATTTTGTCAACAGATCGCGGGAAAAACATGACTTTCGTCAGAGAATCATGGAAAAATGGCATATTTCGTCAACAGATCGCCGTAAAACGGTAAATTTTGTCAACAGATCGCGGGAAAAACATGACTTTTGTCAGAGAATTGCGAAAAAACGGCAAATTTTGTCAAAAACATTGCGAAAAGCGGAAATTTTGTCAAAAGATTGCGAAAAAACGGCAAATTTTGTCAACAGATCGCGGTAAAAACGGGACTTTCGTCAGAGAATCGGAAAAAAAAAAACCCAGCAAATTTCGTCAAAAACATTGCAATTTTGTCAACAGATCGCGGGAAAAACATGACTTTCGTCAGAGAATCGCGAAAAAACGGCATATTTCGTCAAAAGATCGCAGGAAAAAACAAGACTTTCGTAAGAGAATCGCGAAAAAACGGCAAATTTTGTCAAAAGATCGTGAAAAACTGTTAAATTTTGCCATAAGATCGCGAAAAAAACGGCAAATTTCGTCAAAAGATCGCGAAAAAACGACAAATTTCGTCAAAAACATTGCGAAAAATGGCAAATTTCGTGAAAAGATAGCGGGAAAAAAACGTGACTTTCGTCAGAGAATCGCGAAAAAACGGCAAATTTCGTCAAAAACATTGTGAAAAGAGGTAAATTTCGTCAAAAACATTGCAAAAAGAGGCAAATTTCGTCAAAAGATCACGAAAAAATGACAAATTTTGTCAACAGATCGCGGGAAAAACATGACTTTCGTCAGAGAATCATGGAAAAATGGCATATTTCGTCAACAGATCGCCGTAAAACGGTAAATTTTGTCAACAGATCGCGGGAAAAACATGACTTTTGTCAGAGAATTGCGAAAAAACGGCAAATTTTGTCAAAAACATTGCGAAAAGCGGAAATTTTGTCAAAAGATTGCGAAAAAACGGCAAATTTTGTCAACAGATCGCGGTAAAAACGGGACTTTCGTCAGAGAATCGGAAAAAAAAAAACCCAGCAAATTTCGTCAAAAACATTGCAATTTTGTCAACAGATCGCGGGAAAAACATGACTTTCGTCAGAGAATCGCGAAAAAACGGCATATTTCGTCAAAAGATCGCAGGAAAAAACAAGACTTTCGTAAGAGAATCGCGAAAAAACGGCAAATTTTGTCAAAAGATCGTGAAAAACTGTTAAATTTTGCCATAAGATCGCGAAAAAAACGGCAAATTTCGTCAAAAGATCGCAAAAAAACGACAAATTTCGTCAAAAACATTGCGAAAAATGGCAAATTTCGTGAAAAGATAGCGGGAAAAAAACGTGACTTTCGTCAGAGAATCGCGCAAAAACGGCAAATTTCGTCAAAAACTTTGCAAAAAACCGACAAATTTCGTCAAAAACTGCGAAAAAAGGCAAATTTTGTCAAAAAATTTCGAAAAAAACACAAATTTTATCAACAGATCTCGAAAAAAACTGCAAATTTCATCAAAAGATCACGAAAAAACGCAAATAGATAGAAGTTCAGATCAAATATATATGATTGTTTTTTAAAACTTATTTTTGCTGGTAAAAAAAAATTCAATTTTCATTCTTAAATTCAAAATCTGACACCATTAATTTTATTTTTTATAATGAATAAAATGCAACTTTATGTTGCAAACTGTAAATTCATTATTTTAAAAAACGTTTAAAAAATCTTTTATTATTTTATTTTTATTATTAAAAGAATTATTATTCATAACTATATTTTTCTGAGAAGACAAAATCCATTCCTGGTATTTAGAAAGATTTTTAAATTTTTTAAAACATATTTTATGTCATTTGCTTTAAAAGCATTTTTTAAATTATTAAGTATATACAACTTTAATATTATTTAAAATTAATATAATTTTTATGATTATTTTATGTTTACATTAAAAAAAAAAAAAAAAAAAAAAAAAGGCATAGAAAACTCTCCTGATTTCTTTTTAAAAATCTCTTTATTTTCACCCTCTGAAACTTGGCAATTCTGCAAAAGTGAAATTCTATATACTAATACTGAAAAAAAAGTCTGTTTTAAGTTTTACATCGTGGTATTTGTCAATATTGCAAAAATATCATAAATTCTGTATTTATAATTTATAATCAAAATAATGTTTAGTATAAATATGAAGGCACTCTTGTAATGAAATTTACTGTATGGTAAATAATAATAAAAAGTTGCAAGAGAGTTATTTTTATTTTTCTTTATTTCTGCATTTATATTACTTTGTTGTTTTAAATCAGAACTACTGTACATAAAACTTAACAGTTTATAGGACTTATAGATGTATAGAAAACATTAAGTAAATAATTTTTTGTTGTAGTAAAATTATTCTAATATAAGTATGTAGTATTATTATACATTATTGTTGTGTATTTATGAGAAATAATTGCATTTTTAATTTTATTTTTAAAAACTGTTTTGTGATGTATTTGAGTAATATAGTTTTATGCATTTTTTCCTTTTGTGCAAAATATGGTTTCGCGCGCAGTTTTTTAGTTTTTTAAAAATTTTGAGCTTACGCGTATTTTCAGACTTTTTGTTCTTTACTCACTCTCATGCCTGGTAGTAACAGAGGTTATAGTTAGGAAGATGGGCAGTTGCCCACCGCACATCCCTACCTCTTATCACTTCTCTGGCTGTTTAGCAGCTTGATTGGAGGTTAAAAAAAAGAAAAAAGAAAACTTTGTATATCAAAATATCAAATATTTTTTTATATTTTTGAAAGTGTCATATTTGCAATCCTTGATCCCATATCACAAAGGTAAATTGTATTAATTTTCACAAATGTTTCACAGTGAACTATAATTATTAAAGGGGTTAATTGGTAAATATCCATCATTGAAATGAAATCATTTTTAAAAGAAAATGTGCATTTTCATACCTGAATTTGAAGCATTTTACTTATGACTGTGTGAAAAGAAGTCATTTTATCTCAAGTCTCAATTGGTCTATTGTGAAATTTACAAGGGATTTTTTTTACCATCCTTTAACTTTTTAGCAAGATCATTTTGCTACTTTTTGTAAAAGTCTAAAGTTATAATAGAAATGACATTATTTTAACATCACATAATTTAACCGTTAATTATGTTTATTATATATTCAGTTTATATCCCTGTAAATTTTCATTCACAAATGTGTGTGTTAATAATACTAGCATGATAATGATGCTGGCGCCAATGTGGTTTAAACTGTTAAAACAATGGATATTTGACTTTGGTTAAATAGACACAGTGATCTGGAAAATAGATTGTTGACAGCTGCAATGCCTTTGTCAGGTAAAACACATACATAGATATACACAGATATACACATGCCTAGCAGAGATGTTTGGGCTTTTTTTGGAGCCCGAGTTCAATGATTTGAAATCCGAGCCCGAAATATTTTGTCATTAGAACCCAAGCCTGATATTGAAAGTATGCAGTACAAAATTGCAAAAATATTATGCTCTTTATTTTTTGTGTATATTTTCTAGTTTTTAGTGTTTAAAATATTTCTGTTGCGGGGATTTGTATCCATAAATGTAATATGTAGAAAAAATAAGTTGATTCACATCTACAGCACGACATATATTTAAAACTAATAGAAGTGTACACGACAAGGTATGTTGATGATGAACAGATACTCTTTCAAAGAGAGTAATAATCCAGAACGTAACACAGATTATTTCTGGTGCGTGTGAGAGACAGCATAAGTCTCTTTGCGAATGTAAATGTACTTCCACACTGTCCGGTTGCGAGTTTTCATCTGACCAAGAGAGAGAGAGAGGAATGTCCTTCTATATTTCACTTAGGAAAAACCTTGGAAAATTTTGGCGCGTCGGTAGTAAGTACTGTTATTACCTATTGCAAGTAATCAGATGTGTGGGCAGAATGAAATTATATGTTTATAATTAGAGGAGATTGCACTTCCTCTATGCGATATCTCATTTAATGATTTAGATTATATATAAATAAACACGATGTTAACATAAACGTTAACAATTTCATTGTTGCAGCTTCATAGCTTGTTGCCAGATTTTGACAAGGGTGGTTTGACTCATCATTAATAGTGTTGTTATTGTCACCTTGAAGATTATTAGGTGATGGATCACCTGTGGCTGCTTATTGAAAAAAATGCCGTAACATTGATTTAGTAACTTGACTTGAGTTCTCAAAATATTAAAATGCTATAGTGTCATCTGACAGACACTTGTGTACATAATTTTTATAATTCTAGCCTTATCGGGAAGTGAGTGAAAAATTGATTATAAAACTCCATTTTTACATTTAAAAACCAACTTAAAGTTAAATAAAATGTAAAAATGAACATGATTTGGTGACTCGGAAATTACATTTGTGACTGCACTAAAGTTTCTTTACAGTTGGTAGAAATGAACATCAATTAGATGGGGAAAAGGTACGATTTTAGAAACATTGATCGCATACACACATATGTATGAAATCTTTACGAATTGACTTATTGAAAGTTAACAGGAATTACGTGAAATCAAAGAAAGATATTGCAAGTATATTTTTACGTCACTTTAATTCATTATTGGTGTTAAGTAACACTGATTGGTGACATCTGTATTGGCGATAGAAACAGATTGATGGGAATGTAAATTAGTACTAAATGAACATCTTCCTAACACTTGACATTTCTTCTTGGCCAACATTTTTTTTTTCTATTTTGATGAAAATTTTGTTCATGGTGAATGTCAGTATTTTTTATTTCTAGCAAGTATTTGGTATATCCTCACTTTAAAAAATTTAAATTTCTAAAATTTTCAGTAATAATTTTTTTTTTTTTTTTTACTACACCTGAAATAAAAATATTTAAAATTTCTTCTTTTGTGAATTCTGTAACTTTTGGCATCTTAAATAGCCATTGGGAATTGAATATTCACTGTTACACTGCTCAGGAGAAATGGTTGGTTGGTTGAAACACATCTAGCTTTTGTTAACATTTGTATGATGTGCCTAAACTTTTGATACAGTAGTTTTTTGACAAAAATGAAGCAAGGCATATTTCTTTTTATAAATAGTGCTGATGTAACCATTCTAATATCTCTACTATGTTTCATATCAATTATATTTTGCGTTTGATATGAAATTATTTCATATTTTTTTCCTCCTAATATTATTAGCCTATTTTAGTGTGTTACTAAACTTTCGAGACAGACTGTATGTATAATCATGGATGGGGAATTTTCAAAAAATTTTACCAGCCAGCAAGATGCAACTCACAGTAGTAAATTATTATGACAAAATGTATGCAACTGCAAAAAGAGTTAATTACTATTACTACAATGCATTTTCATATTTTCTTTTGATAAAATTAAGAAATATGCACAACAAAGGAAAGTTTAGTATAGGATAGAATTTAGTATCATGTTTACATTTTGGTAATTTGGAAAGTTGCAAAATATAGCTAACTTATAAAAAAAAAATGAAATTTTTGACATATCTTGTATAGCTTGTAGTTTTTCAAAAACTGCCTAAATGTTCACTTGCTCTGTCAGAAAATCAAGTGGCAAGTAAAATGATGGATTTCCCCATCCCTGTGTATAATTACTTAGCACAATAAACATATAATGCTAGATTTCAATAAAATATAAAAGATTTTTCTTGTCTCTACAGTTTTATGAATAATGGCTAATACAAAATAAATTATAGACTCTTTGCATTTTGCATTACCAAGCGTAACTGTACATGTTGAAAGGTATCTGAAGAGTAATGTGATTTTATAATTTTCAAGTAATTCTATTGTATTTACTTTTTTTTTATTTATGCTGTCAAAGTGCCTCGAGTTAAATGGTGTATTATATTTTTTCTCTCACTAGGGTCTTAATTTTTTAATACCTGTTGTGGATAAAGTCAAATATGTACAGAGCCTTAAAGAGTTAGCTATCGACATACCCAAGCAATCAGCTATTACCTTAGGTAAGAAATGATGCTTTAACAATTTTTTGATGATTTTTTTTTTTCCCCTCATTCATAAAAATATTATATAATGTAGAAATTAAACAGGATTTTTTTTTTTTTTTTTTGCGATTTAAATTCTTATTCTTATAAAACTTCTGATTATTATTATTATTTTTTTTTTTTTTTGCAATTAAATTAAATTTTTATTTCACTACTGCAAAACTCCTGAATAGTATTTAGACAATAAGTTATTTACAGCTTCATTAATAAAAAAATATTTTCTTGTTTTGGTTTAGTTCAGTTTAAACTGCTCAATATGTTAGGGGATAAAAAAGCAGACAAGGTTGCATTTTTGTTGAAGTTTTTCAGTAAAAACATATTATTTGGTATTTAAAATTTTGTTGCATGAATAGAGCCCAGTTTTTTTTTTCTGGAAATTTTGGAAAAATTGATTTCTAACAAATGTTTCTCAAAAATAAGTTAAAATTTCTTAAAAAATATAAAATAATAAACATTTTTTAAATTTCTGCATACTAAAAAAATTTTTTTTTCACTTTAAATGAATATATAACAAAAAAAGAAGTCAGCTTTTAAAAGTTTATCCTTTCAATCTCAGAATTTTTACAGTAGCTTTTCTTGCTTAATTTAACACCATTGTTTGTAATAGTATATCATGTCTCTGGTGAAATGATTTTTTAGTTGCATTTCTTCAATTACCAGTAGAGGAAATTTAAATAACAACAAAAATCTTATGAGTTTCAAGTTTCAACCAATATCACTGCAATTTGAAAGCAAATTTAAATTGCATTAAATATCACCTCAAGTCAACATAACATAGTATTGTTTAAGTATATAAATGAAGCCATTTTAAAGAAACAAATTATTGTAGTTGTGACATTATAAATATTATCATTTTTAAATCTTCCATTCCTTAAAAATGTATACTAATTTACAATATCACAAAAAAAAATTCTCACAATTACAATTTCCATTTCATGTGTATTTAGTTTTGGTATAGCTTCCCGGTCTAAACCTAAACCAACCCTATATGTTTTGGTTTTAGTTTAAGTTTTAGATTCTTAATATCAAAGTAATATATATTTCTTTAATGAAAGTTATAAAACAAGTGGACTTTTGAATACTTATAAAAACTGTTTTCAACTAAATTTTTCACAGAAAATTTACATTTTCTTTGCAAAGTTTATTTATATGGTTTTATATTTAAAAAAAAAAAAAAAAAAAAAAAAAAAGTTATACAAGTCTTAAAATCTGTATTTTAAATAAAAGGAAGAGAAGAGAAAAAAGCTTGAAAAGACTAAATAATTTCAATTGCATGTTATTAAAAAAGAATTTGTTTCTAATAATAGTTAAATATTTCTGGGATTATCATCTGATTACACTAAAAATTGCAGCTATGCTAATAAAAATAAATGCATGTTTCAGTTTTTATATTCAATTTTCAACCTATTAGTATTGAAATCATTTTTCACATGGATTTTCATTTTTAACAAGAGAAGTTGCATGTATCTGCTTACATTTTTTTTTTTCATGTGATCCTGTTTTTGTAAACCTTTGTATAAAAAAAAATATCACCTTATAAAAAAAAAATCTTACAAAATTGTCATAAAAAAATATAATCAAAATTTTGTGAATTAGAAATTATCGTTATATTTAGATTCCTATTTAGATATTTTTAATAAAGTTCTTCATACATATATACAGCTAGATAACAGATTCATTGATGATTTTAGCTGTTATGTGACAGGTTTTGTTATTCTAAAATCGGCACATTTCTAGAAGATTCAGGATGAAGATTGAAAAATTTTCCGAATTTTGTAAAGGGTTCTATGTTTTAAGGTGAAAAAATTGTGAAGGGTCCTTTAAAGGACTGAAGTTCTTCCTAAACTGCTTACAGATCATATTTTTCATGGTTAACATTTTAATGCAAGACACTGAACATGAAAAAACATCAGGATGCAGCCATAGTAACATTTTAAGTGTATTTTATAAATTAATTTTCAATTTTTCCAATTCGGAAAAATGGAAAAATATACCTTCGGGAAAGAAAACAGTTTTTTCCCCAAAGTTTCTGGGTTTTTTCCAAACATTCCCATCTCTATGCATGAAACATAAAATTTTCTTGATACTTGATACTTGATACTAAATCTTGTGGTTTGTTATTTGATGTGTAGAAAGCAAACTGTTTAAATTTTCTGAAAATTATTTTTGTTTTTAGTTAGCAAATCTTCAATTTTGTTTTGGAAAAAAAAAAAAAAAAAAAAAAAAAAAAAAAGATATGTTTACAATATATATTGTTTTATTCCATTTTCATCCTAAGTGCAACATGTTTTTCTTTCTTATTTATATAATGTCTGAAAATATTTATATTCATCAATAAATTGGTTATTTTGAAAATATTTGATTTATATATAAAATATCAGATAGATATAAATTATTTTGATGTTTACAAACTCTGGAATTACCTGCAAGGGAATCGAATCTGTCAAAGAGAATAGATAATGTGCATGTGATGTAAATGTAAGAAAGAATCGGGTGTGCCTACAATGACGTTCATCTGATCCTCCCAAACAGGTGTGCATTTCTTTCACGAATTATGCACAGCAGGTAGAAAACAAGACTGTTTAATTTACGATCATGCACACTATCATCACAAAACATCTAGAGGTGAACAAAAGGTCAGGTATAACATGTGGAACTTTGCATTTGTCCAAAACCTCTGTAAAGTGGGCTTCTGTCTGCAACATTTACAACCATAATCTTGCAAACATACTGTATCTGTGAGGTATGAGGCATTCTAACAGCAACCACAGATCACATACCTCATCATAAAGGTAGTACACAATAGTGTTTTATTCTCATTTTCTCTGCTTTCTCTCATTAAACCCATATTTTATGGTTGCAAATATTATGGGCAGACATCCACTTTACATGTCTTATTTTGGGTATTGTGAAATGACACATGTTGCATCTGTGGTTCTGTTCTTATGCATGCTCCTCTCTAAAAATTTTATGATGATTCTCGTAGACATGTCCGATAGCTTTCCTTGTTAGACTCTTTTAGGCTGTTAGGTTGATCTGCAAGTTCTAAAGCAGAGCTTGAAATTTCAGTTGAAAAGGTACTAGCCAGACTAAAATTTTTGCTCACCACTATTTTACATTCATTCAGACAGTAACGTCGGCCACCACATCTGCCCAGAAAATGAACTATTTATGACAAACTGAATTGAAATTGACCATTGTTAGAAAGAGCAGTCAGTTAAATCCAGAATATTTTACACTCATGAAAAATATGAACAATTTTTAAAATGTTAAACATTTGGGAGAAAGCGAATAATTTTTACCGTGTTTCAAGCAGCTGAGCTTAGGTGGCGAAACCTGATTCACTTTGCACATGAGTGAAGAGCGATCAGATTCAGCCTCAGAAGCGAAAAAAGCAGACTTGGCGCTTGCGTGGTGCAAAAGCAGGGAAACAAATGCAGGCGGGGAAAGTTCGTTTCTCCGTAGGAGAGAAATAGAAGTGGGTGACGCCGCATTTTTTCTTCTTTTGGAAGATAAATGCCGTCGCTTGATTTTAAAACACTTCCAGGTGTCGCTAGATTGAGGCACGATATTCTGAACATATACAGTTTGATTTGAAGCACAACATTTCAAAAGACGAAACTTACTCGCCAACCTTAAATATTTGCTCACCAATGGCGAGCTGGCGAGTGAAAATTTCGTGCACTGTTCTAAAGTAATCTGCAACCCCACACTGCCATGTTTTCTGCTACAGGGTACGCAGGTATGGAAAAGAAAAAAGTTTTTGCAGACTTTTATTAACTTAATTTGGTTCATGCATGGAATGTTGTAACTGATTTTTCACTCTCTTCTGGAAGAGTTCTAAAAATTATTCTGTTCTGTATGATTGTATACTCTTTTCATATTTTCACGGGGTTCATACAGACTCCTTGGAAACTCCTTAGAATTTAAAAATGCTTCCAAGAAGTACTTAGAACTCTTTAAATAAACAAAATACTTCTTTAAAACTTCTTAAATGTTCGCAAAGTATAATTTAGTGTTCAAAAATGATTTAATTGAAGTATGCAAGAGTGGAAAATGGAAACTTATGTATTACAATGTGAATAATACTGCTTAAAGCATGTACGGCTTGGAATAGATTAACCTTTAAAAAGAAGTAGAATAAAAATCTTCTCATGTTTACAGAGGTAAAGTTCAAGTAATTATTACCAATCTATACAAAAAAAAAAAAAAAGTTAACTTTTTTTTTTTTGTATATGCTTTGTGGTTTATTTCCTTTTAAAATCTGGGTGCGTGTGATACGGGATGAGTATTTGGGATTTGACTAGCCATTGGTCACTGCATAAAATAGTTCAGTGGCCATTTTGTATTCAAATTTACGAAACCAGTAAGCAGTGCATTGTGAATACATTGTAATTTTAGCACTAGCTATTAGATTTTAATCGAATGAAATCAGTTTTCTATGTAAATGAAATATTAAAAATTAGGGTGGGTGTGCCTGTTACACAAGGACATGCCATATATGAAAAAACACAGCAAGTCCTTTAAAATTCTTGTACTCCTTAGAATTATTTTAGACTGCTTGGATTTTTATTTTTCAGTCTGTATGAACCTTGTTTTCAAAACTTAATTACTATTCAATAGATAAATTTGATAAATTTTGTTTACACATTGAGAAAACAATTTAGACATCCTAGATAGTTGAAATATTTACAGGCATGAATTTTTAAAAATCTATTGCCATGTGACTCAACAATAAATTTTGGTACTTATATATTTGTACGTTACAGTAATATGTAGTAATATAAAAATGTTTTATTTTTTTCTTTCCTGTTGCCTTATCTTAAACAAATTGTGCAAAAATAAAATTGGTTTTGATTACAGTCTATTCACTTTGAACTTTTTAATATGTGGTATTTACATGGTAATGTGACGTTTTATAGATAAAAAGGAATTTTCATTTAGAAAACATGATTTTAAATTTAATAAATATTTCCTTTTAAATACTCTAATAAAAGTGTGTTTCATAAAAACTATATTTACTGTTTTTTTTTTTACTCATTTAAAAAAAAAATATGTCGTGTTATCACAAATCATAGTGATATGGCTCCATGTTTATATTTTTTTCATTTCTTTACAGATAATGTTACTTTAAATATAGATGGTGTTCTCTATTTACGCGTTGTTGATCCCTATAAGGTAAATATTTTTAATTCAATTCTATATTGAAATAAGTTTAAAAGTTTTGGGTGCATTTGTTTTGTAGTTGCAATCATTTATTTGTTTAGTGTGTCCCTTAAATCCCATTACATTTAAAACAAGTAGGAAATTGTACGTTAAAGGTAACATAGGAGGTGTGATAACTAGTTTGACAATGTAAAAATATCATCCATATTATTTCCGTGAAATGAATTATATAGTCTGCTATGAGCAAAATGAGCATGCCTTCTTTTTCTTATTACGTATGCCACGTTTACAAATGCAAATTTTTTTTTCTACACCAGTACTGTAATATTCACTATGTAGATCTTGCTTTGCAAATGATTACGTCCAAGGTTTAATATTTTTATAACTCATAATGAACGAATCTCCTGTGTTTATTGACTTTAATGGATTGAGATATTCGGCTGTTAATCTAATTTCCACTGAAGTATCTCAGAATCTATACATTTTTTAATGTCACTCCTCTCTCAAGCAAACCATTTTTTTGAACGATATTTCTAAAAATGTAACTTTTACGCAAGTTTATCCGAAAAAATAATTTTGAATAAAAAGGGCCGCCTGGCATATGAAAAAAGAAGTGGTCTGCCTGTATTGGTTTTCCTTAGTCACATGACTTGCGCTTTTATTATATAGATTACGTACAATAGGATTTAATAGAATAAAGAAAACTTTTATTAATAGCTTTTTATGTTTTGATTCGATTTTCATAAAATTTGAAATGAGTCGACAAAATTCTACAATGATAATATATATTAAATTTCAAACCATTTGGTTGGGTAGTTTTTGCACTGTTATATATGGACAGACAGACAGACCGACCAGATGACGACTGTAGGTGCTACGTATTTATATAATTACAAACGCACCTAAAAATTCATACAAAATGAACCACTTGTTGTATCAGGCTGTGGTTTGCACTGTAAGATTTGTAAAAGAGTCTGATTTTGCATGGAAAAAGAAAAAAAAAATAGTTCAAGTTTTCTTTGAACTCTGTTTGGTGCTTATATATTATCTATGCGAGGAAGAGAGATCACCAAAAATAGTTGCCAATCGGCAGTCATAGTTATCTGTAAGCTTCTTTTTCTGACTCAAAATCACTTTGTTAACACTGCTCGAGAATTATTAAGATTGTTAAAGATGTAACTAAATTTATATGAAAGATTATTGCATTATATAAATCTCGACAAAATTAAATAAACATCATTGAACAAAGTGTTTTCTTATGTTTTAGTTAGTAAGGATTTAAATTGATGTCAATCCATGGCTTATTTATTAATCAAATTTTAACCAAGAAGGATTCTTAAATCTGGTAAAACTGAAATGCAACTAAAGAAAAATCATTTTAAAAACTGAAAAACAAATATCTCCTTTGTAAATATTGGTTTAATAAGTTAGATAAGATCTATGGTAAAGTACTTGCCATAGCCACTATTTTGGATTTATCAGGGAAGGAATAAAAATTTATTGGAAGACAATCCTTTGCTCCAGAAATATATAAGTATAATGCATTTCTGACAACAAATTGCCCTTTCTTATTCAAATACTACACTGTCTGTATTTATCTATATTGCATCTCTAAGTAATATAATAACTAGTAAATCTGCAGATCAGGAGCCTCAACGTCAGTTCTGAAAGTCATTGTTTTTTAATCTCACTTTTCATATTATTTAGCATCTTACAATCCGCAATTTAATTTTTTTTTATTTTTTATATCACATACATATTTATAGGCAAAAATATTTTGGAGGTTTCAGAAATTAGAAACGTTCGATTAAACACAGTTTATGCAATGATATTCTGAAATTCTTATGAACTTCTTATTCATGTAATTTTTTAGATTAAAAAAATGCTTTGAAATATGGTTGCTAAGCAACTAATAAAATAACGAGGAAAGAAAAAGAAATGCATTTTAAAATTTATAAAAAATAGGAAAGTAAAATGTTTTATATTTCCCCGAACAGTTGCAAAAAATTTTCCAATAATTTAAACAATTAATTTCTAAATTCTAATAGATGTATCGGCAAATTTTCAAAGCTATTGCATATATTTAAGACCTCCATATAGAAAATTTAGTATCCGTAATTTTATGTTTAAATGCATTATTCAAATATGTGATTTTCATTTCAGTTAAAAATGAAATTGGAAAATCGTCGGCATTCCCATAAGAAAGCATTATGACCTAAAAATATATGTTCCATATTTTTCGAACGAATGAACCCAATGTAACTAAAAACTATACAGCTAATTCCAGGTACCTCACCACCATATCCACCAAAAATCAACTTAATAGGACGATTTTTACGGCAGTTATCGCAGAACAGACAGGCGGAAACCAAAAACTTTTCGCATCTCCACAGTGAGTCTTCACTGACGTTTCGTCAATTAATGTACAATTTTATTTCCTGGAAATCGGAACATTCCCGTATTTTTCGAGTAATTTGGTCCCTGGAAATAAAGAATGGCTTCTGTTTCCAGTCCCTTGGAAATCTTTCAAACGCATCATTCAAAATGCATATTATAAAACCATGTAGAAAAAGTTAAAACATGTGCCACAATTACAAATACAGAATATAAAATGCAGTCACAGTGTAGAAAAAAAGAAAACAAGAATTAGTATAATTGACACCATTGATGGCACAGTGTATCTGACCTGGCTCAGATAATACAAAATAAGTACACTATGCTTTAACACGACCGTGCTTATTAGAATTATCTGTCATATCTTACAGTGCAAAAGTGTTGTAATATTATTTCATAAGAAGGCATGAATAAGAAATTCCTGAATAGTTATCAAAATTAAAATAAGTAAGATCTTTACCTTTATAATAATGCAGTTAAAAATTTTCTTGACAATATGAAAAACTAATTTATTATTAGGAAGAACATCCACATAAACACTAAATACATCTTGAAACACGTACAATAACAAAAAACTTGAGTAGAAATATTTACATGTTAGATGAATAACATTTACCACAGCATAATAATGCTTATCACTTGCTTTTAGTGAATGTATTCCTTTGAAACAACATACATTTATCATCACATTACTCTTTTCATTTAACTGTGTTTTCATTCATCTTGTTTTTATTACAAAGTTTTAAATCAATTTTAAATTTTAATTTGATGTTCTTAATATAATCTTTTTTTTTTTGGCACAGCATGTCCCTAAAGGGACTTTGTGCCATAAAACCCCATTCAACCAACCAACGAACCTTTGAAACAACAACATCTTATAATAGTTGATTTAATCAATGAGATTTTGATCTCCACAGCCTTTTTAGCTCGTTACACCACAGAAGTCATACCACTGAGTGACAGACTGAGTACGTATGTTTGCTGTTTCCATCTGGTGGCTATTTCAACAAACAAAACTGCACTCTCATGTGACAATTTGTTAATTTACGAGTTTCTAAAATGTGAAAGAACTTATGGTGCTCTTTTTTTTTTTCTTTTGCTACAAAAAATTCCACTTTTTGAGAAGTCTTTTGATGTATACTGCACTCCTCTACCACAATTTAAGCTTTTCATGAATTTTTGAAATCTGAACTTGCTTTTGGATTTCTAATCTTTTTTTTTTTTTTTTTTTTTATTACCACATAAAATTGGACACTTTGACAAGTGTTATGGTGCAAAATGCACTCTGATATGACAAGGAGTTAATTTTTTCTGAATTTTTGAAGTGTGAATGGATGTATGGAATATGTTTGTTTTTTATTTATGTAATATGTTCGAGTTTTTATTTTACCTCAGGGCAGGGATCAGAAGTAGCACATTACAAGTAGCGAAACTACTGTAGTCGCTACTTTTTACAGTAGTTTGTAGTGTATCGCGCTATATTTTGAACAATGTAGTGTAGCGAGTAGCGCGATACAAAAAATCAGTAGTTTGTAGTGAGAACCGACGCTACTTTTAACGCTACTTCAGGGGAAAAAATTTGCCATTCTGCAAATCAAGTGGTCGAAACCGCTTCTTTTGTGTAGAATTTGTTCTGCTCAACAATTTCTGAATCGCAGTGGCAAAGCTCAGCTGCAGTATATAGCAACGCAAAGCGTGAAGTCATAGATGTTTTCCATTGACTTTTGCTGCTGAAATCAAGTACTAATCCACCAAAATAATTAATTTTCTTCTTGGCAATACTTGTCTATTTATTCGTTATTAAGTCTTTATGTTTTAATGATGGGTTTCTTATTATTCGGAATTGCTCTATTTACAGATTTATTTATTTTTTGCATTTAGGATTGTTTTTCTGTAATTTTCTAGATTATAATATCTTTCTTAATTTTGCTGCGAAATTTGTTAAGTGTGTATAAATTAACGTTTTAGAGAAAGGAGAAAGCAAAACATTTTCTTGTATGTCATCTTTCTTAATTTTTTAATGCCCTCGGTTATGTCTCATTTATTTAATTGTACCCTGTCAGACGTGATATAACGAGGGGTCACTTTATTATTTAATTCATGTCTTCAATTTCAATGTAAATTGAACACTTTGACAAAATTTGAAAATAGCGAAGTAGTGACTGCTTTTGAGAAGTAGTTTGTAGTCGCTACTTTTTAAAACAAGTAGTTGTAGTTAACTACATTTTTGACAAAGTAGTTGGAGTTGGCTACAATGAGAAAGTAGTTTTTCCGACCCCTGGGTACTATTTCTGCAGAAAGATTTTGCTGTTAATAAAGTTTGTCGCAGAAAGCACAGTCATTTTCTGGATAATGGTTTATTATATATTCACCCATTGAGAACTGAATCGGAAGTACATTTTGAGAGTTGTGTTCCCAAACACACAATCAAGATTACAATACTTTACTCACACTGTATGTTCAAAAAGTATTAAAAACTGGAAGTTTTTTTAAATAGCCTATTTAATTTAATAAAAAGCTTCCTTTTTGTTGTTCGTATTTATGTAAAAATTGCTGTTATTGTGTATTAATAGGCTGTTCATTTTTGCAGGCTAGTTATGGTGTAGAAGATCCGGAATTTGCCATTACTCAGTTGGCTCAAACAACGATGCGTTCGGAACTAGGCAAAATATCTCTCGACAGTGTGTTTAGGGAGAGAGAATCTTTGAATTTTGCAATAGTTGGTAAATTTTTCACTGCTTTTTTAAACTTGTGTTTTTTTAAATGCAAAGAAATATTAACCATTTCAGATCTGGTGTCCTACTAATAGAAAATGTCTTCATATTTACTATTATTTTGTATATTTATATTTACTATTGCTTTGTATTTTACTATTATTTTTGTCTATACAATTACTTTTGTTATTATCTGCATGTAGTAAAAAATGGCATATCTGTTTACATTTATTGTTAGCACTTCATTTACGTTTCAGCATTTATTAATAAGAGAAAAATAAATTTAAAACTTTATACACCATTGCACAAACTTTTATTTCAAACATGTGCTTAATTCTATAAATTTAATAAGTATAACAGTGAAAAAAAAAATCAGTGATGTCGGCAGGCTTTCAAAATGCTGGGTCCTTCGGACCCAGACATTTTTGTAAAAGTAGGATGTCTTTTTAGAAATAGACATTTAATGTATTTTTGGGAGGTGTTGACCAGATTTTTCAACACAATGTCCAAAATTTTATTTCAGGTTCAAAATCTATATACAATGAAACATCCATAACAGACACTCCCGAAAAGCAAACACCTCTGTTTAACGAACACTTTTCAAATTCCGAACACTTATATATTTGTACGCTTTTACCTCTGAATAGTGAAAACCTGCCAATCTACACACACATAACATTTGTATGTTTGCATAAACTATCAAAAATACAATACATATGTTTTTTTGCATATCAAAAATGAAATGTTAGTAATATTTTTCCTATTATGAGAGAATAAAAACATGTTTTTAACTATACCGTAAAGGAAGAATAATATATTATCACATTTCTTATATACATTTTATTTATCATGCAGTAAATTGCATATATACTCATTCATATTAAAATATGTATTTATTTTAAAATAAAACATTGTTCTGTTGAAACTTTTTCTTAAAAATCACAACAACCCAACTTGCAAAAAATTTAAATCTAACCCGCAAAAATTATTCTAGGGAGAATTTGACCCTCAGAAAGAAAATTAGTCATCCCGACCCAAAAAAAAAAAAAATTAGGGACAACCTGACCTGATGCAGGATTCAACGATCCTGAGGTGTCCGCTATTCAGGGGTGTTGCTATATTTGAATATTAAAGAATATAGATGTTCATTTTTCTATGTGAAAGATAAAATTGGTATTAGAGATATAATTGCAGATTACTTTTCATAATTAAAACATGATTTTCTTTCTTTTCCTGTCAAGGTTGTGGGTTTCAAGGTGTATTTCAAGTTTGGATCAGGTGTGAGTTGAAATATATCGGATTCAGGTTGGATTGTGGTTCACCGAAAATCATTTTGTCAGGTTACGGGTCAAAATTTGAAATTTTTTTTCTCAAATTCGGGTTGGATTGCATGTTGACTTCAAATGGAATTTGTGGGTTCGATTCAGGTACAACCTGACTTGTGCAGGACTCTAGTTCCAAGAAATAAGCAATCCATTTGAGAATTATTAAATCTTAAATGTTATCTATCAGTTATAGTGTTTCATATCGGAATCTCTTTTCTTTCTTTTAATCAGTAATTAAATCATTTTATTTATTTCAAAGAAATCTAGTCAGGTATAAAAGTTAGAAGTATTTTTTTAACATTAGAGAATTTGTATTCAATACCATGCATTTTTCAGCATCATTATTGTTTTAATAAGAAAAACTGAATGTGTAGTAAGATGTTAATTGTTTTTCATAAACTGATTCTCATAATGATATGTGTAGTGTGACCTGTACCCATTTTGATAATCTAAATTCTTAAAATGCAGATGTAAATGTTTAAAGTGGTAAAAACAGAACACAAAAAGGCTTATAAAAACCTTTTAATATGATGATTGACATGTTTCAAATGCACAAATCATTATCAAAAACTTGTCGATCATCATGTTAAAAGGTTTTTATAAGCCTTTTTGTGTTCTGTTTTTACCACTTTAAATATTTACATCTGTATTTTAATGATAATTAGTGATTTTTATTATATGATTATGTTATCTAAATTTAACTGAATGTATAATGTTTTATATTTTAAAAGCAAACTCTTCTTTTAGGATAGATTTTTTTTTTTTTATCAGTGTTAACTGTGTTCCAGTTTTACTGTAAGATGTTGGTATTTATTCTTCAAACATTCAGAATTTAAATTCCAGTTTTCAATAAAACATTCATTCATCCATAACAAGTCTTGAAATTTAAAATCAGAATTGCGTAAATCAGTTTAGAAAAAAACAAATTTTAAAATTTTGATAATTTTATAAACAATAACACTTATTACTTACTACATAAGGAATTTTCATAATCTTTAAAAGGGTTGCCAACTGATCAAAGAAGAAAAGGGTTAAAAAGATGCCAAGTACTAAAAAATCACTCCAAAATAAATAATGTAAATTCTGGACTAGTATAATAACAATTATTACTAATTTTAATTCTGTATTTACTTTATTAAGATGTGCTTTAATTATACTGCAAATGCCTTTTACATTGCATTGCTATAGTCAGAGTTGAACAGAAAAATGTCAACACTAGTGTAAAACACCATTTACAACTATGAAAATAACAAATGGGTAAGATACTTTTCACCTGCTTGTTTTCTTATTATAGGTGGATGAAATGTCCGTAATTGCTGCTATAGCTTGTTTACAAATAGACTCTTCTTGCTTATCACAGAATTTATTTTCTTGTTTGACATATTATAAAACCAGGATGGTAATATTGATGTTGGCATTGAGATATACCGTAGACTCCCTAAAATCCACATATCGTTGCAGATGTAAACAGTGAAACTTACAGTTAAGTTGAAGGAACAAAATTCAAGATGGTGCTGAAATCAGCTGTGATTGCAGTGTTAACTATTTTTTTTGTTAATCACGTTCTTTTGGCTATTACAGCTGGTTAATGACTAAATAAAATTTATTTAATTATGATTTTGATGTAAATTAGTGTATCTAAAGCAAAAATTCACCCTACTGTATCCTGCACAATATTTGCAAGTGTAAACTGTAACCGGATTGTTTGTTTATTTTTCTTGCATTCATTTCCCTGTTTTTCAATATTTAGTTTTAGTTTTTCATTATTATGTATGCATTTTACGCGCGTATTCAGACCAAACGCTCGTAAAGTTGCGGGAGCCGATCCGCAAAAGGGGGGGTTTACGAGAGAAGAGGGAAAAGCACTGGTGGACGCGATTCCAGTCAAACATTCTCCCTTCTCCGTAACTGCTGATGCTGACGTCACGTAAGATTTGTAGATAAGAGAATCGAGTTTTAATCGAAGATCAGTCTGTATTAACCAATGAGAATGCATCTACAGCTTTTAAAGGGACAGAAATGGATGTTTTGAATAATTTTTGCAATATATATATATTTTTTCATATATTCAGTTCTGTCTTAACGGTGGGTGATTGGGCCCGTGTCCAGGGCTCGCACTCAATAAGTCGCTTTGAATTAGCTGACTCTTGAATAATATTTCATTGTATGCTTTTAAATTGAAAAAAAAAAAAATAAATAAATAAATAAATAAAATACAATTTAAGGAGAACTGTAACAACAAGCTCATATATATATATGTTACTCCTTGAGGTTATTTTCGTGAACATATCCCGTATTTTCCTATCAATTAAAAATTTATTAATTAAATATTATCTATCAAAGGTTAACCCTTTGCGTATAAGTCAACAATACCTTAGTTTTAAAGCATCTGGTTTTCCATTATGGTATATTTTCACACAATATTATATTTTTAAAAAAGTGACAATTGGGTAAACCAGTATACATTGGGACTTCCAAAAAAGCAATCGGGCACAGGGCCCTAAAATGCCTTAAAGCTGTTCTCAAATCCAAAGGAGCTACTTTTTGACACATTTTTTAAATTCATTTTTGTTCAGAAAAGCATGAAATTGGCAGATGTTCTTATTCAGAAACCATGAAATCGAATAGCATTTTCCATTTTTTGATAAAGGCAAAAGATGTTTCAGAAAATACTATCAAATTTGGTGTTCTGAACCGAAATTCCGGTGCGACAGCGCCAGAAAACAGAAAAAAACGGCTGTGACAACTATAACTTTTAACTCGATAAGTAATTTATTTATCTAAAAAATGGAAAACTCATTTCGATTCCAAATCGCTCCAACAGTCAGGCTGCTAATTTTATACCTTCTTATTTCAAAACGAGTCAGAAAATTTCGCATTGTGGGGCAGGTCATTTGAGAACCACTTTAAAACGGTTCTGGATGCAGGATACATAAATATAACAATATATATATATATAATTTTTGTATTATTTTTTCCTTTGATTTTTATACGTTTAATTTCATTTTAACTATATAATTCGGTAATTTTTTGTACGAATTTGAAAGTTAATTTTTGATTCAAAGAGGTATTTTATATAAATATATATATTTCTGGCCTGCTATTGGGGGGGGGGGGGGGGGGGGAGTTAAGGGTTCAAAACTTCTATATCCAGAGTACTTACAAATTGAGATACATATGAAAAAACTGTGCAAAGATAAATACCTGATCTGCAAAAACCAATGCAAAGAAAAGCACAAATAAACACAGAAATTTTATCTTGCACTTGTTTCAAGGCTTCATAATAGGAGCTTCTTCTTCAGTGCCAAATGAATGATAGAGAAATGAGTAATAATAGTAGCAGAATGTGTTATTATTGCCCTGTTTTTCTCACTTGTTAACTTTTACATATTTATGTTTAGATATTTGTGTTGGGGGGGGGGGAGGGAGGGGGGATTTTTGATAATATAGTAGAATATTGAAACTGATATTTTTATTTATATTAAACAATTTTATTTTATATCATTTATAATGATTTTATTCAAATGAAAGGGTACATTTTGAAAAAAGGTCTGTTCTTTTGTGCCATTTTGGCATAATGTGAAGAATTGTTAAACATTAAATTTCATGATAATATATTTATCAATGTCTTTTAATTGGTATCTTTTTCAATGTATTTATTTGGCTTGAAAAGTTCAGAATTTAAACAAACTGTATATGCTATTGAAAATAGGAAAACATTTTACAAACTCTTTTTTTTTTTTTTTTTTTTTTTTTTTTATTACATATAACTACTATGTAAGAATCAATGCAATACCTAAATAAAAGGCAATACCTAAATAAATACCATAATAAACCAATATTTCATTTGCACTGTTGAAATTTATACAAAGTTAAAAGTTGATAATCTTGTGTGTAAATTAATATATTTGAGAAATTTATTATACACTAAGGCGTTAAAAAAAAAAAGAAGAAAAAAAAGAAAAAAAAATTTTTTTAATAAAAAATAAACATTGTTAAATTATAACTTCCAGGCATAAATTATAATTAAAAAAATTTTCAGCTTGAAAATAATACACTTTTGTTATCTGCAAACTCATTAATATTTATTATCATCATTACTATTATTATTAATTTGAGTTAGGCGTAGTGCAGAGAGATTCATTAATTATTATTTTTTTTAAAGCTGAAGAAATAATCTTTGAGAATTAAATGTGAATTAATTACTTTCACATAACTCAATACTCAATCATACATTCTTACATACTCTCAATCAGCCACAATGTAAAATGTTTTGAATGTGTTATTATTATTATTAACATGTTGTATTATACTGGGAACTCACAAAACATTTTTTAAGATAGGCATGTTTATAAATCTCAAAATTATAGTTTCAAGAATTATGATTTATTCATTTTGTTAATAATTTATACTATGTAATGAGAGATATTTTTAGTTCTTCATTTTATGATTAGAGACAAACTCTAAAAAAAAAAGAAAATATCGAAAATAAGCAGTATTTAATTAATAAAAGTATCCTTACAAATTTATATTTTGTCAAGTTTATATTAATTTTTATGTGTGAATTTAAAAATTGCTTCTAAATTAACATCAAATACTGAACAAATTAATTCGCTGCATGTTAATAAAATCAACAATTGATAAAACTTGGAAATTATATAGTTGCTTACAAACAATTTGTTTACTTCAGAAAAATAAGAAAGTTAAATTATTTTCTTAAATTCAACAATTTATGTGTCAACCTTTTATTATTATGCATCATCAAATCTAATTCTTGCTGATTCATAACGAAAATTGACAAAAATCTTTATCTTATTAAATTATTAGAAACTGTAGTAATTTTATAAAGGTAAACACTTATTTTTCAATGGACGCGCAGCACTTCACACGAGAAACTCTGTCGAGAAAGTCTACACTGTCAACACCAAGATTCTAATAACATGTCTTATCTTAATAATGACTCTTATGAAGGTTTTATAAAAGTTCTAGAAATAGCGTTAAGCTATAATATTCATCATAATACAACATATGAGATAACATAATAACACTTAAAAACATTTCACATACCTGTATTTTAAAGAATATCCCCTAGCTATTTGTTTGTTTCTAAAACTATTTATGAGTAATTCATAAAGTGTAATATTTATTAGCCGTAAACGGCATTATTTAAAGTATAAACAAAACTGGAATAGCAAGCCTAACATGGTTTTCTATCGCTTCGCTATGTTGGCCGCCATATTTGATTTTCCTCTTACGAACGCCTTACGGCTACTTCTAACCATCCGCAAATACTGACCACGTGACGCTCTCATTTGCGAGCGCTCTACGAGAGAGAAACCTTCCGCATGTTTGATCTGACTCGCGAATCTAGCCGTCATTCGTAAATTTGCGGACGAAAGGGAGTTGTGAGCGAAAAGCGTTTGATCAGAATACGCGCGTTAATGTGTTATTATGGTTAATATCACCAAATTCAAGCTTTTACATAAAGAAAATAGGAATTTTCTTCTGAAAAAAATTCAAAATGGTGTTAATATTACTGGTGATCGTGGTCTTTTTTCCAAGACAATTTTTAATTAATCATGCTTTTATGTTTCCTACATCTGCATAAACATGAAATAAAATTTTGTTATTTTAAGATTCTGATGATTCATCATAGGTAAAAAACAGTGTAACATTAGCCACTTTCCATTGATATTTAATTTCAATTTTGATCTTTAATGATTTTTATTTTATTTGTTTCGTGATTTTGAATGTAATTTTGACTAATATGGCTGAATGAAACAAGAAGAATTGATATTTCAGTTTCATCATTATTATTTACTTGACCTTTATTTTTAATTTTCTTAATTTTTATTATTTTACATAATTATTTTAATAATTTACTTCAATTATTTTAATATCTCATTTAATTATTTGAATATTTTACTTATTGTAATGATTCATTATAATTTCCAATCTTCTAAAATAAAAGCGTAAGTCATGTGACTGTCATCAACAGTTCCGGGATGGCCGTTTAATTTTTTCATATGCCAGGCAGCCATTTTTATTCAAAATTATTTTTTCGAATAAAACTGCATAAAAGTTACATTTTAAGAAAGATCGTTTAAAATAAATTAATATTTAAGAGATGACTTACGTTCAATTATGTATATATTCTGCAATAACTTCAGTCGAAATTAAGTTCGCAGTTCAAATCATTTAAAATACGAAATAAAATAAAATAATAATAATTTAAAATACTTTCATAAATACTTTAGTATTTATGAAAGTAAACAAAAAAAAGATTGATTCGTCGTGAACATTTAAAATATTAAATCATGGAGGTAATCATTCGCAAAGCAAGTTCTCCGCGAATGAATTTTTGGACCGCTGCCTCGTGTAAAAAAAAATAATTCGCACCAATGAGACAAAGTTTACCATAATTATGTGCTATACAACTCAACTTCCTTCCGGACATTTTCTTGACGTAAATTGAACTCATGTAATGATATTTAATGAATCAGATTTTTAGCATTTTTAAAATCGCTAATACAGCTTTTATTTATCGCGTGTACAAATTAGAAATGATACTTTGATTTTGAAATCAAATGTTTTGATTTATGATATTATTTCTTATTTATTTATTTATTTTCTATTTTATATGAAAAGTGTGAAGTATTTTAAATTATGTAATACAAGCATTTTAGATTAAAGTTAAGTATTTTAAATGAAATGAGTGACAGGTTTATAAGTTAAAATTAAATTAATGTAGTATGAATGATGGTGATGGAAACAATATTTGGCGATTTATCGTCTGCTCCCGGCTAACAAAAATACTCATAATTGAAAAAGGAAATAAAAATAAATAAATGATAGTTTAATGTAAATAAATATTGATATACATATCAAAAATAATTTATAGAATTAAAAAAATAATAATAAAAGTAAATAAACAACAATTTCCATAACAAAGTTTTCGCCAAATTGGCGAGGGGAAAAATCGCGCCAACATGCATATGTGACAAAAAATATGCGAAATGCTACCATGATCGCAAAAGTTCATGATTTGTCGATTAGAATCTTCCGATTTGGCGAAGGATTAAGGGAAAATTAAATTATGAATAAATGTAACGTGTTGCAATGTTTGACATACATTTAAGGGAGACCAAACTGGTCGCCAGTGGCGGCTAGTGCTTTACAATAGTCAAATTGCTGTTTTAAAAATGTAAACAATACAGTGTATAACTTTTGCAGAGATCACCATACTGTTTAAAAAAAAGATGATCTAAAACTATTTAACCTTTTCATGGTTTGTTCTTGCCATACTATTTTGTAAATTTGGTGGAATTAAATACACTACCTATTCTCATAGCGATCAAAAGTAAACTATAAAATTTTAAGCCAAAACAAAAAGAGGCCAACTTAACTTTTCTAATTTTACTCAGTCAGGAATTAACTCTCATGATACAATAAAAAATAAAAGAAAAAGTGCAGTCATAAGCCATGTGTAACAAATAAAATAAATTAAGTCATCTCTTAACAAAAAAACTATTTCATATATTAGGCTGGAACATTTTTTAGGGACTAGATGAGACAAAAATTGGATAGATTTAATTCGGAAAGGACGAAATTTGAAATACTGAAAGTGCAAACCTAGATCATTCTTGTTCACTTTTTTTTTTTTTTTTTTTTTAAGCAGTAGTGAAGCCGGGCTTGCACTGATCATTTTAAAATGTAGGTACCTGATGAGTATGGGTAAATGTGGGCCAAACTTGAAAAGTTGAGACAATTATTTTAATTTTAAAAAGTTAGAATGTTACATTTGAAATTTGGGGTCTTTCAAATATAATATATACTTATTAAATATGGCTTAGAATAGTTTTTGTTTTTAATATAAGTTACATATTACAAGTCTTTGAAGAATGGAAACTTTAAATAAGTACTGCTGTATTTTGTCATTATGAAAATTGGCCTATAGAATTTGATAATTTTTTTTTCATGATACTTAAATTATGCATCATCCTTTTTTTAGGCATTACTATTCTAAGTTCTGTAAGTAGAAATCGCATTTGGTGAAATAGTTACTCTGTATTATTTCTAAATAAATCTTGTTTAAATTATGTATTCTAAAATGAAATTTTCTTTTTCAGAGGCAATTAATAAAGCTAGCAATGCTTGGGGTATAGATTGTCTACGATATGAAATTAGTAAGTTATTTTTAAAATTAATTTTGAAGAATAATTTATCATTTATAAATCCATACCACTTAGGAGTTATCCATTAAGGTTGTTCTCAAATCCAAAAGGGCTACTTTGACATATTTTTTAATTCATTTTTGTTCAAAAATGCATGAAATGGGCAGGTGTTCTTATTGAGAAACTATGTCATCAAAATATATTTTCCATTTTATGGTAAAGGCAGGAGATCGTTCAGAAAATGCTGTGAAAGTCGGGGTTTTGAATTGAATTTCCAGCACAGCAAGCAAGGAGAGATATGTGTTGTCATGTAACACAAACTGCTTATAACTCGATAAGTAATTTATTTATTAAAAAATAAAAAACTGCCCATTTTATACCTTTGCATTTAAAAATGAGTCTGAAAGTTTTGCGTTGTAGATCAGTTCATTTGAGAAAAGCCTTAATAATGTCATACTTTGAAGGGTGTGTGTGTGTGTATGGTGGGATCTTTACAGGTTGTGATGTCATGTCTAAAATATGAAAATAATTAATTATGCATTATTCAATAGTCGGGCCTCCCAATTTTATGCCTTTATGTTTTAAAATGT
Source organism: Maratus michaelseni (assembly GCA_963931845.1). Taxonomy (NCBI): domain Eukaryota; kingdom Metazoa; phylum Arthropoda; class Arachnida; order Araneae; family Salticidae; genus Maratus; species Maratus michaelseni. The sequence goes on along the minus strand of OZ007600.1, from coordinate 264,760,360 downwards.
GTCAGGAAATTTTACATTGTTGAGCAGGGTATTTGAGTCTCCTTAAAATAGAAATACTAGACATTGCTGAAATACAAAATTAAAAATTCTGCAGCATACAGCTATAGTTGTAAAGGACTTACATAAAATATTTAAATTAGGTATCCTGTCCTAATGCAGGTTTTAGATCAAAAATTAATGTAAGACCCAGTTCTATTTACAAAGATATGCATGATATACACTGAGATATGTGATTATCTCTGTGTTTTAATTAAATGACCCATTGACAGATTTTTTTTTTTAAGCTTTTAATATTTTATGTTCAGTTTAGTATTTTTTTTTTTCTTAAATTAGTATAATTATCTTTAAGCTTAATGCATTTTTCCATCAAATTTTTAAATTTGAAATTTAGAGCTTTCAACTATGATATTTCTTTATAATGTTTATTTTAGAAAGCAGAATACTTTTTTGGAGTTTTGTGCTTTAAAAGAATATTTTTATATGATAATTATGTCATCTGTGTTTATATACATGTATGGAATTCATCATCAAATTTTAAGATTGATGAATTATCAGAATAATGCACAAATATCTTTCTGAAGTTTTTGCATATGCAAAATAGAAAAATACTGAATCATAAAATTTATCATCCCCTCCCCCCCCCCCTCTCCAAAAAAACGTTAAATTCTGTGTCAACAATCACAGTGAAATTTGGAAGGGTGGGGGGGGGGGGAGTTTTCTGAATTTTTTAAAAATATTATACTGTTTTCATCCCTGAGCTTGCTTAACATTTTAAATAATAATTTGGTAAAACTAATTTAAAATATTGTATTTTATTGAAAATAACTTACAATGTTAATGTATTAAAAATAAATATTAAACTTCTTACAAATATATTTTCTATTAATAATAAAAATTTAAGCATTTCAGTGAAAAAAAAATTAATCTATCTTTCTTTGGTGTCCTATTTTTGAATTCATTAAAAGTATTATGAAAAATTTCCATATAGTTTGTTATTTATGTACCATTTAAAATGTTTTAAATTGTGCTTGATCAGGATTTGACTTGAATATATTTTCACTATCATATATGTGACAGTGTGGAGCAAAAAAAAAGTTCTAGTGAAAAGCTACAAAGTCACTTAAACAAACGGCAAAACCAAATATAAGAGGCAAAATTGGAACTTTAAAAAAAATATGCACAAATGTGGAAACGGTTTTATTTGGGAATGTAAAATAAGTGTTTTACTGTAATAACAAATAGCCATAGTAATCATATATATTATTTCTGTTGTCAAAATCCCTTTTTCTATGCTTTTACAAAGCTCATAACAATGAATGAGATATCATTCGAAAGATTTTTTAACCAGCTTCTGACATAGTGCACTCACGTTTTGTTAAAACATGTTTTTTTTATTAAAAATTGCAGTTAATTAAAAATTAAATCGGCATTGTTTTCATAAATGAATTTTTTTTTCAAATCAGTGTTACCACAAAAATAAAGTACTGCATTGTATCGTGCTCAGAAATGATTTAAAAAAATAATAAATAGTACAAAATAGGTAAAGTCTCTGCATGGGCTTATTTTATATTTATGATTAAAAATCAAAATTGAAATTCAGCACTATTGATTGATCGATAAAAGCAAAATTTCACTTGTAGGCTAAAATGTTATATTAAATTATTTGTTATATTAAATTATATGTATTTAATTTATTTTTCTTCGTCCCGTGTTTTTCCCGAAGCAGATGACGTCATCCTCTAATACAGTTAAAGTATGATTGTTTAACCCCGTGCGTGCCTTTTGTTGTCTTTGATCAGTTATTAGTGTAACTTTGATGGAATAAATGAGATGATAATCTGGCTTGATTAATGTTGTTTGCAGCTATTTTAAATCCTTATTTTTTCTTAAGAAGTTTAAACCTGCATCTAAAAAATATTAGATATTGGTAAAAAATATTGCAGTGCAAAATCCTCTCATGGGTCCACTGGTAAATTAATATTTTTTAACATGCTATGTGTATGATTGTTGCAACTGAGATATTTCATGCCATGTAATCTTCATCGTAGCGACTTAGTATTTTATGAGCATCAGAGTTCATATATTCCTTGAAAGTGATTAAAAGTTCTTGAATTTGTTTGCATTTTAGTGAAGAGGTTTTATTTCTTTTGATAAGGGCTTAGTTTTTATTTTCACACAGCAAAAATAAAATAAAGAAGCTATTTGGGAACAAAAACAAAAGAAACAAACTTATGTTAATTTGCAAAATTATTAGTTTTTGTGTGGTATAGTTTCCATTTTATAAGCTACTGGGAGGTTGTAAGGCGAAAGGAGAAATATGCATTTAATAATAATATAACAAATATACAGTGTAATATAACAATGCAAAATTATCTAGTCTCTACTTTTAGCCCAACACTACTTTCAAAGTAGAATGCAAGGTAGAATGTTTTTCTATATTTTTTATTCTTTCTCATAACACGTCAGTACTTTGTTACTATATGATATTCACCTGGATACACTAAAAATGAAGAATAAGGTTTTTCACACTTGATAGTTTTGCATCATACTCTTAAGGAGTTGTTGGTCAGTCAGATCTCAAATTGCCCTACGGGAGTGGAATGCATTCTTATTTTAAAATATCTCATTAGGAAATTAATATTTCCGACTTTTTGTTTTCTGTGTAATCTTCTGAAAAGTTGTTTCCTTTCTTTTGTAGTGGTCAAAATATTTCTAAAATATTAGGATGGATGAAATGAAAAGGGAACAGGAAGCACAGAATGAAATGACATAGTTTATTTCAAACATAATCTCCAAATATTTGTTCCACTATTTCACTTACCTTGCTCAATGAAGTCATCTGGCTGAAATTGTAACCAGTTTTCCACATTGTCCATCACTTCTTTGTCTGAGTAAAAATGCCAACCCATCAATTCCTTTTTAAGCGGACCAAAGATTGGATAGTCACATGCCAAAAAATCCGCTCTATATGGTGGGTTTTTCTAACACTGCCCACCGAAACTTTACCAGATTACCTTGCGGAAGTGCTACTGTCTGTTCTGCCCACGAGTCAATGTTCTTCATACACTGCCTTCATTTGCCAATGCACTTTGTGAAATCTAACTCTTTCTGCAACTAAATAATGAATAACACTGTGTTCCTCTTTTTTATTTGCAAACATTCTTCACATGCAGAAAAATAATAACAACAGCCGATTGCCTTCCGGTCGATACTTTTGGCCACCACCAGTACATATCATGTGCTTCTTATGGGACTATCTAGGGCAAGTCCACTTCCACAGTAGGGGTTGCATTTTTTACTCCCGCTCTTCCTCTACAAAAAGTTTCACCTCAATCAGACAAAAATAAACCAAATTATAACCACTGTTCCTTTTTTCATTTAATCCAGCCTTATAGATGTTTAATTTTATCGGAAAAGTGTTAATATCTCACTTGTACCTCGTACGATTTTAACACATGAAATATGAAATTAAGCATCTATTTTATAAATATTTTGACAACTAAAAAAAGAGACATCTTTTAAGAAGAGTACACAGAAAAAAAGAAGTCGAAAATATTAATTTCTAATGTGATATTTTAAATATAAGAATGCATAGGTTTAACATTAATGAAGGCAATTCGAGATCAGACTAACCAAACCCTTCCAAATGCAGTGGTTATTAAAATTTTCATTTTTGAAATATCTGGGCTCCTGCTTGAAAGTTGGGTAAAGCGCTTAATTGTCCTTTCTGCGAAATGAGAACGAATCCTGTAAACTAAAATGAGGAATGAAAAAGAAAAAAATGGTTATATATGCAGAAATGTATGGAGAATTTTTTAATGATTACTGTTTCATTTTTACCTTTAAGCAATAAAAATATGTTATGAAAGGTTTGTTATATGTATTTCATTCTTTTACTTTCATAGAAGTAGGGTCCTATTTATGCTTTTTTTCTGTGCTTTATCTAAAACACGTCCATTTAAACTCATTTTAGGAGACATAAGACTTCCCCAAAGAGTCAATGAAGCAATGCAGATGCAAGTGGAAGCTGAAAGAAAAAAGAGAGCAGCCATTTTAGAATCTGAGGGTATGGTAGCAGCCTTTGCTGACTGTTAAAGGGATTCTTGAACTTGCAGAGTTGCCACTGGCGACTATTTTTATATTCTATTCACACCACTATTTAAAAATAAATAAATTTTGTTGTATATTTCTTTTGCACATGTTGTTAAAGTGTATGTGAAAAAATTTTGTTTTGAGAAAGTGGTACGAGATAGAATTAAAAAACAGTCACCAGTGGCAGTCCTGCACTTGGACAATCCCATGTTGGGAAATTTCAACATTGATATTACTCATCACCTAATGCATTTTTGAAAATTCAGTTTTTTAACATTGCAAAGTTACTAAGATGTTATACAGTAAAAACTCTAAATGATGGACATCTTGGGAGTGCAGAATTGGTCTACTTTTCAGAGGTTAAAACATACAAATAATATGAGTGATGGGGATTGGAAGTGTTAAACTTCGCTAAATAGAGATGTCTGCTATTCAGAAATGCCCATTACAGAGTTTTTACTGTATTTTCCAATATTGTCTCTCTAAATTTTAAGTACAGTAGCACCTCATAAAAATCAAATTTAATTTTTTTTTTTAATTATTTTAATTTTTTTAAATTTTAGATAATAAGTAATCTTTTACTTAAATTTCTCCATAGGTTACATGGGATTTTTATGATCTGTAATGATCTTGAAGCTGCCGTAGTCGTCCGATGTATTAAACACACTGGCCCACCTGAACCCGCTGGTTGATGGGCCTTAAACTTATCAAACTTATCGACTTAATAGATTTCCACTTATCGAATTTGGCATTTAAATTTTTCCGGGGGCATCCTCCATGATCAGTCCTACTACCGTTCTGGCTAGTGTTGAAAGGAAATGATCTTCGATAGCCACGCATACCACCTTTTCTGTAAAGTAACGGTGGTCTACGCAACCCATCCACCTTCAAGAGCTATAATGATCTTGAAACTGCTGGAGTCATCCGATGTATTAAATGCCCCTGCCTGTAACCAGTTTCAAAAATAAAAGTACCTTTATTAAAAAAATCTGCAACCCAAATCAAAACCATTTTTTAGATCAACCTTAACTATTCTATGCAAAAAAGAAAAAAAAAAAGAAATTTGGAAATATTTAAAATTTAAATTCAAATGAGAAATTCAAAAAGAACCTGTACATAGGTTTAACATTAGTTAGAGAGCATCTTCACATGGCTGAAGAGGAGTCCCCTTAAGAAGAATATTATTGTCTCTTCAGTTAGTGTTAGTGTTCTCCAAGAAAAAGAAAACAATACATACGGATAGCTGCAATTGAGAATGTAAATAAAAAGTCATTCTTTACCCCCCACCCAACTTTTTTTTTTCCTACTTTGACTTATTTCATCTAAATAACATGTAGATTGTTTAAATTTTGCTAAATTCTAAGTCAAGTAAAAACTATGTATTTGAAAATAGTAATAAATCTGGGTTGATTTAAAGTGTGCTTTTAATCCTAATTTTAATCAGCCGATTTAAATTGGAGTACCCTGGACCCATGTACTAACAGTTTATAAAATTCTAGTTTTTAACCCTCTGACTGTCGAGGAAAAAGGCAAAATTGTAATGTTGTTTCTCTGCATTGATTTTAAATGTTAAACAGTATATGATTATTCAAAAGTTATATAAAAAATACTAATGTATATGAATGTAATCTTTGAGAGTATTAATCATCACTCAATGATGTATTATATCCGTAGAATTATATTAATTTAAATAATGCTCGGTTTTCGCTGACTTCGGTTATCTTCGGTTTTTGTCGACTTTTTCTGCAAAAAATTTGTTTCGGTTTTTGTTGGTTGCCTTGGATTTTGTTTATTTCCTATGTATTTTTGCGCTTTTTTATTGATTGCGAGTGCTCCATCATGGAGCCAAAAAAAGCTTCTTGTAAGTAACTTGTTTAATGATAATGTCTTGCCCTGTTTTAGGCAAATCTTAAAGAGTGGAGGCAGAAACAGACCACTTTGGACAGCTTTTTTGAGCGACATAGGTCCTCTGACTCTGAAGCTAGTCCTACTTCCAAAAGACCGAAAAGGGAAGTGACTCGAGATACAGTGCCTTGATACCATACGCTAAGAATACTACATTAATTTCTTATTGTTTTTAGTATTTAACGCTATACATATTCTCTATAGAATGTGTTTTTAATATGTATTTTGGAATGCTTAGAACGAATTAATTGGATTTACATAGATTCATATGAATATAATTGACTTGATTTTCATTGGTTTTGGATTTCCCTGATTGTTTTCGGACGGATTATCAACGAAAACCAAGGTATCACTGTATTGCGGGGAAACCTGGAGCTCAGTGAACGTATTAACACAGGCGTGTCAATGAGAGGGTTAATAAGAATTTTGTAAAAATAATTTTATATTAAAAATGCATAAAATTCATTTTGAGTTTTTAAAATTGATATAAAAGCTGTTTCATTTATTATTCCTTTACTGTGAAACTTTTTAATACTGTTGTTCCTTAGGTGTTAGAGAAGCTGATATAAATGTTGCTGAAGGTAAGAAGCGATCTCGTGTCTTAGCCTCTGAAGCTGAAAAAACAGAACAAATCAACAGAGCACAAGGTAAGTTTATGTTCCATTTTGCATCCATGGGGAATTATAATAATTAAGCTAAATATATGTCTTTTACCCTTCACTTTTAGTGTACTCGGATAACTTTTAGGAAACTATTACACTATATGTTTTCTTTGTTTAGCTTTTTAGTACAGCAATTCCCAAACTGCAATCAACTTGTGTGTCACATAATCATCTATCTGTTCTTCAAAAATATATTATTAATTTTTAACTGCTGTGAATACAACAGGTTACATCTTTTTAAAAAATATTGTAATACAGTATAGGTGAGCAAGTTTGTGAAAAGACAGTGTTTCATTAAAATTTATGTTGGTAGCAATTTCAATGTAAAATGAACATGTACCTACCCTGGTACATAGACGCCAACATCTCCAGAAATGTAGAGTCAAGAGCAATAGTATGGTAATAAAGTAAAAAATAAAGATATATGCACTTAAAGAATTAAAAAAATAATGTCCTTATCAAATTTTAATTCCAGTTACCTTGTGATCCCTGCAATTCCTCAGTCTGTGATATGATTTTTCTGTGAATTAGCGAAATTCTGTGAGTAAATATTTTTTTTTTTTTTTTGTGGTAGTTGTTAAAATCAGTATTTTGGAATTTATAGGTGTAAAGAAAAAAAAAATCACCTGTCAAAAATAGTTTTGAAACAATTTTTACATTTCTCAAAACATTTTTTTCTTTTACATTTCATGGTCTTACTATTCATTAAAAAAAAAAAAAAAAATAAAAAAAATAAATAAATGCAAATTTTGCAAATTAGTTCAGAAAAATAAATGCAAATTTCTTCAATTGCTCGCGGAAAATAATTACAAATTTCGTCAATCTGATGCAGGGAAATAAATAAAAAATTTTGTCATTTGCTCACAGGAAAGATTGTGAATTTAGTCAATCATACAGAAAAAAAAATCATGAATACTGTCAATCACTCACATGGAAAAAATAACACAAATTTCATCAAGCTTTTGTGAAAGAAAAGCAGGAACTTTTACAAATGGTTGTTGAAAAAAAATTGTAAATTTTGTCAATTGGGTGCAGAAAAAATTGCAAAATTAATCAATTGGTCATTGAAAAAGAAAAAATAATGCAAATTTCATCAATCAATCGCAGTTGAAAATCCCAAATTTCATGAATCAGGCATGGGGCAAAATGCAAAATTAGTCAATCAGGCGCAAATTTTCGCACAATTATATCGGTCATGAATTTTCTACCCTATAAGGATAACAAAATTTTAATTCCTTTTTATAAATTTATTACAAAAAAAATTTATATTTAAAAAGTAGAAGTAAGTTGTTACCTTTTTCGATTATGTTTGTATGGATAAGTACATGTGTTCTAAGGGCTGGGAATTCAGAGAATATTTGTAAAGGCTGTTAAAAAGTATATCTTGAAAAAATTATGGTATGACTCCTGAAATGCTAACATTTAACTCTTGAAGAGCGTCCAAAACTTCTGAAATTTAACTCGTTTATTCCTGATATTAGTCTTTCCAATGTTGGCATCTATGCTGGTATAGACAATCGTGTTGGTACAAAACAATTTTATAAATCACACTGGTTTTTAAAATGTATTTTTTTACTATACAGTTATTAATAAACATATTTTTTCTTGCTCAGTAAAAGGTGGTAATACTTTTTTATTATGTTCACATAATAATAAAACTGATACTGCATTTAATACTGCATGTTTGTTATTGTGACAATTCAAATTAGAATTCAAATTTGTATGTATCAGGCATGAAAGTTTTCCAGTGGAACATTTTTTTATTGTAATTTTTGTAAATGTTTTTCTGGCTGTTTTTAAAATCTATACAAAATTATTGATAAATTGTGATTTAAGAACTTATGTTGTACCTGTATGTGCGTATGTTAATTTTATGATAATTTTGTATTTGCGTGCAGTTCAACCTTTTTGTCCAGCTGGCACTTTCATGCCTGATATATTTTTTGTACAAAAATTTTCCCGTTTACCTAGGATAGTTTTGTTGATTAAGAGTATTGTGTATAAAATTAGCTTACCAATTGTTTATGGGTAGTGTATTATTCTTTTAACATAGTCCATCCACACTGACAAAGAACACCTACCGTTTTTGCCGCCGCTGGTGGCTCATTTAAAAAAAAGTCACCTGTGTATTGATTCAAGTTGTCTCGCTGTAGTTATGAGAGAGAAACTTTCACTTCAATCATGCATCATAGTTCATGAATGCTTGACGTCATACTGTGTTATGATGTATGCTGCACTGGGATTTGTACAGATAAATAACTGTTCGTTTCATGGTTTCTATGTAAATATGTAATTCTAGATGTCTATACAAGTGCTTGCATTTCAGGTGATTCTTCTCTCCTGTTCTGTTCTTACAGTGTCGATAATAATGTAGGAGCATTTTCATGTAATGGGAAATACTCAGTGTTTGTAGTTAGATAAAATTGAGCTTGTAGTTTTGTAAATATGTTTTGAGTTTGATTTTTAATAAAGTACAGTTAAGCTTTTAAACATTTAAGTCATTTTTACAAAAACATACATCTCCAAATACTAGTTTAAATAAGGTAGAAACATTGACATCTCATACAAATAGACGCCGGATCAGCAACCCTTTTTTGAAGAAAACATGTACCTTCCCACCAGCAGGTGCTGGTGGGAGAATATTATGCCAAACAGGATTTTTTCACACCAAACTGTCACTGGAATTCCACCGTCTGTTTCTTTTATTACGAGAACGGAAACAGAAAGGTGCCAAGAAAGGGATTACAACCAGAATGCGGCACCCTTTCGCCGTTTTTTTGGCGATGAAAGGTGAAAGATGTTTTCTTCAACTCTTTCGGGAGATAAGAAAGGGATCGAGGTGTCCATTTATATTAGAAGTCAATGGGTAGAAATTATAATGTTAAAAAAACAAGAAGCCTTTATAACTTACATAAAAGTCTCTATGTAAGTATTGTGTGGGTCGCGAAACATTTTCAAACTTTAACATGGATCACTTAACCCTTGAGTATCTGAGAGCTTTCCTACATTTTCATAAAAATGTTTGTAAAACTAATGTTAATTTAAATTTTCTTTCATGGTTTGTTTCTAAAATACACTTCATATTCCTTTATTTTATATATATATCTTAAAATACAATTCTGTTAAATATATTTTTATCTACAGCCGAATGAAATTATTTGGGAGAAAGAGAAAAATACAGGCAAACCGCTTGGATGGTTAAACAATAAAATTTGTGAATCACTGCTTTAAAAAAATTGTCCTTCATTATTTCAAACTAGGGAATCAAACCCGGGCTTCCCGGGTTACAGAGCATCGCAGAAAACTATTTTTTTTAAATTTAAAATTCTAACAGATTTTTTACATTTAATATATATATATATATATAATATATATATATATATATATATATATATATATATGCTAAAAAGAAATGGCGCATCTAGTATTTGTCGAGAATTAAATAAAAATCATGCACTCGTGACATCATAATTTATTTTTATATTTTAACAGAATAATAAGGCAAATATAATCTGTGACTCGTGCTATAGCCAGTATACGCGTCAGGACACGTTGCAGTTATCCTTATCTTTTTATACGTGAATGTTTCGCTATGGTACTCCACTGTGAAATTTGGCAATTTTTGAAATTCAGTATTTGAAAAACGGAATAATCATTAGATTTGAAATTTATATCAAGAAAAATACAATTTTTAACCTGTCTAACCAAGTTTGTCTAACAATTTTCTGACAAATACTTTTCAAGCAATTAATTTTTTCAGTAACTTAAAATGTTTCATTTTCCGAGAATAATCTGTGGCAACGATTCGCGAAAATCCCAGTCGTCAGCAGCATACAGCTTTTTATTAAGGAGGATGAAACTAGTCGTTGGGGGCCACCATAATACTTTTACCCTACTGGATATGCCTCTATCTCAATATGTTCGGTAGATGGAGTGTTTAAAATCGTGGCTTGATGACATCATAAACTTTAAATGCTCTATTACTAAATTGCATAAAAGAAACATCCTTATAACTCCAAAGATGATAATCCTATTAGCTAACAGTTTACTGCATCGGATTAAGTATCTCATTTTCAATTAAAATATGTCTTTGAATTGAAATTTGAGTGAAACACAGTGTCATGGAAAATCGGATTACAAATATCTCGACAACTCATTATCCGATCGACTTCATTCTTTATGAAAAACTTATGTTTTTTATTGTTTTTTCATATTCACTCTTTAAAATAAACAATCGAAATTTTTTATATACCTTTTATAAGAACAAATATTTCGAGAGTCCGAAAAAAATAGTTCTGGATCATCGAGGTGACTGAAATTCAATAAGCTTCTTCCCATTATTACATATTAAGTACATACCCAATTTCAAGTCTCTATCTTAATTTGTTCGGCAGATAGAGTGTTTACAGACAGATGGACGGCAAATTTTTTTTTTTCTAAAAATATGTTTTTCAGAATCTTCAGTGTCTGAAATGTGTAAATCCGTCAACATTGTTTTTTTTATTTTTAAAATGATTACAAGACTTACCCTATACCATGTATGATTGGTAAGTAAAATTTGTTTTTCTTCAGAAGTTATAAAATATGAGAGGAGTTGCATGAGGATGTTTTTTCAAATATTCATAAATTGTATTTCTTCGTGTTTATGTGGAAGCAAGAATTTGTTCATAAAATTAATCTAAAAATGCTTGTATAAACAGGAATTCAAGAAAAAAAAAAGAAGTTTTAAATCTTCAAAAATCAAGGACTTTAATTTTCCATTTGGAGAAAGTATTTCTAGATATTGAGGGTTAGCAAGAAATAAATTCGACTAAAGAAAGTTTTTTTTAAGGTATTGAAATTGTATGGTATCAACTTAGACTTAAAACGGTTAGACTGTATTTTACTTCTATTTATAATATTTGAATTATAGCATTATTTTCTTTAATTATGGTATTTTACTTATGTGCACACTTTTACTACTGTTTTACTACTGTTAGCAGTTTGTTTTATTTATAAAAAATAAACACATTTTAAAAAATAATGAGAATTAAAATTATAAACATTATGTAATCTCAGAAGAGAGGGGGGGGGGGGGTGCACTAGATCCTTGAATAGTATAAATTCCAAGTTCAGCATAGGAAATTTTATTATTTATTTATTTTATTTTTTATCTGTTATCTATTTTTTTATTTATTTATTGAGAAAGTTGTTGTTTAATTTTTCTTTCTTTTATTATGTTAGTAAAAAATATGTGTAGAAAATTTGCAGTTTCAATACATGAAATTCAGCCTTCTCTTATTTTGTTTTGTATTCTTGCAGGTGAGGCTTCAGCCATTTTAGCCAAAGCTGATGCCAGGGCGACATCTCTAAAAGTAGTTGCTGAATCACTGTTGAAAAAGGTACATAACTTACTGGTTATTTCCCCTCACTTCTTGGTGTTTTAGAATTATAAAAATTATGTACACATTCATTTCCAATGACAATACTATACTTTAATAGTTAATTATCCATTAATGGATTAGTTTTAATTGGATTTTGATGATGTGAAAGCTATGATTATGAGAAATCAGGCTTGGCAAGTTTTTGATGCATGGCGGTTTTTACCAGTTTTAACCATGGTTTTTACCGTCATGTCAAAAACCTCCTTGTCAAAAACTGTCAAAAACCTATTTTTTAGTAGTTTGTTTTTACATTTTTTTTTCATTCTATCTTTAATATTAAGTTGTTTTACATAAAATATTCAGTATCAAATAGACTCTAAAGTATATTTATACCCTCTAAGTGTCACGTCGTTTCGGATTGGTGTGAAAAATTAAAGATTGAAAGTAATTTTGAAAATAGAGATGTAAAAACTAATGAAGTTAAAAGAACTAAAGAAATGCTTTAAAAAATGCCAATCCAAAACAACGTCACGGCACGCGATCGTAAAGTGGCAATTAACCCAATAATCGACATAACAGTAAAAGATATAGCAAAAGAATTTAAGAATAAGGCCGTATAAACAATTAAATAAACTTCACAAAACAATTTGGAAAAGATTATTAAATTTAAAAATCGATTATTAGATTAAGATGTAATAGATATAAATTAATCACTCACCCAAGTCTTGAAATGAAGAGAGAAAATTGATGTTTAAACACATATAGAAATTTTATTTACGAAGTACATGTAAATTATATGTAAAAGAAAATACTTAGTTGGCCAACCCTGTCACAACATATTCATAGATAAATTATACAATCAATATTAATTTCATTACTTTATAAATATTATTTCAGATCACTGAGAATCAAATATTGAATTATTTATCTAATGTAATACTGTATTCATGCTGAAAAGACATGAGTATCTGATTGCTCCGTTAATAATAAATATGGCACATCTATACTATTGTTAGGAAGAAATAATGTCTATTAAAATTGCACAAAAAAATGATTATATACGTTGAATTTTTTATATTGCTGACTGACCGCGGAACACAGTCTAAGATGTTAAAGGAGAAATTATCACGATTACTTGTATTAAGAAGAATGTTACGGAGCAACTATATTACGATTGAATGAAAAGGAAAATGTTTATATTCGTCGAAGATTATATTGAAGACCCACAGCAGAAAACAGTTGTTGGCGTTGACGAAGAAACTTAGCTGAAGATGAAGACATCAGTGTCCGGAGAAAAACGAAGGCATTTACTGGCACTATAAAGAAGTAGTATTTAAGCGTTTTCTCCTTAAAACTATGAGTTAAGTTTATTCTAAAGGAATAAAGAAATCGTGCTGTAGTTAACTTGAATTGCCGATGGAGATAGCAAAATCGGTAGAACTTTAATTGTTGGCAGCCGGAATCGTAGATGAAGATATTATCAACTGACGAATCGCTTAATATATCGCATCATCTTAGCGATGAATGGAATTTAGATTTTGAGTGAATAACTTGCATAGACGAGAGCAAGGGCCGTAGAAGAAGAAACTCGCAAGGGTGAAAAATTAGTCTTCTAAAGACGAAGATGACGCCTTAGAGAAACTGCCTAACTCAGCATTTCATAAATGAAGAAAGCGATGAAACCCCACAGTGAAAAGCAGCATACGAAAGACTTACATTTAGCAATTGAAATTCACAGCAAAAAACCCCGGCGGGACCCGAAGGTCCGCGCCATTTATAGTACGTCTAGCTCACTTAATCCCTAGTCGATAACTGATGAGAAACATAACTTTCAAAAATCAGTTAGAATTTTGAAAGCCAACTTTCAGCCAATGAGCATCGAGCATTATCGAGCGTTCGCTACGCAACGTAGAGTTGAGATGAATAAAAATCATCATTACTCCTGAATGGCAACGACGCCGTAAAAGTACCCGGATGGACGCTGAGATGGGAGCGCGTCTCTGCCTGAGTGCAATGAACTGTACGCTATTTCTTCCGAGAAATCCTGTCACGTGATCGTAAACAACAAGTATCTTGGGGAAGATGCGCAATCAAAATGTCGATATTTCTGCAAAACAAAACGCGCGATCTTTGAAAAGAGAATTGAATAAATAGAATTTCTTGCCATAACTGCTGAACTAAATAACATATTTAAAAACCGTAAACGGATTCTTGAAGTAGAATTTTTTATCTATAGATTGAATATGGAATACAAAATATTTAATATTTAATAATTATGATTTTCGTTTTCGGACTTAGAAATATTTCGTATCTGTTTGTATTGACACGCGAAAAACTTTATCTTTTTACTGATATTACTTTAACTGAATATTATATTAATGATTTTAATAATTAAAACATTTGATTTATTGATTAATATTATTATTTAATAACAGAATAAAATTACTTTAACGAAATATTTGAAAATTTAGAAAGAAAAAGGACTTTACTGAAAAATGATTATAAGATTAAGTTAAGTGTATAATTAACCGAAATTAATGAATTAAATTAGCATAGATTAATACAGAAACAATGTACGGTGGCGTAACATTTTCCTCCACACTGTGGAAAAAAAAAGCAAGAAAAAAAAGAATAAACTGACGGGTTTTTTCTCAATGAAAAACTAATTTTACACAAGGGTAATAATAAAAATGAAACGTTGAAAACCTCAACGATTGATCCCATGAACATAACAGAAATCAATAAAAAAATGTGCAGATAAACAAGTTCAAAAATCAAAAGTCCAGAAGAACTTGACTAATTTTAGCTGAGTCTTGAGCACATATGAAACTTAATAATATAAAACATTAATGTAAATAGTTAACAAAATGGTAAATAAAATATATATGAAGCAAACACAAACAATTACAAATACGCCACAAATAAACACAATATATATATATATACATAGTAAGGGTGAGTGAACGAACGAACAAGTGTATAGTGCCTTAATTAAACCAAAAATCTAAAAATTGTGAAAATCTGAGATGTATAAATGTAATATCCATGTGCACACCATTACAGACTATTGCAATGTTTAAATAAAATCTATAACATATATAACAAGGTAAATAGGAATCTGAGTGCAGGATCAAAGTATATTATATACAGGACAAATACTGAAGAGCAGATGTGATTTGAATGAGACATAATTAACATCAATTCATCATAAATCATTGTAAATAAACTACAAATAGCTATAAGGAAAAAACGTGAGTACATTCCCTATGAATTGTAGTAGTGTCCAATTATTTAAATAAAATTAAAGCTAATTAAATTTTAACCAACTGTTGGTAAATTAGACAACATATTCACAAAAACAAAATTTTGAATCCATAAATTTGATAACGTTTAAACCATGAAGGATTGTCGGAAGGGCAATATTTGTGATTGTTAAAACCCCATTAAGCCCGAATGTACCTTCTGTGTGCTCAAACATTAATTTAGGAAATAGCCGAAAATATTTTAGAAAAACTTAGAGCAATTGCTCCATCGTATTCTATAAGCATGTTCTTACATGCAATCATTATAAATCTCAACTAGAACCATATAGGCATGCGCATTTTTTGAGATTATCAACATTCTTTAAACAATTGATCAATTTTCAAAATTCTTTATTTCTTTCATTTTCTTTTTCATCATTGTCTCATTCTTTTAAATTTGATCATTTCTTGTGAAATGTATCATTAATTTAATTAATAGTATTTTCAAAATTCACATCAAACTACAAACAGTAAAATGAGAGTGTGTAAAATCAAAACAATAAAAGTCTAAATCCATGTAGTAAACATAGAAAAATTATAAAAATATATAGTAGCAACTGAATTAATAAAAGCAGAATGTAAATCAAATGGAGTATTTAAATGCATCATGTAAAGGAGAAAATATTATAACTTAAAAATTTTTATGAGTTTGAGTATATAACATGAGACAATACTTCCTGAAGCGATTTGTGGTGTCACTCACACTGCAGGTAACTTACACTGATATCAGAATGTAAATTGTTTGAATATCATAACAAGTTATATAGGTAGTTGCTACCTACTATGGTAAAATTTTATTACATAAAAGTTTACGAAATTTAAAATAAACTTATATGAATAACATATTGAAATAAAGATTAATTATAAATGAGTTTAAGTTACTACAGAAGAAATCAACAATAAAATTTTGACCAAAAATACACTATTTCTGTCCTGTACGAATTAGTTTGCTGATATGTACCTTTGTAGTTTTCCCCTGGTCCGTACAATGTCTAATTAAATAATTGTCATTTCGAAAGCATTGTAAGATTTCATATGGACCAGTATTTTTTGGTTTGAAAGTAGTAGAGGGAATTAGGTTTTTCAAATAAACTATATCTCCCACAGCCAAAGTAGACGGTGTACGACCCTTCAGAAATTTTTCCTTCAGAAAAAAGTAATGTTTCTCATTATCTCTTACTAAATCTCTAGATGCCACAATATGTTCTCGTAGCTTCCGTAAATAAACAGAAGGTTCCTGAGCATACTGAGGTGGTCGAAACGTGTCAATTGGCAAATTTAAATCTCTACCTAAGAATAAGTTAGCTGGAGTAAAGTTTGTAACAGAATGTTTTGAGTTATTATAATGTAGAACAAAGAATTTTAACCTATCAGACCATTCGATTACATTGTCAGCAAGTGAAGCAACGGATTCCTTAAGGGATCTATGGATACGTTCAATTAAACCATTAGAGCGCGGGTAATAAATAGAAGAATGTCTGTGCTTAATATTAAGTGATTTTAAGTAATCATCAAATTCATCAGATTTAAAATTTGAGACATTATCAGAAAGTATTACTTTAGCAATTCCAAATCTAGAAAAATAGTCATTAAGAGTTTTAATTATTGAATGAGAAGTAACATTAGCTAATGGAATAGCTTCTAAAAAGCGTGAGTAATGGTCGACAATAGTTAAAATAAAAAATTTTCCATCATGTGACCTAGGTAGTTTTCCTACAACATCTATAGCAAGCATCTCTCCAGGCGCAAGTTCACTTTTAGAAATAAAGGAGGGTTTGGTGTTAGTCTGTTTGCTTTTGTGCGGAAGACATTTTTCACAAGAATTTACAAAGTTTTGGACATCCTGAACCATACCAATCCAATAATAATGTTTAGCAATGATATCCAAAGTTTTAGCTATGCCAAAGTGTGCCTGATGTGCAAGAGCAATACAGCTATTTATTAAGGTTTTAGGGATGAGAATTTTCTTAGTTCTATTTACATTTTTAGCTTTCTTTTTTGCAAACATTAAAAGATTATTTTCCGGGTTAATTGAATAATTAGGGTTGGTACATGTTTTATCTAATATTTTATTTCTGATGTCATTAAGTTTATGATCGTTAAGTTGTTCTTTTAAGATATTTTCAGTTTTAAGTGAGTCATTGGTAGGTATAAAAATATTTAGAGCATTAACAATTAAATTAGGATTATTGGGATAGTCTATCACTCTAGAAAGAAAATCAGCTGGATTGACAAGACCAGGAATATGTTCAACTTTGTAGTTGAAGCTTTGAAGAAACAAAACCCATCTAGTTATAATTTCTGCCTGTTTCTCTAAGTTTAGATGGTAAGTGAGAGCTTTGGCATCTGTTAAAATAGTAAATTGCCTACCGTAGAGATATTCATGGAAATGTTTTACAGAAGAATATATGGCATAAAATTCACGTTTAATTGATGGATATTTTGATTCAGCTGGGTTTAATTGTTTAGAGTAAAATTCAAGAGGATAAAATTTGTTGTTGTGTTTTTGCAATAAAATTCTACAGATAGCATGCATGGATGCATCTGTCACTAAAAATACTTCCTTATTCTCATCAAAATTTTTGACAGTAGGATTGTTGAGCAAAATATTCTGAATTTTATCAAAGGCATTTTGGCATTCATTACTCCAAAGAAATTTTGACTTTTTATGGGTTAATTTTACAATAGGTTGAACAATTTTAGCAAAGTTATAAATGAGATGTCTGAAGTAATTTATCATTCCTAGATAGCTTTGAACTTGTTTTACATTTGTTGGTACAGGAAATTTAGTAATTTTCTTAACATTATCAGAAGAAGGAGAATGGCCATTTTTGTGTAGTTCAAAGCCTAAGTAAGTTATGTTCTCTTTGCATATTTGAAGTTTAGCAGGATCTAAGGTTAGGTTGAATTCTTTAAGTTTGTCGAAGACTTTTTGAAGCCAGAATAACATTTCCTCAAAAGTGTCAGCTGCAACGATAATATCATCCAGAAAAAATTGAACATTTTTGCCTTTAAGTTCATTTAAACAACTATTGATTAAGGTATGAAAATAGCTGGTTGAATTGACAAGTCCGAAAGGGAGTCTTTTTGGCATGAAATTACCAAACTCTGTAGTGAAAGCTAATTTTGATCTATCCTTCTCTTGAAGTAAAATTTGAAAAAATGCAGACTTTAAATCTAAAACAGTGTAAAGCTTCTTCCCAGCAATATTTTGCATGATGTCATTGATTCTTGGAAGACAAATTTTGTAAGGCTCTGTGATAGCATTTAATAATCTGTAGTCTATAACCATACGAAATTTAAGTTTGTTAGGATTGTCAGTTGGAAGAGATTTCTTTTTAACGAAAATAACCGGAAAGCAATAGTTTGAATTGGAGTTTTCTATGATACCTGCATCTAAGAGAGCAGAAATTTCATTGCGAGCAAATTCTTTAGCAATTTTGGGAATGGTATAGGGTTTAGTTTGAAGAGCAAAATCATGAAGTAATTTGAATTCCGGAATAACTTTATCTGTACATCCAAGAGTATCATATGAAGTAGAAAATACAGCAGAGTTATTCATTAGAAGTTTAAGAACATGTTTTTTGTCTGAGTCAGGTAAGTGGTTTATGGTAAAATTATTTACTTTAAGTTCCTTTTTTCTAAGTTCTAAGATATCCTGAGTTACTAAAGAGTTAATTTGAAAGGTATCTGAGTTGTTATGATTAGAGATTTGATCTTTAGCAATTGGTTTAATAAATCCCAGTATTACATTTTTCCTGAGTGTGATTTTATCTTTAGAGTTATTGTGGATGTATATAAGAATAGAATTATTTTCATTAGTTTCGTGGAGACTATAATCTAAGTTAATTGGTAATTTAGTAGTTAAAGGACAAAATAAATAGTTAAGAGATTTACTGATTTTAAATTTAGTTTTAAGTTTAATAATTTTGCCTTGGTTGGGTTTGATTATAATTTTATACATGGGTTTTACAAAGTTCTTTTCGTTATCAGGAATATCATCATTAGAAATCAAATTAATGTCCTTGGATGGGGAATAGGTAGCAGCGTTCTCAATTACATCAGAATCCGAAAAATTATTATCATTAAGGTTAGAATTATCAGAAATGAAATTATCAGAATTTAAATTAGAGTCTTCAATACTATCTGGAATTTTGCTTTGGAAAGGAAATCGAAGGTTACCCATAATAAGTTGAGAGTTGGCAGAGTCCACTAAAAGTTTGTTACGATTGAGAAAGTCATATCCTAGAATAATTTGATAGTTGGAGTGCCAGTTATTATGAGTTATGAAGAAAACATTCGAAAACCAAGTGGAGTTAATTTTAAAGCTAAGTTTAACTGTAGAAAAAAATGGAATGGAGGAATTATCTATTGTTTTGATTTGGACAGATCTAGAAAGAAAGTTAAGTTTTTTATATTTTTTGAGAACTTCTATTGCCTTAGGTTGAATTAAAGATAAGTTTGCTCCACTGTCCAAAAGAGCTTCGAAGGAATTTTTATCAAAAGTAAGTTTAATTATGGGCAGTTCTGAATTCTGAGTGCTACAAGACATTAATGATTTATTGACAGAAGAAAAATTAGAATTTGTACCCTCGTACCTTGCAAGAGAATTTTTACGACGGGTTCTGTTAGAGTGAGGGGGATTATGTTGAAAAATTCTGTCAGAACCCTCTATAAGTTTAAATTCTTTCTTGGATGACGATTGTAGGGTCTGTAATTACGTCTTCCTCTACCCCTGTTAAATCGTGGGATGTAGTTGTGATCATTTCTCCTTTCCTGTCCCGAAACATTACGATGAGGACTAGAAAAATTCGAAAAATTGACATTTCTGCCCTGAAAATTAGCATCTCTGCTAACAAAGTTGGGATTTGAAGAAAAAAATTGTGGATCCCTGTGAAAATTTCCCTGATTGGCTGCACCCAAGTAATGCCAGCAGTCTTTGGCATTGTGCGGTTTCCCACAAATTTGACAACTCTTCTTGTCCTCCTGTAATTTTTGCACTAAGTTTGTTAGTTGCAAAAGTTGTTGATTATGATCTGCCTGCTGCTTTAAGAGCAATTGCATGACTGAATCCTGGCTACTGCTGCTGGTAGTCGGAACAGTGTTTAAGTTGTTAACTTCAAAGGAATTTTGTTCTAGTGCCTTTTCGATGTCAACTGCTTTGGCTACGACATCGTCAAAATTAGTAACACCGAACTTTATTACCTCTGTTCGAATATCAGAACGCAGGGCTTCAATGAATTTTGAATACATTAAATTCATTTTTAAGTCTGTCAAATGGGGATTGTTATCAACATCTGGAGCCATTTTACCCACAATTTTACGAATGACCTCTGCTAACTCTTTTACAGATTGCTTTGGTTTTTGCACCGTTCTAGCATACTCGTACGAAGCTTCCTCAAACGTTTGTTCTTTACGAAAACGGTCTCTTAGTAATCTGACAACAGTGTCAAAGTCTTCCTCGTCTCTGATCTGGGGATCACTGGACATAAATTCCAAAGCCTTGTCCCTACAATGCAATCTTACTAAGGGTATTCTGTAATTGTCAGGCCAATTTTGAAGATTGCAAATGTCGATAATGCTTCTAATAAAATAGTTAACGTTTTCGTCCTCTTTACCGTGAAAAAGCGGAATAGCGGACATTAAAGCATTTAAATGCATCGGAATTGCCATGACACCTTTAAATTTAGAAAAACAAAATAAATAAAATATAAACACGTAAGAAAAGTTACATTTAAGAAAATTTTATGATTCCCTAAATAATATCTAACATGTTATAATCACTATAAAATTTCTTAAATAGTATAGATAATATTGCAGTAAAATAATGAAACACAAAATAGTATAAAAATATGAAAACACAAATAATAAAATCAGAATACAGATAATTAAATAAATTATACTAAAATTTTAGTGAAAATTTGTAAAGGAAATTTCACTAAAGTTGAAATCTTTGGTTAAAATATAACATATATTTGTATTGCACTACTGGAGGCACATGGATTTGAAATCTCAGTTCTAGTATTTAAAATTCATATCAAAGAATGGTAAAATCACAAAGAAAATAATTTATTTACTTCAGAATGTAAAATTTGGCAAAATTAAATGCAGATAAAAATTTTGAGACTGCAGAAAGAAAAGTTATTTTAAGTAAATCTAAGAATTTGAGAATTTACAAAAGATCGTTAAAATAGCAAACATTGTTAAAATATAAGATTTTTGAGATATAAAATATTTTAGAATAGAAAATAGTTAAATTATAAAGATCGTTGCATTCTAAAAGATCGTTACTTTTTAGCACTGAAAGAAGCCAAAAATTAATATATAAGTAAGAAGTTAAATTTTCCTGAGAATACTTATATTACAAAACACACAGGTTCAACTTCCTAGGTCACGGCACCATAAAATGTCACGTCGTTTCGGATTGGTGTGAAAAATTAAAGATTGAAAGTAATTTTGAAAATAGAGATGTAAAAATTAATGAAGTTAAAAGAACTAAAGAAATGCTTTAAAAAATGCCAATCCAAAACAACGTCACGGCACGCGATCGTAAAGTGGCAATTAACCCAATAATCGACATAACAGTAAAAGATATAGCAAAAGAATTTAAGAATAAGGCCGTATAAACAATTAAATAAACTTCACAAAACAATTTGGAAAAGATTATTAAATTTAAAAATCGATTATTAGATTAAGATGTAATAGATATAAATTAATCACTCACCCAAGTCTTGAAATGAAGAGAGAAAATTGATGTTTAAACACATATAGAAATTTTATTTACGAAGTACATGTAAATTATATGTAAAGGAAAATACTTAGTTGGCCAACCCTGTCACAACATATTCATAGATAAATTATACAATCAATATTAATTTCATTACTTTATAAATATTATTTCAGATCACTGAGAATCAAATATTGAATTATTTATCTAATGTAATACTGTATTCATGCTGAAAAGACATGAGTATCTGATTGCTCCGTTAATAATAAATATGGCACATCTATACTATTGTTAGGAAGAAATAATGTCTATTAAAATTGCACAAAAAATGATTATATACGTTGAATTTTTTATATTGCTGACTGACCGCGGAACACAGTCTAAGACGTTAAAGGAGAAATTATCACGATTACTTGTCTTAAGAAGAATGTTACGGAGCAACTATATTACGATTGAATGAAAAGGAAAATGTTTATATTCGTCGAAGATTATATTGAAGACCCACAGCAGAAAACAGTTGTTGGCGTTGACGAAGAAACTTAGCTGAAGATGAAGACATCAGTGTCCGGAGAAAAATGAAGGCATTTACTGGCACTATAAAGAAGTAGTATTTAAGCGTTTTCTCCTTAAAACTATGAGTTAAGTTTATTCAAAAGGAATAAAGAAATCGTGCTGTAGTTAACTTGAATTGCCGATGGAGATAGCAAAATCGGTAGAACTTTAATTGTTGGCAGCCGGAATTGTAGATGAAGATATTATCAACTGACGAATCGCTTAATATATCGCATCATCTTAGCGATGAATGGAATTTAGATTTTGAGTGAATAACTTGCATAGACGAGAGCAAGGGCCGTAGAAGAAGAAACTCGCAAGGGTGAAAAATTAGTCTTCTAAAGACGAAGATGACGCCTTAGAGAAACTGCCTAACTCAGCATTTCATAAACGAAGAAAGCGATGAAACCCCACAGTGAAAAGCAGCATACGAAAGACTTACATTTAGCAATTGAAATTCACAGCAAAAAACCCCGGCGTGACCCGAAGGTCCGCGCCATTTATAGTACGTCTAGCTCACTTAATCCCTAGTCGATAACTGATGAGAAACATAACTTTCAAAAATCAGTTAGAATTTTGAAAGCCAACTTTCAGCCAATGAGCATCGAGCATTATCGAGCGTTCGCTACGCAACGTAGAGTTGAGATGAATAAAAATCATCATTACTCCTGAATGGCAACGACGCCGTAAAAGTACCCGGATGGACGCTGAGATGGGAGTGCGTCTCTGCCTGAGTGCAATGAACTGTACGCTATTTCTTCCGAGAAATCCTGTCACGTGATCGTAAACAACAAGTATCTTGGGGAAGATGCGCAATCAAAATGTCGATATTTCTGCAAAACAAAACGCGCGATCTTTGAAAAGAGAATTGAATAAATAGAATTTCTTGCCATAACTGCTGAACTAAATAACGTATTTAAAAACCGTAAACGGATTCTTGAAGTAGAATTTTTTATCTATAGATTGAATATGGTTTTAATACAAAATATTTAATATTTAATAATTATGATTTTCGTTTTTGGACTTAGAAATATTTCGTATCTGTTTGTATTGACACGCGAAAAACTTTATCTTTTTACTGATATTACTTTAACTGAATATTATATTAATGATTTTAATAATTAAAACATTTGATTTATTGATTAATATTATTATTTAATAACAGAATAAAATTACTTTAACGAAATATTTGAAAATTTAGAAAGAAAAAGGACTTTACTGAAAAATGATTATAAGATTAAGTTAAGTGTATAATTAACCGAAATTAATGAATTAAATTAGCATAGATTAATACAGAAACAATGTACGGTGGCGTAACACTAAGAAAAACAAAAAAGAATTGCATTAGAATAATACATGTACATCTCTGTTAGAAGATCTCTACAATATTTTAAGCTGTTTAGCAAATTCGATTTTTTGAAGAAATACTGTAACTTATAAGTATTAGATTAAACAATGTGTATAATTTCGGTACAATTTATTACATTGTTGAAAACAAAACTTTAAGATTCTACTTATTGAAGTGCAACTGAAAATCACCACAATTGCATTTATGAATACATAAGATATGCATTTTAAAATATTATATCGAAGAATATTCAAATTTATTCACTGCCAGTCTATGCTTAACATCTATTGTTATACAATGTAACAGCATTTTTGCATCTCTAAAATAATTTTAATGTACTTTATTAAAAATGTATATTGAATGTTATTTAATAATTATAATAACCTTTTATTATTATTTAATAATAATGTTAATTGCAGTTAGTCAAATCTATATTAGTGAAGATTATGACAAATATTGTTCTTTTCTTTTAATCTTGTATTTTTAAATCTTTCCCATATTAGGAAATGATCTTCTTTTAAATAAATTTAACAAATGTAATTGTAAATAATAATAAGAAGAAGAACAACAAGGTAAAATCCATCTAGAAATGTATTGTATGCTACCTTACACCATAAATTGGAGGACAATCGAAAATGATGGGTTTTTGATGGAATAAACCGGTAAAAACACGGTTTTAACACTGTCATGTCAAAAGCCCAACCCTGTGAGAAAGCAAATTAGAATTACCAGTTAGTTTAAATAATTTTCAGGTATAATTTCTTTAAAAATTTATTACCAACTCATTGGAAAACTTTTATTTGTTACTAAAATGTAAAGTAACATTTAAAGTAATACTACAAACATAATGATATCACTTCAATGCAGTACTACAATATGTTTCCTAATTGATTATGGAGTGCATAGTATTTATTGTTCAATTACAAAGACACACAAAAGAATTTGGTTACAGGACTGACTAAGATCAATAATTTCTAAAAGTGTATTTTCCGCTGTGATATGCATGTTTAAACTTATCTAATGACTTATCTTAAACTTATTTTATGAGTGTATTAAGTGGTCTGTATAAATTCTACAGACAGTATACAGGGCTACACAAAAGAACTCTCACACATTACCAGATAGGGACAGCAATTGATGAAAATGTATTTTTACTAAGTTCTGTGTTTTTCTAAGTTGCTTATTTAGATATCTCGTTTCATTGGAGGAAGCAAAAATGAAATTTCTCAATAATATTATGTTAGTATTGAAAAGTGCTATATAGTTTATGCATGATTTTTTGTTCTTGTATTCAATTAGTATCAATATTTTAGTCAATTCAGCCATTTAGTCTTTCAGCAGTTAACTATTAAAAGCTAATCTAAGTTATTAAAATTTTAATTCATTCTTTTTCTTCCACTTTTAGATAAATAGTTATGTTATTTTAATTAATTATGATTTTAATTAAAATGATATAAATAATTAATTTTAATATAATTAATATATTTTATATTAATTATTAATTTCAAAAATATTAAATTTAAAATAAGTATATTAATTTTAATATATTTATATTAATATTAAATTTAAAATAATGAAATCAATTTAAAATTTATATTGTTATTATTATTATTAATTTTAATAATTATATTAATTATTAATATAATTAATATATTTTTACAATTAATTCTAATTTATCTTAATATTATTTTATAATTCATATCATTTTAATTTGTTGCTATTTCTCTTTCAGAAAGGTACAAATGCGGCCTCTTTGCTCATCGCCGAGCAGTACGTAACTGCTTTCAGCAAGCTAGCCAAAACTGGCAACACTCTGATTCTGCCTTCCAATACGCATGACGTGTCCTCTATGGTGGCTCAGGTAAAACTTTATTTTAAAATACTCTATATGTTTTCATGTCACCTTCACACTTTTGCATTGGACAATTTTTCCTTGAGCTTTTGTATAAAGTGGGATATTTTAATGATATTAAAACAATGGTAGCTCCTCTGAAGACTGTAGGCAGAAAAATATTTCAGAGGGGGGTTTGGAGCCCATAATTTTAAATTTGTTTTTTGCTAAGTGAATAGAGACAAGTGTTAAGAGTAACATTATTAAGCTTTATTGTGAATTCAAGTAATTCAAATTAATATAATTACAAAAGAATATTTAAGCCTTTTTCATCACAAATAAAACTATCCTCACATTTTGAATGCCTAAGAGGGACCAAATCTCTAGAGCATAGATGTCCCTCCTGGCCCCTTTGTTAAGGTCTTTAAAAAGGAAAGGAATACATATTACACCTGGAGCTGAATCTGGCAGAAAATGCGGGGGGGGGGGGGGGGGGGGGAATAGGCATGCTATGGTGAAACCATGTTAATTTATATAGCAGGTAGTTCACTGCCAGAAACATATCTCCAACACGACACTGGACAGTGAAGATGATGCTTCATGAATGAATGAATGAATGATGTTTATACCAGGAATGAAGTCCTTAGTAGCTCAGTTCTTCTGTGACATATTGACATTAGTGTCAACCAAATTAATGTTTGGAAGTTTTTGCATATGTATTCAAAAGTTTTATTGCCAAAAATGTCTTCCCAGTTGCATAATGTCAGAACAGCTAAGTTTGCATGTATTTTAAATGACTTTCATTGCACAATCTTCAGGCATTTGGGCTAAACAAGTCCAATGATCTGTATCAAGCTGTTGTAGACGTTTTGTTTTTGACATTCTATTTTTACAAAGTCCCATTCCAAAAAAAAAAAAAAAAAAAAAAGGAATGAATTTTAAAGATTTCTTAGAAATTGCATTTATTTTTACAATTTACTAACGGAATCAAACGATAAAGATATGTTATTGTAGAATTTTAATTTTCAGTCATGACTGTAGTTGATTTTCGGTTCTTGACCATCTTCACAGATAGTTAGTGGCCTATTTACATACAGGATTGTAGTGGGTACCTGCCCGGACTGGGTTTTTTACAACCCTGAGGGTTGTAGTAGGTAGCTGCCCGGGTACCCACCCAGCTACCCTCCCAGGCTATTTTTTTTTTTAACCCGAGTTTTTTACAACCCTGATTTACAATCACCCTGACAGAAATTTCAGAGGGGGATCAAACCTTGGTGATCCTCCCATTGACTACGGCCTTGCCTCCTCCCTTCTCTGAAAGTCTTTCGTAAATTGTTTCCTAGATAGTTTTCTCAAGTGCATGCATCAGTAAATATTCAATGTACGGATATAATATACAGTACAGAACCGTTTATCCGGAATGGTCGGGGCCAGATGTATTCCGGATAACTGGTTTTTCTGGATAACTGGTTGGACATTAAACAATACCTGTTTGATGAGATTTGTAGAATATATGTGGCTGTAACATTGCTACTGATTTTAAATTAATTACTAGATTACTCTGATTAAGGCTCAGATCCTTTCAGGATCAAAGATTAATCAGAATTTGAAGAAAGCAAATTCTGGCAATACCTTGGAAACAATAATACTGCATAAAACTCAAAATGCTCAATATCAAACTAAACAGGCTTTCATTTTAAATCCAAGATATTGATCAAGTTGTACAATGTATGTGGTTATCTATCAAGCAATGAACATGTCAAACTGGCACTGCATGACACTTTTTTCTGGAAAGATTCTGAAATCAGTCAATTGGAAATATCATTCCGGATAACTGGTTTTCCGGTTAACTGGATTCCGGATAAATGGTTCCATACTGTAAAAGGTGTTACAGTCTAAAAAAATATGGACAACATGATATAAATCTTATTTTCTATAGGCCTTTAGTCAATGATGTTTCAAAATAAAAAGAAAAATTCTCATTTCCCGATGTGAATGTGTTAATCTTGAATTCCTTATAATCCCCCAGTAGCAGAAACTGTGTAGCGTGGGCAGCAGATTAATTTAACAGGGTAAAAAGCAATGCTGAACTTTAAAAAAAATTGCTAAAATATACTTTAAGTTTCTGGATTTATTGTCTTTTACTATATTTTCTTTGTAAATGAAATTTTTGCTTATTTTATAGGTTATTATTATTTGTTATGATAGTAGACTTGGTGCAGCATTTTTGGAACATAGATAAATTTAGGGTTGCTACAAATTGACACAGAAAATTCTGCTACTGAGTATAATTCTAATCCCAGTGGCAGAAACGCCGCGACATGGCGACATAGTCGCGGACAAAGAAAATCTCTTGCAGACAGTTTCTGTCTGCAGTAATGAAATTAATTTAAAACATTGTCCGCAACTTTCGGCCCGCGGGATCACGGTAAAAACACATGAATTTCGGCAAAAGAGCGCTTTAAAAACATGCAATTTTCGGGAAAAGATTTCGATAAAAACAGGCGAATTTCGGCAAAAGATCACGATAAAAACATGTGAATTTCGTCAAAAGATCGCGGTAAAAACACGTGAATTTCGGCAAATGATCGCGGTAAAGACACGCGAATTTCGTCAAAAGATTGCGGCAAAATAAAACACGAATTTCGGCAAAAACACGTGACTTTCGGTAAAGGATCGCGGTAAAAACGTGAATTTCGGCAAAGGATCGTGGTAAAAACACGCGAATTTCAGCAAAGGATCGCGTTAAAAAAACACAGAAATTTCCGCAAATGATCGCGGTAAAAACACAGAAATTTCGGCAAAAGATCGTGGTAAAAACATGCGAATTTCGGCAAAAGATCGCGGAAAAACACGCAAATTTCGGAAAAAGATCGCGGTAAAAACACGCAAATTTCGGCAAAAGATCGCGATAAAAACACGCGAATTTCGGCAAAAGATCGCTGTAAAAACAAGCGAATTTTGGCAAAAGATCGTGGTTTTAAAAAAAAAAACGCGATTTTTATCAAACCATTGTGGAAAAAAATAATCGTGAGCATAGACAAAATTTACTGTATAAAAAGATTGCTAAAATATTGAAACCCAGTTCCTTTTACTAATGTCTAAAGATCGTCGCAAAACGAGAAGAAATGCAAAAAATATAAAAAAAATTCAAAAATAGATACAGGAATTTCAGATTCTTTTTACTAATGTAGCAAATTTGCTGCAAAAAAAAAAAAAAAAAATAAAAATAAAAATACATAAAAAATTAAGACAACTAGTTCAAAAGTGGGCTTTGAACAACACTTCAGACTCTTCCTGCCAAATCTTGCAGCTCTGCACTTAGCGGTCTCTTCAGAAAACATCACACACAGACAAACATCTATGTTTAACACATAAATTTTTAAATCTGAAACAATATACAGAACCAACTTTTAAAAAATTGGGTTAACCCAAACCCAACCTGCAGGAATATAAATTCAGTTCGAACTGAAAACAGAACCTGATCTGCAGCTGATGCAGGACTTCAATTAAGACATTTTTCTCCAGAAGGAATTTCTGTAGCTGCGTCAGGAGAGGGAAATTTATCTCATCCTCCACACCTCCCACCCTGGATCATTTCAGAAAATTCTCTGTGAATTTCAGAAAATATTCTTTTACTCAGAATCACCCTTGGTCTTGGGATAAGCGTATCCTTCCAATTTTAGAAATCCTACAAAAAGTGAGATGGTGAAATGACATAACATCAAAAGTTATTAGAAGATTTGATGAGAATGCATCATGCTTACCATGTTTTAAATAAAATAATGAAAAATCTCTAGTTTAGTGTATTATTCATTCATTAAAATTACACGTGAAATTTGCAGACAGATTACGAAATTTTAAAAGCTTGTCGCAGACAGCTACAGAACTTTCTGCCACTGGGATTCTAATCATATGCACTGGCAAATGAGTGAAGGGAGCAGACAGGGGGTGAGGGATGGTCATTACTACCCCCTCCAATTTTGAATTTTAATTACCTAAATCTTCTTTACATCTGATGAACTTAAAGAAAAATAGTAACATTTATTTTTCTTAAGTAACTAAGAATCTAAGAAAAAATATTTCAATTTTTTTAAAGATTTTTTTGTCTGATGGGGGAAAGGGGGCTCTGTTTTTATTATGTTTTTCTTTATACATTCATATGTTTAAAATAGTTTTGAAGATAGAGTTTGAGGTGGGGGGGGGTGTACTTCTGATGAAAGAAAAGTACTGTTTTGATTCTCCATATTAAAAAATGCTGATAGAAATTTATTTATGGAATATTTTACATTTTTTAAATATTAAATTTCTGTAGTGATTTTCTATGTTGGTTCAAAAAATTATTTTGCATGTGGAAGAGTGGAGAGGTGCTGTGTCTGAAAAAAAAAAATCTTGATTTAGCTTGTTTCGTGTTTATATTATCCAGTTCAAAAAAGACATTGAGCTGGAATACACAGAATTGTTTTTCTTTTAACTCAACAACTGTTGCTGTTGACAGAAAGAAATATAACATAAATAGGGTTTGTGAGAGCAGGCATTAACTGAGGTGTGTAAAAAGAGTATTTTTATTTAGAGGGGGAAAATGTCTTGATTCGCTAATGTAAAATTTTTTAGTCACATTGCATGATTTTTACTTACCGGACACATATAATGTAAGGAGATTATTGTAATCGTGATAAAAACCCGATTATAGAAATTTTTGGCAAATTTTTACATTTTAGGTTTCCCGGAATCCACTTTTGCTACTTTTACAATGATTCGATGTGTATGTGTGTGTATTTTAGATTTTCTTCATGAGTCTAGGCCTTCACATCTCATTTTTGGTGTTTTAATGATAATGTGCATGTCTGTGTATGAGATAGAACATAATAGCATTCAGACAGTATTTGTGATTGAGCTTAGATGTGGAGAATATGTTACAGGCCACTGTCTCAAGAACTGTATTCATTTTCGCACAAATCGGACAATAGATTTGATGTTTAAACCAGTCTTCAACTGGTTTGTAACTAGGGAAAACATACTTTTTTTAAAACTCGGTTATTCAATCAGGGTGTCTAGCCACCTGGATAGCCTGGAAAAGTCAGGGATGGTTATATAGACTGGAATAGTCAGGGAAAATTGTGAGAAAAAGTTAGGAAAAATTTTCTTATTATAAAACTAAGGATTTGGAATTGCAGCGCCGGGAAAATCTAACTTTGCTCTTCATAACTACTGTAAAGAGTATTTCAACTGCTCATGCAATCCATTTTGTCTACACCCTTTCAGACCTGCCTTGTGACTCTGAGATTTTCCATTCCAGCTTCACTGAAACTTTCTACTGAATGTTGTAGGATTGCTTAGGTGATTCAGCTTGTTTGCTTATATTTGTTTGGGAACTAAACATGTGTTAGCTTTATTTATTGAATATTTATTATCCTATTAAAATATGCCAAAGCAATCTGTATTGAACTATGACTGATGTGATAAAGAATTTCATTCTGATTGGACAAAAATGGATAGATCCTGATGCTAAAAGTGTGTGTATGCTAAATATTTAGCATCTAAAATGTTCAACAATTTGTAAATTTTCCAAAAAATTGTTTAAAAAAATCAGTAATTTGTGCTTCAGAAATCCATTGTGAAAGTTCCCCTCTCAAATTCACAACTTTTAAGATTTTTTGTGTGTAACATCACAAAATCTCGATATCTGAATTTTTTTTAAAATTAATATGAAAGACTTGGAAAAGTTGGGGAAATTAGCTACTGATCTGCAATAGACACCCTGTTCAATTAAATATCTTTATTGCTTACGCTCGTCTTATGTTGATACAACAATCATGTTTCACCAGAACGTGACTTAACTTAGTAAAAAAAAATTTCTTAAATTAAAAAAATAAATAAATAAACAGAAACAACAATAAACAAAATTACAAACAAGTTTTATTAATCTTATAAAAACATATGGAGGTTTAAGTATTGCAGTTTGATCTGTCAACAGGGGATATTCGTATCATGTGTTTGGGGAAAAATTCCTAATTTTGTCCTCCTTAATCATTGGAAACAATTTAGCAGGTGTGATTTTTTTTCTATAGCAATTCATCGATCACTGTAATTCTTCTGCTAAATTCAAAGAAAGGCATTATATACTTCATATCCATAATTGTGGCTGCGTGAGTATGCTATTTAAATTAATGTATTAGAATGATATAGGAGAAAGTTTTGTGATTGCTGTAATCAGGGCTTTGCAAATTTGATAAAATCTGGCAGCCAGCAGAAAATTCTAGTCACCTGTAAGAAAATATTACACCCCTACCCCCCTACTTTTTTTTCTTATCATTAATTTTCAGAAAGAACAAAAGTTTTTTAAGAATTGAGATAAAATAATGACAAGCATAGTTTAGAATTACCAGTAGACCTGTGCAAAGATCTCACGCTGCAGCCTAATATTTTTTAGATGCAGGTTTAAACTTATAAAAAAATTACAGACTAAGAAGATCTGCAAACAACATTAGTTAAGCCAGAATATCATCTCATTTATTCCATCAAACTTACAGTAAAAACTGATCGCAGGTAGCTAAGGCAAAAAAAAAATTATCAATCATATTTTGACTGCATTAGAGGATGACATCATCTATTTCGGAAAAAACATGGAATAAAGAAAAATAAATTGAGCATTTGAATTTCAATTTTGCTTTTTAATCATGAATATGAAATAAACCTGTGCAGCAGCAACGTCTCACTTTATCTTTAATTTACAAAATATTTTACAATCATTGTTGAGCACGATATAATGCGGTATTTTATTTTTGTAGCAACACTGATTTGAGGAAAAAACTTTCATTTCATTTGTGAAAACAATGGTGATTTAATTTTTGATTAACTGCAATTTTTAATCAAAAAATCATGTTGTAAGAAAATGTGAGTGTACTATGTCAGAAGCCGGTTCTAAATCCTTTCATGTGGTATCTCATTTATCGTTCTGCGTTTTTTATTTGCTTTGAAAAAGGTATGTTGACAACAGAAATAATATATAGGATTAGTTTCACGGTTTTGAAAGACAGTATAAACTAAGTTTTCTAACTGAAGAGCCTCAATTTTAATTAAGTTTTATAGATTTATTTCAAATAAATTAGTTATAATCATGTTTTATTATTCCTTAAAATGAATGTGATAGATTAAGCAGTTTTAAGTCTGAACACAAAAATCTGATTCAAAACTTATAAGAAAACTTGGAGCACTTTTTAGCATTTCATTTAATTTTAGATGCCACAGAAGTTGGATTGACACTATTTCTTACAGTTTTATTGAAAACTTCTCCCTCCCCTCACATTCTAATCACATGGCATGTTAGCTGTCTAGGGTGGAGAAGAATGCTGTTTTCTGTGCATGAGATGGAAAATGCCTTTTGAACTTGGTTATCATATATATATTATTTCTGTTGTCAACATCTCTTTTTCTATGCATTTACAAAATGCACAACCATGAATGATGTATCATTCAAGATTTTTTTAACTGTTTTCTGACATAGTACACTAACATTTTGCTTAAACATGTTTTTGGATTAAAAATGACAGATAATTAAAAATTAAATGAGTTTTGTTTTTATAAATGAAATGAAAAATTTTACTCAAATCAGTGGTGCCACAAAAATAAAATAGCACATTATATCGTGCTCAATAATGATTATAAAAAATAAATAATACAAAAAAGATCTCAGCACAGGTTTATTTTATATTTAATGATTAAACATTGCACTGTTTAGGAGAAAAAGGCATCATCGAGACAGCCTAAAAGGTATACTTTATTATATTAAGATTAAATTGTATTTTATATGTATTCATTTTACTTTTCTTTGCCCATGTTTTTTTTCCAAAGCATATGACATCATCCTCTAATTCAGTTAAAAAGTACGATTGTTAATTATTATTATTTTTTTTTTTTCTCATGCGTGCTTTTTCCTATCTTGGATCATTTTTTACTCTAAATTTGATGGTATAAATGAGATGATATTCTGGCCTGACTGATGTTGTTTGCAGATATTTTTAGTCCTTAATTATTCTTTGGAAGTTTAAACCTGCCTCTAAAAAATATTAGACCGCAGTACAAAATCATCACACTGGTTTCATTAAAAGTATGAAAGAAGATGAAGCTCATCGCTGGCTGTGCACGAGTAGCGATGAGGGAGTGAAAAAATGCTACTTGTGCCAGGGATCACTCTAGAGAGTTTCAGAGGGGCGGCTCGCCCTCATGCCCTTTTTAGATAAAATCCCACCCTCCTTGCCCTTTTTCCAGGTATAATTTTACCCTCCTTGCCCTTTTTTCAGGTAGATTTCTACTCCTTTTATTACTGGGTAGAATCCTGCTTTGTACTTTAAAAAATTATTTACCTATCTTTTATTTTTAGAATGTTAGTATGGTACATCAGGGAGTACTCATCGTTACCTCTTTATTTCTGTGTGAAGTGCCCTGGTATGTCTAATCTTTGACTTTGATTGATTCATCTTTCCATTTATCATTTTTTCCATTGAACAAGACATAAAGGGTAACTAAGCATCATTGATTAATTTCACCTAGTAAAATATAGTATTAGATCACAGTGGTGTAGTCCTAGAAAAAAAAGTGGGGGGACGCTAAAAACGATACATAATGGTCTTTGATACCCGGGGTAAACGTGATTTTGAATGAACCTAGAAAAGGTGACTGAGAAAAAAAGAAAGTTAATTTAGCTTAAATTTCTGCACATGTAAATCCTTTAGCTTGCAAGAGGTTTAAAAAATTAAAAACTTTGATGACTGGTTTATTTATTTTATTTTTCTGGAATAGAATGTGGAATAGTTTTAGAATGCTTTGATACTTTTTCTCTCAACAAGAATTTTGATTAAAAGTTTGATTAATTATTCTGAAATTTTTTGTTTTGAAAATTGTTGGGGAACAACATTACACTAGTTATCCACTAACACCACCAAAAAATGAAAGCGAGTTACGAGGGGCAATCGGAAAATAAGTTTCCCCTGGCGACTGTGGACAGAGGTGTGTATGAAACACAAAAAATGTAATGAGACATTAAAGATAAAACATAACATTATTTTTCCCCAATTGCGCTGTCACTGCAACAGCGCCATCTGCTTGATCGCGGTCAACCTCTACCCAATGGTATCAGTGTCTTGCACATTCGCGTTCATCTGCTGTGTCGTCTTTCGCCCATAGCCGTTCAACGCTTCGTCCATATGCAAAGCCCTGTTTTTTTCCTGGAGGGCTTTTTGAAGCTTATAAAGCGGTATGACAAATGTCTCAATGTACTTCGTACTTATGTGGAAAAATAAAGTTATGTTTTATCTTTAATGTCTCATTACATTGTTTGTCTTTCATACACACTTCTGCCCACAGTCGCCAGGGGAAACTTATTTTCCGACTGCCCCTCGTATTACCAAGTGATTAGAAGAATGGCATTTTTTCCTCCTTTCCAAGTAGCGTAAAAAAATTCTTTTCGGAAGTGTCCATTATGGAGGTCTTATTTTATACATATTTTTAACCTGCAAAAATATTGTGGACATTCTTTTACAAAAGCGGGTCAACTCGAACCCGACCCGCAATACTCAAACCCAACCCGAAACCGACCCAAAATAATGAAAGTCAACCCGACCCGAACCCAAACCGCAACAAAAAAAAAAGAAGTCAACCCGACACGAACCCTAACCGCAACGAAAAAATTTAGCGCCAACCCGACCCGACCCAAACCGCGAATCGGGTCGGGTGCGGGTAAACCGACCCGATGCCGGACTCTAGCAGGGAGTGGCAAAGCTTTTTTTAAGTATACATGTTATTTAAACATATATACCATAAAAATGTTTGTACAAAATTTTAAATAATTAATAATAATATTCAGCAATATTTAAATATATATCTATATTTAAACCTCTATTAAAATAATAATATTTATAGTTATAAAATGGTTAAAACATATCTATATATTTAAAACGCTAAGCGTTTTCTTTCGACAATCCGTGAGAACAAATTTACTGCATCAAATTACATCATTCTTTTTTTAAATGAAAGGTATTTGGACACAGATTTGTTATCGTACATTCGTTTGTTCGAAAATTTTATTAATTAGTCGTAATTTTAAATAAATAAAACTTTTACATCTGCGTATGACGTCATAAAGTCGGCAATCGGAATACGCCCACTGTTGCGAGGCGCATAGTTTATTATCTGAACTCTGTGGTTGCGAGGATAAAATAGAAATAATAAATATTAAAAGCACGTGGCTTTTAGGCGGAATTTTTTAATTTGCAAGTTAAATTTCGGTAAAAATATTTATCCGCGTGTTTTATAAGAGAATAAAAATTCATATTTATTGTGACGTCACGGGAATATTGTCCATTGGGTTTATTTTATCATTATGCATTATAACTTTGTTGATGCCATTTTTTCATTACAATTAAATACAAAATATATTTTTATTTGTATACATGGTGTTTAAGCATAAAAGTAACGTATACAAAGTACGTGGGAAAAGTTTGCGCCGGTGAAAATGACGTTATGCTTAGCTTGAAATGCATTTTAACATTGATAAAACTTAAAAGAAAAAATTATATGATTGTGTCAATATGACGTAAATTTTAACTCATTTTTCAATTTTTAATTTTAAAGATTAGAACTGGAGCTTTTATTGGGTGCTTCATCTTGATTACATACCTTGATTACATGCTACCAATTATGTTTTTTTAAATTATAGGTTAGACGATTTCATTTTTTAATTAAAAAAATGGCAAAAGTAAAGGATTTCAAGAAAATTAAAATTATTAAACATAGTGTTATGGTTAAAAAAAAATTGAAACAATGATTGTTTTTTTAGCTAGAATAAACAATGTAAAGCTAATTAATATTTTATAGGAATTATTTTGGTAGGTTTGTTATAAGTACATTTAACAGTTCCTTATTAGCGGCAGAGTCCTATTTCTTTCACTGTGAATTTCTCTTTTCATGTCAAAAAATGGTAGTCTACTTTTGGACGCCAGCCAAAACGCAGTGGCAATTTTTAGAAATGTATAACGGTTGTGATAACAGACGGCGCTATCGCTTTAGCTTTCATCTTTCTTAAATATCACTTTTAAATACTACAAATTTAATTTTTATTACTACATTTTACAATTTCAATTCTTACATCATCAATTAGAAAAAAAAAAAAAAAAGCTTTCGATTGAAATTTATTTTAAAACTGCCGCTTAATTTAACGACTTTTTAAATAATTTTCAAGCATGAAATATTTTTCAATTCTATTTCAACAATGACCATCAGTTTGCTTTAATAATGTAAAATAGTCCCTGGGAAAGTTGCCACAATTGAAAATAGATTTCCCGAACCATCTTGAAAAGTGAAAAAATAATTAAAAAAAACCCCGGATAAATCTTAAGATCAGAAAAAAACCTATTTTCAGTTTATGTTTAACATAAAATTGATATGTTGAATTCGTTGATGTACTATATGTTGCATCAGAATATGCTAGGAATTGTATTTTTTAATTTTTTTAAAGATCCATTGGGTATTTAACTGTGTAAGACGGAAAATATCCCCGACTGTGATGGATAATTATCCTGATTATAGGGACCGAAGAAACGATACAAATAAATTACACTTGAAAACATTAAAAATCTCCCTCATCTGCAGATTGATTTATTATTGTAAAAATAATTCTTCATCTTTACATAAAAATTGATTATCTTAAAACAATGGATGCGTTTTAGAAGATATGGATTTGAAACAAACAATGATTAAAGAGGACACTTTAAAACTTTTAATTTAAACATTTTAAAACTTTTTTGTTAACGTCGTATTTCGAGGGTGCTTTTGGGCATTGGAAGTCATTCGGTTGCATTATCAGAGGGGGGGGGGGGGGAGAGAAATGTACGTTTTTTTTTTACTGTGTTCTTTTATTTACTGAATATGAGATGAACGTAGGAATATACTATTTGTAAGATACTTCATAGGTCCATGAAATTTTCTTTCTTGCCGTGGGAAATGTGGCGGTAATCTCAAACGGATTTGCATTACACAGTTGTTTACTGATTGTTTGTTCGGAGTTTGCATCGGAAATAGTACTGTATTTGACGGGGGGGGGAAAACTTTTAAAATAAAATATTTTAAAGACTGTTTCATACGCACCCCTTCTTAAATAATAAAGTCGCTTATTTTACTGATATTGTTATAGTATTTTTTTTTCCGTCAAGTTTTGACGGGTTCCATCTAGTTTAATGTTAATTTTCTAAAAAACAAACTTTTCAGTACTTTATTCAATCAATTTAAATGCAAAATATTAACGAATTGAAAATATGAATGTATTTAAAATTTAAATATCCATTATTGAATTTGTTTTACATTATTTAACAACATTGTCAATTAATTATTGATAAATGCCTATAATTATTGATTGTTATAAAATAACAAAATATAAAAGTTGTATTAGTTATGTTTCATTTTTATTTGAAACCTATACATACACGTATATATGTACGTTTGTTTGTTAGAAATGTGGTTCAATACACATATAACTAATAAATTAATTAGTAACGTAATTAGTTATTATTAAGTAATTATAAATTTTTTGTTATTAATTAATTAATAATTATATGCAGTTATGTATGTATTAATCAGTTTTTAATTTTTTTTGCACTTTTGGTTTCGGTTTCGACCAAAAGTGGACAGATCACCGAAATCCGGTTTCGGTTTCGGTCTTAAAAACCTGTTTCGGTCGATCTCTGCTTGTAACCCACGTTCGTGATTATATCAATTTCAGTATGTTTGAAATAGTGAAACATTATTAAAATAAACTGCAAACGATTTTTCATGTAATGTAACGGAATGTAACGGAATTATTTGAGTATCCCTGGAAAGGAATTATTAAGTGCTATGCACACCACGTTCTATAATTAGTCTCTTGTAGTGCACCTCAGTGATATATATCAATTTCAATATGTTTGAAATTGTGTAACATCATTAAAATAAACCGCAAATGATTTTTCGCCATAGACCGCAATATAACGGAATTCTTTTGAGTGTCCCTGTAAAAAAACTATAAGCGCTACACATTTCATTTTCAATACCGAACATACCACAATAAGCCTCAATAACATTTATCAATAGCATGATGATCCGAGCATTTTTACGCGAGTTAAAGGACAGACAGACAAACCGAATTCATAAACACTTTTCAACTATGTTGGAAAGTGTTAAAAATATTCGCTAAAGAATCACATGCCTGTGAAGCGAAGTTAAGAGGGCAAAATCCAACACAGCATTTTTAGGCAGATTTCGTAAGAAAAACCAGCTATTACATTTTTCCCTATGTTGGAATTTCTGTAAAATTTTTGTAGGATCTACGCCAATCATGACTCCAGAAACCAAAACCAACCTCCAGTTCAAAACTTTATCTATCTGTCTATATCACTTTTTTATGGACACGATAACTTCAATAATTCTGCACAAATCTCTTCCAAACTGATACATAAAATATCCGTCAAGTTCGTTAATGGGCAAAATTGAACCACGGGGGGGGGGAGGGGGGGAAGGGCTTTTTGTGAAAAAAAATCAAAAATAATAACTTCTTAATTATGATACGTATCGAATCCGTTTAAAGTTTTTATTATTTCTAGGAAAAGGGCCGAAAATTTTTATGTGTGGCAGATTTTTGATATCATTAAAAATGGCCTCAAGGGGGCGGGGAAAATAGGGGTTTAAGAAGAAATAGATACATTGTCAATTCACAAGATATCCAGTTCGCTTAAATTTATTATAAATCCTCTTAATATTATCTACAACTTTTATAAAGACAAGTTTTTGATAGGACCAACCCTTACAGAAAAAAAAACTCCCTGCCGTCTCCGCCTACAGACACAGGTAGATTTCGAAGTGGGCGGTCCCAATTGCGGCATCATTGCAAAAAGTCATTTCTTCTGCAATTCTCAATAAACAGGCGCCAGACGGTCTACGTCTTCGAAATCTACCTGTGCCTATAAGCCGAGCCGTCAGGGATTTTTTATTGTGGGTGCTTATTCCTATTTTGGACGCGAATTGCGCAATCCTTCACGCTATTTCAAATCCTGTCCCTCAAAGAAAATCCCACCTCCCCCAAAGAAACTCTTGAAATGGCGCCCCTGCAGTAAAACTTACAAGAAGGAGTTGAAAGGAACTGAAAAAAAAGCTCCGTTTTAGACAGGTCTCCGTCTTAGCAAGTATAATTGTATGGTGTTTTTTTTTCCGTTTGAGAAAGAGTGCTTTTACAGACAGGTTTCACATAGACAAGTTTTACTTTAATATTCAGAGGTGCACTATAGACTGTAAATTTTAATAGTCTTAAAAGATACATGAAAAAACGGTACCCGTCTATAACTGGAAACTTTCATATTCAATATTTTAAAATTTTACCTGCTAAGACAAAAACCTGTCTAAAACGGAAATTATCATCTTTTTCTTGCGATTTCGTATTAGAAGTCGTTCAGTCTTTGTATCCATAATTCAGTAAACTTTTCTCGTTCGGAAGTAGAGCCCCACTTACCCAACCCCGAGCCACATCCTTGGCTGTGACAGCACCCTGAAAAAAAAAATTACCCCCCCCCCCCCTCAACACGCAGTCTTAAAAGAGAACCATACTGAACTTTCCCAAATATCTAACCTTATTATCAAAAATTCTTTACATAACATACCATACAATGAACAAATATTATCGGTGAAAACTTGATAATTAAAAAGATACTTACCGATCTCTTGGATCGGATATTTTATCACCAATTGCAGTTGATATTTTCGTGTCTGTTTCTGTATGACTGCGTTTGGAAAAAAACATAAAACTTTCCAGGCTTGGCCGCCTGTATCTTTTCATTGCTATTTTATGAATGTTCAAAAATGGATAATTTTGAAATTTCGATACAAAGAAAAAAACAAGAACGAAAAATCATGCGTCAAGCATAGATTATGTAACACTTTCCAACGCTTCCAAAATAATTTTACAAATCATTACCGTTTAATAAGCTGAAAGATAACATCTAAGTAAACAATTTGGAGAACGCATAACATATTTAAAAACGTAATTTCAGGAATTTCCAACATATGGAGTATTCGGAAAAATATCCGAATACTTTTATTCAGCCCTGTATATGATCTATAGATTTGTATATATACTACATAGGATGCTAAATTTTACTTTAGTTAGGAAACGCGTAGCACAGTTTAAAATTCTCCTTCTGGAGTTTCTGTTAATAAACGGAAATCTGTTCGCGAACTTTTGTTCTGCCCTGTATATGATCTACAGAATTTATACACACCAAGTAATAGACAAAAAGTGAGTTAAATTTAAAATCGCGTTCAGCAACTTAAAACGCACTTCCAGGAATTATTGTTAACAGACAGTAGAGAATTATTTTGTGTGTCCCTGTAAATGAACGATGACTGCTATACACACAATATTCTGAAGTAAGCCTCTTGTAATGCACTTTAGTGATATATATATAAATTTCAATGCGTTTAAAATAGTGAAACATTATTTAATTGAACCGCAAACGATTTTTCTCCATAGACGTAATGTAACGGATTTCTTTTGACTGTCCCTGTAAAGTAACTATAAGTGCTATGCACAGCATATACCATGTTAAGCTTCTTGTAATGCATCTTAGTAATATATATCAATTACAATGTGTTTGAAATTGTGTAACATCATTTAAATAAACCGCAAATGATTTTTTCCCATAGACCGTAATCTAGCGGAATTCTTTTGAGTGTCCCTGTAAAAAAACTATAAGTGCTACACACTTCCGTTGAAATAGGGAACATGCTATAGATAACGACAATAACATATAAAAATTGCAGTGCAATCCGAGCATATTTACGGGAGTTAGAGCACGCACAGACGGCAGACGGCCAGACAAACCGAAGTCATAAACACTTTTCAACTAGGTTGGAAAGTGTTAGAAGAGTAACAACTAAAGAGTACGAACTAAAAAAAAAAGAGATACTGCAGAGATACTTGTTTGAACTCAAACTAATCCAATACTTCTAGTTTTTTTTCCTAATCACCAATAGTGCAATAGTTATTCCTAATCCTCTAATCAGGAAATAATTGTGAATGTGACTGATAAATGAAGATGTTAGGTAGAAAAAGGGGAGATAATGGTTTATGAGGTTCTTGTACACCATCAGAAGTGGTCGGCCTGCATTGATGTCACCTGTTGTTGATTTATATTAGCAGCTTATATAGATTCGACTACAGACTCCCTACGGTCCATGTCCATCCATCTGAAGACCCATACGAACCAATGGTAGGGACAGCTATGACAATTACCATTACCCTGAATGTGTTTAAAAACGGGCCTTTTGTTAATTGCGTTTAAGAAAAGCATGTCCTAGCTTTCAGAATAGAAAAACTTGCGACGTCTGGATATATTTTCCAATCTAGCAGACCTTTTTCGGAGGTCTAGGGGGGTCTTTCATTTGGGAACGGGAGGGGGATAATAGTTTTCCATTACAGAATTCCAAGTAAAACGGATGTTTATATCTGCAGAAACTAATGTTAGCACTGTATTTTACGACTGGTGGAATATCCCTATTTTCCCCAATTCCCTTGAATTTGTATTTTAATGCAAAATAAAGAGTTTTTTAAAGAAATCTAAAATAGTTTAAAAAATCCATTCCTTACTTCCTAAAATTCTTAATTTATTAATGTGTTTCTTCTTTTAAACATTTAATAAATCAGAAAGGCTTGCGTCCGCTCGCGTCCATAGCGTCCCCCTTGACGAAAAAAAGTAAGGGGACGCTTGAAATAAAATAAAAAAGTGGGGGGACGCCGTCCCCCTGCGTCCCCCCTCGACTACACCACTGTTAGATCAGGCATTCTGGCCTTTGACCACATAATAACTTACATAAGTTCTATAAAAAATTTGAGAAGTAGCTTTAGAACTTTTATTTTGTAGCTTTTACAAAACCACTTTTGCTAAAACCGGGAAAAAGTTATCTGGTGAATAAAAATTTTAGAGAGAGAGGTTCTTGAATATCGTAGGAAAAGGGGAAAATGACCGTGCATATAGTAAACAATTTTACAATAAAAATCGAGAACATAAGTTTCATTTTGCTGCTATTTTTAATACTTTTCGAACGGTGAAGTTATGGAAATTAGAAATGTTATTGGATTTTTTAAATTAAGGAGTACTTTAAGCTGTTGCCAGACTTCCCTTCCCACTGGTATATTGGTATGTGCACTTATTACAAAAATGCCCTTTTTATGAAATGATGTGCCCTTATTATGTGATGTGCGCCCTGCCCTTTTTTATGTTCTAGAATGATCCCTGCTTGTGCGCATTTCTTAGGTCAGTTTTTCTGTAACCCCCCCCCCCCCCCCCCCCCCCAAAAAAAAAAAAAAAAAAAAAAAACCCTGCTAGATTAAATAACTTGGTCACCAGGTATAAAATAACTTGGTTGCCAGTGGTGACCTAGCAGCTGCATTTGTCAAGTCCTGGTTACAACATACTACAGCAGTCCTGTCCAATCTGGCGCCCGCTATTCACCAGAAAATTCTTACAGAAATATTTGCTTTATTTAATCGGAGATTTTTGAAGATTGAATAAGGCAAATATTTCTGTAAGAATTTTCTGGTGAATAGCGGGTACCAGGTGTTGCTCATCGATGTAACACCCATTATTCAGACTTGTATAAAATATTTGACTCTGTCTTCATTTGTG
Source organism: Maratus michaelseni (assembly GCA_963931845.1). NCBI lineage: Eukaryota > Metazoa > Arthropoda > Arachnida > Araneae > Salticidae > Maratus > Maratus michaelseni. Next base: position 264,716,873 of record OZ007600.1, on the reverse strand, counting down.
AATCACAGAACAATCAGATATGAAAGGAGGGCAATTGTAAAGGAATCCCTTTCAATAAATTAAATAATTCCATATAAAAATCAAAATCTGACCTTATTTAAGTGCTTCAAGTCCCAATACTCTTTTTCTTTTTACATTTCCCTGTTCATCTGCCTGTCTCTTTGCCATTCCTATTTTTTTCAAAAAGCAAGTTTAAAAAAAAAATTAATTTTGAACATTTCACGATTTTGACAAACAAATAATCCCCGTAGTAAGCACGCAACAAAGTTGAAAATAAACTAAACTGTTGCCAATCTGAAGAAGCAATGTAGCAAATCTTTTTTTTGCTGTTTATTCACATTCATGGAGATATGAAAAGAACATAAAATACTCAAAAGTTTATTTGGAGAATTCATAAGCGGAGAAAATATACTATGAAACTAGTGTTTTTTTGTTGTTGTTTTCGTTTACTGCCGTTATTTTGCCTTTTCTTCTAAGAACTTCATTTACAGTCTCAATGCCATTTGGCCTGGTTCTGAGAAAAATAAGAAATGTAATGCATATCAAACCCTAACTTTTGAGTAACAGTTATCGCTCTTTTCTTCATATCTCCATGTAGGTGGATAAACAACGTATTTTCTATGTTGTTTCTTCAGATTGGCGACAGTTCTGTTTTTTGTTTATTTGTCTGCATTGTAGATTAAATGCTACGAAGCAAAAATATTGCTATAGCATAAAGTATAAAATATATGTATGCGCAATAAATATACCACATTTTCCACTGAAACAATAAATCCTAAACAAAAAATAATACACAACTAATTTTTTAAAAAAATGCATTATTGAAAATTTTACAATAAATTGTGCTTTTTTTTTTCTGGATAGATTCTGCAGTTGGTCAGTCGAAAATACTATTCCAGTTAACTGTTTTCCGGATAAACAGTTCAGTACTGTAGTTTTTATGTGCCTTTGTAATTTATTTCCTAAATTACTTAAGAAATATTTTCTTTCCTTCCCAGGCTCTGGCTATTTACAACAATATTTCTCCGAAACCTGTGTCTAGCATTCCTGAATCAGGAGAAGATGTTGTGGACGTTTCGTATTCAAGAGAAAAAGATTGGGCAGAATACGTTAGTGATAAAGAAGAAGGTGATAAATTTGAACCTGTAGAATCTCTTAGTGCAAATCAAGAGGTGAAAAATGTTTCTAAAGATGCCAAAGATGTTGGAAGTTAGGATTCTGAAATTAATTTTACAATCTTGTTAGTATTAATTGTGTTGTCTATTAGAAATAATAATAAAAGTTTTTTAACATATTGATCTCTATTTATCTATGTTGGATTTTAATTTGAAAATGTCTTTTCTTGGTGTCCTATTTCTTTCACTGCGGACTCAGAAATATCTGGACCACTTATGTACATCTATTATAATTGCAGTGCAGGGTATACAGTGATATACATCATATCTTCTGGATTTTTCTATAAAACTCCATATACCCTCTGTTTCTTGAATAAAGCAATAATACATACTCTCTAGTGCATTGGGGACAAACCTATGGCATAGGTGGCAGGTGGCTGTTTACTTTCAACACAGCATAGATTCAGGTTCTAAATAAAAATACAGTGAGATTCACAAGTAAGTATACAACTTCCAGATGCTGTAAAACAGGAACCGTTTAAGGCACTTTCCCCAAATGCAAGCCATAAGGTAGGAGTACTCATAAAGTTTTTTTCCCGCTGCTGTGCAAAGTGATATAGGCAATAGCTAGTGTGTCACACAAATATCAGTAGAAATGGCTACGTCTGCAGTGGAGAAGGCATTTTGTGTTCTTGAATTGAGGAAAACGGAATCTGTCACCATTGTACAATGGCATTTTTGAACACGATTTGGAAAAGAACCTCTAGCCAGAAAATCTATTTATGATTGGTTTAAAAAATCTATGTGTGCATTCTTAGTCACATGACACACATCAAACAGGTATTTTATTTAAGTTCACTTTGCACAAACAGCCCGTAGTTTAAAAATTTTTAAAATAATCGTAAATGGATTTTTTAGCTAGAGGTTCTTTTCCAAATCATGTTAAAAAATATTGTTGCACAATTGTGGCAGATTTCATTTTACTCAAATCAAGAACACAAAATGCCATCTACAAAACAGACGCAGCCATTTTTACTGATATTTGCATGACATGCTAGCTATCGCCTATGTCCCTTCGCACAGCAGCGGGGGGGGAATTTTATGAGTACACCTACTTTATGACTTGCATTTAGGGAATGGGCCTAAAACGGTTCCTTTTTTACAGCATGTGGAAGTTGTATACTTACTGATGAATCACCCTGTATAATAAAATTGCACAAAATACATTAATTTAGACTAGATGACTTTGTCTCCACTTTATTACTTTGATTGTTTGACTTTGTCATACAGATTGAAGATCTCTTAATGAATCCAAATCTAGCTCAATAGTGGGTCAAAAAATTTTCAGATTGAGAGAGTATTAGGAAGTTATCAGAATGGAAAGATTATAAGGCAGAAAAGTGGATGGTAAAATTATAAGAATTTGGAATTCAATTACAGACACTCAAAAATGTTTAAAGAAGTTGGTACAATTTTTTTCTGCGAGTCATTCTTTTCGGAAATGAATAATATGAAAAATTCCAAGTTGAAACCTCTTATCAGATGACTCCAACTCATCTTGCATTCTTTTAAATATATCTAATTGCAAAGCTGGTATAAATTATTTGGCATCTACGATGCAACAACAGAAATAATACTTTTTAAAATTAATTTCCAAAGTATAACAGCCAATATTACCTGTATTTTTTTTATCCTAAAATTAAAATTTATGTAATTTATATACATTAATAAAAAATATCTGTATATATTACCAATTTTTATAAGCAGACATTATATAGCGAACATAAAAGAAACTTGAAACAGAACAAACAAACAACAGCCCTTGCAAGACTAAACATCGAAGCCTCCATAAAACAGGGTGGCTACAAATTCTGGAAATCAGGGAAAGGTTAGGGAGGTTTGTCAATCTGGAAAAGCCAGGGAATTTCATAAAAGTACTTGAAAATCAGGGAAATTTTTCTGTATGCAAAAATATCTATGTTTTTGCACGAGACTGATTCGTCAGCAAACAGTAATATTTTAGCCAATAATCGTACACGATAAAGAAAAGTAAAATTTTTATATATTTTTTAAAAGATGCACATGATATGAGTTTTTGGTATTGAACACAAATTAAGGTGATCAGATGTCCTCATTTTCTATGGATAGCACTTATATGGAAGGCTATTTACTCGTTTTTGAAATTTTTATGATACATTATCATAAGCTGACCAGGTGGCTAGCTTAATCCAATTAGCTCTCCTATCAGATATAGATATGTCTTAGAATTAAACTTGAATATTCTTCAAGAAATGAGGAAATTTTCTAGTCACTATATATTCATTGGCCACTATATGAAATTGTTGACTCAATTTTGAGTTTGTATTTATGAAACTATGAGCCAGTACTTTATTAATAGTCTGCAATTTTTATGTTTTTCTCTTGTTTTTTCTCCCAAATGAGGTGTTGGCAAGCTGGATAAATGTGTTATACGAGGAAGCAGCATATACATTAGTGTTGACTCTAGAAAAAAAGGGCCGCCGGGCGGAAATTTTTCAAAAAGGGAACACTATTCTAAAAAAAGACACATTTTTTCAAAAAGGGATTTCAAAAGGGACTATTCTCAAAAAATGGCATATTTTTTCAAAAAAGGCACACTTGTACCTTGTTCACAAAAAAGATTTTTAACTGGCTTGTTTAGAGTCCCCTAATAGAATTTGCGATATTTTCCCTAGAGTGTTCCCTCAAAATCTGAAGAGTTGAAGTAAATTTGCCGGAAAAAAATCCGAAACCGATCCAATTCCCGATTAGTTCACATTCCATGCTCGAAATTCTCGTTAACACATTGCTAAAAATGGGACCGGGCAGAAAAACATACACTTGCTTTCGTGCAAATGCTGATAAAAGGAAAGAAAATGGCGGAATTTGATTATAAAGAAAAGCAATTGGGTGCTGTGAAACTCTCTTAAAGGCCACGAGATGCATAGGAAGTATTAATAAGGGCCGCCGGGCGCATAAAAGAAATAAAAAGGGACGCCGGGCGCATAAAAGAAATAAAAAGGAACGCCGGGCGCTGTGCCCTGCTAAAATGGCTTAGAGTCAACACTATACATTAAAAAGTACTGTATGTGTATTGTTAATAACGGAAATTAGAGAAATCTAATAAAGGTAGTCAGGGAAATCAGGGAACTTTTTTTTTTTGCAATTCTATAGCCATCCTGTAAAAACTTAAAACCATTACAATAGAGAACAAGTGGGTAAGTGTGATCGAAGATCGCTCAGAGGGTTTCGTTTAATATTCCTTTCAAAACACTTTATCCTTTCTTTAATAAATTCAAACAAATTTCATTTAGCAACAACAACAAAAAAAAAAAGTCATGTTTTTTATAAAGTAAAAATTTACCAGTCTATTTTTTCCTTTTTTCGAATATCTAAACCAGCCGGATAGCGGTTCAAGCCCGCTATTATATTCTGTCATAATAATATCCGTCATACGGACTAAATGCAATATTTAAAAAAATAATTTCAAAATTACACAAATTGTACACCTTCAAAATGTTAAAATATGCGAATATTTCCATAATCGGATTTTTATCACGATTCAATATGTTTCTGAAACTCATATATTTACTATTCTCTATTATTTATATTGATACTTGCTTTGTATTATTCTCAAACATTTGAAAAATTAGTTAAACTTCCTATATGACGTCAGATTTTCTTTTTAATTCTCTAATGATGTGATATTAATCTGCTTTGTCCACATACTCATACTCCTTGTATTATTGAGTAATCTTAGACATTTTCCGTTTTATTACGACTATGACGTCAATCAATTTTATTTTTTTTTTTTTTTAATGGGTGAAACTTTTTATTTCATTTTCATTTTTCACGTGAAAATCGTCTGGTAGAAAATTAATTATTGTAGAAAGAATTTCATTGTGGATTTTAAATCTTTGGCATCGGCTATAACGAGAAATGTTTCAATTGAATAGAAAAAGGCTGTTAGAATTTTGGTTTTTTATCTCTATTTATTAAAATAATACGAATTTTTCAAATTTTAATATTTTGAGCTCTTCACAGCTGCTATTCTGATTTATACACTAAGTTTCAACTCTGTGAGTTACATACTTTTTGAGAATGGCTCTGTTACGGACAGACAACGGAGTGGGGGTAATAGGGTTTCGTGAGATGAACGAAACCCTAAAAAAGCCAACTATGAAAATTTGCATAATGTATTGATAAGAGGGGCTTTGGAAATTATCAACACAAGATGTTTGCAATGACAGGACACATTCCATTATTGACCCCCGTTGGAGGAGTATGTTGAACGAGCAAGAAAAGGAAAGACTGAAGGAGAAGGAGAAATAAAGGGAGAAAAAATGTAGGATAAACAAATAAAGAGTAAAAAAAGGTATAGTAAAGGAAATCTCTCAATCCCCAAAGATCTAATAAACGGCAGCCCAGAGGTGTTTGCATTTACAACTGAGGACGCTCCAGACCAGAAACGAAAACGTTATTGTATAGTGATGGTTTTTATAAGAACTTTTGGCCCTTTTTAATGACTATATAATGTCTGCTTATAAAAATGGGTAATATATCCAGATGTTTTTTATTTATGAAAATAGCTAACCCGCCTAGCATTGTCCGGGCCCTAGATAATTACAATCTCAGAGAAAGGCGTTCACCTCCTCCCTTTCCCCTACCCGCAAATATAATGAATAATTTGTTCAAGAAAACCACTGTCACCTACATTAACTAGGTCATTAAAAAAATAATTACATTTTTCTGATAATTAGCACATAACGAAGACGCTATGCTAAAATAGCCAGCAGATGACACCCCTTCCCAACCTCAATTTCAAATCTATATCTTAATTAGTTACTTAAATTTTTGTTCATTAGTAAAAATTGGCAATTATTTCCTTTCATTTTTGTAAACTAAATGGAGGGATCGACCAGAGAAATAGATCTCTTTGTAGTTCAGTTTTTAATGAAAGCAGATCTTTGTCTGAAACTTTGTCAGATTGTTTTCACTGGCGCCGGCAGATTTTTGGCAGTTTTTTGCATAAATTAAGAAAAATTACCGACCAAATTTTTCAAAAATCACATAGTTAGGTGTAGAATTTTTTTTTACATATGCTCAGAAATTTTCAAATTGATATCTCAATTAATTTTCTTAAAATTCGCTAATTAGTAAAATAATTTTGAATTCGTTCATTTCTACTTGCAAATCCAATGCGCCTGTTCCTTTCTTTAGCCATTTTGATTTAAAAGATGTCATTTTAGAAGCAATGGTTAATGAGAATCTAATTAATATCTTGGGTAATTATCAAAATATTAAAATTCTGAGACTCAGGTGCACATGGCCAGACCTTGGACTATCCACACCTAAATTTTCAGACTTCTAGGTGGGCTAGATTTTGTTAGCCCAGACAGACAGACAAACAAACACACACACACACATAGCGAAACTTTCTTTTATTAATATAGATAAAGACATTAACTCATTGTTAGTTGATCTACTAAATATTTTGGTTGTTGGCACGTCAAGATTGCATAAAAAATATTTTTGCAAAAATATGGCACTCAGATGTGAAAAGGTTCACAGTCCATGTGCTAGTGTATAGACTATGCATAGAGCATATGCCCTCTTTTTTTTATTACTACATGACTGATAAATGTCAAAGGAACAGTTTTCATTTTTATTGCCCATGCATCTAAGTACTGTGTAATTTTAATTTCTTCAATGAATAGGAAAAATGTACTTTCAACTTTGAGAGTAGCTGGAGGTGGGAAACGTGTACACAGAGCATGGTCGAGGGCATCCCAAAGATTTTCAATGGCATTAAAGTTGAGCAAGTACATCAGCCTCTCCATATGTGCAATCCCTTCACTCTCCCACTACTCTTCAACGAGGACAGCTCTATGGGGTCATGCATTATCATCCACTAAAACAAAAGTAGGACCAACTGCTGCAGCATGCAATCTCACAATGGGGTCTAAGACTTCATCCCGATACTGGACAGTTGTCATAGAACCCCGTCTAAAGATGTGCAGGTCTGTGCAATATCTCAACGAAATCCCTGCCCACACCATGATCATGATGCTTCCACCTCGGAATGCATCATGTTCGGTAATGTTCTATGGCCAATTGTATGTGCCTACTTCTCTATAGACCCTTACACGCTTGTCATCTGTTAGCAAGGCAAATCTCGACTCATCTGTGAACAGAACGTTGCCCCAATCAGACACAGTCCAATTGATATGTTGCCAGGCTCGGACTGGCCCATCGGCGCGTGGTCCGGTGCGCCCTCAGCCAGGGAAAGTTTCGCGCCCCTAAGTCGCTCCAATATTTTTCCACACAGATATATTCTGATTAGTGTACTAAAATTCGAGAATTTTCTTATGGATAATCATCAACTACTATACAGATAGCAAAAGAGAGGGATTTTTATTATCATAAAGAAATTGAAGATGCATCGAAGGAATTTTCAGAAGCGGACGTGTTTGCATACGATTGAGGATAGAAAACGGACACCTAGGGAAAGTTTTAATAGCCCTGACGCGCCGAGACTACTAAAGCTCACGCCCATGTGCTACTCCCACGCCCCGAGAGAGATTTTTTTCGGTTTTTAGGATGATATTTTTATGGTCTTAATCTCAGATCAAATATTTTGCGTACTCTCTATTGTAGCACCCAGGAGACCTTGCGCCCTTTTAAAGTCGTCCCTGACTGGACCTATATAATTGAAAGTATGCTTTTCGAAAAACAACTTTATAAAAGAAAGATATAAATATTGGAAGGCTAAAACGTTTTTTGCGGATTTTATTGTTGACTGGAAAAGATAATCTGTCTTTTCGTTGAATACAACCTCGGTGTCACTTCTGGATTGCAATTCTGAAAGCTGGAATCCCGCGGCCAGTGCTTTTTTCATTCAAAATACCTACCAAAATTTTTGGTTAGCTTTATTTAATGACAGCCTTTCCGTAATTAAATAACTATTTGGAAATTCTGGTATGTATGAAAAAAAAAAAATAGTCGATCATTAAATAAAGCGATGATTACTACTATTCAGAAACTATTGTAGGTGTTTTGAATTATAAAACGCTGGCAGCAAAATTCTGTCGCTTGCAGGATTTATTTCAATTATGGAAACTTAATTTCCCTTGATAAGAAATTCGCAAATCATGGGAAGAGTGTGCTGAGAAAAGTAGATTTACTCAATTATTTTAGCGATTTAAGGCTACTAATTGCTATTTTTGATGTCATTTTTCAGTAGAAACCTTTTCATAGTGCAATATCAATTCAGCATTTTAAGGATGCATAAAGTCAGTTTTAAGCACACAAAATTCCTCTTTCTTCTCCTGCCTCTCCTTATCCCAAATGCTGCAAGTGTAACATTTTCACAAGCAAGTGTGATTTCCCCATTCAAATACCCCTATATTTGGACATTCAAATACTGCTAAAATGTGTGGTGCTTTTTCAAAAGAAAAATCAAGCATGAGTTTTAGTTTCAAAATTTCTATTTATATACTGAAAGTACATTTTTGTTCTCGATATAAATATTTTTTGAACGAATATTGCATACTGAATCTTTATTTTGTATGTGTGATGAGGCAGACACCGTCAAAGACCACATTTAAAGATGCTATTTTACTAAAGAAAAAAAAAAAAGCTGTAGAAATAAACAGCATTTTCTGTCAGATTATTTCAGAAATTCATCTATACCATGTTTATAACTGACTTGATAACTAATTCAGATTACGTCAAATAAATATATATATTTTTTAAATAGAGTTTTAAGCTCTTAGCACTGTTATTCTTGCATTTTAGTAGTCATAAAAGTAAAATTTTATATAGCATAATAGTTTTAGAGATATTTGTTTAAATACAAATGGTAAATGAGGAAACATTTCTGGAAACAAGGAAACCAAATTAGAAGCAATTTCAATCGGTAATTCTAGAAGCATAATTAATTTTTGCCTAAAAAATCAACAAATTAATTGAAGTCTCTAATTAAAATAGGATCAATTATTTGATATTTTAATATTATTATTAGCGCAGTTTTGCCAGCAAACATAACTGTTGGTCAAATGGGAACTCATATCTTAAGACTGACGATCAGCTAACCGTTGGCTTAGTTATCGGAAGCAGCAAAACTCAATCGCTGGCCAACGATGCTAGAAAACAATGGACTAATGATATCCAGCAATTCTGTGTTGCTTGAGTGAAAAAAGAATTGTACAAAAGGGAAGAGTTAGTCAAGTCATATCTCACAGCACGATGACTGTTTAAAAAAATCACAAACATCGTCAATCTTATAATAATATGGTCTAAAATTGCTAAAAAAGTAAAGCAAGATTTTTTTTTCTGCGTTGATGGACTCAACTATGGATGGATCATCATCATCATCCCAAAAGATGGTTTAAGGCTATAAGCCTGTTCCGGCCTCAATCCATCTCTTTCACGGCCTTCCTCTGTCTCTTTTCCCCCTTGGTTTATAATTAAAGGCTGCTTTTGGTATGCGATCAGAATCCATCCTTTCCATGTGGTCTCTCCATTTCCTTCTGTAATTTCCTATTTTATTCAATATTGGCATAACCTCAAGCTCTCTTCTAATGTAGTCATTCTTTATTTTGTGTGTCATCCCTTCACACTCCTCAAAAATTTCATCTCTGAGGATTGTATTTGTCTTTCATCATTTTTTTGTGAGTGTCCATGCCTCACTTCCGTATAGTAAAATTGGTATTGCCATTGTTTTAAAAAATTTTATTCTTGTGTATTTTCTTGTATTTCGAAGAGTTTCTTCTTAGTTACCACAGATGTATTGAAATTTATAGAGCTTATTTTGTATATCGTTGTCATAGTCATAAGATGTATCACATCCTAAGTAATTAAAAAGTGAAATCTGCTCTATTGGTTTATTTTCTAAAATAATTTTTGTTCTTATAGGATTTTTGCCCTTAAATGCCATTACCTTTGTCTTATTTGAAATCCTTAAATTATAATCTTTTCCAATTTTGTTTAAAGTAAAAATTGCACGTTGTAAATTGTCTTCATTATCCTGAAATAAATAAAGATCATCTGCAAATGGATAGATCAAGTAAAAAAGTTATCACCCCCTACCAATTCTTCTAAAACTAATTTTAAAAATTTGATTGGAAATAACGACTACTAATTAAAGCTATGGATTAAGTATGTTACATGAGTCATCTACATATTAAAAATTATACTAACTTTAAATTTTCAAATAATAACACCTACTTTTAAGATCCTATTTGAGTTCCTTGTATCGAGAAAGGAATAGTTTAAATACTTTATGTTAAATTTTCATAGAGCTAGAAGAGTTTAAAATTTGAGGATGCTAATGTTAAATCCACTTGAAAACTTATAAAAATCATCCGATTGAATTTTTATTAATTTTTTAATAAAATACACTTAATAGACCCAAACATATTCCAGGTTCTTTTGTATCTAAGGGCATTTTTTTTATTATGGAAATTATTAATAAATTCATATTAAAAAATTAAGAATTATTACCTACATTAATTTTTGTATAAAAAAAAACTGTGTATAAGTGTACAGCTCATTTGAATAATTAGTTTTCGAGATGCAGAGAACATTCTTACAGTCTAAGGGGATCGTCTTCTGTGTTCAAAAAATCTACAGAAAATAACACGTAGACACTTACCAGGAACATTTTGTAGTATTTACTTTTATAAAAAGAAATGTTATTATAAATTTAAAGTTCGTGTATAATTTTACTGTGAGACTCAATGAGTGTTCAATACTTTTTCTCGTAAGATTAAAATTTTACTTTCCGAAATTTTTAGATAAATACACATTTTCTTTTATAACTCTATGAAGAATTAAGATAAGTATATCCCCAAGCTGTCTTGATCCAGAGAACTCAAACGTAGGTGTTACAATTTGAAAAATCAACGTTCGTGCATTTTTTAATATGTAGACAATCTCCGAAACAAAATTTATAAATAGAATTTAATAGTAGAAATTATTCCCAATAAATTGGTACCTATGTATTTTTTTATACTTTATTTGCAGGATAATTAGTAAGGAGTGATCACTTTTATACCATGACTGTTCTAAGGTATCTATTGACAAAAGAATAAAGTAGGAAAGTCCTAGTCCACAGTCAATCTACTACAAGGTTAATCTGTATTCAACTTTCAAGAGTTTTTGGATATTACATGACATAGTTTGAAAAACTGTGTAGCATTGTGTAGATTTAATGGAACTTCAAACATGCACGGGGAATATAGCGAAGTCGTCTATTTAAACTCAGGAATATAATATTAAGCCTTTTTCTTACTTGGTGTTATGCGAATGTGTTAAACTTTGTCAATTCAGACATAACACAAGTAAGTAAAGTTGATTTAAGGTCGTTAAAATTTTTGCGCCCTCTGAAAATTCAAGGTCTGCACCCTTTTCCCCGGCCCAGTCTGACCCTGGTTGCTCTGACTTTATCCAATGGGAAGGAAGGATCATCTGTGTTTTCTGTTTTGTCTATTGCGCTATTCTGAAGGCTAGGATCTGTTACTTTTAAATCGTCTGCTTTTTCATCGTGATCAGCGGATTCGGTTATGATATTTCGACTATTGCCACCTTCTTCTGCAATTCTTTCCGGCACATTATCTTCTGATGGGTTTCTTTCAAAAATGGAATTGAATTCAAGGACACTCACTGAAATAAAAGAGAAAAGAGTTTTATATTAACTAACAATTACATTTAAATTTATGATGCAGCATTTACAGTATAACTTATAACCTTGTAACAGGAAAATAATTTTATATTAACATTAAAAATAATAGAACATGTTGTGTAATATTGTTTTGAAGCTCGGGATTCTTAAAGTATTTTGTTTTTTTAAAATTACAATATAAATAATTAAATAAAGACCGGGTAGGACTTTTTTCCCCCTCACTTCTATTACATGTATTCTTAGTGTTTTGCACAGAATAATAATAAATAAATGATTTAGTTTAAGATGATTATGCCTACACTTCTCTTTTCTATAAATACTAGACTACTTGTATTATGCAGGTCGTATATTTACGTTTTAGGTAGCTTTCATTACAAAAAGTAAAAACCTACCTATTGCAGCCGTTCGGAGGAAAGCAATTCTGGAAAAATTCGGTACGTTTATTTATTGACTCTTAGGAAAGACTGCTTATTCCTTTCGCCTCTACAGAACATTTGTACAAAAACAGTGAAGCACACTTATAAAAACAGTTTAGCTCAACTTCTTTTTAATGAGAGACTATTTTATAAACACTTGAATTTGACTTTAATGATGCAAAATGGCCAATTTTAGATAATGATGTTTATCACGCATATAACCTTTGAATGTAACCCACTTTTTGAGAAAAGCACGTGTGTATTTTCGTATATGCGTTTTTTGCTCACTTCTTGCTTGGACACCCGACTAAGAGGGTGCAAAAAGTTCAGTCTTAATTTTATCTTATATTAAATTCTTTCTTTCCCTTTAAAAGTGCGAAGATGATTTTCTCTACTTAGTGTACCACTACGATACTACGGATAATTTTACAGTAGTGATCATCTATCTAGTGAAATCATATAATTTCTTTTCAATTGGATACTCCAAATAAAATAATATTCACACAACAACAAACAAAGTTGTTTCAAACGGATTACTCGGATATATCACTGACGAAGCTACCAAACGGTAAGAACATTCTTTTAGGTAGATTTCGTAAGAAATACTATCTATTACATTCTCACCTAAGTTGGAAATTTTGAAAATTTTTTGCAGATCTACGCCGATCATGACTCCCAGAACCCCAAAACACCCCACCCCCAGTTCAAAAGTTTATCTATCTATCTATCTATCTATCTATGTCACTTTTTCTGACCACGATAACTGGAAAAATTCTGCATAAATCTCTTCCAAACTGATACATAAAATCAAGGGTCATAAAATCTCGATCAAGTTCGTTAATGGGCAAAATCGAACCAAGGGGGGGGGGGGGGGAAATGGGGGGGGCTTTTTGTGAAAACAGAAAAACCCTCATAATTTCTTTATTATGATACGTATCGAATCCGTTTAAAGTTATTATTACTTCTAGGAAAAGGGCCGAAAATTTATGTATGACAGATTTTTGATATAATTAAAAATGGCCCCAAGGGGGGGAAAAAGGGGGGGGGGGGGTTAGAAGAAAAAAAATCATAGCTTCGTCAATTCACAAGATATCAAATCCGCGTAAATTTATTATTAATCCTCTTAGTATTATCTAAAACTTTTATATTGACAAGTTTTTTATAGGACCAACCGTTATAGCAAAAAAAAATTAAAAACAAAAAAAAATCCCTGCCGGCTCCACCCGCAAACAAGTTATTTTTCGAAGTAGGCGGTTCCAACTCCCGCATCTTTTCGAAACTGATACATAAAATCTCGGTCAAGTTCGTTAATGGGCAAAATCGAACCAAGGGCGGGGGATGGGGGGGGCTTTTTGTGAAAACAAAAAAAACCCATAATTTCTTAATTATGATACGTATCGAATCCGTTTAAAGTTATTATTACTTCTAGGAACAGGGCCAAAAACTTATGTATGACAGATTTTTGATATAATTAAAAATTGCCTTAAGGGGGGTTTTAGAAGAAAAAAATTCATAATTTCGTCAATTCCCAAGATTTCAAATCCGCTTAAATTTATTATAAATCCTCTTAATATTATCTAAAACTTTTATATTGACAAGTTTTTTATAGGACCAACCGTTATAGCAAAAAAAAAAAAAATTAAAAACAAAAAAATCCCTGCCGGCTCCGCCTGCAAACAAGTTATTTTTCGAAGTAGGTGGTTCCAACTCCCGCATCTTTTCGAAACTTATATATAAAATCAAGGGGCATAAAATCTCGGTCAAGTTCGTTAATGGGCAAAATCGAACCAAGGGGAGGGGATGGGGGGGGGGGGACTTTTTGTGAAAACAGAAAACCCCCCATAATTTCTTAATTATGATACGTATCGAATCCGTTTGAAGTTATTATTACTTCTGAAGGGCCGAAAATTTATGTATGACAGATTTTTGATATAATTAAAAATTACCTTAAGAGGGGGTGGAAGGGGGGTTTTAGAAGAAAAAAATCCATAACTTCGTCAATTCCCAAGATTTCAAATCCGCTTAAATTTATTATAAATCCTCTTAATATTATCTAAAACCTTTATATTGACATGTTTTTTATAGGACCAACTCTTATAGCAAAAAAAAAAAATCCTTGCTGGCTCCGCCTGGAAACAAGTTTGGTTTCGAAGTAGACGGTTCCAACTGCAGCATCATCGCAAAAAGGTCATTTCTTCCGCAATTCCCGACAAACAAGCGCCCCACGGTCTGCGTCTTCGAAATCTACCTGTGCCTGTAGGCCGAGCCGTCAGGGATTTATTTTTACTTCTATAAGATGTTGTGAAGAAAAATGATTAAGTATTTAGAAATCAAACAAAGGAGGTAATTAACCGTTCTCACGCCTTAATACTCGTTAGGTAAAATATTTGTTAACACATACTTCAATCTAATTCTGCAGTGAATTGCAGCATCTCCAATTCAGATTGTCTTACGGAAATTAACATTTTCCCCTCCATGCTTAACTTTTGGCAGCGAGTGTATAATTATTTAAGAGAAACCTTTTTCTCTTCAATCCAGTAAAAACCCTTCGAGAGCTCTTGTAAAAATCATTAACAACAGTGCTCTAATCAGCTATAAATTCATTTTGAACTACTTCATATGACGTTATAAAACCGATAAATTGTCCTAAAGTCCTCAGATTTGACGTTATACAAAATACAAATATTAATGGACGCTTAAATTCCATAGTGTTTCGGGGGCTCTCAAAGAAGCACTCCGACCACTTAGGCCCCCAAGTTAGCCTATGCAATTAAACTCCAGGTGAGAGTAATTCTCTCCAAGCTCTGAACCAAATTTTATTTATATATTTTTGGTTATGAATAGCATGTCCCAGTTGTATTTGGGGTTATTTCATCAAAAGGGGGCACTGTGATAGCGATTTTCTCGATCTTTCGTAGTTTTGATGTACATCGGCTGCTCGAAAACGAAGGGTGCTTCACATCAAGGTAACCCAGCAATACACAAGCAGCTGACATAGAACAGAATGACGAAAGATATTGATTTTATTGACACTGTGATAGCGAATTTTGAAGTATTAACATGGCAGGTCTTGATCATTGACATCTGATACAAATAGACGCCGGATTAGTAACCCTTTCTTGAAGAAAACATCTCCCACCCCACCATCACGTGCTGGTGGGAGAATATTATGCCAAACTGTCACTGGAATTCCACCGCTACTGAGAAAGATTTATTTCACTTGCGTTTGAGTTTATTGTGATATTTTCCTGTGACTTTCAAACAGTTCTTTTGAGAGCTTATTAAAAAAAAAAAAATTGTAAATTTCAGAAAATATTCTATTATAATGCCACAAACCTGTTGCATATTCACCTGCAAAGAAAATGCCGCTTCAGGAAACTCTGTTCGGTTTCACAGGTGAGTTTCATTATGTTTATTATATTTTATTATTTTCTGTGTTTTAAATAACTGTTTTTATAGAATGGTCGTACCAATTTTAATTAATAGTAAAAAAAAAAAGAATAAATAAAGACTGGTCCATTTAAAAAATAAATTAGGGCTTCAGAACCTTTCTTGTGCCAGGGCCTCTGTAAAGAGAAAAAAGTCCTTCCGGCCTGTACCGGGAGGAAAGGGTAGATTTCCTATATCTTCGTTTTAAAATTTTAACTAATGTTACTTGAAAACAGCAAGCTAAAATGCAAAGAAGAGATTACAAGAGATTCGTTAATACGGAATTTGAATAAGAAATTCGCCAAATTATTGAGCTATAGCCAAGTTGGCTTTATTTATCAGGACTTATTTCGGTCGCCAAATTTGGCGATATTTCGCCAAATGTCGCCAAGTTTGGCGAGAATTTGGTGCTAACAGATATGAATATATAGTTTTATGCGTATGATGGAAAATGATTACAACAATGAAAGATAATAATTTGCGAGAAGTCGCGTTCACTAAAACTTATGAATTAATCGTTGGATTTTTGTAATGTGCTATCTTGTTTCAAAATGTCTGCCACCCTAGAATTTCAAACTGCTGTATCTCAGCCGTTTTTTAAGATAGAGGTAAAACAAAAAATACTCCGGAATCCTTGTATCAAAGCCTAAAACTTAAGCAAAAAATAAATTTGAATTTTAAACTTTTTTGTATATTTATTTTAGTTTCAAATTTTTAAATGGCCGCCATCTTGAAACAAAATGGCGGACCAAGCTGGCCAACGAACTCGGTCGAGACATGGGTGAGCTTAATACACACAATTAGTTTAATCGAAATTGATTTATAAATACGAGCGTTATCGCATGACATAGGTCATATATATATATATGTGGATACAATATATATAAATCACCATTTGAACGGAGGGTGGTTTTGGGGTCTGGGGGTCATGATCGGTGAAAATATATCGAAATTTTCCGGCATTGCTTTCCTCCGAACGGCTGCAATAGGTAGCTTTATACTTTTTTGTATTGAAAGCTACCTAATAAAACTGCCCAGTTAAACTGAGGGCATTGAGCTCACAGGCTATTCACACTAATTGTATGTTATACTCTTATTTCAAAGAATTTGAAATAAACCCCTTGAACAATGTATTAAGGGGGTGTTATCCCGCCATTACCCCCTCATAGTTAACTAATGAACCCCTTAAACTAATCAGAGAAGCCTCTAATTACAATGAATATATATACAAAATTTGAAGAAAATCGATAATTCTGCATGAAAAACCCATTTATCTAAATAAGGGGGGATTACCCCCCCTTTCCCCCTTTATACTTAACCAATGAACCCCCAAAATTATTCAGAGAAGCGCATTATCACAATGAACCTATATACAAAATTTGAAGAAAATGGGATAATTCTGCATGAAAAAACTCATTTATCTAAATTAAGGGGGGATTATCCCCCCTGTTCCCCCCTTTTATACTCAACCAATGAACCCCCAAAACTAATCAGGGAAGCGCCTTATCACAATGAACCTATAAACAAAGTTTGAAGCAAAACGGTTATTTCTATCAGGAGTTATCATGTTACGTACATAAAGAAAGGGCGGGCACATTAGCTCTCAGGCTTTGATAGCCTGTGAGCTGAAAACTCATTAAAAATCGCATTGAAAATGCCATATTTTTTATCAGAATGGCTAAAGAAAAGAATACCTGTTCTCAATTTGCAAGCGAAAATGAACGAATTTCAAAATTTTCGAGCGAATTTTATAAGAAAACTTATTAAGATATCGATTTGAAACTTTCAGAGCATGTATAGAAAATTTTTCTGCATCCGACAGTCCAATTTTTGTAAAAATCAACCGGTAATTTTTTTTAATTTTTGCAAAAATCTGGTGGCACGAGTCGAAAAATTCCTAGAAAGTGCCAGAGAAGAGTCGGCTTTCATTAAAAACTGAACTACAAATAGATCTGTTTCTTTGACCGATCCCTCCATTTACTTTGCGAAAATGAAAGGAACTAATTGCCAGTGTTTACTAATGAACAAAAATTAAGATAACTAATTAATTAAGATATAGATTTGAATTTGAGGACGGTAAAGGTGGCCATCTGGCGGCTATTTTAGCGTAGGGTCTTTGTTATGTTCTAATTATTAGAAAAATATAATTATTTTTTTAATGATCGCGATAATGTAGGGAAAGGGATTTTCAGCCGTAAATTAATAATCGCGTTAATGATAAAGCTGCCATCATTTTCGAACATTAACGACGCATTCTTAGTTTATCTTGGACTTCTGTTACCATCATTTTTAAACATTAACGGTGCATTCTTTTCTCGGTTTCTATGCACCCGATTTCAACGGGTATTGATTTATTCAATTTAGTTTACGATTCAGCTACTTTCTGTATTATGAAATTTTATCTTAGCTTTCAGTTAGAACCATTTTCGAACATTAACAAGGTATTCTTTTCTCGGGTTCTATGGGCTCGATTTCAACGGGAATTGGTTCATTCAACTTGGTTTTCGATAGTCCCCGGCGCGTACGGAGACGCCCAGTATAGGTTAATTTGAAACACTATACGCTGCTGAAGCCAGTGAGACCCCCGAAACTAGGTTCATTTGAAAGTTTTTCCAAAGATATAAAATCATACAAACTTGAGGTTTGTTTAAGGTTATTACGGGCACGGGTGGATCAGCTGGTAAGACATAAAACAAATTCTTATCTCCATAAGGATGAGCTAAGCATACTCTAAGTTTATTAATGTGCAATTCTGCAAAGTTGTGTATGGAAAGAATGCAACTTTTATTTTCGTGTTTTGTCTAGCATTTTGGGAAATTTCGCCAGTGTGTGTTGGCTGTGAAGTTATGAGTAAATATATAAAATCAACAATTTTATAGGATCAGATTTTAAATTAAAGTACGGTTCCTCCAAAAAACTATGTTGGAAAATGCCAACATATTTGAAAAGTACTTATAGCTTCGTTATAGGTTATGTTATAGGTTTGGTTTCTTAGCTCAAATTCTTGTAAATATCAGAGTAATACTAAAATTTTGGGACAGGGGCAGACGATATACGTCAAAAAGCATTATTGGTCATGTATTAAAGTTTGAACTCTTTTATATCCGCAGACGATAATTAGTGGCAACAATTGCAATTTAATTATTGTAGGTTAAAGTTTGAAAGAAGAGAAAATTAAATTGACGCGAGAACATTATCCAGACATGCATTTATATGAATTTAAAGTGGGGGGAAATCAAGAAGCATGGTTTCAACGTCTGCAATTTGCATATGGAAATGCAGGTCTATTCAAGGTAAGTCATGTCAAGGTCTAATAGAATATGCAGTTTGATGAAATTCTGTGCATTATTTCTTGAGCTATTGCTATCACGGAAATCGCAAAAAAGGCAGCATAGCAGTGCCACCTGTTGGGCGATAGACACCCAATCAACACCCATTTATGTCAAGGTCTAACTGAATCTTAAGTTGGATTAAATTCCGTGCATTAGATTAGTTCTTGAGAGATATACAGCGGCCACAAAATTCATGTCACACACAGACGGACATTTTTCCAAAACATTCAAATCGTGCTCAGAACATCCCAGAAAGTGTCAATCCATCATAAAAAATCCTTGACGGCTCGGCCTACAGGCACAGGTAGATTTCGAAGATGCAGACCGTGAGGCGCCTGTTTATTGGGAATTGCAGAAGAAATGACCTTTTTGACATGATGCGTCAGTTGAGACCGCCCACTTCGAAATCTGCCTGCACCTGTAGACGGAGCCGGCAAAGGTTTTTTTTTTTTTTTTTTTTTTTTTTGCTGTAAGGGTTGTTTCTATCAAAAACTTGTCAATATAAAAATTGTAGATAATATTAAGCGGATTTATAATATATTTAAGCGGATTTGATATCTTGTGAATTCACAAAGTTACGAATTTTTTTTCTTCTTAATCCCCCCCCCCCCCCCCACCTTTGAGTTCATTTTTAATATAACAAATCTGTCCTA
The DNA here is from genome assembly GCA_963931845.1 of Maratus michaelseni. Classification (NCBI taxonomy): domain Eukaryota; kingdom Metazoa; phylum Arthropoda; class Arachnida; order Araneae; family Salticidae; genus Maratus; species Maratus michaelseni. The sequence continues at coordinate 264,697,226 of OZ007600.1, read as the reverse complement.
CATCAATTTTCGTCCCTTTTCCTAGAAGTAATAATAAATTTAAACGGATTCGATACGTATCATAATTAAGAGTCATGGGGTGTTTTCTGTTTTCACCAAAAGCCCTCTCCACCTTTTCCGCCCCCCTGGTTCGATTTTGCCCATTAATGAACTTGACCGAGATTTTCTGCCCCTTGCTTTTATGTATCAGTTTGGAAGAGATTTTTGCAGAATGTCCATAAAAAAAATGATATAGATTGATAGATAGATATATAGATAAAGTTTTGAGCTGGGGGAGGTTTTGGGTTCTAGGAGTCATGATCGGCGTAGATCTGTAAAAATTCCAACATAGGGGAGAATGTAATAGGTAGTATTTGTAACGAAATCCACCTAGAAAACAAAATTTTCACGATTCCAATACTTTCTTCTTGTGGATGTATAGAAGAAAGTGGGGAAATGAATGTCCGTTTCACTCTCTTTGGGACACCCTGTGTTATGCGTATTACAAGATGATAACATCTTCCGAATTATGTAATCTTCGTAAAGATAAAGAGTAGTTTCTCTCTCTTCACGGCTTGGTGCGTATTGCATGCATGTTGCCTCGCTTCGTTGCCTTTGTGGGTCATGCAGAAAATCTTTTGCTTGTTCGTGGGTCACGTAACTCCTTTTTTGGTTCCAATTATTCAAAATGGAGGATTGAAGTGGGTCTTTACTCTTTTTTTTTCAGTCAGGGAGACTCTGCCTCCCTGACTGAAAATATGATTTTTAAACACATGCCCGTAAAACGAAAACTGTAGAACTAAATAGTCTCTTTCACGAGGGCGATACTTAGAGGTCTATGCATGAGCCCGGACCTGGCCCGGCAATTTGAAGACAGTTTTTCAAACGAACTGGGCCGGGCCGATAAAAAAAATATAAAAACTTTCCGACCGGCTCGATATAGCAAATTTAAAAGGAACTAAGCTGATAAAAAAGGAATAATTGAGGGGGTCGAGTACTAAGCCACATTTTTGAACTTCTGAGATATATCAATTTGAAAATTAGATCAAATACTCAAATCAATATATATAACGTAAAGTACTTTTGCCAATGTCTTAGTAACATGATATTTTGAATAACAATATGGCATTATAAATAATATAATACAATCACTTGTTAACTTTAAATTAATGTCTAATAATGCTTAAAGTGATAAAAAACATAACACAGAATATTTAAAATACCTTTTTAAAAAAAATAAAAATAAAAATAAAAGGTATTTTAAATATTCTGTGTTATGTTTTTTATCACTTTAAGCATTATTACACATTAATTTAGTATGGCATTAGTTTAATGATATTACTATTACGTTATTTGTAAATCATCTATCTTCATTGGAGGCAAAAACGAAACCTCGGACATATGTTGCCGCCATTAGAAATAAATAATATCTAGGGCAGGCCTGTCCAACCTTTCAGTAAACAGGGGCGCACCTTAACTGATAGCCGTCAATGAAGGGCGCCATTTTTCACATGACTCAAAACATGCATCAATATTATCGTAGTGGCAGCGGTACACACACTTCTTATCGGTGTGCAGTGTTTAATTCAGACACTTTTCTCCAGAAGGGATTTCTGTGCTTCCGGAGGGGGGGGGACATTGTAGAGTTCCAGGGGCGAATTGCACTTTTTAACCATTTAAAAGCATAAAATCTCAAATCATCCGGGGGGACATTTCAATGCTCCAGGGGAATGCCCCCCTCCCCCGCCACCCCCTCACTTCAACACTGTAACGGTGTTACCAATTTATCGCCTTTTTTATTCAAAATATGTAACATTATTTTAGAAATCTTCTCTTTATTTAATCACGGAATGTCTGAAATTAAACAAAGCAAAATTACTATAAGGAAATAGTGGTAGATATGACGCGCCTAATTGCCAATAATGCGTCTTATACATCTCACAGTGTAAAAAAGGATTATACTGTTCAATAAATCCACGTAAGAATAATTTGCCGGAAAAAATCGAACCGCATTTTTTTGCATGGGGACCCATTTAAAAAAAATTTAGGGGAAGGAGCCTTAATCGCGCCTATAATAATAATAAAACATGCAAATATTACGGATTTAAAGAAAGCATCCTTTAAACTGGATTTTTGTTTTTAAGAAAAAAGTGTAATAAGAAATATAAATAAGGGCGCCAAAAAAACCTACAAAGGGCGCCATGGCGTCCGCGGGCGCCGCGTTGGACAGCCCTGATCTGGGGTATTCTAATTTACAATAATAAGCAACAGATGACAGTGTTAGATTTATTTCCCCAAAAATGTGGCTTGGCACTCTGTTGCCCCGACCCCCTCAATTTTCAAAGGACTTGACTGAGACGAGAATATGCATAAATATATGCTGCACGAATCGATGCTAGCTTGACAACATCAGTACAGAAATACGACATATCCAGCGTAGAGATCGGCATCGGTCAGTTACATCGTGTCTGAGCCAGGGCTTAATATTTTCAGCAGACCGGGATCAGGCTTACATTTTATTTTACATACTCGGGCCGGGCCGGGCCGGAAGTGGGCTTAGTTGTTCCCAGGACGTGTCGAGCAAGCAATTGGTTTTGTAAAAATAATAATAGCGATAATGAACTTCTGTTAGTAGAATCTTTGGAAACATTTTCAATTCTCTCCTTTTTTTTTTTTTTTTTTTTTTTAACAATACAGCAACAAAAGTTGTGATGTTTTTAACCATCTTTTTTCTTTTATTCTAAACTACATTATTATTATTATTATTATTTTTATAATAAGTCTTTATTTGAATGTAATAGTTTAAGTGATCATACACGTTTCTATTCTGTATTCTATGGCTTATGAACATATAGTAATCTAAAATATGCTGTAAAATTTTCACATAAATATTCTTTAAACGAATCTTAATTGTATGTTAAGTAAAATCGGATTTTTTTCTTTTTGTGTGTGTGTGTGTGTGTAAAATTCCGATTTTTTCCTCGGGTCGGGCCAGGCAAGATATGATTTCATTGGTTTTTGCCCGGGCCGGGCCTGTTTTCACTGATTTTTGAACAGGCCGGGAAATTCCAGCCCGTACAGACCTCTACTACTATTATTAGATTACAATATGTGAATCATTCTCCAATACATACAAATCTACAGATCCTATACAGGGCTGCAGAAAAGAATTCGGATGTTTTGTTCGACTTTTGGTAGTAATTGCTGAAATTTTGTTTTCAAACGTGTTATGCGTTTTCTAAATTGTTTAATTATTAAACTGTCAAGTTTTTTTACAGTATATTCTGAATGCATTGGAAAGTATTTCATAATCTATGCTTCACGCATGATTTTTCGTTCTTGTTTACTTTTATAGTACTTATTTTTCAGTGCATGCGTATCCGTTTTGACCGTGTCCTCTTCGTATACCCCTGCTGCGCTTAAAACAATCCCACCGAAAACGATTATTTTGTTGGAGCTCATTATTGCGTTTCAGTCAGTACTAACTACAGGTTCACGGACAGATTATTTTTAGCCCTGGGAGAAGAAAAAGCTATCAGCCGGAACGTAATGCGGAATTGTAAAACTCGTAAAACTGGAAACTATATTACTTAAAAGAAGGGGGAGAGATGGAAAAAAAAAATGGCTAAACTGCCATAAAAAGAGGAGAAATCTAGATTGCGTGCAACTATTAGTAAATGTTAGGGTCAGTCACAGTAGGGGAAGAGAATTACATGTTTTTTTTTTTTTTTTTTTTTTTTTTTTCTCTTTATAGTTTCGCAGAACAGAAGTAATTGCTGTTTTCTTTTGTACAGATAAAGGGAGCCAACTGACAGCTTTTTAATATGCTGTCGAATTCTTTTAAAAGCGCCATTTTGCATGCAAACACAAATTTCAGTTGCCAGACGAGAATTTGCACTTTCAAAAACATATTAGCTGTGAAAAATAATTTCGCTATGCAGACTTTTTTTTTTTTTTTTTACACGAAAACAAACTCGTCTACAAAATGCACAATCGAACTCCGTTAATATGAGAAGCAAGGTAATTATAAAAGTCCTCTTATTAACTGTTACTCGTGAAGATAATAAAAATGTTAAACACACACATAATTAAGCTAATTAATACTAATTAACTCAATTTTAAAATTATCTGTATATCATAATGTTTCCCGGAAACACTCGGCTAACGCTAACATCGCAATAGTCACTGCAATTTTCGAGCTACTCATTTCATATATCCTTTTCATTTTAACAGTGCGGTAAGAGGCAGGAAAAGGCTAGTTAAGTTAATAGGACCCAGTGTCCGCATTTAAAGAAGAAAACAAATAAGGGTTTTCTTCAATGTTCCTTCCTTCCCATGACTCAGTTGTAAATCGTAGGTTAAAACATACACTAATGTGCAAAAAACTTAGCAACAAACACAAAATGCTAATTTCTGAACACGTAAGTACTCAAAAGGAAATTCTATAAAGGGCAAGTGTCGAAAAGAGGTACTACCCTAACAGCACGGCTAGTCGATGTGAAGTCTCCTTGACGTCACACATGGTTAGAAGTGTCACAATCGCTACGGTGAATCAAAATATGGGATATTTCACTGTCTCATTATTACGAAGAGGATTTCGAAGAGGCAGACTGTGGGGCGCCTGTTTATTGGGGATGGCAGAAGAAAGACCTTTTTGCTATGATGCGGCAGTTTGGACCGCCCATTTCGAAATATACGTGTAGGCGGAGCCAGCAGGGATTTTTTTTACTGTAAGAGTTGGCCCAATAAACAACTTGTCAATATAAAAGTTTTCTTCTTCTTCGTTTTCACTTTTATTAAGAGACACATCGATCGTCAATCATGTGTCAAAATGTCAAATGGAGCAATATTGGCAACAATGGATATAAAAAATGAACCTGCAGTGCACAACGTTAAAGGAGGAAAGGATAATTGACTGTAATAAAAAGAATTTATCTAAATTGAACAACACAGATCCGTTATCTGTGAATCTGAGTAAGAAAAATTTAAAAATGTTATGTTTTGTTTTTGTTTTTTCTTTTTGTAATGTGACCAAGAACTATTGAATCAGATCACGCAACAATGTTATTTCTAATGATCGTAACGAGATGGCGACACTAGAGCAAAAAAAGTCCCTTTCCTCTTTTTATTTCAATTTAAAGAAATAAAATCCAGTATTTTCAGCTTCAAAAACAAAAAAAGAAGCTGTAGAATAGGTTAATCAAGTCGTGGGGTGAAACATGTTTTTCCGGGGCAACCTTGGTGCTTTGTTATGCGCAAGTTGGAAGGTAGCATAGTAGCGTATTTCACGTACGGACCAGCCTGTTTATTAGATTTGAGAAATTGCAGTTTTTTTTTACTAGTTAGATGCAGACATAGACGCCGGAAAAAGGGGAGTGCCAGTGCCCCTCCCAGAGTCTTAAATTTAATTAACTAAACTTTTTTTCTCTAATGATTTTGGAAAAAAAAAAGAAGAACAGTAAAATTTATTTTTAACAACCAAGAGTTTTGCGTCAGGAGGGGATAGATCAATAGTTCTTGGTCCCTGAATCTCCTGCAGTCGCAGTGCCAAAACTAAGGGGGAGGGGGAGGGGGGCGAATGAACAATTGGCTTGTCGTTTGATACAAAAAAAAGTATATGAAATTTGGGTAAAAATGTTTTGCAGCTGAAAAATCTAAAAAAAAAAAAAAAAACTGAGATTCCCCGGGACACTAAACACTAACGGATGGAAAATTCACAAAATAAAATACTTAGTTAAAAATTAAAAGTTTTTTTCGTTCTAAATCACCATTACAATTTTGAAAATTACCGTTAGGTTCCGGAAAGCATCTAGATCAGTGGTTCCCAACCTTTTTTTAGCCGCGCCCCACCAAAACATCTCTAAAATGATGATGCCCCCCCTCCCCCTATAACATATAATTCTTATAAAAATTTAAAAGAATTTACTCCTGATAGAGTAAAAAGCATTTAACATTGATCCTCATACGTGCCGAAGGTAATGGATGAATCAAATATTTTTTTATAATCGTCTGATACTCCTCGTAGTTTACTGGCACACGATCGCCACGTATGCGTGATGCATAGAGTGCTCAGAATCCGTGATTAGAAGAATCAATAATTTTGAATAAAACATTTTTGTCTTACTTAATCACAGAATTTCTGCGATTAAATTACGCAACAATTTCTAATCAGAATAAAACGTGATAAAAGATTCTGTAAAGGAAGGTCGTCAAGTAATTGTTAAATATACACTTGAATAGCTTCATGTGTAAAATTGATTTTCATGTGACATATTGCAGTGAGACTCATTCAATAAATAATCGAAAAAGTTGTTTAAAATTCTAAAATACTTAGAAATCAGAAAAATTATAAAGAATTTTTAAATAAATAAAAGGATCTAAATATCTTAAAACGTTTTCTCTATAATTATTCTGGTAGAAGTCTATTTAACTTTTGAATGTTTTGATACTTTTTACAAACTGAATAAAAAGCTTATTTTTTAAAATTTTCTTTTTGAAATTTGAATGTCTAACTTTTATTTTCAATCTACAACATTACTATTAGAAAAACAATTCAGAAGGTATGGGTTTACAGAAATTCCGAATTGTACCCTTGAAAAGTTAAATTGCCCCCCTGAAAAGTCAAATTGCCCCCCTGTGGGGCGTACGCCCCCCGTTGGGAACCACTGATCTAGATCATAGATTCCCAACCTTTTCTGGACCACCGCCCCTTTACAAGAAAAGAAAATATTGCAACTTTAAAATATTGTTTCATATTATCTCTACCTATTTTATCTGTATCTATCACAATCTGTCTCTCTATCTATTACTAAGAATCACAAAGTAGAAATTTGATTAAAACAACTATCCATTGTAGTAAAAATTGTTTATTAAAAATTTAAAAATAAGCACAAAATCCATAAGAAATAAAAGGAAATAACGGATGGAGCTTTAACAGTTTGTTAATGTCTGATTCGAATTTCGTTAACATTGTCTCTTCTAAATTTGTGATTGTGCTTTATCTCCATTTGCGAAAGGATCTAAAACCCAACTCGAGATATTCGGGTTTAAAATATCCTGGACCTGGAATGGTTCCGTAAAATCAACACGAAGAACGTCTAAGGATTGGCATGGCAGTAAGTAAATCTTCCTGTTTTGCAGAGACTGCTGATAATGTGGGAAAAAGCAGCTATGACAATTTTTGTTTACATTAAATTCAACTCATCAACTTCTTGCTTATTGTAAATTGACTTCATTCGATATTCTAAACAGGTCTGTCAAATAAGCGATGTCATTTTTGGATGTAATCATGTTTCATCTCTGTTTTCAAGGAAGTGCAGTAGTGAGTCAAATCATGGAACTATAAATAGTTTGTTCTTAGTTCCATGAGTCAAATAGATTGTAAAAACAATTCAGACAAATATCTTTTGAAAGTCAACGAGTTTCTGTGTGCAGCAGCAAGCGATTGTAATCTTCATCATTTTCACTCAAAAGTTAGTCAAATAGTCTGTCATGCAAGGAATTGCTTCTAATCTTATTGGCTTCTCTAATAACGTAATGAAGCGACCTATGCAATGCAGGCGTTCATTCCGATTTTTTGCCACCAAATGTTGACGATGAATAATAAAATGTACATCAAGTGCTTGTTTCAAATGCGCTATGCAATCCTTATGACGCCCCGTCATTGCTGGAGCACCATCAGTAGCAGTTGACAAAATATTATGATTAGGAATTTCTTTATCTTGAAAAAGCTTGTTAACCCTTTCAGGGGCAAGCACTTGTGCTCCTGTAACGTTGAATTCCCACCGGAATTTAGGAAAGGATTTAGTTCAAAATAAGAATAAGCAATTTTTCGACTTTTTCTCGTCAAAGTTAAAAAACTAAAATTTAATTAAAAGTTTCTGGTTTGAATCAGATTAAAAGTAGGTGGTATATAATATATACCACCGCCCCTCAAAGGGTTAAAGGTATTCAATATAGATTCTCCCTTCGTATCAGTTTCCAAATTTTTAGCAAATAATAACTTCTGACATCCCCCCCCCCCCTTCTTTTATGAATCGAACGTATGATAAGAGTACGGCTTCGTTATTTGGTACATTGGATTCATCGTGTCGAATGGAAAATTTGCAAGTCTTTAAGTAAGTCCTATGCATATGCTTAGTTGCATCCAAATTGGTTCATAAATACGAGTGCTATAGCATGACAAAAATCAGATAGATATATGTATAGATATAGATCAACATTTGGACGGAGGGCGCTCTTAGGGTCTGGGGGAGTCTGGTCAGGAAAATAAATCGAAATTTTCCGAAGCTGGCTGCTAGCTAAAACACAAAATTAAGCTTCTACTGGCGTTTGTGAAAGTAGAGAATTGAAATGTTTTTTTTTCCTTTTTTCTTCAGGGTACTTACTCTATGCCCGAGAACACCCATTTTAAAATAATTTTTTAACAGATGAATGCAAAAGCAAAAAGAACTTATTAACTATTGTCTTTCAACGAGATTGAAAAATTCTTAGTTCTTTTTTCTGTTCGTGTTTAATTATTTTGTCCACTTGGAAAGAATAAATGTTTTATTATTATTATTATTAAAAAATGTATTTAATTATAAATTTTGAATTTCATGTAAGGGTAATGGTGGCGCCCTTGAGATTACGTTTTCATATGTTTTACCCTTTTTATTCTGTCTATGTCGAATTCGGGTATTTTCCATTTCCACCTTCGCAGATTTGTAACTTGTAACCTTCGCTGTGGCAATCAAAATGTCACCTGCAGCCTCTCTTGTAAAATGTCAATTCGTCCAAAACCCTTTAAAACCCGAAAATTAAATCACCCTTTTCTCAACTTTGTAACCAACTTAAGTGCTGTTAAAACTTCCGCTGATAACGTTCTTCTATTCCATCAGGAGACTAATGTAATTCTTCCAGCTTCATTCTCTTTCGATCAATTAATATCTCTAATCTATGTATCTTGCGTGCAATAGCCGGAAGATAACACAGAGAAAAAATAATTAATAAGCACGGGAACTATAATGTAACTAACTGCAAACCGCGCCTTCGTTACCCAACCGTAACCATCAGAGAGAAGAATTCATCCAATCGTGGATATCCGGGGGGGATAATGGGTAAGCAGACGATAAATCTGGATTTTTGTTCTTTTCTGCGGCTCAATTGTGACTAGAGCTTAACAGCTGGGAAGCTTGATTCACGAGCAACCAATCAAAGTCTGCTAACATAAAGCTTCGCCAACAAAGAATGTATTATATGTATACATATATAATATATATAAAAACTTAATGTAAAATTAAACCATGGAAACATATATATATATACAAGGGCCGGCGCAAGCATCGGGCAAATGGGGAAGGCTGCCCAGGGCCACGCGCCAGTTGGAGTCTTGTTAGGAGCCCCGAAGTAACGTTATCCTGTGTAAAATAACGACATTATTGCTCTAAATTAGTCTTTAAATGTTTCTTCGCGAAAAAAAGTTAATATTAACTTTATTTCTTACAGCCAAAGTTGATATAATTATCCAGGAATGTACCGTAAACGCAAAATATAAATAATAAAAATATTCTAAAAGATAGAATATTTTTTAGAATTTAAAAATAATTATACACATTACATGTGAAAGAACATGCATGTTATTTTTCATACATTTTTTTATACTGTATATTATAAATTATTCTATGATCCATATAATTTTTTAAATGATTTTTATTTGTTGAATATTGCAGTTAAAAACGTTGGGCCCCGCTAACTGATTTGCCAGGGCCCTGCGCGACATTGCGCCGTCCCTGCGATATATAGAGAGGAAAGAATGGTTCAGGTAAGGGCCTGATTAAAGCATGGGCTAACTGGCTATGAAAGCAGCTCCCCCCCCCCCTTTCCCCGAATAAATACCAGGCTCTGGACCTCATTTAGGCTTGACGGGGCCCTGGTTCTGGTTCTTACTTGGGATTCGAAACAAGTAAATAATTGATTATGAATTATGATATTATTAAAAATGAAGATTACAGTTTTCTTTTTTAAAATTTAACACATCATAATTCTTAAAACTTATGTACCGACATTTTTTTAATGATATATAAACATATAGCTATTTTATTTATTATTATTTTTTTTGCATAATTGATTTTAAAATTTAATTAACTACATTGTCTTTTTCTTTAATGAATTAAAAAAAAAAATTGCAAAAAACTTATTCTTCACAAATGAGGGACTTCAAATAAAATGAAACACTAAAGAATTTTCGCCAAGGGGGTTCTGCAGCCCCCCCCCCCCTTGTGGAAGTCTATTTTTAATTAAGTTTTACTTTTTTTACGTTCATTTATTTAATATCTATCTTCAACGAGAGAAGGGGGGGGGGGGGGTGTTGTTAAGGAGAAAAACTTACTGTTTCAACTCTTCTTTCTTGATAAATGCTGGTAGAGAGTTGTTTTGTTTTAGCATTTAATATTTCTTAATTGTTAAATTTCTTTATTGATTTTTATGTTGATATTTTTTAAAAATTATCTTGCACGCTGGGTTCTGGGGTTCTGACTGACAAAAAAAATTCTTAGTGGACATGCTTATGTTTAGACAACGGAAACTCGCGTTCATATCTGGATGTTTGTTTTTTCAGCGCGTTGGCGAAATTTCTCCACTGGTTCACTGTGATTGGTTGCTCGCCTGCCAGTCTTCCCAATTACTAACGTCTACGTGAATAGTGAAATCGATGCTAAGGGAAACTCTAGCTTTAAAAACAACGTAATGGCTTTTATCTTTTCTTTTTTTTTCTTCTTCCAAAGCAGATGTTCAGAACCTGCTTGCTTCCTTACGAAACAGTTATACAAGGAGTTCGACGATCTTAAAAGTTTTTTTTTTCTTCCCTCGCCTTAAAAGATTGAAAGTTCAGATTACCCTGAAATCAACATAATTTGGGACTATGGGTAACGCGGATTGTGGGTCATTTCTTTTTGTTTGTTTCTTTCTTTTTGGATGTTGAGGTATTCGTGAGAAATGTAAACAAATCGATTATTTAATTCCGTAATAACTGCAGCACTATACTACTTTCTCAGCGAAATTTTATTCTAAACCTAGTGTGAAGTTTTAAGTTGCACACACTAATGATAGAATGATTGATGATGCCATCCTATATCATTAATTATCGCCCAATTAAAAGTAAAATTCTCCATTTATTATAAATATATTTAATCAAAACTTCTTTGCTTTTCAAAGTATATTATTCTCTGCAACTCTTTTGCTGATAATAAATATCATTCTTTTTATATACTATATTTTCAGCCGTTAATTAAAAAAAAAAAAAAAAAACCTTTCCTATCAACAGTTCAATCGCGCATATTTATTTGACCTTTAAAATGAACAAATAAAAAGAAAACTTTGATTATTTTGACTTCCCTCCCAAAGGAATCTAATCGCTCAACAATCTTCACAATTTATTGTCTTTACAAATAATCATTCACCTTTCAATTTCACTCTTAGTCTTAAATGATTTACTTGTTTACGATAGTCAGGCGCCTTGTATTCATACTACTGCCTTTTGTTTACATTATATGGCACAACATACCTATATATAATAGTATAATTTATGACCCTCAATATGTTTGTAATTACAGATTTTCCAAACGTCCCCTTGGCGTTTGATATGTACGCTAAAATTTCAAGTACGCCAATTAATAATTGCTTGGCTGGGTTGTAGTTTAAAAATTTACGTTAAATGCAGGAATGAAATTTCTCCGCTTTTTTGCATGCCAGTATAATTTTAGAGAAAACGTTGCTCTGTTAAATCGCAGAATGTTCCGATTAAATAAAGAAACATTTTCTGTAAGATTATACTGGTATGCAAAAAAGCGGAGAAATATCATCCCTGGTTAAACGTTTATCTGTTAGAGTAGGGCTCCCACTCGGTCCGTTTTTTGAACACCACTTTTTTTTAAAGAAAAATCTTCTTTATAAATTTTATAGAAACTAACTGCGAAGTTCGTTTTAGTTGCAATTGTTGCAAATACCTACCACAATTTTCTTTCTACAAAAATACTGGTTTTCAAAAAACGGACCAGTGGGAGCCCTGTGTTAGAGTTATAATCGATGAGAAATTTTTTTAACACTTTCCAACAAAGTTGAAAAGTGTTTATGAATTCGGTTTGTCGCTTTGTCTTCGGATTGCCATGCAATTGATATATCTTATTCAGGTTTACTATGGCATGTTCGGTATTGAAAATGAAGTGTGTAGCAGTTGTAGTTCATTGACAGGGACACTCAAAAGAATTCCGTTACATGACGGCCTATCGGAAACAATCGTTTGCGGTGTATTTGGTAGATTTCGTAAGAAATACTACCTATTACATTCTCCCCTAATGTTGGAATTTTTGAAAAATGTTTGCACATCTACGCCGATCATCACTCCCATAACCCAAAACCATCCCCATTTCAAAACTTTATCTATCTATCTATCTAATATTACTTTTTTATGGACACGATAACTCCCATAATTCTGCACAAATCTCTTCCAAACGCATATATAAAATCAAGAAGCATAAAATCTCGGTCCAGTTCGTTAATGGGCAAAATCGAACCGGGGGGAGGGGGGAAATGGGGGGCTTTTAGTGAAAACAGAAAAAAACCCATAATTTTTTAATTATGATACGCATTGAATCCGTTTAAAGTTATTATTACTTCTAGGATAAGGGCAGAAACTTTATGTAGGACAGATTTTTGATATAATTAAAAATGGCCTTAAGGGGGGGGGAGGTTAGAAGAAAAAAAATTCGCAACTTTGTCCATTCAAAAGATATCCAATCCGCTTAAATTTATTAGAAATCTTTTTAATGTTATCTAAAACTTTTATACTGACAAGTTTTTTCTAGAACCAACCCTTATAGGCAAAAAAAAAAATTAAAACAAAAACAAAATCCTTGCCGGCTTCTCCTGCAAACAAGTTAGGTTTCGAAGTGGATGGTTCCAACTGCAGCATCATGGCAAAAAGGTCATTTCTTCCGCAATTCTCAAGAAACAAGCGCGCCACGGTCTGCGCCTGTATAGGCCGAGCCGTCAGGGATTTTTTATGTATTCTGAATGTGTTGGAAAGTGTTTCATAATCTACGCTGGAGGCACGATTTATCGTTCTTGTTTCACATTTGGCTTTTGACAGGCTATCTTAGTCATCCATCCTCACTATGTCTGGTCTCTAAAGAAAAGAAAATCAATTCAATTCTGGACACACTATTTGTGCAGCATTTCATGCCCGTGTATCAAAGAAATAACCTGCGGACAAGTAAATCGAATAGAAACCACTACACTATAGATAGTACGTAATAGTATAATAATAAACTACAGTAAAACCTGTGGAAACGGAACCACCCGTCTATAACGGAATCAAGGGGACGGTGGATTTTGAAGAGGGAAAAAACACAAATTTCTGTTTTTGTATGAAAATTTACTGTTAAAAACTTTAAAAAAATTACGGACACATTACCAGATCAGAAATGATATCATTATCTGGAGGTGTGACCTCTATAGAACAAGATCTTCTTTCTTGTTCCCTATAATGAGTAGCGAACACAATTATTAGTTTCGAGAGCCATCCATTATCGACTCTCTTCGTCAGGTGATGAGTAGCAGAGAGTAGTTAACACGACAACGGAAAAACAGAAACATCGCCCTATGTTTGGCAGAAAGTGTGTTTTCATATTTCTTAATGAAAATCGCATAAATTATTTCTGTTGTCCTATGCATCTACAAAACGCACACTTTCAAATTTCATAAAATCTGGTAACCAGCAAAAAATTCTAGTCGCCAGTATTTATATACCCCCTGCCCTTCTCCCGTCATCGGTTTTCAAAAAAGCACAAAAGTCTCTTATGAATTAATTGAGAAAAATAATAACAAGCATCATAGATTAGGATTATTAGTTACATAGTTTAGAATAGTACATTATTTAGATTTATAGATTTACTTAAAATAAATCAATCACTTATATTTTATTATTCGTTGAAAGGAACAAAACACAAAAATATGACTTGAAACCTTTAAAAAAAAACTTGAGAATTTTTAGAATTGTATCCAATTTTAGATGCCACAGAAGATGGATTGACACTATTTATTACTGTTTTATTGTTTTACTTATTTTTTTACTGTTATATTTGTGCCCACCACACACATACACACATTCTAACCACGTGAAATGCTAGCTGGCTAGACAGAGGTAAAGAATGGCGTTTTCTGTGCATGAGATAGACAATGCTTTGAAGATCACTATGCTTGCCGCGCATGAGTAGAATTGGGGGAGGGAAAATAGGTCGTTTGTGCTCATTTCTTAAGCGAATTTTTGAAGCGCCTTATCAGAATGAACCTAACATACAAAATTTGAAACAAATTGGATATTTCTATCAAGAGTTATCGCGTTAAGTACATACATACATACGTACCAGAATCTGTGGGAACAGTAGCTCTCAGAGTTGGATAGCCTGTGAGCTGAAAAGTTAAAAATCTATTAATTTTGAATCTTGAAAAGGGTGTATTCAAATCCAAACTGTTTATTTTGTGACTTATTTTTAAATTCATTTTTTCTCTAAAATGCATCCAATTGGCAGATTCTCTTATTCAGAAACTTTATAATGTCCGTATTGTCTCGATTTTTTTTATAAAGGCCGAATATATATCAAAAAATGCTGTGAAAGTGGACATTTTGAACCGAATTTCCCGAAACGATTGCGCTAGAAACAAAACAAAAAATGATCGTACTGTGAAAATAATTGTTTGTAAATCAATTTCTAATGAATTGAACGAAAAATAAAAACACGGGTCCCTTATAAATCTCTTCATAAATCACGCCGCCAAATATCATGTTTTACTTTTAAAAATGAGTCTGAAAATTTTGAGTTGTTGAGCGTGGAATTTTTTTTTTTTTTTTTTTTAATACCGCCTTAATGTATGGTGTTTAGATGCGGGAATGCGACGTCATGGCAAAGAACGTGAACTCTCTCATTTATGAAACGTGAATTTTAAATTCAACGTACTATTTCTGCTTTTAAATAGTAATAGATTTTTACATTTATTCGCAGTAATAACAGTGATAGTAATAGCAAAGAAATTGATTTTATTTTAATGATGCATTGTCTGCTAAACTAAATGATACGTTTATGCTTTTTTTCCGCGTAAATTCGGGATTCATTTTATAATTATTACAGGGCACTCAACTATCATAATTTAAAAGTTCTTTTGTTGAAATAACTACAACTATCATTTTCCGTTTATTTTTAATCGTTCTTAGAAAATTACTGTCGCCTAAGAAAAACACAACCGGCTTAAATTGAAAAAATAATTATTATTTGAACTTTTTCCCTGTCTTTTCACGTTTTACTTAATATAATATGATAATACTCAGAATGAAAGAAAAAGAAAAAAAATGTATTTTTAATCGACTTTTGTAAAAAAAAAAAGAAAAAGGAAAAAAAAAAAGAAGAAAAGATTACTAAATTTCAGAATATCTTATCTTTTTTTTTTTTTTTTTTATGTCTGTTGATATATAATCTCGGAATGGATTCTGTAATTTTGATATTCTTATTTATTTATTTTTATAGTTATGCTTGTTTTACTGGTAATCCCGCACCATAATAATTATAATAAAAAAAGTCCCTGACGCCTCGGCCTACAGGCACAGGTAGATTTCGAAGATGCAGACCGCGGGGTTCCTGTTTGTTGGAAATTGCGGAAGAAATGACCTTTTGCCATGATGCGGCAGTTGGGACCCCCCACTTCGAAATTTAACTTGTTTGCAGGCGGAGCCGGCAGGGATTTATTTTATTTTATTTTATTTTATTTTATTTGGCTATAAGGGTTGGTCCTATAAAAAACTTGTCAGTATAAAAGTTGTAGATAATATTAAGAGGATTTATAATAAACTTAAGCGGATTGGATATCTTGTGAATGGACAAAGTTATGAATTTTTTTCTTGTAAAATCCCCTATTGTTTTCCCTCCTTGGGTCATTTTTAATGATATCAAAAATCTGTTATACATAAATTGTCGGCCCTTTTCCTAGAAGTAATAATAACTTTAAACGGATTCGATACGTATCCTAATTAAGACGTTATGGGTTTTTTCCCTGTTTTCACAAAATCCCCCGCCCCCCACCCCCCCACCCCCTGGTTTGATTTTGCCCATTCCGGAACTTGACCGTGCGATTTTATGCCCCTTGATTTTATGTATCCATTTGGAAGAGATGTGTGCAGAATTATTCGAGTTATCGTGTCCATAAAAAAGTGACATAGATAGATAGATAGATAGATAGATGGATAGTTAAAGTTTTGAACTGGGGGTGGTTTTGGGTTCTATAAGTAGATCTGCAAATTTTTTTCAGAAATTCCAACTTAGGGGAGAATGTAACAGGTAGTTATTTCTGACGAAATCCACTTAAAAGGGAAATATTTATCTTTCTGTTTCTTGCACTTCCCTCCGTGCTCTAACTTCCATCAAAATATGCCTATAACCATGAAATTTGATTGTTATGTTAATTGTAAATAACAATGTGTTCTCTTTTCTTAAATCATCATCGTCTTATATGTACAGAATGATTATAAAAAAAACTATTCCGATATAGGAGCTCCTAAGCTACAATACCGTTCGCAGAAACTGAATGAAATTTTGGTTTTTAGTATTTTGAGGCATGCGCTTACTGAAGAATGTAATAGGCATAGCATTTATAGTTCGTTTACAGAGATGCTCAAAAGAATTCCGCTACATGATGGTCTGTGGGTGAAAACGCTTGCGGTGTATTTTAGTGATGCTCACTATTTCAAACATAATAAAATGGAGATGCATCTTTCAGCTGCACTACAATAGACTTGCTATATAGAATAGAGAGGATTTATCATAGCATTTATCATTCATTTATAGGGTCACTCAAAAGAATTCGGTTACATAATGGTCTATGGGGAAAAATTCTTTGCAACGTATCTATAGTATAAGGACTAACGTGTCCGTGTGTAACGCTGACGTCATTTTGCAAATGGCAACACTTGACGATGTGATTTTGGTTTTGCGATTTTTGTTACTGTAATTTTTTTTTAAATTTCTAAACATCGCATATTTTTAAATTATTACATCGTTATATAGGGAAAAAATCTACTTTCAAATGAATTTTTTTTTTTAAACTGTACCGCAATTGACTCATTAATTACAGCATTTAAATTAAATTGCAAGCACTATTTTTTTTTAAATCTATCTCTATCGCTAGCAGACGATTACAAAATATTAATAGGTTTCCATTTTAAACAATACAAATAGTTCCGCATTTGTTTCCAGCTCATACAGTGTCTCACATACAGTGTCTCACAAAAGTGATGGGACACTTGTGCTTTATAAAAAGAAACTGCAATAAAATAAATAAACAAACATGTGCAAAAATTTTTTGGGTGTGTTTCATATTTAAAGATAGTAACAATTATTACATAACATACATTTTGTCAAAATATTAAAATATTAATTTAGTAAAAATACAATTGTTCAGAACGGAGCAAAAAATGGCTCACATAAGTGATGGGACACTTACTTTTCCATCAAATATTTATCCACAAATTTTACTTTTTAAAAGGTTTTAATATTTTGTTGGATTTCCTTTTACTTTTAAAACATGATTTAATCTTTTTGGGATGGATTCGACTATTTTTTTTTGTGATTTCTGGAGTGATTTTACCCCATTCTTCTTGAAGCACCGATTTTAGTTGTTGTTTTGAAGAAATGGTGTGTTTGCGAATTCTTGATTCCAATTCTTGCCAAATATTCTCTATGGGATTTAAGTCTGGAGATTGTGGTGGTGTTTTTATTATTTCAGGACAGTTATATAGCAGCCAGAGTCTAACGTTCAGAGCAGTGTGCTTGGGGTCATTGTCCTGGTAGAATTTAAAATCGTTATGAAGGTTCAATTTTCGTGCTGAAGATTTCAAATTTTGCTTTAAAATATCAATATACTTGTACTGATCCATTATACTGTCAATAAAAACAAAATTACCAACTCCAGCGGACGACATACACCCCCATACCATAACTCCTCCTCCACCATGTTTTACTGTTGGTACCAAGTTCTGTTTGCGAAGTTCTTCCCTGGGTTTTCTCCACACCAAGATTCTACCGTCAGAACCAAATATATTAAATTTACTCTCATCAGCAAATATAACTTTATTCCAGTAATCAGAATTCTTATTTATGTTGGATTTTGCGAAAGCTAGTCTGAGTTTTCTATTCTTTTCACTTACGAAGAATTTTTTCCTGGCTACTCTACCGTGATATCCAGCAGATCGAATTACCCTTCTAATAGTTTCAGGATTAACAATTATTCCATATAATGCTTGTAAATCAGCAGCAACTTTTGAAGCACTAATTCTTGGATTTTTTTTAATATTTCGAACGATAATTCGCTTTATTCCATTGGATAGCTTTGATGGTCAGCCAGGTCTTCTTTTATCCTGAATCATATGATTCTTTTTATATCGTTTAATGATATTGAAAACTGTTGAACGACTCAAGTTAACTGTTTCAGCAGTTTTTCTAATAGATTTTCCACGTTCAATATGCAAATTAATAACTAATTTTCGAATTTCAGGCGAAGTTTCTTTTCGTTTAGCATTCATGACTACACAGAGCTAAAAAACACAAAAATTCCAAAACAAACTGGAGAGAAATACTGCAGACGATTTTATAAATTATTGCCAATTGCTTTTAAGTAAAAATAAAACCCCAAAAAATATTTTTATTGCTTATTTCAGGCGATTTTTGTTGCATATATAATGGTGTCCCATCACTTATGTGAGCTATTTTTTGCTCCGTTCTAAACATTTGTATTTTTATTAAATTAATATTTTAATATTTTGACAAAATGTATGTTATGTAATAATCTTTACTAAATTTAAGTATGAAACACACCCACAAAAAAAATGTGTACATGTTTTTTTAATTTATTTGATTAGTTTCCTTTTGTAAAGCACAAGTGTCCCATCACTTATGTGAGACACTGTAAGTGATGGGACACTTGTGCTTTACAAAAGGAAACTAATCAAATAAATTAAAAAAACATGTACACATTTTTTTTGTGGGTGTGTTTCATACTTAAATTTAGTAAAGATTATTACATAACATACATTTTGTCAAAATATTAAAATATTAATTTAATAAAAATACAAATGTTTAGAACGGAGCAAAAAATAGCTCACATAAGTGATGGGACACCATTATATATGCAACAAAAATCGTCTGAAATAAGCAATAAAAATATTTTTTGGGGTTTTATTTTTACTTAAAAGCAATTGGCAATAATTTATAAAATCGTCTGCAGTATTTCTCTCCAGTTTGTTTTGGAATTTTTGTGTTTTTTAGCTCTGTGTAGTCATGAATGCTAAACGAAAAGAAACTTCGCCTGAAATTCGAAAATTAGTTATTAATTTGCATATTGAACGTGGAAAATCTATTAGAAAAACTGCTGAAACAGTTAACTTGAGTCGTTCAACAGTTTTCAATATCATTAAACGATATAAAAAGAATCATATGATTCAGGATAAAAGAAGACCTGGCTGACCATCAAAGCTATCCAATGGAATAAAGCGAATTATCGTTCGAAATATTAAAAAAAATCCAAGAATTAGTGCTTCAAAAGTTGCTGCTGATTTACAAGCATTATATGGAATAATTGTTAATCCTGAAACTATTAGAAGGGTAATTCGATCTGCTGGATATCACGGTAGAGTAGCCAGGAAAAAATTCTTCGTAAGTGAAAAGAATAGAAAACTCAGACTAGCTTTCGCAAAATCCAACATAAATAAGAATTCTGATTACTGGAATAAAGTTATATTTGCTGATGAGAGTAAATTTAATATATTTGGTTCTGACGGTAGAATCTTGGTGTGGAGAAAACCCAGGGAAGAACTTCGCAAACAGAACTTGGTACCAACAGTAAAACATGGTGGAGGAGGAGTTATGGTATGGGGGTGTATGTCGTCCGCTGGAGTTGGTAATCTTGTTTTTATTGACAGTATAATGGATCAGTACAAGTATATTGATATTTTAAAGCAAAATTTGAAATCTTCAGCACGAAAATTGAACCTTCATAACGATTTTAAATTCTACCAGGACAATGACCCCAAGCACACTGCTCTGAACGTTAGACTCTGGCTGCTATATAACTGTCCTGAAATAATAAAAACACTACCACAATCTCCAGACTTAAATCCCATAGAGAATATTTGGCAAGAATTGGAATCAAGAATTCGCAAACACACCATTTCTTCAAAACAACAACTAAAATCGGTGCTTCAAGAAGAATGGGGTAAAATCACTCCAGAAATCACAAAAAAAATAGTCGAATCCATCCCAAAAAGATTAAATCATGTTTTAAAAGTAAAAGGAAATCCAACAAAATATTAAAACCTTTTAAAAAGTAAAATTTTTGGATAAATATTTGATGGAAAAGTAAGTGTCCCATCACTTATGTGAGCCATTTTTTGCTCCGTTCTGAACAATTGTATTTTTACTAAATTAATATTTTAATATTTTGACAAAATGTATGTTATGTAATAATTGTTACTAACTTTAAATATGAAACACACCCAAAAATTTTTTGCACATGTTTGTTTATTTATTTTATTGCAGTTTCTTTTTATAAAGCACAAGTGTCCCATCACTTTTGTGAGACACTGTATTTCATAACGAAATTAAAACTTCAGTAAGCAATCCATGAAATGGTTTAAATGAAACACAGTTCTAACAGACATTTAATCGAAATAAGCGCTTAAAACTGCTGAAATTATCAGACTAATAATAATAATAATAATAAACTGCTTTAGATAACGAAATTTTTAGCGATTTCTCCAGCCATTAGCTTCTGGCACGAGGCCAATTACGAAATTAACGCTTTTAATAAATTTCAAAATTTTATTTGAATATATAATTGACATATTTCATATAAAAATGCTCTTTGGTGGTGTTAGGGGGCAATGTAAAAAAAAAAAAAAATTAAATGTAAAAATCTATTAGAGTTTTCAATTTAAAAAAAAAAAAAAATGGTTTTCACCTATATTCTCTAACCGAGAAGCCCGGGTTGGATGCCCTAGTTTTAATAAGTGTTAAGTGTTTTTTAATTGAGTTAAGCATTTTCCAGCTGAACTATTAGTAATACTAAGATATTATTGTAAATTATAAATAAATTCATATATACAGAGCTGCGCAAAGAACCGGATACATTGCCGTCTATGGATGGTCATTTCTGAAAATATGTTTTCGGTTGTGTTGTGCGTTTTTTTCCCTGAATTAAAATTTAGTTTAATATGAGGAGCAGGGCTTAATTTCTAAGAAAAAAAGTACCGGAGTCCTAATATTCTGCAGTACCAGTACCCGTAGTGTATCCACCCATCTCCGCCGTCACTCCAATCTGCATATTTATATTTCATACATTATTTTCATAATTTAAAGCATTGTTTTTTTAAATTTTATTTAGCGAAATAAAAATTTTAAATTACATCTATATCTGCATATACTTAGCTATCCACTATTCCACATTTTAGTTATTACTAACTTCCAAATAGAAACCTTTGCCTCATCTTAATGTTAATGAATCGCAGAATTCTGCGATTCTATAAGCTCGGGATTAGGATTCGGAAAGAGTGTCAACACCAAAAAATGAATCGTTTGCAGCTAATGCAGAATAGAACAAGTTGGAAATTGTACGTCAAACGTTACAAACGAGGTGCGTTCGTACGCACGTTTTAGAATTAAATTCATGATATCCCGTGCGTGGAACGGGTTAAACAGCTAGTTAAGTATATATTTTATGACACTGTTCATACAAATATCTTAACTAGTTATATAAATATTCAGATATATATGTATCAGCTAGTTATATAAATATTCAGATCTTGATGATTTTTAATTCTGTGAAATGAATTATATCGTCTGCAGATTAATTTCTGTCATAAAATAAGTATCTCGGTCGCTTGACGATTAAACATCCATCGGAAGCTCCTCTAACAAAAAAGCACCGATTTAAAAAAAAAATTCAAATTTCTTAATAAATATTTTTATTAATATCTCCTAAAGTTTTGATTCGATTTTAATAAAATTTGAAATGTCTCGACAAAATTCTGCAAAGATAATATATTTTAAATTGCAAACCATTTGGTTGGGTAGTTTTTGCGTTGTTATATGCGGACGGACAGACAGACGGACGGACAGACAGACAGACGGACGGACAGACGGACGGACCAAACGACGACTATAGGTGCTACGTATTTATATAATTACGAACGCACCTAAAAAGACTCTTTCTGTTTACTCTTTATTCAAAATAGCATTCAAATCATTTGAAATGGAAAGAAATAGAATTTTGAATTTAAGACAGACGGAGCTCGAGCCTGCCCAAACCCGAAGACTGATCTAAAAATCGAGCCCGTTTCATCTCCATCTCGTACGTGAGCGGCACATTACGTCACTTATAAGTGTTTCGAGGTCTTTTTCGTTAGCCTCGTAAGTGTTTTGATACAAAAGAAGGCAAAAGATAGGAGATGGGAGGGAAAGGAAAGGGTCATTTAGGATTCGTTTTTCGGAAACGTTATTGCACTAGGCTCCGGTGATTTCTGGCCAATATTTTAATTTTTACTAAAAACGGAGAAGTACCGGAGAGCAAATTAAGCCCTGATGAGGAGGTATAAAAATCTGTAGATTATACAGGGTTGTACAAAATTATTCGAGTGCATTTCCGTCTATTGTTGAAGGTGAATTTCCGACTGTGTTATACGTTTTGTAAATAAGCTACATTTTAACACAGTATGAAGAGTATATACAGATCTATAGATTATATACAGGGGTGTCCAGAAGAATTCGAGTACCTTTCCGGCTATAGTAACTGATGAAATCTGGTTTCACCTTTTTAAACGGCGGAAGTTCCGTTACGGTATTCTAGATTTATAATTTATAATTTTTTTTTTTTTTATAATTTATGCTTGACGCATGATTTTTTAAAATATGTAGACACCCCCCCCCCCCCCCCAAACATTAATCCATACACTACATTATTATCAATCGGTTAATTTCAGTAACATTTTTATTGGATAATTTTGCGGCAGAATTAGTCGGGTGAGGGGGAGGGGGTATCCTTTTTTTATTCGACTGTATGTATTGCGTGTAATTATTGCCACATTTCTCTAAACATTAAACATTAATAAAACCACATAACTCAAAAAAGTTCTATAAAGTAATTTTTTTTTCTTATGTTTAATTAAAGAATAAATTGTATAAAATTCTTAGTTAAAAGCTAATGTTGTAATTAAGAATGTAATTAACGTTGAAAAAATTAATTATTATTTGAACCTTTTCCTGTCTTTTCACGTTTTACTTAATATAATATAATAATAAAATATGTAAATAAAATAATAAAATAGGTTTAATGTATAAATTGTAATTTAATATTAAAAATACTGTCGGATGCGTTGTCACACATGGGCACCGGCAGAACAAAATCCAGAAAGGGGTAAGATTTTTTAACATATATGCTTGTAGTCAGCAGCTTTCAAATTTTAGAATAAAGAAATAAGCTAAAGTAAGAAATTTTTTTTTTGTCAGAAAAGTTCAAGACAAATTTTAAAACGTGTCAACATAAAAATCAAAACAAAAATTTAACTATTAAAAGGTAATCACTACTTAAAAAACAATTCTACTGAAAGTTTTTCAAAAAAGATAAATAAAACTTTTTTGAGTGTGTGTATGGGGAGGGGGAAGAGGCGTGCTACCTGAACCTCCTATTCAATACTATGATACAAATCATATAATTTCTAATTTAAAGTAATCTTAAATTATATACCCCCTCTTTATTTCATGTAAATAAAAGAAAATCATCTTTCTAATTTAATGTGTATGCTAAATCATTTTATCTTTTATTGTAAATAAATCGTTTTTCTATTTTTAGGTTATTTTCATCATAACTGCATGATATAATCAAAAGTCGAAAAAATTAAATTAAAATCAATCTATGCATTTTCATTTTCATCTTAATGTTAAAAGGTGTATTGCATCGAGTTATTATAAATCTCAGAATAATGACTGATTTAAATCTTCGTAACTTCTTCAAATCATTTTCGGTAGATAACTGTCAAACGCCGCTATATAACTCAAATTAATGAGTTTGTTATTTATCTAATTTTCTATTTAACGGTCAGGATTGCATTTATGTTATGCAACTTCAACTTAAATTATTGTACTTTATTTATGCTAAGATCATAATATAAAGAAGTCATAAATATGTCATGACATTCTCTTAATGATCAAATATAATTTCATTTCTCATATTTCACGTTTTACGCAATTCCTTGAGAATCAAATATTACAGATTTATGTTGATAATATATGTCAGAATTCAATCAATTGAATTGTTTATGATCATTTCAATAAAAATATAATTGTTATTTCATAGCTAAATGATTGCTTTGTACAGATTTACTATAATTTATTTCATCTTAAAGCTTTAGATAAATTTTTGCTAAATTGCAATGCTGTTTTTGTTTGAAATTTATATTGCTAGTTCATAACGGTTATTTCAATTGGCTTTTTTTTTTTTTTTTTCACGTGGAATGTAATCTCTCGGCTTGTAAGGAAAAACTCTCGGGACATCCCATCTATATATCAGCAGTTCTTTATTAAATAATTTGAACTTATGCTTTAAATTCTAATAAAATATGCTTTCTGCTGAGACTTTTCATATGATATAGTTTTCATATGTTAGCTTCAATTTCCAGGATACGAAAAAAAGTTTTTTGCTTTTTTTAAAACAATCTTCGCAACGTACTTCTCTAAAAATACGTATCCTTAAAAATTGCACGGTCTTTGTTACACCCAGGGCCTGTTTACCGAATAGGTACTTACCCAAAGTATTTCAAAAAGGAGCCTAAAAATTTACTTTTCAAAATAAATTTTTAGAAATTTTTTAACTATATAGCATAATACATTTTAATTATATAAACTTAAAAAAAAAAAAAAAAAAAAAAAAAGGCTGGAACATGTCTTCCAAAGAGGGTTCGGGTGGAGGGGGGGGGGGGGGGGGGAGGCACCACTAGACAAAAAAATAATAGTTCTGTTTTCTCGTAGTGTTTATTTATTTAAAATGCCTTATAAAAATACATTTTATTGTTATTTTATTCCAAAATCATCATTGAAAAAGAGAATTTATTTAATTAAATTTCAAAATTTAGGGAGAGCAATATCCCCTTCCACTCACTTTCTAAACAAGATACGTGTTGTCACACAATTTATTAATTCATCGCCGTTATGAACTGTTAATGACTGATTTTATGTCGAATATAAAAGAAAGGATCCTAAGAAAGAATTTTTTAACTACCTTGAGTTTAAAAAAAAAAAAGTGCCATGTTTTAGATCCTCCAGGCTTTTTTTTTTTTTTTTCTCCTTTATCAGACGATAATGATACTTTTAATACCCGTGAATTCTTCGCATTTATTTTATCCCTTAATAGATTTTTTTTTTCTTCGGCAAAGAAGAAAGAATATTTTAAAGGAGAATATTTAATTATTTTATGACATCAGGTATGTAGTTAGCTTACGACATTTTTTTGTGGATAAGAGGAATTAAAATTTAATTGCTGGAATTTGTTTTAGCAACTTTGTTCTTTGTGAGGAAAATCGTGGATTACGAATAGTCAAAGTGTAGCTTTTGACTTGAAGTGTGCATTATATTGCCTACAACTGTTTTTTTTTTTTTTTTTTTTTTTTTTTTTTAAACATCTGAAGTGACTTTACTCGATTTCTCAAACATTTTATAGAATACTCTGTATTCAGATAAATTTATAACATAATAGAATCAGCTTGATTTGACTTAAGAATAAATTGTATTATTATTATTATTAAGAAAATCAGCACAATAAAAAATTCTGTGCAGGATTTTTTCCTCTTAACTTCTTTCACAGACCGAGAATATTTTTTAATTTTCGTAAAAGTCCGCGGATTTTTATTTTTATTTATTTATTATTATTATTTATTTATTTTTATTTTATTTTATTTTATTTTATTTTATTTTATTTATATATATATGTTTTTTACGGAATTACGCAAAATTAGCTAATTTGTCAGTCGATCGCGGAAAAAAAAAAGTAGCAGATTTTACCAATTGTTAGCTGTAAAAATCGTTATTTTTTTCAAACTGCTGTGGAAAAATATTGCGAAAAAATGGCTTATTTAATCAAATGGTCGCGGAAAAAAAATCCGTGAAAGTCAACTATGGTCATGAGGTAATCATCACCACAAACATCACCAAGAGAATTTAGAAAATTTTCATTAATAAATTTCTGTCAATAAAAATTTTCCTTAATCATTTTCTGCCTTCCTCTTCAAACTATGATCTAAATTCCATACAATTCAGAAATCTGCAAAATCCTTACTGTCAGGTAAAGTCCTGCATTGGATCGGGCAAAACGATTTAACCCGAAACCGACACAAGCCGTTCCCCGTTCACGCTGCTTTTTTTCACTGCGGGCCAGGTTGATTTTGACCGTTTGACTACGGGCAGGACATATACATCTCAGTGGACTATTTTTTATTCTATTAGTACTACATTTTGAAAAGTAATCTCTGCCATATCAGATATTAGGATATTTTCAAGAGAAATCTGCCACAAACATTTTATTGGAAATTGGGGTGCGATTGCATATAAAAATAGTTGCCGATCCGCCTGTCTGAAATTCTGAATATTTTTCAGATGGAGAAAACTATGTATTTGAACATTAATGAGCATATGTGTGTTCATGTTTATACATAAGCTCTAAAATTGTAGACTGCTTTTCCATAAATGTATTAAAATATAGATTCAGTTTCTTTCACTTCAGGTTCGGATAGGGTGCAACCCGATCCGCGCAGGACTCAAGTGTCAGGCTGTGGAGATAATTAAGACTATTAAGAGTGTACTGTATATAACATGATTTAATAAAGCAATTGATTTGATAGTATTGTAATGATTGCAGTAAATATAATATAACACTAATAATGCAAAAATAAAATATTTAAGAACTTTAATTAACCCACTACTACCTCCACCCCTCAAAAAAAGAAAATTCCCCCTAAATTTTAGGCTAAAAGGGAAATTCACCTCTAAAATTCTAGCCCTGTAGGGACGAGTTTTCTTTTGACCATGTTGTACACAGCTGAGAAGTAATTGGTAGTTTTTTCTGACATGTATTTTTAAAATTAGCCAAAATACTCATCAATGATAAATGTCTCATTTTGAGAATGTTGGAACAGCAAGACTTCAGAAAACATTTTTTATATTTATTAGCTTCTGTGCTTATTTACTGCTTATGTTTTTATTGTAATCAAATCTGACAAGTTATTTTAGCTTTTGAGCAATTTTTGAAATTTTTTTTTCGTCTGACCTGTGATGCCGGATAAATTTTCTGAAATCTTAAATTCCTTGGGGGAGGGGGGGGGGGCAACGGCAACTGCCTTCAGATAACTTGGCGATACATCACGGTCGCTTGACGATTAATCCTCGGAAGCTAGAAGCTAACAAGGACAAGAAAGTACCGATTTTTAAAAAAATCAAATTACTTAATAAATATTTTTATGAATGTCTTTTTAAGTTTCGATTCGATTTTCATAAAATTTGAAATGACTCGACAAAATTCTGCAAAGATTACATATCTTAAATTCCAAACCTTCGGTTGGGTAGTTTTAGCGCTGTTATAATGCGGACAGACGGACCAGACGACGACTATATAGGTGCTATCTATTTATATAATTACGAACGCACCTAAAAAAGTGCCATGTTTTAGATCCCCGAGGTTTTTTTATTTTATTCTTTTATCAGACGATAATGATACTTAATTCACGTGAATTCTTCACATTTATTTTATCCCTTCCGTAATAGATTGTTTTTTTTTTTCCCTTCAGTAAATGAGAAAGAATATTCTAAAAGGAGAATGTTTAATTATTTTATGACATCAGGTATTTAGTTAGCTTAGAACATTTTTTTTTTTTTTGCGAATAAGAGGAATTAAAATTTAATTGCTGAAATTTGTTTTAGCAACTTTGTTCTTATGAGAAAAATCGTGGATTACGAATAGTCGTAGTGTAGCTTTTGACTTAAAGTGTGCGTGCAATTGCGTGCTTAAATAAATAAATAAATAAATAAAAATTGAAGTGACTTATTAACTTTACTTCTCAAACATTTTATAAAATACATACTCTGTATTCAGATAAATTTATGACATAATGAAATCAACTGGATTCGAACACTATCCCTCCCGTTTCGAAACTGGAGATGTCACCTCTGCGTCACTCATGCTTGACAGCGTCGTTGCAATATTTATCCCTTATACTCTGTTACATTTGTTTGGTGATTTCCATATAGAATCGGTTACAAAAAGGTTTGAAAATGGTTTAATAACGGATTCAATACCTAATCTAATCCGTTAGCCGATTTATATAGTTTTTGCGACAGTGGTCTGTAACATATTCGTCCAATGGGAGCTCAGTCGGAATTAGAGTCTTGCACTGGGTTGGATTATCCGATTTTACCCGAACCCGATCCTACCCTCGGTTTGGCTCGGGTTGGGCTGACATCATTTTCCCGTGCAACCATGGTTGACTTCAAATGTTTCGGATTCGAATTGGTTTGGTGTTGAGTTTTGATTCTTTCATTTTGATTTCTGGTTGACCCCAGTGTTGAATTCAGGGGGGTGGTCCGGGGGGACATTCCCCCCGGAGCATTGAAATGCCCCCCTCCCGAAAAATTTGAGATTTTATGCTTTTTATTGATCAAAAAGTGCAATTGCCCCCTCTGAACTCTAAACCACAGAAATTCCTTCCGGAGAAAAATGTCTGAATTCAACGCTTGTTGACCCGATTTTACAAAAGAAATAAATCTTTAATATTTTTAAAATGAAAGATGCTATATAGTTGAATATTCATGTGTGTAATAAATGTTCATTTTTATACTAAAAAATATAAAATTGATATTAGAAATATAATTGTAGACTACTTTTGTGTAAATGTATTAAAATGCGGTTTAATTTTCTTTCACTTCGGGTATACGGGTTTGAATAGGGATTCGGATCGAGTTTCGAGTGCACGAATCTTTTTGTGTCGGATTCGGGTCGGGTTCTAATCGGAATTCCCATTTGGAAGCTATCGTGTTCATTGGGGAATTTTTATGGGGAAAACATCAATTGCGCTCTGAAATTAGGCATGATTTTAAAGATAAACATTGAACGTTAAAAAAAAAAAAAAAAAAAAAAACTTTTTTTATTTTATACTTTTTCTTTTAATTGTTATTTTTAAAAAATGAACATCAAAACACGAATAATAATAATTATATAAAAAAAATTACAGTTTAACGTATAAAAAAAGCTTACTTGAAACTTCTCTTTAAATTCGCCGAATTATTAATTAATTTACCTCACTAGCCCTTTTAATTACCGATTTTATTCTGGAAAAAATAAAAAAAAAGAGGCATTTAAAGAATTTTTTCATTAGTTCAAGTGACACAAGTATAAAAAAAAAGTGTGTGTGTGTGGGGGGGGGGGGGGGGGGGATCGCGAAGTCTTTTTTGCTTTGTGCATAGCTTTTGGTGATATAATATAAAATATACGATTTTTTTTAACGCTTCGCGTCTCTTTTTTAAACGCTTGAATTTAATTTAACTGCTTCCGTGTATATGTAAAAAGAACTAGAACTTTTTAATTCATCCATTCCTATGGTGTGGTTAGAGTTGTAGAAATTACGTACTGTTGTGTGTTCCAAATGACATTACAATATTTTCATATTCCCAGAATTTAATTAAATAATCGATGCATAGATTACTTTTATATACTTATTTTAATTGTTAAATGGCGTAAACTAAAAAGATTATAAACAGTAAAATAGGTTTTATTAGACTGTTGACGTGTTTCAGCTCAATCGGAGCCATTATCAAAACAAATAAGAATATTCTATATAAAAAATTTCGGCACATGGTCAACGAAGTTATTTGAAAAACTATCTAGTTTTTCACGTACTTTTAAAAAATAACTTCATAGACCGTGCAATTATAGAATATTATTATTTGTTTTGATAATGGCTCCGATTGAGCTGAAACATGTCAACAGTCTAATAAAACCTATTTTACTGTTTATAATCTTTTTATTTTACGCCATTTAACAATTAAAATAAGTATATAATTACAAGGTGTTATAATTGAACGTTGAGAAACTTTGAGAAAACAATTTAGAAATCCCATATAAATTTTAATCCTTTTTACGCTTGATATTTAAAAATCTATTGCCACGTGACTCAACAATATGTATTCGTTTGGTGCTCATAATGTAATGTAAACATCTGCAGTAATGTAAAGTAACATTTACAGTATTTTTTTTTTTTTTTTTTACTTTTTTCTGTCTTTACAAGAAGAAAGTATTGGATTCGTGAAAAATTTCTACTAAGCGTTTTAGAAGGTCCTGGAACAGGATTTGACTGTTTTTAGAAAATGTCTGTCTGTCTGTGACAAAAATTTTGTGGACGCTCTATCTCAAAAACGGATGCACGGATTTTCATCCAACTTCAGATTCATAGTTAGACGTTGGCATAAGTTGGTGCTGATTCGTTTTTGGTGTAAATCGCCCAACAGGTGGCACTGCTAGGCTCCATTTTTCACGATTTTCGCGATAGCTCTATTTCAAAAACTAATGCACGGAATTTAATCCAACTTCATATTCTGTTACACTTTCACATAAATAGATCCTTATTAGGTTTGGATGTATACCGCCCAACAGGTGTCGCTTTTATGTTCTTTGAGTTGGAAATTTTGGATTGCAGACATCTAAGAGGGTGGGTGCCGAAAAACAGTGATTTGTATGAAAAATGCGATGCTTATATTATTTCGTCTTTCAATGCACACGATTCAACGAAACTGTATATCATTTGAGTCCTCATGGTGGTAGATGGTAGATTGTCATTTTGAAATGACTTGACAAAATTCTCCAACGATTATATATACTTAGGGCATCCAACCCGGGCTTCCTGGGATAGAGAATATGGGTGAAAAACATTTACTTTTCTTATAAAAACTCAAGTACATTTTTTACATTGAATATATGTTTTTAGATTGCCCTTTAACAACACCAAAAAGCATTTTAACATGAAATATGTCAATTACATATTTAAATAAAATTTTGAAATATATTAAAAGCGGTAATTTCGAATTGGCCCCGTGCCAGAAGTTAATAGCCGAGTAAATCGCTAAAAATTTCGTTACAGAAGTTATTATTCTGATATTTTCAGCGGTTTTAAGCGCTTATTTCAATTACATGTCTGTTAAATTTGTGTTTTATTTATACTATTTTATGGATTGCTTAATGAAATTTTAATTTCGTTATAGAATATTAGCTGGAAACAAATACTGAACTTTTTATATTGTTTAAAATGCAAACGGATTAATATTTTGTAATCGTCTGCAAGCGACAGAGATAGAATGTTTTTTTTTTTTTTTTTTTTTTTTAAATTATGCTTGAAAGTTAATTTAAAAAGCCATAATATATCAGTCAATTAAACTACAGTTTTCAAACAAATTGCATTTGAAAGTAGATTTTTTTTCCTATATAACGGTGTAAAATTTGAAAATAAGCTATGTTTACAAATTAAAAATATTACAGAAGCAAAAATCACAAAACTGAAATTTCATCTTCAAGTGTAGTGTTGCCATTCGCAAAATGACGTCAGCGTTATACGCACGGACGCGTTTGTCTTTTATAATATAGATATTAAATTTCAAACCATTCGGTTGGGTAGTTTTTGCGTTGTTATATGCGGACCAAACGACGACTAACGTATTTATATAATGCGTGCTATACGTAATATAATTACAAACGCACCTAATAACTATTTTTACGTTTATTACGTAATACTCTATTTTTAAGTAAATTAGTAAAAGTTTGGTTTTCAACTTATTTTACTTTCATTATTTAACACGTCATTAAAATCAACAAGTCAAAAATTTACTTAAATTGCAACTTAAAAAAAAAAAAAAAAATCGATTCCTTTAAACAGTTTAAAATGTTTAAGAAGTAAAAGTTTAAAAAGTTTATTTTTTCTCTTAATAATTGCATAAAACCTTTTTGTAACGACACTTTTTTTTCTTTTGACTGTTATAAATTAAAAAAATAAATATATAAAAATAAAAATAAAAACACGAATAAAGGAAAAAAAAGTTTAATATCTTTTAAATAAACTAGCTGAAACATCTATTTAAATTTGCCAAGTTATTAATTAATTTACCCCATTAGCACTTTTAATTACCGATTTTATTTTGAGAAGAAAAAAAAAGAGCGTTTAAAGAATTTTTCCATTAGCCCAAGTGACAAGTAAAAAAAGAAAAAAAAAATGGCGTCTCCCGATTTTTTTTTTTTTTTTTTTTTTTTTTTTCTTTCTGTGTTTAGCTGTTATTTAAGAGAAGCAAAATGGTATTTTTTACTTTCTTCTTTCTTTAAAAGAAAATTTTAACATAAATTATAAACATTTCTTCACGAAGTCCTGGACACGATTTGATTGTTTTTAGAAAATGTCTGTTCGTGAGTCTGTGTGTCTGTTTGTATGTGACACAAATTTTGTGCGGGCGTCCTATCCCAAGAACTAATTGACGGAATTTCATCAAACTTCAGATTTAGTTAGACCTTGTCGTAAATCGATGCTAATTTAGATTTGGATGTAAATCTCTCAACAATCGTCGCTGCTAGGCTCTGATTTTAAAAAAATTCCGCGATAGCTGTGTATCTCAAGTGTATCTGTGTAGATTGTCATTTAATTTTGGCTGCAAGGGGGGGAACAAAATCGCGCCAACGTGGTAAATATTGGTTTTGCTTTAAATTTTATATATAGGTTCATAGCTTTCCTGATTAGTTTTGGGGGTTCATTGGTTAAGTATAAAAGTGGGGGAACGGGGGGAGCTAATCCTCCTTAATTTAGATAAATGGGTTTTTCATGTAAAATTATCCGATGTGCTTTAAATTTTGTATATAGGTTCATTGTGATAAGGTGCTTCCCTGATTCGTTTTGGGGGTACATTGATTAAATATAAAAGGGGGAGGGGGAACGGAGGTCTAATCCTCACCCCTCTTAATTTATTGTCGATTTCTTTCTTTTTCGAGGGGCATTATTCTTTGAAATAAGAGTATAATATACAATTAGTGTGAAGTGAATAGACTGTGAGTTCAATGTCATCAGTTTAACTGGGAACTTTTCTTTTTTTCATTCTTAATACATATAGAAAGAAGTAATAATCGGACAAGTGCAAGTTTTACTCCCGTACAATAGTTTTTTTTAATTACTAACTGCCATTATTACAAAAAATCGCTGGTTAAAGAATAAGACTTTGTATAAAACTATACAACGTAGGGTTGGGTATAGATATACATACTAGCAACGTATAGATGGATAAACCATGAACGTTCGGAGAGATATGAAGCCTCACCTAACCTAAAACAAAGACCTTGTACAAAGTTTAAACTTGGCATCGTGCCAAGCATTGCTCCGAAAGGAGGTCACAAAGTTGTAGTGCCAGCTTCTTTTCCGCGTTTTTCAGGATAGGTTTTTAATTAATATCTCGGCTAATTACCGACAAATGTTTTCTAAAATCAAAACCAACAATCCTTGGATGATTCCGCGTCGATAGGTACCTCGAGCTCGAGCGTCCGTCATCTCCTCCGTTTAGAACCTGCAAAGAAACGTTTGTGTGTAACGGAAATCTGCTTTTTTCAAAAACTGTGTGACTTAGGATAATCTCTATAGTTTTCCGGCAAGGTTCAAATAAACTCCTACTACCCCTCATTTTTTCATAATTTTAGTTTCAGTAGATTCGGAAATAGAGGGGTAGCGCGGAGATATTTTTGCATTACACTTTCGACGGTGTCTCTGAAAATATAATACACTTAAAATTAAAACAAATATATTTTTGAGTGCGGTGTTACGAAATCTTTCGAACGATTAAAACACACGATTAAAAAATAAATAAAAATAAAAATAAATCTTTATCAAGTAATTTAGTTAATTTTCCCTAAAAATATTTCCGAATGGCTAATAATAATAAAAATATGTGGGTAACTCCTTTATAACTCTGCCAAGTTTGAACATTCCACGTTTCATAGTTTTCGAGAAAAACGGCTGCGACAGACGGACAGACAGAGACATAAGAGTTTTCTTATAATGGTCGCGTTTTTTTTTTTTTTTTTTTTTTTTTTAAGTACGGAACCATAAAAACAATCCAGCCTTCAAACACGTGTTGTAACACTATGCCTCAATGCTTAAAAACTTCTTTATAAAAACTTGCCAAGCTATTAATCAATTTATCACCATTAGCATTTTTAATGACCACTTTTATTGAAAGAGTTAAAAAAGAATCCGTTTTTTTTTTTATTCTCGCAGATTCTAATAAATGAGAGGAGGAAAAAAAAAAAAAAAGTCTGGAGTTGGTTGATCCCCGGAGGTCTTTTTTACTTCTTTCAGCCGATAACTATACTTAATCGATGTCATTTTTTGTTATTTCTTGTTTTCATTTTTTTTTTCGTATTTGAGAAAGATGCTAATAACGCGAGCGATACTAATTTAATTGTAACTAGTTTTTAACATGGGCGCCCGCAAAGGGGATGAGGGGAAGTCGCTACCCCCCCCCCTTCCTGGATTTTCAAATTGAATTAGCTATTTTTTTTTCCCTCTCATGATTTAAAAAGTCCTTCCGGCCTGTACCGGGAAGAAAAGGTAGCTTTCCTATATCTTTGTTTTAAAATTTTAGCTAATGTTACACGAAAACAGCAAGTTAAAATGCAAAGAAACGTTTACAAAACATTCTTTAATACTGAATTTGAATAAGAATTTCGCCAAATTATTGCGCAATAGCCAAATTGGCTTCATTTATAAGGACTTATTTTGGTCGCCAAACTTGGCGATATTTGGCCAAATGTTACAAATTTTGCTAATTTTGTCGCCAATTTTGCCAATTTTATCGCCAATGTCGCCAATTTTGGCGCTAACGTATATGAATATATAGTTTTATGCGTATGATTGGGAAAATTATTACAACAATGAAAGAAAATAATTTGCGAGTAATCGCGTTAATGTGCTGTTTTGTTTCAAAATGTCGGCCACCCTAGAATTTCAAACTGCTCTATCTCAACCATTTTTTAAGATAGAGGTAAACCAAAAAATGCTCTGGAATCCTTGTATCAAGGCCTAACACGTAATTAAAAAATAAATTTTAATTTTTAATTTTTTTGTATATTTATTTTAGTTTTAAATTTTTAAATGGCCGCCATCTTGAAACAAAATGGCGGACCAAGCTGGCCAACGAACTCCGTCGAGACATTGGTGACCTTAATACACACAATTAGTTTCATCAAAATCGATTTATAAATACGAGCGTTATCGTATGACATAGATCATATATATATATATATACCGCAGGGCGGAACCGCATCTAGTATTCTCTCTGACCTTTACTTATATTATTATGAAAGAAATATAAGTCCGAACAATGATTATGTATTTTATCGCTATATTGATGACATTATCATATTTTATTTCAATGAAAAAAATTGCACATCACCACTCAATTTTTATCCTACTCAGCTTAAATTAAGCGAAAATGATTTAATTAATAATAATATAAACTTTCTTGACTTAAAAATTAATATTACTAATAATTATAAATTAATTTTTGATATTTATGATAAGAGATTTGATTTCCCATTTAAAGTAAATATTTTTACCAATTATGCTTCATGTTTACATAAATCTGTTTATAAAAATATAATTATCAATTATCTACATCGTATAAAATACTTATGCTCAGATATAAATAAAAACAAAAATATTAGATATATTCGAGATCAAGCAAAAATATATGGATATCCTATTTTTATGATAAATTCAATCATCAACTCTTTTAAATAACATTTATTATATAATTTAAATATAAACATGGTATGTAATAAATTATTGTTTTAGTGTGCGATAACATATAACAAAAGATATAGAAAATAATAATTATAACATACATTATTACAATTATAACATATTAGGAAATTTAATATTTAATATTTGTTTGAACATTATATACACTTTATGTAGAAAATTACAAATATAACATACATAATTACAATTATAACATATTAGGAAATTTAATATTTGATTGAACATTATTTATACTTTGTATAGTTGTGATTGTGCGTTGCCGATCACCTCTGTTTAAGGATTATTGATGTGCAGTTTTCATACTTTTATAAATTAACTTATACAATAACAAATTAAATTATACAATGATAACATTGATGATTATAACTCATATATATATATCTATTTGCAATATATATAAAAATAAATATATATAGTTTTTATTTTTGTCTATGAATTATTAAAATTAACAAGTATTTTAATTACTGCATTGCATTAATTTGATTGAAAAACAGTAGTAATACTATTAATTATCAACATTATAAATTTTGAGATATTTTGAATTGTTTATGAATTATTTAATTAGATATTTAAATTAATCTATAAATATAAAATATATTTACAATGTAGTATAAATTAAACATTAATTATTTAAAAACAAGTCTAATATATATTTAAGTAGTAGTAAAAATAAAACATTAATTATTTAATAAATGTCTATAATATCAGTGGATTAACACAGCTGGCAGCAAAAATAATTTGAATTAAAATAATATCTCTTTTACATAATATATTCTTGTTAAGAATATCTGAAATGCTGTGCAAGTTGAATTAATTCTGTGTAGATTTATTCATATAGTAGTATTATATTTTATTTGAATTTTAAGTAAAATTACAAGTTAGTATTGTTTTTTAAAGTTTATTTATATAAATAAATCTAATGAAGTGAGTATGTAACTAATAAAGTGGATATTTAACTAAATATTAATTATGAACTATTATCATACCAATAGATGGCGACACTTTACCTTTCAGGTAGTTGTAGATAATATTGTTAATATTATATTTAATTTAACTATAGAGGGAGCTATTGATTGTATATTAATTTTACTTTCAGGAATTAAAATTGGATGGAGTAATATATATTCACGGATATAAATTTGTTATAAGTGTATTAAAACCAGAATTATTTTGAGTGTTTTTGAATCATTTTGTGATTGGGTGTCATTTATGGGGTTGTGTTTTAAAAAAAGTGTGCTCTCAACTTGTCTTACAAATCATTTCTCTCAACTCGACTTAGTTAACATGTATGATGCATTGCCATGTGGATGTGACTATTATGTAGACGTTGTGACATTTTAAGGATTCTGTATAATTATTGTGAGTAAAATATTTTATCTACACTTTACGCGTTCATATTTCCAATTTTATTATTTCAAAACTGTTATCTCGTGGTAATTTAGTGAGGTGTTAATTACAGTTTTTTGGATAATCGATGTGAGTGAAATATATTGTATTTTCTTAATGGTTTTTTATTTCCTATTTAAATATTTCCAAATTTTAATATTTCCAATTGTTGTCTGGTAATAATTCAGTGTACCTGGATGATTCTACTGATCTTAGCATTATGCCAGTAGAATTATGAAACACTGAATTATTATTTAAAACACATGTGGGTGCATCCAGGCTGATGAGTACATGTGCATGTGTTTTTCCATGTCCAATTCATATTTAATTCTCATGTGGTCCAATTTTCCATTGTGTATGGTTCATATTTAATTTGTTAATCCATTTGTGTTTACTTAATTGCAACTCCAATTTATAATTTTTTTTTTTTCCCCTTTCTATCTATTTCTTTTTTCAATATTCTTTTGGTATGAGTAAAATTTGGCCAATTACCATTGAAGCATCAGCTATGGTAATATTATGTTTGCACATGTTAATTATTAGCTATGTGGTATTCTGTATACACAGTATCATTGATTATCTCTTTGGAGATTTAAGTAGAATAGAACTTGATATGTTTTTTGAAATTCATAGATATTATAATTATATATATATATATATATATATATATATATCAACATTTGAACGGAGGGTGGTTTTGTGGTCTGGGGGTCATGATCGGTGAAAATATACCAAAATTTTCCGGAACTGCTTTCCTCCGAACGGCTGCAATAGGTAGCTTTATACTTTTTTGTATTGAAAGCTACCTAAAACAAATAAATCTATCTATACTAATAAAATAAAGTTTCGCTCTGTGTGTCTGTGTGTGTGTCTGTTGGCGATGGCTAGCGAAATCTAGCCCACCTAGAAGTCTGAAAATTTAGGTGTGGATTGTCCAAGGTCTGACCCTGTGCACCTGAGTCTCAGAATTTTAATATTTTGATAATTACTCAAGATATTAATTAGAATATCATAGAACATAAAAAATGCCATCTCTTAAATCAAAATGGCAAACTTCATAAAAGTTACCCCCCCTCCCCCCCATTACGGAAAATGAGAAAGTGACAGAGGCATTTCGTTTGATCATCGTTTGATCAAATTTGATCAAAAATTTTTGTCGTTTGATCAAGTTTATTTAATGAGTTATAATTAAAAATGCACAGGGGGCGGGGGGGAGAATAGCTAACTTTCAGAAAAAGCAGACCCTTAAAAGTTAGCCCCCCCCCCCTGACGAAATTTCGGAAGTAAACAGGTGTCATCGGACGTTGAGTCGTTTGATAAGACTTGATCAACCTATCATGTACGCTAATGGCGCCTGGTGCATGTAAAATCCGTCGTGGGTGTAAAGTCCTCCAAGTTCCCTGTGAATAATACCTCTGGGGGTGCCTAATCAGGTGAAGGTCTCGTCACCTGATCAAGGCTCTAAATTACGAGACCAACTCGCATAACGATGACAGGTCCATATAAAAAGAATAACATCAATTAGCAGCAAAACAAAATGGAAACAAAACTAAGTCCTCCACATAGCCGTCCTGTCAGCAACGGCCAGCCGCTACGCGGCATCTCTTCAGTGGCGCTACGCGCCCCGGTACCAGGCACTAAACCCGTTTAAGCTAGCGAAACCTGGCAGGTAGGGGCCTGGTCGCCGGTCTCAAAAAAAAAAAAAGACTTGATCAACCATTTTTAGCATTTGATCAAACGCTAAAAATTGTTGATCAAATCTAATCTGACGATTTCTGATAAGAATCACTAATGTTTTTTTTTTTTTGCGCATTTTTAATATTTTTAAAAGTTACCCCCCCCCACCCCCCCCACCCTGTGCTTTTTTAATTAGAAATGTCGATTTTTAGGACACTTCCGGGTTTGATCAAACGCTAAAAATGGTTGATCAAGTCTTATCAAACGATTCTTACGTGCGATGACATATTGTATGATTACATATTCTATGATCTACCAACCGTTTTTTGGATAGATGTTACCGGAGAAATATATATTAAATGGAAAAAGAGTCTAAATATGGATTTCAAGTTCTGAAATTATTTTATACGGAAATTAATCTTATCCTAATAACAGACGATATAATTCATTTTTTTCAGTGAAATAATAACGATGATTTTTTTTTTTTTACATTGTCTGGATATTTGCGAATTGTATAATTTTAATGTATAATGAATTGTTTGTAAAAGTGTATTGAAACTTAATTTCATAAGATAAAATGAATATCTATAATAGGAAAATCTGCACATAAAATAAATTTTGTATTCCTGCATTTTTGCATAAGAGTGCAACAGCTATTGCACCAAGATCTGAATATTTATAAAACTAGTTACAGTACGAATGCATCTCATTGGCCACGTTTGACGTACAATTTCCAACTTGTTTAAATCTACATCTATCGCGTGCCGGTTCTATTACTGAATAATAAAAATCCATTTTCACTTAACCCCTTCGGCCCTGACGTCCTACTAATAGGACATATCTTTTATTGAGTATTATTTTGTCTTAAACATTATTTTTATTAATTCCAGCACCTAATAGTGATAGTATGAGTCTCTACATTTCCTATTATGACTTCACTTATGTTTAGCATTTAGTAATAATAATAATAATTTTCATAATTATTAGCATGCCGTTGGCATTTCTTTTAATTAAAACATACGTTTCACTCTTTAAATTAAAATTTGGGAATCCTTTTCCGAATTGGTAATTTGTGATAAAAGATAAGAAATATTACTAAATTTTTATGCTTGTTTAATTTAGTTGTAATACGACATTTTCCAAACGTCTTCAAAAATTCTTCCTTAGGCTATTGTTATATGAAAAACACGCAAAATAACCACATTTGTGAAGTTTTGGTAAAGAACGCATGCGTTAACTTTCATTAAACCCTAACTTCTGTGATTCCGATAGCTATTTTTAATTTTGTTAGCATAACAGTAATTTTTTCCCAAAATTGAAAAAAAAAAAAAAATCAGGGCCAAAGGAGTTAAAAGAATATAAATAGTTCAGCATTTGGTCTCCGTCTAATTTTCCATAACGGAATTAAAACTTCATCCATAAATAAATAAAAGAATCTATTCAAATTGAGTTAACTTCGTCTTCAAAAATGTCTTAAATCAAAATGTCAAAAATGCCAAATGTCAAAGACAATAATGTCAAAAATGTCTTAAAAATGGCATCATTTTTAATTTTCGAAATATTTTGTTGTTGTGAAAGAAAAGAAAGGATTATCAGGTGTTTGTTGATGCCATTTTCAATTCCATTTTCGTAAATTCCAGACCACATACTTATACGAAAGAATTCGCTCACATTATGGGATATGGACTGCAATTGCTGAAAATGAATTATGCATTATTATTTTTAATTGCTTATTTAGATACCTCACTTTATCGTACGAAAAAAATTAAATTTCTTAAGTAATAATCTGTTAGTGTTGGAAAGTGTTTCATAGTCTATGACGGATGCATCATTTTTCGTTCGTGTTATTTTTACATTCATGTGTTTAAAAATTATCTTAAGGGAGTAGAGACCCCTTGACGATAAAAGTAAAACGAGTCGGATGTGCCAATCCCAAAACCTTCTTCTATCTCATACAGGTTTCGCACAGAGGCGGATTACCAGATAGGCTGAGTAGGCTGAAGCCTAGGGGCCCGACAAACTAAGGGCCCGGCGCTAACTTTGTGACCTTTTTTTTTATTCCTAAAAAAATATGTATGTATATAATGTATATGTGTGTGTCTTCGTGTGTATGTTTGTATATATATAATATATGTTGTATGTCAATGTATATACATTATAGAGCAGGAGGGGGCCCCCAATAATGTGTTATGCTTAGGGGCCCGGTAGATGGTTAATCCGCCTCTGGTTTCGCATACACCAAAGACGAATCAATCAACACCAATTTATATCAAGGTCGAACTGGATCTAAAGTTTGATGAAAATCTATGCATCCAAAGACGAATCAATCAGCGTCCGTTTATATCAATTTCTAACTGAATAGAAAGTTTTATTATTAAATTCTTGAGATAGGACTATCGCTTAAATCGTGTAAATCCTACAGAAAGTAGCATATAACAGCGCCACCTGTTGGTTGATTTACACCAAAACGTAATCAGCGTCTATTTATGTCAACGTCTAACAGAATCTGAAGTTTGATGAAATTCCGTGCATGAGTTCTTGAAATAGAGCGCCCACAACTTTTTTGTCACATACAGACAGAGTCACATACAGACATTTTCTAAAAACAGTCCAATCGTGTTCAGGACCTTCTAAAGCGTATAAATTCGTCGAAAACCGAAAGTCGAAAATTTTCACGAATCCAATACTTTCTTCTTGTAAAGATAGCAGAAAGTAAAAAAAAAGAAAAAAATCAATTGTTCAATTGGAAGCAAGTGACTTTTATTCTTCGACTGATTTAGAAAAGAATTCGACCTCCTAACCACGTTTTGTAACGCTCTGCCTGAATGCTTAAAAAGTTCTTCCTAAAAACTTGCTAAAGCTTTTAATTAATTTATCACCATTACCGTTTTTAATTACCCACTTTGTTCAAAGTGTTAAAAAAGAAACCCTTTTTTTTCTCCACACTGGCTCTAGTAGTAAATGAAGGGGAAAAAACTGTTTCGTGCGTAGGTTGATTCCCTCGAGCTGTTTTTTACTTCTTTCAGCCAATGATACTTAATCGATGAATTTTTTCCCCTTATTTCTTGTTTTCATTATTATTTATTATTATTATTTTTTTGTAATGCCGTTTTATTTATTTGTTTTTCGCATTTACGAAGGTAACGTGAATATCCTAATGTGAGAGGTACGAATTTATTCTTAATTAGTTTTTAATAGTTTTTAACACTTGCAAGCAGGGCTTGACAAATGCGGTCGCCAGGTCACCACTGGCGACCAAGTTTTTTGATCTGGCGACCAAATTTTTATGATCGGACAGTTTCTTTTTCTTTTTTACATTTTTCGTACAAAAATTGACCTATGAAATTAGCAGAAATAGGATTCAAAATAGTTATCGGAGAGTTCTTACCGTTTCAGAAATAAATTGCCCAAAAATCGCCGCAAAACGTAAAAAAACTGTAAAAATCCAATAAAAAATTCTGAAAAAATTTAAAAATTGCAGAAAACAAAATTTATTTTATTGGGCTAAAAGATAGAAACTTGATTCCTTTTACGAATGTCCAAAAATCGCAGCGAAACACTAAAAAAATTGCAGAAGACATAATTTACTTTACTGGATTGAAAAATTGAAATCGGATTCCTTTTACGAACGTCAAAAATTGCTGCGATACGTGAAAAAAGAGCTACAAATCTTATAAGAAATTGCTAAAAATAAAAAAATCGTAGAGGGCAAAATTTAATATATTGGGCTAACAGACTAAAACCGGATTTCTTTTACTAATGTTGAAAAATCACAGCAACACGAAAAAAAAAAAAAAAAAAAAAAAAAAAAAAAAAACCCCGCAAAAAATCACTAAAAAAGAGGACAAAATTTACTATATTGGGCTAAAATGGTGAAACAGGATTCCTTTAGGAATGTTAAAAAATCGTCGCAAAACACGAAAAAATGCTAAAAAAGGAATAAAAAATTAAATAAAAAAAACTAATTAAAAAATCCACTACTATTCTAAACTGTAATTAATAATTCTAAACTATGCTTGTTAGTATTTCTTCTCAATTAACTCTTAAAAAGCTTTTGTGCCTTCTGATAATCAATGATGGAGAAAAGGGTAATTTTTTTTTTTTTTTTTTTTTTTTTTTTTCTGGAGACTAGAATTTTCTGCTGGTTATCAGATTTGTAAAGACCTGCTTGCAAGTGTTTAGGAATTCGGTTTGTCTGTCTGTCTGTCCCTGTTCTAATTCGAGTCCATAGACACGCATTGCCACGTAATATGTTATTGAGATTATTGACCATGGCCTGTTCGGTATTGAAAATAAAATGTTTAGCGTTCATAGTTCGTTTAAAAGTACACTAACAAAAATTCCACTACATTAGGGTCTACAGAGAAAAATCGTTTGTGGTTTATTTTAAGGATGTTACACTATTTCAAACCTATTGAAATGGACATATATCACTGAGATGCACTACAAGACGCTTACTATAGAGTAGGGTGTGCAATCGTTCATGTACAGGGACACACAAAATAATTCGGTTACAGTACTG
The DNA here is from genome assembly GCA_963931845.1 of Maratus michaelseni. Classification (NCBI taxonomy): domain Eukaryota; kingdom Metazoa; phylum Arthropoda; class Arachnida; order Araneae; family Salticidae; genus Maratus; species Maratus michaelseni. The sequence continues at coordinate 264,653,712 of OZ007600.1, read as the reverse complement.
TCGATGAACAATGGCTGGAAGTGCGTTTTCAGTTGTGGTACGCGTCTTTAAGTTTAACTTATATTTACCTTATTACACGGTGTGTATGAATTCTTTAGATCCTATAGAGGAATGCACAAAAGATATCGAGTACATTTCCATTTATTGATGGTAATTGTTAAAAGAGAATTTTTATATGTGCTATGCGTTTCCTAACTGAGCTAAATTTTAGCGTACTATGTCGTGTATAAACAAGTCTATAGATCCTATATACAGGGCTGCACAAAAATATTCGGATATTTTTCTGATTATTGCGGTTCTAATTTCTGAAATTGGGTTTTCCTAAGGTGTTATGCGTTTTCCAAACTGTCTTCTCTCGACTTTAATAATTAATTATCCTGTAAGGCTTTGCCACATAGTAAACAAACCTGCTGGGCGGGGCTAGTTGAGCTTAAGCCGAAAGATAGGTCGCCCCGTCCGGTTTGACTTTGACTTTGTTTACTTAGCCTGTCTTACCTTATTATAAGGTGAAATTTTGTTAAACTATTCTGGAAGTATTGGTAAATGTGTCATAATCTATGCTTGACGCATGACTTTTAGTTCTTGTTAGGTGCGTTCGTAATTATATAAATACGTAGCACCTAGAGTCGTCGTCTGGTTCGTCCGTCTGTCCGCTTATACCAGCGTAAAAACGACCCAAACAAATGGTTTGAAATTTAATATATAGAATCGTTGCAGAATTTTGTCGAGTCATTTCAATTTTTTTGAAAATCGAATCAAAGCTTAAAAAGATATATTAATCAAAATTTTCTTCATTCTATCAAATCCCATTATACGTCATTAACTCGATGATATCCCATGATAGGTCATGATTCTAACTTGCCATGGTGATGACGTCTTATTTAAGATGGAGTCCTATTATTTCCGTATGACTGAATTTAAAAACCGAATTTGCAGACTAAAATTGTTTAATGCTAGCAATCGTATAATCTACCGACCGTATTTTAGATAGATGTTTTCGGAGAAATAGATATTAAGTGAAAAAAGAGTCTCAAGAGAGATTTCAAGTTCTGACATTTTCAAAGCTACGCTTGAGTTTTCCATTTGGAATTTCCAGTTGGAATTTTCAGTGAATGTCAACAAAAGATAAAATGTTGCCAACTTAAAATGTACTTATTTTACGACGGAAATGAATCCTACCCTCATAACAGACGATAGAATTCATTTTTTGACTAAAATAATAAGAATGATTTTTTTACATTGTCATGTATTGGATATTTGAGCATAGTATAATTTGAATGTAACATCATTGTAATGACATTGTTTGTAAAGGTATATTGAAACACAATTCCATAAAATAAAATTAATATCTATATAACATGAAAATCAGCATCCCATAAAATAAATTTTGTATTCATGCATTTTCGCATCATAAGAGTGCAGCAGCTATTGCACCGAGATCTGAATATTTATAAAACAAGTTATAGTACGAACGCACCTCATGTGTCACGTTTGACGCTCAATTTCCAACTTGTTTTTACACAGTCGAGAACAAAGAAATAAAGAACGACTAAGCGTGCGAAACGCAAATCGAAGATATAAACATAAACAAAAATAACAATAAACTTCTTTCCTGACTGATTTCATTTATGAGTAGAGTGGCTAAGATCAATAAATCCATTTTAATTTTTAAACTAGAGGGCGCGTCGAGCGTCGGCTTTCGCCCTCTGAACCACGGTCCGTCAGGGTCTAATCAAAGCATGTGCCAAATGGGCCGCATCCTCCTGATTTGGGGGGGGGGGGGGGACGACCCAAATTTGGCATGCATTTTTGGAATGTTTTAAACAGGTAGTTTGAATTTGTTTTGACCTTGATGATTACAGTAAACTTTTGTAGTACGGGCTTCCAAGGGAGGTCATTTTTTTTATCCGCACTAACGGAAGGCCGTATTAACCCTTTAAGCGTCACGACGTACCTGCGTACGTCATGAACACCTCTATCTGAAATACCAGGACGTACGTGCGCACGTCCAGGTTGCCAGTTTGGCCTTTTTTTTTTTAATTCAAAATTTTGAATTCATACCTGAAAGTTATAGTAGTAATTTGTATTTTATATAATGACAGACTTTTCGTGATTGTATAAATTAAAATTATTCTTTTAGAATTTCCGGTATGAATTTTGTATTTTTGATTTATTTTTTGTATTTTTGACGAAATTTAACATAGCTGGTATTCAGCATACTATCACTAAATTGAATAGGGTGCTTAAGGGGTTAAATGATGTAAGCATTTAACAAGAACGAAAAAACATGCATCGAGCATAGATTACGAAACATTTTCCAACACATTCAGAATACTTTAACGAAACTTCACAGTTTACCAAGTAAAGAAATTAGAAAACGCATAACCCATTTGGAAACACAATTTCAGAAATGATCACCTAGAGTCGAACAAAATATCCGAATTATTTTGTGCTGTCCTGTATAGGATCTATAGATTTGTATTTAGACTACGCAGTATGCTAAAATGGACTCCATCCCCTTCATCCATTTCCATCCATAAACGAAATAAACATGAGATCTTTTGAGTAGCCCTGTATATAATTTATATAATTTATACACACCCAGTTATAGGCAAAAAATGACTTGCAATTAAAAACGCGTACACAACAAACAAGAACGAAAAATCATACGTCAAGCATAGATTATGTAGCACTTTCCAACGCTTCTAAAATAATTTTCCAAATCATTACCGTTTAATAAGCTGAAAGATGACATCTAAGTAAACAATTTGGAAAACGCATAACATATTTAAAAACGTAATTTCAGGAATTTTCAATATATACAATATTCGGAAAAATATCCGAATACTTTTATGTAGCCCTGTATATGATCTATAGATTTGTATATATACATAGGATGCTAAATTTTAGTTTAGTTAGGAAACGCATAGCACAGTTTAAATTCTCCTTCTGGAGTTTCTGTCAATAAATGGAAATGTGTTCGCGAACTTTTGTGCTGCCCTGTATAGGATCTACAGAATTTATACACACCACGTAATAGACGAAAAGCTAGTTAAGATTAAAATCGCGTTCAGTAACTTAAAACGAACTTCCAGGAATTATTGTTAACACACAGCAGAGAATTCTTTTGTGTGTCCCTGTAAATGAACGATGACTGCTATACACACACTATTCTGTAGTAAGCCTCTTGTAATGCACCTTAGTAATATATATAAACTTCAATGCGTTTAAAATAGTGGAACATTATTTAAATAAGCCGCAGACGATTTTTCTCCATAGACGTAATGTAACGGAATTATTTTGACTGTCCCTGTAAAGTAACTCTAAGTGCTATACACCTACTATTCCATATTAAGCTTCTTCTAATGCATCTTAGTGATCTATATAAATTTCAATGCGTTTACAATAGTGAAACATTTTTAAAATAAACCGTAAATGATTTTTCCCCATAGACCGCAATGTAACGGAATTCTTTTGAGTGTCCCTGTAAGAAAACTATAAGTGCTACACACTTCAGTTGAAATAGGGAACGTGCCATAGATAACGACAATAACATATAAAAATTGCAGAACAATCCGAGCATATTTACGGGAGTTAGAGCACGGCCAGACGGCCAGACGGCCATCCGGCCAGACAAACCGAAGTCATAAGCACTTTTCAACTAGGTTGGAAAGTGCTAAAAACGAGCTACAAGCCATTAGTGTTCCTTGGCAGTAACTATAACCAAATTATTTTGAGTGTCCCTGTAAAAGAACGACATGCAGACCGTATTCTACAGTAAGCGACTTGTAATGCGCCTTAAGGCTCCTATATTATAGGAGCCCTAATGCGCCTCAGCGATACGTATCGATTTCAGTATGTTTGAAATAGTGATAACATCATTAAAATAGGCCGCAAACGAGTTTTCTTTTAGGCGCTAGAACAAAATCGTTTTAAACATGACTTTTTAAAGATATTATTTAAATAGGACGTATTTTTTCCCATTGAAGGCTTTTCGCACATAATAACTTATATGTTTTAATGTTTTCTTTCTTTTTTCTTTCTTTCTTTTTTTTTTTAATATTCACGTGTAAATATATTTTTAACTGCAATCTAATCGCACTGCAATCTAATATTTTTTATCAATATGTAATATTTATTAGATGCAGGTTTAAACCTCTAAAGAAAAAGTAAGGATAAAAATATATCTGTTAACAACATTTAGTTTTTAGTCAAGCCAGAATATCATCTAATTTATTCCATCAAAATTAGACTAAAAACTGATCCAAGATTGCTAAAGGCACGCGCGAGAAAAAAATTAACAATCGTATTTTAACTGCATTAGAGGATGACGTCATCCGCTTCGGGAAAAACATGGGACATAGAAATATAAATCTAAACATATCAATTTCAATTTCGCTTTTTAATCATAAGTATAAAATAAAACCCGTGCGGTGTTTTCTATATCATTGCTGAGCATCCTATAATGTGGTATTTTATTTTTGTGGAAACAGTAATTTGAGGAAAACCTTTCATTTCTTTTATGAAAACAATGCCGATTTAATTTTTAATTATCAGCAAATTTTAATCAAAAAACATGTTTTAGGAAAATGTAAGTGTGCTATGTCAGAAGCCTGTTCAAAATCCTTTCATATGGTATCTCATTCGTCGTTCTGCGTTTCGTATTTTCTTAGAAAAAGGGATGTTAACAGGAGAAATAATATATACGATAGAAAAATGTTTGGAAAGTTTATCATTCGGGATTTTATGAAGTAATTTTCTACAAATTTAATTCTTTACGCACGTAATAATGTAATAATCCAATTTTCTTTTTCTTTTAATAGTGACGTGTAAGTATGATTTTCAATTGTAAAACGTTTGGAAATATTATTTGCACTTTTTTAAAATTTGGCAACTGTAGTAAAAAAAAAAAAAAAAAAAAAAAAAATCGAAATAGGAAATAAATTGCTATTGAGAAACTGAAATTTTGTAAAGTGATTGAGTACAGCCCACCGCAATCTAGCCTAGTTACTTATATGCCTGCAAAAGATGGTCTAATTTCTATGCATAGTTTTTGATCCTGTAAAACTTTTTAAACTATTTTGACCGACTTCCACATTAAATGGCGCTTAAAATAATTCTTCGATTTAAAAACTGTCTGCTTCAGCGCATTTATCATACATTTCTCTATAAAACTACCAGTTTTAATATGTATAGTATAGGCAATAGTTTTCTTAATATGAACCAAGAAAGAGTACCAGTCACAATAAATTCAATTACGTCAGCGATAGCGTTAGTACCCCCCCCCCCCCCCCCGCTTTTTTAAAATTTTAATTATAGAGAAAATCTAATATCGAAATAAACACGTTTATACTAAATTCTAATTCCAATCTTTATTTGAATTAAAATAAAAGGCTTGTAATTAATAAAAGTGATAAGCGATCTTTAAATTTCTAGAGAATGTCAATATCGTGTGTGTTTGTATGCATGTGTTTTTTAAATGGTTAAAAAAAAACGTTCTACTACTTCGGAAGATGACATAAATTGATACTTAATAAATCAGAGAAAACGACTCTTAAAATCTAACGAATAAATAATTAATTTATCCCTCTTACAAATTTTAATTACCGTTTTTTTATTTCTAGAAGAAATATTAAAGAGGGCTTTTAAAAAACTGCCCCCCCCCCCTCCCCCTCGATTTGCTCGAATGACTAATATTAGTAAAAAAAAAGTTGTTCGCGACAAATGCTTGAGGTCATTTTTTTTTTCTTCTCGGCTGATGATGAAGAAAGTTAATAGAAGCAGTTTCTTTTTCATTTAATTCTCACAGCGTATAGTAATATATATATTTCTAATACATTGGAATTTTTATTACCATAATTTTAATTATTATTTAATTATCAATTATCTGTCTTCAGATAGTATTTGTCTTAAAACTTAATCCATTAATAGTAATAAATTGTTTTTATTATATATTAGTATATATTTACTAATAATTCAATAGATGGCGGCCCCTCACTGATTCATTTGAATAAATGGTGGAGTTAAATTTTAAATTTTCTATAGAGGGCACTGGTTTTATATATTGGAGTGTGCGCTTGGGTATGCTGTACATTGTTGATCCTTGGTCCATGGTCCATCATTTTTAAAAAACTTTTTTTGGCAACATGTATTGGTAATCTCCAACGTTTGTAGAATGTGCTGACTCATGCTTGGATTTTGCTATCAATTTGGTAATTTGATGTTTCCCCCCCCCCCTCTATACTTTTTAATCTTGTTTTATTTTGAACTTAATTGTTGTTTGATTGTTTATTCCTCTACTTTATGGGTGTGGTTGTCCCAAATTCATATTCTTTAGCTATTTTATGGCTAATATGAAGATGGAACCACACATTTTATTTGTGGAAATTTATGCATTTGGGACCTGACGATTCTATCTAAGTTCCACAAATTTCTATTATTCAATGTTGGTGCTTGCAATGATCATTTAATGAATATATATATATATATATAAATTTACTAATATTATTACCATTATCTTCAGTTTTTAAATACAATAATTTTATTTTTCAATTTTTTAAAATCATTGATCTATTTATTTTTTAACTGTAACGTTCAACTGGCACAGTAGATACATGTGCTATTTACAATGTTTTGTTAACCCGTTGAAAAATGTTATTGAAAGAGTACGTTTTGATTTTTTATATTTAATTTTGTCTCATCATTTTTCAATAAATCTCTTCATGTATATTCATCATGTTCTATTATAATTGTTTTTACACCTATTATCTTTAGATATTTAATATGTGTTCATTTTTATTCAATTTTCTTTCATTGTTGGATCGTAATGGATCTGGCAATTTGAATGAATAAAATTTGGCTTAGGTTTATTTGCTCAAACAGAAATCAATTACGTTTTACTTCTATTTGTGGAATATTGCCCTTGATAAAATGTTCCACGATATAAGTTTCAATTTGCTTCTTGTCATTTTTTTCACCGTACGCACACTGGATTTTTTCTTCCTATAACTTTATTTTTTTCTATTTATTTCATTTTGAGAATCTCACATTTTTGGATTTGTATTTAATTATAATTATCGGTTTTTATAGTGTCGATTATTTATATGATTTGATGGTTATTATTAACAAAAGTTTTATTATATAAATTAAAAAACTATTAAATCCCAAGATAATAGACACAAAATAATTAACCAATTATATATATATATATATATATATATATATATATATATATATAATAAAACTCTTGCAATAAAAAAACTATTAAATCACATGATAATCGACACAAAATAAATTAACCAATTATATATATATATATATGTATAGATACTTTTAAAGATATGTTTAAAAATATGGTGGTTCTCAGCTCTTCTGGCCAAACTCATGTATGTTTTTGTGTATTTTAGAATTTAATCTAATACATTCCTTCTTAAAAAAAAAAAAAATAGCGTATTATTTGTAGACATATACACTTTAAAAATACCATTTTAATTCTCAAATTTAATGCGCTTATTTCGACGTTTCATATTTTTTTCTTTAGATATACGATCTTCATAGTATTGTTTAATAATCAAAAACTTATTTACTTATTAATACACAACAAATACTTATAACCTGTTTAGCATTAAAAAAAAAAGTTTAGAATAAAATTAATTAATTAATTTTATTTTAATATGAGTGATTCTGTAAAAAATGTATGTCACTCTTTATCTACCCTATTAAAATTCATGTACGTATCTATCTATGCAACCTCAGAAACCATAGGGCGCAGGACTACAAAATTTGGCACAGGGGTTGCTGGTAGGGGGCTCATGAACGATTAGGGCAAAAAATTCGAAATTTTTAAATAGATTTTTTTTATTTTATGTTTTAGACGAATCTTTGCCTTTTTTTGTGTTCAACCCGTAATTGCTCGAGTTCTAACCAGTTCTAAATGTTTACTCCAATGAGAGATATACATATTACGTTACGCCACGCTGCAATACTAAGAAGCTGTAGCGAGTATTACGATAATTCTTTTACCTCGCATGCAAATAATTAAAGATTATTTGATGGCGCTTAATTATTACCTTTTTCTAAAAAATAAAGAAAAACATTTTATCACAAACATCCACAAAACTTTTTATTCTATTTATTTCCTTATTCCAAAGATATCGTTTTATCGTCTGCTGCCATAGCAACATGATAAATTATATTTCATTAAAAACAATGCACAGTAGTAGAAAAATATTTTTCTACATATTACATAGATACATTTTGGGTTGTACTGATTTTTATTTTTAATTTTGGTTTTAAATTAAATTTATGAACTCCCGTGCGTAGAACGGGTTAAACAGCTAGTCTATCTATATTTAATAAAAGTTGGTATTTTTAAATTAAAGACGGCGTTTTTAAAATGATTAAAACAAAAATGATTTAAAATAAAATAGTTTAATATGGCCACACTGAAATCCATCAACTCTGCTAAACATACATTTATATTTAAAGATAGACATTTCCTTACATTCCAACATTTATGAAAGCATAAAAAATAAATTAATAGACGTTTCCTTATCCATATATATTAAATGGAAATTGATCGTTTTAAAATTAAATCAAGCTTTTTTTAAAAAGATATTATAACCAAAAGAGGTTTAATTTGGCCTGGTTAAAGCCCAACAATCCGGTTTATATGTAAAAAGAAAGAAAGAGGGATGGAATTAATAGTAATTTCTTCTTTCAATATCGGTTAAAGATATACCATTTTTAACTGCTTAAAAATATTCCGTTCTATACGTCTGAACATGAATTCCAACATCACAAATTAATACCTAAAACATTGAAGGAAATGACTCTTAAAAGTTTAAAAATAACTCATTAACGTACCAATTACCAATTTTAATTACCGGTTTTATTCCTAGAAGACATTATAGAATTTTTAAAGAAATTTTCCCCCCTCTCCTTTCAGCTCAATTAGCGTAGAAAAAGTGGACGTCAGATCCCCCAAGGTAATGTTTTAAAACTCAATGATACTTAATGGGCGATAAGTTTATTCTTTATTTTTAATTAGTTTTAATGTGGTATATTTTTTTCTTGCTGAGATTTTATAAAATCCAGGTTGATACAGAGGCTGTTCATACATTTTTTAGACGATTTTGATTTGTTGTAAAGAAGAAACCAATCGCCATTTTGTAGAAATTTCTTTTCACAAAAATTATGTTTTTGAAAATATAAATTATCGTCTGCTACCTGAAAATTTTTAACAGTGTTGCCGGATTGGGATTTTGTCCCCATTTTGGGGGATTTTGAGCCTCCGGAGAAATGTTTGGGGAATATCAACATTTTGGGGAAAAAACTTGGGGATTTATTTCATGTTTTCGGGTTAAAATTTACTGTTACCTGACAACACTGGAACTGGATTCGTCGGTTACACGTATTTTAAGTTATAATACGTATATTGCGCATTTAATTCTAATTCTTTTCTTAATTCGTATTATTTCCTTCAAAAAAGTAATTGATCACAAAAAAAAAAAAAAAAAATGGCGATTTTTGAGTTCGTTTTTTTTTTTTTTTTTTTTTTTAAAGACTCGATTTGGGAAAAAAAATTTTAAGCTTAAATTGGTCAAATAATTTTATAGTGGTAAATTTAACATTTAAAATTTACTTTTTTGACTAAAAACTGATTTGGGGACTTTTTTGGAAAAAAATCACTGAATTGGGGAAAATTGTAGAACTTTTGGGGAAATTGACTTTTGACTAACTGGCAACACTGAATAAGTACATTCAAAATGTCGCTTTTAAAGAAGCAATTGATAGAATACTATGTTTATGTTCTTTCCAAACAGAATTATTCTAATTCAGCTATAAAAAACACCGTAAAAGTCATGTTTTTTCGATATCTAAATCGACGGTAGATAATATTGTCAGTAAGAACGGAAAAAGGGTCAAAGTCTGGCTTTTACCTTAATTACAGATTTTATTCTTAGAAACATATTAAAGAGAGTTTTTAAGAAACTTTTCCCCTCTCCTTTGACTCGAGTTAACTTAGAAAAAAAGTATTTGACGTCAGATCCCCGAGGTATTTTTTTCTTTCTCTCAGCTGACGATAACGATTATTAATCGTTGACGATGACGATTATAATGTGCGTTATATTTATTCTTTATTTTTATTTAGTTTTAATATTGTACTAATTGCGTTCTAATAATGCAACTAAAATTTATAACTAATCATGTGTGATTATCTCAGTATAAGCCATTGCATTTGGATACCTTTATCCCAGACATCCTATATATACAGGGTGTCCCTTCTTATCGCTGACCAATATTTAATTCCTAAACCGTTAGTTTTGCAGGTATAATTCCAATTACAAAAATGTTTCAAATGGTGTTCTCTATCCTATGAAGATATACATTTACGTTAATAGTTATTTTTGAAAAAGTCATGAAATTTAATTTTTTATACGTTTCCCGGGTCTTATAAGTTATGAAAATCTTTCTCCGTAATATAACAAGTAAAACAGTAAAAATTCCATTCTTCCCCGACCCAAACTTACCGAGTTGTGATACTTTGAATTTTATGAATTGTCGGTATTTTTTAACACTTTTCAACGTTTATGAATTCGGTTTGTCTGCCTGTCTGCCCGTATTCTAACTTGCGTCAACATACTCGGATTGCCATGCAATTGATATATGTTATTGAGATTTACAATGGCATGTTCGGTGTTAAGAATAAAATGCGTAGCATTTATAGTTCATTTACAGGGTCACTCAAAAGAATTTCGTTACATTACGGTCTATGGGGAAAAATCGTTTACGGTGTGTTTCAATTGATGTTGCACTGCTTCAAACATATTGAAAATGATATATATCCTTGAGGTGCACTACAAGATGCTTACTACAGAATATGTAGTGCATAGTATTCATTTACAGGGACAGGGCACACAAAAAAAGAAATTCGGTTACAGAATGTCTATGAACAATAAATGCTGGAAGAGCATTTTCCAATTATGGCATGCGTTTTTAAATTTAACTTTTTTTTTTTTTTTTTTTTTTTTTTTTGCATATTACTTGGTGTATATAATTTCTATAGATCTTATACAGGTCTGCACACAATATATCGATTACATTTTCGTTTATTTACGGAAATTACTTAAGGGGAATTTTCAACTATGCTACGCTCTTCCTAAGTGAACTAAATTTTAGAATGCTATGCAGTACATATACAAATATATAGATCCTATACAGGGCTGTACAAAAGGGTTCGGATATTTTCCGACTATTGATGGTAATTGCTGAAATTTGTTTTAAAATGTGTTTTGCATTTTCCAAATTGTTTTCTTAGCCAGTTGAGCTTAAGCCGAAAGGTAGGCCTTCCAGCCCGGTTTGACTTTGTTTTCTTAGCCATCATCTTTCATCTTGATAAACTGTAAAGTTTTATTACAGTATTATGAATATGTTGGAAAATGTTTCATAATCTATATGCTTGACGCATGATTTTTCGTTCTTGTTGGAACCGTAACGGAAAAACAAGTATGTAGGTATGTAACACGTGTATTCCAACATCACAACTTTTTGCTTTAATCTTTTTAAAGAAATGACTCTTAAATGTTACAAAATAATGAATTAATGTATCGCTATTACCAATCTTAATTACCGATTTTATTCCTAGAAGAAATTATATTAAAGAGAGTTTTTACGGAAGTTTCTTTTTTTCCCTCTCTCCTTTAGCTCGAGTAACTTAGAAAAAGTTGTTGACGTCAGATCCCCGAGGTATTTTTTTTTTCCCTCTCAGCAGACGATGATACTTAATGGGCGATAAGTTTATTCTTCGTGTTCTTTTTTTTTTTTTTTTTTTTTTTTAAAGTTTTAACATTGTATCTTTTTGCTGACATTTTTAAAATTCAAGTTGATATATTTTTAGGGAATTCTTTACTTATTTAACTACGTTAAGTATTTTTTCGGTTTTCCATTAATGACATAAATTAGAGGTATTTAAGATTGAATATGTAATTGAATTTTTTAATGATGCCTATTTGGTAAATTAAAAATAATAATTTATCAAAACATTAAAAAAAATGAGTGATATTAAAAAAAATTTATAAAAATTTACCAGAAATAACGAGAGAAAAAAAAACTTTTCTTTTTTCTTTCACTCATTGAAAGTTAAGAAATTATTATATGCTAGCAAACTGCGCTGAATAACATTTGATAAATAGAGTTAAATTGTGATACATTTTTTTTTAAATATGATATTAATTATGGCATCATTGTTTCCTGTTATTTTTCCATACATTCTAACAACTAAAATTTCTGAACGTAGCAAACTGTGATTCTGCGACACAAAATTTTACTTTTTTTTCTATAAATATTTTTTGATTACTTTTATTTATATATATATATATATTTTTAAATATAAATTCATAAAAAAAATAATAATGCAAAAATACAAATGTTACCCTTGTTTAAAATTTGATATACCTTCTGAAAGAAGCATTACTTTTTTTTTTCATTTTTCAATACTGATAGTAAGTAGATAATAATTTGTCTTCGAAATTTACAAAAATATTTATTTTAAAAAAATTTAAAGGAGAAAACACCATTTATGAGGGGGTTTTTCTTTTCTTTTAACTGCGGGAATCAATTTTCAAAAGTTTAAATAATGTGCAATTTTTTTATTTCCTGCTTAAAAAGAAACAGGGCAAAAAATATTTTTTTCTAAAATAAATTCTCTAGCTCTCACTTTATACATTTTTGACACACTAGAATCGGCTGGATTCGGACGCTCAACCTTCCTTTTTGTAACTGGAGACGGTGCCTACGTGCCACTCATGCTTGATGACATCACCTCAGTATTTTTCAGTTATTCTCTGTCACATTTCCTTGATGATTTTTCTCCATAGGAGCGATTTCAAAATGGTTTAATAATGGATTCAATACCGACTTTTATGTAAATATAAATCTAACAGTAGGGTAGGTCGAAAAAACCGAAATTTATATAATCGAAACATAATAGCGCAGGAAAGTTGCCATTGATAATAAGGAATAAATTCGCAAAATATTACACCAAATGGTTAATATCTTTTACCGCCGCAGGGGGCCAAAGTTTCAAAAAATCGAAAAAAAATGGTTAAAAAAAATTATCCAACCATAGCAATACAATTTCTAATAGAATGCAACAGCTACATGAACATGTTAGTAATGTTCCAATAAAATTTCATTATGGTAAAATCATTTGTATTACCGCCGCAAAGACGAAAAAAAAAAAAAAATCAATTTTCCGTTTTTTTTTTTCCAATTTTTATTACATGTCTAGAATTAAATAAATTTACATTATATATAGTAATAACTTATAAATGTCTAGTACTTTTGATCATGGACGTAGGCAACCAAGGGCGAGCGAGGCCGCCCCCTCTTAAATTTGAGAGAAATGGGCTTTTTGAACGTAGTTTGGAGATTTTCTGGGAATTTATTGGGATTTTTTTGTAGAAGGGACCCGAAAAGTAGAAAATAATGGGGAATTTATGTATGGAGTCCTCCTACTAAAAAAAAAAAAAAAAAGACCAAAATTTCCCGGAAAATCCCCAAAATTCCTTCAAAAAGCCCCTTTCTCTCAATTTTAGGGGGGGGGGGGCTTGCGGGCCGCAAACATATGTTTGAGACGCTAGGTGGCCGCGACAGACTTATAAAATAATATACGAGATATTTTGAAATTTGAAGCATTTTAAAGTTTGAAAAAACAAACAAACATTAAATTATTTGAATGGGTAAATAGGCTTCCACAGATTAACACTTCTACACTTTTGGCTATTGACAATAAGAAAGTAAGTAGTAATATTATTTAAACATGTCAGGTCTGTTACTTTTAATGGGTAACACACCTGACAAATTAACATTTTTTTTTTCTTTTTGCTACCATGAGTAAAATTTTTAAACTTAAGATAATATATAACGTTTGTCGAGAAAGCAATGTTACCAAACATTTTTAACACCCAATAGTTCCAGTATTTCCTGTATTCCAAACAATATACTTTGTATAGTAGATATCTACTGCAAAATAGGCCGCGATGATTGTTGTTTGGAAATACTGGTGGAAAACTATTTTACTGTCAATTTTTCGCGAGAAACGTTTAACCCTCATAAGCATTATTAGCTATATAAGATAAGTATCAAACTTAATAATGTAACAAAGAACATTTCCGAATTCTGAAGAACAAAATCAGGTGATTTTCTTCAATAAAGAAGTCTTTTTTTTTTTTTTTTTCCAATGTAAAAACTTTTTTTTTTTTATGTAGAAATATATAGTGAAAAAAATTAATACATAAAAAGTGCAGGCAGGTCTTAAAAGCATTTTATGCACATCTCAAATAATTGCCGAAACGTCAACGAAGGCTCACTGTGCGGAGACGCAAAAAGTTTTCCGTTTCTGTCTGTCTGTTCCGCGATAACTGCCGTAAAAAACGTTCGATTATGTAAGTTGATTTTTGGTGAGTAATGTTGGCGAGACCCGAAATTAGCTGTATAGTTTTCAGTTACATTTGGTTCATTGGTTCGAAAAATAGAGAACATTTCTTTTTAGGTCATAATGCTTTTCAATGGGAAGTCAGACGATTTTTTTTTTTTTTTTTTTTTTTTTTTTAATATTTACAGAAAAGAAAATGTCGCATTAGGATAATTGTAAATGCTAAATTATGGATTCTACATTTACGAAATGGAGATCTTAATTTAATCCGATCGCTTTGAAAATTTGCCAATATATTTGTTAGAATATCGAAATTAATTGTATGAACTATTGGGAAATTTTACGCAATAATTTGAAAGAAGTGAAACATTTTAATTTCTCATTTTTTACAAAAATTTCCAATGCATTTTTCCCCCTCTTTCCTTAAATGGTTGCTAAGCAACTCTATTTCAAAGAATGTCAACGAAGGAAAATTCAAGTGAATCGCATTATTTTGACACGAAATGTTATTAAAAATGGCTAATTTTCAGGTTATATAAGTTTTTAATATGGTTTTTTTTTAATGAAATACAGATGAGAATTTATTTTAACTACTAAAAACTGATTAACAAATAGGTTTTCCAAATGAAAATACTAAAAAGAGTTGAATGTGTAAATTGAATATAGGTCACATAAGAGGAATTTACATTTGTATATTTTATGCACGAAATTTTATTCAATTTCAGCAACATAGGATGTTTAGTAGTTGAAATATAAGTATTCTTTTAAGGATAGGATAAAATATCTTGTACAAAGAGGTGGTTATTCTAATGAAATTGAAATACAGTAAATACACTCAGTCATATACTCGAATAATGAAACAGTACAATTACTGGAAATTGATAATATAAAATTAAAGTGACAACGGTGGGTTCAGGGGGGCGGAGCCCCCCTTAAGAAATGTAACCTTATTCTGAAAAAATACAGTAATAAGTAGTTTATCCTATCATTTATTCGACATAAAATTGTGTTTAATGTGATACTTCTAAAATTTTCGAAACTTTCGATAAATCTTATATTCTTATAAATGTATAAATAACTTTTAAAAAATCTAATTTTAGGCTATCGAATATTATGCAGATTATATTAAAAATGAATGAGATTAATGAACAATGATTTGTAGAGCTGACGTTGAGGCCTCTGATCTGTAGATTTACTACAGTTGCCGAAACGTCAGTTGAGGCTCACTGTGGAGACGAGAAATGTTTTTGGTTTCTGTCTGTCTGTTCCGCGATAACTGCCGTAAAAATTGTCCTATTAGGTTGATTTTTGGTGGGTATGTTGGTGAAGTACCCGGAATGAGCTGTATAGTTTTTAGTTACATTTGGTTTATTCGTTCGAAAAATATAGAACATTTCTTTTTAGGTCATTATGCTTTTCCTGTGGGGATGCAGACGATTTTCAAATTTCATTTTTAACTGAAATGAAAATCGAATATTTGAATAATGAATTTAAACGTAAAATTATTCATGCTAAACTTTCAATAGGGAGGTTTTAAATATATCCAATAGCTTTGAAAATTTGCTGATACATTCATTAGAATTTAGAAATTAATTGTTTAAATTATTGGAAATTTTTTTTGCATCTGTTCGGGAAATATAAAACATTTTATTTTCATATTTTTTACAAATTTTAAAATGCATTTCTTTTTGCTTTGCTCGTTAATTTATGAGTTGCTTAGCAACCGTACTTCAAAGAATATCAAAATAATAAAATTCAAATAACTCGCACTATTTTGCTGCAATATTTGACTATCAAAATAAATTATCTTTGTTTTCTATTGACATATATGAAGAATTTATTTTAAAACAAGTTTATTTTTTTTAATCTCAAGTTACATGAATAAGATGCTCATTAAGAATTTCAGAATATCATGGCATAAACCATGTTTAATGGAACGCTTCTAATTTCTGAAACCTCCGAAGCATTTTATATGCCTAATAAATATGTATGTAATATTTAAAAAAAAATTTAATTGCGGATTCTATGATGCTAAATATTATGAAAAATGAGATTAAAAAACAATGACTTTAAAGCTCACGTTGAGGCTCCTGATCTTCACATTTACTAGTTTTATAAATAGGAATTAATAAGTAGTGTCTCGGGCCGCACATAAAAGTTCGCCGGGCCATATGCGGCCCACGGGCTGTAAGTTGAGTATGACTGATCTAGAGCGTAATCGTCACTTTTGGTGAGCTGATGATTTTTTTTTTTCGATTTTTTATAAATCAAAGTTCAATTTTTAGAGTTTCGTTCATCTCACGAAACCCTATTGCTCCCGCTCCGTTGTCTGTCCGTCACAGAGTCGTTCTTAGAAACTATACAACTCACAGAGTTGAAACTTTGTGTATAAATCAGAATATCAGCTGTAAAGAGCTGAAAATATTAAAATTTGAAAAATTTGTATTATTTTAATAAATAGAGATAAAAAACCAAAATTCTAACAGCCTTTTCCTTTTAAATTTAAACATTTTTCATTATAGCAGATGCCAAAAATTAAAAATCCACGATGAAAGTCTTTCTACAATAATTAATTTTCTATCAGACGATTTCCACGTGAAAAAGGAAAATGAAATAAAAAGTTTCACCCATTGATAAAAAGATAAGTATGAAATAAAATTGATTGACGTCATAGTCGTAATAATAAAACGGAAAATGTCTAATATTTCTCAATAATACAAGGAGTATGAGTATGAGTAAGTAAACAAAGCAGATTAATATCACGTCATTAGAGAATTAAAAAGAAAATCTGAAGTCATATGGGAAGTTTAACGAATTTTTCAGATGTTTGAGAATAATACAAAGCGAGTATCAATATAAATAATAGAGAATGGTAAATATATGAGTTTGAGAAACATATTGAATCGTGATAAAAATCCGATTATGGAAATATTCGCATATTTTAACATTTTGAAGGTATTCAATTTGTTTAATTTTGAAATTATTTTTTTTAATATTGCATTTAGTCCGTATGACGGATATTATTATGACAGAATATAATAGCGGGCTTGGCCCGCTATCCGGCTGGTTTAGATATTCGAAAAAACGAAAAAATAGACCGGTAATTTTTACTTTATAAAAAACATGACTTTTTTTTTGTTGTTGTTGCTAAATGAAATTTGTTTGAATTTATTAAAGAGAGGATAAAGTGTTTTGAAAGGAATATTAAACGAAACCCTTTGAGCGATCTTCGATCACACTTACCCACTTGTTTCATACAGATTTGGCCATGATTACAAGGTAAGTTTAATGATGCGGGAAATGTGATCGATATAATGCACAATTCTACATAACGCACAATCTCGCGTTTTTAGGTTTGCGTTATGAAGACCTACTGTGTATGTATGGAGTATTCTGTAAAAGGATCTTAATTGTATGTTAAAAAAAATTGGATTATTATTTTTTTTAAAAATAGAAATTGAGTTTTTTGGAAAAATTGTTTTATTTCGGGCGGTGAACTACGAAAATATAAACGGGCAAAGCCGGGCCCGGACCCAGGACCCAATTAACCTCTGAAACTCAAACTAGTGGAAACACAGCTGACTTAGGGAGCTCCTTTTCATTTGAGAAAAAAATTATAAATTCTACACACATGGAAACTCATAAGTGCTGCAAATATTATTCAAAGTACCTGGGGGTTCAAGACAGAAAATTCTCAAAATAATAATAATAATAATAATAATAATATATTAAATATCAACACGGTGTTGATATATTTGAACTGTGACTTACGTTCAGAAAAATGTTTGTTGATGAGGGATTTTCATGCAAATCCGAAACGTCCAATTTTAACATGTTTTTAATGTTTTATGTAATTGTAATGTAATGTCTGTAATTTTAATGATTTTAATATAAGTATAAATATGGTCAGACGTAATATTTTTGTTTACTTCAAATACTAAGCATACGTTTGCAAGGATGCACAAAATAATTTCATTACATTATCATCTATGGTCCTTATAAGGGAGAGTCCATGATAATATAAACTAGTAAATCTACAGATCAGAGGCCTCAAGGTCAGCTCTACAAATCATTGTTCATTAATCTCACTCATTGTTAACATAATCTGCATAATATATGATATCCTAAAATTCAATTTTTTTTAAAGTCATTTATACATTTATAAGAATATAAGATTTATCGAAACTTCCGGAAATTTTAGAACTATCAGATTAAACACAATTTTATGCAATTTTTGCAGAATAAGAATACATTCCTTCAAGGGTCGCTTTAATTTTATATTCTCAATTTCCAGTAATTGTGTTATTTCATTATTCGAGTATATGTCTGAAAGCATTTACTACTGTGATTTCATTAGATTAACCCTCTCCTTGTACAGGAGATTTTATCCTATTATCCTTAAATGAATATTTATATTTTTCAACCACTAAACATCTATGTTGCTGAAATCGAATAAAATTTCATGTATTAAATATACGTATACAAATGTAAATTCCTCTTATGAATGATAAACTTATATTCAATTCACACTTTCAACGTTTTTATAATTTTCGTTTGGAAAACCGATTGGGTCATCTTTCTTTAGTAGTTAAAATAAATCCTCATCAATTTCATTAGAAAAAGCATATTAAAAACTTAAATCACCCGAAAATTAGTTATTTTGTTAATATAATGTCGCGTAAAAATAATGCAAATCACTTGAATTATATTTTGTTGATATTCTTTGAAATATGCTGGGCAACCATTTAATGAAAAAAAGAAAAAAAAAAAAGAAATGTACTGGAAATTTTTGTAAAAAATGAGAAATTAAAATGTTTCACATCTTTCAAATGCATGCGTAAAATTTACAATTAGTTCATACAATTAATTTCGAAATTCTAACAAATGTATTAGCAAATTTTCAAAGCGATCGGATTAAATTAAGATCTCCATTTCGTAAATTTAGCATCCCTAATTTAGCATTTACAATTATCCCAATGCATGATTTTCTTTTCGGTGAATGCTAATATTAAAAATCGTTTCCATTGAAAAGCACTATGACTTAAAAGAAAATGTTCTATATTTTTCGAACCAATGAACCAAATGTAACTAAAAACTATACAGCTAATTTCGGGTACCTCGCCAACATTACTCACCAAAAATCAACCTAATCGGACGATTTTTGCGGCAGTTATCGCGGGACAGACAGACAGAAACCAAAAACTTTTCGCGTACCCACAGTGAGCCTTCACTGACGTTTCGGCAACTAGTAAATCTGCAGATCAGGAGCCTCAACATCAGCTCTGAAAGTCATTGTTTTATAATCTCAATTTTCATATTATTTAGCCTCTTAGAATCCGCAATTTAATTTTTTTTATATTACATACATATTTATGGGCATATAAAATACTTCGGGGGTTTCAGAAATGAGAAGTGTTCCATTGAACACGATTTATGCAATGATATTCTGAAATTCTTAGGAAATTCTGATACTTGTAATTTTTTTAGATAAAAAAATGCAAGTTATTTTGATATTCTTCGAAATAGGGTTGCTAAGCAATTTACAAAATAAAGAGGAAAAAAAAAGAAATGCATTTTAAAATTTGTTAAAAATAGGAAAATAAAATGGTTTTATATTTCCTGAACAGTTGCAAAAAAATTTCCAATAATTTAAAGAATTAATTTCTAAATTCTAATCGATGTAGCGGCAAATTTTCAAAGCTATTATTGCATATATTTAAGACCTCCCTATCGAAAATTTAGTATCCGTCATTTTACGTTTAAATCCATTATTCAAATAGGCCATTTTCATTTCAGTTAAAAACGAAATTTGAAAATCGTCTGCATTCCCATAGGAAAGCATTATGACTTAAAAGGAATGTTCTATATTTTTCGAACGAATGAACCCAATGTAACCAAAAACTATACAGCTCATTCCGGGTACCTCATCAACATACCCACCAAAAATCAACCTAATCGAATGTTTTTTACGGCAGTTATCGTGAAACAGACAGACAAACAAACAGACGGAAACTAAAAACTTTTCGGGTCTCCAGAGTGAGCCAAAACTGACGTTTCGGCAATTAACAAAATCACAACGTTATACTTTACTTTAAAAAATCGTAATTTGACAGACCTCTTTCTCCATTCAACATTCACCTCCTCTTCAAGAGAAAATAAAAAATGTCTGTGCCATTTATTCAAAAAAATTTTAGCCCCACCAATATTACTTACCCATCATACGTAGTATAGGGTAAGTCTTGTAATCGTTTTGAAAATCGAAAAAAAATTTTTGACGGATTTACACGTTTCAGACACTGGAGATTCCGAAAAACATATATTTTTAGAAAAAAATTTTTGCCGTCCGTCTGTGTGTCTGTAAACGCTCTATCTCCCGAAAAAAATTGAGATAGAGACTTGCAATTGGGTATGTACTTAGTATGTAATAATGGGAATAAGCCTATTTCATTTCAATAACCTCGATTAACCGGAACTATTTTTTTCGGACTCTCGAAATATTCGTTCTGATAAAAGGTATATAAAAATTTTCGAAATTGTTTATTTTAAGAAATGAACATAAAAGACAATAAAAAAACATAAATTTTGCATAAAGCATGAAGTCGATCGGATAATTAGTTGCCGAGATATTTGGAATCCTATTTTCCACACTCTTCGATTTTTCATGACCCTGTATTTCATCCAAATTTCACTTCAAAGATATATTTTAATTGGAAATTGGACGCTTAATCAGATGCAATAAACCGCTAGTTAATAGGATTATTATTTTTGGAGTTATAAGGAAAAACCTCTTTCAAGCAATTCAGTAATCGAGCCTTTAAAGTTTAGGACGTCATCAAGCCACGATTTTATTTGAATTGCAATGCATTTTATAAGTAGTTTACACATTTTTATTTTAATATTTTACATTATTCATATCCATGATGGGTAAGTATGACGGTGGCCTCCAACGACTAGTTTTTCGAAAGCTGGCGCAGGCATGAGGTATAGAGCATGGAAAGTTTTTGGTTTCTTATGAAATCGTTTGATATAAATCGGTATATTCAGTTCGTTTGTTAAGATAACACGAACAACATTTTTCGTGAAATAATTGCTCATGTGGTACGAAATTTTGTTACGTTTCGTTGTGGCTGTCCATTAGAGTTTTTTCACGGATCCGGTACAACCCGAACCGTACCCGACAAAAAAATTTCGTCAACCCGACACCTACACGATACACTTTAAACCTGTATCCGAAGTGAAAGAAAATTAATCCATACTTTAATACAGTTATGGAAAAGTGATCTACAATTGTGTCTCTAAAATCAAATTTATCTTTTTGTGTATAAAAATGAACCCATATACAATAATTAACATTCAAACATATAGGTTTTTACATTTCAAAAATATTCAGGACTTTCTTTTGAAAAATCAAGTAAAACCAAACCCGGCCCAAAATAGTAAAAATCTAACCCGAGACACTTAAAATCAATCCAACTCGCAATGAAAAAAAAGTAGCGTCACCCCGACCCGACGCGAACTGCGGGACGGGACGGAATCGCGTAAAATCGAGTTTCTCGACCCGATGCAGAACGCTACTGTTCCCCAATCGAGATATGTCGGCTTGTAATCTCGGTTTTGGTCTTTTTTTCAGTCACCTCTCCGGGAGGGAGGGGGGGGGTTGGCATCCCGGGAGCAAGACCCCCCTCTCCCCCCTTCCCCCCAAAAAAAAAAATCGCACTGCATTACAACTAATGAACTTTACATTTATATACTATAAATTTATGTATTTGCTCCTCTTCCCCACCCGGAACAAATGGTCTGAAAGAAACACTGTTTGTAATGGTTCGTAAGTAACTGGAAGTTCCAATTATTTAGCTAATAATAATAACAACAATAATAATAATAATAATAATCGGTACAGCCCTTCAAAACGGTATCGCTAGGAATCGTAAAAAATCCAATTTTAGATAGGTTTCTGTCGTACCAGGTGTAATTACATACTATTTCTTCAATCGGTGCCCCCCCCCCCCCCCCCCAAAAAAAAAAAAAAAAAAAAAAAAATCTGTTTGAGACAAGATTCTATTATAGACAGTTTCCGTTTTCACAGGTTTAATAGTAATTACAATAATCATTCTACCTTACCTAAACAGCCATAACATGTTTTGTTAATTGCAGATGTTACGCAGGCAAATTTTGACCATGGGACAAAGGGGTATTAATTACAAAATTGGCAGTGGAATTAAAAAAAATATATATAATAATAATAATTATTATTATTAGTTTCCTTCTACATAGTGATTGCATTATTTTTAAAGAAAATTTTCAATTTCTGCAGGTGCTAGTATATTTAAATAATTAATTTACTAAAGGTTTAGAAATTGAACCTAAAAAATGGGATATTTTATGATTTTTTAATATTTATTGCATTTTTATTCTTCCATGGTAATTTTTTATTTCAAGACGATAATGTTCCCTTTCTTTTCTTTCCCTTTTTTTTAATAGTACGATTTTATTGAATTAAAAAATAGTCTCTAATTTATTCTGATGTAATTTGGAAATTATTTCTATAGATTTTTAAAATAAATTTTAGTGTTTTTTAAATATATATATATATATTTTTAATTATTTATTTAATTGAAATAATAATTAATAATTTTTGTTTAACTTATTAAGCGCTTTACGATTTCAGAATTTAAAATTAAAAGAAAACAAAAAAGAAAATAAATTATAACTTTTTATTTGGAATAAAAAAAAAAAAAAGAAACTGAAAGTAAATGGGAGAAGGGAAACAAAATTGAGAAAAATGAAAAAAAAAAAGTTATTTTATTTTTACACAATGAAACATTTAATGCTATGAAAATAGAAAATCTTCAGATTAATTTATTATTTTGAAAAACATAATGAAAAAAAAATACATAAGTTATATATATATATATATATATATATATTATATACATAATTAAAATTGCAAATGAATCTTAAACAAGAAAGAAAAATGATGCGTCAAGCATAGAATATGTAATACTTTCCAACATTTACAAAATATTTTTACAAATCTTTACCGTTTAATAAGGTGAAAAATGATGTCTAAGCAAACAATTTGGAAAACGCATTAACACATTTAAAAATCCAATTTCAGGAATTAACCAACAATATTCAGAAAAATATCTGAACTCTTTTGTGCAGCCCTGTATAGGATCTATAGATTTGTATATATATTAAATAGAATGCTAAATTTTGGTTCAGTTAGGAAACGCGTAGCACAGTTTAGAATCCCTCTTCTGGAATTTCTGTCAATAAACGGAAATGTACTCGCGAACTTTTGTGCTGCCCTGTATAGGATCTATAGAAATTACACACACCAAGTAATAGACAAAAAATGAGTTTAATTTAAAAACGCACTTCCAGCAATTATTGTTAACAGACAGTATCGAATTCTTTTGTGAGTCCCTGTGAATGAATGATGAATGCTATGCACACACTATTCTATAGTATGCCTCTTGCAATGCACCTTATTGATATATATCAGTATCAATTTCAATATGTTTGAAATAATGAAACATTATTAAAATAAACAGCAAACGATTTTTCTCCCTACACCGTAATGTAACAGAATTATTTTGAGTACCTCTGTAAAAGAACTGTAAGTGCTATGCACACCCTATTCTATAGTAAGCCTCTGATAGTGCACTTCAGTGACAAAAATAGATTTAAATATATTTGAAATTGTGTAACATCATTAAAATACACCGCAAATGATTCCCCCCTCCCCATAGACAATCATGTAACGGAATTCTTTTGAGTGTCCCTGTAAAAAAAAAAAAAAAAAAAAAAAAAAAAAAAACTATAACTGCTATACACTTCATTTTCAATACCAAACATGCCATAGCAAACCTCAATAACATATATCAATTACATGGCAATTCGAGCATATTTACGCGACTTAGAGTCAGGGCCGTGCAGAAAGACCGCGAGCCCCGGTAATAGTTCCAATGCGGGCCCCTTACTATAAGCCTGATAAAGTAAAACCTGCTTAGACGAAAACGTACTGGAAATTCCATTTTAAATAGTTTTTTTTTTTGTCTTAAAAATGTACAAATGCATGGAATTATTTTGGCTAGACCATGATTTTTTCTACTTTTACAGAATTCCGTTATAAACAGCCTTTACTGTATTACAAAATAAATATGTTGGATAGTACTTTTTTAGAAAATTTATATAGTGTTTTCTTACAATTTTATTATTTTTTTTTTACAGTAGTATTACAGTTTATGTTGCATTGGTAACACCTTTTCATATAAAGACTTCTATGGAAATTTAAAATATACTTACATTTTAATTCAATTCATCAGTTAAGTCGCCGATTTTCTGACGCTATTGCAACTTTTGTTATTGTGTTTTACAATTTAGAAAATACTTGTTCTATAAAACATAAATAAATAAATGCCTGCCTCTTTGCTGTGTGCGTTCTGCTGATTTTTAATAAAAGCTGGATTTTGTTTCGAACGTAAAATGCCTCCTGAACACCTCCAGTCTCCTCCTAGCCAGTTCATAAAGACGTTCAAGCAACTTCTGACTTTTGAATTTTATTATTTATTAGTTATTTTAATTAAAATTTCTATGTAAAAAATACCAGTCTACTTTTTCTGGTATTTAAAAACCAGTACCAAAAGTCGGGCTCCCTAGGAGCCTCTGGCCCTGGTAATTTGTACCGGCTCTATCCCCCTCTGTACGGGCCTGACAGACAGACGGCCAGACGGCAGACAAACCGAATTCATAAACACTTTTCAACTATGTTGGAAAGTGTTAAAAAAGGAAAATAAATTGATGTTTAACTTTTAGTAAATTATTAAAAATAATTTTCTGAATTAAAACACATGGTGTTATTAAAACACAAATTAATTGTATTTCAATATTAATAGTAGTATGTAATACAAAATTTTATTAAGTATAGCTAGAAAAATTCATTGAAAAGTCTTTTTAAAACCAACGAAAGAAAAGAAGAAGAAGAAGAAGAAGAATAGAGAGGATGAGGAAGAGTAAAAGAAGAAACTAAACGTAATGATGATAAGCATGAAAAAGTTGCTATTCTAAACAAAGGCGAAAACGTTTAATCCCGATTTTCTTATTTCTGTACAATCAGTTTAATATCTTGGCTTCTAAAAAAAAAAAAAAAAAAAAACTTTTATTCTCACCTTATTTTTTTTACTTTAAGTTTTAAAATAACTTAATAAAATAAGCTACAGAATAAAGAAAATAAAAAATTGAGACATGTGAAAAAATATTCAAAATATATATTTGAAAATTAAAGAAACAAAACTTTTAAAAGAATTTTATAAAAAATAAATTATTATTTTTTTCTATAATAAAATGCATTTTTAATAGTAATCAAAAGAAAAAAGAAAATGTTTAATCGATATAATAATATATATATAAATGCATATTGCATGTTAATCATGATTTATGCATTATCTTGATAAAATTATGTAGCTGTTAATTGTACAATTCTGACTAAATTTTCTAACTAAAAATTATTTTCTGGAAAGAAAAAGAACCCTTCCTTTTTATCAGTTTTTATGGAATTTAAATATTTCTTAGTTCTTCATTAAATAAATAGATTGTAAATCTTTTTTTAATAAAATATATCCATACTTAAATTAATTACCTTAAATTTAAAACAAAATAAAGGTAAAACAAGAAAATAAAAAGATTGTTTGTTGATTGCGAGTTTAAAAATCTAGTAACATATCCCCTTTATTTACGTTTTCCTGTCTTCGATTTTTTAAATTATTATTTTCGTTTGATAAATAAAATGCATATATTATGCACTTATATTACAATTCTATTTATCTTTTACTTTCTGTATTTTTACTCTGTTAGTTTTAAAAACCTAGCAAAACAGGCTTTTCTTTAACAGAAGATTGATTTTTAATTTCTTACATATTTTCCTCAAGACTGCGAGAAACGCTATTAATTTCCATATTAAAATAATAATAATAATAATAAAACAAGTGTTGATCGCGCCGAAACAATATTTCTATTTATAATCTTTATATCGAAATTTTTTCTTTTATATGTCTATATTTTGTTTGTTTTTATATTTCTTTTCGTTTACATATTCTTTAATTTTTATTATGTAATTTAATATACTTCTTTTTCCATTTTTCATCACCCCGAATATTTTAGTTATTTTTAATTTTTAACTTAAATCCTTTTCATAAAAAAATTATTTTTCATTTCATATTTTTTATTTTGTAGTTATGTTATCTTCTTTTTTCCATTTTTCATCACTTCAAACGATTTCCTGTTATTTCCAATAAATTTATACATATTTAAACGAAATTATCACAATTACGATAAAATAAAACGTATTTGACTTCTAATAAATTAAAAGAAAACTCTAATTACAATTAATTTTAACGAGCATTCTTCGATACTAGAAATATTTTTTAATTCCCGAAAGCTAATTCTAAATATCCATTAAGTTATTTCCAAAATAACTCTTTCTCCTTCATTTTTTTCGAAATACTTTTCTTTTTAAGATTCTTTTAAGTTGAAAAAAACTCCTTGGTCAGTTTTTTTATTTTTATTTTTTACCGATTTAAAATATTTCTTGTATCAAAAAACGAGAGTTCTTTTTTTACGTAAATATTATGTCAAATGAAAATGTTTGCGTTTGAGAGTATTTTTCTAACACTGTAGATGTAGTACAGCGTCGCTTTGTCGTGGGATTCATTGAAGTAAAATTAAAATCATAATTTTTGAAAACTCAAAATAAATTATGGGTAAGTAAACTTTATTTTTTAACATTGCAGTGTTATATGATGTGTCATGAGCGGGTATAATTTGTGCTTTCTTCCCTGATAATTGTAAATTTGTCAAATTCGAACAATAATATCTAAAATTTAAAGCCACTAACCTTTCCCGCCATTTTGTATGAGTTATTGCTAGATGGCTGTTGAGTAGCTGCGCACATTAGCATGAAAAACTAATCAGTTTCTGTGTAATGCGCTATTAATAATAAAATCTGAATTCGTCACAGTATATAACGTACGTTTCCTGTCACATACCACTATTTCTTGTCAATAATCACCTTAATTATTAAAATTATGGCGTTAACAATCATCCGTTTCCCGCGTTTTGCAGCATCGCATTTATGGATTCTGAACAAAAGCTACATGGGGATGTAATAGGTGGGAGGGGGGAAATTAGTCCCCGATCCTATCGATTGACAATTTTTAATTTTTTACAACATTAAAAACATTCTATCTGTTAAACCTGTCAAAAAATGAAATGCGAAACTTGTTCTATCCTAATTCGCGCCCCTTTCAATGTGTGTTTGTTTATAAATTTATAATCATTAAGCCTTTTTCTTTTCTCTCTTTTTTTTTTTTAAGTGCTCAGAAGATACGCATTTTTGATCGGTATCGATTATTTAAACTAAGCTTTTCAAAACGACAAATACAATGGCAGTTTAACATTATATTCTTAAATTGTATTATTGTTAGTAGTGACGGCAGGCTGTAGTTCAAATAGTAAATAAACAAATACTTCATTGGTGGTGATCGGGAGTTATGTTTTCTAATAAAGGTTTGTAAATTTTTAAAAAACATTTCATTTTAATGGAGTACATTCATTAACGTGGTGTTGACCTTTGTTTCACATTTGTTTTACTACGTTTTCCGACAATAGGCATTTTT
Organism: Maratus michaelseni; assembly: GCA_963931845.1. Classification (NCBI taxonomy): domain Eukaryota; kingdom Metazoa; phylum Arthropoda; class Arachnida; order Araneae; family Salticidae; genus Maratus; species Maratus michaelseni. Next base: position 264,625,596 of record OZ007600.1, on the reverse strand, counting down.
AAATGCCACTTCTATCTTTTCGAGTAGCATAATTTTTTTCTTCTCCGATGATTCGGATTTGGATTGTTAAAATGTTTTTGGATTATCAATTATCATCGATTTATACATAATAAAATATTTATTTTAAAGAAATTGCAAAATTAAATGGTTTGACAAGTTAGATATTTTTTAATTTGTTAGATTATTACTGATGTCTGTTGTTTTTGAACTTTGATTATATTATTCATTGTGTCATTAAAAATTACCTATCCAAGAAAATAAGTGTACTTTGATAGAAAAAATAATCCTTTTAATTTTTTATCACATTTTTTAATTACATATTCATTTTATATCATTTTTTTAATACTTTTAAATTATATTTTAAAATTAGTATTCTTTTTTTATCATACTGATTAAAGATTGTTGTAAAAAATTATCTGTATTTTATCCAGAGGTTTTCCAAAAATTTGTTGGAATTATTTTTAATTTACTTCAAACTTATAGATTGGCATTTTGAAAAGCCATATAGAAAAGTGATTGTGCATATAGGAATTTATCCGGATTTCAGGAATTTTTTTAATTATTTTTCAGTGACTTTTAAAAGAAAAATATGTGATGGAAATTTAGAGAGTATTTAATAATTTAATAGTGTTTATGATATTTGCAGGGATCTTTTAATGTCAAAGTTTATTGTACAAGATTTTATCACACCCTCTATTATTTTTATTTCTTTCATATAATTTCAGGATTTTTTAAGTAGCATTGCAAACACTCTTGACGTTTTCAAACAATAGGCATTTTAATTTAAATGCCAGTTGTATTTTCTTGAGTACTGTTATATTTCTTCTTTTTTCTTCTCCAATGACTGATTTAGAAAATTAATTTGTTAATTTATTTAGATTATAGATAAAATTTATAGATAATAAAATGTTTATTTTAAAGAAATAGTAAAATTAAGTGATTTGACAAGCCACATATTTTTTAACTAATTGTGTACACCGCTGATGCTGATGTTTTCCAACAAACAGCATTTTAATTTAAATGCTAGAGTTCTAGCTTCTCTAGTATTATTTTGTTTTTTCTTCTTCAGTGATTCAAATTTAGAAAATGAATTTGATAATTAAAATTTATTTAGATTTATGGATAAAATTTATTAGATAATAAAATATTTATTTTAAAGAAATTGTAAAATTAAGTGGTTTGACAAGCCACATATTTTTCTATTATGTATACACAACTGACGTCTTCCAACAATAAGCATTTTAATTTAAATGTTAGAGCTCTATCTTCTTTAGTACTATTTTGTTATTTTCTTCTTCTGATTTAGAAAATGAATTTGATAGTTAAAATTTATTTAGATTATCAATTAGCATCAACTTATAAATAGCGATGCACCGAATACTGCTTATTTGGCACTCAAAACCGAATATTTGGTCCAGTGGAATACTTTAATATCTGGCTGGTGAATAGTGACTCATTTTGAAAATAATATTTTTTAACGTTATCAGAAAAAGGTAGTACAAAATTAATTTGCAACTCACCAATATTATCCCATAAAAAACAATATTAACAAAAAGAAATACTAATATATTTTCACAAAAATGAAATTATAGGGTTTATGTTCATACTACAAAATAAGATACTTGCCATGAGGAGCTTTTCCATTTAAATTCTGTTAGAAAACATTTGTCGCAGGAAAAGTAAGTAATATGTGTGTAGGAAAAGAAAAAGCAACTTCAATGGGATGTTTAGTAATTATAAATAACCCAGATTTAGAAGTAAGAAAAACAGAGAAATTACTTAAATCAGGGATCTGTTTAGAAAGAAATTGGGTCCTTTAAAGGATCCTTCACAAAACTTTTCATTTCAAAACAGGACCCTTCTCAAAATTTTTCATCTTAAAACAGGACCTTTTACAAAATTTTTCATCTTAAAACAGGATCCATCACAAAATTTTTCATCTTAAAACAGGACCTTTTACAAAACTTTTCATCTTAAAACAGGACCCTTCTCAAAATTCTTTGTCTTAAAAATAGGCTTTTTACAAAATTTTCCATCTTTAAACTGAATTTTTTACAAATTTAATCATTTAAAAATAAAATCTGACCTGTCACTTTAACATACATAAAGAAAATATGTGTATTTTACATCCATATATTTTCTTTAAAATGTATAAACAAGAACCTGGGTATAGTGATAATTTCAAATTCACAAAATTAGGATTAGATTTTTCACAAATATGAAAAGCTGTTTACAATTTCACAAAAACAGGACCCTGGGAAAAAAGCCTGGACAGACCCCTGCTTAAATGTTTATCTTTTTATGTACAATGACCCTGAATAACAGAAAAAAACCTACTATGTATATATTATAATAAGCAAAAGACAAAACAGGATTAAATTTCAATATTTAATTACTATGAAGCATTGGTTTTTAAATCACTGTAACTTAATTAATGAATTTAAATCTATTATTAACATTTGAATGACATAAAATTATAATATGTTTTTATATATATGTGTATATTTAAAGTTTTTCTTCCTTAAGCAAGTATAATATAGAAATAAATATTACTATTGAATTTTAAAAAGGAGAAGGTATTCAGCCGGCTACCGAATATTCGTTAAGATTTTGTGCCGGATAATTGGTATCTGGTTTCCAGCAAAAATAAAATCCACATCTGGTGCATCCCTACTTTACTTATAAATAATAAAATATTTATTTTAAAGAAATTTTAAAATTAAGTGGTTTGATAAGTCACATATTTTTTAACTATTATTTATTATTATTTAAAAGCAAATTCGTACAGAATATTGGGTTGGCAAATAAGTTCGTTTGGATTGGTTTTTAAGATTGAAAAAAGAACAATAATTTCTGCCCACCCTATTTTATTTAATCAATTATGTAATTGACCATTACAGTGATACCACCAGGCTCTTGAAATCGTGGGTCCCTGGGACCCAGACATTTTAATAAAACTGAGTCCTCTTTTAGAAATGAGACAAATTTAATGTATTTTATACAACATATCACTCTTTTGCAATCTTTCAACAGAAAAATTATGCATCCTGAAAGACCCATAAAAATTTGTGGGTACTTCTCTATTATCCTGTCGACCACTTTTCATAACAAAAAACTATCGCCAAACTGTAAGATTAAATGCCAAAAATGCTGTCCCATTTACTTGATGTCAGAAGCATTATATGTGTTTCTTATGTCATCCATTTGTTAGAATATTTAGGTATAAAATTAAATAGGTATATCTTTAAAATTTAAATGTTTTACGCAATTTTAAATTATAAAATCATTATTGATGTTGATGTTATTTTTTTTCTAGTTATGTTTTCTTTTCTATAAAAAATTCAAATGCAAGAAAATAAAAGTATATTTGAAAGGAAAAAAATTCTTTTTATTTTTAACTCAATTTTTATTTCCATATTCTTTATTATATATCTTTAAACCTGTTTATACTTTATTTTTTAAAATTAATAGTATTCCTTTTTCTTTATACATACTACATTTGTTATAAAAATGTATCAATATTTTATTCAGATGCTTGCCAGATTTTTGCAAGTCCCCCCACCCCCCCCCCCACCCCCCCAAAAAAAGAAAAAAGGTGCCTGGCTTTGTTTATTTTTTTTAATGTCTTAAAAAAGCCATCTTAAATTTAAAAGGGCCAGCTTTTTTAGATACGAATGTTTTTTTTTTTTTGTCATTTTACATTAAATTTGTCTTACTATATCCTCGTGGTGCATATATGAGTTATTTTGTTTGTTAAGCAGTTTATTGAAAGTTATAAATGATTAACAAGTAAAATTGTTGCTGACTAAAAGAAGCAAAGTATAAAGGCAGTATGTCTAAAAGAATAGGCCATTATTGAGAAAATACAGATTTTTGACTGCCTCGGGGGCTTGGGGGTGCCAGAACAATCCTTGATTAATGAACTCATTCAAGATACTTACAAGGTCTATATGCATTGTCCCAATTAGGTTTGAAACAGGTATTGTTGATTTAAATCATGATTAAAATAAACTTACTTTAAAGAAAAAAAAATCTTTGATTTAAATCAACTTAAAAAAAATATTTCTAATTTAGGTCAAGATATTTTGTGTAATAAATATGTTTTGACAAAAATACACTGTGTCATATAGGATGCTCATATGATGTTCCAGGGTGTTTGTATTTGTATGATCATGGGACAAACTTGGAGGTTGGTACACGACACTGTAACTGTAACAAACAGTTATTGTTTTGGAAAGCAGGGTCGGAAATCCATTTATAGAGTCAAAAATACAGGTCGTCTCACTCCAATCCGAAGTTGTGTTTTTGTTCCTAACTTTAACATTAGTGAAGATATTTTAACAAAATTTGCAACATTCATCTTTGTAGTGTTTTCTTTTTTTTACTGTTTAAATATTTTAATCTTTCTGATATACTCATGAAGTTATTTTTAAATAGAAATGCGTGAAAATTGCTGGCAGGCATTATTGTTTAAGCACTAAAAAATAAAAATCAATCATTTTTAATTTTCTTATAAATGTGGTCTTTTTTTAATTGTATTGGATTGCTTCCTCAAGTTGATATTTCCATGATTGTCCACCCTCAGAAATTTTTCTTAAAATGCAAACTTTGAGAAAATTTTCTGCCAGATTCTTTGCATTTATAAGAAAATGGGAAACTATGATTTCTTGGTATCTGGATAAAACATGTATATTTTGTATATTTACTAATATACCTGAAAATTTCATGCACTTATGAAAGATAATTAATTCAGGTATATGTCAGAAAATGTCAATTTGGATCTAAGATATAAAACTGCTAATGAAAACGTGACCTCCCCCCCAAAAAAAAGTCATGACCCCCTCTAAATGGAGGGCTGGATCCGCCTTTGAATTGTAAGCATATTGTAAGGAAAGATTTCATTAAAAGTATCTTCACTACTGTTAAAGTTATGAACGAAAACGCGAATTTGGATTAGAGTGAGATGCCCTGTATTTTTGACTCTATAAATAGATTTCCGATCCTGCTTTCCTATACAAAAATTGCTTGTTACAGTCAGGGCTGGATTTTTGCCGGCAGAAACTGGTTTCTGCCATGCCAGTGGCAGAAAGTGGTTATAACCGGTTTTAACCGGCAGAAACTGGCATAAACACATTTCGTGACATAATCTGAGACATTTTTAATAGTATTAAATTCCTTAAGTACATTTTATTCAGGTAAAATAACAAATAAAGTACTGTGGATAGTTTTAATTTAAAATAAATAAATTTGTATTAGAGAAAATGAGTAATGTAACATAAAATTTTTGTTATAATATTGTTGTGTAATTTTATATATAAACAATTATTAGAGTATTTAAAATAGAAAATAATATCCAATACTTATTTTAAATTAAACACTGAAAAGAAAAGAAAAATAATCAATACTTACTCAAAATACTTTTCTGTAATTTAACATAATAATTTAATAATAACTGTAAAAAACTTTTCCATAGAAATGTTATACAGCTCCAAATCAAAAAATTAGAATAATTAATTCCATTTGTATTTGGAATTGCATTTAGCTTTATTGCTTTATATTTCACTGTAGTACAATTGAAAAAGAATGGCGGTGGATGTTTTAATACATTTGCATGTTAATAAAGAAAATTAAAACTGTAAAATATTAAATTTTGAGTGAATATTTTAGTGTTGTAAAATTATTTTCATTTTTCAAAATATTAAAATATTAAAATAGGTGGTTAAAAAAATTAGAATACATACTTATGAATTTTTCTGATTGCCCTGATGCTTATTTTATCATTGCATAAAAATAAGCATTTTTGGCGCAATAGATATTGCGAAAAAACTATTTCCATAACTTCTCCATAAACTATTTTAATACTAAAATTTCCATAAACTATTCCATAACTATTTTTCCCTTTTTTTAAACACATATTTACAATGCATTATTCTAATATTTTGAACCTGGTAAATGGTTATTCTAATATTTTGATTTTTTTCAAGTATGAATAATTATTTTAATTTTTGTATTATTTCCTTTGATTTTAATGCTAAAAGATTCTACAAACTATGTAGATTCTAGTTATTGTAGATTAAGTTTGATCCTGTATTACTTTTTGTATAAGCGATACATAAAAAACCTTTTTAAACAGTTCCTTTTTTCCTATTATTCTAATTTTTTAACTTGGAGCTGTAGTTATATGTGGATCTTGTAATTCTGTGAATTTAAAAACATTTCATTTAAATACAGTATTCAAAGGAACAAATCTGACTTCTTTTTAGGGTTTCGTTCATCTCACGAAACCCTATTATTCCCGCTCTGTTGTCTGTCCGTCACAGAGCCATTCTCAAAAACTATGTAACTTACAGAGTTGAAACTTTGCGTATATAGCAGAATTCCCTCTATAAAGATCTCAAAATATTAAAATTTGAAAAATTCGTATTATTTTAATAAATAAAGATAAAAAACAAAAATTCTAACAGCCTTTTCCTATTAAATTTAAACAGTTTTCGTTATAGCAGATGCCAAAAATTAAAAATCCACGATGAAATTCTTTCTACCAAGGCCCCCTTATCATAGTATTATATAAGGGATGTTATGATAAGGGAGTCTTGCTTTCTACATTAATTAATTTTCTATCAGACGATTTCCATGTGAAAAATGAAAATGAAATAAAAAGTTTCACCAATTGAAAAAAAATATTAATATGAAATAAAAATGATTGACGTTATAGTGGTAATAAAACGAAATTTTCAAAGTTTTCTCAATACAAGGAGTATGAATGAGTATGTGTATGTACACAAAGCAGATTAATATCACGTCATTAGAGAATTAAAAAGAAAATCTGACGTCATATTGGAAGTTTAATGGATTTTTCAGATGTTTGAAAATAATATAAAGCGCGTATCAATATGAGTAAAAGAGAATAGTAAATATAATTTAATCATGATAAAAATCTGATCATGGAAATATTCGCATATTTTAACATTTTGAAGGTGTACAACATGTTTAATTTTGAAATTATTTTTTTATATCGCATTTAGTTCGCATTTAGATATTATTATGACAGAATATAATAGCCGGCTTCGCCCGCTATCGGGCTGGTTTGTATACTCGAAAAAATGAAAAATTAGACCGGTAAATTTTTAAATAAAAAACCAAAAAGCATGTTTTTTTTTGGAGGGGGGGGGGGGGGGGGGGTTGCTAAATGAAATTTATTTGGGTTTATTAAAGAAAGAATAAAGAGTTTTTGAAAGGAATATTAAACGAAACCCCCGATCTTCGATCACACTTACCCACTTGTTTTAAATTTAAGACTGTTAGTTGAAAATGTTCCAACCACACATATATATATATATATATATATATATATATATAATATTCCATATAGTAGATAATCTTTAAGTTATTGCATTATATTATTTATTTAAAAATTCTCTGAACAGTGATTTGTTAAAATATAGAAATTTTTTTTTTTTTTTTTTTTTTTTTTTAACTTTTAAATAGAAATTCAACTGTAAATAATAATATTAATAGTTAAATTTGTACAGCTTCAGATTACCATTATGAAAATTTCTGTTTTTGAAGTAAAAGAAAATTAGTACAGTGGGTGATCGGTTAACGAACTGTTCGGTTTACGAACAGATCGGTTACCGAACACTTTTGCGAGAGATTTTTATGTTCGGTTAACGAACGCCTCACAAAACAAAGCTAAGAAGAAGCAATGCTTTGTTTCAGATTTGCAGAGCTGTATTTAATTTCATCTACCATTTTCGCCATTGAGAACATTTTGACAGTTGTATACTTATGGCCTAATTAATTCAAGGGCTACCGGGGATACGGGCCCTACATTTTAAGGCCCTCAAATTAGAATGAACAATACAGAAACATTAATTTTTATATTTTGCGTCCCCTTTTTAAAGAAATATTTTTAATTGGAAGCTAATTATTTTAACTGAAATTTAGTTCCTAAATAATTACCAGGCTCTAGGCTCCACTTGAGCTTTATCGGCTCTGCAGTAAACACGATCTTTTAGAGAACTAATGAAGTTTTTGACACGTCAAAGTGATAAACTGATATGATTTAATGCTGCAGTCAATGAATGTGGTCGTTAAAGTTTTTACAAAGGGCATGTCATATATTTTTTAAGTACGGCACGACACGGACAAAGCCATGAAACTTCGATCTGTCTATATTATATGCGGACATATATTAACCATATTAAAATACGGAGATTAAAAACTCCAGAAAGAAAAAATAAGCTTTTGTCAAATATTTAATGCCCCACAAACTAAAAAAAAAAGCATGATTCAAGGAAGGACAAGTCTATATGTATGTAATGTATGTTTTATTATCATTACATTTAAATAAATTTAGGAAGAATTTATATTAATTGTTTTATATTATTTAGCTTTTAAAAACGAATTAATTGAATTCCCATACAACTCTATGCTAAATCTATGATCGGTTAACGAACAATTCGGTTAGCGAACATGGTTTTGGAACGGATTAAGTTCGTTAACCGATCACCTACTGTATTATATAAACAAAGTATATTTATATGACCTTTTTGAAGCTTTTTGCTACTTTGAATAACATTCATAATCTTTAGTTTTAATTTTTAATTTAATTGTTTACATATCAAATACATGTAGGAATTATGAATCATTGCAGTTAAAGTTCTTATTATTTCTTAGTTTCTGCCACTTTTTGCCATGCCGGTTTTAACCAGTTATAACCACTGGTTTTAACCACCCCGGCAGAAACTTGCCAGCCCTGGTTACAGTGTCCTATACCACCCCTTCAATTTTCTCCCATGATTGTAGAAACACCTTGTATATATGACATATGTATAAGACGTATATGATGTATCTGTAACATATAAGACGTAAATTATCTGTATATAATGATGTACATGACAAATATATGACTGTTTGGAATATATATATATATGCATATATACGGTGCATATTATAACCTTTGCAATAATCTTGACTAAGTCATAGGCTGCAACCTTGACATAATCATAATTGTGGCGGCCGCTATAATACGACACAGTTTCCCTCAGACAGTTTCGGCAGGGTGTTGCACCGTGCTTGCTTTTTAGTTTGCATACTATATACAAGTTGTAATGCATTTTAAAAAGCAAAATAAAAATATGGAAACAATTCATGTAAACTTGTTCATTTTCTATTAGCTACAAATACTTACAATAAGATAGTATTTCAAAAAGGATTAAAAGCAGCTACTTTTATTTATATGAATAGGGTAAATTTATATCACTTTTTTAGTTTTTCAGATTTATATGTAAACTAAAAATTAAATTATCATATTTTGATGTTATGATTTCAGTGATAAATTTTCATTCAAAAAAATTAATTCTCTCTAGATTCTAAATATCTAAATATGTGCATTCAAAGACAGCTAAAATGTGCCTGTGTTTACAAAAACAAAAGAAATATAATAATCCTTTAAATAATAAAAAAAATTCTTAGCATTTCATTTTAATCATCGACATCACTAAGCTTTTGGTATCCTAGATTAGAGTATTGCACGTGCTGGTTGTACCTACCCAGGACCGTGCAAAGAGAAAACTGCGCCCGGGACAAAGTTTCATTTGGTGCCCCCCTTTCTTTTTGTGACAGGTAACACAAGACTGATAAAGTACAGAAACAAAAATAAATTCTATTGAATTAAAGATTTCGCGTTTATGTTGGAACTTTAAAAGGTTTAATTTTAATTCAGAAATTGCAAACAACTAAATAGCATAAGAGAAAATTGTACTTATTTCTTGGAGAGATAATGATATTTTGAGACAGAAAAAAAAAAGAATGATGAAAAGAGAAAAATAAATTCCCCGCAGAAAATGACTGATGACCAAAAAATGAATAAATAAATAAATAAAACCGTGGTTGGTAGTATAAATTTGGCACTCCCTCAATTTCTGCGCCTGGGGCAAAGGCCCCTATCTTCATACGGCCCTGTACTTACCCAACCCAAACCTGAAATTTCTGCTTTATAGTCAACCCGAACCCGGAAAAAAAGAATTCAGCAATCTGAAGCCCAACTCGAAATAAAAGAAAATTAATCCATATTCTAATATAATTATGGAAAAATAGTCTACAATTATGTATATCTCTAATATCAATTTTATCTGTTTGAAAATTAACACATATATACTCTAAATTAATATTCAAATATGTAGTTTTTTTCACTTGAAAAATATTCAGAACTGTTTTTTTTTTGAAAAATCAGGTCAACACGAATCCCACCTAAAACTGAAACATTTAAAGTCAACCCAACCAGCAATGAAAAAAAATTAGCGTCAACCCAACCGGACTTGAATTGTGAGGCAATTTAGCTAAAATTGGGTTACTGACCTGATGCACGACTATCTAATTCCCTGTGGCCCAAACACTCTTGCACGTAAAAGTGTAAATAAATGAAAATATGCAGTTTATGGTAAAAAATTTTTTTTTTTTTTTGCTATACAGCAAACAAATAATCAAACTTGGAAACAATAACATTAAAAATGAATATTGACATGGTGTATTTATTAATCTTTAGTTAATGTATGCCATCATTTGGATAACACCAAAAAGTTAGAAAAAAAAGAAACCTGTTGTGTCTTCAGGGATCACTCTACAGAGTTTCAGAGGGGCGGCCTGCCCTTGTGCCCTGTTTAGATAAAATCCCGCCCTCCTTGCCTTTTTTCCATGTATAATTCTACCCTCCTTGTCCTTTTTCCAGGTAAAATTCTACCCTACTTGCCTTTTTTCCAGGTAGAATTCTACCCTCCTTGTTTGCATTGTACTTAAAAATTTTTTTGCCTATCTTTTATTTTTAGAATGCTAGTATGGTATGTCAGGAGTATTCCTCTTTCCCTCTTTATTTCTCTGTAAAATGTGTATGTCTAATCTTTGACTTTGAGTGATTCATCTTTCCATTTATAATTTTTTTCATTGAACAAGACAAAAAGTAACTAAGAGTTATTGATTAATTTCACCTTCTCTAGTGAAATATAGTATTGATCAAGCATTTTGACCATCAAAACATGATAACTTGCATAAGTTCTATAAAAATTTTGAGAAGTAGCTTTAGAACTTTTATTTTGTAACTTTTTCAAAACCGGGAAAAAGTTGAATAAAAGTTTTAGAGAGGAAAGCTTTTTAATATCATAGGAAAAGGGGGAAATGGCCGTGAATATAGTAAACAATTTTACAATAAAAATCGAGAACTTAAGTTTCATTTTGCTATTTTTAATACTTTTCAAGCGGTGAAGTTATGGAAATTAGAAATGTTATGGGATTTTTTAAATTAAGAAGTACTTTAAGCTGTTGCCAGACTTCCCTCCCCACCAGTATATTGGTATAAGCACTTATTACAAAATGCCCTTTTTATGAAATGATGTGCCCTTTTCAACAAAATTGCCCTTATTATGTAATGTGCGCCCTGCCCTTTTTTATGTTCTAGAATGATCCCTGGTCTCTTTTTAGATGCACTGAATAGTGATTTTGTTTATTCGGCTCACATGCAAACTGAATACCAAATATTTGTCCATCCAAATAGACTAAATATATTAAATGTTTGAGTGGCTGAATAGGTATTCTTATATTTCAGAGTTTAAAGGTAATTAAATATTAAAACAATTTTACATAATATTTAACACAGGTACTTCAAGACACTTTTTTACAAGCAAACTTTAGACTAAAAAAGAAAACCTGTGCTTTGACTTATTACGTAGAAGAAGATCATCTGAAAACTTTTAAAATGAATATTTTCTTCGATTTTAAAATGTTTGTTTTAGAATACAAGAGAAATTTTTAATGAAAATGGCTTTCTTTTAATATAAAGATTAGAATTTTTTATTATTTTAGAAGCATTAAAAAGGTGTGTACTGTCCCTTTAAAAAATGTTGTGAAGTTCCTTTCCATAAATTATAATCAGTTGGTGCTTGGTGAACAAAAAAAATTAAGTTTTATATTAATAACTGGGTCATTTCATGGTAACTTGCGTTACATTTAGAATAATTGACTTTAGTAATTTTAGTAATATAACACCAAAAAATATTCAAAATGTACAGTTGATGTGATTTGTTAATTAAACTTGCCCAAAGGGAAATTTGCATGAAAATGACTTAAATTGCTATATATTGCTATTTCTTGAACTCTGGTAATTATATTTACTATGGTAACTTACGTTACTGAAAAAGTAACATAACTTACCATAAGAAATTTAATGGCCACTGTTCAAGAAATAGCACTAAATTTGGGAAATTTTCATCCAAATTTCAGTTTGGATAGGTTTAATTAACAAATCGCATTAACTTTATATTTTGAGTATTTTTTGGCATATCACTTAAATTACTGGTCAATTATTTTAACATAAGTTAGCATGTAATGACCCAACTTTCCCTGGGTCACGATTGTAATTTGATGTCTTTATAAAAAATAATTTTCATTTATTTATTCATTTCTGATTTTTTTCTCCCTATTAGATAACAAGAGATATGAAAATGGTGAGCATAACCTCATTAAATATTTAGTAATTAAGGTGGCAACAACACTTGTTAAATCCTATGGAAATGAATCGTTATTGAAGTACCTTTTTCACAGGAATTGATTTCAATATATTTTTTCTATAGTTTTAGCAGTAGTTATGTATTTTTTAGTTATAGGTGACAAGAAAATTAATATTACTAAAAAGGAAATGATTTTCCGGCAAAACAAAATGAACCAAATGTAGCTAATTATATTATATACGTATGTAAAAGAAATTACTTAAGTTACTTCAGTAATTCCCAAGAAAAAGATACATCAATATCCATAAGATTTCACAACTATTGTTACCCCCTTAAGTAAATAAATTTATGCTATATATAAATTAAGCAATTAGAAACATAATGAATTTAATAAAGTTATCTGATGTTAAAAAAAAAAAAAAAATGTTTATACCGTGTACACTCTCCTTATTGTATGAACGTGTAATTATAATTTCTATCTCGATCGATTCTAAAACCTGATCTATTTTTTTCCTTCAGATCCAATTTTCAAACTGCAACAATTGCCCTATTTAATTTAGTAAATCATATGTTTCTTTTTTCTTAAGTTTTTATGACATGATTTTCTAGAGACCCTGTATATCCTATCTATAATAATTAATATGGCATAATTTTTTTTTTTTCTGTTGACTCTCTTTTGGGAGTGCTTTTCATTGTATATATAAAATACTGTAAATGAAGTAATATTCAATCACTCATGAAATTTTTAGTGCTAATCAAAATATATGTTCTCTCTCTCTCTCTTCTTTTTCCTCTTTTAATTACAGTCGTGCGGCGTTTCCCTACTTACGGTGGGGTTAGGGATAGAAAAATCCACCGTAACTCGAAAATATTGTTAAGTAAAAAATTAGGATAAGATATAAAACATGCAATGTACAACAGATAAATTTACAGTTAAATGAAAAAAAAAAAAATGTGAGTATATTTTACCATTAATTTTTACAGAAAATGGAGTAGGTCTGAATGTCTTCTATAAATTCACTACGTTTATTAAGTGCGTTCGTAATTATATAAATATGTAGCATCTCTAGTCGTCGTCTGGTCTGTCCGTCTGTCTGCATATAACAGCGCAAAAACTACCCAACTGAATGGTTTTAAATTTAATATATAGAATCATTTCAGAATTTTGTCGAGCCATTTCAAATGTTATGAAAATCGAATCAAAACTTAAAAAGATATTCATAAAAGTTTCCTTCATTCTATTAACTCCTATCGTACATAATCTATATAATAAAAGTGCAAGTCATGTGACTGAGGAAAACAGATACAGGCTGACCATTTCTTTTTTCATATGCCAGGCAGCCATTATTGTTCAGAATTAATTTTTCGAATAAAATTGCATAAAAGTTACACTTTTAGAAAGATCATTAAAAAAAATTGTTTGTTTGAGGGATAAGTTACATTAAAAAATATATAGATTCTGAGATAACTTTAGCTAAAATTAAGGTAACAGCTCAATATTTATCCCAATATCCATAAAGTAAATAAACACAAGAGATTCGTTCATTGTGAATCATAGAGGTAATCATTCGCAAAGCAAGATCTCCAGGGTGAATTATGCAGCACTATCTGGTGTCAAAAAAAAAATTTCATATCTGTAAACATTGCATATGTAATAAGAGAAAAGAAAGGCGTGCTCATTTTGCTCATAACAGATGATATAATTTATTTCACTGAAATAATAATGAAGATTTTTTTTTTATAGAGTAAAACTAGTTATAATAAGAACACACCTCATTTGTCACATTTAACGTACAATTTCCAACTTCTTTTGATAGGCAGATAGATGCTCAAGGTCATAAGATCAGTAGTTTCAACTTCTGGTTTACGCTTGGGGTTGTCTTTTTTAAAAAAGATCACAGTCCTATCTCAACATACATTTCTTTAATTTTCAGTTGTATCTTGCGTTTGTCAATGAACTCTTGAGAAGCATTCATAATTGCAATCCATTTTCCTGTCATTTGCATGCCCTTGTTGATTGGTAAACATGCTTCCGCTAATTTTACTTTTTTGGCTTTTTTTAAGTTCATTTTCTTCTTTTTCCCTCTTCCAACTCAATTCATAGAATTGCCACTTTTTCTCAGATTTTTCTCACCATATTGCAGTATATTGTACATCCGGAACAATAACTCTAAATTAGGGGGAAAATAACTCTAAATTAGAATATTAAAATTTTCAAAAGTAAAGAAGAAGAAAAAAAAAGTATGGAATCCATTGCGCATCAAAAAGCTGAAAATTATTTATAATTTATCATTAGATTCTAATCTAGCACAATGTCATGCAGGGTCCTGGCAAAAGCAAATTTTGACCAAAAATATCACCATTTCACACATAGGCAATGTTATTTTGAAATGTATGGAGAGGTTCAGGGCCCCTTAGGCAGGCCGCACACTGACAAAACAGAGCGACATGTAGTGCAAGACACGAGACAAATTCTGATATTCAAACCGGTTTTTCTTTGTTAAAAGGGTGAAAATGTTTCATGACTTAAGCTTCATGTCGCTCTGTTGTGTCAGTGTGCGGCCTGCCTAACAAGACCCCAACTGCTTCAGGATCCTGGGCAGCCGTCCCATTTGCCCGATGTTTGCACCAGCCCTGATTAGATTGTCTAATAGACGAGTGTTATTGCAAGTGAGCCAGTTTTGGGGTAGCTCACCTCTAGCATTGAGACCTGGTACATTTTATAGCCCTGTAGGCCAAAGTTTGAAAATAGTGTTGACTCTAGGCTAGTTTAGCAGAGCAGAGTGCCCAGTGGCCCTTACTGCTATTTTTGACACGCCCTTTCAGTTATTTTTCTCGAGAAATATGTCAATCAGATGCAGGAAAAAATTGGGAATTTTGCCAATCAGCTGGGGAAAAAAAAAACTGAAATTTGTCAATCAGCTGCGTGAAAAAAATTGCAGAATTTGTTGATCACCTCCAGAAAAAAAAATCTCAATTTGTTGATTGGTCGCCAGAAAAAATCTCAAAATTCGTCAGTTTGTCATGGGGGGAAAAAATCCAATCTGTTGCAAAACAAAACACGAAATTTGCCAATCAGTTACAGGAAAAAAATTGTAAAATTTATCAGTCAGTCACAGGAATTGTAAATTTAGTCATGCGGTTGTGGGAAAATATTGCAAAATTTGTCAATTGATCGTACGAAAAAAATCGTGAAATTCATCAGGCATGTACAAGGAGAAAATATATCATTCTTATGTAAAAGGAAAAAAATCGTTTCCCCCTTTTAAAGTGATTTGAGAAATTGAATAAAAATTTTCATGTAATTTAGGATATCTGCATTATGTATTATTAACCTTGCCAAGAATGGCAATGTTAATATTATATAGTTACAGTGATAAAAACAATTTCAGAAGTATATATATAACTATAAATTATTATATAATAAAGATATAGATATGTATGTATAATTTTATTCATACATACGTACAGTACTATGTGTTAAAGTATATATGCTACTATATTCATCCTGCTGGAAATAAAACTACCATTGTAAATATCTTTTATCTCTAAAAGCTGCTAATCTGATGTTATATATTTAATAATTGTACCTGAATTACTGTTTAGTACCTATTATTTTCATTTGCTTTTATATTATTTACCTTTTTATCAATGTTATGTATTTAATGAATGTATAATAAATTACTGTTTTGAACACAATTGTCAGTTGGCTACGATAAACAACTATTTTTGACAATCTTTCTTCCTGTTATGGATAATACATAAGTACCCAATTTATATAATCACGAGCATTAGATGGCTGTTCTGGTTTTAGCTACTAGGAATACCTTCAGATGATATTATCTAGGTGAAAGAAAATTTAAATGAACAGGAGTGGGGAATTGCATCATTTTACTCATCACTGGCGAGTGGATTTTCTCACAGGGCGAGTGCATTGTTAAGCGGTCTTTTAAGAACTGTAGGATATAGAAGATATATTTTTTACCTGTAAGCTATATTTGGCAATTTTCCAAATTATCAAGATGTAAATGGTACTAAGTTCTATCCTATACTAAATTTTCCTATGTTGTATATATTTCTTTATGTTATGCACTCGCATATTACTGATTCTATTAATAACCCACTCAACTCAATTAATCAGTTACTCTGTTGTGGACTGTATACACAATATTTTAATTTTCACAAATCTAAATAATTCTCATACATCCTCTTTTCACTAAATCAAAACACACTCTGCCTTTACAATAGAAAATGACGAAACACAAAGGGTTGCCGGATTTGGCTACATGCCAGCACCGAACATCCCACCACGCCTTGCAATGTTTTTTAAACATTCAAGATAAATGTATTACATAAATTTACACTATAATCATAAACACAACAGTTCTAATATTATATCACATAAACACTAATAAACAATCATTGAAAGAATACCATAATAATAACACATTTGCAACAAGTTTAATTAATTATTCATAGGTAGGAGACATAGCTTTGAAATTGGGCGCTTATATTTACCCAAGGCAGTTTTCACTTCTACTACTCTAACCTTTGTGTCTTTTCCAGGATAAATATTACAAATTCTCCCTAAAGACCATTGACATGGTGGTAAATTATCCTCTTTAATAGCAACTAAGTCTCCAACCTTTACATTATCCAGGGCTCGAAAATTCTGAAAATTTTAAGGTTCCCAGCTGGGAACCTACATGAAAAGTGTAGGTTCCCAGAAAAATTTATGTGTTC
Organism: Maratus michaelseni; assembly: GCA_963931845.1. Lineage (NCBI taxonomy): Eukaryota > Metazoa > Arthropoda > Arachnida > Araneae > Salticidae > Maratus > Maratus michaelseni. The sequence continues at coordinate 264,608,350 of OZ007600.1, read as the reverse complement.
CCAGTTTTTTAATAAATTCAGAGCTTAATGAATGAAGATATTGTGTCATGTAGACACATTTTTGAATTATAAGCAAAAATTTTAGTTTATGGTTTATCAATTGATGTTTTGACTGTTCTCTATCCAAAAGCACCTCCTCCCTCCCTTGATATTCTTATAGATGTGTAACTTAAAAGGAAATGTTGCATTACATTTGCACGCTAAGATTAAGCATTATATATTGCATTTACTAATTTATTCAAACGTATACAGAACAAATAATTAATATATATATACAATATTTAATTTTTAGGTTCCCGGCCGGGAACCTGAGTGGGAAAAATACGTTCCCAGAAATGATTTCTGGGTTCCCCGAGATACTGGGAACGCTATTTTTCGAGCCCTGACATTATCTTTCTCAAATTTCCACTTGCCCCTCTGCTGCAAATTGCTCAAGTAATCTGAGCTCCACCTTTTCCAGATTAATTGTCATTTTGTTTAAATTTTGCCAGTGATCCAGCCTATTCTCACCAATATTTGTTAAATCAGGTTCAACTATTGATGTGATAGGTCGGCCAATTAGAAAATGGGAAGGGGTCAAAACGTTAAGATCATCTATATCAGCAGACAAAGGAAGACAGACAAGAATTTAACATTCCCTCAACCTGAATCAATACCGTCAGAAACTCTTCATAAGTTAACTTTGTGTTTCCCACCACTCTCTTCAAATAATATTTAATTGATTTTACACCTGCCTCCCAGATACCCCCAAAATTCGGGCCTCTGGGTGGAAGGAACTTCCAATCAATACCTTCTGATGACATGTATCCTGAAAGAGTTACATCAGGTTGCTGTATCAACTTTTTCAACTTTTTAAGCTCAGCATTTGCACCCACAAAATTTTTCGCGTTGTCAGTAAATAGTTTAGCACATTTACCTCGCCTAAAAATAAACCTTTTAAGGGAAGCAATAAATGAGGCTGATGTCATATCTGACACTACCTCTAAATGCATTACTTTCGATACAAAGCAAATAAATAAACAAACATAAATTTTATGGTAGGTACCTCTCCTCTGGCCCCTATACTTGATAAAGAAAGGGCCGCAAAAATCTGCCCCAGTTACATTAAAGGGAAAGGTTTTCCTGACTTTCTTCAGGCAATTCTTCCATTAACTGATCTAGTACCTGTAGTTTGGCTTTAAAACAGGTAATACAATTATGCACAATTTTCCTACATACACTTCTCCCATTAATTATCCAGAACTGCTGTCTAATTTGATGCAGTAATGCTTGGGGTCCTGAATGAAAATACTTTTTATGAAAATAATTAACAATTAATTCTGTTAATTTATGTTTGGTTGGCAACAAAATTGGATACTTTTTATCATAATTTAAGTCACTGTTGCTCAACCTACCTCCTACTCTTGAAATCCCATTTTGATCTAAAAAGGGATTCAAACTACTTACTGAATTCATTTTTGATATGGGTTTGGACTTTTTTATATCTCTCAGCACCTCCTGGAAGCTTTGCTTCTGTACTAAACTTACCAGTTTTAATTCAGAAGATTTTAATTCTTAAGATCTTAAAGGTCCTGTCTTAGGATGGTGTCCTTTGGAGTTCCCGATGAACCTAAAAATATAACTCAAAACACGTAAAATATTTATATAGTTATTACCTAGACCAATTAACTCATTTACAAAAAAATCGTTCATAATTGAAAATATTAAGTCACTATGGTTTGTAGACTGTTCATCAGAGTATTTGAGTTCATTTTTGAACTCTTCTCTGGTTTCTGTCACACGTATTGGACGGTAATGATAGTCATTGTTTTTAAGAAACGCCGGGCCTTTCCACCACAAGTCACAGTTTAGCAGTCTTTCTGGACTCATACCTCGGGATAAAAGGCAGGGGTCTGTCCAGACTTTTTTCATAGGGTCCTGTTTTTGTGAAATTGTGAACAGCTTTTCATATTTGTGAAAAATCTAATCATAATTTTGTGAATTTGAAATGGTCGTTATATTCAGGTTCTTGTTTATGTATTTTTAAGAAGATATATGGATATAAAATACATATATATTATCTTTATATTTGTAAAAGTGACAGGTCAGATTTTACTTTTAAATGATTAATTTGTGAAATGTTTGGTTTAAAGATAGAAAAATTTTGTGAAAAAACTATTTTTAAGACAAATAATTTTGTGAAGGGTCCTGTTTTAGGGAAAATAATTTTGTGAAGGGTCCTTTTTTGAAATGAAAAATTTTGTGAAGAGTCCTTTAAAGGACCCAATTTTTTCCTAAACAGATCCCTGAAAGGTCAGCAGGATTTTGTTCTGACTCTATGTGACGCCACTGGTCAATGTTAGAGTTCTCTTGTATTTGTATTGTAGCCACTCTACTTCGAACAAACTGCTTCAGATCTATAGGCTCCTTTTGAATCCAGGAAAGCACAATCATGGAATCTGACCATAAGAATATTCTAGTCACTGTTCCTTTAATAGCTGATAAAACTCTTTTTACCAGTTTTGTTAACAGGACGGCGGCACATAATTCCAAACGTGGTATCGTTAAACACTTTAATGGTGAAACTCTCGACTTGCTGGCGATTAATGCTGTCATAACGTTTCCCAGCGCATCACTAGATTTGCAATATACAGCTGCTCCATAGCAGCGCTCTGAGGCATCCGCAAATCCATGTATTTCAATACTAGTTGGATGCTCAATTACCGTACGTCTGTCAACCTTAATATTGTTTACACCTTTAAAGGACGTAAGAAACTGATGCCACTCTCGAAACTCTGACGCGGGAAGTGCATCGTTCCAATCGATTTTTGTTCTCCACAGTTGTTGCATTAATATTTTAGCTTTCGCTATCACAGGTCCAAGCAGGCCCAAAGGATCGAAAATCCTTGCTATAGTTGACAGTACTTGTCGTTTTGTATATGAATCGCAAAGTTCCACCTTTCCTCTAAAGGCAAAACAATCCTCCTTCGCGTTCCACGGCACGCCTAAGGTTTTCGTCTCGGTTTCGTTTTCAAAATTATATCCCTCTCCAGGGGTTAAAGATAGATTTTTATGATTTGAGCTCCACTTATGGAGACTCATTCCTGCTTTCTGCATAATTGCTATGAGCTGCCTCTGCAACTCCTCAGCTTCCGCTAGCGTAGGTGCACCGCACAAAACGTCGTCCATATAAAACTGTTCTCGCAGTATCAGTGCTGCTTTCGGAAAGTTAATCTCTTCATCGTTCGCAAGCTGGTTTAGTGTTCTCATTGCTAGAAAAGGCGCACTGACAGTGCCATAAGTAACTGTTTGTAATTCGAAAGTTTTAGGCTCCTCACCATAATTATCGCTCCACAAAATTCTCTGTAGGGCATGCTGACTAGGATCTATATTAATCATGCGATACATCATTTTTATATCGGCCGTTAGGGCATAAACATGTTCCCTAAATTTTATCATTATTGTAAACAAATCATTCTGAATCACTCCTCCATTATATTGCAAGTCATTAAGCGATGTGCCATTGGATGTTTCAGCCGAACAGTTAAATACCACTCGTGATTTTGTTGACGATTTTTCTGGCTTGTATATGCCGTGGTGAGGGGCATAATATGCTACCTCAGATTCTCTAAAATCTTTAATTTCCCGCATGTGCCCTAGTCTTTCATACTCCTGTAAAAACTCTTTATAGAGTTTCAAATATTGTTCATTCTTAGATAAACGAGTCCACAGCGATCTGAGTTTTTTATGAGCAATATCCCTAGATTTTCCTAAACACGATGGATTTTCTTTTAACGGCATTTTTACCAGGGATCATTCTAGAGAGTTTCAGAAGGGCAGCCTGCCCTCATGCCCTTTTTAGATAAAATCCCACTCTCCTTGCCCTTTTTCCAGGTGGAATTCTACCCTCCTTTTATTCCTGGCTAGAATCATGCCTTGTTTGCATTGTACTTTCAAAAATTCTTTACCTCTCTTTTATTTTTAGAATGCTAGTAAGGTACATCAAGAGTACTAATCTTTCCCTTTTTATTACTCTGTGAAATGCCCTGTTATATCTAATCTTTGACTTTGAGCGATTCATCTTTCCATTTATCATTTTTTCCATTGAACAAGCCATAAAAGGTAAGGGTCATTGATTAATTTCACCTTCTCTAGTGAAATGTAGTATTAGATCAGGCATTCTGGCCTTTGACCACATGATAACTTAAATAAGTTCTATAAAAAATTTGAGAAGTAGCTTTAGAACTTTTATTTTGTAGTTTTTTCAAAACCAGAAAAAGTTGTCTGGTGAATAATAGTTTTAGAGAGAGAAGTTTTTGAATGTTGTAGGAAAAGGGGAAAATGACTGTGAATATAGTAAACAATTTTACAATTCAAATCGAGAATATGTTTCATTTTTCTATTTTTAATACTTTTCAAATGGTGAAGTTGTGGAAATTAGAAATGTTATTGGATTTTTTAAACTAAAGAGCACTTTAAGCTGTTGCCAGACTTCCCTCCCCACCAGTATATTGGTATATGCACTTATTACCAAAGTGCCCTTTTTATGAAATGATGTGCCCTTTTCAGCAAAATTGCCCTTATTATATAATGTGCGCCCTGCCCTTTTTATGTTCTAGAATTATCCCTGTTTTTACTACATATTTGCCTTCTTTATTTCGCTAATGTGTATGCGCAAAATGTTCCTCACATATGTCGTGTTCTCTACTCTTTGTTAATTCCACTTCAACATTTTCTATTTCCCAAAACCTTTTTAAAGTTTTATTTAAATCCTCCTCCCGAATTAATTCACAATGGATTTTTCTCTCACTTTCCTGTTCTACACATCCGCTAGCTACATATCCGAACACCGTGTTTTGTAAAAATAGTTTAGAACTCTGTGAATATATTTGTCCTGGTCTCAACAACTCATAAAAAATTTCTGCACCTATCAACATGTCGATTTTGTCCGGAATATTAAATCGATAATCTGCTAGCACAGTTAAATCCGAAATCTCAATATCTACACTAAACATCCTTTGTGGAATCAAATCCGTTATTTTATTTACGACCAACATATTTAATACCCTTTCAAAGCTTTTATCTCTATTAGCTATCGTTGTCATTATGCAACCCTTAACAGTATAGGTGCAGATTCACGGTCGCCAGTCGCCACGTGGCGACTAATTTTTTTGCTGTGGCCACTAACTTTTGACGTTTAAGTCGCCATGTGATTTAAAAGTAATCAATTTCTGGTATTCGCAGTCCCCATCGTGAAAAGTTGATATTTTTTTTAACGATTAAGACCAAAACACATAACAAACTTTATTATTATCTTTTAATAACATTTCAGAATGATCTGTTTAGCACAGCAAACTATTAAATATATTCGAATAGCAATGTTATTCGTAACAGTTTGAATCTGATAATTTTACATAGACTGTGATGTGTGTGTATATATATATATATACACACACAACAAATGTTTGAAGTGTGTTTCGATTTTTATACGGCAAAATAATCTCACAAATTCGGATTTTCTTTCATATGTTCTTTTGTCTGGCAAAATCAAAATAAGAAATATTATTTTTCTGATATTCCCCGCTATCATGATTGCCTAGCTTATACATATTTTTTTAAACCGTATCTTGCCCAACTTTATCTTCTGACTATACATGATTTAAGATTTAATTAATATTCAAATTTTGTTGTACGTGTGTTTATATTAAATTACTTTACACTTTGAATTCCTGAGTTTTTTAGTTTTTTACCCCATATAAACACTATTGTTTTTATGCGTTTGTTTTACAATTGTGGCCACTGGATTTTTTGGGTTTAGGAGCCACTGACTCCTTCCAAATTTTGGCAATCTGCACCTATACTTAACAGTCGTCGAGGAATCATTTAAACCAGATATCAAAGTATTTGTTTTATTTATTTTAAGTTGCAATCTATTAGCGCACTGCGATGAAATTAAACAAGTTTGAGACCCCACATCCAAAAGGCATCTAATTTCCTGCCATTCAGAATATTTATCTTTAACGAGAATTCGAGCCGTACTTAATAAAACATTTTTTGTTTTGTTTTTCACGAAACTCGAAGCTACCGTTTCGTGCGCAGAGAAAGAATTTTCGCTTTGCAGCCCGTTTATTCTACTTAGCTCATCACTCGCTTGACCTACATATTTATTTCTCTGATCATTTTCTTCTCTCGGAAAATGTATCAATTTATTATGTGGGCGTCCACAGAAGCAATTTCTAGCTGCACATTTTTGCACATAACAATTATAATTTAAACATTTAAAACATGCTTTATTGGATTTCACTATCTCAACTCTCTCTTTTATAGGAAGTCTTTTGAATTGCGGACACGCATGTAATGCATGAAATTCATTAGTCTTATACATAACACACACTTAACATTTTTTATCTCAGATAAAAATACATTTGACATTCCTTTTTGCGATCGGAAATTTTGGAATTTATTTCCTCGCTTGTTTTCATTTAAATTTCTCATACCTGCATTTGACTCACTTTTGGTTTTATTTCTAACCGATAAGAAAATATCGCAGTTGCTTCGGCTTAAAATATGTTTCCTCTTGTTTAATTGCAATGTGATTAATTAATTCGCGATCCAATGAATCGAAAATTCTATCTGATACAATTAATTCACATAATGATTTAAAATCAGATACCTCACGCAACTGACAATAATATTCGAACGTAGCACTTAATCTTGAAGCGAATTGTACATAATTCTCCAAAGGTAATTTATAAGCTTTCCGGAAATTATTTAAACACTCTTGCGGTGTGGGTTGAAACTCCTTTAAAACTATAGTTTTCAATTTATCATAGTTACTCAAATCTTCCTCAGACATATAAATCATTAAATTACTCTCTTTCTCACCCAGAACGTTCAAAAGAATTTCGGCTTTGAACTCGTCTGGTACGTTTTTTGTTCTAAATGCTTTCTCCAGTGACTGGAAAAACAGATTAAAAGACTCTGCTCTCGTAGGAACCAGAATAGTTAAGGTTTTAATACTTTTAATAAAACTTTCTATGTTATTGTTTACGGAGTCCATTTCTGTTTTTGAAACTTCTGAAAGCGAAGCGCTTTCATTCGACTCTTTGCGTAACTTAGCTAATTCCAATTCTTTTTCTAATTGTGCCAATTTAATTTTTTCAAGCTCAGAATTTTGAGAGGGTTCCTTACGAATATTCGCTAATTCTATCTCTTTCTCTAATTGCGCTAATTTAATTCTCTCTACTTCTAATTTCGTTTTTTCGGCTTCCTTCCGAGATTTAATTTCCTCAATTACATATTCCACTACGTTTTTCATTAGTCCCTCATTTTCATAATGCTCGCTTTCCTCTATAATCCTCCTTAAATCTACCACTTTACTTCCCTCCTGTACTGTTAATCCCAATTCTTCAGCTACAAACTTAAGCTGATCCTTATTTAAATTATCGATAATTGACATAATTAATTATTGAAAACAAAACTAGGAAAAATTGCTCTTACCTCAAATCGCTGCGACAGACACGAGTTCACGCTCACTGTTGAATCACTAAATATAAATATTATTACACCAGCAGCACTATTACACCAATATTATTACTCCGTAGCACTAAGATGATCAATCGCTGTCATAATCACAATAAATATATCGGCATAAATTTATCATCACTGCTCCGGCTCGACAGACCAGATGTTATGCACTCGCATATTACTGATTCTATTAATAACCCACTCAACTCAAATAATCAGTTACTCTGTTGTGGACTGTATACACAATATTTTAATTTTCACAAATCTAAATAATTCTCATACATCCTCTTTTCACTAAATCAAAACACACTCTGCCTTTACAATAGAAAATGACGAAACACAAAGGGTTGCCGGATTTGGCTACATGCCAGCACCGAATACTTTATTTTATAGAAAACTAGTCGTTGGAAGCCACCATCATACTTACCCATCATGGATTTGCATAATATAAAATAGGAAAATAAAACATGTGTAAACTATTTATAAAATGCCTTGCAATTTCGAATAAAATCATGGCTTGAGGACGTCCTAAACTTTAAAGGTCTATGACTGAATCGCGTAAAAGAAGCATCCTTATAACTCCAAAAATGATAATCCTATTAACTAGCAGTTCACTGCGTCAGAGGAAGCATCTCATTTCCAATTAAAACATATCTTTGAATTGAAATTGGAATGAAATACAGGGTCATGAAAAATTGAAGCATGTGGAAAATAGAATTCCAAATATCTCGGCTACTCATGATCCGATCGACGTCATTCTTTATGCAAAATTTATGTTTTCTTACTGTTGTCTTTTATATTCACTCATTAAAATAAACAATTTAGAAAAATTTTATGTACCTTTCATCAAAATGAATATTTCGAGAGTCAGAAAAAAAGAGTTCCGGATCATCGAGGTTACTGAAATTCAATAGGCTTCTCATTATTACATACTAAGTACATTCCCAATTTCAAGTCTCTATTTCAATTTGTTCGGGAGATAGAGCATTTACAGACAGGCATTTTTTTTTTTCTAAAAATGTTTTTTGGAATCTCCAGTGTCTGAAACATGTAAATCCGTCATTTTTTTTTTTTTTTTTTTTTTAATGATCACAAGTTGTTTTTTGTATATACCCTATACTACGTATGATGGGTAAGTAAAAATTACGAAAATGTATTGTAATAATAATGAATTATATGTGCAGTTGTGTAAATTCTGTCATAACAGTTTTCAACTGTATGTTGTTTCTTGCTAGCTGGTAAAATAAAGGCTTGGCTGGTAAGATTTTTTGAAAATTCTCCACCCCTGTAAATGATCACAGAAACTCCATTTGCAAGAAATCTTAACTAAATAAATGAATCCTCATTTTTACACTCTTATTTAACTCAACTTGTTTTTTGTATATAAAGATTTAATTTTGTATTCGATTTTCCACTCGCTTCCGGAATCCTGATAGGCTAGAATACGAATTACAACAAAAAAGAAAAATCCTGCATCAATCATTGATTATGAAACACTTTCAGAACACTTTAACAAATCTTCGCTGTTTTAATAAGGTAAATAAAATACCTAAGTAAATATTTTAGAAAATGCAAAGCCCATTTGAAAACCAGATTTCAACAATTAGAGGCCATAGCCAGAAATGTATTCCCATTCTTCTGTGCAGCCTTGTATATAGTCTATAGATTTGTATATACTCTTTATAGTTTGCTGCAATTTAGTGTAGTATAAAAAAACACATAACACAGTTGAAAATTCACCTTCAGCATTTTCTACCAGTACATGGAAAAATATTTGATTTCTTTTCTAGAGTGCTGTATACTACCGTAAGATTTTTATACATGCCACCTATTAAGCTAAAGTTTAATTCAGGCAAAAACTCGCTGAAAACTACTGAAATCACACTTACTAGAAACTATCATACAGAGGCGGCCCTGTATCCTGTTCTTTGCATGGCCCTGTATATGATTTTATTTATATTCAACAAACATCACTTAGTATACTAAATATATTTCACAAGCATAACTCTATTTAAAAAAAAAAAAAAACCCTTTAAGGGTGATCATCACTTATATTTTCCCTATATTGCTAATGTTATATTTTTAAAATCAATGCTGCGCATTTACTATTGTACGGATTTATTAAAAAAAATTTTTGGTGATAGATATGACTTATTTCTTTGAAATGACTCAAATTTTACAAGTGAGATGTAATTACCCTTTTTTTAATTTAAATTTAAAAACTTTCAATTTGTTTCCAATAGATTCCACCAGATGGCTCTACCAGTGCTGTAGATTTTCCGCATAGCTGACAAAACTACTTTTTCTGCTAGTTTTTATATATTTTCTTGTTAATTGTCATCATTATCTTGTTATAAATTTAATAAGGGGTATTTTTTACACGATACTATATAAAATACATCGTTCAACAAGCCTTTTTTGTCTTTTCTGTAGTAATTTTATTCTCATCTGCCATACTTGAAAGAAAAAAAGAAAATTCTTTCAAATTTTTAGCAACCCTAAAGAGTTCCGGTCCGGTGAGTCAAAGCAGGGGTGCGTTGGGAAGAGATCTCAGATATCACTTTTGATTTTTTTTTTCTCTACCGTTGCCTTTTAAAGGGAAGGGAACGGGAGGGGGGGATATTGTAAACACTTGTGGTCATTTGGTTTTCTTTCTGTAAAAGGAAATTTTTCTTTGCTTTGTACGAATGTTCATTGAATCTGTGAAAGCGAAACTTATTTTTGCTTTATTTAATGACAGATATTATGTGTGAAAAAAAAAAAAAAGTGAAGACATCTATTTCGGAAATTCTGGTAGATTCTTTGCATTAAAAAAATCCTCTAAATTGGCAATACTACTTCTCACAACGTAATCGTCTGTAGAAAAAGCTTGCGCTCGCATGACATACACAGTTCGTAGCAAAGATTACGTTTTTTTAGGGGGTGGGGGAGGGTAGTATATTTTAGTAGAGGTTTATAGAGACTAGGATCAATTTCCTTTCATAATACTCGGACCGGGCTCAGTCTATTCCTTTTTTTCAGCAGATTTGAAACGGGCGGTGAATTCATTCTGTCCGTCTCATGTTGAGGGTTTTTTTTTTTTTTTTTTTTTTTTTTTTTTTTTTTTTTTTTTGGGGGGGGGGGGGGGGGGGGGGGGCAATTTGGATCCGAGTTATAAGTGTTTATGGTTATTGAACCCTTATATTTGCACTATACTAAAATTTAGGGGTGAGGGTGGTAAATTGGTAATAATGTACAATCGTTAAAAAAGAGAGAGAAAGAGAGAACGTCCTAATACTTTTTATCTTGATATTTACACAGAGTGATGCGAAAGGTACTGATCTACTGCGAATTGTGTATATTTTTTCGAATTTAAATACAATTTTGGGAGAGGAGCCATCTACATATTAAAAATTGTATCGACTTTGAAATAAACATCTTTCCGCCAGCCAACAGACAAACCAACCGTGAAATCCCTGGCTCTGTCAATTTTGTATCAAAGTTCTGATATCGATATTTTAGTGTATTATAAATGGCAATTTGGATCCGAGTTATAAGTGTTTATGGTTATTGAGCCCTTATATTTGCACTATACTAAAATTTAGGGGCTTCTGTTAAAAAAAAACCGACGATGTCCCCTGTAAAACTATGTCACTTTGTTCACGCACACAAAATTTGAGCACTCTGTGACAGTTTGATCACGAGTTATAAGAGTTTAAATTTGTCGGGTGCTCAGTATTTGTTTTAAATTTTCTTCATTTCGCCCACTTTCCATTACTTTCATTGCTTCATTTTTTCCATAATATTTTCATTGTTTCATTTTTTAATATGTATTATTTTGAACTATCTGACCCAGACAGCATTGCCCGTACTCATGATAATAACTTTAAATATACCTAAAATCAATGTTGAATATTTTAAATTTTTTTAAACAAAAATCTTTCTAAACGTTCTTAATGCTGGGGACCTTATTGCCTTCTACAGCGCGCATCTTCGAATTGTATGATTTTATATTTCCAAATGAAAATCTATCCAAACAAACTTAGAGCAGGATTCCCACTGCCTTCGGCAGCGTACACCGGGCTGTATTCCGCTCTGCTTTGATTTTATATACTTTATACAAAAGACCGCCGTAGACTCGGCCCACAGCTTGAGTCGGGTCGGGTTGATGCTATTATTTATTTATTTTTATTTATTTATTTTTTTTTATGGTAGGATTCGTGTTGATGAAATTATTTTTGTCGCGTGTGAGCTGGATTTTGGGTTGACTTTACAAAGAGATTTCCAGTTGGAATTGTCTAAAAAATTCGTTTCTTTATTTCCATATAAATGAGTGATTTTGCTATTATTCAGTAGATATAAGGATTATTAATAATAATTTAAAATGACGTCTTGTGCAGTTTCAAATTGCTACAATACGTATAAAAATATTAACACAAGATGAGCGTGAACAATAAAACTATTTAATTGATTAATTGAATCAAAAAAGAAAACATCCAAACCAATTTTCTTTGTCACCAAAAGATTTTAAAATGGTCTAGTCTCAAACACGTTGTCCGATTTGTATAAAACTGAATAATTACAAAGCGACTGTGTCTGTCCGTTTTATATGTTTTGATTATTATCATTATCATGTTATAAATTTAATAAGGCGTATCTTTTTACACGATATTACATAAAAAATATCGTTCAACAAGCATTTTTGCTGTTACTGCAGCAATTTTATTCATAGTATACCATGCTAGAAGGACATTCTTCCACATTTCTAAAAATCAGCTTGGTCGACACCACATACTCATACTGTTGGTTGACCCCTGACCAAGGAGATATAAATAGATATTTTATTACCATGCCCCTCCCCACGCTCTGCGCTCCGAAGATTTCAGATTTCCGATATCACTACGTTTGCGCAGGAGAATATCTTCAAAATGGGTAATTTTCTGTTAGCGAAAGTTTTACTTTCTAAAAAGAAAGTGAAGAAGGCGATTTTTGTTTGTTTGATTGATTTTTCCTTTCAAATAAATTGGTCGTATAACTTTTCCCTTTAAAAAAAAAAAAAAATGTTTTTATTCCTTGTTACCTTTAATTGACATTGCATATGTAAACAATTTTTAATTGAAAGAAATTAATGTAAATTTTTGCGAGAAAGAGAATTTAACGTCTAAACAATGTAAATTGCATTAAAAAGTGCCATACTTGAAATTTTCAATTCTATCTCAGGAATGCACCGAATAGTGATTTTGGTAGAATGCCAAATATTCGGCACCCAAGTAAACCGAATACCGAATATTCGGTCGGCTGAATATTCCAATGTTCCAGTGTTAAAATATTAAAAGGCTAAATTTAAAAATAGTTTTACCTCATATTTAACACAAATACTGCCTCAATTTTCCTTTTTCCTCTAACTTTTAATTTTATTCCTATTTTTATGAACATTACTTTCTCACAAGTAAAATTAACACTAAAAAAAAAGAAGAAAAAAAAATCTATGTTTTGAATTATTAAATAAGATTATAATCTTAATACTTGTAAATAACACTTTTAACTTTGGCTCTTTCTAAGAATTAAAATAAATTAATACAAATTTCGTATACTCGAAAACAAACATTTAAAAATCGATTTTTGTTTTTGTAAAACCATAATTGGTTTCTATGAACTAATATCATTTGCTTTTGTTGAATTATTGCTTATAAATAAATAAATAAATAAATTTAAAAAAAAAAAACCTTTTTTAAAAAAATCATTATTTTATGTGAATATCGTCATTTCATGAATATCGTCATAACTATTAACTACTATCTTCACCAATTATAATATCTCCATGAATATTGTCATTAATATCGTCTTAAGTGTCACTTTTCCAACAAAATAAACAAGTTGGAAATTGTACGTCAAACGTGACAAATGAGGTGCGTTCGTACTATAGCTAGTTATATAAATATTCAGATCTTGATGATTTTTAATTCTGTGAAATGAATTATATCGTCTGCAGATTAATTTCTGTCATAAAATAAGTATCTCGGTCGCTTGACGATTAAACCTCGGAAGCTCCTCTAACAAGAAAGCACCGATTTTTTTTTCTTTTAATTCAAATTTCTTAATAAATATTTTTATTAATATCTCCTAAAGTTTTGATTCGATTTTAAAAAAATTTGAAATGTCGCGACAAAATTCTGCAAAGATCTTAAATTATATATCTTAATATCTATAATTAATAATCTTATATATATCTTAAATTACAAACCATTCGGTTGGGTTGTTTTTGCGTTGTTATAACAACGCAAAAACTGCGGACGGACGGACAGACGGACGGACCAAGCGACGACAATAGGTGCTACGTATTTATATAATTACGAACGCACCTAATAATAATAAACTTTTATTTTAGTATGATTTTATTCCTTAATTATCCGAATAAAATTTTTACTTATTGACACTTGGGTTAATCATTAAATTTAGGAATGTTGAAAAGAGATAATAGTTTGAATTTTATATGTTACTTATCCTGTGTGTAAGGAATATATTATTTTTTTTATAGATATATTTTTCTTTTCTTAAAAAATTATTGCTGATATTTATCAATGAAATTGTAAAATATAACATGTATTATAAATTCTTTGTAGATTATTCAATTGCGTGAAATCTGTAAAATATATTCTGTCTCACTTATTTATCAGCAGCTGCTCTCTTGCATCCTCCAATACTTTTTTCATTCTCGAAAGAAACTGTCATTTATTTCGAGTGAAACTGTAAAGTAAAACCTATGTTATAAATTCCTTGTAGATTTTTTAAATGTGTAAACTGTTATCACGTCTTATTTATTTATAATCGACTGCACTTTTCAATCTCCAACACTTTTTTTCATTGCCGAAGGAAATGGACATTTATTTCGAATGAAACTGTAAAGTATAACCAACATTATAAATTATTTGTATAGATTATTCAATTGCGTGAAATGTGCAAAATGTATTATGTCTTATTTAGTTATAAGCAGCTAATCTCTTGAATCCTCCAATACTTTTTTCATTTTGGAAGTTAACGGACATTTATTTCGAATGATACTGTAATATATAACCTATATAAATTCTTTGTAGATTTTTCAATTGCGTAAAATGTGTAAACTGTATCACGTCTTATTTATTTATAACTGGCTGCACTCTTGAATTCTCCAACACTTTTATTTTTCATTTCCGAAGGAAACGGATATGTATTTCGAATGAAACTGTAAAGTATAACCTGCATTATAAATTCTTTTTATAGATTATACAATTGCGTGAATTGTGTAAAATGTATTATGATGTCTCATTTATTTATAAGCAGCTGCTGTCTTGAATCCTCCAATGCTTTTTTCATTCTCAAAAGAAACTGTCATTTATTTCGAATGAAACTGCAAAGTATAACCCATATTATAAATTCTTTGTAGATTTTCCAATTGCGTAAAATGTGTAAACTGTAATGCTTTACTTATTTATAATCGGCTGCTCTTTTGAATCCTTCAATGCAATAGTTTTTATGTATTTTAATCACTAGTTAATAGAGTTTAATTTTTTATCTAATATACACTGTGCATA
This sequence comes from Maratus michaelseni, assembly GCA_963931845.1. Taxonomy (NCBI): domain Eukaryota; kingdom Metazoa; phylum Arthropoda; class Arachnida; order Araneae; family Salticidae; genus Maratus; species Maratus michaelseni. The sequence goes on along the minus strand of OZ007600.1, from coordinate 264,593,294 downwards.
GTTTTACAGCATTTTTTTTTTTTAATTATCTCTACTTGATCTTAATTCCTGTAATGAACATACGTATTTTTTATTCCATTGAATATTTTTTTACACACTGTCACTGCTTTCAATTTTTTTGAAAAATCGATCTTGCACTGAGATTCATATAAAAGTGAAAAAGAAAAAAAAATCATGTCCTACATATTCGATAAACGGTAGCTATATGAAATATCCAACAGCTGTTAAATTGTTTTTGAAATATAATTACAGTTATATTTTTCATATATTACTCAAAGTCAACTATTTTAACAATATAAATGCCTACTAAATGTTATTCATGTTTCGTAAATGTTTTAACTGTGTTAAATGTAAGAATTTGTAAATAAAATATATTGGAATTCGCAATATATATATATATTTTGTTTATCATTACTAAAGAAGAAAAAAAGAAAACAATTCATAACATCAAAATCTAAAAATTTTCATATTCCAACTGAAATAAACAAATGATTATCAAATGTATTATCCCCATTTTTTAGTACCAAATGATTAGAATACCCAAATTCAGTAATATATATATATATATATATATATATTTACTTCTGTACGACCCTGAATAAAGATTTATAAGCTTCGTTCCTAAAATCTTTTTTTGTTTTGACTTCTGTAAAATATACGTGGTTTCTTTCTTCCATTCATGTATTCTTGAAATACTCATATCGGGAACATTAGTTTCCAAACAATTTCATTCTTTTCATAAAATATCTACCTCTAATTACCGGAAAGCGGCTCCTGTTGTATCATTTTACAAAACAGTGGAAGTAAAAATAAAATGTTCAGAAGGATTTCTTCCGGTATATGTGTATATACAATATGTCCAATCCCTCTCTCTTTCTTTCTGTTTCTCGTGTCATTCTCCGTAGTGTGATCAATGGAAAGAATGTCCTTGTCGAATTACATTTACTGACCCAGGACTATAGATACAGATAAGGCTAGTTCGCGGGGGGAATTGAGATATAACATCATGTCCCCACTTTTACTAGGAACTGGGCCGGCGGTGGAAATTGCAGATAATCATTCTCCAGAATTCATGCACAGAACAGAAAAGTCTAGAATTGTCTAAAGAGTTTCTTCCTTTATTTCCATACAGATGATTGTTTTGCTATTATTGAGGAGGTATTATAAAGATAAACCGACGTCTTGCGCCGTTGCAACTTGCTACAATACGTATTAAAAAAAAATCCCTGACGGCTCGGCCTACAGGCACAGGTACATTTCGAAGACGCAGACCGTGGAGCGTCTGTTTATTGGGAATTGCAGAAGAAATGACCTTTTGCCATGATGCGGCAGTTGAAACCGCCCACTTCGAAATCTACTTGTGTCAAGTAGGCGAAGCCGGTAGAATTTTTTTTATTTTTTTATTCTGTAAGTGTTGGTCCAATAAAAAACTTTTCAATAGAAAAGTTGTAGATAATATTAAGAGGCTTTATAATAAATTTAAGTGGATTTGATATGTTGTGAATTGACAAAGTTATGAATTTTTTTCTTCCAAAACCCCCCTTTCCCCCCCCCCCCCTCGAGGCTATTTTTAATGATATCAAAAATCTGTCATACATAAATTTTCGGCCCTTTTCCTAGAAGTAATAATAACTTTAAACGGATTCGATGGGTTCTTTTTCACAAAAAGCCCCCCCCCCCCCGCTTTTGCCCATTCACGAACTTGACCGAGATTTTATGCCCCTTGATTTTATGTATCCGTTTGGAAGAGATTTGTACAGAATTATTAAAGTTATCGTGTCCATAAAAAAAAGTGACATATAGATAGATAGATAGTTAGATAAAGTTTTGAACTGGGGGGTGGTTTTGGGTTCTGGGATTCACGATAGGTGTAGATCTGCAAAAATTTTCCAGAAATTCCAACATAGGGGAGAGTGTAAGGTAGATCTCTTACGAAATCAACCTAATAGCAAAGATAAAAATATTAACATAAAGTGAGCGTGACCAATAAAACTATTTAACTGAGTCAAAAAAGAACACTTACATCGTCTTCTTTTTCACAAAATAAATAAAAAATGATCAAACACTAAACACGTTGTCCGATAAAAATGAGTACAGTTCTTACGACAGTTGATATCATATGCGCCAAATGGGAGCTCAATCCAAAGCAAAGTTTAAACGCTATTGTGTTCACTCACATATACAAATACATACAGGCATCATCATAAAAATACCATAAAAGGACACCGATGGTCTGAAAACGAAAAAAATACCAATATTCACGCATACATACGGAATAATTGTAAAAATATCAAACCTTCAAATATAAATTTTCCAGTACACCTGTGCGATGATTTCGCACTGCAGTCTAATATTTTAGGTAGATTTCGTAAGAAATACTACCTATTACATTCTCCCCTATGTTATAATTTCTGAAAAATTTTTGCAGATCTACGCCGATCATGACTCCCAGAACCCAAAAACCAGTTCAAAACTTTATATCGATCTATCTATCTGTCTATATCACTTTTTTATGGACACGATAACTTTATTAATTCTATACAAATCTCTTCCAAACTGATACATAAAATCAAGGGGCATGAAATCTCGGTCCAGTTCGTGAATGGGCAAAAGTGAACCAGGGGGGAGGGGGGAGAGAATGGGGGGCCTTTTTGTGAAAAAAAAAAACATAACTTCTTAATTAGGATACGTATCGAATCCGTTTAAAGTTATTATTACTTCTAGTAAAAAGGCCGAAAATTTATGTAGATTTTTGATATTAAAAATGGCCTCCGGGAAGGGGGGGGGAGCTAGGGGTTTAAGAAGAAAAAAATTCATAATTTCGTCAATTCACAAGATAACAAATCCGCTGAAATTTATGATAAATCCTCTTAATATTATCTAAAACTTTTATACTGACAAGTTTTTTATAAAACCAACCCTTACAGCAAAATAAATAAATAAAATAAAAAATAAATAAAAAATAAAAACAAAAAAATCCCTGCCTGCTCCGCCTACAAACACATTTAGATTTCGAAGTGGACGGTCCCAACTGCAGCATCATGACAAAAAGGTCATTTCTTCTGCAATTCTCTATAAACAAGCGCCCCACGGTCTGCGTCTTCGAAATCTACCTGTGCCTGTAGGCCGAGCCGTCAGGGGGTTTTTTAAATGCAGGTTTAAACTTCTAAAGAAAAATTAAGGACGAAAATATCTGCAAACAACATTAGTCAAGCCAGAATATTATGTCATTCATTCCATCAAAGTTAAAATAAAAACTGATCAAAGATAGCAAGAGCCACGCACGAGGGAAAAAAAATAACAATCGTATTTTAACTTCATTAGAAGATGACGTCATCCGCTTTGTGAAAAACACGGACAAAAAAAAAAAAAAAAAAAAAAAAAAATGAGCACATATAAAATAGAATTTAATATAATATAACATAGCATACATTTTAGACTACATGTAAAATACCACTGCTACGATCGATCGATTCGATGGTGTCTTTTTCCTCAAACATTTGAATTTGAATTTTGCTTTTTAATCATAAATATAAAATAAACCCGTGCGTCCCGCTTTGTTTTTTATTGTGCTATTTTTTTTTTTATATATAATTATTGTTGAGCATGCTATAATGTAGTATTTTATTTTTGTGGCAACAATGATTAGAGAAAAAAAATCATTTCACTGAAAAAAACAATGCTGATTAAATTTTTAATCAAAAAACATGTTTTAAAGAAATGTGAGTATACTATGTCAGAAGCCGGTTCAAAAACCTTTTGAATGATAGTTCATTCATTTTTGTGCATTTTGTAAATGCATAGAAAAAGGGATGTTGGCAACAGAAACAATACATATGATTAACTAATGTAAAATTTTAAAGCATATGTAAGTACGAGGAAGTCAGAAATTATAACTTATTGTATGATAAAATATGAAAAACTACATAAATAAATTTTTATTCTTAAAATGAAAGCATATATAAAACATTAAAATACATGCAATTTGGTATAATTGCAACTCAAGTAATATATATATATATATATATATATATATATAATATTTAAAAAAAAAAATTTGGTCTCTTATCACAGTTATTTTGTAATTTATTTTTAGTTTATATAATTCGTGTAATAAATCAAACTGTGCTTTAAATTTTTTATCACTTTAAGGTGATTTTGATGTTCAAAAATAGTAGAAGGAAAACAGCGTAAAGGTTGGCAGCTATGCAAACATCGTAGATGTAGCTTTAACGTGTATCAAATGGTACTGTTAGTATAAATGTATTGTTGCTAGTGATTTTCTGATTCCTTTTTAAGCATAAAAGAATAATACTTGCAAGCATGTTTATTGAAATAATTTGGAATCGAAAAGTTCTTTATTTTCAAATAAAGGAATTACATCTTTAGCTATAAGTGATTATTGTCTCAGGACGGCAATTTGTTCCTTTCCTGCGCTGTCGCGTCCGAAAATTCAGTTTAAAATGACAACTTTGACAGCATTATTTGAAAATATTTTGCCTTTACAGGAAAACGAAAAAAAAAATTATTACATAGTTTCTTAATAAGTTTGTGAATAAAAATTAATTAAAAAATGTGTTAGAAAGTGCACAGCTTAGATTTCAGAACAGCCTTAAATAAATAAAATGTATATGCAAAAAATTTAAGTCAGTAAATAAAAGAAATGCATTATGTAATAAAATTTTATTAAATATATTTACTGTTAATTATCATATATTTAAAATTCTAAATATTTTTTTCTGTTTAATTATATTTATCTTACAAAGCTTCGCTTAATCTTAATTATTATTATTTTTTCAATTTCGGTTCAGATTCCTGGGTTTCTACTGATATGGGTAAGCAGAAATATTGATGTACAATGCTTTCCCCTGAAATTGAACCATTTGTTTGGATAGCTAAATACATTAGCAATGTAACTCCAAATTTGAGGAAATATAATTAAAACATATCAATATTGCGGAAATTCTTAATCTAGATCATTTAAATTAAAAGCATTATTTAGCGCAGCTATTTACCTCCTGTAACATTACAAAATCCCTTTTTAATTATAGCTAAACCATGTGTTTCTCTCAATAACATGAGATTACAATTGACTAATCGATAACTATAAAAAAAAAAATAATAATAAATAAAAACTGGCTTAAACCGCGCTGGAGGTCTGCATGAGCTGAAATTTTCACGCCCGGTCCCGGCCCGAATGAAACCATCTTGTTCCGGAGTCCCCCAGAAAGTAAAGTCCAAAACCAAACCCATCCCCTATACAGATCTGTAGCCGAAAGCTAATCTCTAATCTTCTAACTTACATTTACTTGGCACAGCGTGTCTGTGTTTACCCGGAATCGGCTTCAAACAGGAAGTGACGTTTCCAAGAAAATGGGGCTGCTAGAAAAAGAAGATTTTCGCCCATGTGAAAGTCAGCGCCATCTATTGAGTGAAGGTGATTTCCTTATTATCTGACGCTCCTTTTTAAGCAATTTACGCTGACACACAGACACAGTAGGGTCATTCCATGGTAACTTACATTATATTTAGAATAATTAACTCTATTAATTTTAGTAATTTAACACCAAAAAATATTCAAACTGTAACGTTGATGTGATTTGTTAATTAAACCTATCCAAAGCAAAATTAAGATGAAAATTACATACATTTAGTGTTATTTCTTGAACACTGGGATTTATATTTATTATGGTAACTTACGTTCCTTTTCCAGTAACGTAAGTTACCATAGTAAATATAATTTATAGTTCAAGAAATAGCACTCAATTTAAGTAATTTTTATCCAAATTTTGCTTTGTATAGCTTTAATTAACAAATCACATTAACTTTCCATTTTTAATATTTTTTTGGTGTTATATTACTAAAATTACTGACGTCAATGATACTAAATGTAATGTAAGTTACCATGGAATGACCCAGTAATGCTTACAAATTCTTTTGTGTAGCCCTTTATATGATGTATAGCATTTATACATAACACATAGTATGCAAAAATTTAGTTAAACACATAACCTAACTGAAACTGCACTTACTTCCAGAAATTATCATATATGTAATACCTTGGATGCAGTACTGAATCCGAAATCTTTTGTGTGTCCCTGTAAATGAACAATAAATGCTATGCACATCCTATTATACAACAAGTATCTTATAGTAAACTTCAATAATGTATATCAATTTCATTTGTATTTCAAATAGTGTAACATGATTAAAATACGCTCCAAACAGTTTTCCTCATAAACCATTATGTAACCGAATATTTTTGCGTGGCTCTGTTAAATGTATGATAAATGCTCTACACTCCATATTCTACAAAAAACATATTTTATAGTGCACCTTAGAAAATTATATCAATTTCAATATGCTAGTATTGTAATAGTCTGTACTGTAACATTATTAAAATGCACTGCAAACGATTTTTCCCCATAGACCATAATATAATGGAAATCTTTTCAGTTATCCTGTAAACTAACTATACACGCTATATAACTATAAGTGCTATATACAATATAGTAAGCATCTTGTAGTGCACTTCAGCAATGTATATCAATTTCAACATATTTGAAATGGTGTAACATCATTAAAATACACTGCAAAGGATTTTCCCCCATAGACCATAATGTAACAGCATTTTTTTTTTTTTTTTGAGTTCCCCTGTACACAAAGTATATTATGCTGTCCTCTAAAAAAATACCCACAGTGAAATATTTCTTTAAAAAAAAAAACTCACCCTATTACTACTTCAAATATTTCACAAAAGTAATTTTTTTTTTGTTTTTCTGCATCCTTTAGGATAATAAAAATAGTTAAAATACCTAAGGATTGCTTATTTAGTTTTAAAATAATTTAAATTACAATTGCAGAATTCTGGCATAATACAGGCTTTATTTTTACAGATTTTCTTGTTATAATAGAATTTTAAAATAATGACATAAATTTATATACCGTAATTTCCGGCCTATAATCCGTGAATCAAACAATTCTGTTTCAACCCAGAAATTTTATTTTATAAAATGTAACTTACTAGATCTCTGTAAATATCTTTCAATTATTTAATTAAATTTCTGGGTTGAAACTGAATTGTTTGATCCGCAGATTATAGACCGGAAATTACGATATAGGGTAAATGTACCAATAGTCGGCCACATTGAGATGAAATGCCTTACGCATAGCTTATTTTTGGTTCTAAATGAAATACAGTCGAACCTCGTTAACACGAAATTTCGCTTAACACGAAATAATTTTCAGGTCCCGTCAGATGAGTCTGAAAATCAATGTTAATTAATTCGTTTAACACGAAATAGAATTTCGGAAAATCCCGCTTAAGGCGAATTTTTTTTTTCGCTGCAAAGTCCAACCATGATTTCTTATGCAATGTTTTCGATATTTCAAACTTAAATGTCACATACTCTTATTAAAAGTGGAATTTTCTCATGGTTTGAAAACGATTCAAAGTGAAAAAGGGTTTCAGAAAATTCTGAAATACTGAATTCCTGAATAATCCCTGCTTTTCTTTGATCTCTGATATGCGCAAGTGTTCCCACATTAACCATATGAGCAATAGATTAGTCACAATGAAAGTTTGGGGAAGGAATTTCTTTTTTTGAAAGTGATTCTTCCATTACTCGGTTGACTGTATTGACAATAACATAAACTATAAACCGGTGGTCTGAATTCTCCTATCTGTGAGTGAAAGAAGTGACTACTTCTACTTCACTACCTAACTAACATAATGGAAACGCTATTCACAGTTGCTCTGTCGAATTCTGTGAAAGATGAGTCGAAAACAGCAAGCAGTATCTTAAGAAACCAAGCAAAAAAATGAAACGAAGTTAGCGATAAAGTGCTGAAAAAATCACAAAATGCGGCGAAGTATGGGATACCTACAATTCTTCTACAATTTTAAAGAATCGCGACAAGATAGAAGCGGTTTATGCTGTGAGTTAATTCAAACCAGTAAGAAAACGAATGTGTAGAAGAAAGAATGAATAAATTGAAATTGCTCTCTTGCGGTGGATAAAAGAGGCAATAAGTCAGAACATTGTTTTAACTTTTGCAGTTTTGCAAGATGAAGCAGAGGCTTTTGCTGATGCTCTCGGTGAGAGCAATTTCATATTTTCTAACGGATGACTGACAAGATTTAAATAGCGTCATAGACTTGTCTGCAGAAAGATATGTAGCCAAAATCTGTAAATTCTTTCTTAGACATTGTTTTTTCCGAGTACATTTGCATAGATGAAGATGTGCTGACTTCGGATGTGAAGACAGACGAAGAAATAATTGCTGAAAAATTAAGATGACAACATTGAAGTGTCAGACGAAGAAGAAGAAATTGACACAGAAAGGAAAAGTTTAGTAGTGTCAATAAATGAATCTACCGCAGCATTGAAAAATGTACGTTTCCTTAAGGATCAAGAGGATACTTCCCGAGCTTTGGACAAATTAGATTAGGTCCATACGTTCCTAAAATAACGGACTTTTTAGAAATAGGATTAGCATGTAAATAAAATTACTATTGCCTAAAAAAACGATAATTAATTTGTTAATGAAATTTACTATTTCTTATTAATTTATGATTTTTTGAACAGGGATCTATTTGTAGGTTAATTTATTTAGTTTTTATATCTAACATAGATGGCGCCACTATTATGACGGTTAACACGAAATTTCGGATAACACGAAAAAAATTCCCAGTCCCTTCAATTTCGTGTTAACGAGGTTCGACTGTATTACAATTTGGTTATATGCAGCCATCTTTCATAAGTCACAAACCATCACCAAAGAATTGTGGGTATTTTTATTGAATTTGTAATCAGCCATTTTTTTTTCAAGATAGAGGTCAAATCACCATTTTCCCTATTTTTTTGTTAACTGGTGGCAATTTTTTTAAAAGGCAAGTATTAATTTATTTTTTATTTTTTTCTAAAATTATAAGGCTAGAGTATTAGCAGTTATTATTGGTAAATAAACTAATGTTTTTGAGTATAAAAAGTAAATAAATTTGTTGCTTTTAATTAATTTTAATGTGGTCGACCATTGGATATTAATTTTGCTTACATGTCCAATAGTCGGCCACCAGGAGCTGAATACTGAATATATAACTTATTATACTTTTTTGAGTTTATTTTTAATTGTTTGGTAGATATAACTTTATCTCTACATCTATAATATTATTATTTAAAAAAAAAAAAAAATCTTTTTTTACGTGCTTGTTTGTTTGTAAAGGAAACTACTGGAACTACCGAAAGAATTTCAAAAGTAAAGGTGGCAGTCTCTGCTCCGACATAGACTATATTTTATGTCAGAGCCACTTTTCGCAAGTAGATGGATGAACAAAAAACATTAAAAACTTGCCCTTTTTGTGATATTGAAGGAGATAATAACTTGAAATTTGTTGTTTTCTAAAAAATTCGAAATTTAAAAGTGTGAAATGAGCGGAAAAAGTTCTAAATTACAATTTACGTAGAATTGTTAGGAATATAAACTTGAAATTTAACATGTGTGTTACTTTTAAGACGTAAATTCTGGATCAAGGCACTTAAAAAAGGGGGGAATTTTAGAAAATGAAAAAAACTGTGAACATTCTAAATTACGATTTATATGGAATTACTAATTATAGGAATTTAAAATTTGCCAATTCTGTCATTTTTAATATGTAAACGCTGGTACAAAATAGTTTTCAAAGGGTATAGGACCAAACAAACAAGTTTCAAAATCTGTGATAGTTTTGGTGCTGGAAACTTAAAATTTGGCATGGTGGTTAATTTTAAGACACAAGCGACCGGCTAAGAAAGGTTTCTAAAAATTTGGAAATTTAGAATGCTGAAATGAGAGGAAAATGTTCTGAATTAGGTTTTTTTTTATAAATTTTGGAATAGAAACTTGAAATTAGACATGGATAAACCTTTTCCATACGTAAGTGGTTTGATCGTACCCGAACAGTTTCTAAAAAATTCAAAATTTAAAAAGAACTAAAAATTTTCTAAAATTGCAATTTCTGTGGTACTGTTGGATTTAAAACTTCAAATTTTGCATGGAGGTTTCTTTTAAGATGTAAACTCTCGCAAAGAATAGTTTCTATAAAATTCGAAATTTAAAAAATTGAAATTATCAGTAATTGTTGTTTATCATTCTAAATTATGATTTATTTAGAATTAATAGGGATAGAAAACTGATATTCGATATCGGGGTTACTTTTAAGCCGCAAATGCTCGTACACAGTAGCTTTTTCTTAAACTAGATTAGATGCGGCAGTTGATACCCCCATTATTTGTTTTTCAATTCTGTTGAAAAGTGTTAAAACAACTAGATTGGAATGCGGCAATTGTGACCGTCCCTCCTGACGCTTTTCCACTGCAGGATTCAAAATGAACTCGTATACCAATAAACTACATACTAAATATATTTCATGTTCAAAATGCATAAAAGTGTTAAAACAACTAGATCGGAATGCCGTGATGCGGCAGTTGGGACCGCCCTTTCGCTGATGCACAAATGTATGCATATTTGCTTTTCAAACTATGTTGAAAAGTGTTAAAAGCAACTCGATTAGATGTGGCAGTTGGTACCCCCCCCCCCCCCCCCATTATTCGCTTTTCAATTCTTTGAAAAGTGTTAAAACAACTAGATTGGAATGCGGCAGTTGGACTGCGCCCTTCCCTTTGCTTTTCCACTGTGGGATTCAAAATGCATAATTCAATTCAAAACCCACTTAACTTTAATCTAACTTCAATTTGAGCGTGACCAGAAGGGATACCAGTGTTTATTTATTTTTATTTTTTTCTTTTCAGTCGACTGTAGCATACAAAATTTAGTCAAAATCGCTTAAACCATTTTTAAATGCAATTTGCTTGACCCATATTGACCCCCAAATGACCCACTAATCAAATTTTCTCGAACATGCGACCCAGTCCAATGGTCTTATTGTATCCCAAAAATGTAGGATACAAAACTTAAACAAAATCGTTAAAGCCATTTAGCAGATAAAATAAAATTAGCTTTACCGCAGTGACCCTAAATGACCCACTAATTTAATTTTCTCGAACATGTGAGGTAGCTCAATCATCTTCTTATAACCGAAAATGGTAGAATGCAAAATTTAGTCAAATTTGTTAGAGTCGTTTTTCAGGTAAAACAAAATTCTGAAGTGGCCGACTATTGGTGCAGTGATGGCCGAACGCGAACATTAGAGTTAAAGTGGCCGACTATTGGAGAACTTCTAAATTTTGAACTTAGCTTTGTCTAAAAAAAAATATATTACCGTGTTTTTTAAAAATAATTGCTGAAACATAATAAGAAACGTATGTTTTAACATATATCCCTGTTTAAAATGTGTCGTTTTTTAAAAATTCGTTAAGATTTATATACAAACAAAAGATTTATATACACGTTAAGATTTATATACAAAAAAAACGTTAAGTGGCCGACTATTGGTACATTTACCCTATTTTTTCTTATGTTAAACCATTAATATGTCATAAAATGTTTCATTTTCAGCTGTTTATGTCAGGTGTGGATTTTTTTTTTTTTTTAGGTAACAGTAACATGGGTTATTTTTTGGAAAAGTGGGTTTTTTCAAATTCTCGCTTAATTGGCTAATGGCTACCATTTTGTAATGAAGTGTTAAAATGAAAAAAGCTTAACATTAAAATCTTAGTCAGAACAAGCTGTAAAAATTTAGTCATGTTTAATTTTTTTGCATTTTTTTTTAGACTTTATATAGAGAAAATTTAAAAAAATGGGTTTTTTTAGAGGATAGCACAGTAAGTACTACATACTTCATTTTCAATACCGATCATGCCATAGTAATCCTCAAAACATATTTCAATTGCATGGCAATACGAGTTTATACTGTATATATGCGAGTTAGAGCACGGACAGATGACAGACAAACCGCATTCATACACTAAACACTTCTAAACTGTGTTGGAAAATGTTAAAAATTATGTTCACAGGTGTATTTCCGATGCCAGAGGTGATCCATTATCATATATTATTTATGATTGCAATTGTATACGAGTTGCAACAACAATTAATTTAATGATGAGATGTGCTAAATCATGCTCGCTAAAATAGGCCAACTGCTTGTGATATTAGAAATATTTTAAAACTAAAAAGTAGAAAATAAAAATGAAAAATAAAGAGTGCCATATATCTTTTTTAAAAGTATGCTTTAATTGATTGATGCTTCATATTAAATAAATTATGATTATACGTTGAGAAATCAATTTAGAAATCTTATGAAGAGAGTTTAATAATGTTTCTTTTTTTTTCTTTCCTGTTTCCAGATCTTAAAAAAGAAACTGAGAAAAAATTATAATTTTTTAAAAAATAACTTCACTTGCTCACCCTTTCTACCAAATGTTAAAAAGAAAAAAGAGTAGTGATTTTTCCATAATTGAGTTCTGTGCCCATACCAACTGAATGTATTGTAACGGAAATAAAGGTTTTGGAAAAATAATGAATTTGTAGTCATGAAATGAGGTGTGATTTTCAAGATTTGTACATTAAATGCTTTATAAAAGTTTTTTTTTTTTTAAATATTTTTATTTTTATGCTTTTTTAACTGCGTTCATGCATCTAAAAAATGGAAGGTTTGCAATAATTTTTTCACTCGCTTACTGATTTGCTGGAATTCTAGAGATTATGTATTCCCGTACATACTATATTGTTATAGTTTCCAAAGTTTAAATTAATCTATTAATTGATAATTAATTTTGTTTATACATTGGAAAAACAATTTAGAAATCCTAGATATTTTTAATTTTGAGAAATGAATTTTATTTTTAAAAATCTATTATCATGTGACTCGGTAATACATATTTTGTTTGTTTCAATAATGTATTATAAACATATGCAGCAATATAAAATTCTTTAATAATGCTAAATATAATAAACAAGAACGAAAAATCATGCATCCAGCATAGATTATGTAACACTTTCCAACGCTTCCAAAATAATTTTACGAATCATACTCTTTAATAAGCTAAAAGATAACATCTAAGTAATCCGAATACTTTTATTCAGCCCTGTATAGGATCTATAGATTTGTATATATGCTACATAGGATGCTAAATTTTAGTTCAGTTAGGAAACACGTAGCACAGTTTAAAATTCTCCGTCTGGAGTTAAATAATACGGAAATGTGTTCCCGAACTTTTGTGCTTCCCTGTATAGGATCTACAGAATTTATACACACCACGTAATATACAAAAAGCGATTTAAAATTAAAATCGCGTTCAGTAACTTAAAATGCACTTCCAGGAATTATTGTTAACTTACAGTAGAGAATTCTTTTGTGTGTCCCTGTGAATGAACGATGACTGCTATACACACAATATTCTGTAGTAAGCCTCTTGTAATGCACCTTATATAAATTTCAATGCGTTTAAAATAGGGAAACATTATTTAAATAAACCACAGACGATTTTTCTCCATAGACGTAATGTAACGGAATTCTTTTGACTTTCCCTGTAAAGTAAGTATAAGTGCTATGCACACCCTATTCCATATTAAGCTTCTTCTAATGCACCTTAGTGATATATATAAATTTCAATGCGTTTAAAATAGTGAAACATTTAAATAAACCGCAAATGATTTTTTCTCATAGACCGCAATGTAACGGAATTCTTTTGAGTGTCCCTGTAAAAAAAACTATAAGTGCTACACACTTCCGTTGAAATAGGGAACATGCTATAGATAACGATTATAACATATAAAAATTGCTGGGCAATCCGAGCATATTTACGGAAGTTAGAGCACGGACAGACGGCCAGACAAACTGAAGTCATAAACGCTTTTCAACTAGGTTGGAAAGTGTTAATAAAAATAAAAGTGGCCAGTTAAACAGATGGCATTGAGGTCTCAGGTTATTCACACTAATTGTATATATTACTCTTATTTCAAAGAATAATACCCCTCGAAAGAAAAAAAAGAAATCAACAATGAATTAAGAGGGGATTACCCCCCCCCTTTATTCTTAACGAATGAACCCCAAAACTAATCAGGGAAGCACCTTATCACATGAACCTATATACAGAATTTGAAGCAAATCTGATAATTCTGCTTGAAAAAACTTTTTTCTAAATTAAATGTGGTTTAGCCTCCTGTCCTCCCCTTTATACTTAACCAATGAACTGCCAAAAGTAATCAGGTAAGTGCCTTATCACAATGTACCTATAAACAAAATTTGAAGCAAAACGGATATTTCTACCAAGAGTTATCACGCTACGTATATGCATACATACAGCACCGGCAGATAAACAAAATTTGAAGCAAAACGGATATTTCTACCAAGAGTTATCACGTTACGTACATGCATACATACAGCACCGGCGGGTACATTTGTTCTCAGGCTTTGATAGCCTGTGAGCTGAAAACAGCACAAATTAAAACAGTCCATTCATTTTAAAACTTGTAATATTAATGTTTTTACATGGAACTCAACTCTGTTTTTTTATGAAAAGATAGAAATTCATAATCGATTTTTCACTTGTTTCTTGAAATGCTAAATTATAGAAATTATGTACACAGGTGAGTCTTCGATGACAATACAACATTTTAGTATTTTTTAGGGTTTCATTCATCTCCCGAAAACCTATTCATCCCGCTACGTTGTCTGTCCGTCACAGAGCAGAATTTATATAACTTACAGAAATGAAATTTTGTGTACTTACAGCTGAATACCTACTATGAAGCTCAAAATCATAAAATTTGAAAAAATTGTATTTTAATATAGAAAGATAAAAAAGCAAAAATCTAACAGCCTTTTCTTATTCAATTTAAACATTTTTCATTATAGCAGTTGCCAGCAATTGAAAATCCACAATAAAATTCTTTCTACAATAGTTAATTTCCTATTGAAAGATTTCCACATGTAAAATGAAAATGAAATAAAAAGTTTCACCCATTGAAAAAAAGATTAATAGGACATCCTATTGGTCATAAAACGGAAATTTTCAAACATTTCTCAATCATACAAGGAGTATGAGTGAGTATGTGTAGATACAGAATGCAGCTTAATAGGTCGCCATTAGAGAATTAAGAAAATTAATCTGACATCCTATTGGAAGTTTAACAGACTTTTTCAAACATTTGAGAATAATACAAAGAGAGTATCAATAGGAGTAATAGAGAAAGCAAGTAGATAGGACGTCAGCAAGTGATTATAATGTCTTAGAATGTTGTTAGAATGTTTAGAATTAGAATGTTTTAATCATGATAAAAGCCTGATTATGGAAATATTGGCCTATTTTAACATTTTGAAGATCTCTATATAACATGTTTAATTTTGAAATTGATTTTTTTTAAATGTCGCATTTAGTCCACACGACAGAGTATAATAGCGGGCTTCGCCCACTATTGGTTTGATTCAGATATTCGGGGAAAAAAAAAAAACAACAAAAAAAAAAAACGAGAAAAATAGACTGTTAAATTTTTACTTTATAAAAAAAGACTTTTTTTTTTTTTTTTGGAAAATGAGATTTATTTGGATTTATTAAAGAATGGATAAAGTGTTTTGAAAGGAATATTAAATGAAAACCCTTTGTGCAATCTTCGATCAAACTTACCCACTTGTTTTTTAACAAGTTTGATCTGTGGTTTTAAGGCATTTTTCCATTAGCCGGCCACAGGTGATAAATTGCCCAATATTCTTTATTGTTACAGTTCTATACGAGTTACAATAATAATGGATTGAATGAATTGCCCAATCATGCTTCCCAAAATAGGCCAACTGGCTGAAGCTTCAACAACAAAATAGAATTGCGAAATTTGTTGAACGATCGTGGGAAAAAGTGTGCAATACGTTGAACAGTTGAGGTAAAAATTATGAAATTGAGAAAGTAAAAAGGCAGGGTGCTCCTTCAAACAAGGGACACTTCAATATAGAAGTGAATGTTCTTTCTCGACAGATACATTACAAATTTCTGTAATTTTTTTCCCGCGACCTATTGATGAATTTTGAGATTTTTTTGTTGCAACTAATTGACGAATTTCTCTATATTTTTCAGCAACCTATTGACGAATTTCGCAATTTTTTCCCATGGCAGACTGAAGAGTTTCACAATTTTTTCCCATAACTGGCTGACAAATTTCATGATTTTTTTTCCTGCAATCGATTGGCGAAATTCGTGACATTTTCCTATTACCGATTGGAATTTATTATTTTTATTTATTTATTTTTTTTTTCCCTGATCGATAAGCGAATTTACAGGTGAAACTTGCATTTCTTTTTTTTTTTTTTTTTTTTTTTTCACGTGTTTATGGACAAATTTTACGATTTTCTTTAGGCGAGCAATTGACAAATTTTGCTTAGGGAAGGTTTATTTGGATCAGTGCTGAATTCAGAGAATTTTCTGGGGGGTTGGGGACATTGTAGAGTTCTGGGGAAGGGGGGTAATTGACCTTTTTATCCATTAAAAGCATAGAATCTCAAAGGACCACCCCTTGAATTCAACACTGGTTTGGATCTAACAATCTATGATAAAAATTGGAGGATAAATAAAATAATAATAATATAAATAAAAACTTACCCTTCTGAGGTGCAGTGAATGATTTGATCTGGTTCATTTGGTTTTGATTGTTTGCCACCATTTTGTTCCTCATTATCACTTTTATAAATTCCAAATAACCTTTTTTTTTTTTAAAAAAAAAAAAAAGAAAAAATATTTTTTTGTTGTTTTTATTCTATAATAAAAAATACTTCTCCAAACAGCAGTACTATAGCATAAAAAATAACCAAAAACAAAACAAAACAAAAAAACAATTTAAATGCAAAAGGATTTTAGGGCTTCATGGGGCGAGGCAGTGCAAAACATTTCATTAGCGAAATAAATTGTTACCAAACAAAAAAAAAAGGATACTTAATATTTGTTTAATTATTATTTTCTTTAAAGCAGCCAGTCTCTGCAAACGCGTAGTACCTTCAATCTTTTACGTCATATAGACTAGACAATCGTCTACAAACCAGAGTGACACCTATGTATTGTGCAATGTGTGCGATATGCAGATAATAAAAGAGCCATGCATTTTAGATTTTACGCGAGGGAGAAATATTTAAAAAATACATATTTAATTTTATTAAAATTAGTTATTCTTCAAATTTTAATAAAATTTTATAGATTTACATCAAATGAATTACGTATAATCACTTAACTTAGATGTTATCATTCTTTAAAATGAATGTGATAGATTAATTAGCTTTAATTTTGAAATACAAAAATCTGATTTGAAACAAAAGACCTTGAACATTTTTTAGCATTGTATCCAATTTTAGATGCTGTCACAGAGGCTAGATATCATGATTTCTTACGTTTTTTATTGTAACCTGCCCTCCCCCCCCACACACATACTCTTCCCAAATTCTAATCACATGGCATGCTATAACGGAAAAGAATGACGTTTTCTGTGCATGATATTGGAAATAAATGCCTTTTAAACTTGGCTCTTCTATTAAATGTACAATAGAAGAGAAAAATCACTGCTTTCCGCGGACGAGTTTGGGTGGGGGGTGGGGGGGAGAGAACCGTTTGTGTTCAATCCTTAGTTAAATTTTTGTAATAAAATATATAAATAAATAAAAAGCGTGATTAAAAAACTTGGTCGCCAGATAGAAAAATCTGGTCGTCAGTGGTGACCTAGTGACCGCATTTGTTATGTCCTGTACACACCTAACGGCAGAATTGCAGGGTTTTTCCTGCGACTAACTAATGAATTTTGAGATTGTTTTCCCATGATCAATTTACGAAATTTGATATATATTCCTGCTACTGATTGCCGATTTTTGAGTTTTTTTCTTTTTTGCAAGTGTTGCCAGTTAAATACCCCTTCAAAATTCAAATTACTTGACTGCCACCACTCCTTTGAAGCAGAATTATTCGTCTTATTTAATGACAGATTGAATTATGCGAGAATTATGACAGATTAAATAATGCGAGAAATGGCAAATTATAGCATTTTAAAAAAATGGTGAGAATGATGCAATCCCAATTTTAAAAAAGTAGCCCACTGGCAATACACTGTTTCTTGCGATCGATTGGCGAATTTTCTGATGGATTTTTTTCCCGCTTCTTGCTGGCAAAACTCGCAGCTTTTTGTTCATGCGATCATAGACAGATTTTGAGATTTTTTCCTCCGCAATCGACTTAAGAATTTTGGAATTTTTTTCCCCACAACCAACTGACATATTTCATGATTTTTTTTTTAACGCGAGCAACTTACGAATTTCAAAATATTTTCTGCGACCTACTGGTGAAATTCGAGGGTTGAAATATGCCGACAGCAAATTTTCCCAAAATCAAAATGGGCATCATTTGCAGCTATGTAAAATGGACAAGGGCCGCTTTTCGCAGATTTTTTCAGCCACTTTGAGTATTTTCTCTTTTGAGCAAAAGCTGTTGGCTCAGAGAGCATTGAAGTCGGAGAGACAAAGTTGATATCAGCTTGCAGTGAATGATGAGATGCCCACTAAGTATGTGCAGTAAATCATTGCACTCCTCCGGATGCGAGTCAAAAATGTGGCTGTGGCACCGCGTCTGCTGACGAAGGGGGAAAAATTCTGAGAGCCGAAGGAAATTCCATGGAAAAGAAATCTGCAGTAAGGGATAAAAATCTGCGATGTCTGACACCCGTCTCGAATTTTCTGCTACCGGGGTTGCCGTTCCGTTATTCAGAGGTTCCACATTTTAAAAGCTCAAAATTACATTACATTAAAATCAAAATAACTGACCAAAATTATTTTATTTTTACAGTTAAAAAAAATACATACTATTATTTTACACTAAACAGATCACTTATTCGTAATTGTTTTGTTTTTAAAAGCATATCATTCTCTAAATGCATAATCATTTCCACATATTTGTTGTACAATTTGTTATTTTTTTGATTGAGTACAAAATTTTTAATTTCCTTGAAGCTAGAAAGAACATCAGAATATGACTTTCTGCTGCAAATTTGTGATAATTTAAAAAAGTGGAAGAAGGTGGAAGATAAGAAGGCACACTTGATAAACAGCACTACATTTGAAAAACAGTACATTTGAAAAACAGATCAACTGAATACACTATAGACTCTGCCAGGAGAGGACTATTGCCCCTCCCTGGATTTTGAAATTAACTAAATTTTCTTTCTGTCTGATGATTTTGAAATAGAATAGTAAAATCGAAAAAGTAAACACAATCCTGAAATAATTTAAGTCGCCGAAATGAGTGTTATATCACCTGATGTAGCAATGAAATCAATGCCAAAGGGAAGAACAAGCTTTGTCAAACTTTCGCTAACTGTCTTCTAAGGCTTTCCCCACTTGTAGAGGCATTGGCATCAAACATCATAGAAAACAATTGTTGATACTCTGGTCACTCATTAGAAATATAAAAAATGTTGCGAGTGAAAAAAAAATTAGTAACAGGTTTGTCAAAGTTGTACTGTGATTTGACATTCTTGGAGTGATTTCACAGTCTTATGATGACTGTGGATGTGTCTTTTAAACACAGTTATATATTTAAAAAAACCCAACAACATGGTACTTATGTATTATGACAGGAAGATAAATCGTCAAAAATTGTTGCCAGTTGTATTCAAAACAATAATTTAATATACATTTATTAAATAAATCACACTGTTAAAATGGTAAATAATGTGAAATTAAATTAAAATAATATAAAACAGTACAATAGCATTCATGGATTAAATGCATATCATCAGATTGATGATTTTTAGCGATAAATATATTCATGATGTAGCATATCCTATTTCTATAACATACTAAATGAATATAATATATATCTACATCTATACTATATCATATTATACAGTTATATATAAATAATTCTGCAATTAATTTCCTTTAATATGGCAACTATATAATATTTAGAGGTCATTCTAGAAAGAAAAAGGGCTGCATGCTAGTCATCAAAAAGAGCACTAGTTCGCAAGAAAAGGGCATTATTTCAATAAGAAATATATATTAGTAATACTATCTATATAAGAAAAGAAAAGTATGCCGTTTTTAAGTGTGATAAATAAAGTGACATTAATTACAAATTAAAAAATCCAACTCTGTTTTTCCTAAATAAATTAATTTCTGTAATTTTTGCAAGTTTTGGGCACACAGATTTAGAAATGTTGTGAAAGATTTTTACAAGAAATCTCTGGGTAGAACTAAAAGTTAATTTCACTATTTTTAAAAGAGGCAAGGTGCAGTTTGTCAATTTTTGAAAGGGCATGTCACCGCATCCTTAAAAATATCCCACAGAAAATACATTAATATTAACTATAATTATATACATAGTGCATAAAAAAACTATAATAAAATAATACTTGCTATAATTAGTATTATTGGCACGCTCCATCTTCCTAGCACTGATAATATGCAAGTACTAAAGCTTTTGCCAATTGATAATTTAGAAAACTTAAAATCAAATTCTCTGGCAGAGATCAATCCAGGTGAAAATTAACCCCTTCACAAAATTTAAGGTACTTACATATTATCCGTGCCAGGAGATTGATCGCCAAAAATGGTTGCCAAGTACCAATCTTGTTTATCGTTGCCAATATGTTTTCAAACACAGTAATTTAACATTATCAAATAACATTGTTAAAAATGGTAATTAATATAAAATAAATAACATGTAATATATGTTTATTAAATTTATAACATTGTTAAAAATAGTAAATAACATTATTTTAGTAAAATTAATAAATGGTAAATAACATAGTAAATAAGAAAGAATAATATAAGAAATGGATTTATACAGCATATTCTAGAAAGTTAATTTTGTTTACATTTAGTAAATGCATAAAAAAGGTTTAAAATGACAGTTTGTTTTGCGGCGGAAATAATTCTGCAATACACTTTAACATGGCATCAAAACTATTTTTCCCTTCTGCTGTTTACCAACCATTTGATACATTTGTTTCCATTGATCGTTACCTTATTACGCAATTTTGATGAAATGTGTATAAAAATGTTGTTTCTTACTTTTATTTCTTACTCTTACTTTCTATCTTTTTTATATCTATCTTATTAAATTTGCCAAATAAAATATTTGTATTTTACTCATAAATGCAATATCTAAAATAAATTAACTATTTGTTAATCCTACTACGTATAGAAATGACCCCTACTAAAAAAAGTAGATTATTCCCTGGCATGTACCATTTAGCAAGAAAAGAAAAGGGGGGTTACTATAATTAGTAATATTGGCTCCATGCCTGGCGAGGTTGGCTTAAAACTGGCACGGATAATATATAAGTACCAAATTTAATTCTATAAAAGCGAACTCTTCGTAACTTAAAAAAAATATTTTGTTAGGATTTGTAATGCGTAATTTGCAGATAAGCAAATGCATTAAGAAGGAAATCTTTATTAGTGAGAGGACTTAAAAAAGTTTAGTATTAATAGTAGGGACACAGCGAATACTGAATATTGAGCACACAAGTAAACCGAATACTGAATATTCGGCCAAATACTCCTATATAGAGTTTAAAGGTGTTAAAATAATTTTACATAATACTTAACACACATATAAATACTTCCATTTTTATGAATAAGACCTTTTTATAAGTAAACTTTACACCAAAAATAAATAAATAAATAAAATTGATGCTTTGAGTTATTAAGAAGAGTATACTCTTAAAAAAATTAATTACTAAAATTATAAATTTCATGGTTTCTTCTCTGAATTGAAATAAATGAATAAAATTTTCTTATATTCTAAAACAAGCATTTTAAAATCAAAGAGGAAATTTTGAAGAAATTAGAAGGAAATTTTACAGTCATATTGTGTTTATTTGTCAGGAAGGGGCTAGGGAATAATAAATACAATCTATTCAAATAGTGACATCTCAACAAGAATAACTTTACTGCTTCTTTTGATTTAGCAAGGAAGTTTTTCAATGCATCAGAGAGCACCCCTAATTAATATATACTACTTAGTTTCAATTAGAGTTACTGGATTTGATATTTTAATAGAAGTATTTTTCACAAAAATAACTCCCTCACTCTCCACAAATTGAGTACCTAAGGAGAAAACAAATTCTGTATCAGTCCCTAGCACAAATCTGACATTTTCTCAGATATTACTCATTGGGCTGCTCTGTATATTATATAATACTGTGTGGTATAAGTGGAAAATTAAATATTTCATGTTTTTTTTTTTGTTTTTTTTTTACTATCAGTCTGATTGTTGAGAAGGAAAGTGATGTTTTTGACCATAGGTGATGTAAAATTCGGTACTTGTCCATTATCTCGTCGACCACTGTCCATAAAAAAGAAAACTCCAAACTGTAACGGCAAATAAACAAATGGAAGAATGTTGAAATTGATATCTTCCCCCTCCCCACGCACATAAATAAATATAAAATAAAATAAAAAATTAGAAAAGCCCCAATAGGATGTATACACTGTAGTTATATAGCCGATGTTTCTTATAATAAAATCCTTATCCTTAATGAATATCCCTAAAATGCTTGTAAATGGTTCTATTAAAAAGTATACCTTGCAAATTACGAAAATTTAAAAATTATCTAACATACCAAAGTGTCAACTATCAATAAGTTTAGACGATAAAATTTACAATATATTAATGAAAACAGAAAAAAAATTATTTGTTATTTATTTATTTATTTACATTATTTTTCTTAATTATCCCTCTAGGCTGGTGAATAAATGTTTGTGACGTCAGTTGAAACGGATCTAGTCAGTGTATATAACTATGCATTGCAACATTTTTTCAGTGCTTTTTCTCTTTTAATATCAATGCACTGTCATTTAATGATGCAATTGTTATTTTAATTAACAAAGTAACTAATAAATCAGTAAAAAAGAATGAAAAATACAGGTAAGTGTTGAATTAAAACCACTTGATGACATAACAAAATGTGTAACGTTTTTGACATCAACTGAGTGTGACGGTACGATATAGGTGCAGATTCCAAAAATTTGGAAGGAGTCAGTGGCTCCTAAACTCAAAAAAATCCAGTGGCTACAATTGTAAAACAAACACACAAAAACAATAGTGTTTATATGGGGTAAAAAACTAAAAAAAAACTCAGGAATTCAAAGGGTAAAGTAATTTATTTAATATAAGCACATGTACAACAAAATTTGAATATTAATTAAATCTTAAATCATGTGCATTCAGAAGATAAAGTTGGACAAGATACGGTTTAAAAAAATATGTATAAGCTAAGCAATCATGATAGCGTGGAATATCAGAAAAATAATATTTCTTATTTTGATTTTGCCAGACAAAAGTACATATGAAAGAAAATCCGAATGTGTGATATTATTTTGCAGTATAAAAATCAAAACACACTTCAAGCATTTGTTTATATATATATATATATATTTAAATCACAGTCTATGTAAAATTATCAGATTCAAACTGTTACGAATAACATTGCTATTCGAATATATTTAATAGTTTGCTGTGTTAAACAGATCATTCTGAAATGTTATTAAAAGATAATGTTTGTTATGTGTTTTGGTCTTAATCTTAAAAAAATATATATCAACACTTCACGATGGGGACTGGGAATACCAGAAATTGATTACTTTTAAATCACATGGCGACTTAAATGCCGAAAGTTAGTGGCCACAGCAAAAAAATTAGTCACCACGTGACGACTGGCGACCGTGAATCTGCACCTATACGGTACGATCATGCATTTTTGGCATTAAATCTTAGTTTGGTGGATAGTTTTTTGTTATGAAAAGTGGTCAACGGGATAATGGAGAAGTATCCAAAAATCTTTATTCCCTGATGGAATGGGTGATTGATATTTATAAATGTGGTTTCAAAATTTTCCATATCCAAGTGTCCATACACTGTAGTTATATAGCTGATGTTTCTTATAATATTATGGCTCTATTAAAAAGTATAATTGCAAATTATGAAAATTTAAAAATGATCTAACAGCTGCTTTTCTCTTTCTTTCCAGATGGACTCCCTTTTAGGCATCAGAATATGTCTCTGTCCACTGAATATGATTACCAGCAAGCAATGGCACAACACGCAGCTGCCGTTAATGCGGCAAACAGTTCATCCCTACACTCTGCGATGGCACAGATACCGACACTCCCCGCTGCGTTGAATCTCACAGTGAATTCTGTTAACCAGGGTTATTCTAGCTCCGGACTAGGTTCGTCTTTAGGTAACAGTAACGCCGCCTATCACTATTCCTACGGGTCCCTGAGTGGATCGGGTGGTGGTGCTTCGGGAAACAGTATTGTTGGACAGCACCATGTTGGACATGTGGGTCATCATCATCATGCAGGTGGTGGAAAATCGAAAAAGAAGTATAAGTTAAATAAAGATGGCGTTCCACCGCCTAAACGTGCCACAACTGCCTACATTCATTTTACACAATGGTACAGAGAGGAGTTGAAGAGGAGTGGGAGAGAAATACCAAAAGTACGTATTGGATCTCTTTAACTAATGATAAGTATTATACTAATTATTGAACATTTTCTGTTTAAAAATTAGGGATCTGTTACTACTTTCTATATCATACTTGTCAAATTTTTTTGCTTTACATATATTGCAATTTACACATTTTGACTATTTTTATACTCTTTTATTTAGCTCAACTTGATTTTTCTATGTAAAGATGGAATCTTTTACAATCGATTTTTAACTGACTTTCTGATAGGCTACAATTATAAAAAAATCCCTGACGGCTCGGCCTACAGGCACAAGTAGATTTCGAAGACGCAGACTGTGGGGTGCCTGTTTGTTGAGAATTGCGGAAGAAATGAACTTTTTGCCATGATGCGGCATTTGTAACTGCCCACTTCAAAACCTAACTTGTTTGCAGGCGGAGTCAGCAGGGATTTTTTTTTTTTTTTTAATTTATTTTTTGCTGTAAGGGTTGGTCCTATAAAAAACTTGTCAATATAAAAGTATTAGATAATATTAAGAGGATTTATAATAAATTGAAGCAGATTGGATATCTTGTGAATGGACGAAGTTATGAATTTTTTTCTTCTAAAACCACCCTTTTTCCCTCCTTTGGGCCATTTTTAATGATATTAAATATCTGTCATACATAAATTTTCGGTCCTTTTACTAGAAGTAATAATAACTTTAAACAGTTTTGATATGTATCATAATTACAAAATTATGGGTTTTTTTTTCTGTTTTCACTTAGCGGAGGACTTTTATCACTATTTTTTATGATTGCTATCAACAGGGGTGCAAAAATCTAGGCGCCAATGGGTTGATTCTCACCACTAAATTTTTTTAGTATTCTTCGTCAAATTGTATTAGTTACTTTGCTTAAATTTTATCAGTATTTTTATTAGGCAAAGAATACTAAAACTTTAGTGGTGGGAATCACCCCCATTGGCACCTAGATTTTTGCACCCCTGGCTATTAAGTTGCTAAAGTTTTTTGCCAACTTTTAATTTTTGAGCTAGTAAAGCATAATTGATTAGATTTGATGGCAAAGAGTTGATTAGTTATCCAGAAATCACATTGCAAAGAGTTGATTAGTTATCCAGAAATCAATGTGTAACAACATTTTAAAGTGTAGAAAGCTATGGTTATGAAGAAATTAGAAGTAAAATTAGATGTAAATAAACAAAAATCAAGCAAAACAAGACTGGTAAAGGCAGGAAAAGGTGCAGGAGAACAATTGGCGGTAGAAGAGTAAGGTCCCTGTGTATAGGTCACAGAAAACAATCATCTCTGTATGTGCAACATGAAATGATGCACTGTAATGGGGAGCTGAAACTAAGTAAAGTTCTGTGCAGTGTTTTGGTCTAAATTCTAGAATTCCATTAAAAAAAAAAACACATTTTAACACTCCAAATAAATCCCCTACTAGTAAACTTGCCTTTTAGCTCAGTTTAATATTTTCAACCTTTATTTTATTTATAATTTTTTTTCATGAAATTCTAGCATTTAGACCAAAATAGTGCTTTCTTTACAGACCTGTACTTTGATTCAACTCCACATTTCAGTGCGCCATGTCATGTTGCATTCACCGAGGCGATGCTTTCTGTGACCTATACACAAGGACCTACTCTTCTACCGCTTATTGCTCTCCTTCACCTTTTTCTGCCTTTATCAGTCTTGTTTTGCATGACTAAGACATCCCTTTGTTAATTTGCTTCCAATTTCATCATAACCATAGCTTTGTACACTTAAAATTACTGTTATACATTACTGGGTAACTAATCAACTATTTATGATGTTTGCTTAATTTTATTATGCTTTACTAGCTCAAAAATTGAAAGATGGCAAAGAACTTTAGCAACTTGATAGCAATCATAAAAAATAGTGATAAAAGTCCACCTATAAGTACCAAAATATGACTGTTTTATAATCCTAGCTTAGCTTTGATTGACACAATACCAAATAAAATGGAATCTGTCTGACACTCCAAACATTCATATGCATTGGCTACATTCAAGAAAAAGAAAAATAATGATCGTCAACATAACCAGGTTTTACTGCTTTTTTCTGATTATTGGGCTGTAACATTTCATAAAATAATTATAATTGATCAAACTGTATTGCATGATACTTTTGATTAAATTATCTTTCCCAGTGGTATATAGTTTTTATGGTATAACTAAGAAATATATATATATATATATTGGGTTAACACACAATATTTCTTCATCAATATTCATCAAACTTTAAAAAAAAAACCTTATTTTTCAAAAAGGTTTCCACAATTTTGGTCACTACTGCTTATACAGCTAGATAAGAGATTCATTGGCGATTTCAGCTGTTATGTGACATATTTTGTTATTCTAAAATCATCACATTTCTGGAGGATTCAGAATGGAGATTGAAAAAAATTCCGAATTTTTTGAAGGGTGCTGTTTTAAGGTGAAAAAATTGTAAAAGATCCTTTAAAGGACTAACAAGGAAGGTCTCCATAAGCGCATACTCAGAAAATTTTGGAAAAATTACAGAATATTCTTCTCATAAGGATATATTATATACGTTTATAAAAAATTTTGCTGCGGAACCTCGACACAACGTACGTAAAAAAATTATGAAAATTTCGTGTTTTGGCGATTTATAGCTGGGTTGGCGACACAATGAAATTTTTAAAATGCGCATTTACGATAAATATGCTTTAAGGAAAAACGTTTTCTACTCTTTATACTGAACTAGTTCGAGTAAGTTTAACTTAAATAAATACACTTTTATAACTACAGTTTTTCCATGTGCATTTATATGTGCATTTAAAGAAAATTAACGATCATATTCTACGGTTTAGAACAAAATTTAAATGAATTAAAAATGCTTCAAACTAAAAATTATCCGATTCTGAGCACTGTCAATTTGACTTCGATATTGTTAGTGCCGAAGACAACAAGAGAAAAGTCTTGTTGCCATGGGAACAATGACTTATTCAATATCGAAAGGTATAATGAGAGGGTTCTTAATCTGACATTTACTGTTAAAATACACTTAAAACTTATCCGTCCAGCGAAACCGTGTAAAATTAAATAACTTTAGCAATACTTAATTTGTATTTATGTTATGTAAGCTTATAGAAAAAATAATAAACTATTTAATCGTTGAAATTTAAATTCATAAAGTATTATGCCTTTAAACACTCATCTAACCAGGGATTTTCAAATCCATTAAAGTCGCTTGCATTTGGCGAAGGAAAAGTTTTGTTCCCCAAATCGCGTCTTTTTGCGCCAAATACTCCAAAGTATTTTATTTTTTTACAGATTTTCTACTGGGATTCCTCAGCTAAATTTGGCTGATCCTTTATTACGTACATGAGTAGTTCCATTAGCATTTTTTTTTCAAAATATTCTGAGTATGCGCTTTAAGGAAACCTTCCTTGTAAGTTCTTCCTAAACTGCTTACAGATAATATTTTCTATGTTTACATTTTCATGGGAGACACTGAACATGAAAAAATATAAAGAAAATTATATCAGAATGCAGCCATAATAACATTTTGAATATATTATTTTTATAAATTAAATTTAAATTTTTCCAATTTGGAAAAATTAAAAAATACCGCTTCAGGGAAAAAAACCCGAAAAAAGCCAGTTTTTTCCCCCTGTTTTTTTTTTTTTTTTTAAAAGAGTAATCCCATCTCTAAGCGAGAACAGACGCTACATTTAATGCTACTTCCAGGGTGAAAATGTGCCAATCTGCAAATCACGTGGTTTAAACTTGCTTATTTTGTGCAAATTTTGTTCTGTTCAATAATTTGCGAATCTCAGCAGCAGTTTATAAAAATGCATCACATGATGTCATAGATTCTTTTTCCCTTGACACTTGCTGCTAAAATCCGATACTAACCTACCAAAGAAAATAGTTTTGCTGGCAACACTTTCTATTTACTTGTTATTAGGTCTTCATGTTTTAATGCCGGGTTTTTTATTATTCACAATTGCTTTATTTATTGTTTGCATTTAGAGTTTTTCTGTAATTTTCCAGATCATAATATATCTTTTAATTTTTCTACGAAATATGTAATATTTAACATTTTCTTGTATGTTTTCTTTCTTAATTTTTTAATGCCCTCGGTTGTTCGCATTGATGTAATTGGCAGACACGATATAACGAGTGGTTGCTGTATTATTTAATTCAGGTCATCAGTTTCGAATGTAAATTGAATCCCTTGACAAAATCTGAAAGTAGCGAAGTAGTGACTACTTTTGAAAATTAGTTCGTAGTTAAGACAAGTAGTTATAGTTAACTACATTTTCGATAAAGTAGTTGTAGTTTTCTACAATAAAAAAGTAGTTTTTCCGATCTCTGCAACTATGCATTTAATGATATGCCAAAAAATGCTAACTGGTTGTGAAGCAAGCATGAGATTCTTCTGCAAATCTGCGATTTTCTGCTTTTTCCGATTTTTTTTTAGTTTTAATATTTTCTGCTTTTTTGTCATTTTCAAGAATTTTTTTGGGGGGTGTTGTATGACTTCCGTTTCTTATTTGGTTAAATCGAAATCGAATCGTAAAATTAGACTTGGCAAATCTCCCGATTTTCCAACTGTTCATAAATTTCCTGCTTTTTCTGAAAATTTTTCCAGGGATGCCACTTTTCCGCGGAACCATTATAAAAAAAAAAAAATAAAAAAATAATAATAATAATAATAATAATCGCGCCATGAATGAAGTCATGGGTGGCAGCACAGAAAAAATTGAAGTTTCGTTTAGAGATTTTTTCATTTGCTCGTCAAATGGTTGTGGGGAAAATATTATGAATTTCGTCGAATGATCGTAGAAAAAAATTGCAAAATTTGTCAAGAAGTCTAGTAAAAAAATAACAAATTTCATCAATCAGTCGTGAAAAAAGTCTAATTTTGTCAAACAATTGCAGAAATTAATAGTTTGCTGTGTTAAACAGATCATTCTGAAATGTTATTAAAAGATAATAATAATGTTTATTATGTGTTTTGGTCTTAATCTTTAAAAAAAAAAAAATCAACATTTCACGCTGGGGACTGGGAATACCAGAAATTGATTGCTTTTAAATCACATGGCGACTTAAACACTGAAAGTTAGTCGCCACAGCAAAAAATTTAGTCGCCACGTGGCGACTGTGAATCTGCACCTATACTGCAGCTGAGATTTGCCACTGCAATTTGGAAATTGTTGCGCAGAACAAAATCTGCACAAAAGTAATTTTGACCACGTGATTTGCAGAATTGCACTTTTTTTCCTGAAGTAGCATTGTTTCTCGCTATACAAACTACTGATTTTTGGTAACGCGCTACTCGCTACACTACAAGCTACTGTAAAAAGTAGCGACTACAGTAGTTTCGCTACTTGTAGCATGCTAATTCCGACCCCTAGCTAGATCCTAGTATATAACTAAATGTATAACTTTCTTCTGTATTTCAAAATTAGTTATTTGTCTTTTAGATTCTTATTTCTGTGTCTCATTCTTTTTATTTTCCTCTCCCTACAGATTGGTGAGTTCGGAAAAGAGTGTGCCGCCAAGTGGAATGCCATGAATGAAGAACAAAAAGAGCCCTTTTTAGACTCTGCTGCTAGAGACAGAGAACGCTATAAGCGAGAAGTATGTCTCAATAGTATCATAATGCTCCTCTACTCTATTTTTATTTTTATTGTATGGCTTTTATTTGTAAATGTATGTGTCCGTCCGATGTATAAAATATCATAGTTTATTTCCTGATGATGCCTGTTAATGTTACAATACCACTGTCAGTGGTGGCTCGTGTGTTATTTAAATAGGGATTCACAATACAATAAATTGTGAAAATAAAATTGGCTCAAACGAATGAATGTACAGATTTATACATATTTGAGCTTTCAAAAGTTAAACGAAAACAATGCAACTAAACGAAATAACAAGCGCTTAGCCAAAGTACAGCGCCTAGAATACATAGTGTGGAAACCGGCTATCCCAGTAATGCTTTAAAAAGTGCTAAAACGTTGTAGCCCATAAATCTGCAACGGTGCCCCTACTGTTCTTGTATCGAGTATTCCAATCACATACAAAACAATGCGTATCACGTTTTCTAGCCATGCTTTCATAATTTTATAAAAGCTTATAAAAATCGCAATAAGTCAGAGGAGAAAAGGATATAATTTAAGTATTTAAAATACTTACCACAAGCAGAAACATTTTAATACAATGTTTACGTTAAGAAGATGGCGCTGCGATCCCATCATAATCTTTTCAGCAACATTGTACATTTATTGGATTCAATTTTTTAGTAATATTTTGTAGCAGATTTCCACACTATTTATTCTAGGCGCTGTAGCCAGTGTTACATTTTACTTTCTGTGAAGGAAGACCACACAATTAAACATATTAACTAACTTAAGATAGAAAACCAAGGAAGATTTCATATAAACTACAATCAAGAAAGTTATCAGAGATATCAACATATCGCACACTGAAGGTTGTGCAAATGGAAATATGGCAGCAGTGCCTTTGCCTCGTACTTCTCTCGCTGGTTTCGCAGAGAATTCTTTCGATCGCATATGCAATCCTGGATACACCAGGCTAAATTTACATTGCAGTAACATATGTTTTTAAAAGAGGTATTGGAAAAAGGGGATTATTTAAACTCAGCCTGGAAATTAGTATGATTAATATTATTTTATTTAATTTGTTAATTTATTTCTTTGTTTTTATTTGGGGGTTCGCATGCTCATATGCTCTAATAGAGGAGCCGCCACTGACTACTTTACTTCAACTATATGGATTATTAAGCTTATTTTCTGAATTGCTAATGACGAAAATAAGACTTCTGAGTAGGGTTCACACTAAGGGGGAAAAAAAAAAATCCTAAGCCTGAAAATTTAAAATTTAAGTCCACCCGAAGAGCTTAATACCGAAAATTTGCAATAGAAAATTATAAAGGACATTTTAATATTATTTCAAGATTAATTTTCTCATTTTAAAATCTCTTCTTGGATAGATAGCTACGATTAATGGTCAGTGCACAATTTTATTGTGAATGTCCTTCAAAGGGTTACCCAATTCCCTCAATTAAAAGGGTCCTTCAAGGGTTACCCAAGTTCTCAATCCCCCCCCCCCCTCCTTCCCCCTCTTCAATAATGCGAATCTTACACATTTACACCAGGTTCGTAAATATGATATTTTTGAAATAGTCAATTTATGGATGATTATAAATATTTTCAGACTTGATATAAATTAGAAACTAAATCATATTGCACTTAGCTGAAAACTTAATATTCTAAATATTAGTGTTCAATTGCGAAAGAAAAAGGACAGCGTGCTAGCCATTAATAAAGGCAGAAGGAAAAATTAGAAAAAGCAGAAAAGGGGCACTAGTTCAGTAAAAAAAAAGTATTAAATAACTATTTAAAAAAAAATTAATAATAATTTCTTGTCTTTTTCGTAAAGAAATAAGGATTTTTGCAAGCTTCTGGACTCATTGATTTAGAAGAACTCTCAAGATTCAACTAAGGGTGCTATTTCACTATTTTTAAAAAGTGTAGGGTGCATTTTGACAATCTTAGAAAAGGGGGGGGGGGTGTCCCTGACTCGAAACCTTGCTGGTTGACCAAACTCAAACTTAGTATTTTAACAGTTCTCTAATACATTTGTGGTATATAGGAGTTCGAACATGTTCGGAGGAGGTCTCTAGAAATACAAATATTATATAGCTGGTTATTAAATATGTTGACTACTACAAAATCTATTTTCTTTGTGTGTGATTTCCCTTTTTGATTAAGAACTTGAAGGTGTCACTTGGGTAGAAATGTTAAGTTATTTGGTAATTGATTTAGACTCTTGATTAATGTTTGGGTCTTTAACCGCAAGCTAAAATTTCCAGGCCCGGCCCTATGTAAAAACCAAAAGTTTGACTCAGCCTGTTTATGATTTTGCAGTTCATGGCCTGGCCTGGGCCATTCAAATATCAGGGGAAACAGGCCCGGCACGTACAAAAATCAATGAAATCCAGTCCAACCCATGCATTTCTATTAAAAAAAAAAAAAGATTTTTCTCAACATACAATTAAGATTCTTTTAATAAATGTTGCATACATATTTATGGAAAAAATTTACAGCCTATTTTAGATTACTATATGTTCATAAGCCATAGAAACATGTATGATCACTTAGATTGTTACATTCAAATAAAGACATAAAAAAAATGAATGTAAATTAGAATAAAAGAAAAAAGATGGTTAGAAACATCACAACTTTTGTATAATAAAAAAAGTAAAATTTTGAAAAAAATTCTGTATAATTTATTAAAGTATATTTCTAAAGATTGCTTTAGCAGAAGTTCATTATCACTATTACAATTTTTACAAAACAAATTGCTTGTTCAATGTGTCCTGGAAACAATTAAGTCCAGTCCTGGCCCGGCCCGAGTGATCTCCATGCTGGACATGTTGTATTTCTGTATTGATGTTGTCACGCTAGCATCAGCTCATGCAGCACATTTATACTTATTCTCATTCCAGTCACATCCACTGAAAATTGATCAATTTGGCTTAGATGCTTTACACTCACGCTAAAAAAAAAAAAAAAATTATCGGTTAAAAAAAAGAAAAAAGTCGCCAAATTTAGGGGATTTTTTTCTTTAATGGCAACCTAGCCATTGTATTAAGTTATTCGTTTGGCGCAGTCTTGGAAATCGCGCCAAACAAACAGTCGCCAATCTTTTGTTTACATTTTAGCGTGATAGTAACACATCTGTTCCATCAATTTTATCAGCTTAGTCAGATCCTTTTAAAATTATTATAACAGACCGGTCAGCCTGCTTGATTTTTTTATCTGCCCAAACCGTTTAAAAAAAAATTGTCTTTATTCTGATGGCCCAGCCTATTTGAAAATTTTCCTTTATTTTGCCGACCTACCCGAGCCCTTGTAGATCTATCGCAAGCATGGATTGGCTGAGTCTGGCTGCAGTACCTGCAAATAGTGCTCCTGCAAATAGTGCTCAACTTTTAGTTTTAATCTTAAAGTCAGATAGAATTTAATTTTTGAAAGTAATTTCTCTTAGGCCAAGAAAACAACTTTTTAGGGATAGATTCAAGATTAGACAATATATGAGTTATAAAATATTTAAAATTGAAAATTAATTTAAATTTTAGATTTAAAAATTTAGAACCTTGGCAAAAACATAACTGCAACCTGGGCGTTATCATAATTGCAGAGCTGTTATAACAAGGAAGTACCAGTTTTTTTCTCCCTGATTATCCAAATTGTTAAGGTTAGTTGAAAGCCAGTGGGAACCCTGCCTCTAAATATATCCTTCTACACATGCATGCACAAACATCACCAATAACCAAGTAGTTTTCAATGTGAAATACTCAGATTAAGATATTATTTTATGTTTATGTTAAAACATATTGTGGCACACAAATTATTAATTTTGCATTTGTAATAAATAACAGAATATTCAACTTTGATTTTACGTGATTTCAGTAATTTTTACTTAGATTATTCACAACATTAAATTTTTACTTTAAAAATACAAGTAATTGTTAAATAATGTCACATATTGATGTAAATGTATGATATTATACAGAGTTGAATTCAGTCATTTTTCATTGGTAAGTATATCTGATGCTGTTGGGAGGAGGGGACTTTATAGAGTACCCTAAACTATGGGTTGCCAGCCTTGTTTTTGTGGGTCATGAATGATCAGTCAGCTGTTCAAATATGTATAGTTAATTTTATTTGCTGCAATGATAAAAACCATATGTAAAATATTGTGAAAAGGTATAGATTTGCTTTAGTAAATATGACTTCAGGGATTGATGCAGGCAAAATTCGGAACTATTTTAGCACCCGCCCCCCTCTTCCTAACAAAAATCCATTTAATAAAACAGGCCTCTGCCCAAAATTCCTTTTAATAAAATAGGCCCTTTCACAAAGTTCTATTCCATAAAACACACACTTTCATTATTTTTGTTTTGTTAAATTTTAAAATGTGTCATTTGCAAACAAAACAAGTTCAACAGAAAGGAAAACTGTAGCAGTAGGACTTACAAATGTTATTATTAATAAATATTTTATTCGAATTTGAGTAACTGGATTTCTCTTTTTGTTATAAAATGTTATTTTTTCACAAAAATGCAATAAATTTCGCAAAATTAACTTTTATTTTCAAAAAATGGGCCCCAAGGGGAGAAAAAAAAAAAAAAAAAAAAAAAAACCCTGCATCGAACCTTGAACTTTGGAAAAAGTATGGGTTTTATGAAACTTTTGTAGAGAGCAGTTTGGGGCTAAAAATAAAACAGTCTCAATCTTACTATAGGCCCTATCATTGGTGCAAAACAATACCATAGTCCCGCAGTGGCACAGACTGTTAAGCTCGGTTCTCGTAAGATCACCGAAAGCCAAGCAGCATCGACCAAGGTCAGTGTTTGGGAGGGTGACAACTAGAGATCGACCGAAATTTCGGTTTCGGCACAAAATCGGAGTTTCGCCGAATATTCGTTTTCGGCGAAACTGCTGCCAAAATTTCGGCCTGACCGAAACTTGAGCGAAACTATCTATATTTCAAAATCTCGTTCCTTCTTTCGGAAATTTTCAACTTTACTCATTGATGTGAGTTGTATCGGCTCAAATGAGACGCTGTTTAACCCTTTCAGGGGCAAGCAATTGTGTTCCTGTAACGTCGAATTCACACCGGTATTTACGAAAGAATTTAGTTCAAAATAAGGAAAAGCAATTTTTTAATTTTTTCCCGTCAAAGTTAAAAAAGTAAAATTTTAATAAAAGTTTCTGGTTTGAATCGGATTAAAATTAGGTGGTATATAATATATACCACAGCCCCATAAAGGGTTATTGCAGTGCACTCCACTGTTTATCATTATCGGTCATGACTGATCCATGATGCGAGTGTAAATTATAAAGCAAGCAAAGCATATAGGACTAAACTTAAAAGACGCTTATCACGTGATCTTTAAAAGCTGAAAACTTAACAGTAATAGAAAATTTTTACTTTAAAACTCCAGATTGTTTCGAATGCTTTATGACACAGGTGTTGTTAAAACATATGAAGATTTACGAAATTTATTACAAAACATATATCGATGTATGTGTACTTATAGTATTTTTTTATTAGATGAAATTCGTATAATTGAAAACTATTTCCGTCTTATTGCTAAATTAATTACGTTTTATTTTACAAAAAATAGTTTTGGATAGAGACACAGAGAGTCAACTTGGCACCGGAGATAAAATTTTCAAACAGGGGTTCCATTTCAATACTTTCTTAGGGAGGCAGGGAGTGGCAAAGCTT
Organism: Maratus michaelseni; assembly: GCA_963931845.1. NCBI lineage: Eukaryota > Metazoa > Arthropoda > Arachnida > Araneae > Salticidae > Maratus > Maratus michaelseni. The sequence continues at coordinate 264,557,596 of OZ007600.1, read as the reverse complement.
TTTTTTAGGGCGGAGGGGGGGGGGGGGGGGGTGAGTGAGCAAAGATTTATTTTGATCTTATTGTGCACATCCTAAAAGAAAATTGACAACTGTTACATTTTTATCCTTATATATATATATATATATATATATATATATATACAAATACAAATATATATACAGGGTGATTCATAAAAGATGGGCAGAACTTTAAGGGGTTATAGTACACTTAAAGACAAATAATATTAAATAGGAGACTAAGGGTCCCAGACGTATTCCCAAGGAGATAGGGGGCATTAAAGTTTAGGGTCCGAAATTTCAAATGATTATAAAACATGGAAAAATTGGTCGATTCGTTTGCGGTTTTTGCAAAAAATTTTCTTTATGCCAGTATTTTCTTGAAATAAAATTTTAAAGTTCAATTTCAAAAAATGCCGATAGGGGGCGCTTTAGACTTTGGAGTAACAAACAACTATTTTTTAACGTTATTTTTTGTATTTCTTTAAATGATTTCGAAAGCTTAGACTTAAACTTAAATTTTGATCTAAAAATCTGAGTCCTAACGAGTAGTTAAGTAGCGTAAACTGAAATTTGAAATTTGAAACCCTTCTCCCCCCAGAACAAAAATCAGTTATTCCCGATCTTTGTGTCGTAGATTAGGCTCTAACTACTGCCGCGTTTTGCTAAAATTATTCTTTATGTCAGTATTTTCTTGAAAATAAATTTTAAAGAAAATTTTCAAAAAATTCCGATAGAGGGCGCTTTAGACTTTGGAGTAACGAACAACTATTTTATACCGTTATTTTTTGTGTCTCATTAAATGCTTTCTAAAGCTTAGACTTAAATTTTCAGCCCAAAATCTGAATCGTTAGACGTGGTTAAGTTTCTGGGGAGAGGGGTTTGAAATTTCTACTCCTGAGCACAGTTCAGTTTACCATGTCCACACATTGTGTGCTGTGATACGAGGTAAAAAGACACAAATTAGGATTATGTTACCAAAGCATATTTATTAACATGTAATCACAATAAATGTTCAAAATTGTGACCCAGAGGTTATGCACGCAGAACAACGGCGACGAATGGAACGGCGAACATTCGCGAAAACATCAGGCTTTTCGAGCACTTCCCCTACAGCGGCGGAAAGTCTGGCGACCAGTTCCTCGGGGGATTCAATGGGTGTCTCATACATAAGAGCCTTCAATCGTCCCCAAAAAAAGAAATCGAGGGGTGAAAGAGGCCAAGCAACAGGACCACCTCGACCAATCCATCTGTTCGGAAATGTGATGTCCAGATAGTTGCGGACGTCTCATACGTAATGGGCTGGCGCTCCATCGTGCTGGAACCACATGACCCGCCGGATGCGTGGAGGAACAACGTTTAACAGGTCTGGCAGCACATGTTGCAGAAATGTGAGGTATGTTTTACCGTTGAGGCGTTCAGGAAGAAGGTATGGTCCGATTAGGTGGTCTCCGAGGATTCCTGCCCAAACATTGATGGAAAAGCGTCTCTGATGAGCATGTGGATACGTAGCATGTGGATTGACATCCGCCCATACATGTGCATTGTGTGTGTTAAATGTACCTTCACGTGTGAAGGTACATTCATCGGTGAAAAGCACAGTTCGTCCAAAATGTGGATTTAGCGCGTTCTGCTGCAGAAACCAGCGGGCGAATTCAATACGATTTGGATAATCCCCTGGAGACAGTTTCTGGACTCGTTGCACATGAAACGGGAGCAAATGTTCATCCTTCAGTACCCTCCAAGTCGTGGACTGTGAGGTATCCACCTGGCTAGCCACTGTTCGTGTACTTGTACTTGGCTGCGCCGCTACTACATCCAGAATGGCTTCTGCCACAACTACTGATTCGTCCTTTTTTGCACGACCTGCATTCGACCGGGAAGCGAGAAATGATCCCGTCTCACACAACTGTCTGTGCAAGCGCTCGAAAGTTTTGCGGTTAGGCAACCGCCTGTTAGGAAATCGCTCTCCGTACATTCGTTGTGCCTCTGCACCATTTCCATCTGCCGCTCCGTAAATTAAATGCATCTCAGCCTTTTCCTTATTCGTGAAGGGCACCATCTTCCGATTCATTACTACAGCGACTTACACTTGACTCACCGTTCAGTGGTTTTTATGCCTGAATCGTGTCGAAATTTTGCATACGTGTTCTTCTTCTTCCCCATTTGACATTTGCATACTTTCTGTTTCCTTCTTCACCCGGTGACTAGCGTCAGGAATGGAGCTTTAACGTTTGCATGAGCGACGTTTCCAACTGTGCCAGTGCCTTTATGAGTGAATTCCGACTATGCAGTCCTTGACGAAAGTTGTATTTTTGCCTCGTATCACAGCACAGAATCGTTGGGCATGGTTAAGTAGTGCAAACTGAACTATGTTCAGAAGTTGAAATTTGAACCCCCTCCCCTCGCTACTGAACCACGCTCAGCGATTCAGATTTTGAGCTGAAAATTTAAGTTTAAGTCTAAGCTTTAGAAAGCATTTAATGAGACACAAAAAATAACGGTATAAAATAGTTGTTCGTTACTCCAAAGTCTAAAGCGCCCTCTATCGGAATTTGAAAATTTTCTTTAAAATTTATTTTTAAGAAAATACTGACATAAAGAATAATTTTAGCAAAACGCGGCAGTAGTTAGAGCCTAATCTACGACACAAAGATCGGGAATAACTGATTTTTGTTCTGGGGGGAGAAGGGTTTCAAATTTCAAATTTCAGTTTACGCTACTTAACTACTCGTTAGGACTCAGATTTTTAGATCAAAATTTAAGTTTAAGTCTAAGCTTTCGAAATCATTTAAAGAAATACAAAAAATAACGTTAAAAAATAGTTGTTTGTTACTCCAAAGTCTAAAGCGCCCCCTATCGGCATTTTTTGAAATTGAACTTTAAAATTTTATTTCAAGAAAATACTGGCATAAAGAAAATTTTTTGCAAAAACCGCAAACGAATCGACCAATTTTTCCATGTTTTATAATCATTTGAAATTTCGGACCCTAAACTTTAATGCCCCCTATCTCCTTGGGAATACGTCTGGGACCCTTAGTCTCCTATTTAATATTATTTGTCTTTAAGTGTACTATAACCCCTTAAAGTTCTGCCCATCTTTTATGAATCACCCTGTATAGTACAAAATAGTGTTAAACCTGTCTCACTTTGAGAATACTGAAATAGAAAATAAGTTTATAATTAATATTTTCTAGACTTAAAATGTTGTCCTAATGCTAATTTTCCTTTTTTAATCAAATTGAACAAATTATTTTATCTTTTGTGCCCTTTACTTAAACGTTTACTTAAACAATTACTTTTACTTAACTAATACTTTACTTAAACAATTTAAATGAAAAATATTAACGAACTGAAAATATGAATATATTTAAAAATTAAATATTCATTATTGAATTTGTTTTATATTATTTAACTACATTGTTAATTAATTATTTATAAAGCCTATAATTATTGGTTGTTATAAAATAATAAAATATAAAAGTTGTATTATTCGTGTTTCATTTTTGTTTGAAACTTATACACACACATATATATGTACGTTTGTTTGTTAGAAATGTGGTTCAATACACGTATAATTAATAAATTAATTAGTAATGTAATTAGTTATTTTTAAGTAATTATTAATTATGTGTTATTAATTATGTTATGTCATGTATTTAAATTTAAGAGTAAAATATGTTTCATTTAAATATTTCCCTTTTCACATGACATTTTGTTTTTACCATCCCCAAGCCTACGTTAAATTACAAACGAACTCCATTGCTTCACGATGTTTTCGGGTAAACACGCGATTCATCCACGATCTATCGCTGTGCTTCTGGATCACTGTTGATCGCTGTTACTTGCTGTTACTTTCGACCCAGAGCTCTCGTCTGACGATCGCCGCTCTGATTGGTCGTAGTTTGACGTCATAGTCCGTGAAGCCAATGGAGTTTCGCGTACGTTTTTCTTTTCACAGAATGGCAGCAACTGTATGCAAATTTTTCCAAGGCAGACTAGTATATGTAGCAGGTCAAGATGTTTGTATTTCGCCCTTTTCTTCCTTGTCTGTTGTTGCTTTGCCTTGCTTTTCTTGCGTAGCTCGCTTGAAAACAGCACTTAGTTTTCTTGCCATGTAACAATACTTACGACGTCGTAGCTTGGCTACGTTTTGAAGGCTGCTGGCGGCTTTTACTTTTTGATGAAAGTTTATTTTGATTTTATTTTTAAGTTTGTTCGGCGAAAGTAAAGCTGACGTTGGTTTGTCATTTGTAATTAATCATCAATAAAAGTCATCTTGTTGTTACTTCTGCTGTACTTATTAAAGTCTTCCACATCCATGCATTTCCAAGCTTAAAGATTCCACTGCGTATTCTGCTTAATATAGTTAATTTATTGTGAAAAAGAGAACAAATTAATTAATTAATTATATGCAGTTATGTATGTATTATTCAGTTTTTAAATTTTTTTGACACTTTCGGTTTCGGTTTCGGCCGAAAGTGGGAATATCACCGAAATTCGGTTTAAGTTTAGGTTTTGGTCTTAAAACCTGTTTCGGTCGATCTCTAGTGACAACCTCTCTCGACTGCTGCTGCTGTGGGACCGTGTACGTTAATGGGAGCTGGTGCACGTAAAATATGTTCGTGGCTCCAATGTCCTCCAAGTTTAGTATAAGCGTTACCTCTGGTGGTGCCAATCCATGTGCAGGTCTCTCGTCTGGAATGGGTTCAAAATTAGGAGACAAGCTCTAAAAGTCCAACCTCGCTTGAGGCTCTGGCACCCGTTCTTTCAGAGAAGTGCCTTGGCACTTTCTCTGACATGCCAACAACAACAATACCATAAATCACATTGCCTTTTAAGCAACTCCAGTTTCACAGTAACGTTACATATTACTGGTCTTGTGTGTTTGCTTTATTCCAAAGTTAATCTTTTCTTTTGGATAAATTATATAAAAGGCTCTATATACTTACATATTAGACGGGTTATGAAGAATTTTGAAATTTTAATGTGGTTTGCATAACAATAAACTTAGGGAATTGCTTTTCTAGATCATTAAAAGGCTTAAGGCTGTTCTCAAATCCAAACTGGCTACTTTATGAATTTTTTTAAATTCATTTTTGTTCGGCAACGCATGAAATTGGCAGGTGTTCTTATTCAGAAACTATGGAATTGCAACACGTTTTCTATTTTTGGTAAAGGCAGAAAATACTGTCAAAGTCGACATTTTGAATGTCTTTGCGTTTAAAAATGTGTCAGAAAGTTTCGCTTTGTTTAGCTTGTCATTTTTGAGAACCACCTTAAAATGCCCCTTGTGTGTGTGTGGGGGGGGGGGGTTAATACTCTCAAGGAGAATGCCCCTCCTCACTCATTCCCTAAATTCATCACTGATTTTATATTTAAGCTGTGTGATTTTGTTTAAAATTAAAGATATTATAATGTTTACTCTTGTCTCTAGTAATATTTCATTCATTAAGTTAATGTCCATTGTCGGAAATACTGGTATATTTTTACACAATTTTACGTTGTCCTTTTTCAGCATTAAAGTATGTTTTATGATTATTTATATTTATCCAAACAGTGCTGTGATATTACATATACATTATATTATGCTTATGCCTTTTTTTCAGCAGTATAATATGTTTTATGATCACTTATGGCTCATTTATATCTTCAGTCTCAGCAATGCTCTGTCAGCACTTAAATTATGCCCAAACAAGAAAGAAAAATCATGTGTCAAGCATAGATTATGAAACATAACAACATTTAGAATACTGTAACAAAACTTCACAGTATAATATGGCAAAACATTGTGTCTAAGTAAATAATTTTGAAAATGCATAACATATTTGAAAAGCCACTGTCAGCAATTACTATTAATCGTTGGAAAAATATCCGAATTCTTTTGTGCAACCCTGTACAGGATCTATAGATTTGTATATATACTTTATGGTATAGGTGCAGATTCACGGTCGCCAGTCGCCACATGGCGACTAAATTTTTTGCTGTGGCCACTAACTTTCGTTGTTTAAGTCGCCATGTGATTTAAAAGTAATCAGTTTCTGGTATTCCCAGTCCCCATCGTGAAATGTTGATATTTTCTTTAAAGATTAAGACCAAAACACTTAACAAACATTATTGTTATCTTTTAATAACATTTCAGAATGATCTGTTTAACACAGCAAACTATTAAATATATTCGAATAGCAATGTTATTCGTAACAGTTTGAATCTGATAATTTTACATAGACTTTGATTTAAATATATACATATAAACAAATGTTTAAAGTGTGTTTTGATTTTTATAGTGCAAAATAATCTCGCAAATTCAGATTTTCTTTCATATGTACTTTTGTCTGGCAAAATCAAATTAAGAAATATTGTTTTTCTGATATTTCCCGCTATCATGATTGCTTAGCTTATACATACTTTTTTTAAACCGTATCTTGCCCAACTTTATCTTCTGACTGTACATGATTTAAGATTTAATAATTATTCAAATTTTGTTGTACACGTGTTTATATTAAATAAATTTCTTTACAGTTTGAATTCCTGAGGGTTTTTTAGTTTTTTACCCCATATGAACACTATTTATTGTTTTTATGCGTTTGTTTTACAATTGTGGCCACTGGATTTTTTTATGTTTAGGAGCAAGCGACTCCTTCCAATTCTTGGGAATCTACACCTATACTTTACGGTATTCTAAAATTTATTTCAGTTAGGAAATGCATAGCACAGTTAAAAATTCCCCTACAGCAAGTTCTGACAATAAATGGAAATGTACTGGAAATCTTTTGTGCAGCTCTGTACAGAATCGATAGAAATTATATGCACCAAGTAATATGTAAAAACATGAGTTAAATTTAAAACCACATATCACAACTAAAAACGCACTTCCAATAATTATCGTTGATAGAGAGTACTGTAACTGAATTCTTTTGTGTGTCCCTGTCAATGAGCAATGAATGCTATCCATACTCTATAGTAACCAATTTGTAGTGCACTTCAATGATATGTATCAATTTCAATATGTTTGAAATAGTGTAATATTATTAAAGTACATAGCAAACAATTTTTCTATAAAGACTAATGTAACGGAATTCTTTTGAGTGTCCCTGTATAAATGAGCTATAAATGCTACATGCTTCATTTTTAATACCGAACAGGCCATAGTAAACCTCAATAATATATATCCATTGCATGATAATTCGAGTATGTTTATGCAGACAGACAAACCGAAGTCATAAACACTTTTTCAACAATGTTGGAAAGTATTAAAAAGGGGAAAATTGTAATAGATCTATTAGAAGAATATTATTCATTGTAAAGGATGCATAATATTTTCTTGAGTATAATAAAGTTTTGTGTGAATAGTTTTAGTTTAATGCTGAAAAATATTTCAATTAATTTGTCTTACTAAAACATATATATATATATATATAAAACCTCTCTCTTTAAAAGTGTTACCAAGTTGTATAAATTAATATATATATATATATATATATATATACAGTAAAACCTCTATAACGGACACTCCCGAATAGCGGACACTTTTGTGATCCCCAAACCCTGTATATCTGTACATTTTTTACTCTGAATAGCGGACACCTCTAAATAGTGGACAAATTCTGTGCTCCCGAGGTGTCCGTTATTCAGAGGTTTTACTGTATATATATATATATATATATATATATATATATATATATATATATATATATATATATATATATATATATATATATAATAAGATGCAAGGATTCTTAGTGATGCCACTGCATCTTATATAATTTATGTAAATTTGTTGCATATTTCCTTTAAAGTAAATTCCATGTTAGTCTATTAAAATGGGAGGAGAAAAAAGCAGCAGAAAAGTGTTAAGCTAACAAAAACTTATTTTTTGTCTATGATAATTTTGAGAATATTTCAACTGATAAATAAATACAATATTAGTTATGTCATTTGTTTTTAAATATTATTATTGTTATTATTGACATCCGTATATTTTTTATTTGGCATTAAAATCTGGCGATATTTTTTTGTTATGAAAGGTAGTCGATGGGATAATGGAGAAGTACCGATATTTCTTAAAATAATATGTTGTATAAATGTTGTAAATTTTACTTACATGCATAATTTCCTCCTTTTTGTTATTTCCTGATTGACATCCCTGATACTAACATTTGCATAATAAGTATCACTAAGTAGTTTAAGTTAACAGTATGAATTTGTCTTCCATAAATATTCTGCAAATCTAATTTTCACTCAGTAAACAGAGTTAAAATAACTGCAAAAGCGAGTTAAACAAACATTTTTTAAAAAACTGCTCTTCTTACTTAAAGCAGCTTGTTGAGATCTGAAAACAACTGCACTTTTACGTTTGAAAAAAGAAACCTTTAAATACTTTTATAGATTTAAATGGATGTTAAATATTTCATTCCATCCTCTCCTCCCCCACCCTCAAAGAAAAAAAAATGAGGAAGGAGGGTCAAATTAGATTCTGGAAGCTGTATTAGTATTAAACGCTTAAATATTTACTTTGCTTCAGTTATTTTCTACAATTCTTTTAGGCCAGTTCTGCCCGTGCCAGAGCAGTGGAGACCACGCCACTTGATCGATCCACTTTCGTATTGCCAACTTGTTATCCAAGTTATGTAGGGCCCTTTGTTAAACTGGCTCTATCACTTGAATAGTTTTGAAATTAATTAAATTCATATACAGCCAATAGGAGACGTGGTATACAGTTCAAACTCATTTTCCACAAAAGTGTAGGATAGTCCACTCTGGTTCTCAACTCCTCATATCATATCTAAATATATTTTTATTATATACTCTCTTACTTATTTTTTTATTATTAAAATTATTGCTTATTTTTATTGATTAAAATTATTGAACTTAAACATTAACGTTATCTAATGCTGTTGAACATTTATTTTCAATGACAGATGTCCATATACAAACCTGCTAGGGACGTCAATAAACCTAAGAGACCTGGTACAGCATTTATGATTTTCATGGGCGATTTTCGCAAAGAAATGGCTGGCAAGGAGCCTGAAGGGGGTGTAGCAGCCATGGCAAAGCTGGGTAAGTAGTTTCTTTATTCGTTGAGTTTCTTTATTTGAATTTTAATGGGGGTCAACAACAGTTGCAAAATCACATGGCAAACAACTGACATCGATACAGCTTTTTCTCATGAACCACTGCTCAAGTGATTTCAATACGTTTTCTTAAATAATAGTTTTGGCAGTAGCTAAACTATTAATTGATTAATTTAGCTACTACCAAAATTATTATTAAAAAAAAAATTACTTAAATAGTTTCAAAGTAAAAAGTATATCAATGTCAGCTGTTTTACAGCTGATTTTGCAACTGTTGTCCACCCATCCCCACCCCCCTTAATGCTTTTATTTTTATGTAATGTGTAGATTATTTTCTTTATCCTCTGAAAGAAGTTTATTAAATGTTTTTTACTTTTATGTGTTTTCTTTTTTGTTAGCTTTTTATGCTCAGATTGTTACATTTCCTTAACACAGCTGATCTTAAATTAATTTCCTCCTTCATTTTATGATTTTCTCATTAAAATGAATACCCATTTAGAGTTTAATCTAGGAAAAAAAGATTTGTTGCTTTTTGGATAATTGCAGACAATAACTGTTAGCCAAATAAAAATAGCTTTAGCCAAGAAAAAAAACTTTTATTTATACAAAATTTCTATATAAATGAGTAGTATTTTTGATTATTCAATATACAAACATTACACCACTCTGTAAGATTGACCCTCTTGAGATTTGGCTATACATTACACATCAAATGCTTTTTTAAATAGAAATTTTTTTCAAACTTCCCCTTCCAAATTAATCATAATTAAGTTATCATAATTTCGGGTAGATAAGCCGCCCTGGCGTATACGGCGCTACGTCCGAAAATGGTAAAAAAAAGCTGAAATTCCATGGTATATGCCGCACTGGCGTATAAGCCGCACTTATTGAAAGTAGTGTACGTACTACTACAGGCGCCATATTGAATATTTTCGTGCATTTTTTTAAACCATTTTAAAAATTAGAATTTTAAATTTAATACAAATAATGAAAATAAATAAATAACTTACTGACTTTTAGTTTGTGAATTTATCCAATTGCATCACACATTTCAGCCTTGGATCGACAAGTAGAAATATATTTGATGAAATTCTTAATATAAAACATTACACTAGAATTACAAATAATACTATTTTTTATTCGAATCCATCAATTAAATAACAACGTAAAATTCTGAAAATAACTAATGATAAATAATCATTTTGACAATATGAACTTTTGGCAAAAGTAGGGAGAGAAGTATAAACAGAATTTTTTTGAAAATCTCTTCACTACTAACTGTAAACATTAATGTCTATTAATGGAAATTAATTGGTACTCTATTTGATATATTCCGTAAATATGTAAAGTAAAATGTTCTATGAAAGTTTTAAAATAAACAAAAAAAAAATTAAATACATATGTTCATTATTGAAAATAAAAAATACAACATTCGCAAGTGCGCACACGTAAAGAAAACAAGATAATCTACTTTCTTTTCTGTTAAAACGCTGCGATTATGCAAAACTAAGCATAAAAAGTATTCTTTAAATGTGTCAGCTACTTCACTTTGCGTAAGTGCAGTAAAAATAAATTATTGAGCTGCAAGCAAACAGAAAAAATAATTTAAAAGAAAAAAAAAACGAAAAGCAAAGCCCGTTTTTTCATAGCTATTAAAATATATATATATATATATATCTCCATTATTATTTGTCCGATTTTGTTCAAATTTTCAGCAAGTTGCAATAACAGTAAATTAAGCTGTGTAACAAAATTTTATTAAAATATAATAAGTTATTAGAAAATTACAGCACTCCATAAAACCCCCTAGTTACTATAAAAAGGGAGAGAGCTATCTGCAGTTTGTTTATTCAACTCTGCGGAGTTGGAGTTGGAGTTTTCTGTAACATGCTTAGAAAAGCAATCTGAGTAACAGAAATAGTAAAGAGGATGCGGCGATTACTTTTGTTTCATTATAGATAAATAATGTATTCATCATCATAACAGATTTATAAATCAATCAAAATTCAGGGAGGTTTGTGTATTTTTAAAAATGTAGTCATGAAGAGATCAGTTAAAACAAATTTCTACAAAAGATTTCTAATCCGTGAAGCATTTTTAATATTATTTTTCAGATTTTCACTCTATAATATGCACATGATCCGATTTTTTTTTTTCTGGAAAAATTGTTATTACTTCGTATACGCATCTGCTGTAGACAACAGAATTGTTGCTATAAATTCATACTACGAAGTCACATTGGGAAACATGTCAGTAGTGCCATTTTTATGAGGAAAAAGCTGGCAATCAGCTGGTTTCATTTCTTTACCCCTTGTAGCCAGAACCTGCCAAAGCAACTTCCATTCATGAACCATTTTGGTTTCATTTCCTAAGTTGGTATCATCAACAAAAAATAAACAAACTCTTTTAATTTCCTCAATACGTCTAATGCAAATGATATCACACTATTTGTAAGATGCTTGCACAGGGAGGACGAGACAAATTTTGAAGTGAGTTGCCAGGATAAAAGCAATGTGAGATTTTTTTTTTTTTTTTTTTTTTTTTTTTTTACGCGGCAGCAGCAGGTTTACAAAATGCAGAACAACAAAATGGAAATGATATATATTTTTTTGGCTGTCTCTATTTGGCGAATCCACTAAATGTTTTGGGGGTAAAAGGTGCTTTCAGTTAGCTTTTTGGCTATTTGGCTAGCGCTAGATTAAACCCTACCATTCCTTGTATGATATTGTAATTTCTATTATATATATATTTTTTTTCTATAATTAAGTGTGGACATTTCGTAACAAACAAGCTTACAAATCAAAATTTAATGGTGTTATTTCATGGATTATTAATTTGGTTTGATGGACCACTCGAGACGACAGCCAAGCCGCTATAGGTCTCAACAACCCCCCACCCCCCTTCAAAATGAATGTCTAAATAAATAGTGTACAATCTTATATTTGTTTTTAACATAATGTTTGTATTTTATGTACTAGCCAACCCACCCAGCATTGCCATGACCCATGATAATAACCTTAAATAAGCCTCAAATTTGTATGATTTTATATCTTTAACCCTCTGACTGTCCATCAAAAGGGCAAAATTGTAATGTTGTTTTCTCTGTATTCTAATTTAAATACTAAAAAAAAGATGATTATTCCAAAATTATACAAGAAACTTAATTACATATATGAATGTAATCCTTGAATGTATTAATCATAACTCAATGTAATAAAATTGCATTATATCCATAGAGTTATATTAATTTAAATAATGATTGTATTGCAGTGAAACCTGGAGCTTTGTGAACATGTTGACACAGGTGTGTCAGCGAGAGTGTTAATCCAATTTTGTGTGAATTTATATTTTTTAATGAAAAATTCGTGAAAAATAGTGATATTTAGTGGTAAAAGCTCTCGTAAGAAGACATTTTCTTATTTTTTTTTCTTGTAAAGGTTGTTTCATAGTTTGAGGGAAAAAAAAAAAAAGATCGAACTTTGTGTCATTCTGATAAAAATAAATGAACAACGTAAAAATAGTACAAATGAAATACATGTTAAAATCACATACAGCTGTTTCAGAGCTTCTAAAGCTCCATCCTCAGTGCCAAGGTTAAAAACAGATGTAAGTGGTTAGGCCATAGGTCAATTCCATCGTAACTATTCAGGTGAATTTACGATAACAGGTAAAAATTATCAAAACTATCCTGTTAAAAAAGTGATTTAATGTTCTCAACAACACTAAATAATGACAAATTATAACAATAAGTCATTTAATTGCTGACGTAACACTTGATCATCGAATTTTGTTTTCAAAACGGTGTAGAAAATTTACTAATAAAGCTAGAACGAATTTTTACAATTTAAACAATTTTAAATATTTCTTACTAAGGACTTAAGAGCCTATGCTAGTCACGCGAAGAAACATTCCAGCTAATGTTAAGTCTATGGGAAGGTTATCCTGCGATTTCTCGCTCGCATTTTAATATTTTAAAATGATTCTTTTTGCATAGGATAGCTGAAGTCGACTTTTTTACTTTTTCGATTTTGGTTCCAGTTTTTTTACATAAAGGTAATTTCACTTTCAGAACCGGTTCCAAAATAGAAAATGTCCGCTTACAAAAATACCGTAACCAAAATCAAAAAAGTAAAAACTAACAACGTTAGAGATCGACCTCAGCTATCCTATGCAAAAAGAATCCTTTAAAAATATTAAAATGCGAGCGAGAAATCGCGTGATAACCTTCCCATAGACTTAACATTAGCTGGAGCGTTTCTTCGCGTGACTAGCATATGCTCTTAATACCCAATTACCTTCAGATTATTTTAATCCCTCTTTTAGTCCTAAAAATTGCGATTCAAAATTCTGTAACTGATGTAACATAAAATAGACAAACATTTTTTTCTGCCTTCATTGAAGGGTAAAAATTATCAAAACTATCCTGTTAAAAAAGTGATTTAATGTTCTCAACAACACTAAATAATGACAAATTATAACAATAAGTCATTTAATTAATTTCTAAACAATTTAAAAAAAAAAAAAGAGAGAAAGAAAAAAGAAAAGAAAAGGCACTTACACATGTAACTGACGTAACTTTTATTGTGTAACTGACGTTACAAAGACAATAATGGTACTTAACTTAATTTGTAAACAGTAATTTACAATGCCTTTTTATTAGGATTTTATTATAAAACATAAAAATATCAAGCTTTCCAATCATACCCATAAATTAAACATATGAGACTTTTCTGTGGAATCGCCTCATATCAGTATGCAAGCATCTCCGCTCGCTGTTAAAGTGGAATGGCGATGAATACTAAAAAACAAACGGCGGAGTCCAGAGATCCTGCGTGACAGAGGAGACCAAAGAGAAGTGCTCAGCCAGTTTGGACGAGTTTAAGTAGGGGGGGGGGAAGAGAGTGATGACAGTAAATTAAAGGAACCGTAGCAGATGTTTGAAAAACTCAGTGTACCAACCAAGTTGTTTGAATTCTTCCATACATGATAAGCTTCCCAAAAATCAAGATCGTAAATCAATGAGCATTTCTGAATTATTGAACCTTCAAAAAAATTAAAATTGTGATTGATAGACCAGCAATGGTTAGCAAGCAAGCATTTAATGTCACAGTTTTTAACATTTGTTCCCCCAAAAGCGGACTTTAAGAGGTCACTTAGTTTGGACTATATGCATTTTATCACACTATTCCCCAATGTGAAAATCTGTCTAATGGATGCCTCAGATCTGTAAATTTGATTTTGTTAAATAGTGTATAAATTACTTTAAAATCAAATCTTATCAAAATTCTCGATATTTGAGGGCTAATTCTCGCAAAATATGGAAGTATAATTAAATTTTCATTGTTAATGTTGAAATGTGTATGTTTAATGAGTTTATTGTGAATTGAACTAACAATTTCAATAGGATAACCCTGATCAATGGGTTTAATGTTGTCTAATTCTGCTTGAGTAAACTCTCAGATGAACAAATGTTTAAGGCATGGTGAACATAGGTATTAAAAGCAGCCAATTTTTTATTCTTGTTGTACTCTGAAATTTTTATCGATTACAAATATAATGGTTTTGCAGCCCATATAAAAATGTCATGTAAAAATATTCAAAATCCGATTCTTAGTTTTATGAAATGCATCTTAAAGATCGTCCATAAAAATAGCAAGCCAATTGAAAAGTATATGTTGAAGTTTTACATTTTGATCATACTCATACTTAAATAAAAAACACACGGAGAAAGCAACTGTAGTTGTAAAAGACACAAAAAAAAAAATCATTTGATTAAATTGCTTTTAAAAAAAAGTCTTGATTCAAATTAACATTTTTTTCACTTTTTAGAAATGAAAAATAGCATTAATAGAGAAAAAATATAGATTTTTGTATTCCTAAAATTTTTAACCATTCTTAAATTTTTATGCACTTTAAGCAAAAATTAATATTTCAATTACATAGGAAGTATCATATTTTTTTCCTCTGGAGGTTGACTTTTGCAAACACAGTTTTTGGGATGATTTTGATGACTTGCCACTGTTGGAATGATCGTGCATAACACAAGATGACAATAAGATAACATTACAGAAATCCCATACTGGATCTCCACTTAAAACTAGGGATGTAACAAATAGTGATTTGGCCGAATACCGAATATTCGGCCAAATTTTAGGCAGAATACCGAATATTTGGCGGCCGAATACTGACTTTAAAAAAAAAATTATTTTAATTGTTTATTTTTTTTTCAATTTTAAAATCAAAAATTAAATTAAGGACTAATTGAAATAATTTTTTTGTTTGAGTGTTCAAAAATCATAACAGCTGAATGTATTTTTTATAATATTTGAAATACTTTTGATGCCAATAAAGTAACATTTGACTTTCAAAAATGTAAATAATAATTTAATTCATTTTTTTTAATCCATAGATAGTTCTAGTAATTTATATATTTTTTACCTAAAACAGAAACTCATTACCTCTGTAAAAATGAAACTTTTTTTGTTTTAGTAAAATAATTTAACCCCTAAAAATAAGAACTTGCATGTGTCCTGTCTTTTTACATCCTTTCTCATGCAACTCAAACTTAGTAAATTTACAATCTGTATGTAAAAAAAGGGGTTATTTTCTTAAAATATAACTTCATTTTCATTTTGGGATTGCTTTTCAGAAATAAAAAATAAGAAGTCATCACTGCCAAATTTGTCAAATGAAGTTAACAATAATACAGCAGATAAATTAAGAGATGTAGATTGCTATTTTGAAACACATTTAATAGCTAGGACAGAGTGTCCATTTAACTGGTAGAAAACAAATGCAGAAAACTTTCCAAGGCTTGCAAATTTAGCAAGAAATCATCTTTCAGCTCCTACAAGCACAGTATATAGTGAACGTTTGTTTTTTGAAGCTGGTAATATATATGAAACCAAACGAAACAGACTTCTTGAAAATGATGAAAACTTATTATTTTTGCATCACAATTTCAGTCTTCACGGTGGGTGATAAATTATTTTGTTACCCCTGTATGTTATTTTGAAGTAACTCATTAAATGCTTTTTCAGTATAGGTAATAGTTTTTTTCTTTTCAATGTATCAAACTCATTAGTTCGTTTAATCAACATCTAATGTTTAATTTTTAATTAGTAAAGTAATTATATAGTCCTATATTTATTCAAATTTTTTTATTTTAAAAACTAAAAACTAGAAAAATGATTTAATTTGTGAAAGATTAAACATTTTTACAAGACAGTAAAATATTTATTTTCAATATTTATGAATTTTATTGTTGAAGAAACTGTTATCATCATTATAAATCAGATTAAAAAAAATAGATATAAAGTTAATATTTTTAAAGTCACTGAAGAGATTTAAATTTTAAATGCAGTATATATTTTGCATTTTAATGTAAAAGAAATTAATGTTGCAATACTTAAATTGAAATATGTAATATCATTATATACAGTTATTTATAAGTTGTCATCAAGCTTTAAAATTGCATAAGTATTAGGATTTCTTTTTCTTATAATAATTAATGTATTTAGATATAATTTTTTAATATTGTTTGTTGAAAATATTTAAAATCACATTTTGTTTTGATTTTCTGGAATTTATTTAACCAAATATCTTAGAATATTCGGCCAAATATGCAACTATTCGGCAAAATATCAAATTATATTCGGCTACAGGTATTCGGTTCAATATTCGGCCATGCCGAATATTCGGCAAAAGGGCCGAATCTATATAATAAAACCGTAAGTCATGTGACTGTCATCAACAGTTCCGGGATGTCCGTTTCACTTTTTCATATGCCAGGCGGCCATTTTTATTCAAAATTATTTTTTCTAATAAAACTGCATAAAAGTTACATTTTTAGAAAGATCGTTCAAAATAAATTAATATTTGAGAGATGACTTACGTTCAATTATGTATACATTCTGCAATAACTTCAGTTTAAATTAGGTTCGCAGTTAAAATTCTCTATATATGAAAGTAAACAAAGAAAAAAGATTCATTCGTTGTGAATGTTTAAAATATTAAACCATGAATTTTTGGATCGCTGCCTTGCGTAAAAAAAATAATCCGCACCAGTGAGACAGTCAAAGTTTACCTTAATTCTGTTCCATACAACTCAACTTCCGGATCTTTTTTGACGTAAGTTGAACTCATGTAATAATATTTAATGGATCAAATTTCGAAAATAATTGTCAGCTTTTATTTTTTGCGCGTGCAAATTAGAAACGATACTTTAATAAATCAAATGTTTTGATTTATGATAATTATTATTTTTCTATTTTCTATTTTAAATGAAAAATGTGAACGTCATGTATTTTAAATTGAAACAGCTGTCACGGACGCACCGGGGCTGGCGCGATTTTTGTTTTGCGCCAAATATGTTTAAGAATCTCCGCATTAGCGAACATATTGCAAGTGATAAGCAAACGGACATGAAGCATAAATTCTTAAGTGGGTTAAGCGGTTTTTGTCAAGAAAGATGAAATACATAACAACAAAAACTATGCGAAATGCTACCGCGATCGCAAAAGTTCTTGATTTATCTATTAGATTTTTCCAGTTACGCGAGGGATTAAGGAAAAAAATAAATTATGAATAAAAATAATTTGTTACAATGCTTAACATACATTTAAGGGCGACCAAACTGGTCGCCAGTGGCGGCTAGTACTGAATAGTGGCCGAATATTCGCTACATCCCTACTTAAAACACATACAATATTTAATTTTATATCATTCTGTTTACATGAAATAATATGTCAGTAATGTGACTTAACTTTCTGTCCTTAAAATATCACTTTTCATTTTTGATGGGAGCATATGCTAGTACATTATAAAGACCTATTTCTTCTGGCAGGTTTCTCCCACCTTGGAAGAAACTTGCCAATCCTGGCAAAGAGCATAATATTTGTGGGTGTTTATATTTAAGAGACAAAAAGGTGAATTGATTGTAGATCTCCTGGGAAACAGTGTGATAAGGTATAGAAATTATGTTTTATAGAGTATCCAGGAATGCATTTTTAAGAAACCTTGCCAGATTTTTTTTTTTTTTTTTTTTTTTTTCATAGCCACTTTTTTTATTTAGTGGACCAGTGGCCACCACTAATTTTGTCCTTTATTTTCTGGGTTATACTATCTATAGGGCACCGTGCATTTCGAGTACTTTTTAGACATGCTTCTACAGACCTGTTTTCCTTGTCTGAGTAGTCCCTCTTACTGATTCACCACCAATAGAAACCTTAGGTTAGCAAAATCTAACTTCTGCACATTGGGGCGTTTTGATGATCTAGGTGGACAAAATTCCTTTTCCCTATTATCTCTGAATTTAACAAGACCGCATATACTGGTAGCTGAATGTGTCTTTTGTCGAAAAAATCTGAGTTGTCGATTAACTACAACCATAAAGAAGCCATTTGTGCAGTTGGTTTGAGGAAGTTTTAATAAGAGAAATTTAATCCTCAGGCCTTTTTTCTACTCAAACCCATGGAGTTTGTTTCTGAACTGCTAAATAAAAACAACCACTGTTTAACACCCCCTCTTTATGCCTAACACCTTTAGTTCTATTCCACATTCAGGTGATCTAAGTTTGTTTTGTACCAAATGATAATTTTCAAGCTGTCTTGCAGAACCTCCTGTGACAATGGGATGTAGTATCTTAGAGACAACATCTGATTTATCCAACTCGTAAACATTTTTATCTTCCCTCATGAATTTTTGTGAGTTTGTGTCCTTTTTTAAATACTGATTCTTTTAAAATATGTTAGCGGCTTGTAATATCTCTGCTACAATGTGTTTCACAGTAGTTTTACCTCTAAGTTGTACCAAAATATAAACTCCAGCTTTAATGTTTTCAAAATCTGGATCCTCCAAATCCTCAAATTCTTCTTCCGACTGACTACACTCTTCGTAAGAGGGTTCATCTATATTTTCCTCCTATTCTGACTCCAAGTCAATGTTAAGTTTTTCTTTACTAAGGTGAAGTTTGAAGTTTCATGGGTATGGAAGTTAGAATGCATGATTTTTTCTTGGGGTAACCCTTTCAAGTTTGTTTTCGTGTTTGAGCTTTTAGATACAGATGAATATCTTCAGGAGACACAATTTTAATGTTCATCTAGTTTACAAAAGAAAGAGGGCTGTGGTTTGTCATCCCAGTATCCATTGAGGGTCCAAGCCTGTTTGAATTGTCTTCCATAGGCATAGTTTGGTTTTCAGGTTGGTCTTCGGGTGTTGGCATCAGGGTTCGTTGATATATATCAATGGATATGGATATTTATTTTTGAAATATCAAGATTTTTGATATTTTCAATATTTATTTTCAAAATATCACTGTGCAAGATATTTTTGATATTTTAAGTCAAAACATGTGTAGATGAAATTTTCAACTGATATTGACTGTTCCATTCTGTAGATAAAGAACATTTGTCTTTGGCAGTGACTTTTCTAGCTAAAGAAAGAAACAATCTTATCCAAGCTTTGTTTGGAGTTTTTATTTTTAAATGTAGATTATATGGGACTCATAATTATGTGTGTCATTACTAATTCAGGACAGATATAGAAAGATAAGCTGTCTAATTTCGATAATCAGTTCTATACAGCTTCATTAGAAAAGAATCCATGGCCACTTTTGACTAGTTTTAAAAAAGGAAGGGCACATTTTGCCGCTTTCAAAAAGGGCAGGACGCATTTTGCCGATTTTAAAAAGGGCAGGGCGTTGCGCCCTTCAAAAAAAGCCTAGCGGGAACACTAGATTAGAAGATGATTTCAGATTGAAAATCATACTTTTTGGTTTGCCGGTACCTCTAAAATTGCACTCTGACGGGGTGTTGTCATAAAGGAGAAAAACTACCCTTTTTGGAAATTTTTTTTCAAAGGGTATTTTTTCAAATTGATTGTGGCATTTGAGACAGAGGAATATGACCTTTCTGAATATGTGTTCAAATTTTAGCTGTACTGAACAGGTTTTCCTATTTAGATTTAAAAAAAAAAAAAAAAAAAAAAAAAAAAAAAAAAAAAAATATTACTTGGCGATGCATAAATCCACTTCTGGTCATGTGCGAGGGCTTTTGATGGCCCGCAAAGAGAGATGTGATTTTGTAAATTAATATCATGGCTAATTATAAAAAAAAATACCAATCTGAACCTCAGGTGCATCAGGACCTGCCATGAACTAATCTCATCCAAATTTTCAGACCTCTAGGTGCAGTAGACTTCGTTAGACATCGGCAACAGACAGACAGACAGATACACAGAGCGAAACTTTCTTTTATTAATATAGGTTTAATATTTAGATCATTTCATGCTTTGATTTGAACATTGACTATTTCCATAAAGGAATAAATATTTGTGATTCCATACAGATTTCAAATTTAGTAATGCATTCATCTAGGTGTTAATAATAATAAAAAAAAATTATTCTTCCTTCCTCCTCAACTTTCTGTTTAAAAAAAATATCAAAGCTTCATAAATTTTGGGTAGTAATTAAACGTTTTCCATAGTTCTTTAATGATGACCCACTAAGTAAGCTTTTAACCCCTTCGGCCCTGACGTCCTACTAATAGGACATATCTTTTATTGAGTATTATTTTGTCTTAAACATTATTTTTATTAATTCCAGCACCTAATAGTGATAGTGTGAATCTCTACATTTCCTATTATGACTTTACTTATGTTTAGCATTTAGTAGTAGTAATAATAATAATAATAATAATTTTCATAATTATTAGCAAGCCGTTGGCATTTCTTTTAATTAAAACATACGTTTCACTTTTTAAATTAAAATTTGGGAATCCTTTTCCGAACTGGTAATTTGTGATGAAAGATAAAAAATATTACTAAATTTTTATGCTTGTTTACTTTAGTTGTAATACGACATTTTCCAAACGTCTTCAAAAATTCTTCCTTAGGCTATTGTTATATGAAAAACACGCAAAATAACTACATTTGTGAGATTTTGGTAAAGAACGCATTTGTTAACTTTCATTAAACCCTAACTTCTGTGATTCCGATAGCTATTTTTAATTTTGTTAGCATAACAGTAATTTTTTCCCAAAATTGAAAAAAAGTCAGGGCCGAAGGGGTTAAAACGTTGAGTGCCATGTGTACCGCCGGCGGTCATATGTCAATTTAAATTTAAAGAATATTAATTTTGATGGCACTCCAGTAACATACATTACTGTTGTTCTATGGCACCTAGATAAAGCAGTTTTTGCGTGACAGCCGGCGGTGCATAAAACACGTTTTTTATAAATTCTGCTTACACTTGTAATAAATATCACTAAAGTTATTAGTTTACTTCTAAATGCGAGGCTGCCACTGGTGACTATTTTTTCATTCTATCTCGCATCAATTTCTCAAAACAAAATTTTTCACGTACATGTGCAAGAGAAATATACTACAAAATTATTTTTTTTTAAAAATAGTGTTATGAATAGATTATAAAAATAGTTGCCTGTGACAGTCCTGTAAATGTAATAATGGCACCCTATGAAAGCTTAATACATGTATAGGGTGGCACTCAACATGTTAAGGTAGTTGAATTTGTCCTTTTGAAGTTTTATAATGTTGGCTGTTTCGAAAGGTGCTAAAAAATTTGTAGTAATTCCTTAGATCTTGTCTATGACAATTTTTGCAAACTTGCCATTATATTTCATCTTTCAAAAAAATATTCAAAAACATTGGAATTATTTTACTAGACTGCTGTTATAAAACTTGGAACCTTTTTTTTTTTTTACATTTAAACAACTTTTTGATGTTTACTAAAAAACTCCTTCCTTCTGTTTATATTTCACATTTCAATTAGTGGAAATGTCTTAACTCATTGGCCTGGTTAATAAAGTTTATAAATTTTATTCTGTTATGTTTTAATTATTTATTTCAGTTTTGTTATAAATATTATCAGTATTTTACATTTTACTTGTGAAAAGCATCTCTTTCCATTCTTTTTTATTTTTACCAGTCCCCCCCCCCCCTCATGTCAGAACAGTAACCACTCAACATTTTTATTAGATAAAAGTGCAAATTTAGTTAAGCATGATTTCTTCAGCAATATGTAGACATTTAATTACATAAACACACTCATAAAAAAAATATTAACCCTCTTTTCTCCGTATTTATCCTGTGACTGTAACTTCATGGTATATAAAATGTATATGTGTAATATTTACATTTATGGACATATACATCACATCTGATGTATAAAATTTGCTTTAATAGATTCATTAAATTATTTTATTTATACATCTCAATGCTATCCTTAAAATGTATCCATATCATGTAAAAGTGATAGAGTAGACTAAGTAACTTTGGTCCTAATGAGAGTAAAATTACAGTTGGACCTCTATTTTGCGAATTTCTTTATTTTACAAACTTTTCCTTGAAACCAACAGCATTTTGAGAATTTCTTCGTAAAATAACCTCCATTCTTTATTTAACAATCTTTTTCTTGTGATTTAAATTTTTTTTTCTCCCTATTTTTAAAAATATTTCTGGACATTTCAAACTTATTCTATCTTTTCACACATTTTATGATGATTAATGACCTTGAACTGGTTTTAACAGGCACCTAACACACCCAGAAGAGTAAAATCGCTGTCATTCTTTGCATTTCATCCAGAAGGTGCAAACTAACTGTCAATATCCCCCTTTTGCCCTCAATGAAGGTGTCCTTGAACTAGAGTTTGCTGTTTTCTAGATTGTTTGTTGATCATTTGTGCTGGTAATTTCGGTTCTTTTAGCTAAACAAATGTCTAAGTGAAAGTGCTTGAGCATCAAAGAAAAAAAAAATAATTCTTGATGAGGTGGATAAAGACGTGAAAAAAAAAAAGGAAATTGCTTTATCATTTGAAACAATCCGATGCGGAATACAGTTTTAAGAAAATATGCCTGACAGGGGTTTTAGTGCATTGCAAAGGTGCAAGACGTATTATGAGAGAAAACACTTTTTCAAACAAAAAACTTAGACAAAATTAACAGACTTTTTCAGTAATTACATATAAGAACATATGTGGTAAAGTATGCTTAAAATTATTTGTTTTAAAATTCATAAATTTTAATGTAAAATTATTTTCTAACTGAAAATACAATGCATTCCTGGACAATGCTTTGTTTTATTCTTGTTTTACTTGCAGATTTCTGTTTGATGGGTAAAATAAATAAAACAAATAGGTATAATTTATTTTAAGAAAGTGTGATTACTTTTTTTAATATTTAGTGTTTATGAATTTAAAATTGGTTTTAGGTAGTTTAAAGTATTTTAAAAAGGTGAATCTCTATTTAACAAATTTTCCACCTTTTTTTCCCCAGGATTTAGCGACTTTGTTAAATAGAGGTGTGACTGTATTATTATTTAAATTAATTCTGAAATTGTTTATTTGAACAGGTGGCGAGCGATGGAGAGGAATGACAGACGATGACAAACAGCCTTATGTAGAAAAACAACTAGAAGCAAAACTTGCTTATGAGCATTCCATGGAAGAGTACAGGAGAGTTGTGAGTGCCTCGCATAGAGTTTATATTTTATTTTTAAATTTTACAAAAAAATATTTACATTTGAGTGCGTTATCTGTTTTGCTTTTCCTTTTTTTTTCATAGGTATGATACTAGTCATCATTAGTATGTGGTTAACGTAGTCGGAAATTCAGCGGAATCTTTTACTGCCTCTAGAAGAAAATTTGCTATAAAATTTATAAAAAGGATTTTAAGATTTTTTTAACTAATAAGGTCTTTTTATACTAAAATATTATTAAATGAATCTTTAACTATTGATAATAACAAATTATGTGACAGAATAGATATATAAATATCCATTGATATATATCACCGAGCTCTGTCACACAACTATGAATAAAACAATTGCAAGATACTTTAAAATAAAAATATTAATTTATCGGACAAATTATAACAATGTCATATCACAAATAGCACTTGAGTGATACATATAATGTTAATAATGCCATACAGGGATCTGTTTAGAAAGAAATTGGGTCCTTTACAAATTTTTTTAATTTCAAAACAGGACCCTTCACAAAATTCTTCATCTCAAAACAGAACCTGCACAAAATTCTTTGTCTGAAAAATAGACCTTTCACAAAACTTTTCCCTTTGTTAAAAACATTTTTAAATTGTTTCAAGATTAATGTTCAAATTTAAATATTTCTTCTTAAATAGAAATAAGTATGAATCCTAAATACTCTCTTAGGACGACCTTTTGTGATTTTCATGACTCTGAAAATCTGTTTAAAATAGTTTCATTATTTATACCCCACCAATGGCAGAAATCTCCAAAAGTCACAATTCTTATTGTTTTAAAATATTGTACAATTAAGTCAAAAAGAAATGAGTTCTGTTTTCCATTAATTCTGGAAAAGGACTTGAAACAGAAAGCAATGATAGACAAATATCCAACGGCATCTTTATGTTACTAACACTGACTGTGAAAATATTTCAGAATCAGAGAGAATATTTCTCCTTATATTCCCTCTATAACAATTCAATTTCCTTTGAAACTGATTTTCAAAGGCTCCAAACTGAACCTTTCACAAATTTAATCATTTAAAAGTAAAACCTGACCGTCACTTTTACATATATAAACAAAATGTGTATTTTACATACATATATATTGTCTTGAAAATGTATAAACAAGAACCTGAATATAACGATCATTTCAAATTCACAAAATTATGACTCGATTTTTCACAAATGTTAAATGCTGTTCGCAAAATCAGGAACTTGGGAAAGTCTGGACAGGCTCCTGCCAAATGAATCTTGGGTCACTTTTGTTCTGGAAATGCCATCCATCGGGGATATTTCTCTTATGAAGAAGAATATTATAATTATAAATATTATTATTAATCTCTTCAGGAAAAAGTTTCTCAAGAAAAAAGAAACATTAGATACAGATAGCTACAATTGGGAATATAAAAAAGTCATTCTTAGGCCCTTTTTTTTTCTTTCTATTTTGACTTATTCAGAGATGCAAGTGCGTCCCTTTTTTAAAAAATTGTTACTTTACTCACTATTTTTTTTTTAAAGTCACTTTTTCTGACTATTAGTGATAAAGTGGGCTTAATCATTTTTAGTCAGAAAATGGGACTAAAAGTATGCTTTTTATTTGTTTCGGATTTGTGGATATTCTCACCATAAAAATTGCTTCTACGTTTATACAAAGCTCTATTATATCAAAGCTATTTGCACTGATGTTGGTACATAATTACCACAGCCAACAAGAGACAAAGCATGATACCTCTATTCCTTTTGGCTGTCATGTGATCAAGATAGGCTGGTTTTCACCAAGATAACCTGAAAAGCAGCTCTATGCACTAGAAATGAGAAGGACCAAGTCCTGTTCCAAGCTCTATTTTTATACAAGCCTTTGGGCTCAAAGTAAAAAT
Source organism: Maratus michaelseni (assembly GCA_963931845.1). Taxonomy (NCBI): domain Eukaryota; kingdom Metazoa; phylum Arthropoda; class Arachnida; order Araneae; family Salticidae; genus Maratus; species Maratus michaelseni. The sequence goes on along the minus strand of OZ007600.1, from coordinate 264,532,149 downwards.
TTTATGTATTCACAAATCAAACAAAAAGAAGAAAAAAAATTGCTATTTGAGAGAAACAAAAATTTATTCTAAGATTTTTAAATTGGTTAATTCTTTTGAAAATCAGTTTCAAAGGAAATTGAGTTGTTATAGATGGAATATAGGCAGAAATATTCTCTGATTCTTAAATCTTTTCACAGTCAGTGTTAGTAACATAACGATACCGTTGGATATTTGTCTATCATTGCTTTCTCTTTGAAGTCCTTTTCCAGAATTAATGGAAAGCAGAACTCATTTCTTTCCGATTTAATCGTACAATATTTTAAAACAATAAGAATTGTGACTTTTGGAGATTTCTGCCATTGGTGGGGTATAAATAATGAAACTATTTTAAACATATAATGGCTTCAGAGTCATGAAAATCACAAAAGGTTGTCATAAGAGAGTATTTAGGATTAATACTTATTTCTATGTAAGAAGAAATATTTAAATTTGAACATTAATCTTGAAACAATGTTAAAATGTTTTTAATAATTTTATACCATGCACTTTCGGTATCAGGCTCTGGTGACACAAAATTCTTCGGGCTCTTGTTTCAAGTTGTATATGATTTTTTTTTTGTGTATGTGTACTTAAAAAAAATAGTCATCATTGATAATTCTAAAAATAGTATACTATTGCTGACAGTGAGCATGCATTCTTTATTAAAAATATATATTTAGAAATTATTTTGGTTAAGAAAGATACTTTTAATTCAAAAAGTCCATATGTTGTGTATTTTTTGTCTCTTTTTGTTGTGTTTTAGTCACTTATTCTCATCTTTTTGTAAGCATTATTACAATTGCATGCCTGCTTATTTGATTTAAATAACAGGCAGATTGTTTAAATTTTGTTATATTCTAAGTTAAGGCAAAATTACATATTCTAAAACAATAAAAGGTACTTTTATGTTAAGCACACCAAATGTCATTCCCAGAGGTGCCAAGTTCCCACGAATCTTCCGTAATATGTGGTCTAATCTGACCCAGTTTAACAACGCTTCAAACCAGAAAAATTAATGTACGAATCTATATTTATTCAATTTCAGATTTCTATGTGAAATTTATTTAATTTTTAAAAATTTTTTAAATTAAATTTTAAAAAAAAATTTGGTGCTAAACATGTAAACCTGGGTCAAATTAACCCATGTATTACGAAGCTTGGCACCTCTGCATTCCTAACATCTTCATTTTATTTAAAAATATACATCTTTTCACTCATTTCATTTAAAATTACATATACAGTAGACTCCATTAAATCTCCGTAGCTTAAAACCAGAGGTTGTGCAGATTTTAGAATTTTGTGGATTTCTGGTCACTGTTTTGTTTACATTTTTTAAAAAGTCATTTGAATTTAATAATGCGCTCAAAATTATAATGAATACTTACAATAAAGTAAAATAGTAAAAATTAAGAAAATTTAATTTTTTAAATATTAAAAGGTAAAGGTCAAGTAAATAATTAATAATGCATAACTAAATATTCATAATGATGAGACAATTTTTTCTTGAATTATTCAGTGAAACTCTCCTTATAAATATACACTCATAATTCATATCAAAACCTTAAAATAACAATGTTTTATTTCATGTTTAGCCATACTTAATAACTAAAAAATTTGATGAATACATAAATCTATTTGGTAAAAAGAAAGTGATCGCCACTAACATCAGTGCTATCTTGAAATTTTTCATAACTAAATTTACGCTTCCTTCATGAGAAAATGTACATTCAGTCCTATTAACCATAACTCTATATAAGAACGTGTATAGAATGATGTAAAAATTTAAAAAACTTAAATTTTTCACCTATATCTTAACTGTAAGTTTCATTGTTTACATCAGAAACGATGTGTGGATTTTAAGGTTGCAGACTTGAGGAAGTCTACTTCTACTGTGTTACATTCTATTAAAATACATGCCCCTGTTACTCATTTCATAAAAAAAAAAAGTAATACCATAAACCAAAACACATTGTTTCTAATTTACATGCGGAAAATAATAGTCACTATTGGCGTAGAAAAAAAAAAGGGTAACATAAAAGTACCAAATAAAATTTCAATATTGATTAAAAAAAAAAAAAATCAGTGATTTAAATTGTGATTTTAATCAACCTGTTTTAAATCTGCATATCCTGTTTTATAGTTAAGAATTTATGACATCTGACTCTTTTTACTTTGGTAATATTTTTTTAAACGTGCCACATCAGTATGAAATTGTTATAAAGAAGTCATCCAGGTTACGTGTGACCTTGGAGGATTTTTAAATAAATATTTGTTTTGTTATATAAATAAACTATATTTTTAACTAATATTTTACATACAAACACGCACATGGAACAAGGAAACATTGAATACTACTCCTTGTTATTTGTATTTCATTGTATTCAATTTTGTAAACTGGTTATTTTTAATTGTTGAATATTCAAAATTTTGGTTCTTGCTGCTTCTTATAAGGGGCCTTGGGATGATAAGGAAAACGGCGAGAAGAGCAAAAATTTCAAAAGCACTTTCCAGAAACCTATGTTTTTATTTCAAAATGTCGTCAGATTGTGATATATTTATGAAATAACTATCAGTGTATGCGTGGTGCTGCTAGGCTTAACTAATCTTGGGACCCAGACATTTCCAAAACCTCAGTCGTCTTCCAAATGTGGGTCCTCTTTTTTTCTTTTTTTTTTTTCAACACATTAATACAGAATATGTCCTTTTTATGATCCATTATGACAATTTTTTTATTTTTTCCAAGAAGAAAATTATGCATCCTAAAGGACCCAATACAAGTTTTTAATGCATCTTTTCTCTAATTTTTTGGGTCAATGGTGCACTATATCCACAGCATCACTGAAATGTATCGAATGCACATGCAGTTTGCTCAGTATTTAAACCATTAAATAGATAAATGTTTCTCAACTCTGTATCAACACTAAATATTTTATTTATTTATTTATTTTTTGTACTTTTCTTTTATACCAACACTATTGTCGGCAAGCATCCTATAATAGATGGCACCAAATGAAACATTTGAAAAAAGTTAACATTGTTGGTATGAAAGTGATCATTTAAAAAATATAACCTTTTAAAATTACAGGCTTTCAAGAGCTGTTTTATTATATCAATACAAATATATATTTGAAATAAGAGAACAAATAGATGTTATACAAAATATATTAAACTAATTTCATTTTAAACTGCAGGCATGAAATTGTAATGTCTCTTAGCATTGCAGTAAACATTACATTTAAAAAAAAAATAAAGACATCACAACATGAACTCTTATGAGCAGGGTTGTACATAATTAACAGTTCTGCCTTGTCTTTTTTTAAGCCATTTTGCGATGCTCTATAATCTCTCGACAGATTGGGTATGACATCCAGCAATAGGGTGAACAAAATTATACAGCAAAACCTCTAAATAATGGACAGCTTGAGAGTGCAGAAATTGCCTGCTATTGGAAAAACTTCAGAGATTCGCATAACCGCTAAAAAATGCTTAATGTTTCATTAATTGGCTTTTATATATCCCAAAAACTTTATTATATGGTTATCAGAAAGTAAAATTATTTTTTAACCACTTCAACGGCTGCCTCGAGTTAAGTCGGGGGTAATAACATTGTTTCCCTATCTATGTGGCCGTTGAAGTGGTTAAGCAATAAAACTGAAATGCACATGCATTTTTCCACTGTTTATTACATTCTTACGAAAAATTTTTTTTTGCTTGCGATTACATGTAACTTGATTTTTTATGTTAAGTTTTAACTCTGTAAGTAGTTTTAATCCTTCTGAATCATCTGTTTTCACAAAAAAATAAAATAAAATGTAACTGTGTAATGTATTTTGCCGCTTCTTGGAAATTCCCAATATTTACCTTTTTTTTTTTCTTCACATTTTCTTTCTTGTTAAAAAATCATTGTTCATCCTTTATTGCCAAAAGTACTGGTCTGCTATTCGGAGGGTAAATATACAAAAATTTAGGTTTTAGGAGTGGGGATTGGAAAAGTTCCGTTAAATAGAAGTGTCTGTTATAGAGGTTTTACTGTATTTGTGATTTTCTGTGAATTTTTCATAGCCGGCATTTTACTAAATAAAAAAACTTTCTTTATGTATAATTCCATAGCCCTGAAACAATTTTATTGCAGCTTCCGCATGGTCAGGTGACTCCCACATAATTAAATACTCTTCATTGGCAGTGAAAAATGTAAGTTTTAACTAAATAAAAATATTTTAGATTAGAAAATTAGCCACTTAAGATGCGTTGTATGGTTACAATTACATAATAATAATATAAAAAAAAGATTTGTGTTCTATAAATAGTGATTCACAATATCTGGCTTTATTTGCACGGTCAGGGTTGAAATAAATGGTGCATTAGCATATATTTTGCCATGATGTTGATATATGGAAAAGTACTGTTTTTTTTTTTTTTTTTTTTTTTCCCCAGTTCTCAAGTAAACATTTTCAGCAGCATAACAGAATTTCTATGTGCAAGAATAACAAAATGATGTTCATTTTATGCTGTTAATTTTTTAGCATGTTTGTCTGTTGAACATAGAATGCTTACTTGCAAATTAATCACATTTAAAAAAAAAAAAAATGTTGGTACTGGATTGTGAAAACTGATTAACACACTGTAAAGATTACTCGGAAAATTAAATCTCAGAAATCTATTTATGTCTGGGGTTTCTGAAAACAATGGAACACTTTTCAGAATCGTAGATAACTTGGAAGAGAGATAATATACTAGACTGCCTTGAATCCACACAGCTTGAAACTAGAAGTTTTTTTAGTTTCAAGTTGTGTGTATTTTAGTCTTTTACATTTTTTAAACAGTAATTTGAATGTAGTTAAAGCATTAGAAATTATAATAAATGCTTACATTAAAGTAAAATTTTAAAATAATTTAAATAAAATATTCACATGTAAAAAACATTAAAATATTAAAAATAAAATCTATTAAATAATAATTAAGGATGCAGTACTAAATATTCATAATAGTGACAAAATATTTTTTTCTTTTTAATGAAAACTTACTATAAAGGAAAGTATATATTTATTACATTTGTTAATTAACATTATAATCGCAAAATAGTGAAATTTCATTTCATGTTTATTTAGATTTAATAAGAAAAATAAACAATTCGGTTACAGTTTACATTTGTGAATATTGTGCAGGATGTGTAAATATGGCTAATTTTTGTTATAGATACACTAATTGACATCAAAATCAAAAGTAATGTAAATTTATTTAGTAATTAATCAGCTGTAATAGCCAAAAGAGCATAAATTGCATGAAAACAAAAAAAAAATTAGTAACTTAGCGATCACTGCCAATTTCAGCACCATCTTGAATTTTGTTCGTAAAGCTAAACTGTAAGTTTCACTGTTTACATCTGCAACAATATACAGATTTAAGTGAGTCTACTGTATAACATTTTTCTCAGCCTTCTTGCTAAATCCAGAATCATTTCTTTTTTTATCATAGACTAAGCAAATAAACTAATTATATAATTGTTCACTATTTTTGTTGTAATTTTTCAGCAAAATATAGAAGCTCAGGCCCAAGCTGTTAAAGCTAGAGCAGCTGCCGAGGAGGAAAACAGGAGCAGTCCTGAAAACAGTTTTGGCAACATGTGCCAGCAGCAAGGCAACTCAAATCAACAGGAGCAGCAGCAGCAGCAGCAGCAGCAGCAACAACAACAACAGCAGCAGCAGCAGCAACAACAGCAGCAGCAGCAGCAGCAACAACAACAACAACAGCAGCAGCAAATGATTCGTTCTCAGCCAACTCCTCCTTCTGGATGCTCAACTCCAGCATCCACTGCCTCATCTCCGGCTGCACAAGATCTCAGCTCCAGCCCCTCCGGAGGAATGAACGTTCCAGCGTCTTTGGCTTCCACCTCCTCAAGTGGCAACATCGGACCTCTTCCGTCGTTCTCCACTTCTCTGGCATTATCACATCCAGGCCTATCAAATCCTCATGCTACATCATTGGCCATGTCATATGCACAGTATTCTCTTCCTAGTTTTGCCCACGCTGGGGTTTTGGCGGCAAACTACACCCAGGCCCACTCGCACACAAGCACAGCAGCCGCCGCCCACCTACAACAGGCGACTTCCACGTACAGCCAGGCTCACCTTCAGGACCCCTACAGGTGGTCTTAGACATTAAACAAAAATGTATTCACCTCCTCTTTAACATGACTATCAGACGCATGTAAATGTGGCGAGAAGCGTAGGCGCTGACTACAGGGCAGCAAGTGGGCACTCTGGAAATTTTGGGAAAAGCTGTTATACCCCCCCTTGAAAACATAAAATAAATAATTGGAGGTCTGTCCCTTCTAATGACTTTTGCAACCTCCTTGATCCACTGTGCCCCCATCCCTCTGAAATTTAAAAAAGTCGGCGTCTCTGAAAATGGCAAGAGGTTAACTTACATAAATGTCTGATGGCAATCCGAAGCAGCTCTCTGAACAAGTTGAAAGGTGACAACCTTTAAAGGATGAACAACCTTAAAAAACAATTTTTCTGTTTTTGAGTCTGCTTTTTTTTTTTCTCTGAAGGTACCTGTGATGTTCCATGTGCACACAGTATTTCTCTTATATACCTTGTACCCTAGTCTGCGCCTTTTTAAAGAAATTGACAGACTTCATAATGTGTATGAAAAATCTTTATATATTTGTCTCATATCATACAAATATGGATCTGAAAGTCAGATTTTTCTTTTTTTTTTTTTTTTTTTGAGACATATGTTAGTAAAATGTTGGAAAGGTGAACAAAAGGATGCCAAGAGTACTTTGTAATCATCAACATTAATTTATGTTGTAAATCTTTTATCATTGAGTTCTGACTTTTTAAAGTCGAAAGTCATTAATAAACAACAACACACAAAAAAAAAAGCTGCACACACATTGTATGTGTATTAAAAGCTGTGTATATTTTTTAAGATCCATTTTAGCCATTTATATTTGTATCATATCATGTTAATATTTTGTACAGTTATGTTTTTATTATGCCATAAGATTTATGCATCTGAAAAATTGTCTTTTGTGCAATTGTGTCGATCCTATATGTTTCATCAGTTTATTGTATTATTATTATTTTCGAAATTGGTTATAATTTTTAACTTTACTGTTATTAGGTCTTATAACGGCCATGATTTTCAGGGGTCGATCGAGGCAAAAATTGGGGTCTGACGAGAACACCTTCGCAAAATTTAATTTGACAAGTTTCCTTCTCCAAAGAGGATCCTTTACAAAGTTTCATTCAAACAAAGCAAGCTCATAGAAAGAGAAAAAAATTAGCAAGGGGACTTATAACTTATAAAAAGCTATATTCTTACTTTGGATTCGATTAACCCTATTTTTTTTTCTTGTTATGAAATTTATTTTTTCACAAAATTATAATAAATTTCATAAAAACTTTTTTGCAAAATAAGGACCCAAATAAAAAATCCTGCATCAACCCCTGATATTACAGGACCAAGAAATAAGTTTAAAAATAATAATAATAATAATAATAAAAGCTTGAGCAAGAAGTCCTGCAACCCTTTTATTTGTACATACACCATGACATTACATTTGGACTGTTTTTAAGGTCTTGCCAAAAATTAAACTTGCCATTTTGGTTGCAATTTTTTTTTTTTTTTTTTAAAGAATTTTTATATTGATTTTTTTTTAAATGTAAATATTTTAAATATTTATTCTTATTTCTGAAAGATGCAAAGGTTTGGGAAGTATTATAGGTTTAGGTCATCTAATGACTTCTTGTATTTGAATGGTGTGAATTGTCTCAACATTGTAGCGAAGCCAGGGCTGGAGATTGATTATACAGGTATCGAGTATTGGTATCAAATTTATCGACTGTTAATCTAAATCAATTATTTATGCGTGCATGCATGCACTGCATATTGTTGCTAGTATGCTGCATTTAAATGTTCAAAATTCGCAAATAAATATATTTCAGAAAAGAAGAAAATGGAGGGTGAACTTCAGTGATTTGGCTAATCATAATGAGAACATTTTCTTTTGCAAATCTCTCAATTTGACGATTTTAATATCTTGTTTTGTCATCAAACAACCTTTGAACTGCACTATTTTCCCCCCTCTTCCTGTGTTATGTGAAAATATGTCTGTAGGATTTTCACTTAAAACTGGAAAAAAAAATTATTTTGTATAAAAGTGTTCATAATTATATAACATTAATTTATATAATGAACAGAAGAAAGTATATTCAACTAGTAAATTATATCCAATGGTTGGAGTATCATAGTTGAGATTTTTTCCAACAGAGAGAAAATATGCCGGGATAGCTTAGTAGGGAGAGCGTTGGTACGGCAAACCAAAGTACCCAGGTTCAAGTCCTGGTCCCGGCATATTTTCTCTCTGTTGGAAAAAATCACAACTATGATTTACAACCATTATTGGACATTACTCAAAGTATATGATAGTAAGAATTGTCATAATCCCCCCCCCCCCCCCCTGCCCCCCAAACAAAAAGAAAGGGTAAAAGACATCTGTTAAAGCTAAAATATTATTAGGCATTTTAGTTTAAATGCTAAAGAAAATTGTATGCCAATCCTGTTACTAAATGAAATATTTTGTCGTGATTTGGCTCAGTGAAGATCAGCAGTGTCAAAAAAAGTCACACTCTGAAAGTAAGATTTTTTTTTTTTTTTTTTTGGATAATGACAATTGCACAGTTTCTATTAGTAAATGTACAATCAAAATAGGTTGTGTGTTATGCATTTAGTCAATCAAAATTTATTCTGATTCGCAGACAAGGTCAGGATTTTATGTGAGTATTGGTTATGCTCGAGTCTGAAATAATAACAATAAATAATTTGATATACTAGAATGTATTATCAGGTAAAAAAAGAAAAAAAAAATCTCCAGCTCTGAAAAAAAAGGTGTATTTGTTTTTCACCGCTATCACTTAAATTAAGTGATAGTGGGAAAACAGAAATATAAAGTATGGTAATATGGTATATAAATATGGTATATAAAGGAATGCTGTTCCAGTCAAAGAGAAAAATGGTGTGCTATTAATGATAATCTGTCTTGAAAGCACTTAAAAAAAAAAAAAAAAAAAATATTATTTGTGTACTTGATCCCTATTTATTGGGGTTGAATGTTTACTCCAGTTTGTAGAGGAAATATTACAGTGATTTTTAACGCACATTTTTTATAGTGTACTGTTTTTAATTTTTTTTTTCTTTTATCAATATTAGCCAATCGAAACATTTGTTTCTCGCTAGTTTTTGTATTATAGAAACTGAACTGCATTTCATTATTAGGTATCTACATCATCATTTAACCATGTGATTTTTTTCACCATTATAGTATAAGAAGCCTCTCTCATCTTCAATCTTAAACTCTTTTTTTTCGCCCGTGATCACTGATAAAAAGTGACTTTGTAAAAACCTCAACCATCATCAGAATCTTTCAGTTTGTTCTGTGGTTTAAAGTTTTTAGTGGATCTCTTATTTTATTGTTGTTAGTTTGAATATTTTTTTCAGCAATGTTTCAATAGTTAATTGAGCATTTAGTACTTTTTTTTATTTTAATAGTTTTAACTCATTTTGTTTTTATAATTGCCCAGTGATGTCAAAAACTGTGACCATATGTGTTTTTTTATTTTCAACATTATACCGGGGGTGTTTGTTCATAGGAATGACTCCTAATATCTAGATTTTTTTAATTGTTTTTAATAGCTATTAGGGGGGGAGGGGGGTCAAATAATAGAAATTCAAAAAATATCCATAATAATTTCTTTTTAAATTATTTTTACAAAAAGTTTTATTTTATTGATTGCAATCAAAGTAATCATAAAAATTTTAATTGTACTGCTGGTCTTATTTTTGTGTCGCCCTTGATTTATATGAACATCGTGATTTCTCCGATATCTCGGTATGTGCAAGGCATTCACTTTGAAGCAATTGCGTATTTGTAAGATAAGTGTATTGAGATTCTCCTCTTCACATTCATTTCTCGATTATCCTTATCTGTCTCTATTGATCATATTGGTCGAATCAACAATTAAGCTGCATAGCAGCTTTTTATCGTGTGTAAACTTTGTTTTTAAATGAGTTCAGAGGCGCAGAGAGTCCTCCACTTGGCCCTCAAAGAGCCCTAATATGTATATTCTCATAAAAGATAATATTCTTTAAAATCGGAATAAACTTAAAAATTTGTAGGTTTGATCAGTGTGTTTTTTCATTTCTGTTTTATACAGAAATAGGTTTTAAGCTTTGAAAGTTCCAAAAAAAAAGGTATTCTTCCCATAAAATTTCATGAAACTTATAGTCCCAGAGATTTTTGCCCACTTGTCCCCCCCCCCTTTCCTTTTCTCTCTGTGCCACTGAATCAGTTTTTATGTGCATATATAGGGTGCTCTTCACACAAACAGATATACCCAGGTTTGCAGGACTTGTCAGGCTGTGTTAAAAATACTAAGAGAGGAATAAACAACCAGAAAAACAAGAGTTAGTTTGATTTTAAAGCAAATCGATTTAAAAAAATTTAAAAGCTTTATTTCCAAAAATTGGTTCAATTATATTGATATCAATCTGTTTCCTATGTACATGGGTGTCCGCAAGAACCTGGATTTTCAAATTAAATTGAATTGTCTTTTTCATGATTTAAAAAATAAATAAATAAATAAAATTTATTCTTCTGAAATGGTTTCAGATATTTCAATACTAAGATAAAGAGGAACTAAGTACTTTTAATCTGACTCCGAACCCACCCTTGGAAGACAATATTTAGTTTTGTTTTTCTTTTGATGTGTTTAGTGTTCTTTCATGTGTTTAAAAATTATCACTAGGGTGCATTTGCTGGGGACACTACTTCTCTGTTGACTAAAATAATACACTGTTTAAATTCTTAATTTAAAAAAAAAGTTTGGTGAAAGTTTATTTTTGGATTTTTAATATTTCTTATTTGTTACATTTTTATGTTGATATGTTTAAAAAATATCTTCCAGGGAGAGGGAGGTGTGCTGACAAAAAATTTTTAGGTCATTGATTGTCTGTATTCTCCATTTTAAGCATGGAGGGTGGGGGGACTATATCAGACTACCAGTACATATGTTCCAAAATCATGCCCTTCTCTGGATTTTGTTCTGCGGGAGCCCATGCCTATGTTATTCTTAAATTGCATCAGAATTTGTATTTCAGTATTATCCTGTAAAACTCTTCATCTTCCTAGAAGATGGCATTCTTATAGCTTTTTATCATTCTTTTTGATGTATTTAAGCGCATGGCCCTCTCATAATGCGTGTGCCTATGTAGATACAACAATGCTTTGCTGAACATACTTAAAAGAGAAAAAAAAAGTGCTTTGTGTCCAAGAATGCTAGTGGGTAGTTTGCCTGGAATTATCATAATTACCTCACAAATTTCAGGCAAAAAAATAAAATTATGTATTTCTTCAAGGTCAGCAACATATCTTTCTTTATTTTTATTTTTTTACTTTGCTAATATTATTATTATTTTACCACTGTCAGTATAAAGTCTGCTAGACATATATCATGGCATCAAATAGCCTGCAGAGAAAGATTTGAGCAGCTTAAAAAGTAATCAACTAAATAATCTAAATTACAATAAAATAAATGCTGTTATGTACATCGGTTAATAAAAAATAAGGTATATTTTAGTAGAGTCCTAAGCAGGTTTGGTTATACCCCAATCTGAACCTGAAATTTCGGTTTGATGTCAACTCTGAACCCTACACATGATATAATACCTTATTTTAAAGATATTATGGAAAAATACTCTGTAGTTATATCTCTAATCTTTTATGTAGAAAAATAAACACTCTCCATTATATTCAAATGTAGAATTTTTTCGTCTTAAACAGTATTGTAGACTTTTTTTTGAAAAATTCCGTCAAACCAAACCCAACTTGAAAGGGTCAAAACAATAAAAGTCAAACTGGTCCAATGCAAGGTAATAATTAATATTTTAATTAAAAAGTTACATCAACCTTCTTTTATGCAATGCAAAGTAGTTAGTTTGTTATTATATCCCAAATTGAATTTATATTTGAAAATCAAAATGAATTTATTCAGTACTTTGCATATATTGTAAACAGATTTTCTGTAGTATCGGGATGTCTGTTGTAAATTTTAAATGACAATATATTTAGAAAGATATTTCGTTTTTATGTAATCTAATCTTTATTATTTATTTTCTGTCAGCTTTTACAACAAGCTTATGATAATTTACTTTGCACTAAATTGCATTTAAAATATTAGTAGCAAGCTGTGTACACTTCTTGGAATTTCCAAGGAATAGGGTACCGCTATTTTAGATTCTAAATTCTCTGTTTAATATTTGTAATTGTCTTAATTAATCACAGAATTTACAATATTTTTATGTGATCAAATAAAGCCAAAAATTGAAGGAGAACTGTACAAGCCCCTGTAATCAGCAGTTCCAATTTCATAAGTTAAAAAAAAAAAATAACGTGTGTTGCTGACCTCTGAAACCTCTGCTGGAACATACATGTATTCTTGAATTACTTTTTGAAGTGTAACTAACTGCATATTCTCTTCAAAATATGCTTAAAGTAATTTACCTCAAACCAAAACACATTCTATTTTCTATACCTCTGAATTGAAAAAAAATAAATAAAAAGAAGAAGCATTCCTCAAAATATTTAATTTAGGTATTTAGATTTTAAAAGGATTACGCTGATTACATAGTAAAAATTTTTCTTTTAAACTAAGTAATCGGTCTATCTTTTGTATCTTTGTATTCACTGTACAATATGTATACTATCATACTTGCATCCAGTGTTTAAATTATGTGGGTTTAGATTTTCTTTTACAACTTACGATTTTTAACAGATTTTTTTTAATTTTTAGATTTTACAGTGAAGAAAGCATATATTGGAATATATAAATTGATGTCGAAATTTCTTTATGAAAAATTACACATTTTAAAAGTTTTTTGTATTAAAATGATTTTCTTATTTCTGTCATTCGGATATATTGCTCTTTTTCTTTTAACTTTTGGGGACACTTATTTGAAAGTTACAACCATTCTTAATTTTCTCAATACAATGTGTATTCAGGTATATCACACTTTTTTCTTGTCTTTCAAGAAGCAGGATATAACGAGGGTCTACTGTATTTTTATATTCATTTTAGAAAATTTGTCTGCCCAATTTTGTTATATTATTTATTACAGCAAAATTTGTGATTTTTAGAAGTGGTTCACTTAAAATTGTATGAATTGCTATATCCTAAGAATAAAAATTAAATCGTAACTGTTTCTACTTTCTAGACAAAGGAAAGTGCTGGCATTTCATATATCTTGGAATTTGGCTATTTTCCTAATCTAATAAATAAATTTATTTTTGTAGTTTTTTTCCCATATAAAAATCAGCTGTTAATTAGCTAAGTATAAACATGCAGTACACATTAGAGCCTTGCATGTGTTCTACCCAATCTGAACCCAAAAATTCTATTTGAGATCAACCTGGAAAAGAGAAAATCAATCTATATTATAGAAAATTAGTTTAAAAAATGTAGATAAATAAGCATATTACTCATTCATGTTTAAATATGTATTTTTTTTCCTTCTGAAATAATATTCTGTTCATTCTTTTGGAAAAATTGGGTTAGTCTGAAACCGAAACAATGTGTCTATGCAACCCACATTAAAAAAAAAAATAAAAGCAACCCAATCCAAACTAAAGGCTGTGTCTGATTAGAATAAAATCGGGTTACCTGACTCTAGCACACATTGAATCTTTGATTATTCTTTATTTAAAATTCTTACGTAATTTTAACACTGGCTGCATTTTTCGTGTTATAAATATTGAATATAGAACTCTTAATTGTATAAATGCTATATACTACCTTTAGCTCACATACAAATATATATATTTTTATGCATTCTCATGTATTTTGGGGCTTCAACTAAAGTTATCCCAAATTTTATAAATTGCATCCTATTAAAACATATATTGCACTGTAGAGAACTAGATGGTCTTGTAAAAAATCTTCAAACATCGGTTTTTATTTCTTGTAATCTGTGTGATGCCATTTTTATTATGAAAAATGTCTCCCATAAATAGAAAGTTAAAACTTTATTGCACTTGCTTGTTGTTACATCTAACATTCTTCTTTTCCCTAATTATATATATATATATATATATACAGGCATATGTCAGTTTAAATCTTCTCAAAATCCTCACTTGATTGAATATTTAAGCATTTGCAGATGGTAAAATGAAAGGCTGTTGCTTTTAGGGTTTTTAACTCTATTTTTACTTATTTAAAAATAATATTGAAATTTTAAATAGCTCTGTTTTACTTATTTGAGTTTGCCATAAACTTTGTGTTATATATACAGTGGCAAGAGGCATTCATTTAGAATTAAGGGTGTACTCAAATCCTAACTGCTTATTTTGTGACTTGTTTTTAAATTCATTTTTGCTCTAAAATGCATCCGATTGGCAGGTTCTCTTATTCAGAAATTTTATAATGTCCATATTGTCTCGATTTTTTGATAAAGGCAGAATATATTTCAAACAATGCTGTCATAGTGGACATTTTGAACCAAATTTCCCGAAGCGATAGCGCTAGAAACAAAAGAAAAATAACGTACTGTGAAAATAATTGTTTGTAAATCAATTTCTAATTAATTGACAAAAAAAAGAAAAAAAAAAAAAAACAAGTCACTTATAAATCTTTTCAGAAATCACGCCGCCAAGTTTCATGTTTTTACTTTTAAAAATGAGTCTGAAAATGTGTCTCAAAATTTTGAGTTGTTGAGCATAAAAAAATAATTTCTCTATATAGGTTTTTTTTTTTTTTTTTTTTTTTTTAAATACCGCCTTAAGAAATTAAAAAAGGAAATAATTTTGTGTGTGATATAGAAATTCTGATGCATTTGCATTTCGTAGCTGTTTATATCATTTGTTAATGAATCTCATTTTTTTTAAGCCTGAACTTTTCCAGCATCAGTTTAAAAGAGCAGCAATGTTCTATAAAAAGAAAATACCAAAAATACTTTTAAGCCAGAAAATTAATTATATTTGAAAGAAATAACAGCAATGCCGCTTGATTTCTGTATCTTGGTACATAAGTACAAAAATGGGTTTAGTCAACATATTTATATAAAGTATGTCTCTTTTATGGTTAGTTACCAAATTTTTATGCTCTGCAGGAAAGAGAACTTGGTTCCTTTCACAATTTCTTTTATGCATCTTTTCCAGTTTCTTGCATAATGGGTGTGCTATAATACATCTGCAGCATTGCTAGAAAAATTGAGTTTTAGTCAATAGCTCCCCCTGTTTTTTAATAATTTTTTAAACACATTAACATTTCTCATGTTATAAAACTAATTATTCTTAAACTGGAGTGGTTACATTTTAGCATCTTCTGCTTTATAAACTAATTGCGTACATCTTTAATTGAATTATATTTTTTCTTTAGAAAATCTCCGGTTTATTGCTAACTTACTTCACATTCAAATAAATGCTTATGAGAAAATTAGAGTTACAACTTAGTTGCTAGTGGTAAAATGGATGGATGCCTGTACATATATGTATATTCATTTAGGATAAAATTGTTAAACTTTTATTCATTAAAGATTCATTTTTTAAAAATGTAATGTAATATTAGTAATATTTCATTCAATTAAAACGAATTATTTTGGTGCCAATTTTATTTGAATATATTTTTGTTGAATTGTTTTTAATCTTTTTTACAATCTATATGCACAAACCATTTTTTAAATACTTTTACTGCAGAAGACATCCCCCCTTTAACAGATTGCCCCTGCAAATCTCTGCTTCTGTTCCCATGTTTTAAAATAAAGCTAACTTGTTAGTTTTGTTTTTTATCCAAAGATAACAATATGTACAAAACAAGGAAGCTATGTGTTTTGAATGATTCTATTTTAAATTTATGATTTAAGGTGTTTTTCATTATTCATATTGAGTTTTACTTTTTAATTATATTATTGGTTTTAGAATTTTATTGTTTTTGTGAACTTCTTATTTTCGATTAGCTTAACACAGTAAGAACGGTCTTTTTACTGTTTTTCATAAATAAATAGTTATGGTTAAAAGATTTTCTTAATTGATATACAGAAGATTGTTCATATTGTATGGAAATGATT
The DNA here is from genome assembly GCA_963931845.1 of Maratus michaelseni. Taxonomy (NCBI): domain Eukaryota; kingdom Metazoa; phylum Arthropoda; class Arachnida; order Araneae; family Salticidae; genus Maratus; species Maratus michaelseni. Next base: position 264,516,003 of record OZ007600.1, on the reverse strand, counting down.
TTCAAAGTTAATTTCTACACATAAATGACATATTCTTTGCAACAATTTGATTTTGTTGGATAGCCTTGATTTTTGGCTATAGCTGTAGCTCTAAATTTGTATGATAATAGAATGTCCTTGTTACATTCATGTCAGTTTTTCCTGATACCTCTTGTAAAGCTTTCCAAAGTCTTTTCAATGTTCATGAATTCATTTAAACAATCCAAATGAAGGAAAGGGCTATTGATTGGGGGGGGGGGGGGGGGGGGGGGGTCGTGTGATTTTACATGCATTTCTTCAATTGAGACACAATTTATTTCCATTTGAGATTCTTTCTTTGCTAAATATGTGTCAGTTGAGGTATGGAAGAGCAGCTGGGAGACTTTGTTCATAGGAAGCTTAATTAATGTCTTTTTCATATAAAGCTGAAATAATTTCTTCAAAAATGGGTTCTAAAATATTTTTTCTAATAATAAAGTGAAATCCCTTAGCTTTACTGCATTTTTTACCTTTAATTTAATTTCATAACACAATCCAGCAGCAATCATGAATTCTTTTCTTTTGAAAATATTTCATATATTTTTTCTGTTAATGAATAAAAATGGCTGTCCTTTTGATACACTCACTTGAATAAAGCCATGTTTCATACAGTGTTATCATAAATTTTTATTTTATGTGTTTGTAAAAGCAAACATTAGAAGGCACTATTCACAACACATTGGAAGACTTTGGAAAGTTTTCCAAGAAGTTTGGGAAAAAATGGACATGATTGTACTAAGAAAAAAATAGACTATCATGGAGATTTCAATACAGAGTCAGGGCTATACAGTAGAGTAAAATAGTCACAAATAATATGGCATATATGTTCAGAAAATAACTGTGAAAATTGTTTCAAGTGTGAACAACCTTCTGTATAAAATTCAAAATGGAAAATTCAAAAACATTAATCTTGACTCTCTGAGTAGACTAATTTCTTTTAAAGTTTAGTCTCCAGAAAAATGGTTTAACAAATACTTACATTAGTTTCCTCCGAAAAATTAACAGCCCTTGTGTAACTTATATTTTACCATGTGATATTTCATTAAAAGTACTTAATCTTTTTTTTTTTTTTTTTTTTTTTAAGCTTTATGCAATATTGAAATTACCTGTGATTGCAACTGCATGGTTTGTTTTAAACATCTTGTACTAAAACTTATTTTTTAATTGTTTTTGTAATTATAAAAGAAGAAAAATTTTAACATAAGTAGTAATAATAGAGAATTGTCCCCCTCCTAATAATTGAATGCCTTTATTTCTCTCTCTCTCCCCCGTATACTCAGAGTTAATGTGAGGTATTTTTATTTTGATCTATAAAAGTATTTTATATGATTTTTGTTTTCCCAAAATGTTATTATTTTTTCTTCCAATATCAATAGTTTTAAGATTTATGGGACTGTTGTGTATGTATTATTATTTTTACATGCTCTATATGTTTGTTTTCATGGTGTACATTTAATAAATTCATAATGATACACACAACACACAAAGTGTATTATGCTTTGTGTTTTCATTAATTTGTAAATTATATTCCTAGAGTACAAATATATACCTGCTCAGAAATTTGCATGTTTCAAAGGTTTCACTATTTAACATGTGAAACTACTCTTCTAGTTTACCATTCAATTAATCTTTTTAGTACTTTTTTTTTTAAAGGTATATTCAAACTTTTTTATAGTTTTAATTAAGGATTAACCAAACAATTTAACAGTTCTTTTTTAATCTTAAAGTTGATTTTTTTCCCCCTTTTAATCATAGGGTTGCCAACTTATCTGAACGTCCTGAGTTTCATCACAAGTACATAAAAAATCCAAAACTCTGTACATTGTATTAATGGTTTCAGTAAACTGCGTGTATAAGAAAATCTTTTCCTAACAAAATGAGAAAATCTTAACTTGCAAGGGGGAAAAATTTCTTTCAATGTTTTTGTTCTGTTATATTTCATTTCTTTATTCTGAACATGATAAATTTTCCTACAAAGATAGGTTTACTATATTATAGTATATTTTATATGTTTCATATTCTGTATTTTGACATTCAAGCCAGAGAGCCTCGGGTTGTACCCAACCTCAACCCAACAAAGAAAAATATTCTGGACCCTCAACCCAAACCCGCAAAAATAATTTTCAGCGACCTGCAACCCACACCCACAATGAAAGGACAGTAAATCATGTTTTAATGTTATAATGAAAAATAATGTACAATTATATCTCTAATACCTATTTTATATAGAAAAATAGACAAATCTATATTCTTTAACTATGTGCTAACTGCTGGGCTACTAGTTGTTTTTTAAAATCAAAATAAAGCCTAAATAGAAATTAACATTTTTAGTTTACAAATACCAGTGGGCCTGTGCAAAGATTTCACACTACAATCTAATATTTTTTAGCAATATATAATGTTTTTTAGATGCAGGTTTAAACTTCTAAAGAAAAAGTAAGGATTGGAATAACTGCAAACAACATTTAGTTTTTAGTCAAGCCAGAATATCATCTCATTTATTCCATCAAAGTTACATTAAAAATTGACTGAAGATAAGATAAAAGGGACATGTGAGAAAAAATGAACACATTTCAATTTCCTTTTTAATAATAAATATGAAATAAACCTGTGCAAAGGTTTTTTTTTTACAATCATTGCTGAGCATCCTATAATGTGGTGTTTTATTTTTGCGACAACACTCATTTGAGGAAAACCTTTTATTTTCATTTCATTTATGAAAACAATGCCCATTTAATTCTTAATCAAAAAATATGTTTCAATGAAGTATGAGTGTACTATGTCAGAAGCCGCTTCAATAACATTTCGATAACTGATTCATTGTTGTGCACGTTTCGTAAATTTGTAGAAAAAAGGATATTGACAACAGAAATAATATAATAAATTTACAATTAAATAGACCTTTCGAGTGTCCTTGTTGAAGCTGTCTGTACAGCAAAATTGTCCCATTAACTAATGGTCAAGTGCTTTAGAAATTGCAAATTGTTCAAAAATTTTGAGTACTTAAATTAGAGTCATTTTTACCTTGTCGTCTAACTCGGAACACCAATGTCAAATGTTTCAAAAACAATTATGAACAATTTAAAAGTATGTGTAATGCTACGGTTCCTGAGATTCTTTTCCTTGAGTGATGAACTTAAACTTTTGTTCGCCAAATGGTGTATTTATGCATTTGAATCGCAAATAAATTAAATTTTTCTTTTAATTAAAAAATGTGCTCATAATTTTCGATGTTTTATGCAGTGCTCTTGAAACTGTCAAAAAGAAAGTTGGCAACCCTGTAATCTTATTTGCAACACAAAATAGCCATTGTGAGTTTATTCCCTTCCCTTTTTATTTTTATCCTAACATGCAAAATATGTAAAAATGTTTGAATACGGTGCTTGCTGAATTACAGCTATTGATTTCTTTTTTAGCATGCATTTTAATTGTTATAAAATTGAACCCTTCATGTGCATTTTTTAAACAAAATCTATTTTTTAATGTTTTATTTTATCAATTTATTTTTAAATGTTTTTAGTTGCTCATCTCATTTTAATTTTAACTGTCGGAGCATGGGTGCTGGCAAAGAGAGGATCAGGGTTGGGTCATCGCTTCTTAAATATTTTAAAGTATCCAAGTACATTGAAATGGTCATTTTTTGCAAAAAATAATGTTTTCACTTTTTTAATTTATTGATTAGAGGATTTATTTAGCTTTGCAAAAAGCTAAGATATTAAAGAATTTGTAAAGCTTTATAAAAGTCGGAAGTTACTAATGAAATATCCAGAATTAAGTCTGTAAGCTGTCAAACAAAATTGAAATACCCTACTTTTTTAACAAATGTAATTTTTTACTTAATATTTAAAATAAATTACATTGTATGATAATATCTGGCAATGAAGAATTTAATTTAAATTTCACAACACTTGTTTTGTGATGTTAATTAAAAATGCCTTTTCCTCAAAAAAAAATTTTTTTTTTCAAACTTGATGTTTTTTTTTTTTTTTTTTTAATGATGTTTCCTAGGGCATGAACTAAAAGAACGTTCACTATAAGAATATTTTTCAAATTGTGATAGGATATTAGAACAACGCCAAATATTTGAAATATGCCAAATATATAGTATTGATTCTTCAACTTTATCTAAAACGTTTATTTATAGAAGTAGCCTTTAGTTTTCCTAGATAGGTGCGTGAGGGTTATTTTGATAGTAAATTTATTTGAAGTGGATGATTAGATTTGAAAAATTTTCTAAAATTTCTTCATAATTTTCTATATATTTATTAGTTTTGTAAAACTAAAGTGTTTAGTGAGAATATAAACTTGGCATAGTTAAACTAGAATTAAAAAAGTGGTTAATATGTTTCCATATCATGTTTTTAATAAAATAAAAAGTGCTCCGGACATATTTATGTACATGCCCCCTGACAAAAAAGAAAAATTTTCCATTTTCCAAAAAATGCCAGTTTATTTTTAGTTATTTCTTATTTGTTACATATCGGTATTGCTTTTTACCTTGATATTTTTAAAAATCATTTTGCATGGCATTTTAATTTGTTTAAAAATTCTTAGTTCAGGCTAATATTCTTGTTTTGTTTTTTTTTTATTATGCGGCCTAGGTGCACCTCAAAAATCTTTCCTCGCCCTGGATTGTATTTTACCAGCACCCATGTAACAGAGTCAATTTTATAACATCTCCAACATTCATCTTGTGTATACAAAACATTTTCATGATTGAAACCCCGTTTTTCCCATGTTTTTTGTGCCATTTTCTCTTATACCATATTGGAAGACAAGCCATTATAAAGCCATGTTTTCAATCAACTACTTAATTATCATGAAGTATTTTAGTAGCTTGCGTTATATTTGCACAGTTTTTAAAAAAAAGATGCATAAATTTAAAAAGGTTATCGATATATGATTGTATTGCATCGTGTACTTATTTGAGTTTTTAAAAATTGTGTTATGACAGCAAATATGTTGACCTAGTTTATAGGATAAACTCATGAGTGTACGCAGGGTTTTTGATTAGAAGGGGGGGGGGGGTTGCAAATGGTGAGAATTGGTCAAATTTGGCCGAAAGTGGACAAAATTCTTATCTTATTCAACTATTGAGATGGGCATAGCAGACTTCCTGCGTACATCCATGGATAAACTTTTTCATTTTAATATTCAGTGATAAATAAATTTTATCTAAACTTTGTTTTAATTATTTTTTTTTTATTATTTAATTAATCTGTTGAACCTAAAAAAAAAGTATTATTTGACTACATGCTTCAAAGATTTTGCTGTTTTTTTTTTTTTTTTTTTTTTTTTTTTTTTTTCCTGTTATTTCTCCAGAAAAGCTGCTTTTGTCAATTAGGCACATTCCCTTATTTTGTTAAATTTCTAAAATCATCTTATGCTCTTCAATTTTAGTATACGCTTGTATTGGGTTGTTCGGAAAGTTCCTTCTGTTTGGGGAAACCAATTCATACTGGAAAATTCTGCCCACCAATTATTAAATATTAGATATCGGAATTAATGTCTAATAATTAAATGATAGAATTTTCTGGTACGAGCCAACTTTTCGAACAACCCAATATTTTTCAACAAAATATAAAAAGTCTTGTTTTTTTTTTTTTCAAAGCTTGTACAGATTCCTTTTAAAATAAAAACAGTTTTCAAAATGCTTCAGCTCCTTAAATATACAAAATATTCCTTGAAAACTCTTTAAATTATTGCAAAACAAAATTTACCTATCTTCAAACTTCGAAAACTTGTACTATTGCTAGGGGAAATTTTTAATCTGAAAGAAAATTATGATCTCTCTTTTGAAAAATTGTGTGTGTCAACCTGACTTGCAAAAACCCAATTCCAACCTAAAACTTATTTAAAAAAAAAAAAATCAGTCAACACAACTTGGGAGGAGAGGGGGGAGGGTTCTATTGGATCGGGTTTGTGTGAAAATCGTGTTACCCGGCTTGATGCAGAACTAAGCTCCCTTCCCTCTCTCCCCAATTAGAGAGCAATTTCTTTCCATATTTTTTTCTTTTTTTCACAACAAAGGGAATCAGTCTTAATGATATTTACCCCCCACTTCTTTAGTTTTGTAATGTGTGTTTGACTGGAATTTAAATTCTGCAATTATGATTATTAAATCAGCATTTTTCTCTAAATTTTTTAAAAATTGAGATTTCAGTATTAAAATATCTTTTATGAATAGTGCATTGTCAAAAAGATTAGAAAAATATTTAAGAGGACAACAGTACTTGTGAAACCCACAGCACATAGAAACAGCTGGTACTGATCTACCTTTTTCTCACTAACTATTGAAGTGATTTTACTTTTTTTTATTTTTTTTTATTCATAGTTTTGTCAGTAGCTAGTTTACTATAAATGGATTGGTTGTTTCAGGAAAAACAAAATGATGAAAATATAACTAATTATAATACCAAAAGACTTTTTAAACAAACAATTGAAATTGCTTCAGCAGTTTGAGAAAAAAGGGTACATAAATATCAGCTTTTTTCCTTGGGATGTTGCAACGGTTGTTGATCCCTTAAGCCAATCTCTTCCTTTTAAAAAGTAAAAATAAATAAAGGAGTAAGATACAGATTATAAATTTCTTACCATGTGAGATATGGCAAAATTACTCAGCAAAATCCGAACGAATTTGAACTGTAGATTACTTGTTTTATGAAGCTGTAAATATATATATTTTTTAATTTTCTTTATCAGTATTACTTTTTTTTTTCCTTCTGTATAATTTGTTTGTGATGTTTTATATTAAGATCTTAAACTGTCATTTTTTATTATTTGTGTATATTTCAAACATTGTGCACAAAATTAAAAATTTTTAGAAATGAATGTTATGAAAACCTAGAATAGATAGTGTAAGATTATTTTGCTTTTCTGTTGCAATATGTAATAAAAACACGTCTGTTATTATTTTCGCATCCAAATTCTTTAATATTTTTCTGTTTTTATTGTATTCGATCATTCCGGGTGTTAGTTAAATAATCAGCATTTTTAATTGTTTAGTTTTATCTTAAAATAGATTTTTGGTTATAGAGTCGCAAAATTGATCCTTATAACTATGAATTTGTTGAGTGTTTTATAAACCCTAGCATATATTTTTAAAAGAATAGATGTTTAAATTTTATTGGTGTGTTGAAAAAAAGGAAAAAAATTATCTGCAATTGATTTGATTTACAATTTTTTTTATTTATGTGCATATTTTATTTTGTTGTTGTCTTTTTTTTGTTTGTTAGTTTTATTTTTCAATATTAAAATAAATGTTTTATTGTCAAGCAATCTGCAATAAAAATGGATAGAACTCTTAGCTTTTAATAGGGTTTCCAATTCAGAATGATGTCAATTTTAAAAAAAAACGAAATTTTTGTATGGTAGAACATTGATAATCCAAATTATAAACCTACTTTATAGCAATCAAAAAACATTTTCTCCTATCATCTACTGCCTGTTTAGTTCATTTTAAAAAAGGTAAGTATTGTCACAGTATTGCTTAATGAAGTTGGTTGTCAATAATTATATCTTAGTTAAAATCTTATTGTGTCTTATCAGATTCAATATTTTTTTTTCAAACAACCTATTTTTGGCCTGATCTCAATTCCAATTTAAATGCATACAAATCAAAAAAAAAAATTGGAATTGACTTTGCAAAAACAGTTATTAGCTTTTAGTCCGGGAGGGGTTGTTGCATGGTGATGAAAATATCAGTCAGCTGGCACACGAGCAGGGGTTGTTGCCATGACAACACCATACACCCCACTCCATTGTTAAATGAATGACAACCTGGCTGCTGCTGATGCTTCTGAGTTACAGTAACATTAGTAATTGGGATACCATTCATTTAACATTGCAGGGGAGAGTGTGTGATGTTGTTATGGCAAAATACCCTTGCTAGTGTGCCAGCTGACGGATATTTTCATCACCTGCATCTATTTCTCATATATATATCAAAAACGTCGCTGTTAAATGGGTTACAAAAATGTAATGCTGTGTCCCAGACTGTTTTGTTGATGCAACTCCTTTTCAAGACTCTATTGAGATATATATAAATTATGCTTTATATCTTATAGATTCCCTTTTTTTTTTAACCTAGTTGATTAATACACATTGTTTCTCTTCATCAATTGTAAAGGATATTGCAAAAAGCCTTTCTGTGATTATTAGGGGGAAATTTAACTGTATGGAAAAAAAATTGTGAACTGTGGGTAAAAGGCTTCCACGCATTTTTTATCACTATCCTATTCTGTGTTAAGGCTGGAAAAATGGCTCTAATAAAGGATTATCTTAAAAATTGCCCAGAAAGTTGTTGAAAGCGATAGCAACTTTAGTGGAACATAGCTTTGTAATGGAATTTATTAAAGAAACTTGTTACAAATTACATGTTATGCAGCAGTTATTTGCTGAAAGGTATTAATTAGTTTATTGACAGCAAGATTGGTTATGTCATTTGGATTATTTATATTCTACCTTACTCAAATATATATATATAATACAATTTTTAACAGTCCATTAATTATAGCATGATTGTTTTTTTTATAAATTGTCCTCTTAAAACTGTTATTAAGATTATTGTTTATATATTCAAGTGATGACTCTTTATAAATTAAAACACTGGCATTTTCCAGTCTAATATATATATATATAAAGGAAGAGAAAAAAAATAAAGAAACTAAAAAGTCATGGAACAGTTGTTTCTTATTGATATACTTATATTATTCTGTAAAAAAAAAAAAAAAAAAGAAGAAAATTTCATCTGCTCCCTATTTATTATTGGAAAAATATTGGTATAAATTTGGTACAGGGTACCTGTAGTTTTAATGTCGAGTCAAGACTTGTTTTCCTGGAAATGTATTGTGTAATTGCTAGCATATTAAATAAATGGAAATTTTTTGTATCTGCAGTTGTATGGTGTTTTTTTTTCCCCTTCATTTGTTCTTGTATTACTTTTAAGCAGCCTTAGAATTCTTTAAAAAAAGTCACTGGTCCCAAGGACCAATAAGCATCAGAATTTACTGGTCTGCTACATAAAATTCTATTAAGTCCCTTTAACACTTTGAATGACCCTTCCTAGAATATAAACCAAACTTAATTTGCAGTTATCCAAAATTTCCAGCATAACAAAATGTAAGATTATAATTTGCTAAAATTTAAATAAAAAACAATACATAGACAAAAACTATAAAATTATTAATTAGATATTTTATTTTCTATTATATCAAATGACTGTAAGGTTTAATGCAATTTTTTTTCAATTTTTCTCGAGATTGGAGCCAGAATGTTACTGGTGGAATTGGTTCAAATTTTCCAATTTTTGGTGTGTCCAGACAAACTCTCATTAAATCTGAAACAGTTTCATTGTTTAACTGGTTTTTCCAGTCATTTTTAATTTCCCCTAAGATTTGAAACCTTCTTTCTGTTTCAACGGATGTAGAAGGAATGGAATGCAATACATCAATTACAGCCAAAATATTTCTGTGACCAATATGGAATTCAAAATTTATAGTTTCTCATGTCTGTTTCTTGGGTTCCTTTGTACTAGCATAAACAGCTTTCACTAAAGATGCCCATTCTTGAGAATTGTGGGCCAGAGAAAGAACCGATTGATAAGTCATTTTTGTGCTACGGAATTATTAATGCCCTCAACGACCGTCGCAGCGTGCACGCCTTTCTTTTCTTTCAGATTAGGCATTAGGCGTCTTTCATTTTTTACAGCCAAAGAATGGTGCTTAACATGGAAGAAAGCATAAACTGCAGCCATGGATCTTTTGTTTAAGAGAAGGAAAAAAAAAAAAAAACATACGATTAAAGTTTTTTTTTTTATATATATATAACATTTGTGTGATTTGCGATCGGTTTTCTCGGTGCCGGGAAAATATATGTTTGCCTGTTTGAGAGGGGGAAAAAGTTATTGGTCCTGCGGACCACTAAATTTTATAAATTAGTGGTCCGATTGAATTCTTGGTGGTCTCGGACCAGCGAACCACCAAGGATTTTGAACGCTGCTTTTAAGGCTAGTATAGTATTTCTCACTCCTGGTAAATACACATGAATAAATATAAAAGTAAAAAAAGTGTTTAAAAAAACATAAAACTACTAGCAGGCTTCGCCCGCTATGGTGATTGGTTTCTCCAAACGAAATATACTCTTGAATTTGATCTTGTATTTTAAAGTAATATGAACCTTCACCTTGATTGTCCTTCTGCAATGCTGTAAAACGAAACAAATGTCATTGCACTGTTTTATTTTCTAATTTTTGCACAAAATTTAGCCTATTAAAGACGAATTCGTTAATTTCATCTTTTATAGTAGGATTTTCTAAAGAACGATATAGCAATATGCAATAGACTAAAACTATCCCTGGAAAATTAACAATGCAAGTTCCAGCGAAATCCTTTCTGCATAATTTTTTAAAAAGGCTTATGGGTTCATTTAACAGGCTATAAAACTTTCCCTCCTAATTTTATAAATAAGCAACATAGAATGATTACAAAAATTTGCATTATCTCGCACACGGTTGGACTTAGAAGAATGTACTTGGTACCATTCGATTCAGCATACAAAAATACATTATCATTTGACACAGAACTATAACAGCCGATTTTTAAGCAATTTTTTTTAACCCCCCTTTAGGGATAGAATTTTAGAAAATCCTTTCTTAATGAGCCTCTACATCCTAAGAAGTACTTTCTCCTAGTTTCAGATGTTTGGGCTGTGCATTGATGTTCTCCCTAATCAGGACTTTCATTTATCTATATAGATAAACATTCAACGTTTATCTTTAAAATCATGCCTCAAATTAGTTTTTTTTTTTTCCCCAACAAAAATTGCTGTTAGAGTACATTTATTTGGCATGGCCACTAAAACCGATTCTGGAAAATTCACTGTTTTTTTATGCTTGGTATAGAATGACAAGCTACTGCTACCGAAGGCAGTCCTCCTTCGCTGCCGAGTCCAGATTCTCGTGAATTCATACAAGGTCACCATCAGAGAAGGCCAGTTTATACCTGGTACACCTCCACAGGTAGTGCTCTTCGGCCGGGTGGCGTGAGCCTCCTGTGCCTCTCAACCCTTTCCCAAACACAAGCAAATGAATTTATATCAAAATGTTTAATTTTTATTCTTTTTTCTTTTTTAAGATAGGGCAACGGGAAAGAAAAAATGAAACATTATTTTAACAATCTTTTTAGGATTTCTAAATTGATTTCTTAACATATAATTGTTGATTAATTAATATTACTGTTCAATTTTTATTTATAATTAAATTTCCATTTTTTAGCCTTTTAAAATGTTTCATTGTTGCAGTTTCACTACCATGTGGCCTATTTTAATGTGCCTGTATTAGCATATCATGAAATCTTTTGTTGTTTCAACTCGTATACAACTGTACAAATAACAGAGAATATTGGGCAATGGATCACCTGTGGCAGGGTAACAGAAACAAGTTGGAAATTGTACGTTAAATGTGACAAATGAGGTGTGTTCTTTTTATAACTAGTTTCACAATGTAAAAAAAAATCATCCTTATTATTTCAGTGAAATAAATTACATCGTCTGCTATGAGCATGCCTTTTTTTTCCCCTTAATACGTATGCCACATTTATAAATGCGATTTTTTGTTGCAAAATTCACCATGATGATCTTGCTTTGCGACCTTCATTGTTTAATATTTTTACGACTCATAATGAACAAACTTCCTGTGTTTATTGACTCTTAAGGGATTGAGATATTTGGCTGTTAACCTCATTTCCACTGAAGTTATCTCGGAATCTATACACTTTTTAATGAAACTCCTCTCTCAAGCAAACCATTTTTTTGAACTGTTTTTCTAAAAATGTAACTTTTATGCAATTTCATTTGAAAAATTTATTTTGAATAAAAATGGCATTTGAAAAAAATAAGTGGTTTGCCTGTATTTGTTTTCCTCAATCACATGACTTGCACTTTTATTATATAGATTACGTACGATAGGATTTAATAGAATGTACGAACGCACCTATAAATGCATTAAGATCGATGTATTAATAATTACTTTGCAAAAATTTTATATACTTATCAGAAATACACCTGTGAACATGATTTTTAATTACCAATTAAAGCACTGACAGACTGTGATATTACTATCACATTGTTTTTATTTTTGCTTATTTTATTTGCCATCTCTCTGTGCGGATTTTTAGCGTGAGCACGCTGACGGTATTTTATCTCTTCACGTAGTTGGTGCTTCATCACTCTCTGTTCACTTGTAGACTCTGTTTTTAGGATAGAGTCATTGTATGCATCTCTTCTCCCGGACGCCACCGTCGTGTATTTTGATGTGCCAGTGCCAGGCATTGCAGATTCTGAATGGATTTTTTTGTTTTCGCTATGCTTGGAGAAGTTGCTTTAGTCAGCGAGACTAATACGATCCATTTATTTTTTTAACAGAATACAGTGACCAAGAAAAAGTTCTTCATATGACTTCCTATCTTATTCCAATGTCAAAATAAAGATTGTGATTAAACCTCAATAGGCTCGTCTTTATCATTTTCAAGTGGTTGAAAAATTTTTTTAAATGTAATAATGGTCCTTTAATTTTCAAATTAAATTGGGTCATCTAATTTCATAGTTTTATCGGCATTTCTTGCCAACGGAAGGTAAAAAGGTGTTGAAAGAAATTATTCAACTTTCATTTTTAGGTGTGTTCGTAATTATATAAATACATATCACTTATAGTCGTCATCTGGTCTGTCCGTCTGTCTGCATAGAACAGCGCAACAACTACCCAAACGAATGGTTTGAAATTTCATATATAGAATCATTGCAGAATTTTCTCAAGTCATTTCAAATTTTATATAGATATCAATATGTAAAGTAAATTGTTTTAATATTTAAAGTTTGGAAATTTTTTGATGATCTGGAATTTTTAGTCTGCTTGTAAAGTCTTTAAGATAAAGTAAATATATTAGATATGTAATAAGTCTGATAAATTTTGAATTTTACTGAAGTTAAATGTTTTTGTTAGGGTGGAACTATTCATCATTATGACTCAATAAGGATATGGTTTCTAGAGATTTATATCATTTTTTTAGATTGGAACATCTTTCATTCAGCCATTATAGTTAAATGTTTTTATCTGAAATTTTTATGAAATCTATTTTTCAGTATTGTTAAAGTGATTTGAAACTGTTTGGTTAAAAAATTTTAATGAAAATTTTTGGAGGTAATGAATTTTAATTATAGATTTTATTGTTAATATAATCTGGTTGAAACTTTTATTAAGGCAATGGGTGAAATTATTTTAGTAAAACTTAAAGAAATGGTCAATGTATATTTTTCAGGTAAATTTTTAAGAATGGTTAAATTGTAAGGATATGTGTTTAAAATTTTAGGGAAGTTGAGGTGAATTGTTTTTCCATGTGTTTATATTTAGTTAACATATAATTGTTTAACTGGAATTCTTTCAGATAGCAGATTCTTCAATGTTAAAGTTTTAATTTATTTAGTTTCATTTGAGGGTGTTCAAACTATAAAAGTTAATAAATAGTTTTAAAAGTGTTAAACTAGCTGTATTGTTAAATTTTGTCTATTTACAGTTCTTAAAAGTTAAATTTCAATTCAAAATATAAAACTTTTGATCTAAGGTTTAAATTGTTATAATCTTGACTTGAATTGGATAGTTCCATGTTTTAGGAAAGTGGACTCCTGTATATTGCATTTAAATGCAATGTTATTTAAACTTAAAATATACAGGCATTTTTCTACTTAGAGTATTTTAGTATTCACCTTCAATGACTTATGTTTATGTTAATTATGTATTTTTTTAAATTATGTTTTTATGAAATGGATTGGTTTCAGAAATATTTTCATTTTTAAGATTTTACTTCGATTGATTAGCTATATGTATGTTTCAGTTGCAGGAGGAATATTTATGGAGGTATTTCAGGGTTGGACATTTTTTTGAAAGATGTTAGAGTGTCAATATCCTAAGATAGATGTGTAAGAAATGGAAGTGATCTTTGGAGAATATATAGTTGAGATATGCATGATAGGTTATAGTTATGTTATAGAAATTTTTCTCAGTTGTTATAAGAGTTTTGTGGCTGTGTTAGATGGTGTAATAAAGTGTTAAATTGTGTTAGGAAATATCTCATTAGTGTTAGAAAATCTTTTTGAATGGGTGTCAGGATATTTCAGGGAGTTTTCGAGAATTTTTTTCATGTGTTAGAAATGTTTTAGAAATATTTGATAGATGTGTTAGAACTCTTTTAGAAATATATTGAAATTGTATTGGAACTAAATATGCATATTTCAGGTAATTTTTAGGTGTCATTGTTCAAGGAAGTCATTGGATTTTGATTTTTTGTTATCCAGTATATTGAGTCGTATGATAGCATTTGTTTTTAGTTTGTGAATGCTTTTGATCCAAGTTTCTGGAAATATCCCATTTGGGGGGGGCTTCAAGTTAATTGAGTAATGTAGCATTGAGTTTATAATCTTAACGGATACTAGGGATTGGCAGCAATTTTTAAAGATCTTCTTTTTGAAGTTATGATAAGATATAACATCGAGGGGGAAATGGCCAGGTATTCTAACAAATCATTTTGTTTTAGGATTAATATGAAACAATGTTTCAATTTAAACAGATGCGGGAGGTAATTTTTTTTTTTTTTAGGTCTTTCCCAGTTTTTTTTTATGAGGCTTGGTATAAATGGTGTTAGATGATTATTTTTAGGAATTTTACTTACCCATCATACGTAGTATAGGGTAAGTCTTGTAATCGTTTTGAAAATCGAAAAAAATTTTTTGACGGATTGACACGTTTCAGACACTGGAGATTCCGAAAAACATATTTTTAGAAAAAAATTTTAGCCGTGTGTCTGTAAATGCTCTATCTCCCGAAAAAATTGAGATAGAAACTTGCAATTTGATATGTACTGAGTATGTAATAATGGGAAGAAGCCTATTTCATTTCAATAACCTCGATTAACCGGAACTATTTTTTTCGGACTCTCGAACTATTCGTTCTGATAAAAGGTATATAAAAATTTTCGAAATTGTTTATTTTAAGGAGCGACTATAAAAGACAATAGAAAAACAAATTTTGCATAAAGCATGAAGTCGATCGGATAATGAGTTGCCGAGATATTTGGAATTCTATTTTCCACACTCTTCGATTTTTCAGGACCCTGTATTTCATCCAAATTTTACTTCAAAGATATATTTTAATTGGAAATGTGACGCTTAATCCGATGCAATAAACCACTAGTTAATAGGATTATTATTTTTGGAGTTATAAGGATGTTTCTTTCAAGCTATTCAGTAATCGAGCCTTTAAAGTTGAGGACGTCATCAAGCCACGATTTTATTTCAATTGCAATGCATTTTATAAGTAGTTTGCACATTTTTTATTTTAATATTTTACATTATGCATATCCATGAAGTATTACGGTGGCCCCCAACGACTAGTTTAAGATTGTGTTAGATATGCTGAGTACTTAAAGGAACAGCTTGGTCATGAAGGTTTTCTCCTGGAGTGTTCTATTATGGGAATAAGAGTGTTGGAGTTCAGATCAGGATGGTTTTGATTGAGCTCCATGTTTAAATTTAAAAATAGTTGTTATAGAATTATCTGTGGTCACATTCATCTATGTTTTGTTGAAGTGAGTGGTGTGAAGACTGAGGCCTCAGCAAATGAATTAGTTTGATAGGTTTTTATGAAAGGGGTGAATAAATGGATTGCATTCATTTAAAGTTGTGATGTTTTATGTTCTGGAATTCGAGATGAAATGTAGCCAGAAATATGTTATGGATTATAAGATAGTTTAATAGAGCATGGATCAATACAAAAAATTAAGAATTTGTATTTTATCCTTTTATATTTAGACATATTAAATTGATTTTTGATAAGTCAGTTTCAAACGTAAGTTTTCAAATATGTTGGGCATTTTCCAATTTGTTTACTTACACATCTTTCATCTTATTAAAAGGTGAAGCTTTGATTCAGTACTCTGAATGTATGTATTCAAAAGTGTTTCATATAATCTATGCTTGATTTTTTTTCTTTGTTTAATTTATTGTTACTTTTTTCTATCTTTACAAGAAGAAAGTATTGGATTCATGAAAATTTTCCACTTCCAGTTTTCGACAGATTTATTTAGAAGTTCACTTTTTTCACTTAGAAGGTTCTGAACACGATCTGACTGTTTTTAGAAAATGTCTGTATGTGAAAAAAATTTTGTAGGCACTCACTCTATCTCAAGAACTAATGCAAAGAATTTAATAAAACTTTAGATCAGTTAGTCCCTCATATAACTGGATGCTGATTCGTTTTTGGTGTAAATAGCCCAACAGGTGGTGCTGCTATGCTACATTTTTTCACAATAGGTATATCTCAAGAACTAATGCACAGAATTTCACCAAACTTCAGATTCTGATAGACCTTGACATAAATAAATGCTGATTACGTTTTGGTGTAAATATCCCAACAGGTAGCGCTGCTATGCTACTTTTTTCATGATAGCTCTATCTCAAGAACTAATGCACAGATTTTCATCCAACTGCAGATGGAGTTAGACGTTGACATAAGTTGTTGTTGATTAGGTTTTGGTGTAAATCTCCCAACACGTGGTGCTGCTATGCTGCATTTTTCAGGATTTTAATAAAACTTTAGATTTAGTTAGACCTTGCTATAAATTGGTGCTGAGTCATTTTTGGTATATGTGATAGAAGAAAGTTTGGGGATTGGCAGATCCGACTAGTCCATTTTAGAAAAGTTATTTCATTACAATAAATTAAGACTTTGTATTTTATCCTTTCATATTTAGACATGCACTTTATTTTTTCTAAGTCAAGAAGGTCATTATGAAGAAAATACTTCACTTCTACTATCCAGTGATATGTTTATCCTTTCTTACATTCAATGTTTATGAGCTCCTCCAACACCTACTTAACTCTCTACAAAGCCTACGGACGAATTTGTGACGTCACTGACCGACGACCGTTTCCCCCCGATGGAACTTCGCACTCTTATTGTGCATTGAAAAATAATTGTTATTTATCTTATGAATTTTTCCACTACATGATTTTATTTTATAGACAATTAAATCAAACATTTGTTTCTCATTTTGCTCCTACTTTGTAAACAAACAAACAAAAAGTTATTAATGGTTTTTATTTATTTATTTCTTTTTAATATATAAGAATTTCTTTAACGGGTTTTCAAATCTAATACATTCAAATTTTGCAAAATACACATTAGTAAGTAAAAGTTTAAATATTTTTCTGGAGATTTTTATTTACACGAGTTAAATCACATTAATTAATCTTTAAAGAGAAAAAGAATAAAACATTAATGCATTAAAGAATAATTAAAAGGAGTAATTAAGCAAATTTGTAAATTTATTAATAATAACTAGCTGGCTTCGCCTGCCAGTGAGCCCCTAATTTACATCGGTGCCTTGAATATTTTGAAAACTCCTTTTTTTTTTATAAAACATCGAAACAAACGACCCTCTGGCTCGCATCCCCCTCAAGCCGAACGAACCTCCGACCCGGGTCCCTGCTGCCTTCGGCACCATATACCGGTCGTGCTACGCACGCACCACATAATCCCTTAATTTGCACATTGAATAGTACAAACTTCTAACCGAACGAACCTCCGACCCTGGTCCCTGCTGCCTTCGGCACCGTATACCGGTCGTGCCGGATAATCCCTTAAATTGCACGTCGAATAGTATAAACCTCTAACTGAACGAACCTCCGGCTCGGGTCCCCGCTGCCTGCGGCACCGTATAGCAGTGGTGCTGCAGTATAGTCCCACCTTCCACCACCAGGTGGCGCAATCTGTTTATACGATCATAACTGAACTCGTTAAGGCTTTCGATGTCGAGTCGAATGAGCCATACCCCGTCGTCTTCGTGCCCATAGAACCGGAGATAGGAAAGCACCCCCTGGTGGTGAAAAAACGAACTGAAATCGATAAGCCCTATCGATGCAGAGTCGAATGAGCCAAGCCGCGTCGTGATGTGACCCATAGAACCCGAGTTAGTGGCAAAATTCTTTAATTACACCTACCACCACCAGGGGGCGCAATCTGTTCTATGCGAACTTGTAATTTTAATATAATGGTTATTGAAGTAAGCAGAGCATATTACGTAGATAGAATCTTAGCTGGTTTAAGGAATAGTCTCATTAAGTTAGAGCAATAAATATGTATAATGTATGATGATAAAGTTCTTTAATTGAAGACAACAATTATTCAGGCACTAATAGTTTATTATAGCACAAGAAGGATACTCACAAGACTTGACAAATAGCATCGTAATAAACACAGTCCATTCAGTTTCAGATAACACACCATCTTTAAGTATAATGTAGCAGTATAACAGATAAACATGTAGACAAGACGATTTGTAAATTGACTAGACATAGTACATTATATTTCACCCTTATTGCACCAAGCTGCACATATTAAAATAACTATTGATTGTAGAAGAACGCCATCGACTATTTAATAATCCTAGAACAGTGTAGACATTTTACAGACACAACGACAGAACAAAAACTATATCGTCGCTATCTTGACTCACGATAGAATCCAAACATCAGATGCCGATTCAAAGACCTAACATCTATATATACTAGCAAAAGAATCGATTAACTTGCAGAAACACCCACTTCCAGAACAATCTACCGTAATTAGCATTGTCTTTGTTGATTCGATGTCCGATCTTCCAATCAGATCGAACAACGTGTGCCGCCATCTGGTGAGAAGCCAAGGCACTATTCAGATGAATTTACGATGTATGCCGTGTGTTGCTGTTCCTTACCAATTGAGTAAACATGTCTGTGTCCCTGTGTTTACGTTTCTAAGACTGGATTCATTAAAACATATTTATTCATAAAGGATGGTTAAAAACATTGAAATATTAAAAGGTGAGTAAAAACGATATATTTATAAAAGTAAGATATATTTATGAGATGTGTTTTATATTTAATAAAGATAGAACTTTAATGTTTATTGTCAAATGTGAGGAATGCTGAGAGTGCATGAATATCAATGAATGACAGTGTTATGAAATACTTTATGAAAAGTATTTAATTTAATGAGTTGCTTGAGTCAATAAGACTAACAAGCATTATGGAGGCATGTGATATTCCTAACAGAACTAACCCA
This sequence comes from Maratus michaelseni, assembly GCA_963931845.1. NCBI lineage: Eukaryota > Metazoa > Arthropoda > Arachnida > Araneae > Salticidae > Maratus > Maratus michaelseni. The sequence continues at coordinate 264,496,835 of OZ007600.1, read as the reverse complement.
AAGTATTGAAATCCAGTCGAAAGAGCCAAACCCCGTCGTAATCGGGCCCATAGAACCAGATTTCGGAAGCGCCCCCTGGTCGTGGAACTGGAAACTAAAATATGTAAGCGCTATTGATGTCGAGTCGAATGAGCCATACCGCTTCGCGATGGGACCCATACAACGGGAGATATTTTGAAAAGAAATAGCTAATTCTTTAGATTCTTTTTCCCTATACAAAAATCGGGATTTTGCTAAAATAAAAAGTTATGGTCGGAATTCGAAAATTATTTGAATCCCTGAAATGCCAGATCACTCAGAGCAAGGATTCATATTTTTCAGATTCGAAAATCCGATAATTTAAAAAATTTTACATAGCGTATAAAAAGTACAATCATTTTTAAATGCATTATTTTATCTCTTTCAGAAATGACTTATTCACAGACAATTTGTCTGCGTTGAATGTTGAAATAAAAAAGCAGCTGTCTTTTTGGAATAGAAATAAATTCATTTGCCGTTTCATTAATGAGTTTTAATTGATATTTTTAAAAATTACTGGTCGATTTTTAAGATTTTTTTTTTTTTTTGTTGAATTTGCGATTTTTTTATACACATGTTAGCAAATTTTCGTGAATGTAGAGTCATTATTTCCACTTGTTTCAAAAAGGAATGGAGCGATTTGATCTCGGATGTGTCAACCCGGCATTCTTTACAGCAACCTTTTTCCCGTCTGGGGTCAATGTTGGATGTCTGGTCAGTTTTTGGCCGAAATAAAGAAAAGTTACGGTCCGAATTTCAAAAAATTTGACTTTTTGGAACGACAAGAATCGGCCGCGTGTGTATCCCGATTTTCGGATCGATACCTCCGGTAGATTTTTTAAAATTCGATGATGCGTTAAAAAAGGGACAATTTGGATGTCTCCGATTATCAAAACGGAAATTTTCTTTTCGGGTTTCGATAAAACTGCTTCTTGTTTTGCTAATTTTGATGAGGTTTTTAATTAATACCGTTCTTAATTAGGGGTCGACTCCTTCGAAAACTATAACTCCGGAATGCCCGGATTTTTCTGAATTTTTTGACATAAAAATCGCTTCCGTCCGGCGTCTCTGACCCGACTTTTATCCGTTTACAGACAGACAGACAGACAGACACACACACACAGACGTTTACCAACATTAATAATAGTGATTATAAACCAGATATATCTCACCAAAAAAAAAAAAAAAAAAAAAAAAAAAAATCAAAATAATCTGTTTGTGAAAATACTTTATATTTTCAACATTCATTATTTCTTTTGCGAAATTGTTAAAAGTTCAATTCATATATTTAAATTTCTAAGATTGTTTATTTATGAATGAATATAAATGTATTCATTTCTGAAAAGTAATATTTAAATCTATTATTGAAAATTTCATTTTGTTTTTCTTTTTGTATGAAAATAGTTTTTATTTTCACTTTTTCTTCATTTATAAGATTAGTGTTTTACTTTGATAATTCCTAAATTTTCTGTGTATTTATTTACACAACTTTCTTCAAATATTTTTACTTGCTTTTGATATATTGAACATAAATTATCTTAAAATATTTAAGCATATTCATAAGCAAATCAGAGGTATATCATTAAATATTGTACAATGTTATTATTATTTATATTTTTAATTTTTGTTAAACTTTCAACTATATATATTTTTAAGGGTTGATCCAGACAAAATTTTGGGCCTATTTAGGGCCCCTTCATAAAATTCCATTTAATAAAACAGAACCCTTCACAAAAATCATTTAAATAAAATAGCCTCCGTCACAAAAATAAATTTGATAAAATGGACCCTTTTACAAAATTCTATCCCATAAAAAACTTACTATTTTTTTAATTTATTATTTTGTGATGTTTTGTGTGTATGTGTATTTTGCAAACAAACAAGTTCACCAGAGAGGAACACTTCAGCAAAAGGATTTAAAAAGGTTTTTGTTAATAAATACTTGGTTTGAATTTGAGTAACTGGATTTAAACTTTACTTACAAAATGTTATTTTTCAAAAAGAAATAATAAATTTCACAGAAATAACTTACTATTTTTAGTATTTATTTTATAACTTAATTAAAATAACAAAAATAAAATTTCCAAACAACTATATAATTCACTTAATCTTCAAACCATTAATAAATATGCTAGATAATATTGTATGCAATGCTATTTTGGTAACTATCAATAATGAATATTTTACTATCTGAATAAGACACGTAAATAGAATAATAAATTTAAATTCATTTCCTTAAAGACAAAAAATTATGTTGTTTAAGTTAAAATATAATATAGTAAAATAAATAAAGTACAACAATAATAATATTATGCAGTTCAAAATTTAGTTTAATTGTTAAAATAATAATGAATATTTTATGATCTGAATATATGTATTATACATAAAGTAAAATATTAAAATTTAATTAAATTTGATAAGTTTTTAAAATAATATGATATAAAATATGAAAAATGAAGCATTAAAAAAATGAGTTTAAAAATGAAGCGTTTAGTAAAATTAAAAAGTAATAAAATAATTATACATTACAATAATAAATTAAAATAATAAAAATATCCATTATTTAATGTAGTTTAATTTGATTGAAAGGAAAAATCACTGTAGTCCACTGTAAACCACTTATCTATTTATTCTATATCTATTCTAAAACTTATTTAAAATAAAAATAATATGCCAATTGAAATATCATTCAAACTAGTGTTAAAATCTTTTAACAATCTAACTAAACTTTAAATTATATTAAATATGTTATAATTTTATTATTATTACTATTTATAAATTTTGTTAAACTTTTAACTACATATTTTAAAATAAAGTAAAATAAATGAAATACAATAGTAAAATTACACAATTTTAATATAATTCAAAGTTTAGTTTGATTCTTAAAAGAAAAATATATAATGCACATTAGATTTATCTAACGAAAAAACTATTTTTAGAATTTATTCTATAACGTAATTAATAAAAGAAAGTATAAGAAATATCAATTAAAAGAGCATAAATGCATTCCGAAGCAATAATTATGTTTTTAAAGATATAAGCATTAAAAAACATATTACAAGGCGCTCGCGTTTCAAACACGTAAGTTTATCTTGTTCATCGTGGTAAACCTTACATTCAATATATCAAAAACAGGCAAAAATATTAGAAGCAAGTAATATAAATAAGTAAATGCATACACACAGGTTTACGATTTATCAATATAAAACATTTACCTTATAAATTGATTTGTGTTATCCATAATATTATATAAATAGTGCTTGAAAATAACTTTCTAAGATTCCATTTCAGTCACTATGATATGCTACTATGTGGAGGGACTGCATGAAGGTCAAAAACCAGTTTAGAGATCGGTCCTCTGTTCCTGACTTCAGAGTTAAGTAGGTGTTATGATTAATAACGAGACACTTCCTGAAATAGACCTTAGTCAAGTACATTTTGTTGCAAAGAGTTAAAATTCACCCATGATTTTAAAAAAATTAAATGCAATATTCATTTTGGATTCTTTAAATTAAAGTTGCAGTGCTTGTTTAAATGTACAATACTTATACAAGAAGCAAGAAATATATTTTTACTCATACAACATCATTCTATGTACTTATGTAAAACTTGAACAATCTTACTTATTTAAAATTGAACTCGTGTTAGGAGATTTTTTCAATTAATGTACTGAAATGTGTTTCAACAACATTATGTATTAAATATACTTGAAAAAAGAAAACAAGTTGCTAAACTGTGCACAGAATCTTTCCGACACATTAACAAAACCATTTTTATATGTGAATGAAATTTGTATACATTAACATTCAAGTGCTTTAGAATTGAATAGAATTTTTCATTTTTCTATAAATGTATCACATCTATAAACAGTTATCCTCCAATAGCTGTGTTTAATATTCGCTTAAACCTGCAACGTTGATACCATTTTCTAAATGGTTCTTAACCTTTAAAAACTGCCACACCGAAAAGGGAGGAGAATTTCCGGACTAAAACTCCTTCCAAAGCATTTAAAAACTGATAAGAGGCATTCAAAACACTTTGTGTTCAGGTTAATATAGGATGCATAAAACCAAAATAAAGAAAAGCATAAACAACCTCAATTTTTACCGCACAAGTGTTTCAAGACTTCATAATATGAGCCTTTATTTTAACACAAAAATTAATGAGCAGAAAAGTAGTGTAAGTGTATGTATACTATCTTTCTCCTTCAATATTGAAGTAAGAGGCTCTTTTATGAAGCCTTAAAACACAAACACTAAATTTATTATGGTTGTCTGTGCATTCTACTAAGTCAATTTTTATGCCACGTATTTACTGAACACTAACCTTAGGGACATAATATGATGAAAATGTTCATTTTATGAGTAATACAGGTGGTTCAAAACTTGTCCCAGATGAGAATCCTGGCTGCGCCACTGTTTTAAAGGAAATAGAGAAATGCTATTTGCCTTCTTAGTCAATGAATAATTGAATACTTTCAAATTTTGTGCATTTAAGCATGAAAGGACTTTATAAATGTGTCAGAAAATAGCAAGGTTGGACTTGGGGGAAAAAAAATTATGAAAAAAGAGCTAAATAGCCAATAGTATGCGACCAACCAAATATTAGGCAAAAGGGCCGAACACCAAATATTCGTTACAACCCTATATGTATACAGTGGAATTCCAGTTATACGTTTTGCCCGGGACCAGACAACAAAACGTACAACTCAATTAATGGTCTATCGGAACAAATTTTTAAGTATATCATAAAAACTATGTTCTGCTGAGGAGTTTACCTTCTAAGTATTACTGCACCCATGACAAAAATTTTCGGAAATGGAACAGAGTAGAAAAAAATGTACATACGAAAAGTACAAAGTTATTTTACCATAAAAGTTTTATTAAAAAAAAATTTTTAATACACATAAAGTACCTAAATCATTGTAATCACCTAGGCATGTAAATCATAACGCAGAAGTTGGCTAATTGAACTAAAGCAGAGTTTTAAACTTGAAATGTAAGTGAGATAACATATGCAGATTGGAAAGATTACCTGGAAAAGTTCAGTGTGTACCGGAACAATGAAAGTTTGATGTAGATTCAGTTCAGGTGTAATTAGCATGCAGAGGATTAACAAGATAGATTTCAGGAAACTCAATCTGTTTATTCGGATGAAACACATGTAAAAGTCATTTACAGATAGCATTAAAAGACAACTTATGTACTTGAGTAACAATGGTGGTTCACAATGAGATTTGCAGGATGATACATAATACAGTTGCAAGATGAAGACAATATATGAAGTTAAAATACCATTCGCTTTATATTAAAACTGTTTAAAAGTAAATACTAAGAAATTTGAATAAATATCCAAGGTGGGACCAGCCACACCTAGTTTCTCAATATGTTTCTCCATAACTGGAGTATGAGAAATTAATGTCTACGGACATCGCATATTTATACGATCTTGGAACTCCTTACTGGGCAACGCTCACCATATGGACCAATCACAGACAAGTATAAAGATCTATATAAACGATGAATCGATATAAGCCAATTTAAACTAACTGGCGTACAACGTCGCCATCTGGCAGAAAGGAAAATATTACGGAAGTGATTATAGTGCATATGGCTATTGAACTAGTGAAGATAAGGTTGTGAAAACTTACGATATCAGAATGGCAATGTTTTATAGCTTCTGAATAAATTGAAATAAAGTTCTATTAAGTAAGTTTGGTTTATACTTCAATGAATTGTAATAAATAAAGTTAATTTCTATATGTAAATATATTTATTTGAATGTATGTTTTGATAATAAATGAGTGAGTGGGATTACTGAATGACCTGATAAAGTGTGTAAGAGTCTATGAGATATGCTAATAAATAGCTAAATTCTCATCAAATCCTTTATCAAAAGACATTTCACTGAATCTTGTTCAAACAATCACTAATCTCCGATTGTTTCTTTTTGGAAGAGCCAACATTGAACAGCAAACTTAGCATTTCTGTTAATAATGTAGCTGTCTTATCATTACTACTTTTACTACTGACGAACCGATTTACTATGCCAAAAGCCCTCAGAGCAGCTCTATAGTTTGAGTGGGATCTTTCAAAATCAGGCTCATGCGACGCGTCATCAGTGTTTCTGGTTACAAAATGTATAAATGAGACAAAATTTCATCCGGGGACGCAAAAACATAACGTATAACTGAGGGAAATGTATAACTCAGCTAATTTTTAATGGCAAGCAGCCGGGACCGCTGAGTTGAAACGTACAACTCAGGTAAGGTATATCTGGAGTTCCATTGTATTCAAGAATATTAAAGATTGTAAGGTTATTCTAACCACATACATATCAATTTATGTGTAAAGCTTTGGCATTTAGATATAATATAAGCAATTTATCCATAAATTCAATTTAATAAATGTATGAGGGTAATTTTACAAATAACTTGAAAACTAAAAATTTTAGAACTGTTAAAAGTATTATAACATATAGCAGTATTAAAATTTAGAAGTGAAGTTTAATAATCCTGTATTATCTCTCTCCTTCCAGTATTATAAGTTTTAATATTTATATCCCATTCAACGGGTTGGATGGGGTATGTACAAAGTTTTAGAAAAATACAGATAATTTCTAAATTATCACAATTAAGAAAAGAAAATTGCTTTCAAAGTTTTGTAACTTTATCATAATAGCTACAATATGTATTTCTAGACTCATTGCTTTTTGAATAACATGATAAAAATGAAACATGTCCCAATCTCCCACAAAAAAAAAAAAAAAAAAAAAAAAAAATCCCAGAAACATGACAAATTTATGTTGAACTAAAAACTCAACTTAATACCATGAAGGCATCTCAGATCTATTTGAAACATAGGAGAAAAAAAAAAGGGCTACACTGTTAAAGAATCAAATTTCATTATTTTATTTTTATTTATTTTTCTAAGCAGTAATATGTTAAATTACATAAGAGCATAAAAATCAATCTTCCACCCATTTGCAAACAGTAATTGTACATAAGCTTAAAGGACTGCATTTATCTGTTGTCTGGAAATTAAATATTACATGCCATATCAGTTTTGCTTCTTTGCATCTATGTATAACAACACGTTCTTTGATTTAGTTTTTTTAATCTAATCATTACATATCTTGATAACACACAATTTGAACTTTAATTTTTAGCAAGTCACAATTACTGTTTTAATGAAGGATGACAACACTTGTGTATGGGAAATCATGGCTGACTTTGACGTACCTCTTTCTTTTGGAAACTACTCAAGCTATATCAATAATTTATTTTATTCATTTTAACTGTATTTTGTTTACTTTGTTTAAAAAAGATAAATTCCCCTTGAGTAACGTTAATAAGAAACTACACAAGTTTTGTTGCAAAACGTGTAACTACTGTATTTTTTTTATTTCAATTTCTTGGTGTATGATCAATTTACAATTTAGATACAACTGCCAAAACTACTTACAAATACTTTATTAAAATTCCTTCAGAGAAAAAAAAACTACATCAATATCAGTTGTTTTCCTATAGGTTTTCACAAGTGAAATTAACCTGTCATAAATGCCTTATCTTGTAAATATACATTATATATTATACAAAACCCTGAAACATGACATATTAAAATGTGGTTATGATTTCAGTTCAATGTACAAGTTAAGAATAATACATAAAAGACTTATAATTAAATAAAAATTGATGTAATCATAATATAAAAATATATATTACTATTATTACAATATAATATAAAAATATATTATTATTATTACAATATACCAGCACATGCCCCTGTCAAAAATGGCAGAAAAGTGTTATTTTCAGTTTAGAACGTTAAGTCTTACTGACATATTTCATTTAAACAGATGATATAAAATGAAATATTGTGTGTGTTTTAAGTGGAGATCCAATATGAGGATTTCTGTAATGTTATCTTATTATCATCTTGTGATATGCACGATCATTCCAATAGTAGCACATCATCAATTCACCCCAAAAACTGTGTTTGTAAAAGTCAACCTCGAGAGGAAAAAAATAGGATAATTCCTATGCTTTTAACTGTATTTTGAATATTAATTTTTGCTTAAAGTGCATAAAAATTTAAGAATGGTTAAAATTTTTAGGGATACAAAAATCTATATTTTTTCACTGTTAATGCTATTCTTTTATTTCTAAAAAGTGAAAAAAGTGTTACTTTGAATTAAGGCTTTTTTTTTAAAAGTAGCTTAATCAACTGAATTTTTTTTTTTTTTTAGAAATCTACTGAATTTCCTTTTGCATAAGTTGGCAGCTGTGTGTTGGTAAAGTAGCCATAAAAATATGCATGGGTTAAAAAAAAAAAAAAGACTGCATTTGTTAAACAAAAAATAATTCGCAGAAATACATTAAATTCAGCTTAAAATATACATAGATTATATAAGATTAAAATTAAAAAAAACCTGTTGCAAATCTCATTATAACAATTTTATTAATAATTAGAACAGAACTATTACCAATAGAAGCAGGAAAGCATAATTTAAATATCTATAATGATTAACACAGCTCATATCTGAGATCGATCCAGGCAAAAATTAGGGCCCCTTCAAAAAAATTCTATTTAATAAAAAGAATCTTTTCACAAAATTGTATTTAATTTAATGATAAGGGACCATTCTCAAAATTCTATTTCACAAAAAGGATCCTTAATGCTAACTAAATGGAACTAATTGGGCATCTACAAAAAGAAGCCGAATTGTCATATTGAGAGAAAATGGCCTCTCTTATGCTGAAATTGCAAGACAAGTTGGTGGTTCAGTGACTTTTTCTGGTGTACGAAAGTTCTGTTTATGTTATGAAAAAACGAAATCAGTGGAAAATAATGCCAAATCAGGCCGAAAAAAATGCACAAGTGCTACTGCCGACAGAAAAATTAAACGGCTATGCCTTCAAGATAGAAAAATTTCATCAGATGCCATTAGGTGTGAAATGAATGCAGTGTGTATTGCAGTAAGTTCAAGAACAATAAGAAGAAGGTTATCAGGATTTGGACTACAAGCTAGAATTCCAAGAAAAAAACCATATTTAAATCAAAAGCAACGCGAAAAACGAGTTAAGTGAGCAAAATAACACATTAAATGGTCAGAAAATCAATGGAAGCAAGTAATCTGAAGCGATGAGAGTAAAATATCGCTCTTTGGTAGTGATGGTAGAAAATACGTGAGACGTAGAGTAGCAGAAGCACTTCATCCTGATTGCATTGAAGCAACTACAAAAACCCAACAAATGTCATGATTTGGGCATGTATGTCTGCAGATGGTGTGGACCGAATTCAAGTGATTGATGGCATCCTGAATGCCAAAAAATACATCGAAACTGTCCTGGAACTAAAATTGATACTTTCCATCAGGGATCTCTTCCCCAACAACGCACCATATATTTTTCAGCAGGACTCAGCTCCATGCCACACAGCAAAAGTATGCAAAGCATGGTTTCAAAATAAAGGCATATATATATATTACCATGGCCAGGAAACAGCCCTGATCTCAATCCAATTGAAAATTTGTGGCGACGTTTGAAAACTCTTGTACGAAAAAAACGTCGATCCAATAAAAGACAACGTATTGAAGCTATAATTGATTCTTCTCACCATGTGATTACGAAAGATGAACTCCAAACACTCATTCACTCGATGAAAAGACGCTGTGAAGCTGTCTTAAAAAATAAGGGTTATCCTACTAAGTATTGATTGTGTAAGTATCACTTTAAAAAAATGCAAATCTAAGATAGATCTTACTATTAGTTGCATAACTTATTTTGTAATATAGATATCGTAATACTGTTTTTATTATTAAATTCTACATTAAATTACTTTCAATTTGATATATAAACGTTTGTATTGAAGTGAAAATTAATATATTCTACAAGCACACTAAGTTGAAAAACATGAAACTTTCAAAAAATATCCACACTTTTGGCTACCACTGCACATATGTTATATGAAAATATGCTAAACAGACATGATTTCAAGTAGAAGAAATTATCATTTAGCTGTCATATGTTAACAAATGTTTTTCATTAAGCTTAACATGGCGTTTAGCTACAGCCAATTCGTAGACCAGATTGGTCGCACCCAGCATGGTTACCAACACACTCCTACACTTGCATTTTATTATACGTAGAATACAGTAGACTTCCTTAAATCTGCAACCCTAAAATCTACACATCGTTGTACATGTAAACAATGAAACTTACAGTTAAAATGTAAATGAAAAGTGAAAAAAAAATATCTAAGTTCTTATATATATATATATATAATCATTCTGTACACATTTTAATATGTAATTCAGGTTAAAATGATTGAATTCATGCTTTCTCATGAAGGAAATATAAATTTATTTTTAAAAAAATTCAAGATACTGCTGATATCAGTGGCAATCACAATGTTTCTACCAAATACCTTTATGCATTAATCAAGCTTTTTTGGTAAAGTTTGGCTAAACATAAAATAAAAACTACGTGATTTTATTAAGATTTTAATGTATAGTGTAGCTTTATGAGGAGAGTTTCATTGAATAATTCAAGAAAGATTATCTAGTTATTATGCATTATTAATTATTCATTTGATCTTTACTTTTAATGTTTTAAATCATTTTTTTTATTTATTTACTTTATTGTAAGTATTTCATTGTAATTTTGAGTGCATTATTACATTCAAATGACTGTTTAAAAAATTTAAACAAAACAGTGAAAAGAAATCTGCAAAATTTTAAAATTCGCACAACCTCTGGTCCCAAACTATGCAGAATTAAGGGAGTCTACTGCATTTATAAAAAATCAATAGTATATATAAAACTCTAATATATATATATATATACATTGACAGATACACACAGCACAGAACATAAAATTAAAATTACCTTAAAATACAATTTTGCACGAATCACTTCTTTAACAGATATAATAAAAATATAGGGTACTTTTCGGTTAGCCGGGCGCCAGTGAAATATAAATATATCTATATATATACAGGGCTTTACAAATTTGATAAAATCGGGTAGCCAGCAAAAAAATTCTAGTCGCCAGTAAAAGTCCCCCTCCCCCACTCCTCTTCTTGGTCATTAATTTCCAAAATGCACAAAAGTTTTTTTTTAATGAATTAAGAAAATAACAATACTGAGCACAGTTTACAATTATTAATTACATAGTTTAGAATAGTACTCAAACTTTACATAAACCAAGTTTTGTATTGAAGATTACCAAATTTATATATCTTTGCCTCGCATTGTATCCAATTTTAGATGCCACAGAGACTCTATTAACACTATCTCTTACTGTTTTATTGAAACTTGCCCCCCCCCCCCCCCACAGACACACAAATGCATATTCTAATTGCATCACATGCTATCTGGCTAGAGCAGAAAAGAAATGGTGTCTTCTGGGCATGAGATGGAAAATGCCATTTAAACTTGGTTCTTCTATTAAAAGTACAAGGAAAGAGGAATATCACTGCATGTTGCACACTAGTAGGGGTAGAGGAGAGAAAAAACACTGTTTGTACTAATTTTTTAGTTCAATTTTTGTACCAAAAAACAATAGTTATTCTCAAATAAACAACAAAAAAAAAAGTCCAGATTAAATTATTTGGTCACCAGATACAAAAGAATCTGAGTCGCAAAAAAACAGGCAGACTCCGACTCCAGCTTATTTTTTTAGACCGTTTGACGTAAAATTAAACCAATTCTATGCAATTTTTTATTTATAAACTGAATTATTATTTCTATGTTTGGACTATTATATATACAAGGAAACCCAGGTTAAACAGTCCCAATATACTGTCCAGCGTACAGCATATATGAAAACTGTTTTTAATTGAAATCTCTAGTTTATATTTTATATTTAGTATATAGTTTGTTACAAGATGTTATTTTTCACAAAAAGAACCTTTACTTTTCACAAAATGTGCACTAAGAAAAAAAAACCCTGCAGCCACCCCTGGGTTGATATGCACATCATATGCTTCAAGGTCAAACGGGAATGTAACAGCTGGTTGCAGTTTTGCCGGTTGAGTTTTTTTTTTTTTTTTTTTTTTTTTAAATTCCAATTTCTTGATTGCTGCCACTTTTTTCTTTAAATAGTAATATTTCCTTTATTTAATGACAAAAATAATAAAGCTACTATTACTATTCCAAAACAAATGACAGCAATGAAGCAATCTGAATAATAGGAATCAACAAGGCAATACTAGTACTTTAGCCATCCCGGAGTCAGAGTCGGTTTCTTTAAAATTTCAGGAGTCTGAGTCTGTCATTTTTCCCCACCGACTCTGCAGCCCTGATGTACATATATATATATTTCACTGGCACCCGGCTAACTGAAAAGTACCAAATATATTATATTAAAGATATATATATATATATATATACATTAACAGATACACACAGCACAGAACATAAAATTACCTTAAAATACAATTGTGCAATGTATTTTTTTTTTCTAAGGAAAATTTTTTTGTATAATTATATTAATTTCAAATTGCCTTTTCAAATTTAAACAATTATAATATAACTTTTGCACTGAATAAATAAAAATAAATAACCTTTTGCACTGAATAGATATCGAAAAAACTTTTGCATGAATCACTTCTTTAACAGATGTTTTTCTGTTTTAAATTTTAAATATAGATATTATTCAATCAATTGAGTTTAAAAATGCATCTTTCGACATTTTCATGCATTTTTTTGCAAAATATTCAGTAGTGTTAGGGTACAAGCACATAAAAAAAAAAAAAGAACTATTAATGGCAATACAAGATGATGCTCAAATGCAGTTCACTGAATTCAGATTTTCTGCTGAAAAATTAAACAAATTAATAACAATTACTCTTAAATAAAACATTGGATCTTGAGAAACCAAACATACATAAACATAACACACAGTTAGTGATAAACAAATTAGTTTCACTATAAACAAATAAATAGCATGTTTCAGAAGAATCACTGTTATAATAATTAAATGAAAAAAGAATTCTAAATTGGTACAAAATGACGTTATAAAATACCACATTTTTATGGCTTAGAACACTGCACAAGAGACCACACTGAAGTGTATAATAGTTTAAAAACTTTTCCTGTAAATACGAGACGGTTAAAACTTTATAAATGAGCCATCAAGATTTTTTAAACATGTGAATATCTGTGTTAACTATTTCAAAGATTATCTTGGATATTTCTTTAAGCTTTTCTGTAATATAAGAACATATATGATATATCTTTTATAATATATAAGAACAAATATCTAGCAAACAACTTTTCAGTAAATCAGGTTTTTTTTTTTACTTTAATGTATTAATGCTTAGACTGATGATGTTTCGTTCTTGTTGTATATTATGTGGTATTTATATCTTGAATAACAAAAGTAATAATAAAGCTGAAAGGTGAAGTGTTCCAGTTACAGCAGTAAACAAAACTCTTCAGCAAATTCTACTGATTTTCCTACATTATTTACAAAACTTGACTGGGCTAATGTTAATATTGTTTGGAAAGATATTTGATTGAAAAATAAACTGTTTGTTCAACATTTTTTTTTGTGCATGTGTGTCTCTTTAACACTCTTATCTAGCATCTCTTTAAATGTGTGTTACTGTTTACAACGAAGTTGCTTAGATGAACTGCTCTCACCAACCTCTACAGTCCTTTTTTTGTTCCTACAAACGTCAGACAAACAAAACAGTTGATCCCATTTCTGTTTATTCTCCACAAAACGGTTAACCACTTTATACCCATATCCAATCATTGGCATATACACATTGTTCATTATCTCCCTCTGCATCTCAACCGACCAAATTTTATATTTCTTCATTATGCTCTTCTCAAATTCCTCTTTGAATTTCATCTTTTCATCCTCTGACGGCGAGCACTCTTCAATGAAGCACTCAAGCAAATCCCATCGGTCATCACACATTAAACGATAGTAGTACCGGTGCGCATTAACGTTGGAAATGAATTTCTTTTTTTCTGCAACGGTCGCCTCTTTAAGGATTAATCTGAGGAATTCTTTCTCTTTAATCTCACATAGAATTGGCTTCGGGTAATAAATATCAAGTTCATATATGTTAATACTACTTTTCTGCCAAAAAAATCTGAAAAGCTTCTTGTAATTCCAATCCCTATACCCATCATTCACTCTATCGATGATAGCAATCAATAAAGAACGGTAATTCCTTTTTGAAATAGTGTCCCACAGATGATCGGCCTTTTCAATAAAACTTTGCAAAGGCCATCTCAGAAAACTTCGCAACACGCCATCAGGGTAGAATCTAAAAAGTTGATTGATTTGTTGTTCTTCATCTATTTGTGACAATAAGAAACATAATACATCCTTATCTGTCTCAGCAAATGACATATTATGTTTCGCACTCCTTATCAAGGCTTCTTCTCTTTCCCTTGGGGTTAGTTTTCTTAGAAAGTACTCGGCTGCCGATTGAATACCCTCGTTTGCACAAAGTAGAAATGTCATTTTATAAGAAGTATGTGCATTGTCCCATCCTCCTCTCTCCATATTACGTGTCCAAAGAAACACTACATTTTCCCAACAATACTCATCTAGATCACCTCTCTGTGAGAAAGATTGTCGGATATCCTCAGGGATTTCGCACCACAATTTCTTAATAGTCTCCTCGAAGCAATAAACACATGCCAGTTTGTAGCGTGTGGCTATATCCAAACTCTGATCTCCCACCAGCCCTTCTGCGGTTCTCCTTCTGTCTATGGTACCTTGCGGAGTCCAATCAAGTGCAGCTGGTAGATCGACACGAAAATAGCTTTCGTGATGGAATCTCACCCATTCCGAAATTTCTAAGCCAATAGGTATAATAATATCTAACACCTTCTCTTTTAGGGGTTGAGGTAGTAAAAGCTGTGATACTTTTTCTATTACTCTGTCTCCAATTCTATTGCATTCTGCATATCTATCACAAGAATCCAAAGCACCGAGTTTTGCAATTAAATCCCGGACATCATTCTGGTTCCATAATGTAACCACAATCTTGACAAGAGTCATTTGCTCAAGGGAGGGTAGTTGTAGAATAAACTTCATTGTTGAATGAAATAGGCCTCTACTTTTTGTAAAATCTTCACTGATTCAAGGAATAAATTAAGAGATAGTGTGTTGAAAAGCAAATCTGTTTGATTCATTAATATATCTTTGCTATTTTTGTTTTTTTTGTTTTGTTAGCCTAAACCGAGTTTTCATTAATCTAATATCTATATATTATTACAAACGTAATCCAGTCATTTTCACGATTTAAATTTGCTAAAGTGTGTCACACAGCAACATAGGCATTCTTTTACTCAATAGAAACTGTCAATGGGCACAGACAAGCAGAGCAGCTTTAGAAAGGGAATTACAGTTCAATGCAAAGATGCAAGTCACTTATAACATCGTTACTCAAAAAATGTTCTGCTTTAAAGAATGTAAAATTGGCTTTTATGAAGCTGGAAGTTGCGTTTCATGAATGAAAAAGTCAGTGATACCAGCAGAATGATACTCCAATTGTGCTTGTTGGGGTGCTAACAATCTTGGTGAACCTATTCCTCGATAATGAGAAGGCACATCAGAGGAAGGTCACCTAGAAAAACAAGATAAAAAACACTTTAAGAATAATGAAAAAAAAAAACATGTCAATCTAGAGAAAGTATGGTTTTATAAATAAATCATATAGTAAGCAGTGAGTCAGGTGACATTACGAGTAAAGTAACTCAGAAACAATAAGAAATGGATGTATTTCCACTCTTAACTCCAGCTCACAATCTTCAATATTTAGGCATTTTTATACCTTTCCAATGCAGGGAATACGTTTTAAAGAATACCAAAATTTTCAAAATGTCTTAGGAACAAGATTTTTGATTTCCTTTGAAAAAAACTAATTTTTTTTCTTTTTACAGTGGAAGAAACAGAAAAAAAATATACAAAAAAAAAAAAATGTCCCCAACCAAATACCTTATATGACAAATCATAATTCTTTCAAATCATATACCTTTATAATTCTAATAAAATAATTTCAAAAATGTGAATTGAAACATTTCCCCAATGTATGAAAGTTTCAAACACCCTAAATTAATTTCAAAGCTTTAATAAAGTTTTTAAAAATCTCATTGGAGATCAAAACAACGACGCTAGGTGTAGACTGGAATGTTAAACTCTGTTGGGTCCTAACCTTTTTTTTTAAAAATATGTTTTCATTTTAAAAAGACTTATTTCATTGGGCGCTATTATAAAGAGCAGTGACAAGATACATTGCACATGCCACACACGACGTACTGTAGTAAGAAATACGATTCTTCGGATATTTTTTTGTACAGGTCTGTCATTCCTAAATTTATTCAAAATCGTTGCTTTAGTAACCTTCAAAACCAAAAATAGTAGGGCAATAATAGTGGCATACCCCAGCTGGTTTAATAGCAAAATAGTTGCACATAAAATAATATAAAAAATTGTCACGATGCTCAGATGAGGGTGACTAATGATTAAAAAATTTTCTGATCTATCGTTTAAAATTTTTCTGATCTTTTAATTGAAAATGATTCAAGTTTTCCTCACTACAGCAATACAACACTTCACATGCAAGAAGCACAAATTTTATACTGTTTTACAGTATTATTCAATTATTTTCTAACAAAGTTGTTAAAATTAACTGTGTCATTTTCAAAATTCGCTGTCCCAGAGAAAAAAGAAGAAAATTCAAACATACATGAATATTTAATGTTTAATTTGGGCTATTCATTATATAAAGAGGACTATATTAAATATTTCTAGCATTAAAAATTGTTGAGATATAAATCAGTATAAATGGATTAGTGTTAAATCTGTTACCAAATGAGAGTCCGTTACCACACATTTTTTTATTATTTGTAATTTAATATTAATAATTAATTTAATATAATTAATTTTTTTATTTGTAATTTAATATTAATATCATTTTTTCACCATTCTATTGTTATTTTTCTTTCAACTCAGAAATAAAGAGAATTTTCTTAAAATTCAATAATTTACATAAATATATATTGTTATAATTAGACAAAGTTTTGTATAAATTTCTATGAGGTCAAAATTTGTGGTTATAAATGTCTCTCATTTCAATTTAATTTAAGTATTATTGTCAAGTATCATGTTCTGAAATTTACGGACATAAGTCACTTCAAAGTGCGTTGATTTTTGAAACTTTAAAAAAAATTAAAGGTGACTATTTTCAGTAATTTTGTATGGTAACAGACTTGACATTTGGTAAGAGATTTGACACTAATCCATTTATATTGATTTATACCTCAATTTTTTATTGATTTTTTTAAATTTTTAATGCTAGAAATATTTAATATAGACTTCTTTATATAATGCATAGCTCAAATTAAACATTATACTAGCTGACCCCCGCCCAGCGTTGCCCAGGCCCGTGATAATAAATTTAATAAAAAAAACATCAAGTTTTTTTTATTATTTTATATCTTTAACCCGATTTTGCATGAAATTATATGAAAAATTTGCGAAAAAAATACTGATATTTAGTGATAAAAGCACTCATTTTCTTGTTTTTTAACGTAGGGTCGTTTCATAGTTTTAAAATAAAAAGTTCTTTTTGTCCGACCTCTTTAAAATCTTTATTGATGATAAATAAAACGGTTTTACAGCCAGTGTAAAAATTTCGTGAAAAAAATATTGTTATCCAGCTGTAAAAGAAATGTTTTCTTCTTGCTTTTTTGTTTGTTTGTTTGTTTTTGCGTCGACTCCTTTAACATAGCCATAAAAAATAGTTCTCATCTTTCGAACTCTCTGACATTTCAATCGGTTATAAATATAACTGTATCCAAGCTCTCTTAAAAAAATTTTATGGAATTATATTTTAAATGAAAAATTTGCGAAAAAATATTGGTGATTAGTGGTGGTATTTAGTGATAAAAGCACTCATTTTCTTGTTTTTTTACATAGGGTCGTTTCATAGTTTTAAAATAAAAGTTCTTTTTGTTCGAACTATTTGAAATCTTTATGGGTGATCAATAAAACGGTTTTACACCCCGTATAAAAATTGTGAAAAAATATTGTTATCTAGATGTAAAAGAAACGTTTTCTTCTTGCTTTATAGTTTGCTTTCGCGTCGCCTCCATTAACATAGCAATAAAAAAATAGTTCTCATCTTCCGAACTCTCTGACATTTCAATCGGTTATAAATATAACTTTCTCCACGCTCTCTTTAAAATTTTGCAAAAAAAGATGCATATTTAGTTGTGAAAACATGAGTTATTTAAAGAGAAAAAAAAAAAGCTTTAGCTTTCAACCTCAGAGCAAAAATATATTAGAAGGTCTTTCAATCAACCCTTTTCAACCCCCCTAAGCTAATCAGGCTAATCAATTAAGTTTCTCGTTTCGAGGGGAGAATCCTTCAAAAAAACTGTGACGCATACGTAATACATAACTTATTGATTTTATTTGATAATAATTGTGTCTTGCATTTTAGAGATTACTGTAGAGGTAGTTTTGTGCATCGAGTGATGTTTTTTTTGTTTTGGATAATGTGTACAGGATACATACATAACTTATTGATTGCTGTGTGAACGAATATCGTACATTCTAGCGATTGCTGTACAGCGAGTTTCATGCATCCAGTGATGTTTTTTTTTTGTTAATGTATGCGAAGTGTACATACATAAGTTACTGATCGCTGCGTGAATGAGTTTCGTGCATTCTAGAGATTGCTGTACAGTAGGGGTGCACAAACTTTTTAAGCGAAGGGCCACCATCAGAAAACCGGGGGGGAGAGAGATCAGATTAAAAAAACAAATTTCGGAAGGATAGATTTAGCCCTCCAGGTTCTTTCCTTCCAGTCAACGTATTCAGTTCTGTTGGCAATGATATATCAACAGTTTACGTTTGTATTTATACAAGAGATATAACTAAGATTATTTTCAAAGAGTGAAAATACTCCTTGACTTTATTTCAAGGAATAAATTTAGCTTTAAAGATTGCCAGTGCCGAAAAAAAATTCTGCTTTCATGAATGAAGGTGGAGAGAAGAAACAAATTATTCTAAATTGTACTTCTTAACATATTCAGTCATAAAATGTGGATATCAAAGGGTCAAGCTCAAGTCACAAAAATGACTGAATTGTCAAGAGCCAACATCCATAGGGTGGACAAAATTTTGTTTCGAGCTAGGAGGGGGGGGGGTCGGCCTAAAAGTTCATAAAAATGAGTAATTTTAAAAGGAGGGTTAGGTCCCTCTACTCAACCACCTCCTTAGTCAGCATAACCAAATTCAATTGGAAAGGATGGTAAAAACGCATTTTTTTTTCCATGCGATATTGACAATATTTATAGTTTTTTTTCTAGTGATTGACGAAATTCACGATTATTACTCATACGCTCGGCGAAATTTGCGATTTATATGCACACGATCGGCAAAATTTGTGATTTTTATGCGCCCGATCGGTAAAATTCACGATTTTTACATGGACGATCGGCAAAATTTTAAATTTACACGCACCCAATCGGCAAAATTCGAGATTTATATGCACCCGATCGGCAAAATTCGCGATTTTTACGGGCTCGATCGGCAAAATTTCCGATTTTTACGCATCTGATCGGCAAAATTTGCGATTTTTACGCAGACGATCAGCAAAATTTACAACTTACACGCACCCGATCGGCAAAATTCGCGATTTATATGCACCCCATCTGCAAAATTCGCGATTTTTACGGCCCCGATTAGCAAAATTCGCGATTTTTATGCGCCTACTCGGCAAAATTTGCAATTTTTACGCATCTGATCGGCAAAATTTGTGATTTTTATGCGCCCGATCGGTAAAATTCACGATTTTTACATGGACGATTGGCAAATTTTACAATTTACACGCACCCGATCGGCAAAATTCACGATTTATATGCACCCGATCGGCAGAATTTGCGATTTTTACGGGCCCGATTGGCAAAATTCGCGATTTTTATGCACCTACTCAGCAAAATTTGCAATTTTTACGCGTCTGATCGGCAAAATTTGCAATTTTTACGCAGACGATTGGCAAAATTTACAATGTACACTCATCCGATCGGCAAAATTCGCGACTTGTATGCACCCGATTGACAAAATTCACAATTTTTATGGGCCTGATCGGCAAAATTCACGATTTTTACACGGACGATTGGCGAAATTTATAATTTACACGCACCCGATCGGCAAAATTCACGTTTTATATGCACCCGATCGGCAAAATTCACGATTTATATGCACCCAATCGGCAAAATTCACGATTTATATGCACCCGATCGGCAGAATTTGCGATTTTTACGGGCCCGTTCGGCAAAATTCGCAATTTTTACACATGTTATCAACAAAATTTACGATTTATACGCACCTGATCGGCAAAATTCGCGATTTATACGCACCATATCGGCAGAATTCTCGATTTTTACGGGCCCGATCGGCAAAATTCACAATTTTTGCGCAGGCGATCGGCGAAATTTACGATTTATACACACCCGATCAGTAAAATTCGTGATTTATATGCACTTGCTCGACAAAATTTGTTATTTTTACGCACCCGATGGGCGAAATTTGGCAAAATTCGCAATTTCTACGCACCTGGTCGGCAAAATTCGTGATTTTTTTTTATCCGATCGGCGAAATTGATTCGCGGGCCACAGGTTGTGCACCCCTACTGTACAGTGAGTTTCATGCATCCAGTGATGGGTTTTTTTTTTCGGTTAATGTACGCGAAGCGTACATATATAAGTGGCTGACCGCTACTTGAATGAATTTTATGTATTTAAAAAATTAGGAATTTAGAAATTTGCTCCAATTATAATATTTGTGCTTTGTGGCAGAGAAGTGATTATTTACACAATTTCTATGAGAGTTTCTTTCACGACGTAAACGTTGCTTTTATTTTGTTTTGTGGCAATTTACAAAGTTTAAGCGGTATTTTCTTAGAGATTTTTTTATTTGTTAGGAAAAAATTGACTGTTAAATTTGCCAATGAGGAATTTTCACGTTTTCTAATTTTATTTTTATATAATAGAAAACAGAAAGATAAGAAGAACAGTATGTTTTTTTTAATTTTGAGCTGTAATTGTTGATTTCTGACAGTTTTTATAGCGCACTATTTACTGTGCTCCGAAAACGACACTTTTTACTACGCCAGTCTTGTGACGTCATAGTTCATGACAAGGAGAGAAACGCAGCATTTGTTTACGCTTTGCATAGCGTGTTTGAGGTTTTCTTTTCTTCTTGTAATAAAATTCGTGGGTATTGCATTATCAAAAGTAATAGAATCTTTAAGAAAATACAAATGTACTAAAGATCTAAACAACTCGCAAACTACAAAAATGTTATCCTTAATTTTTTAAGACCTTTTAAAAAATAGTATAATACAAAAACAGTTAAAGTAAGTTTGATTTTCTCCATTGGCATTTAAATTTTGAAAGAAAAATAATGATTCCAATATAAATTATTTATACCAGTTATAAGTTATACGATATTGTGTGTTAGAATAATTATTTTTTATTTAAAAAAAATGATTTTTATAAATGATTCAATATACTACAGAGGCAAAAGCATTTCTGGTAATAAATGGCAGATATTTGAGAATTTGAGGGTAATCTGCTAACGTTACAATAATTTTACAAAACTCCTTGATTCATTTATATACATTATTAAAATATAAAGTAAGAAAATGATTGTTTTGATTAATTTAATTCATAAAATGAATATCTTTTGAATGAAAATATAAGTTAATTGGAATTTAACTCAAAACAATAATTTGTTGATAAATTTTATCACCAAACATGGTTTCTTTTAATTTATAACTTAGATGTATTGATTCCAGTTTTTTTTTTTTTTTTTTTTTTATATAACATTACAAACCCCAATGTTAAAGTACCTTTCACATTTTTGTTTGTTTAACCAGGTGGAAATAATTTCAGAAGTATAAATACTTTTTTATCACTTTTTATTTAAACATAATTATAATATCCGTGTACACATAAAGCACTGATACAACAACCTATATATATAATATATATACAAATTTAACATGATGTGTCCAAACAGTCAGGTACCAGTATATAATTCATGTTTTTTGCATAAAAGAAAGACTGAAATTTATAATTAACCTGAAAAAAAAAAATGTATTTCTGTGACGCGTCAGTATTTTTTAGCAGAAATCAAAATATAAGCTTTGATTAGGAAAAATAATAAGATATTTATGCATTTGAACTAGATATAAATAAACAAACACACACACACCTATCTATCTGTATATATATAAATATACATATATATGCCCTCCTAACAGTTATGCTCGACAACTCCCATTTAGACCTCCACAGGCTTTAAAAACACGCTAATTTTCTTCATTTTAAAAACTTTATCTGATTATGGAAGTTTAAATGATATCACAAGAAGTGGCGTTGTCCTGTAATCAGGTTGCCGTTTATTTCCCTTTGAGTGGGGGATTTTCGGCGCCCCAGACCGCATCCATTGTTGTCGCAAAAGCTCACGTCTGTTTTCGTGATTAGTTAAGAAAGATCAATTAAAGATTTGAAAATCAGCTGTTATAAAATAGTTAAGGTGATTCTAAAATGGCCTTCTCAACAACGCGATTCATTTTTAAACTCAAAAGCATGAAATTGGCAGGCATGACTATTGAAGCTATTTGAAATCGAAATGAGTTTTCAATTTTTTTTAATAAATAAATAAATTATCAAGTTATAACCAATTTGTATCACGTGACATACGTTTTTCCCTTTTCTCGTGCTGCCGCGTCGAGACGCTAAAGATTCAATTCAAAACGCCGACTTTGACAGCGTTTTCTGAAAGATCTTCTGCCTTTCCTAAAAAAGAGAAAACGTCTTTGATTACATAGTTTATGAATAAGAACACCTGTCTATTTCATGCGTTTCCTAACAAAAATGAATTCAGAAATGTGTCAGAAAGCATCTCTTTTGGATTTAACAGTCTTAAGTTAAAACTGTCGCTGCTTCCCGAAGTTTTATAATGCTTAGAGAAAAGTTTTATTTTACATGCTATAAGAAAATCGTTTGTATGATATAAATATGACAAATTAAATATATATCATTTTAATTAGGAGTGATTTTTAACATTCATTGCTTTGCGTACGTAATAATTTAATTATTTTAAAGTTTCTTTATTTTTTTACAATCGGGTGTAAATAAATGTTTTGATTGAAAAGTATTTGTAAATGTTATTACATATTTAGGCTATTTTAAAACGGTTAACAATGGGAAATAAAATGTTATTTCAAACTATGAATTAAATCTTTATTTAGATAATGAAATTTTGAATGAAATATTTGAAAAATACTTTAAAAATTTAACAAATTAAAAAAATGTTTGCATATTGCACACCACAATCTAGTCAAGTATGCCTACGAAAGATTATTAAATTACTATGCATAGTTTTTGATCCTATAAAACTTTTTAAATGAGCTATTTTGAACAATTTTAACATTAAATAGCTAATAAAATTATTCTTCGATTTAAAAACTGCTTGCTTCAGCATATTTATTATACATTTCTCTACAAAACTACATGTTTTCATGTTGTTATATGCAATAATTACTGTATTATAAGCCGAGAAAATCAAAATGTCAGAATAAATTCAATTACGTCAGCGGTATCAGCATTAGTTAAGTACTTTTTTTTTTAGAATAGTGAGATACAACGAAAATGAGAGATTGATAAAAGTATCGTAAAGACCAAAGTAGAAATAAATTTTGAGAAAAAAAATTCAAAATGCTTGCAAAACCCGAGCCGAGAACCAAAACGCCCGCCGTTTGCAAACAAAATGTAAACATTGGCACATCGTGAACAATGACGTCATAGCCAATCACGCAACGTTTTCAAGTCGCGTGGTTTTTTCGTAACTTTAAACCTAATTTAACAATTATTGAACGATTTTTTTACATTTTTGAGAACATTTTTGAAATTTATGAGCCTGGAATTATCAGAAAAATATAAAGTTGGCCGATTACCTCATGTGTGCAAATTCCTCATTCTTTGTAAAAATCGGGAGAAAAAAATTGTTAGAAATTTGTAAAAATGGAAAAATCTGGAGGAAAAAATAGCTAACAAATGGATAAGTGTGATCGAAGATCGCTCAAAGGGTTTCATTTAATATTCCTTTCAAAACACTTTATCCTTTCTTTAATAAATCCAAATAAATTTCATTTAGCAACCAATAATAAAAAAAAAAAGTTATGTTTTTTTATAAAGTAAAAACTTACCGGTCTATTTTTCTCGTTTTTTTTTTTAATATCTAAACCAGCCCGATAGCAGGTGAAGTAATAATATGTGTCATGTGGACTAAATGTGATATTTAAAAAAAAATTAATTTAAAAATTAAACATGTTCTACACCTTCAAAATGTTAAAATATGCGAATATTTCCATAATCGTGTTTTTATCATGATTCAATACCTTCCTTAAACTCATATATTTACTATTCATATTGATACTCTCTTTGTATTATTCTGAAACATTTGAAAAATCCGTTAAACTTCCGATATGACGTCAGATTTTCTTTTTAATTCTCTAATGACGTGATATTAATCTGTTTTGTGTACATACACATACTCTTTGTATTATTGAGAAATCTTTCCGTTTTATTACCACTATGACGTCAATCAATTTTATTTCATATTAATCTTTTTTTTTCAATTGGTGAAACTTTTAAAATTTTTTTACTGCCGATTAGAATTTATACCTGGCTACCAGATTTTTTCAAATTTGTAAAGCCCTAGCTAAAACTATTGTGACTGTTCTGATTTGTTAACAGCAGACATTCAGTTGATCTATGTGCAACCATTTCTGTCTGATGGATTTTATTTTATTAGACTTACTTACGTGCAAAGGGTCTTTGGTACTTTTATGTTAGCTAGACACAAAGGATAAGTCATCAAATATTGCCATCATTCAGATTGCAATCATTTAACTTAAAATACATTTGATCAAAAAACATTGGTACTTTTCGGTTAGCCGGGCGCCAGTGAAATTTATATATCTATGTATACATATATATATATATAATATATATATATATATATATATATACATACACACATTTATATATGCATGTATATATATATATATACATATATATACACATACATATATGTGTGTATGTATACATATATATGTATATATAGATATATACATATCAGTGGCGCCCGGCTAACCGAAAAGTACCAAAACATTTTACTGAATAGTGACTAAACATACTGAATAAACATAAAATGTGAATGAGGAATAGAAAAATAAAAATAATACATACACACAAACATGCATACATTACAATGTACACAAACAGATGTCGCAGAGAGGTTGTAATATTTTTTTTCTTTAGCACCATTCTAGTTAGAAAACCCCGCTTTTGAACCCCTGATAGTGCTAGCATGTGAAAACATGATATTTTATTATAAAACATGTACAATATTTAATATAATATAAAACACACAATCTGTTCTACTAGATTGCCATACAAAGCAAAATTTCACAAAAAAAAAAAAAAAAAAAACTGCTGGAGCGACCGCGACATCTGTACCAATAATACATAAACATACACATATGCACAAAATAATAATCCATATACAAACATAAACAATAACATACATATACATTTACACACAAAATATAAATTGTGCAAGTTTATATCATACATGTATTAATGAAAACTTTTGGACAGATTTTGCAACTGAACATGGTAATAATCTTGATCGCTTGGCGATTCACTTTTGGGAGTTGCTATAGTCAAAAAGTACCAATTAAGGATGTAATGTGTTGTTTTCATAAAAAGAAAGGAATAAACTCTAAATATATTACACATTTTCTAGACCCTATCATAACCTTATATTAGGGTAAAGGTGAAAATAAGCACTCGCAAGTCGCCACTCGTCAATTAAACGTGAAAAACTGGCGATTAAAAACATCGGCCAAATGCAGGATTTTCCAATTTTTTTTCCCATAAAATTCGCGGTTTTTCTGTGCCCGTTCGACGAAATTCAAGAATTTTACGCATCCCTTCGACGAAATTCATGATTTTTACGCACCCAACCGACGATATTAATGATTTTTATGCTTCCGATTGACGAAATTCATGATTCTTATGCGCCCGACCGATGAAATTCATGATTTTTACACACCCGACTGACAATATTGATGATTTTTACGCGTCTGTCCGACAAAATTCACGATTTTTATGCATCCGTTCAACGAAATTCCTGATTTTTCTGCACCCGATCGTCAAAATTCATGATTTTTACACTCCCGAATGACGAAATTGGCAACTCTTTTCCAAAACTAATTGGCGAAATACCTAATTTCTGGAGATTTTGGCCCGTAAATTGTGCATGTATAATGTATATCATGTTGTGGGTTATTATTTAGTGTATAAACATACCTATTTTATTATTGTCAGATCTTAATTCTAGACAAATAATTTAAAAAAAAGTTATTTAGTTAGCAGCTACAGAAGTATCTAAGCTTAGTGGGACTTATGTAGTTAGCTACATAAGCATGTGTTGTGGATAACTTTGCTGTCAACTTATTTTAAAATTTAAAATAGATTGGAAATTAATATCTCAAATTTATTCAAAACAATATAAATTAAAATATTTTTATTTAGTACATAAATCACTTTTTTACTGAAAAGTCAGTATATATTTTTAAAATTATTAAATATTCAGTGGCATAAATGTACTTACTCGCTACTAAAGAAATTATTCTCATTAGCCAGTAACTGGCTACTAAAAAAAAAATCAATCTACCGGCCAGTGGCTACTAAGCAAAATTCCTTATTTTCACCTTTATATCAGGGGTCAGAAAAACTACTTTTTAATTGTAGCGAACTACAACTATTTTATAGAAAATGTAGTTAACTACAACTACAACTACTTATTTTAAAAAGTAGTGACAACAAGCTACTTTTCAAAAGTAGTCACTACTTCGATACTTTCAGATTCTGTCAAAGGGTTCAATTTACACTAGAAATTGAAGCGACACAGATAAAATAATAAAGCGACCTCTCATTATATCGCAGATGCAATGAAATAAATGTGCACTAAAAAAAAATTAAGAAAGAAAATGTTTACAAAAACATACAAGAAAATATTTTGTGTTCATCTGCAAAATGGTTAGTTTACATTTACACACACATTAACAATTGCGTAGCAAAATTAAGAGAGATGTTATAATCTAGAAAATTACAGAAAAACAACTCTAAATGCAAACAAGAAATAAATCTGTAAATAAAGTGATTCCGAATAATAGGCATTTAAACACCAAAACCTAATAACAAGCAAATAGACAAGTGTTGCCAGTAAGAAAATTAATTCTTTTGGTGGGTTAGTTCTTGATTTTAGCAGCAAGTATCAATGGAAAAAATCTATGATTTTATGGAATGAGTTACTATACACTGCAGTTGGCATTAGCAAATTGTGGAGCAAAGCAACATTTGCACAAAAGAAACAAGTTTCCTCCATGTGATGTCCAAATCCATGTGATTTGCAGAATGGCACATTTTTTCCCCATGAAGTAGCGTTAGAAGTAGCGCAGTATTTCACTAAAAAATACGGATTTTTTGTATCACGCTACTCGCTACACTACATTGTTTAAAATATAACGTGCTACACTACAAACTACTCTAAAATAAAGGTGAAAATAATGGCAAAATCCTCAAACAAGGGCGACCCCCGATTTGGCTATTTTTTTGACGCACACCAACCTAAAACTCAGCAACCTCCAAATTCTACCCAATCAGAACGCATGCTTCCCACAGCAAGCTTCTTCACAAAGTAAACATCGATTTTATTCATTTTTTCGACTATTTACAAAGTTTTAGTAATATTTTCTTCACAATTTTTCGATTTTTACAAACTTTTAGAAATATTTACCTGCGTATTTTTATATTTTTACAAACTTTTAGCAATATTTCTTCCGGATATTTTGATTTTTACAAGCATTTAGCAATATTTTCCACTGTATTTTTCTATTTTTACATTTTAGCAATATTTTCCTCCGTATTTTTCTATTTGTACAAACTTTTAGCAATATTTCCTCCGGATATTTTAATTTTTACAAACATGCAGTTATTAACTTACATATGTAAGCTACGCATACATTTTCCGGAAAAAAAAAAAAAAAAAAAAAACCTCTGGATTAGGACGGGGCGATATTAGGATTTCTACATCGAGGCTAAATCGCGATATTGCGATGCATCACGATATTAGACTTTTAGTATTACAAACAGTGTTGATAAAAATCACGATTTTTTTTAAAAAATCAAAAAAATCTGATTTGTTTGATTTAAATCAGATTTTTTTTATTTAAATCTGATTTTTTTTATTAATATTATTTTTGTATTGCGTATGTATTTATTTTATTTTTTCTGCATAGATTTACACATTTCTATTAATTTAATTACAGTTCTTAGATAAAAATTCAAAATAATTTAAATAAAAGACAATAATAAAAAAGCAAACAAATTCAGATTTACTTAAAACTTAAAATCATATTATTCTACTATTAAATTGTTATAGGTAAGATATACCTATGTGTGTTGTGTGTATAAATTTCTAGTTAATTTAAGTTATTAAAATTTTCATTAAGGTATTACTCCAATAATATCTAATCACATAATAAATGCAGCAAACAATGCTAAATATGTATGTGCATAAATATACCAGGGTTGGCTAATTTTTGCCTAAGTGGAAAAAAAATGTCCCAGCAAAAATACTTTTTGCCATATGCCAGTGCAAAAATTACTAGTATTTTAAAACAGGGTTTTAAGGATTTTATTTTAATTACATGATTTCAATGTTTAAATCATAATTTTAACAGATTAAAATCAGTGATTTAAATTACAATCTTGACCAATTTCTGTTTTTGCCAATTTTTGTCTGTCAAACTGTCCTGACAAAAATACATTTTTGCAGGCAAAAAGCCAATCCTGATTTCAACTGATTCAGATTCACTAATGTCATCTTTATCACATAGACTGTAAGCTTCTGTATGTTTTTTTTTTTTTTTTTTTTTTTTCCAAATCTCCACCATTTCTACACTACATGGTTTGCATATTGCTTTCACACATTTTCCAGATATAGTTTTTTTTTCTCTTTCTCCTGTAAAATAAAGCTATATTGGATCTTTCTTTTCGCCAACTATTTTTCTTATTATTAATGTATCCAAAAGCTCTCTGTACTGTACCTAATATTAGTAAATGATATTCTTGTCCCAACTTGTGTTTCACACTATACTAATGATTGCAAAACAGTTACAAGACACAAGGTAATCACATAACTAAAAGTACGAAGCTATCAATTGTCAGTGTTATCTAGCCCTCAGCCATTGACAATTTCAGCAATCAATCATGCTTATTTAACAGTAGAAATGGCTGTTTAGCTTAGAAATAAGGTATAATAACATATCTTATTTTCCATTGCAGGTCAATTCCATCATAACTGACGTAACACTTGATCATCGAATTTTGTTTTCAAAACTGTGAGGAAAATTTACTAATAAAGCTAAAACAAATTTTTACAATTTAAAATATTTCTTACAAAGGACTTAATACCCAAATACCTACAGATTATTTCAATCTCTCTTTTAATCACAAAAATTGCAATTCAAATTCCTGTAACTGATGTAACGTAAAACAGACAAACATTTTTTCTGCCTTCATTAAAGTGTAAAAATTATCAAAACTAACCTGTTAAAAAAAGTTATTTAATGTTCTCAACAACACTAAGTAATGACAAATTATTACAGTAACTTGTTTAATTAATTTCTGAACAATAAAAAAGAAAAAATGGCATTTACACATGTAACTGACGTAACTTTTATTGTGTAACTGACGTAACATTATGACTTTACAAAGACAATAACGGTTCTTAACTTAGTTTATAAACAGTAATTTAGAATGTTTTTTTATTAAGACTTTATTATATAGGGTTTAATCTAGAGCTAGCCAAATAGCCAAAAAGCTAACTGAAAGCACCTTTTGCCCCCAAAGCATTGAGTGGATTAGCCAAATGGCAACAGCCAAAAAAATATATATCATGTCCATTTTGTTGTTCCTGCCTTTCGTAAACCTGCAGCTGCCGCGTGAAAAAAAATCTCAAACCGCCTCTGTCCCGGCAACTCACTTCAAAATTTGTCTCGTCCTCTCTGTGCAAGCATCTTACAAATAGTATGACGTCATTTGCATTAAACAAATATTGAAGAAATTAAAAGAGGGTCATTCCATGTCAAATCAACACACCTATTTTACCTCACCATCTCAGATTTTAATGAACTGTGGCACATAGTTAGTATTTATATAGACTAAGAAAAATACGAAATATTTTTGAAAAATATCTGTTTGTTTTGAAAATATGGCTATTTAAACTTCTCAAAAATTGTCAAAAAGTGGTAGTCCGCTAGATATTCAAATTGTCATAAAATCTTTCCTAATTAAGATAGAAAGGTGAAATAAGTGTCATAATGCAGCATTTTTAATAGACTTTAATATGATATGCAACATGATAGAGGTTGTAAAAAAAAATTATTTCAAAATTTAAATTTAAATTTTAAAATTTAAATTGTGAAAAAAACGTTTTTTTTAAAAACTTCAAAAAATTATAGAAGATAGGTTGCATTATTATAAAATAGTATCCAAAGTTTGAAAATGGGACAACAATGGGTTCATAGGGAAAATAATTTAAAAAAAAAGGCATTTTTCATCAATTTCAAGTATGATACAATAATCCATAAAAATTTGACTATAATACAATATTCATCAGGATAAATTTTGTTAAAAAATAAAAATTTAAATAAAATTTAAATTTAAAAAAAAATTTGTTTTTATTTTTTTCAAAAAATTATAGAAGTAAAATAAGAGAATGGTAGAACAGGAAGAATGTAAAATGGGACAACAATGAGTTCATAGGAAAAAAAAAATTAAGAAAGGAATTTTTCATCAATTTCAAATATGATACAAAAAATACAATAATCCATAAAAAGTTGACTTTAATATGATATGCAACAGAATATAGGTTGTTGAGAAAAAAAATTAACTTTCAAATTTTAATTGTGAATTTGTTTTTTCTCCTCAACAATTATATAAAATACATTCAATTAATGTAAAATAGTATACACAGTTTGAAAATGGGACAACGATGGGTTCATTGGGAAAATAATTTTAAAAAGGCATTTTTTATGAATTTCAAATATGGCACAATACAATATGATATAATATGATGCACTACAATAGTTCATAAACTTTGTACAAAATTGCCAAATTCTTTATGAAGTAACATAAGACCTTACCAATTCATATCCTTTAACACCTCTTGCTATTGAATTTAATTGGATAATGACTTGTTAGTTTTCAAAATGTCATTTTGTGATAAAACATATATTCTTCCAGTTGGTGTCAGAGGATCAACTGAACACAAAACATCCATTATAGGTATCCATAGCACATCTGGCTTGCTAGGATAAGAAAATGATGGCGACGGCCCATGTGGGTGCAAAAATGTCACCTTAAGTTCATCATGTTCTTTATCTTTATCCATGATGTAAGCAAGCCACCAATGCTTGTCATATACAGCAGTAATATACCCATTGCAGTCTTCTAACCCAAGTTTATCTTCAGACTTTGAAACAATCACTTTTGATGATATTGCAGATTCAGAAAATGTTTTAACAAATATATTTGATGTACTGAATTTATCAGGGATAAAGGCATGATATTGTTGAGTTCCTTTAATAGTAACTGCCTGATT
Source organism: Maratus michaelseni (assembly GCA_963931845.1). Taxonomy (NCBI): domain Eukaryota; kingdom Metazoa; phylum Arthropoda; class Arachnida; order Araneae; family Salticidae; genus Maratus; species Maratus michaelseni. The sequence goes on along the minus strand of OZ007600.1, from coordinate 264,465,028 downwards.
GAACCTATCTTTTAAAAATATTTCTGAATCAATGTGATCTTCCTGTGTTGAAAATGCAAAGCTTATTTTTGAAGAAAACTTGGATGCTGCCCATTCATATAACTGAAGAGGTGTTAAAATCTGGTTTTCATAAGGCCGCTGTAAGCTGGCTCTTGCTGCCTCTCTCTTAATTGTGCCCCCAAGTCCATCAGAAGGCCCTTTCCCATGAGCTGTGGCTGAAAAGTGCCATTCAGCTTCAATTTTGAAATCTTCTTTGTGAAAACACAGATTGGAGAATTTTTTTATATTTTTATATTGGGCAGCACATCCATCTGAAAAATAAAAAATCTTTCTAGGGGATTCTTGAAATTTATTTTCCAGAAATTTAATTAGTTTTTTTTGGAAGGTGTAGACAGCAACAGTGTTATGCTCCAAACAGTCTGAAATTACAACATAGTTTAAGTGCTCAACCTTATTTTCTCTTTTGTAATACACTATAAAAGGATGAATTGTGGCATGTTCATTAGCCCAATGGTAACTTTGAGCTTCATCTTGAATAACCATGCTGTAATTTTCAGAAAAATCGAGCATTACTGCGATTTCAGATTTTTTCAAATTTACTTTTACCTGATTCATAAAAGATGATTGCAGTCTTGCAATGAAATCATGTCTGACTAAGATTGGCAGCTTGTTACAAAATAAGTCAATAAATTCTTCTGATGGTTTCTGCAGAGTTTCTAAATTGCAGCGATCTACAGAAATCCACTGTCTGAATGTGACTTTTTCAATTAAGTTCTCCTCAAATGATTTTTGTAAAATATTACGTATTTCACAATCACCAGGACAGGATGGGCATTCAGACATATTGCAGTCTATTGATGGTGGATTGCACAATATTTTTGATATGCAATGCCTGTAAGTTGTCAATTCACCATTAGTAATTACACCCAATTTTGCATTTTCAAGCATTAACTTGACATTTTGATGTGTCGTGCAAACACAAACTGTGTGTGTACCTTTTGACCCAGCCAAAATGCAATGCTTGGGACGGAGCTCTGCAAACTTAGAAAAACTAATTTTTAAGTCTGGAAACTTTTCTTTGAACAGTACATGAGCCTCTTTTAGATTGCATAAAATCAGCCTTTTAGAAACTTTTACTTTGTTTCCACTTTGGTCAGTGATACTTATACAATCTTTAATTCCAGGCATTGCTCTGCTCAGCTCATCACTTTCATAAAATAAAATGACTGTGTCAACTATTTCAGCAGAGAGATTTTTACCTGGCTTAGGATTTGGGCCTTCTAATATTCCTTTTTCTTTCAACAGCTTTTTTGATTGACGTACTATATAGTTAGATGCGTTAAACTCACGCATGATTTTTCTTATACTCCAACTTTCTGGTAGGCAAGTCAATATCATTAGTTTTTTGGTCCTACTTGTTGTATTTGAAAAATTTTCTATCAGATTTTGCAAAACTGTTCTGTCCAAGTCTTCACCATTATCACTTCCTGAAGAATCTTTTGTCGATACAAACAAATTTCTTTTTAGTGCTGAGTCTATTGTTTTAACTTTTTTAGTTGCATACTGTTTTGATTTAATTTTTTTTCTATCGATAGGGGACTCTCCTAATTCAAGTAGTGAAGAATTTAATGTTTCAATCACATGTGATTCAGCAGAAAAGCTAGGATCTTCCGAATCTGAAATTTCCTCTTGAGGAGTAGAAGTACTCTGATCTTTTAATTTTGCTAATTCTTTTCGGCAGTAATCACAAACTTTTGCATATTTGGGCAATTCAGGATACAAATCACATATCCAGTTAGTAACATTTCTTAACCTTTTCTTATCCCTTATGGTGTGGTTACTTTTTTTAAATGGATTGAAACAAGTAACATTTGAAAACTGACATTCTGCCATTTCTCATGTCAATTGGGACTTTAATGAAATAAAAAATTGCAGTTCAAAATTCACTTTTTCAAGGAATGCACATAACAAAACATAATTTAAAAATTAAAACTAAGAACACAATTTTTAAGGAGTTCCTATTTAAAATATTTTGAAGAACTTTAGTCAGTCTTGTTAAAACTCATTTACATTAAAAAAAAAAACCACTATCTTGAATGAAAAGGAATATTCATATATTCTAAAACCAAAACTGATCAGTGAACAATCTCTTCATTCTACATCCAAACAGTACTGATTCCAAGCACATACTGATTGCTCAGTGCTGTTGACTGTTGATACCAATGGCTGATCTTTGACCTGTCTTATCTCAAGCAGTCAAAAAGTTTTAGATAACAACCCCTTGACAGATTGAGACAGGCCAGACCTCAGAGACAGAGAGTGGTTACCAAAAAATCCCTCCTAATTAAGATAGGAAGGTGAAAAAAGTATTTTACAGCATTTTGTATGAATCACATGAAAACTAAAATTATACAATAGGATTGATTATCTAACAGCTGAAAATTTTTACTTGACATTTATTTCTGCTTTCCTATAATCTTGATTTATAGCAGGTTAAATATTAATTTTAACTTTTTTATTGTTTATTGATTTTTTTTTTTTTTTTGCTTGTATTATATAACCCCAATTTAATAGAAACTACTCTTTTAAAGTATTATTTTTAGCATGAACCTATTGCTGTCCCATTTTCAAACTGTGTTATACTATTTTACATTAATAGAATGTGTTTTCTATAATTGTTTAGGGAAAGAAATGAAAAAAAAAAATCACAATTAAAATTTGAAAGTTAATTTTTTTTCTTAACAAGCTATATTCTGTTGCATATTAAACTGAACTTTTTATGGATTATTGTATTTGTATCATATTTGAAATTGATGAAAAATTCCTTTCTTTTTTTTTTTTTTATGAGCCCACTGTTGTCACATTTTACATTCTTCCTGTTCTACTATTCTCTTATTTTACTTTGACAATTTTTTGAAAAAATTGAAAAGCAAATATTTTTTTGCAATTTAAATTAAAAAAAATTAAATTAAAATTTTGAATTTTTATTCTTTTTAATAAAATTTATCCTGTTGCATATTGTATTAAAATCAAATTTTTATGGATTATTGTATCATACTTGAAATTGATGAAAAATGCCTTTTTTAAAAAATTATTTTCCCTATGAACCCATTGTTGTCCCATTTTCAAACTTTGGATACTATTTTACAATAATACACCCTATCTTCTATAATTTTTTGAAGTTTTTTAAAAAAACGTTTTTTTCACAATTTAAATTTTAAAATTAAAATTTAAATTTTGAAATAATTTTTTTTAACAACCTCTATCATGTTGCATATCATATTAAAGTCTATTAAAAATGCTGCATTATGACACTTATTTCACCTTTCTATCTTAATTAGGAAAGATTTTATGACAATTTGAAAATCTAGCGGACTAGCACTTTTTGACAATTTTTGAGAAGTTTAAATAGCCATATTTTCAAAACAAACAGATATTTTTCAAAAATATTTCGTATTTTTCTTAGTCTATATAAATACTAACTATGTGCCACAGTTCATTAAAATCTGAGATGGTGAGGTAAAATTTCTTCAAAAACTGTGTTGATTTGACATGGAATGACTCAAGAGTTTGTTTATTTTTTGTTGATGATCCCAACTTAGGAAATGAAACCAAAACGGTTCATGAATGGAAGTTGTTCAGGCAGGTTCTGGCTACAAGGGGTAAAGAAATGAAACCAGTTGATTGTATTCTTTTTCCATAAAAATGGCATTACTGACATGTTTCCCAATGTGACTTCTTTGTATGAATTTGTAGCAACAATTCTGTTGTCTACAGCAGATTGTGAAAGGGGATTGAGTCTCGTGAATATAACAAAAACTGACTTGAAATAGACTGACAATCAAAAATTTAAGTAACTTAATGATGATTAATTTGGAAGGGGAAGTTTGAAAAGAATTTCCATTTAAAAAAGCATTTGATGTGTGATGTATGGCCAAATCTCGAGAGGGTCAATTTTACAGAGCGGTGTACTGTTTGTATGTTGTAGAATTACAAATAATACTCATTTATATAGAAATTTTGTATAAATAAAAGTTTTTTTTCTTGGCTAAAGCTATTTTTATTTGGCTAACAGTTATTGGCTGCAATTAGCCAAAAAGCTACAAATCTTTTTTTCCTAGATTAAACTCTATTATACAACATAAAAATACCAAGCTTTCCAATTATACCCTTAAATTAAACATATTATAAATTTTATTTTCCGCTCAAAATGAGACTTTTCTGTGGAATTGACCTGCAGTAAGCAATGAATTCTAGAAAAGGCAAGGGGATCAGTCACAGGGATTAAATTATTTTCAGTTATAGAAGAAACATGAAACTCGAATCCTATAATTCTATGTTAGACAAACAGTCTAAATATTTATTATGTTACAATTTAGTCCTTGTATTGATCATACAATATGATCAATACATCTCCCATTAACATATGGGATATTGAAATTTCCAGGTCTAAGCAACTAAATATAAAACAAACTTGTGAATCATGTATAATCTACTTTAGAGGAAGTAACACCTTACTGAAAATACTATTATATTGAATATATTTAACTTTAGCTTCAATATCTAACTTGCAAAAATGAAGTGATCATCTAGGAAAGACAAAAGTTTAAAAATGAGAGAGCATTTATATATATATATATATATTAGTATTTATTTTGTGATGCACAATGGATAAATAATATTTTGAATGCAATGTTGCATTTACTTTCATAAAATAATTATTTTCAACTTTTAAAAGTTTTATTTAACATTAATAAAAGGTAATTTTTAATATGGACATGAATGATGACATTTATTTGAACACTAATGATTAATTTAATCCTTATTCAGCTTGTAAATATCAATGTTAAAAATACTGATTTAAATCAAAGATTTTTTTAAAAAAATCATTTGATTTAAATCAAACAACCCTGATTACAAACATGGTCGTAATTTTAATATAAAATTTAAGAGTATTTATTATACATACATGTTAAGCTTATATTATGTTTTCAAAAACCTTTTTTCTTTAGGCTTATTTATGTTTACAGACAAAAATGCAAAATATAATAAAACTTGCTGCAAAAAATAAATAAAAATTTGAAAAAAATGTTATAATTAATTAGAAGAATCTTTTTTAAAAGGAGCTTTAATTCTTAAAATAATATCAAAAACCAGAATTTGATATTTAGATGTATTTCACTTAACTATTCCACCTTCATATTTTTATGGAATTATCTTTAATATGATTTTAGTATTAATTTGCGGGCATAGCCCGTCTCCTGTACTGCACAAAATTTAATTTCTGATACTGAAATAAATGACACTTAACTATTCACACTGAAATTTTCATGCAATTATGTTTAATATTAACGATTTTATTTATTTGCGGGCGAAGCCTGCGTTTCTATACTGCCCAAAATTCAATTTCTGATAATTAGATAGGTAACACTTAACTATTCACCCTCATATTTTTATGCAATTATCTTTAATATTAGCGATTTTATCAATTTGCGGGCGTAGCCTTAGCCTGTCTCCTGTACTAGCCAATATTTAATTTCTGATATTTTAATGTATTACCCCAGTGGCAGAACTATCTTCAAGTGTCTGCAATGCTACTAATGTTTTCAAAAATAGTCTGCAATACGCAATATATCATACAAAATTCACGTTTTTTCCGCGATCCTCCGACGAAATTTGCAGTTTTTTCAAGATACTTCGACGAAATTTACCATTTTTTCGAGATCATTCGACGAAATTTATCATTTTTTCAAGATCCTTCAACGAAATTTACCGTTTTTTCGAGATTCTTGGACGAAATTTGCCGTTTTTTCATGATCTGACGACAGAATTCTCCATTTTTTCGCAATCTGATGACGAAATTTGCCGTTTCTTCGACGAAATTGACCGTTTTTTCGTGATCCTTCGACGAAATTAACAGTTTTTTCCACGATCCTTTGACGAAGTTGGTGTTTTCTCCGTAGCCCTTCGGCAAAATTCGCATTTTTACGCGATCCTTCAACAAAACTGATGTGTTTTTTTTTTTACGAAATTCACGTTTTTTCACGGCTTTTTGACTAAGTTTGCGTATTTTCCGCGATCTGTCAACGAAATAAGCCATTTTTCGCGATCTTTAAATGAATTTCGCATCTTTTCCGCGATTCTTTCACGAAATTCACCGTTTATTTCGACAAAGTTTGCCTTTTTTTCACGTAATTTACGCATTATAGCGCGTCCGCAGCATAGCTGTATGTTTTTAGTCTGCAGGTGTCATAAAAAGTCTGCGACGCCCGTCGCGTACATTCTGAAAGAGGGTGTATTACACTTAACTATTCACTCTCAAATTTTAAGCAACTATCTTTCAAATTAACGATTTTATTGATTATTTGCGGGCGAAGCCCGCGTTTCTGCACTGCCCAAAATTCAATTTCTGATATTTAGATAGGTTACACTTAACTATTCACCCTCATATTTTTATTCAATTATCTTTAATATTAACGATTTTATCAATTTGCGGGCGTAGACCACTTCCTGTACTGACTAAAATTTAATTTGTAATATTTTAATAGGTTTCACTTAACTATTCACTCTCAAACTTTTAAGGAACTATCTTCAATAGTAATGATTTTATTGATTTGCGGGCGAAGCCCGATTTTCCGTACTGTCCAAATATTAATATCTGATATTTAGATGTATTACACTTTTAATTCTGACCAATAACTAGTTCCTAAAGAAATTCTCAGAATAAGCACTATAATAACCCATAATATTTTACTTAGTGTTCCGCTAGGCTTTTTTTGAAGGGCGCAGCGCCCTGCCCTTTTTGAAAGCGGCAAAATGCGCCCTCGAAAAACGGCAAATTTCGTCAAAAGATCGCGAAAAAACGACAAATTTTGTCAACAGATCGCGGGAAAAACGTGACTTTCGTCAGAGAATCGCGTAAAAACGGCAAATTTCGTCAAAAACATTGCGAAAAGCGGCAAATTTCGTCAAAAGATCGGGAAAAACGGGAAACTTTGTCAACAAATCGCAGAAAAAACATGACTTTCGTCAGAGAATCGCGACAAAACAGCAAATTTTGTCAAAAACATTGCAAAAAGCGGCAAATTTCGTCAAAAGATCGCAAAAAAACGGTAAATTTTGTCAACAAATCGCAGGAAAGACGTGACTTTCGTTAGAGAATCGCGTAAAAACGGCAAATTTCGTAAAAAACATTGCGAAAAACGGCAAATTTCGTCAAAAGATCGCGAGAAAACGGCAAATTTCGTCAAAAGCATTGCGGAAAAACGGCAAATTTCGTCAAAATATCTCGAAAAAACGGCAAATTTCGTCAAAAACATTGCGAAAAACGGCAAATTTCGTCAAAAGATCGCGAAAAAACGACAAATTTTGTCAACAGATCGCAGGAAAAACGTGACTTTCGTCAGAGAATCACGTAAAAATGGCAAATTTCGTCAAAAACATTGCGAAAAGCGACAAATTTCGTGAAAAGATCGCGAAAAAACAGTAAATTTTGTCAACAAATCGCAGGAAAACGTGACTTTCGTTAGAGAATCGAAAAAAAAAACGGCAAATTTCGTCAAAAACATTGCGAAAAGCAGCAAATTTCATCAAAAGCATTGCGGAAAAATGGCAAATTTCAACAAAAACATTGCGAAAAACGGCAAATTTCGTCAACAAACCGCGGGAAAAACGTGACTTTCGTCAGAGAATCGCATAAAAACGGCAAATTTCGTCAAAAACATTGCGAAAAGCGGCAAATTTCGTCAAAAGATCGCGAAAAAACGGTAAATTTTGTCAACAGATCGCGAAAAACGGCAAATTTCGTCAAAAAAAAAATAGCGAAAAAAATCGCAAAATTTATCAACAGATCTCGAAAAAACTGCAAATTTCGTCAAAAGATCGCGATAAAACGCAAATTTCGTCAAAGGGACGCAACCCCCCCCCCTTAACACCCTGGGGGAAAAAAACTCATCTTTTGCTCTCCCAGCTCACCAAGCTTAAAAGCCTTATCTTTTTTTTTACCTTTTCTGCTCTGTCACTTTATTATAGCAAATGATAAAGTAATTTTCCACACCCTCACCCAAAATTGATGCCCACCCCTCCTTTCCAAGCACACGAAATTTAAAATTAAAACTCTTTTATTTAAATTTTTTGTCCTATTTTTAAATCTTTAGTAAGGTAACTAAATCAGTCATCTTTAAGTTCAAAATTTCTGCTTCCCCCTTAAAATTCATAGTTTAGAGGCGGCTAATAATTTTATATCCACATATGTTAACCTAATTACTTACTAGAACCTTAAAATATCAATTTAATAAAAATGTATTTCTATAATTTATATTACTAAATATGTGTACAAACATTGATGAGTATATGATGAACAATAATGAGTTTCTTATATTGGTTCTGAATAAGTATACTTTTTTTATGAAACAATGCCCTTTTTCGCTGAAACTAGTGCCCTTTTTATGACTAGCACCCTGCCCTTTTTTTTCTAAAGTAAACACTATTTTACTGCTCTGACTTTGAGAAAAAAGAAAATTATTTTAATTTCAGATGAATACCTAAATTGAAAATTCATGAAGCAAATGAAATAATTCGTAAAATAACGCGAAAAAACGACAAATTTTGTCAACAGATCGCGGGAAAAACGTGACTTTCGTCAGAGAATCGCGTAAAAACGGCAAATTTCGTCAAAAACATTGCGAAAAGCGGCAAATTTCGTCAAAAGATCGGGAAAAACGGGAAACTTTGTCAACAAATCGCAGAAAAAACATGACTTTCGTCAGAGAATCGCGACAAAACGGCAAATTTTGTCAAAAACATTGCAAAAAGCGGCAAATTTCGTCAAAAGATCGCAAAAAAACGGTAAATTTTGTCAACAAATCGCAGGAAAGACGTGACTTTCGTTAGAGAATCGCGTAAAAACGGCAAATTTCGTAAAAAACATTGCGAAAAACGACAAATTTCGTCAAAAGATCGCGAGAAAACGGCAAATTTCGTCAAAAGCATTGCGGAAAAACGGCAAATTTCGTCAAAAGCATTGCGAAAAACGGCAAATTTCGTCAAAAGATCGCGAAAAAACGACAAATTTTGTCAACAGATCGCAGGAAAAACGTGACTTTCGTCAGAGAATCACGTAAAAATGGCAAATTTCGTGAAAAACATTGCGAAAAGCGACAAATTTCGTGAAAAGATCGCGAAAAAACAGTAAATTTTGTCAACAAATCGCAGGAAAAACGTGACTTTCGTTAGAGAATCGCAAAAAAAAACGGCAAATTTCGTCAAAAACATTGCGAAAAGCGGCAAATTTCATCAAAAGCATTGCGGAAAAACGGCAAATTTCAACAAAAACATTGCGAAAAACGGCAAATTTCGTCAACAAACCGCAGGAAAAACGTGACTTTCGTCGGAGAATCGCATAAAAACGGCAAATTTCGTCAAAAACATTGCGAAAAGCGGCAAATTTCGTCAAAAGATCGCGAAAAAACGGTAAATTTTGTCAACAGATCGCGAAAAACGGCAAATTTCGTCAAAAAAAAATAGCGAAAAAAATCGCAAAATTTATCAACAGATCTCGAAAAAACTGCAAATTTCGTCAAAAGATCGCGATAAAACGCAAATTTCGTCAAAGGGACACACCCCCCCCCCTTAACACCCTGGGGGAAAAAAACTCATCTTTTGCTCTCCCAGCTCACCAAGCTTAAAAGCCTTATCTTTTTTTTTACCTTTTCTGCTCTGTCACTTTATTATAGCAAATGATAAAGTAATTTTCCACACCCTCACCCAAAATTGATGCCCACCCCTCCTTTCCAAGCACACGAAATTTAAAATTAAAACTCTTTTATTTAAATTTTTTGTCCTATTTTTAAATCTTTAGTAAGGTAACTAAATCAGTCATCTTTAAGTTCAAAATTTCTGCTTCCCCCTTAAAATTCATAGTTTAGAGGCGGCTAATAATTTTATATCCACATATGTTAACCTAATTACTTACTAGAACCTTAAAATATCAATTTAATAAAAATGTATTTCTATAATTTATATTACTAAATATGTGTACAAACATTGATGAGTATATGATGAACAATAATGAGTTTCTTATATTGGTTCTGAATAAGTATACTTTTTTTATGAAACAATGCCCTTTTTCGCTGAAACTAGTGCCCTTTTTATGACTAGCACCCTGCCCTTTTTTTTCTAAAGTAAACACTATTTTACTGCTCTGACTTTGAGAAAAAAGAAAATTATTTTAATTTCAGATGAATACCTAAATTGAAAATTCATGAAGCAAATGAAATAATTCGTAAAATAATTTCCCCCCCCCCCCCCGACAGTTGAAATTTATCAGGCTTTGAATGCTTATCGCACATGTTCTAAGTGACTAATTCATGGAAATATATATACTTCACAAATCGCATCGCCGTTTTTTCTCAAATGAACATCGTGGTGCTGCTCACTGATCATTTATGCAGCTAGAAAAAGACTTGTAATTGGGCATGCAGTTATTTGCGATCGGCATCGATTTTGGATAATCCCGATGTCCACTAAATCAACAATGAAATCTCTCAACGATGCTTCACGGGAGCGTTGTTTATCCACTTTGGAAATGCAAGACCTGCAGAGGAGAAACAAAATCGCCCTTTCCACACCGATCTCGTTCGCGCATGCGTCATTACGCACATCAAAGATCGGAGGGGAAGACGATCTCTGACACCGGTCTAGTTCACGCATGCGTCGTTATGTACATGAGATCGGAGGAGAAGACGATCTCTGACACCAGTCTAGTTCAGGCATGCGTTGTTTATCCATTTTGAAGATCGTGGGGAAAGCTTTGCCCTCGTTCATCGTAGATCTGGTATGCATGTGATGCATCGCGGCCGCCGCGATGCATCGCTAAACGAAAGATCAAGAAACCGGTTTGAAGATTTATGATTTAAATCGATTTTTCACGATATATCGCCCAGTGCTACTCTGGATGCACGTACCTCAAGGTGCAGCGGTTCTAGAATATACGAAACTCATAAGAAGCAGCGATTAGTAACTTATATATGAACGCTGCGTGTACATTTTCCGAAAAAGAAAAAAACACCTCTGGATGCACGCACCTCAACATGCAGCGGTTCTAGAATATAGGAAACTCATACTTCAATAAAATCAACAAAAATTCACTTACCTTTTGTTTGTATTTAATCCATCTTTTAATTAGCATTAATAAACATATACAAGCAAATGTAGCGGCATGTATCGAATACAAAAATAAACTGTCTTGTTGCCAAAACGTCTATAGAAAAATAGTGTTGCCACTACAATAATATATATATAACACCCATATTTCTCATCTTTCGTTTTTTCTTAATTATTTCACAGGAATTATCCTTCTATAACATACCACAAAACGTAAAATCATTAAACTTCACAAAATACTTTCCACAAACGTAATTCAAGAAATCCGACACACAATAATCCAATCAATCAACCACAATAGGCGTGGAAGAAACATAACAAATGAACTGGTAGCAAGAAAATCTCATTTATCGCTTCACCAAATTCGACGACGCCAAGCGTCGCCCTTGTTTGAGGATTCAACCAAAATAAGCACTCGCCAGTCGCCACTCATCGATTAAACTTGAAAAACTGACGATTAAAAATAAGGAAAGGACCGGCCAAATGCCGTGCCCAATCGCCGAAATTCAAGATTTTCTTTTGCTCCCGTTCGTAAAAATTCTTGATTTTTCCGCACCCGATCGCCAAAATTCTTGATTTTTCTGTGCCTGATCACCAAAATTCTTGATTTTTCTGCGCCTGATCGCCGAAATTCTTGATTTTTCTGCGAATGATCGCCGAAATTCTTGATTTTTTCTGCACCCGACCGCCGAAATTTAACTTTTTATCGCGTCCGATCGATGAAATTCATGATTTTTCTGCACCTGATCGTCGAAATTTGTGACTTTTACGCATCCGATTGCCGAAATTTGTGATTTTTATGTATCCGATCGACGAAATTCACGATTTTTACGCGCCCGATCGATGAAATTCATGATTTTTCTGTGTCCGAGAGACGAAATTCACGATGTTCCGCACCCGATCGATGAAATTCATGATTTTTAAGCTCCCGAATGATGGAAATTCATGCTTTTTACACTCCTGAATGATAGTAATTCATGATTTTTATGCTCCTGAATGTTTATGCTTCCGAATGATGGAAGTTCATGATTTTTATGCTTCCGAATGATGGAAATTCATGATTTTTATGCTTCCGAATGATGGAAATTCATGATTTTTATGCTTCCGAATGATGGAAATTCATGATTTTTATGCTTCCGAATGATGGAAATTCATGATTTTTATGCTTCTGAATGATGGAAATTCATGATTTTTATGCTTCCGAATGATGGAAATTCATGATTTTTATGCTTCCAAATGATGGAAATTCATGTTTTTTACGCTCCCGAACGACGTAATTTGCAATTTTTTCTGGACTAATTGACGAAATACTCATTTTCTGAATTTATGACGATGTTAGCCTTTTTTGGACTGCGGGCCACAGGTTGTGCATGTGTAATGTATATCATGTTGTGGGTTATTATTTAGTGTATAAACATACTTATTTTATTATTGTCAGATCTTAATTCTAGACAAATATATTTTTTTAAAAAGGTACTTACAGGGATCATTCTAGAACATAAAAAAGGGCAGGGCGCACATTACATAATGAGGGCAATTTTGTTGAAAAGGGCACATTATTTCATAAAAAGGGCATTTTTGTAATAAGTGCATATGCCAATATACTGATGGGGAGAGAAGTCTGGCAATGACAACAGCTTAAAGTACTGCTTAATTTTAAAAATCCAATAACATTTCTAATTTCCATAACTTTTCCTACGATATTCAAAAACCTCTCTCTCTAAAACTTTTATTCAAAAGATAACTTTTTCCCAGTTTTAGCAAAACTGGTTTTGAAAAAGCTACAAAAGGAAAGTTCTAAAGCTACTTCTCAATTTTTTTATACAACTTATGTTAGTTATCATGTGGTCAAAGGCCAGCATGCCTGATCTAATACTATATTTCACTAGAAAAGGTGAAATTAATCAATGACCCTTAGTTACCCTTTATGTCTTGTTCAATGGAAAAAAATGATAAATGGAAAGATGAATCACTCAAAGTCAAAGATTAGACATACCAGGGCATTTCACAAAGAAATAAAGAGGAATGCTCTCCCTGACATACTGTACTAGCATTCTAAAAATAAAAGATAGATAAAGAATTTTTGAAAGTACAATGCAAACAAGGCAGGATTCTACCTAGGAATAAGAGGAGGGTAGAAATCTACCTAGAAAAGGGCAAGGAGGGTAAAATTCTACCTGGAAAAAGGGCAAGGAGGGTGGGATTTTATCTAAAAAGGGCATGAGGGTAGGCCGCCCCTCTGAAACTCTCTAGAATGATCCCTGGGTACTTATGTAGTTAGCTACACAAGTACCTAAGCTTAGTGAGACTTATGTAGTTAGCTACATAATCATGTTGTGTATAACTTTGCTGTTAACTTATTTTAAAATTTAAAATAGATTGGAAATTAGTATCTCAAGTTTATGCATGCAAAGCAATATAAATTAAAATATTTTTATTTAGTACATAAATTACTTTACTGTAAACTAATTATATATTTTTTAAATTAAATATTCAGTGACATAAATGTACTTACTGGCTACTAAAAAAATTCTCACTCGCCACTCACTGGCTACTAAAAAAAAAATCAACCTACCGGCCAGTGGCTACTAAGCAAAATTCCTTATTTTCCCCTTTACTCTAAAAAGTAGCGACTAATGTAGTTTCGCTACTTCCGACCCCTGCCTTATATTATCAAACATCAATTTATTGATATTATCAGGATGTGGTATAATAGCTACTACTTTTCTCCAAGGATAATTTCGGTTTAAAATACAAATTAAACTGAATTCTGACACGTCAAGTTCGTTGTGGTGTTTACTATCGTAATAAAGTTCATACACCAAAAATTTTTACAGTGATTTTAAATTAATGAAACGTGGCATGCAAGCCACAATAACAAACTCAAACATTAAATGTTAAACACAGCTATACATATAAATTTGTTTAAAAACGCAGAACATGCAATAAAGGTCAAAGACGCGGGAAATTCCCAAAACGTAATTTGTATCCCACTGTACTCAAAGAAATTGATCAGTCAGTTGAGCGCATACGACAAACGGGGCTAGAGAAAAATTTCCCCAACCCTATCTTGAACTCTGTCAAAATCTTCATCAGTAACAACGACTCCTACTTGGGTTATCCTGAAAAACAAAGTATCCAAACAATACATACCCAATACTGTCCAAATTAAACATCAGTGTTTTCAATTTATCAGGATAAGTTATAACATGAGCTACTTCCCGCCAACAATTATGTTTGTCCAAAGTCTATAAGTAGTTGCTTTTTTCAAGGGAAAGTCTCGAAGTTTCAGAACTACAGATGTTGTACAAGAAAAATTCGACACGATTTATCTTGACTATTGAAAACGTAACACACATTCTAGAATTATATAAAATGAAAGTGAATGGTAAAATGTCATTATCTATTATTTCATTATAACGAAATTCTACCTTGAATTCTACACTCAAGGCACGCACAAAATTTAAATTTGTAAACAAGTCAGTGTTGCCAGATAATCGAAAGTGAATTTCCAAAAAAGTCTCCAACAGACTTTTTACTACTCTCTAAAAAAATGTAAATTTTAATTAATAATTTTAATAATATAATTATAATTTTCAACTATAAAAAATATTTAACTAATTTAAGCTCAAAATTTTTCCCCAAATCAAGCTTTTTCCTGAAAGAATTCCCCTTTTACAAAAAATAAGCATTTAAAATGGATTGCCAAAGTTTGGACAAAATGTTTTTTCAAGAGTATGCTTCCTTTCGGTTCGAGGCTATGATAAAACATAGAGAATGTGCGAGGCTAACGAAAAAGAAAGGCTACCGCGGTGTTTTACGCGTATCTTTTTTTACAGACCGCCAGAGTCACGTGATGCTCGAATCCACCAATGCAGGTGTACGAAAAGAGTATTACGTCACTCTAGCGGTCTGTAAAAAAAGAATGCACCGCGGTAGCCTATCTTTTTCGTTAGCCTCGGAGAATGTGCATGTGACGTCACGAAGCCGTAAAGAACAAACGGTAGGCAAAACAAACGCATGCCTACTGTATAGTTAGCTGTGTTATGTGCTTATTATTCATATTTTTTTTATTAATTATTCATATAATTTTGCCTTTCTTAATTGCAGCGGATAGCCCAAGGTACCGTTCAACCACACTTGTAAGAACCCCGGTTGGCAGAATGCCAAGCCGATTCCATTCACACTGTAGGGAGAATAGCCTCGGCGAAAGAAGCTCAAATCACCGCTCTTTATCTCAGGCAGCGTGCTTACGGCTTACGGGACTTCCCCATTTTCGACATGGACTAGCCATTTTCGCCCATGCGCAGTTCGCTCCAGGGGTCTATCAAGCGTGGTGCATCAGTAGGTCCTGATGCACCTGAGGCTCGGATTTTTAATTTTTTGAGACCCCAGCCCCCAAGGGCCCCTTTAAGATTTTTGCCCTAAATTATTAATAATTTACCCAATTTTTATCCGATCCTCTTCGTTTTTGGGGACTTTTTTCCGTTTAGCTTTCACCCCCATTTCTACGTTCTAGTTATGACCCTGGCCCCCTAGGGCCTGGTACGGGGCCTGTTGAAGTTTTTGTTTCCTAAACTGATAATTACTTGCCCGCTTTTAATCCGATTTTCTTAGTTTTTGGGGCCTTTTCTTCATTTAGTTATTTCCTCATTGCTACTATCTAATTAGGACCCTTCATCTTAGGGCCCTGCTCAAAACTATCGGCTGGCTCTTTTTTGGGCCCCCTACTATAGTTCCCCTAAAAATCGTCCGATTCACTAACTTTTTTTTTAACAACTTAGAACTTCCAGCTACTACATGAACAACAAAAACAAAAAAAAAATCGTTGGAGATCCGGGCCCCCTTTGCCTCTTGAAGTTTTTGTTCCCTAGATTGTTAATACCTTGTCCCCTTTTAATCCGATTTCATTTTTGGGGCCATTTCTCCATTTAACTTTTCCCCCATTCCAGTTAGGAGCGTTCATCTTAGGGTCCTGCTCAAAACTATCAGCTGGCCCCTCTTTGGGCCCCCTACTATATTTCTCCTAAAATTCGTCCGATTCACTAACTTTTTTTTTTCTAACAACTTAGAACTTCTAGCTACTACATAAACAACAAAAAAAAAAAAAAAAAAAAAAAAAAAAAAAAAAAATGGAGAAGATCCGGGCCCCTTGAAGTTATTGTTCCCTAAATTGTTAATACCTTATCCCCTTTTAATTCGATCTTCTTTTTGGGGGCGTTTTCTCCATTTAGTTATTTCCCCATTTCTACATTCCAGGTAGGACCGTTCATCTTAGGGCCCTGCTCAAAACTATCAGCGGCCCCTTTTGGGTCCCCTACTATAGCTCCCTTAAAAATCGTCCAATTCGCTAGCTTTTTTTTCTAATAACTTCTTAGCATTTCCAGTTACTACATGAATGACCAAAAATTTCTCGGACAAGTTCCGGGCCCCTTACGTTACCCATAACTTCTTAATTATGATACGTATCGAATCCGTTTAAAGTTATTATTATTTCTAGGAAAAGGGCCAAAAATTTATATATGACAGATTTTTGATATAATTAAAAATAGCCTCAAGTGGTTGGGGGGGGGGAGGAAGAATAGGGGTTTAAGAAGAAAAAAATTCATAACTTTGTCAATTCACAAGTTATCAAATCCGCTAATTTATTACAAATCCTCTTAATATTATCTACAACTTTTATATTGACAAGTTTTTATATAAAACCAACTCTTACAGAAAAAAAATCTTTGTGTGCTCCGCCTACAGACACAGGTAGATTTCGATGTGAGCGGTCCCAACTGCCGCATCATGGCAAAAAGGTCATTTCTTCTCCAATTCCAATAAATAGGCTGCCCACGGTCTGCATCTTCGAAATTTACCTGTGCCTGTAGGCCGAGCTGTCAAGGATATTTTTTTAAATATTAATCTTCTTTTTCGGCATCAACTTACGTTTACTCACCACAGCCGTAAATTAGAAATCGCGTTACTGTTAAAGATAAGGGGTTAAGTTTAGAAAGAGGGGGGGGGGGGATTTCATCCGTAAATTAAATATCGCGTTAATGTTAAAGGAAAATCGTTAAATTTACAGGGGTGCATATTCCACCGCCTGGGGGCTCATTTTTTTTTATTGGGTTCTAACTAAGGGCTCGATTTCAACAGAGTTTGGTTCATTCGACTCGATATTGAAAACTTGAGTTTTTTTTTTTATTTATTTATTATCACGGGCGCTAGTCAGTTCGTTATTAATAAATGTTTGGTTCGATTTTGAGTAACTGGATATCATCTTTTGTTACAAAATGTTATTTTTCACAAAAATATAACAAATTTCAGAAAAATAAATTTTATTTTTCACAAAATGCCCCCCCCCCCCCCCCAAAAAAAAAAAACAAACTGCATCGACACCTGATTAAATGCTTTTTTAAATGGTAAGGTTTTTTTAAAAACATGGCATCTATTTTTTTTTTAGATTAAATTATATAATTCTCTTTTACAAAAAAAAAAAAAGAGTAAAATGTTTTTAAAAAAAATATCGCCCTTAGTACTTCATTAAATGTTTCATATAAGTCAATTTTTTGTTTTGTCCTGTTTTTATACATATTATTAGAATAGTAAAAATATTTTTTTTTTTTTTAAAGAGTGTTTATTTAGTATAAAAAATATTTCAGCTAATAAAACCGAATTCTGACAAAACTTATGCTTCAGTTTCATAGATTTCCTTGTCATAATACAACATGTTAAAATTATATAAAAGTGTTTCAGAAAATAAGCAGTTTTGATTTGAGAACACTCATAGGTATCATTTTAATCGATCATTTAATCTGAATATAACGAAATTTGTAAAAAATTTCCGATTAGCTCAAGCAAAAAAAAGTTACCATACGAACAAGAACAACTTGAACTACAAGTAGAAAGAAAGTAAATAAAACATTAACTTTACAACATAATTTAAAAAAAAAAAAATCTTTCTCCTACCAGCTACAACAAGTTGAAACGCTTCTTGAGCTCTTGAATTCTTCCCTGGAAACTTTTTTAAATAAGTTTCAATATCTGATGAAGCAACCGATGGCCAAAAAGCCATATGTGCTTTCCAATCTGCATCCACAATAATATACGGATCATCTAAAATAATAACACTATTATTCGGTTTGACAAATCTAAGCTTTGTTAAATAATCTTGATTAGCAACAGAATCTAAGTTCTGTGCATAATCTGATAAAAGAAAATTTGTTTTTGAATAAATATGATCCATAATTGAATGCAAAAATTTCGCTTTCTCATAGGAAACCGTAGGAAATAGCGCATTGAGCGGGAAATGTTTTGCCTACCGAAGAGGCGTGGTCTAGTGAGGAACCAGTTTGTTGACAAACATGCACATTCTCTATTGAAAAATCGCTCCATTTTTATTTTGTTACTGAAATGATAGACATGTATGCAGTAGATCTGAATAATATAAGGAATATTCATTCAATTTCCGATTAATTTTGCCTTAATTATCGAATTTATTAGAAATATAACGTTAAAACTTTTATGTTTGGTGGAGAAAAGATATAACTTCTCGCTTCAGGAAAATCCCTTGCAAGCATTACATGCATTTTTAATTTGTTCATAATGATTATTTTTTTGCACAATTTCAGATTTCATGTGATATTTGTGTTCTGTGTTTTTATGACAAGGTAAAAGTTCTCCAAATTTGAATATCTATAGATATAATCTTTCAAACGCGTTTACAATAAATAATGCTATCAATGGCACTTCGGCATTAGTTAAAGGGACAATTTTTCTGTACCGAGGGCTAATTTCCAATAAAAATGAGTGAAATTTCAAGTGTTTAAATTGGGGTTTGTTTATAAATTATGTAAATTAAACTTATTTTACTTAAATATGCTTTTATTTCATGATTTTAATGTTAATTTTTAGAATTCACAAATTTTTTCATTTAAAGTTTGCAAATCATGCTCTTATCAAATTTTTCATTAATTAACAATTAAATAATGAAAGAATAGGCATTTGTTTACATTAATTTGCTTTCTGAGCTCATAAGTGTGACAATAAAATAACATGACTAAGAGAAATATTGAAAAAACCTTTCGTGAATGCAAAGCGTAAACAAACGTTTAAACCGCCATTTTACCTTTTATCTACTGTGACGTCACAAGAATATTGCTATAATTTACTAGACCTTATGTGATTTGTTACGATAAAACTTACCAGCTACTCCCAAAACCCAATATATCCCCTTTCTCTAGAGGTGTGTACCTTCTGCATAATGACAGTATCGATGTGCAGAGTATGATTAAACTTAACAACTATGTTTTGTCGACGCTGTTTCAAAACAAACTACCTGGAAAACCTATCCTTTGGCACATGATATTTTTATATATAGCGGCGATGGAGAAATTCAAAGAGACTAGGGAAATTTTTCTTCTTAACATAGTATAAAACAAAGTCGCTTTTTCTGTCCCTATATCCCTATGTACGCTTAAATCTTTAAAACTACGCAACGGATTTTGATGCGGTTTTTTTTAATAGATAGAGTGATTCAAGAGGAAGGTTTATAGGTATAATAACATCCATTAAATCTTAACATAGTATAAAACAAAGTCGTTTTTTCTGTCCCTATATCCCTATGTACGCTTAAATCTTTAAAACTACGCAACGGATTTTGATGCGGTTTTTTTTAATAGATAGAGTGATTCAAGAGGAAGGTTTATATGTATAATAACATCCATTAAATAGTGGAGAAATACAGTTATTTTTGAGGTTTAAGTCGCTTTTTCTGTCCCTATATCCCTATGTACGCTTAAATCTTTAAAACTACGCAACGGATTTTGATGCGGTTTTTTTTAATAGATAGAGTGATTCAAGAGGAAGGTTTATATGTATAATAACATCCATTAAATAGTGGAGAAATACTGTTATTTTTGAGATTTAAGTCGCTTTTTCTGTCCCTATATCCCTATGTACGCTTAAATCTTCAAAACTACGCAACGGATTTTGATGCGGTTTTTTTTAATAGATAGAGTGATTCAAGAGGAAGGTTTATATGTATAATAACATCCATTAAATAGTGGAGAAATACTGTTATTTTTGAGGTTTAAGTCGCTTTTTCTGTCCCTATATCCCTATGTACGCTTAAATCTTTAAAACTACGCAACGGATTTTGATGCGGTTTTTTTTTAATAGAGTGATTCAAGAGGAAGGTTTATATGTATAATAACATCCATTAAATAGTGGAGAAATACAGTTATTTTTGAGGTTTAAGTCGCTTTTTCTGTCCCTATATCCCTATGTACGCTTAAATCTTTAAAACTACGCAACGGATTTTGATGCGGTTTTTTTTAATAGATAGAGTGATTCAAGAGGAAGGTTTATATGTATAATAACATCCATTAAATAGTGGAGAAATACTGTTATTTTTGAGATTTAAGTCGCTTTTTCTGTCCCTATATCCCTATGTACGCTTAAATCTTCAAAACTACGCAACGGATTTTGATGCGGTTTTTTTTAATAGATAGAGTGATTCAAGAGGAAGGTTTATATGTATAATAACATCCATTAAATAGTGGAGAAATACTGTTATTTTTGAGGTTTAAGTCGCTTTTTCTGTCCCTATATCCCTATGTACGCTTAAATCTTTAAAACTACGCAACGGATTTTGATGCGGTTTTTTTTAATAGAGTGATTCAAGAGGAAGGTTTATATGTATAATAACATCCATTAAATAGTGGAGAAATACTGTTATTTTTGAGATTTAAGTCGCTTTTTCTGTCCCTATATCCCTATGTACGCTTAAATCTTCAAAACTACGCAACGGATTTTGATGCGGTTTTTTTTAATAGATAGAGTGATTCAAGAGGAAGGTTTATATGTATAATAACATCCATTAAATAGTGGAGAAATACTGTTATTTTTGAGGTTTAAGTCGCTTTTTCTGTCCCTATATCCCTATGTACGCTTAAATCTTTAAAACTACGCAACGGATTTTGATGCGGTTTTCTTTAATAGAGTGATTCAAGAGGAAGGTTTATATGTATAATAACATCCATTAAATAGTGGAGAAATACTGTTATTTTTGAGATTTAAGTCGCTTTTTCTGTCCCTATATTCCTATGTACGCTTAAATCTTCAAAACTACGCAACGGATTTTGATGCGGTTTTTTTTAATAGATAGAGTGATTCAAGAGGAAGGTTTATATGTATAATAACATCCATTAAATAGTGGAGAAATACTGTTATTTTTGAGGTTTAAGTCGCTTTTTCTGTCCGTATATCCCTATGTACGCTTAAATCTTTAAAACTACGCAACGGATTTTGATGCGGTTTTTTTAATAGATAGAGTGATTCAAGAGGATGGTTTATATGTATAATAACATCCATTAAATAGTGGAGAAATAGTGTTATTTTTGAGGTTTTTAATGTGATGTCGTAAATAATTTCATTTTTTCCGCTTATTCATTGCAAACGCAGGCTGAACCCTACAAGATTTATCAAAATAATGTACTAATTATTGTACACATTAAAAAGGTCTACAGAAAACACAAAGAGATGAAGGTTTTCAAGGTTAACCCGAAGCAAAGCGAGGGAGGGCCGCTAGTATATATATATTGACAGGATTCCTTTCAATCTCAGACTTAGGTAATTTGCATACATTCATGTAGGTAAAAGGTAATAGTTTTTTTTAAAAATAAAACTTAAATAAAACAACCCAACAGCCCCTACCCGGGGCGTAATGCCCACGTTAACCGCGTGTCTTTTCAGAAACGATCTAGGCAGAAAGCATCAGGATGTAGGTGGAGATCGAAAGTTCATCTTGCAGCTGGAAACGTTACAAACACGAACACGAAACATTAGGCGCGCCACACACCAACGAGACAAGAGACATGTCTGCGAATCGTGCGACAAATTTACGGTTGTAGCCACTTTTTCTTTACTGAGCCCACACACCGAAAACGCATGCGACGAAGCACACATGTTTTTTGCTTCCGTCGCACTTGTGTCTCTTGTGTCTCTTCTCTTAGCTAAGCTACAAGCTGCAAGTTTCATTTATTTGTGTTTCAAGATGGCAGTACTAAGCGCCAGAACCAAACAGAAAGTGTAAACAAGCTACGCGCATGTGCCCTGAATGTGTCTCATGTCGTTTTGTGTGAAGATGAAAAAGTTGAAAATGCAACTTGCCTCTGTCGTGACTTGCGATTTCATGAGACATGCAACATGTGCCTTATCTCCTTGGTCTGGTGTGTGGCGCGCTTTATTCTGACTAATGGCTTGAATCCACCGCTTAGAACACTGCGCCTTACAGTGGACGAGGCAGTCGCGCTCAAATGAGCGACAGTTTTTTGTCGAAGTAATTTAAAACTTCAGAACCTCGGCTAAAAGCGTACATAGCGCGGCCGTCTTAGTGTCGTTTTAAAGAAAAAGGACGAAAGTTCGTGTTAGTACCACTCCGACATTAGTGGCATTTGCACGTCACGAACTACGCACGCAAACTGAATCTACGATTTGTGACTTTCCGCATTCAACACGTATCCATAAACGAAATCATATCTCAGAGACTATTACATATCTCAGACTAATTAGTTGATCTGAGTCAACTAAGTGTTGTTTTGAAGAGGAGTGTATAACTCACATTGAGTTCCAAGACTGTATCTCAAAACCTCAAAAAAATACGAGGCTGTAAATTTGAAAAAGTTTTAAAGTTTACCAATGTTTTTTAAATGTTACGATATATGAAGGCAAAGTACAACCATAATTACAAAACTCGGGCACAAATGATCAGAGCATAAAATTCCAAAGAGAATGACACCGAAAGCGCAGAGACCAAATCAAAACCAAAGCGCAATATTACCCGGAATATTCGCAACGTATGAGCGCTCAGACGACTCAGACGGCATTTGTCGAACATGTGTCAAATATGGATGTGAATTTCGTTGCTGATGAGATGGAGAGTGCAATGTAGGTCAACCTAGACCCATCAACATACCCAATATTGCAGCTACAGCCTAGAATTGGATTCGTACCGGATCCGACTACTACTTAAAACAAGTTGGAAATTGTACGTCAAACGTTACAAACGAGGTGCGTTCGTACGCACGTTTTAGAATTAAATTCATGATATCCCGTGCGTAGAACTGGTTAAACAGCTAGTTAAGTATATATTTTATGACACTGTTCATACAAATATCTTAACTAGTTATATAAATATTCAGATATATATGTATCAGCTAGTTATATAAATATTCAGATCTTGATGATTTTTAATTCTGTGAAATGAATTATATCGTCTGCAGATTAATTTCTGTAATAAAACAAGTATCTCGGTCGCTTGACGATTTAACATCCATCGGAAGCTCCTATAACAAAAAAGCACCGATTTAAAAAAGAAATCAAATTTCTTAATAAATATTTTTATTAATATCTCCTAAAGTTTTGATTCGATTTTAATAAAATTTGAAATGTCTCGACAAAATTCTGCAAAGATAATATATTTTAAATTGCAAACCATTTGGTTGGGTAGTTTTTGCGTTGTTATATGCGGACAGACAGACAGACAGACGGACGGACAGACGGACGGACCAAGCGACGACTATAGGTGCTACGTATTTATATAATTACGAACGCACCTAAAAACATTCTTAAAGAACGGCTTTGACCCTAAATTTGAGTGAGATTTGCGACCTATTGTGGATAAAAAGGATTTGCTGCATACCATTAGCAGCCAGTACGAAGGGCGCGATTGGTTTCAAGCTGTAACAACTGTAAGGCACAATGTTCCAAGGGAAAAGCGATTAGTTGTAATAACGGTTTGTACACCCGCCGATCTCTGTCCCACCTGTGCCCAAACTCGATTCCTTGACTGAGCGCTTGATTTCACCGCTACTTCTTTATATGCAACTGAGCAGGCTGCAAGGATCGTGTTACGGTAGCGTCGGCCAAATGATAAATATAACAGTGAGTGTCAATACCAAAATATTTAATTTATTCTCAGTTTTTTATATACAATTGAGGTTTTTACTAAAACAAGTAATATAAAAAAAAAATTAAGTCAATTCCTACTTTTTAATCATAAATATATAAAATAAACCCATGCAGCATTAATCTCCCACGTTATCTTTATTGAACATTATTTTATAATCATCGTTGCGGTATTTTATTTTTTGTTGGCATCACTAATTTGAGATAAATATTTCATTTCATTTATGAAAACAATGGGAGAAATTTTTTTCTCCCATATAAAAATTAAAATTAATTAATTAAATTTAATAAATGAATTAATATTTGAAAAAACTGTATTAACATCATTTGTCATCCAGTACAAGTTTTAAAAAAATTATTTGAACTTGAGTGGATGAATAGAAAATATTTTATTAACGGTTGAAAATTCCAACAAGATATATATAGAGAGAGTGTGAGCTAATAGTAGGAATTTAATAATTGTGTCAGCGTCCCACTCCGCCTATCCTTTTTTTCTCGTTCCGAACAGGCGATTGCTACTTGAAAGTTACTCATTATCTCGCCGGAACAAGGAAGACAGTGCTCAGCTCAGCCGGAGCATCATTTCTATCTACGCACTCTCACGGCCCATAAAGAGTCCACGAACTGTTTTTCAGCTGGTATTACCCACAAGAATGATCAAGAGAAACTGTCTGCAAACAACCTGCTTTTTAAAGAAAATCTACGCTTAAATTTTTCATGCACGTGAAAGGGCATAAAAGGAAAATCACTCTCCTAACTCTATTAACAACCTACGTCTACACTCACGCTCATCACGCTGACCCCTATTTTTTTTTTATTTCTCCTGTTCCGTAGGTAATCTTCAAAACTCAACCCCTATTCCCGAAACCATGTGGAGTAGAAAGTCTCTCGAACATTCCACAGACTATCCCAATCTGCTAATTTTAAGGATAAGGAACCTCTCAACCACAACCATTCCGGCTGCGAAAGAAGTGAACGCTTGCATCGCACCAGTTTACAAACTCTTGGACAACCAGCAAATACAACAGTATAGTATATACATTGCAAACGCAGGCTGAACCCTACAAGATTTATCAAAATAATGTACTAATTATTGTACACATTAAAAAGGTCTACAGAAAACACAAAGAGATGAAGGTTTTCAAGGTTAACCCGAAGCAAAGCGATGGAGGGCCGCTAGTAAAGAAATAAAATTCTTGGGCAAACACGCCAACTATTTTATAACGCTATCCCCCCATTTGAATCCACCCATCGTGGGGAGTTTAAACTGTTGTTTTTGGTACATTGCCCATGTCTGTCCTAAAGCATTTCCCAATAGTAAGAAAAATGTGCTGAGAAAAGCTGATTTTATATCGGGAGTCTTTCTAAAGTTTTATCAAGATGTCTACGAAAAAAATTACACCTATCCTCCAGAAATGCCTTTATGGCAACTGTGGTATACGCTCTATAATGAATGTCGATAAATGTCGAAAAATCGCCACGAAACGCAAAAAAAAACTCTAAAGGTCGCATAAAAATGTTTGTTAAACTTCAAAAATCGTTATACGAAATACTAAATAAACTTTATTGAAAAGAGGACAAAATTTACTGTGACTTTAGTGGGCTGATAGACGGGAGGTGCTGGGTTCGAATCCAATCGCGCCCGCCGGCCTAATCGTTCCGAGTTTTCCGTGGTTTCTTCGAACCTTGGGTAATTTTGCGTAAATACGGTTTAAGTTCCCCTAGAAAGATTCCACGCAAGATATCCCCCTCCACCTCGGTCTACATCCCTTCGAGTAGATAATCGGCCATAAAAAAACCCACCAACACCATTGACTTTAGTGGGCTAAATAGATTGAAATCAGATCCCTTTTACTAATCTAGAAAAGTCGCAGCCACACACACACAAAACTGTAAAATCGCAGAAGAAAATAACTACTATATAGGGCAATTGACGTCATGCTGGAGGTCACATTGGTGGAACTACCCTCCAGTTGAAGTAGAATGGTTGATCAGCTGATTGCATCTCCCCCATAACCAGCTCTTAGCTTGTTTAGTAACATTTTCACTGAAAGACATTGGAACCGTGAAACATTAATTTTGTTTCCTGACTTGTTTGATTCAGATTGTCAACAATAACACAGGTTATGAAACATGCAAGTGAAATTTATGAAACAAAAATTAATATTAAAAGCTGAGTTTTTACTGGTTATTTATTTAAAAACCAAAAATCTGGCAGGGTATCCATTACTGGCACATTTATCCTATATTTTAAAAGAGATTTATTTTAAATTGATGTACCTATAAAATTTCTATGCATTATACACGGATCAAGTAATTACTTGATCAAGTAAGTACTTGTGTAACAGTCTTTGAATTTTTACTCTTAAATGTCTTAAAATACATGTTTTAATTTAAAATAATTGTTTTTAATTTCACAACTTTGAATAAACTTTGAATATTGGTTTGGGGTGGGGGGAGCACAAGGATTATATCTATTTGAAAACTATTAATTACATTATCTCATTAAATATCACAAAAAATATCTAAACAAAATTAATTTTTTTATAGGTCCTGTTATTACCTGGAAACTAGTCGTTGGGGGGGCCACCGTAATGCTTACCCATCATGGATATGCATAATGTAAAATGTGAAACTGGAACATCTG
Organism: Maratus michaelseni; assembly: GCA_963931845.1. Lineage (NCBI taxonomy): Eukaryota > Metazoa > Arthropoda > Arachnida > Araneae > Salticidae > Maratus > Maratus michaelseni. The sequence goes on along the minus strand of OZ007600.1, from coordinate 264,438,264 downwards.
TAAACTATTTATAAAATGCATTGCAATTCGAATAAAATCGTGGCTTGATAACGTCATAAATTTTAAATGCTCTATTACTGAATTGCGTAACAGAAACATCCTTATAACTCCAAAAATAACAAACATTATAAACATATTAACTAACGGTTTACTGCGTCGGATGAAGCGTCTCATTTCCAAATAAATATATCTTTGAATGGAAATTTGGATGAAATACAGGGTCATAAAAAATCGAATAGTGTGGAAAATAGGATTACCAATATCTCGGCCACTCATGATTCAATCGACTTCATGTTTTATGCAATTTTTTTTTTTTTTTTATTGTCTTTTATATCCATTCCTTAAAATAAACAATTTCGAAAAAAATTATATACCTTTTATCAGAACGATTCTTTCGAGAGTCCGAAAAAATAGTTCCGGATCATCGAGGTGACTGAAATTCAATAAGCTTCTTCCCATTGTGACATACTAAGTACATATCCAATTTCAAGTCTCTATCTTAATTTGTTCGGGAGATAAAGCGTTTACAGACACACAGGCGGACGGCAATTTTTTTTTCTAAAAATAGGTTTTTAGGAATCTCCAGTGTCTGAAACGTGTAAATCCGTCAATTTTTTTTTTTTCGATTTTTAAACGATTACAAGACTTACTCTATACTACGTATGATGGGTAAGTAAAAAGGAAACTCTTTTACTTTTCGTTCTTTGTATAGTGGAGAGTGGGACATCTTGGCGAACTTTTTGATTCAGCAAATCTTGTTTCATTTTAACTGAGCAAGTCAATACAATATATATTTATTAAACACACATTTCTGCTCTTTTCTCAAAAGCATATGTAATTGTGTGTGACTTATAAGCACTGATACATACAATTTTTTCAAAGTGTACCGCAAATTTTAATTTAAGTTTTCAGAAAAATCTTAGCCGTACATAAATTTTAAATAAAAAAGATTTATAAAAAAATAATCCATACTATTGTGAAATATTTATAATAAATTGTTTTACATTTCATTCTAATATTAAACAAATTAATAAATTATCAAGCAGTTAAATACCCATCCCCCAACAAAAAATAATAATAAAATAAAAATAAAATAAAAGTTAAAAAATTAAATTAAACTTTTAAAAAAAGTTTACAAAGCTTAAAATCTTGAAAACTTTTTTTAAACTTTTTCTATTGCTCTAGTTATTACTTTATTATAACAATAAAAAAATAATCATCTTAATTCCATCAACTATCCAAAAATTTTGTGACCCTCCCCCCCCCCCTCTTTCCTTTCACACAGATAAAAAAAAAACCTGCTCCATTATTTTGTAGCACCAACCAATAAATAAACGATAAATTCCTTCCCCCCCCACCCCCCTTCCCGCACAAAGGGTTTCGTTTGATATTCCTTTCAAAATACTTTATCCTTTCTTTAATAAATCCAATTAAATTTCACCCCCCCCCCCCAAAAAAAAAAAAAAAAAAAAAAAAATTAAAAAAAAATCATGTTTTTTATAAAGTAAAAATTTACCGGTCTATTTTTCTCGTTTTATCGAATATCTGAACAGGCCCGATAGCGGGCAAAGCCCTTTATTATATATACTCATCATAATATTATTTTTCATGTTGACTAAATGCGATATTTAAAAAAAAAATGAATTTCAAAATTAAACATATTGTATAGAGATCTTCAAAATGTTAAAATAGGCCACTATTTCCATAAATCAGGCTTTTATCATGATTCAATACGTTCCTCAAACTCATAGGACGTTATAATCACTTGCTGACGTCCTATCTACTTGCTCTCTCTATTATACTCATATAATGATACTCTCTTGGTATGATTCTCAAACATTTGAAAAAGTCCGTTAAACTTCCAATAGGACGTCAGATTAATTTTATTTTTAATTCTCTAATGACATCCTATTACAAATAATATAATAGAATCACTTGTTAACTTTAAATTAAAGTCTAATAATAAAGTCTAAAAACATAACACGGAATATTTGAAAATGCCTTTTTAATGTAGATTACATATGTTTCGTTCGCTCTATCGGCGACATCTTCCTATTAACTTGCTTTCTGTACTTACACGTACTCCTACTCCTTGTAGTATTGAGAAATGTTTGAAAATTTCCGTTTTATTACCAATAGGACGTCCTATTAATCTTTTTTTCCAATGGGTGAAACTTGTTATTTTATTTTCATTTTTCACGATGAAATCTTTCAATAGAAAATTAATTATTGTAGAAAGAATTTTAGTGTGGATTTTGAATGGTTGGCAACTGCTCTAACGAAACATGTTTAAATTGAATAGGAAAAGGCTGTTAGATTTTTGGTTTTGTATCTCTCTCTATTAAAATAATACGATTTTTTCAAAATGTTATGATTTTGAGCTTTATAGTAGGTATTCAGCTTATAAGTACAAAAAATTTCAAGTCTGTAAGTTATATAGTTTCGGAGAACCGGTTCCGTGATGGGCAGACAGCGTAGCGGGACGAATAGGGTTTCGTGAGATGAACGAAACCCTAAAAAACAGACTATTTTGATGTAAAAAAATGTTTAAAAAAAATTGGTTGGATTAAAAATGATAATGATAGCAAAAGACAACGCCCTCCCCCTAGAGATATCTTACGATATCCAGTGTCTGACTCCCCCTCCCCCCTAAAGTGATAACGTTATATATTCACAACCTCTTTAGGCTGTTCTCAAATCCAAAAGAGCTACTTTCTAACACATTTCTGAATTCCTTTTTAGGTGCGTTCGTAATTATATAAATACGTAGCACCTATAGTCGTCGTTTGGTCCGTCCGTCTGTCCGTCCGTCTGTCTGTCTGTCTGTCTGTCCGTCCGCCTGTCTGTCTGTCCGCATATAACAACTCAAAAACTACCCAACCAAATGGTTTGCAATTTAAAATATATTATCTTTGCAGAATTTTGTCGAGACATTTCAAATTTTATTAAAATCGAATCAAAACTTTAGGAGATATTAATAAAAATATTTATTAAGAAATTTGAATTTTTTTTTTTTTAAATCGGTGCTTTTTTGTTATAGGAGCTTCCGATGGATGTTAAATCGTCAAGCGACCGAGATGCTTATTTTATGACAGAAATTAATCTGCAGACGATATAATTCATTTCATAGAATTAAAAATCATCAAGATCTGAATATTTATATAACTAGCTGATACATACTATATATCTGAATATTTATATAACTAGTTAAGATATTTGTATGAACAGTGTCATAAAATATATACTTAACTAGCTGTTTAACCCGTTCTACGCACGGGATATCATGAATTTAATTCTAAAACTTGCGTACGAACGCACCTCGTTTGTAACGTTTGACGTACAATTTCCAACTTGTTTATTTCAGAAACGCATGAAATTGACAGGTGTTTCTATTCAGAAACTACGTAATCGAAATACGTTTTCCATTTTTTGGTAAAGACAGAAGATCTATGAGAAAATACTGTCAAAGTCGGCGTTTTGAATCGAATTCGCAATTCGGCAACGCGAGGAGGAGGAAAAACGTGTTATCACGTGACACGAATCATTTATAGTATAAGTAATTTATTTATCAAAAAATGGAAAACTCATTTCGATTCCAGATTCTTTCAACAGTCAAGCCTGCCAATTTTATGCCATTGCGTTTAAAAATGGGTCAGAAATTGTGCCAGAAAGTTTCACGTTGCTGAACAGGTCATTTGAGAACCACCTTTGTGCACCTCAGTGCTTCATATCAATTTCAATATGTTTAAAATAGTGTAATATTATTAAAATACACTGCAAACAATCCCCCCCTCCATACACCATAATGTAATAAAATTCTTTTGCATGTCCCTGTAAATGAATGATAAATGCCATGCACTCCATATTCTACAGAAAGAATGTTGTATTGCCCCTCAATAATTCATATCAATCTAATTATGTTTGAAATAGGGCAACTTCGTTAAAATATACTGCAAACGATTTTTCTCCATAGACAATAACGTAATGTCATTGTTTCGTGTGTCTGGGGTAAGCGAATTATAAATGCGGCACGCTTCTTTTTCAATAATGGCCTATGGTAAACCTCAATCACATATACTAGGCGTATGGTAATCCAAGCATATTTACGAGATTTAGAGCACGGAAAGGCAGGAGGCAGGCAAACAATAATCATAAGTCATGAAGACTTTTGAACTACGTTTGGAAAGTGTTAAAAAGAATAACTGGTTACTTTAATGTAACCACTTTATTTAATCAAATTTTTCAAAACCAGCTCAGACAAACCGAGGTCATGAACACTTTTCAACTAGGTTGGAATTGGAAAGCATTAAAAAGAATATTGAGGCATACGATTTTATTCTTCGTTTGTAATATTTGTCATTATTAACATAGCGGTTCGTTGTACATAAATATAAAATAATTTTTAAGTTGCATTCGTTGTTAACTTTCTAACAAATTCGTACGTTTTCAAAAATATTATATTTTATTCGGTAATTTTTTGTAACCCTAATGTGTGACAAGTTTGTTTCTATAGTTTTCTCTTTCTTTTCATTTACCAATTATGACAGCGAAAAACGAGAGTTATGCTATTTCACGTTTCCATGGCGACCAGCTAAAATAAGTTCTCAGCTTTGTACTTTTGAAGTATTATAAGCAGGAAAAATGGGTGACTATGAGCGAGTTCTTTATCCAAGCGAAGTAGAGTCTTACTTGGAAAGTTTGCAAATTTTTGATATTTCCGAAATTGGAAGCAACCGGTATGTATAGTAGTAAAAAAATAAATGTATTTTAGAATGTTAAATTAATAGATTTATTGAAAGTAGGCTATCAGTAAATGAGTTCGTTGTTCTTTATTCCTATAAGAAAGGTTCTCTCTGTGTTAGTTTAAAATGTAAAATTAGCTATGACAACAAGAAATTTCAATTTTAATTAATATCAGTGGTTCACATTATTATTGAGACACTTTCATTTTTGTAACTTCTTTGAAAAAAAAAATTATATAATGTTGAATAATTGGCTTCATATATATATTATATTACGTGATATATAATACGTGATATATATTACGTAATTATATAATAAAAATATTACGTGTACGATTGTATATGTATTTCAAGATTTATTAGATAAAGCTATTAAGGAAATATATTCACAACTTTTTTTTACACACTTTTATTCACACTTTCCAACATAGTTGAAAAGTGTTTATAACTTCGGTTTTTCTGTCCGTTTGTCCGTGCTCTAACTCTCGTAAATATTCTCAAATCGCCATTTAATTTTTATATATTATTGATGTTTACTATAGCACGATCGCTATTGAAAATGAAGTGTGTAGAATTTATAGTTCCTTTACAGGGACAGTCAAAAGTATTTCGTTACATTACGGTCGATGGGGAAAATGTTGTTTCCAGTGCATTTTATACTATTTTAATGATGCTACACCATTTCAAACATAATAGAAATTGGTATGCAGTTATGAATTACATTAAAACATGAATTCTATAGAATGTGAGGTGCGAAGCATTTATTATTCATTTACAGAGCCACACAAAAGAATTCCGTTACATAATGGTCTACGGGGAAGAACAGTTTGCAGAGTATTTTAAAGATGTTACTCTATATCCAATTTAATGAAATTGATACGGATTACGCAGTTTACTTCGAGATACCTGCTGTAGAACATGATATGTGTATAGTATTTATCGTTCATTTACAGAGACACACAAAAGATTTCGCGTACACTATACTGTGTCCTAAGCTCTATCTAATAGCGACAATTGCTGGAATTACGATTTCAGTTGTGGTATGCGTTTTTAGATTTAACTAAATTTGTGCATATTACGTGGTGTGTATATACAGGGTTACACAAAAAAGTTCGTAAGTATTACTAAGTATGGAGCGTGATTTTCTGAACAGTGGTTTTTAATTGAGTTGTACGTTTTCAAGATGAACTATTTTTAGAAGAGGTTTGAAAATATAAATATAATCTAATCATATACGAGACAACGCAAAGAAGTGCATATACATGGTCCCCTATGGATGATAATTACTGGAAATGTGATTTCAGTAGTTTAAAGTGTAATTTAGCCAGAATTAATTTTTAGCTTAATATATAAAAATATGTAGGTAATATACTCATGCGGCTGTATACAGAAGACTTCAAGTATGTTTCCGTCTATTGGTAAAAATTGCTGAAAGTGAATTTTCAATTTGTTATGCGTTTTCTTACTAAGCTAAATTTTAGCATGATATGTAGAACATATATAAATCTATAGATCAGGGCTGCACAAAATAATTGGAGTACTTTTTCCGGCTATAGAGGGTATCTTATTTACTTTATTAAACAGGGAACTTTTTTGTTGCAGCATTCTGGATGTGTTGGAAAGTGTTTCATAATCTATTAGACCGGGAAGAGGCAGCACAGACAATCACCTCATCGAGTTCACGGCTGAAATTCCAGAATGAGTTGAAACTTGATTCGCATATTAAAACGCAATCGGTCTGCCAAGTCATATCTTGGTGGAAAACACCTTAAAACCCGATTTTACACACAATGGTAAACCTACGAGTCAACCGCTGAAATCGGGTTTTACGGTGTTTTCCACCACGATATGACTTGGCAGACCGATTGCGTTTTAATATGCGAATCGAGTTTTAACTCATTCTGGAATTTCAGCTGTGAACACGATGAGGTGATTGTCTGTGCTGCCGCCTCCCGGTCTATATGCTTGACACAAGATTTTTCTCCCTTGTTTAACTCAACTTGCCTATGTAAATATGGGATTTTGTTTAACACTTTTCAACATAGTTTAAAAGTGTTTATGAATTTGGTTTGTCTCTTTGTACTCTTAACTCGCTTAAATATACTCGGAGTGCCATGAAATTCCTATATGTTAATGAGGTTTACTATGGCATGTTCTGTATTGAAAATGCAGTGTGTAGCGTTTATTAGTTCATTTACAGGGACACGCAAAAGAATTCCGTTACATTACGGTCTATAGGGAAAAAGCGTTTGGGATGAATTTTAATGATGTTCCACTATTTCAGACCTTTTTAAATTGATATATATCACTGAAGTGCACTACAAGAGGCTCATTATAGAATAGATTGTATGTAACATTCATTGTTCATTTACAGAGACACACAAAATAATTTGGTTAAAGTACTGTCTATGAACAATAATTGCTGGATGTGCGTTTTAAGTTGTATTATACGTTTTAAATTAAACTCATGTTTTGTCTATTACTCAGGGGCGGGCCGAAGGCTGATTTAGTGGGGGGGTGTAAACTGATTTTTGCCGAGTACGAGATCGGGGGTGAGAAAGGCTTTGTGATAGCCCCCCCCCCCCCCCCCCCCTTAGCGACGGAGTCAACTGTTCTACAATACTGTTAATTTAAAAAATCACTAAAAGTCCAAAGTGCTCACCTGCATTTGGTCAAACCACACTCTGTTGACACAGTAAAAATTAAATGCTGTTATTCAGTATGTTAAAATTTTTTTTATTCTTTTACTGCATAAGTAGTGTTAAGAATCCTGTTTTTAATTAGGATTCTGCTTACGATTTAAAAGAAAATGTGTACGGATGTACCGTACATTAACTAGTTCTCAAAAGTAACAATTTAAGAACATTGAAGTACTTTGGAATTTATGTTTCTATAAATAAAATCGCATGCTGTTATCTAATGTAAGTGTATACATTTTAAAATAGTACATAAAAAATAAAAATTTTGCTTATTAAAAATAGAGACTAAAAATTATCCTAATTTCATCCTGTAAAATTGCTTTACTGCCATATGCCATGGTGTCGGAAGGGAGGAGGAGAGAGGGGCAATCGGAGGGAATGCGTTTTACCATTGCGAGATTTTCTCTGACACGACGGGGACAGGTAAGCTGACGAATCGCCACCTCAGCGTGGTGATCGGGTGGTAAAGTGGTGTCTAGCCGACGGCACCGAATGTGGGGTGCTACTACCACGGGGGTCTGGGCCGCCCCCTCCTTTGGGCCGGTTCTCGGCTGCAAGAGGCTTGCGACTTCAGGTTGTCCTTTGAGGTCTCACGTGCAGAGCTCTAGTTCCTTGCCGGTAACGCCCACCGATGTGGACTTTGGCTCCGCGGGATCTTGGGACAGCCGGGTGGTAAAAGGACACTGCATAGGCCAATCCCTCTCGCCTGGTGGTCGTACTTTGGTGGACGGCATACCCGGAAAAGTGACGTGAGGGCAACGGCTAGCTAACGGGGATAGGACAGCTTCCACATTTATCTAAGGCGAGGGCAGAATTTGTATGACAAGAACTGCTCGGGTTCTATTGTGACGTTTGTCGGTGAGTGAGGCGGCGGCGTGCAGCAACCCTCGGCACCATGCAGGCGGTAGAATGTATATGCGACGGAAGGTGTGGGTGAAGGGCAACGCACCCAATGATGACCTCCTTCACGATCGTCCCTTGCGACTCCCTCTGCAGCTGGAGTAGTTGTGAGTTGTCCTCAAATTTTGGTTGGATAGGAAAGATGCCCGTTTGTACCAAGAGCAGTTCATGTCACGGAGGGCCACTCAGGTCTGAGATCTGTGGCTCGTATTACCTTCTCTGGAGGGGGGGGGGTCCAAACCTCTTCCCCGACCGGCTGATTACGAGGAAAACGGGCAGGAGGCTCGTCAGTCAAGTGTCCAGACCTAAGTCGGACCTTGGGCCGAAATCAGTCCAGCACATCTATGCGTAGCTAGAGTTTTCTGTGCCTGGCGATAGGGGCTAGCCGGCAAACTTCACCAAATTTTCACGCTACTAATCTCGGTTGAGAACGCCTCTTTGGCGCTTTTGAAGGGAGTTTTCACGTCCGATAGTGGTTCTAAAACTAATTTTCCGTGTTATCTAACAATTTTGTGATATGTTTTGTTTTTTGTTTGTTTGTGTTGTTTTATATGTGAATGGTCCTCTTAATGGAGTCAATCGGGGACCTCCTGTATTTCGCTGCGGGCTGACCGAAAGCAAAGCCATTGGGAGGCGACAACCCTAGCCAAGCCGTGTCTATGTATCAGGGACTGGTTTTCTTCGAAGTCCCGGGTTGTCGAGAAGCTCCCGTTGCAACCCATGAACTAATCGTTTTCTCCCTCCTTAGGACTAAATAATCGGAAGTTTCAGTTACAGTAATGGGTTGTGGGTGTGGGTTCGGCATTGACCTAGGACCCGGTTCCTTTTATGGGGTTCCGGCAATAAAGCCATCGGATCACTTCTACGTCCGCCCAAGTGTTGTGTGGTGGTCTGAGTTGGGGCTCCACCGCATGTCGAGAGACGCAGGAGGCTTACGTCCCTGTCTCTTCCCCAGCCGAAGAGCGCCACCTGTGAAGGTGCACCGCGTAAACCGGCCCTCTATTGGTCGCGTCCTCATATGAATTCACGAGAATCTGGATTCGTCGGTGGAGTACAACTGCCTTCTGCCGCCGTAGCTTGTCATTACCAATACAGCCTATGGAGCTTTCCGTTCTTCTTCAGTATTTATCTTATTTGGCTGCACTGAAAAATTTACTTACCAGGTTGTCAGGTTCCCAAATTCTAAGAATCAGTCCATAGCAGAAGGGAGCAATTAAAGATGCTAGGTGGGGAAACTCACAATAGACATTGAAACCCCTCCCCTCTTCCTTTCACCAAAATCTCAAATTCTCACAAAAGCGATTCTCTCTCTCTATCTTAGCTCTGGAAATCCCCCTGCTCATTGACACCCCCTCTCTCCCACACAGAATCATATACAATCTTCCGTTCTGTGTGAGAAGCTCTTTCTTTTTCCCTTAAAGATGGACAACAGAGAATTGAAATGAAACTGAGGACGGCACGCGGAGGGGACATTCTTGCAGGAAGTTTTCTGAACTTTCTGACTTACCGACTATTCTAAATTTTACCAACTCTTGCAAATAAGTGGGGGGGTGTTACACCCCCAACACCCCCCTGCTAGGCACGCCCCTGCTATTACTTGGCGTGTATAAATTCTATAGATCCTATACAGGGCAGCATAAAAGATCTCGAATACATTACCGTTTATTGGCGGAGATAATTAATAACGCGAGTTATTGTACTGTTCTAAAAAAAAAACCCATTTTTTGAAAAAATTTCTATATAAAGTCTAATAAAGAATTAAAAAAAAATAAACATGGCTCAATTTTTACAGCTTGTTCTGACTAAGATTTTCAAGTTGTCATTTTTCATTTTATCACTATATTACAAAACGGCAGCCAATTAAGCGAGATTTTGAAAAAAAAAAAAAAAAAAAAAAAAACATCACTTTTCCAAAAATTAACCAGTGTTACCTGGAAAAAAAAAAAAAAAAAAAAAAAAAAAAAAAAAAAAAACACCTGACACAATTTGCGGAAGATGAAGCATTTTATGACATATTAATGGTTTAACTTAAAAACAATTTCAAATTTACGTAGATCACTCTAAAATTCTATTATAACAAGAAAATCTGTAAGTATGAAGCTCGTGTTTTACCAGAATTCTGCAATTGTTAGTTTACATTATTTTAAAACTAAATAAGCACTCCTTAGGTATTTTTAAGATTCTAAATGGTGCATAAAAACAGAACAAAACAAAAAAAAAAATGACTTTAGTGAAATATTGGATGTAGTACTAGGGTTTTTTTTTTTTTTTTTAGTAAACATTTCACTGGGGGTTTTTTTAGAGGACAGCACAATAAATAAACAAGAGCGAAAAATCAGGCGTTGAGCAGGATGGTGAAACACTCTCCAACATATTAAGAATGCTGTAACAAAACTTCACAGATTGATAAGGTGAAAGATGATAGCCAAGTAAACAATTTGGAAAACTATAACGTATTTGAAAACCCAATTCTGAGTATTTACCATTAACAGGGCTTGCCAAATGCGGTCTCCAGGTCGCCACTGGCGACCAAGTTATTTAATATGACTTTTTTTATTTTTGGTATAAAAATTTACCTAAGAAATAAGCACCAACAGCGTTTGGAATAGTTGCCGTAGAGTTATTTACGTTTCAGCAAAAAAAAAATGGCCAAAGATCGCCGCAAAACGCAAAAATAAATAAATAAATAAAAATAAAATAAAATAAATAAATAAAATAAAAAATAAAAACGCTACAATTCCTATAAAAAATTCTGGAAATATTTAAAAATCGTTGAGAAAAAAAAATTACTGCAATGGGCTAAAAGATAGAAACCTGATTCTTTTAACGAATGCCAAAAAATCGACGCGGAACACAACCAAACGCAAAAAAATCGCTAAAAGTTATAAACAACGCAGAGGACAAAATTTTCGATACTGGGTTAAAAAATTGAAACCAGATTTTTTTATATGAATGTCAAAAAATGCGAAAAAAAAACAACTACAAATCGAATAAAAAATCGCTAAATATACAAAAATCGCAAAGGACAAAGTTTAATATATTGGGCTAAAAGACTGAAACTATATTCCTTTTACCACTTTTGAAAAATCGCAGCGAAAAGCGAGAAAATCACTAAACAAGAGGACAAAATGTATTATATGGGGTAAAAAATTGAAACAGGATTCCTTTAAAAAAAATGTCAGAAAATCGCTGAAAACGCAAAAAAAAACCCCGCTAAAAATCGCATTAAAAAATTAAATTAAACAAAATAACAATAATAAAATCCTGTATATTATTCTAAACTATGTAACTAATAATTCTACACTATGCTTATTATTAGTTTTTTTTTTCAATTAATTCATAAAACACTTTTGTGCTTTTTGAAAATCAATGATATGGAAGGGGGCGGTGTAAATATTTTTTACTGGCGACTAGAATTTTTTGCTGGTTACCAGATTTTATGAAATTTTTAAAGCACGGACCAGTTCTTAATGTGCGCCGGAGGCCACCGGAACTCAGCACTTCTTTGTTTTTAGTAAATATTTAAATATTGGCCAGAATTCACCAGAGCTCATAAACACTGCGCTCCGGAGAAAAACAAATCTTAAATGACCCTTTCCTTTCTCTCCCATCTCCAATCTCTTGCCTTCTTTTGTATCAAAACACTCATAAGTAGAGATGTAAAATTTCCGGAAATTTTGAAGTGGCGGAAAAAAACCCAGTTTTTTCCGGTTTTTTTTTTCTGGAAATTTTGGAAAAATTGATTTCTTACAAATGTTTCTCAAAAATAAGTTACATTTTCTTAAAATATACAAAATAAACTTTTTTTAAATTTCTGCATACTAAAAAATATTTTTTTTTTTCACTTTACATGAATATACCACAAAAAAGAAGTCAGCTTTTAAAAGTTTAGCCTTTCAATCTCAGAATTTCATAGTAGCTTTTCTTGCTTAATTTAGCACCATTGTTTGTAATATATCATGTCTCTGTTGAAATGATTTTTCAGTTGCATTTCTTTAATTACCAGTAAAGAAAATTTAAAAAATAACAACAAAAAAATCTTATGAGTTACAACCAATATCACTGCAGTTTGAAAGCAAATTTAAATTTGGTTAAATATCATCTCAAGTCAATATAGTATTGTATATGACGCCATAGTATATAAATGACGCCATTTTAAAGAAACAAATTATTGTAGTTGTGACATTATAAATATTATCCCTTTTAAATCTTTTATTCCTTAAAAATTCATATTAATTCAAAATATTACAAAAAAAAATTTCTCACTATTAGAATTTTCATTTTACGTGTATTTAGTTTTGTTATAGCTTTTCAGTCTAAACCTAAACCAACCCCATATATGTTTTGGTTTTAATTTAAGTTTAGATTATTAATATCAAAGTAATCCTCTTTAATAAAAAGCTATGCGTTGCTGACGACTGGGATTTTCGATAATCGTTGCCACAGATTAATCTCGGAAAATGAAACATTTGAAGTGACTGAAAAAATGAATAGTTCGAAAAGTATTTGTCAGAAAATTGTTAACAAACTTTGTTAGAAAGGTAAAAAATTGTATTTTTCTTGATATAAATTTCAAATCTAATGATGATGCCGTTTTTCAAATATTGAATTTCAAAAATTACCAAATTTCACAATGGAGTACCATAGCGAAATCTTCACGCGTAAAAAGATAATGATACCGGACATGCGTCCTGACGTATACTGGCTATAGCAGGAATCGCAAATTACAGTAGTTTTACTATTCAGTTAAAATATATAAGTGAATTATGATGCCACGAGTGCATGGTTTTTATTTAATTTTAATATAATCATCTTAGAAACAAGGTTTTGGAAATTTTTTTCGAATGAGACTAATAAATGGGCCAATACTGTAGTATATTATTTTGAGTTTAAAAGAGGAAAGGCGGGGGACCGCTTTATATTATTTATGTTTCCTCAGGAACTTTTGGTCAGAATTGAAAGTTTAATATATTAGAACGTCAGAAATTAAATCGACAATAACTATAACGACTGTCCTTCAGTTCGTTTGGATAGATTTTCATTTAAAAATATAAAATCATTCAACATTGATTTTAGGTATTTTTAAGGTTATTATCACGGGCCCGGGAACGCCGGGCATGTCAGCTAGTATATATATATATATATGTATGTATATTTCTTTAATGAAAGTTATAAAACAGATGCATTTTTGAATATTTATAAATATTGTTTTCAACTAAATTTTTTACGGAAAATTTACATTTTCTTTGCAAAGTTTATTAGTATGTATTTATATTTAAAAAATATATACAGTTAAACAAGTCTTAAAATCTATATTTTAAATAAAAGGAAGCGAAGAGAAAAGAACTTGAAAAAACTAAATAATTTCAATTTCATGTTATTAAAAAAGAATGTGTTTCTAATAATAGTTAAATATTTCTAGAGATTATCATCTGATTACACGAAAAATCACAGCTATGCCAATAAAAATAAATGCATGTTTCAATTTTTATATTCAATTTTCATTATTAAAATAATTTTTCACACGGATTTTCATATTTAACCAGAGAAGTTGCATGGGTCTGCTTACATTTTTTTCATGCAATCCTGTTTTTGTAAACCTTTGTATAAAAAATATTGCCTTATAAAAAAATCTTACGAAATCGTCATAAAAAATATAATCAAAATTTTGTGAATTAGAAATTATCGTTATATTTAGGTTCCTATTTAGATATTTTTAATAAGATTCTTTATACATACAGCTAGATAATAGATTTATCGATGATTTCAGCTGTTATATGACAGTTTTTGTTGTTCTAAAATTGTCACATTTCTAGAAGATTCAAAATGAAGATTGAAAAATTTTCCGAATTTTGTGAAGGGTCCTAAGCTCCAAGGTGAAAAAAACTGTGAAGGGTCCTTCAAAGGACTGAAGTTCTTCCTAAACTGCTTATAGATAATATTTTTCATGGCTAACATTTTCATGCGAGACACTGAACAAGAAAAAATATCAGTCTGCAGCCATAATAACATCTTGAATGTATTATTTTATAAATTAAATTTTAATTTTTCCAGTTCGGAAAAATTGAAAAATATACCTTCGGAAAAAACCAGTTTTTTCCCGAAAGTTTCCGTTTTTTTTCCGAGCATTCCCATCTCTACTCATAAGTGACGTAATGGGTCGCTCACGTAAGAGATGGAGATGAAACAGGCTCGATTTTTATATCAGTTTTCAGGTTTGGGCAGGCTTGAGCTCCATCTGTCTTAAATTCAAAATTCTATATTTCTTTCCATTTCAAATCATTTGAATGCTCCTTTGATCAGAATATCGAGTCAACAGAAATAGTCTTTTTTTCTTCTGGATAGATTCGAACTATTCATTTTTCTGTGCTAACACTCTTTTCCGAACCATAATCCCGAGCTTTGCAGAATTCTGCAATTCATGAACATTAAGATTAGGCGAAGTTTTCTATTTAGAAGTAGTCATAACTAAAAAGTGGAATAGTGGATAGCTATGTAAGTATACGCAGAGAGATGTATTTAAAATTTTTATTTCGCTAAATAAAAAAATAAAAACCAATGCTTTAAATTTTGAAAATAATGTATGAAATATCCAGATTGGAGTGATCGGCGGAGGGGTACGGTGCGGGTGTTAGTACTTGCAGAATATTTGGGCCCCGGTACTTTTTTCCTTAGAAATTAAATCCTGGGCTTGACTATTAATAATCAGAAAAATATCCGAAATTTGTTTTTGCAGCCCTGTATAGGATCAATAAATTTATATATATATGCTACATAGTATGCTGAAGTTGAGTTCAGCTAGGAAACCGCGAGCAACACAATTTCAATTTCGGCATATTTCTACTTTTAAGTATGCACTAACAAAAACATGTATTGTTATTATTTTAAAATTATTGTTACTTTTATTCTTTTATGCTCGTCCGCAGGTGGTTTGAGCAGTCGAAGAGGATTTACAAGTTGTCCTTACAAGCATCCGTGGATGCGAGATCGGGATGCGACGAAATCGTGAAAGAAGAGGCAGTCGTACTTCAGAAGGTATCATGTATACTACTTATATACAGGGTGTCCACTCTCAACGGTGTCCAATGGCTAATTCTTAAAGCGTTAGTCATATACATATAGTTCCAATTATAACTAGTCAGATGTGCCAATCCCCAAAACTTTTCTTCTCTCTCACACAGGTTTCACATACACTCAAAAGAATCAGCACCCATTTATATCAAGGTCTAACTGAATCTAAAGTTTTATTTAATTCCGTGCATTAGTTCTTGAGATAGGACTTTGCTAAAATGCAGCATAGCAGCGCCACCTGTTGGGAGATCTAGACCAAAACCTAATGAACAACTTATGTCAACGTCTAACTGAATCTGAGTTTGGATGAAAATCCGTGTATTCGTTCTTGAGATATAGCTATCGTAAAAATAATGAAAAAAGTGGTAATAGCAGCGCCACCTGTTGGGATATCTACACCAAAACGTAATCAGCGTCTATTTATGTCAAGGTCTAAATGAATGTAAGTTGGATGAAAATAAGTGCATTCGTTCTTGAGATGGAGGTATTGCGGTAATCGCGAAAAATGCAGCCTTGCAGCGCCACTAGTCGGGCGATTTTCACCCAAAACGAATCACCACCCATTTATATCAGGGACTCACTGAATATAAAGTTTTATTAAATTTCGTGCGATAGTTTTTGAGATAGAGCGCCCACAAAATTTTTGTCACAGACAGACAGACAGAGTCACAGACAAACATTTTCTAAAAACAGTCCAATCGTGTTCAGGACCTTCTAAAACGTATCAATCCGTCGAAAACCGGAAGTTGAAAATTTTCAGGAATCCAATACTTTCTTCTTGTAAAGACAGAAGAAAGTAAAAATCTAACATTTTATGCCTCTGATTTTATAAAAATGGAAAGAATATTTAAAATCACAATAATGGCATTCCTATGTGATTTACAACAAAGAGGTTTGTATTAATTTGAAATAAGTACAATGAAGCCTGTTAAGAACCAAGGGACTGTGAGAAATTCCTTTTTAGACAGGTTTCAGTTTTAGCAGATATAATTGTATGATATTCTTTTTATCCATATCAGGAAAATTTTTCGTTTACGGCAGGATGCCTTTATACAGGGCTCGGACGGACTCCTGGAATTTTCAGGGAAATAACCAGTATTTTCTTATAGAAAAACTCGCCTTATGTAATCGCACAATTGCATAAGAAGAGTTTTTCTGTAAGAAAATACTGGTAATTTCCCTGAAAATTCCAGGAGTCCGTACTAACCCCGTTGTAGGCATATTCCGTTTTTACTGTTTTACTGCATTATTATAAATATGTGTTTGAAACCTCACAACAAAATTTGGTAAAATTTTTCCGGTAGAGAAAGGGCGTATTAACACGTTCGCTGCCAACTACGAGTATACTCGTAGTGCTATCTACGTTTCTTCAATCTAAAATTAGTTATTCTTACCGGAAATTTCAAAAGAAGAATTTTTATTTTATGTAATCACGAAATGTCTGCAATAATACAAAGTAAATATTGCTATTAGTATTTTCTGGTATGAATAAAAATAATATGAAAATTCCGGTATTTTTAGCTTGGCTGCGAACGTGTTAATTTCATTTGCTCCAGAGCACTGAATAGTGAATATGTAGCTACGTCTCTGGCCTGGGCTGCGCTACTTTTTTTTTTTTTAACGAATCGCTATTTGTATGTAAATGTTTCATTCATTATTAATATCGTTAATCCATATTGCATGGCCTGGAGACTTAGAAATCGGAAAAATGCTGTACAGTAAATCTTCTAAGACGGAATCGCATAGGAAAGCAAGAAAAAAAAAGTTATAGACAAGATCCCTTTTTAGCAGGTGCATCCTATGTTGTAAATGTATTATATTCTTTTCATTATATTCATTTTGCATCGATCAACACATTTTTCCGTTTAAGACAAGATTCTGTCAAAAGCAGGTTTTTTCACAGGTTTTAATATATTTTAATTCTATTGCCTAGAAATCTTCCATTCTTTAAAAATAATAATTTTTTTTATTTTAATTGTAGAATAATGGCAATTTAAAAATATATGCATTTTTACAAAAAAATTTGGGTAGGTACAAATTTTACTGATTTTTGTACGGCTTAGGCCAGTCCGGGATAATCATTTTCATACGGGCTGGGTCGAAACCGGGGCTTAAAATTTCGACCCATGTAAAACTCTGGGAATAATGAAGTTCAGTCTGGGCTCGGTCCGTAAAAAAGAAGTTAGACCCGACCCGGCCCGAGTGTCGTGAATGAAATTTGGCCCGCGCAGACCTCTACGATCATTATTCACCTCATTGCACTGTGAAGTTTTATTACAGTATTCTGGAGGTGTCTGAAAGTGTTTTATAATCCATGCTTGGCGCATGACTTTTCGTTCTTGTTGAATTCCCACTTACACTTTTAAGTATTTTTTTTTTCATTTAAATCTCAGTCTGATTTTAGTCTATTGTTCTCATTTAGTTAAACCTGAAAGAAAAAGACGAACATGTCAATTATCAGCGAATAAATTCCGTATATATTTTTTTCAACACCCTGTATATACTACAGGGTGGTTATAATATAAGTATCTCTATTTAGAGCTGTCTGTAGCTCGAAGGAATAACCAGAATGAAACCAAAATCGGTACACTTACTATTGAATCGGTACACTTACTATGGAAGAAGAATAGAACAATAAGAAAAATATTTGCAATAATCACCGACAGATGGCGCTAATGAGTGTGAAATACAAGAACAAAGCGTCAAACCGGATGGCACACCTAATTTATTGGAAAATGTCACAGTGAATGTGGTTACGCTTTCGCATGGATGTGAGGATCATGTTCAGGTTCCACATGGCCATTGTGCTGGATGCCACAATCCAGGCGGTGCACGACGTACTCAACTGCGGAATGTAATGCATCAGGAGTGATGTTTCGCACATGTTGTAATATGCGGTAAAGTGACTGAGGTTTGCGACACCTCTACGGTACACAATATTGCACATTACATTTCACACTCAAAAGCGCCATCTGTCGGCGATTATTGCAAGTATTATTTTTTATTGTTCCATTCTTCTTCCCCCTTCTCGAATAGTAAGTGTACCGATTTTGGTTTCATTCCGGTTGTTCTTTCAAGCTACAGATAGCACCAAATACAGATACTTATATTATAAACCACCCGGTATATATATATTGATGTCACGATAAATATAAATGTACTGAAATGGTGTTGTAGTATTTGTAAATCTATTCTTTTGTATCTAGCATTCTGTGCGTCTGATATTTTTAATCACTCATTTTTCAGGTACCAGTGCTGGTGCACGAACTAATAGCCGTCGAGTTATGGAGGTTAAAAGTGCTGCCGCATCTAATGAAAATGGAATCGGTGACAGAATCCGTTATTCCTCTGTACACCGTGGTAAGAAGTTTTATTATTATTATTATTATTATTATTTAACTCAGCTTGGTTTTTGTATGCAAAGATATAGAGTTTCGTAATTGGATTTTCACTCGCTTCTTGATAAGATATGCTAGAATTATTAAAAATTAAATCCCTGCTAGCTCGACCTACAGGCACAGGTAGATTTTGAAGTTAAGTACTAATTTTACCAACAAAAACTAAATCAGGATTAGAGATGAATGATTCTTTCATTAAATGAACGACACACTATATTTTAAATTATGACGTTCTTTTAATAATGCAACCCTATATACAGCACCTCTGAGGGTTGTCAAAAAATTTTCATCACGCTAATGATACTTTTTTACCGCCTTAGTGACGGTGTTTGGGTGTAATAACAGTTCTTTATGCATGCTGGTTAAAGAACTGACTAGGATCGGTCATTTCTAGAAGTGCTCTTTTCGCTGTGATATACAATTTTATGCAATTTTTAGGGTTTCGTTCATCTCACGAAACCCTATTACTCCCGCTCCGTTGTCTGTCCGTCACAGAGCTATTCTCAGAAACTATGTAACTTACAGAGTTGAGACTTTGTGTATATAGCTAAATACCAGCTATAAAGAGCTCAAAATATTAAAATTTGAAAAATTCGTATTATTTTAATAAATAGAGATAAAAAACCAAAATTCTAACAGCCTTTTCCTATTCAATTTAAACATTTTTCGTTATAGCTGTTACCGCTTCCCTTGACCTTGGCTGTTGCGCGCGCCTCCAAGGCGCATTCTATTGTAATTTGTGTTTTACCGTTGGCAACATTAATATTCGTTTTTCGTTTGTTTATCCGCGATCTAAGCGGACCTATGGTGCGTTCGCTGGATCTACAATCTTTGAACAATGTAAAAGCAACATGTATATATTATTAGTGTACATAAATCAATTTTGAAGCAATATTTAGTTGTAATTGAACCAGCGACCATTAGTATTTACTCGCAGCATCGACATTAATTTGGTCCGCTCGCGGAGTAATTTGATTCTAATTAGTGCTAGTATTATAGATAGAAATTATAGTTAGTTCATAATGACTACATTAGTTACTTTAAATCGTATTAGAGGCTCTGTAAAGGCTCAACTCACTAGATTAGAAAATCTAGTAAAGGACGAAACAGTTCAATGGACTAAAGTTAAAATAGAAACGAAACTAAAAGTTCTTGAAAAGATCTCCAGTAATGTGGATACCCTGCGTACAGATTATTACGCAACAGTTCCTGAAGATCAAAATATGACAGATATCGATACGTCACTACTCGAATTGGAGGAAAGACTACAAGATTTAGACTTCAATTAAATTCTGATGAATATGAAAATAAAAATTCTCAATTCAAATTACATAGTTGTAAGATAAAATTGCCAGAAATTCCGCTTCCTCAATTTAGTGGGAAATATGAGGATTGGAATATGTTTAAAATTGAATTTAATAATATCGTTACAAATAATGACGAACTGTCAGACGTTCAGAAATTACATTATCTTCACTCCGCATTAAAAAATGAGGCTAAACTGTTAGAAACTCCAGAAGATACATTTAATTCGTTGTTCAAAGCTTTAGAAAATAGATTTGAGAATAAAAGAATTATGGTTAATATTCATTTAAAAGCGATACTAGAATTTGAAAAAATTATGCATGAGTCAGCTAAAGAATTAAGACGTTTAGTAGATGCTATAAATAAAAACACCAGGGCTTTAAATAACTTGGGATTTGAAAGAAATAAACTTTCGGACATTTTGATAATAACTATCATTTTAGATTAGTAGTTACGAGGTCCATCTCAAAAGTTTGCCCTCTTCCATTAGAAACTTGAATCATTAATGCAATTACATTAGTGTCATTTATTGTTTGTATATATGTTTTCTAATTTTTTTGAAGGGTTGTTATGCATATTAAGCACTGTATTGTTTTAACGGTTAATCATGTATAATGTTTTAAAAGTTAAGTATGTAGGTGTTTTGGAACTTGTATGTAATTGTATTTTAAATAATTTTTATTGTAAGCAATATGTTTAAAAATATTTAGTGTTGTATTTGTTTGAATGTTGGCACATGTCAACGGGGCCCGGTATGTTACCGCTTCCCTTGACCTTGGCTGTTGCGCGCGCCTCCAAGGCGCATTCTATTGTAATTTGTGTTTTGCCGTTGGCAACATTAATATTCGTTTTTCGTTTGTTTATCGGCGATCTAAGCGGACCTATGGTGCGTTCGCTGGATCTACAATCTTTGAACAATGTAAAAGCAACATGTATATATTATTAGTGTACATAAATCAATTTTGAAGCAATATTTAGTTGTAATTGAACCAGCGACCATTAGTATTCACTCGCAGCATCGACAATAGCAGATGCCAAAAATTAAAAATCCACAATGAAATTCTTTCTACAATAATTAATTTTCTACACTATGACGCAAAAGTTTAGACAATGAAGAAATTCTTACATACTTTGAAAAATATTTATTCAATTTTCAAATCACTGCTTGAAATTAATGCGCTGTACATATAAACAATATTTATAACAAAGAAAAGTGGAATTGTGCATATTGCAATAAATTAAATGGTAACAAAAATAAACTGCTGTCTCAAAAGTTTAGACACAAATTAAATAAAATCGAAATAAACAATTTTTAAAACCTGGTTGCGCATCCATGCTTATATATTACGTCATATACACGAGATTGCATGGAAGAAACTAAATCTCGCATAGTTTGTGGATCGATATCGTACCATGCATCCTCAATAGATGTCTTAAGTTCCTGTACAGAAGAGTATTGTCTAGCGTTGCTATAAACTTTGCGACACATGATGCTCCAAAGGTTTTCTATAGGGTTAAGATCTGGGCTACATGCTGGCCAGTCGAGAACTCTTATATTATGGGAATTAAACCAAGATTTTGAATGTTTTGCAGTGTGAATTGAAGCATTGTCTTGCTGAAATTCCCACTGAGGACCCCCTAGAAGCTCAGCAAATGGCAGTAGGTTTTCTTCTAATGTCTGTGTATAATGCTGTGAAGTTTGACGACCACTGGTGAAGGTCAGAGATACTTGTCCATTATAGCAAAAGGCGGCCCAAACCATCACCGAGCCCCCTCCTTGTCTGCGACTAAAAAAACGTCGAGGTTCCTTCCGCAAGTCATGCCAATACGATAAACAACCATCTGGACCATCCAGATTCCACTTTTTTTCATCGCTAAATATGACTGACTGCCATTTCTCTCCATATGACATATGCTTTCGAGCCCACATAATTCTTTGTAACTTATGATGTGGCTTCAGAGCTGGTTTCTTCTGCATTTTGCTATAAACGATTGTTCCTTTTTCCAAAATTCGTCTACGAATCGTATCCTTTGATACAGAGAGTCCCGATGAGCTTTGAACTCCACGTAGGCTCATTTGTTGAGTACTCGCTAGTCTTTGTATCAGGCGATCCTCTCGTACATTTGTCACACGTGGCCTCCCAGACCGACATTTTGCTTTATATTCGGAACCACTCGATAAATAGATTTTTTTGACCTATTAATAATAGCAGAAATTTCAGAAACGCTCTTCCCTTCACCTTTCAACTGCCAAATCCTTGAAACCTCATTCACTTGAATTTCTTTAGCTCTCGGCATGTCGACTATGAAGCGCAATCGTTTGCAGAACTTAAGTACTCCAAATTTGTGACATCATCGAGTCTAAATTTGCATATGCCAGCGAATATTCAAAGAAATTTAGAATAGTGTCTAAACTTTTGCGACAAGCACATTTGAATTTTTATGAAAAAAATTAGTATTATAGCAAATAAAACGACTGTCTTTTGTACATAGCATTTTAAATCAGTTTTTGAATATATTTACAGGTTTTTGTAATTCTGACGTCATAATTCTACATTTTAAAGCTGAATGACGTCATTGTCTAAACTTTTGCGTCAGAGTGTATCAGACGATTTACACGTGAAAAATTAAAATGAAATAAAAAGTTTCACCCATTGAAAAAAAGATTAATAGGACGTCCTATTGGTCATAAAACGGAAATTTTCAAAGATTTCTCGATAATACAAGGAGTATGAGTATGTGTATGTACACAAAGCAGATTAACATCACGTCATTAGAGAATTAAAAAGAAAATCTGACGTCCTATTGGAAGTTTAACGGACTTTTTCAAATGTTTGAGAATAATACAAAGAGAGTATCCATATGAGTAATAGAGAATAGTCAATATATGAGTTTGAGAAACATATTGAATCCTGATAAAAATCTGATCATGGAAATATTCGCCTATTTTAACATTTTGAAGGTGTGCAACATGTTTAATTTTGAAATTATTTTTTTAAATATCGCATTTAGTCCGCATGGCAGATATTATGACAGAATATAATAGCGGGCTGGTTTATATTCGAAATAACGAAAAAATAGACCTGTAAATTTTTACTTTATAAAAAACTTGACTTTTTTGTTGTTGCTAAAATGAAATTTATTTGGATGTATTAAAGAAAGGATAAAGTGTTTTGAGAGGAATATTAAACGAAACCTTTTGATCTTCGATCACACTTACCCACTTGTTAGTGTATTACGTGTTGTTTAGAATATCTATAGATCCATATACAGGGCTGCACGAAGTATTTCGATTAGGGACAGTAATGGTTGAAAATGGATTTTTATCGCGTTATGTTTTTTTTTTTTAATTGCTTCTTTAGATATCTCATTTCATCATATGAAAAAATGAAATCTCTTAGTAATATTCTTTTCGTGTTGGAAAGTGTATCCTACTCTATGCCGGATGCATGATTTTTAGTTCTTGTTTCCTAATAAGGACTATTTTTTCCCCCTTCCTATTCCAGCTGTACCACGAGACCACTCTCCTGTCTTTTCTGGAGATCGTGTTGTTTCACGAGGACGTGATGGAATCGGCCGGCGACACCCTCCTCGACCTGGTAGATTACTGCTACCGGAGTATCGTGGTTCTCAAAGGGTAAGGACGAGCCTCATTGACATCTGATTTTTTCCCCCGAAACCTTTCAGGTCTGGCTTCCCAGAAACAGTAACAGTACATGTCTCTATATTTATTGTAATTTAAAGTTATACAAGTTAGTTAATAAATTTATACAAGTTAATTTATACTTTATTTTTAATTCATTTTATTTAATAAATATTATTTTACTATAATTTTAATCTATAATAAAAAGAAAAGTGCCCAGTTAAATTGATGGCATTGAGCTCACAGGCTATTCACACTCATTGTATAATTATACTCTTATTTCAAAGAATAATGCACCTCGAGAAATAAAGAAACCGAGAATAAAATAAGGGGGATTTAGCTACCCCCCCTACCGTTTCCCCTTTTTATACTTAACCAATGAACCTCCAAAACTATCAGAGAAGCGTCTTATCACAATAAACCTATATACAAAATTTGAAGCACATCGGATAATTCTGTCTGAAAAATCCAATTATCTAAATTAAGGAGGGGATTAGCCCCCCGTCCCCCCTTTATGCTTAACCAATGAACCCCCAAAACTAATCAGGGAAGCGCTTTATCACAATGAACTTTTAAACAAAATTTGAAGCAAATCGGATAATTCGGCATGAAAAGACCATTTATTTAAATTAAGGGGGGATTAGCCCCCCGTTCCCCCCTCCTTTATACATAACCAACGAACCCCCAAAATCAATCAGGGAAGCGCCTTATCACAATGAACCTATAAATAAAATTTAAAGCAAAAAGGAAATTTCTATCAAGAGTTATCGCGTTACGTACATACATACATACAAAACGGGCGGGCACATTAGCTCTCAGGCTTTGATAGCCTGTGAGCTAAAAATTCTTTATATTTTTGCTATATGTAATTTCAACTGACTTCTCAAGGTCAGTTTCTCAGTCCTTGTTGCGACATAAATAATGACGTGCCGTTAAAATATTATTTTAATGAATGGATGGAGAGTAGCAGATCGTATAGATTATTTCAAATTTGTGCAGTTGTGATACATAAGATCGCAATAGACCCAGCACAATAAAGTGTGCTTGCGTTCTTGGGTCCAACTTTGAAGAGAAACACGAATCAAAATTAGGTGAAATAAATATTGTTACTTTATTCTTGCAATTAAGAGATATAAACACAATGAAGAAGCTCCTTTTAAAATAGAAATCCATCTTTCAAATTCGACTTGATGATTAATAAACTTTCTTTCTGGCCGAATCCATGAAATGAAGATATTTAAATTAATTTAAGAATCTATACAATATTACTTAATTAAAAACTTTGAAATATTAAATTTAAATGTATACAACAGCATCCAGCATTTTTAACAACCTTAAAAAAATCTACGAATAATGATTGATCCCCGGCCTAATTTTGCCGCGTTCTCGGATACTGAGCCAGAGCTCGGATCAAAGAGCGCGCGTTCCAAAGTATGATACAGCATAGTTTTCGTTAAAATTGTGTTATAAAAATCGGTGATATTGGTATTTATACCAATGACTAGGGAAGACAAATGTAAGCGCAAGATTATTTCACATTAATTCGTTGATTATGGATGACGCTAAAATTAAAAAGGCAAATGAACAACTCATTAAAATATGGCAATTAAAAGAAACATTTTAATTTGAGTACAACAGACACACCCCTTTCGATTGCAGCGCTTATTGTGGTCGGGAATAGAAACATGAAGGAGAAGTTCTGAAATTATCGGCGCGTAGCGGGAAATGAACATTGCCATGTGGCGCATGCGTATTACGCACAAGCGAGGAGCAGCAAAGGTGATGTCAAAGCTAGGGGTGCGACTCAAACGTGAAAGGTTCCATTCTCTCATTGGTTAACAAAATAAACCGGAAGTCACTTGATTTTTACATTTTCGTAGAAGTTTGCTTAAAGCACAATCTGTCTGTGAACAATATAGCGCGGTGGTTAAAGCACCGGACTTGTAAACTGAAGGTTTTAAGTTTTGTCCTCTCTGATTTAAAAAAAAAAAATCCTTTTTTAGAGTTTTGTTTTGATCTTTACGGAATTAATTAATAGAGATTATTTACTTGACTTAAAGATCAGTATAATTTGTTTTTAATTATTATGTAAATATATAATAAATCTTAATTAATATTATATTTAAATATATATAGTTAATGTTAGTAATTAGTATTATACTTAAATATATATAATTAATAATATTTAATAGTTTATTTAAATATGTGTGTTTGGGTATATACATATATAATTAATATTTATTATTATTACTTAAATCTATAATTAATTTTAATAAATATTATTATTTAAATGCATATAATTAATATTTTCACTCAGTGGTTTGTAATACATTCTCTTCCATTTTCAGCAAATAATTAATAAGACATTTAAGAAAATAGGACAATATATCTTAAAGAAAAACTTGGGATTTTTTTAAATGTAAGTCAAACAATGAATTTTAGTTTTGGATGATACACTTTGTAGAAGCCCAAACATTACATGTACGTATGTTTAGGATTAAACTAAACTTTTTCTATAAATATTATCTGTTATTAAAAATACATAATAGAAAAGTATGCTTCTTGGTTCTTATTAGAATCCAGAAGTATTGACTTTTTTTTTTTTTCATTTATTGTATATGCCTACATCAATAATATAATAAAATATCATTGTGATCTCAATAAATTTTTGAAAACTGGAGTAGCAAATAATATCTAAATCATATAAAATCTTCGACTATGTTAGAAACACAGACTTACATATATAAAAATTATGCAGACATGTATGCATGTATATATTCATATAATTATATATTACATATATTTATATACATATATATATATAAATATATGTAAATATAAATATACATACGTATATAAATATATATATTCGTATAATTATATACATATATATATTCATACGTATATCATACATGCATATGTGTATTCTATATGTTTTCACTTTTACGAGAAAAAATTATATCAGATTTATTGGATTGCAGTGTAAGAGTAAGAAAATGTTAAAACTACAGCAATAATACACCAATATTATACTGATTATAAAAAAACATTAATTGATTAATCTTTGTATATTACTATACTGTCATACTGGAAAGAAACAACAAAAGTTTGATCTAGGGGTCCTGTATAAAATCTATATTTTCTTAATAAAAATTTTAATTGATATTTAATAAGTAAAAATGTATTAAACAAAATATAATTTATTTTTAGGTGTCACTTTATAAACTAATCGAATACAATAACATCTCTCTTTAATTTTTCTTCTTTTTTAATTAATTTTATTATTATTATTATAATTTACCATGTCATGATTTCATGACCAAGAATAAAAATATCACTATGGGAAATATTATTTTTATAAATATTTAATTTAAATTATTTACAAAAATTATAATATAAGAAATGCAAAGAAATATGTATTAAATTTTACAAATTAATATTATACAATTTGTTAAAGCAATTCTCGTACATAATTAATTGGTATTTCTAATAATCAAATATCAATTAATTAAAAAGATCCCATTAAATACATTTTAATTTACATAAAATGTATTTAATGGAAATTAAATATATTTTATGTATACATTAAATGTACTTAGTTATTTGTATAATAAATTTATATTATCCCAAAATTTATTTTGTAAAAGACAGTTTAATTTACAAGTTAATTTACACAGTTTAATTTTTTAGTACGAAGTATTAAGGCATAATTGTGTTTTATTATCCTGCCCACAGAGGGCAGCAGCACAAAACGACGTTATGTTAGCTACAATGCATGCCGGTTTTTTGTCAACCAATGGGAGAATGGAACCTTTCACGTTTGAGTCGCACCCAAAGCTAGCACCTGCGCCGAAAACGAAAGCAAAGATACGATGAGAGACAAGTTTTCCAGTGAATAAAATAGCCTCAGCGTGCGTCGGCTGCATTAAAATAGGTTTAAAAGAACGGCAAACTATCGAAAAATATTACTAAAGATAGTGCGTAATAAACGCCAATTGGCGTATTAGCTGCAATGTTGAAAGCATTGTTTTTGTTTGAAACGAAACCTTCATAGTGAATCCTATTACAGAAAATCATATCATCATCTACTATGAATATAAACCGCATATTCACATTTTATTCCAATTATTTATGATATTTTGGTAGGTTTTACACTGTTAGTTAGGTAATGTTTTTTAAAAGGTTTTAGCGTACCTTTTAAGCCTTTTAAGATTACCTTTAAAAAAAAAATTCTACTGAACAAATTTTGATGGAAGTGATTTTTCAGGCATGGTTAATGACCCTATAACATATCATTCTATGTTACTTAGTGATAGAGCTAATGGGAAAGTGATTGGGAAAGGTGAATGCAATTATGAAAGATATATCTACTATCTTCTATATTATAAAGGCCAAACGTGTCCGTGCGTAACGCATACGCCATTTTGCGAATGGCAACAGCTGACAATGAAATTTCGGTTTTGTGATTTTTGCTATTGCAATTTTTTTAATTTCTAAACATAGCACATTTTTAATTTTTACACCGTTATAGAGGAAAAAAAATTTACTTTCCAATGCAATTTGTTTGAAAACAATATCTTAATTGCCTGATATATTATCCTTCTCCTTCTATATTAAAAAAAAGTAATCTGGAACTGAGCCAAAAACGAAATGGACCAATCAAATTCTGCGTAGATATTCCGGGTGATTCTCATCGCTTTTTTACTAGGGACTTTTTTGAGGAGCTATTACTTTTTTAATAGCCATCCTACGGATTCGAAAATCATACCACCAGACGCGAAATATAACAAGCTTTCAGAAATTATACAAATTATCACGGTCGGACAATAAAAACTCAAAAAATCCTTAAAAATCGAGTAAAAATTCTTTTATTCAAAAAGTCATTATTTTATATTGTTGCCAATTTCTAAATAAGCGCAAAGGGTTATTTTTTATCTCAAATAAAAAAATGTATTTGCGCGAGACTATTAAAAACAATAATGAGAGTTTAAAATAATAATTAAATGATCACGTGTTGAAAGCAGGAAATAAAGAAAATTACGTCATAAAAATTGTGTTTACACATGAATATTAAAAATTAAAAAGATGAATTAAATGAAAAAGCATTATAACCTGATTACAGAAGAAAGTCGCCGTTCGTGATATCATCAGGTTCTTTCTCCGTGATCATCATCATCTCTTTAAAACAGGATACATTACCAGGTTTTAAGAGGCTGTGAAATCAGAACGGGGGTTGGTGAGCGTAGCGAGCAGGGGGCAGAGCCCCCTAGTCAGGGGCGCCCATATGGGGGGGCAAGGGGGGCTTGAGCCCCCCCCCCCTAGATTTTGGTTTTGTAAAAAAAAAATTATATAAATCAGTTGCAAGATATGAAAATTTTAACTTCAGCTTGTCAAATCAAAGCATAATAAAATCTGCCTGGACAACATCAGAAGGCACCAGAAGAAATTTCCGTTTTAGATGGGTTTACGTATTAGCAGGTATAATTGTTGGGAATTCATTTTGTCATAACCATAATTATTTTTCTTTTAAAGCTGGATTCTGTTTTAGACAGGTTCTGTTTTCATAAGTTTTTAATTAGTCCTTTCGAATAGTCTGCTTCTTACAAAGAGAAAAAGCACAAGATAGGAAACAAATTCAGTTTTAGACAATTTTATCTTAGCCGGTGTTAGTATGTGGTTTTTTTTCCTACAAGATGATAACACTTTTTCTGCATAAGAAAGGATTTTGTTATACACAGGATCCATTTTCACGGATAAAACTGATTTTGCATGAACAAAACGCTAAGAAATTAGAGAGAGATTTAATAATAAGATGTGAACGGTACAGTGCAATTTTTAACTGAAAAATTCTTTTTCCCGAATCTAATAAAGATTAGAATCCTGAATGTGTCAGATTGTACGCAGCCCGAACTTGAAAACTCTATCTTAAGTCTACAGAACAAGACAAAATGATTTTCGTCGACCTGAAACCTTATAATTCTTGTAAATCACACTTTCCTGGTCTATATGAAACAATGTGGTCAGAAAAGCATAAGTCCACACCATACTTTTCTAATCATTTTGCCACTATTAAAGAAAATCTCTGTAATCTTTCTCTAGACAATAGTACGAACCAAGAAACACGCTCACAAGACATTCATTTAGATGCTGCAACGACATCTATGAAGTTTATTGTAAAATAATTTCTCGATATTTTTTCTATCTGGAGCCAGTTGTAAACAAATTACAATCTGTAGATTAAGATTTGCATTCGGTTTATCAAAACATAAAGATGGAACTTCTTGAGATTTTTCTTATGCACAGAATGGAATCAGAAAAAGAATTTTCAGAAATTTTCGTGGAGCTAATGGAAAATTGTAATTGTAAGAAATCGATATCAAAATTTATAGACCGTCTACTAGATAATCTTACAATTCGAACCTTCCTATGGAGACTCCTCTTGAATATTACAGAGCAGCATTTCTATATCCATATTTAGACTCTTTAATTATATCCTTTGAGTCAAGGTTTTTGAATTGAAATGAAACGTCATTCAAAGCAATTTTACTTCATCCCAATATGATGAAAAATATGATAAAAAAAAGTTTTTATCAAAGAAATCAAGGAGCTACCTCATTTTTATAATATTGAGAATTTGGAGTCGGAAGCAAGAACATGGTTTGATTTGTGGAAAAGCAAAGACAGTGATGAGAATGTCATGATAAATGATCTCCTCGCAGAAACTACATTTCCCCCTTTACTTCAGACAGCCATATTAAATTATAGACAATTCTGCTAAAAATTTCCACTGCAGGAAGGTCATTTGAGGGGTTCACAACCATAGTAGACCAAGTCCACTTTGAAAAAAACATCAGATAGCCCATTTAGAAGGTGCATAAAATCTATTTTATCCATTCCCACACTGAGCCAAATCTGTTTTCACTTTCTCATATATGCAGGGCTGCCACTGGCGACTATTTTTTAATTCTACCTCACACCACTTTCTCAAAACAAAAATTATTGACATAAAATTCGATAAAATTTGCAAGAGAAATATACTACAAAATCTCTTCTTTTTAATAGTGGTGCGAATGGAATAGAAAAATAGTCGTACGTGGCAACCCTGTATATGTCATCTGTTTACAAACTATGTTTACTGTGGGAGTGGATAAAACAGATTTTATGCACATTCTCAATGGACTATCTCATTTTTTTTAATGGACTTTGTCTACTATGGTTGTGAGCCCCTTATTCAGTACCCTCAGGTCAGTGGTGAAGGTGATTATGTTCCGAATTGTCTGAAAATTTAAGGCATTCGGTTCCGCAAATTCGAACATAAAAAATATCACGGAAGAATATCACAAATTTTGTCAAATGGTCACAGAAAACACCAATTTCGTCAATCGTTCGCAGAAAAAAAATCACCAATTTCGTCAAAGGATCGCAGGGAAAAGACGAATTTAGTCAAAAGATCGCGATAAAAATTCTAAATTCATCAAGGAATCATGGAGAAAACGCAAATTTCGTCTAAGAATCGTGAAAAAATGAAAATTTCGTGAATGAATCGCGAAAAAACACAAATTTCCTCAAAGGATCGCGAAAAAAAACGCAAATTTCGTCAAAGGATCAAGAGAAAAAAAAATTTCGTCAAAGAATCGCGAAAAATCTAAATTTCATCAAAGAATAGTGGGAAAAACGCAAAATTTGTAAAAGAATCGCAGAAAAAAGCCAATTTTGTCAAAAAATCGCAGAAAAAACGCAAATTTCGTTAATAATTCGTACAAAAAAACGCAAATTTCGTCAAAAGATCGCGAAAAAAATGCAAAGTACCTTAAATATTTACTAAAATGTATGATAGCTTTTGTGGAAGTTGAGATTTTTCTCAGCCCCCCCCCCCCTAAAATTAATCCTATGGGCGCCCTTGCCCCTAGTGGCTTATAAAATAATTTTTAAGCATGAATTTTGAAACGCCCAATAAACAAATGGAAGAATGCTGCCATTATAAATTTTTAAATAGTTACAGGTAGTAAAATTAATGAATTTTGAAATAAAAACGTCACAAGAATAGGGTGCCTTTATATGAGAGTAGCGTTATACCGGATACAAAATTTGATTAGTTCAGACGATTTTGGAGAAAAGGAAGCTTTGTAATATTTTAAAAATTTAAAAGAAAATTATTTGTTTACACCATAAACCAACATGGGATATTTTAACAGATAATATAAACAGAAGATATTGCTTTAGACATTGCATTTTTATGAATAAAATATAAAAAAATTATTTCACAAATTTAATAAAAATGCATATAAAAAGTTAATATGAGCAGTAAGAAACAACGTTTTAATTCATATTTCATCAGTATTACAAATAATGTTAACGGTCATTGCGAAGTTGGAAAAAACGAATATACATGAAATTCGTTAATATCGCGATCACTATATCGAATGCATAAGATGATAAATAATAAGTTAACAAAGAAGCATCACTGTATGCAGCGAATTTGGTATTAATAATAACCAAAAAAATAAAAAATAAACAAAACCCTTGAAATTCGTTAATGTCGCGATCACTATATCGCATGTATGAACGCTTAGTACAAAAAAAAAAAAAAAAAAAACTGAATGGATACCGCATGTAGGAGCGCTTCACGCACAAGAAAAGCAAAGAAACCAGTAAAAAAAAAATCACTAAATGCAGCAACTTTGACAAATAAAAATATGAAAAATCTATTAGATTTAGGGGAAAAAATGGTTTCGCCTGCGTTCTGTAACCCGGGAAGCCAGGGGTCGATTTCCTAGTATATATAAAATGCAAATTGGTATTTCATTCCGACCATTTATAATTTGAGTTCTATTCTGCTGGACGGACTTTGGTGGGATTTACACTGTTAGTTAGGCAATTTTGTGGGGATGGATGGTACTTCTCTGGAGCAAACAGGGGCGCCATTTCAGAAATTTCTTGTGGGGGGGGGGAGGGCAAAGTTTTTTAAGGTAGTGGCATAGCCAAGTGTGGAATTAGGGTGGCTACCCCCCCCCCCCCCAACCTCTCCGGACGAGAAACGTTTACTCAATCATATATACAGAGACAGCAATAGTTCTAATATGGAATCTCACGTGACCTCTGAAAAATTCTGTTTTAGACAGGTTTTAGACAGGCAAGTAGAATTTTAAAATATTATGAAAGTTTTCAGTTATAGATAGGTACCGTTTTTTTTCAGGTATTCTTTAAGACTGTTAAAACCTCCTTTCTATAAAGCACTTCTGAAGAGCATAGGTGTATTACAGTGAAACGTTTCTAAGCGAAATTTGTCAATAACGTAATTCTTTCTCAAACGAGCAAAAAAAAAATCAAGTTTCGACGAAAAAAATGCCATACAATTATACTTGCTAAGATGGAGACCTGTCTACAATGGAGCTTTTTTACAGTCCTTTTCAATTCTTTCTTTGCAGGTTTTACTGCAGCCATTTCAAGAATTTCTTGGAGTAGGGGGGGGGGGGGGGGGACAAAGTTTTTTTTTTTTAAGAGACAGGTGTTAAAATATCGTACAGGATTCCCCAAATCGTGCGCAAATTAGAATTAGGCCCCCACCATAAAAAATGCAGTATGAGATTTTGCCTTCTTATCTTAACTTCTTTCACAAACATGTGATTCTTCAGCGAATATATTTTTAATTTTAGTGGTAGTCCGCGAATTTTTCTTCTTTTTTTTTGCACAAAAGCAATTCTTCAAGCGATCGCGGTAAACATCGCGAATTTTACGAATTGGAATTAGAAAAAAATAGTTGGCAAAATTGTTCGCGGAGAAAATTGTTAATTTTTTCAAACGACCGTGGAAAAGTATTGCGAATTTCGCCAAAGATCACTGAATGAAATAGTGATTTTCGTCAATCGGTCGCGGAAAAAAAATCGCGAATTTAGTATAACATTGCGGAAAAATATCGCGAAATTCGTCAGAAGATTGGAAAAAAAAATCACGAATTTAGTCAAACAATCGCGCAAAAGAGGGGAATTTCGTCAAAGAACGCGCAAAAAATATCTACTTTTGTCAGTCGGTTGCGGAAAATGACTTCCAAATTTCAACAAACGATCGTATAAAAGAGTCGCGAATTGCGTCAAAAGATTGCGAAAACAAATAGCGAATTTCGTCGATCAGTTGCCAAAAAAAAATGTCGTGAATTTCGACAAATGGTGGAAAAAAATTCGCCAACGATCGGAATTTCGTCAAAGATTGTGTAAAAAAATAGCAATTTTTGTCAGTCGGTTGCGGAAAAAGACTCCCGAATTTCAACAAACGATCGTAGAAAAGAGTCGCGAATTTCGTCAAATGGTCGAAAAAATCAATTCCGTCAATAATTCACAGAAAATAGCGAATTTTGGAAAATTATCACAAAAAAATGAAAGAATCACGAAAAAAAGTCGTGAAATTCAATCGGTCACGAGATAATTAGCACACGAACATTATCAAGAAGTTACGAAATTTGCAAATGTCCATACGTATGAGAAAATTTTCAGTAATAATTTTCTGTCAGTAAAAATTTTCCGCAATCACTTTCTGCCTTCCTGTTCCGACTATGATCTAAATTCCATACAATTCTGAAATCTGCAAAACCCTTGGTCTCAGGTACCTTGCTCCTACATTCGGTGGGGCAACACGACCCAATCTGCAGTACGGATCGAGCCGAGTTGACGCGGCTTACTTTCGTTGCGGGTCAGGTTGACTTGGAACATTTGACTACGGTTGGGACATATCTGTCCCAGTGGACTATTTTTTATTCTATTAGTACGACTTTTTGAAATCTGTCAAACACTTATATTAGGATATTTTCAAGAGAAATCTGTCACAAGGAATTTTTTTTTTAGAAATTGTAGAACGAACAAATGCAAAATTAGTAGTCAATCCTGACCCGTTATCAAAGGGTTAATTGTTTCGGGTTCAAGTTGGGTTTTCACTATTTTGAGTCAGGTTCGTTTTGCCCGAGTTTTCAAAAAAATCCTACATATTTTCAGATGGAAAAAAAAGTAATTTTTCTACATAAAAGATAAAATTGTTATTAGAGTTATATTTGTAGTCTACTTTTCCAAATCATATTGGAATATGGATTAATTTTGTTTTATTTCGGGTGGGGTTGCGGTCAATGAAAATTTTTTGGACGTTTCCGGGTTTACTGGAAATTACAGTCCTGCATCGGCTACCCGAAACGCAATTCGTTTTGGGATTTTTTTTTTTTTTTTTTTTTTCTGAATAGTTCTCAAATGAAAAAACTATAGTATATTTGAATATTAATGGGTGAATATATGTGTTATTTTTTGTACATAAGCGGTAAACTTGTAGATTACTTTTCCATAAATGTATTAAAATATACATTCATTTTCTTTCACTTCAGGTTCAGGAGGTATGAATATTCCGGATTCGGCTTGAAATCTGTCGGGTTAAAGTCAGGATTTGGGTCGGTTACAACCAAATATGGACAGGGCTGTAGTGTCAGGTTGTGGAGATTTTTAAGAACATACTGTATATACACTATCATTTAATAATACACAGAATTTGATTGGTCCATTTCGTTTTTGGCTCAGTTCCAGATTACTTTTTTTTAATATAGAAGGATATTCATATTTTCAGTTCGTTAATATTTTGCATTTAAATTGATTGAAATAAAGTACTTATAAGTTTGTTTTTTGGAAATTAACATTGAATATGTTTTAACCACGTGCCTCTATCCAAAACTATTTATTTTCATATAAAATAAAACGTAATTAATTTATCAATAAGACAAAAATCGTTTCCAATTATACAAAATTTCATCTAATAAAAAAAATATTTTAAGTATACATACCTCGATATATCTTTTGTAATAAATTTCGTAAATCTCATATGTTTTAACAACACCTTTCACATAAAGCATTCGAAACAATCTGGAGTTTCAAAGTAAAAATTTTCTATTACTGTTAAGTTTACAGTTTTTAAAGAGCACGTGATAAGTGTATTTTAAGTTTAGTCCTATAGGCACTGCTTACTTTATAATTTACACTCGCATCATGAATCAGTCATGACGAATAATGATAAACAGTGAAGTTCACAGCAATAAACAGTGTCTCATTTGAGCCGATACAACTCATATCAACCAGTAAAGTTGAAAATTTCCGAAAGAAAGAACGATATTTTGAAATACAGATAGTTTCGGTCAGGCCGAAATTTTGACAGCAGTTTCGCCGAAAACGAATAAATCGGCAAAACTCCGATTTTGCACCGAAACCGAAATTTCGGTCGATCTCTAGATTAAATAAACGTGTTGGTCTTTAACAGCCTAAATTTCGTGTAATACGTTAGAAAATATAACAGCGTAATCGCTGTCGTATCGTTTTACAGCAATGCGGAAGGACATGCAGGGTAAAAATTCACGTTTCTTTAAAACACAAGATCAAATTCACCGATATATTTCGTTTGATTCAAGTTTTGTTTGGAGAAACCGACCAGCCTAGCGAGCAAAGTCTGCAAGGTAATAATAATGGTTAATTTTATCTGTATATAAAATTATCTATATATAAAAGAAAGTCCTGACAGGGGATCATCGACGCACAGCCCAAACTACTGAAGCTACAAACACGAAAATTGCGGGGAAAATACTTCTTAGGATGTAGAGGCGCAATAAGAAAGGTTTTCTAAAATTCCTTCCCTAAAGGGGGTAAAAATGGAAACAAACAAAATTCCTTAAAAATCGGGTTATATATTTATTTGTCAAATGAAAGCATATTTCAATGTATTTTTGCTTGCTGAATCGAATGGTACATAATAAAAAAGTGATACTTTCTAAAATACATTCGTCATCATTATAAATGCTGGACGATTACACATTACAACATTAAAGACGTGAGTATAAAAGATCACAAAGTTTACTGAATGGTGTATACAAATTTAAAATTTTATACATACAGTAAAATTAAAAAGTCCTTCCGGCCTGTACCGGGAGGAAAAGGTAGCTTTCCTATATCTTCGTTTTAAAATTTTAGCTTATGTTACTCGAAAACAACAAGCTAAAATGCAAAGAAAACGTTTACAAACGATTCGTTAATACTCAATTTGAATAAGAAATTCGCCAAATTATTGAGCTATAGCCGAATTGGCTTCATTTATGAAAACTTATTTTGGTCGCCAAATTTGTCGATATTTCGCCGATTGTCGCCATGTTTGGCGATAACGGATATGAATATATAGTTTTATGCGTATGATTGGGAAAATTATTACAACAATGAAATTTTTTGTAATGTGCTGTCTTGTTTCAAAATGTCAGCCACCCTAGAATTTCAAACTGCTCATCAGCCATTTTTCTCAGCCATTTTTTAAGATAGAGGTAAACCAAAAAATGCTCTGGAATCCTCGTATCAAGGCCTAACACTTAATTAAAAAATAAATTTGAATTTTTAACTTTTATGTATATTTATTTTAGTTTTAAATTTTTAAATGGCCGCCATCTTGAAACAAAATGGCGGACCAAGCTGGCCAACGAACTCGGTTGAGACATTGGTGAGCTTAATACACACAATTAGTTTCATAAAAATTGATTTATAAATACGAGCGTTATCGTATGACATAGGTCAGATATATGTAAGGAATTATCCGGGGACGACTTGGGAGAAATAAGTTGGTGACACATAAATAAGTTTGACTCGGGACCTCTCTTGCGGATCTAACTTGTTTATTGAAGCCTTCCTTCTTACAGTCATATTCGCGCGTTCAATCGGAGGTCCCACGAGCCATTTACGTTGTTTTGAGATCTACATGGCCGAGGGTTTGGCTGACCGCTCAAATGTGCCAAAAATCTGTCTTCTTCGTCCTTGCATGTGGTTTTAATCAGAATTTAGGATATTTTCCAGCAGAGGGAGAAAGAGTCAAATTGGGAGGATCATTTATTTTAATTGGTCAATGAGCTTTTGATTGATGTCTGGGGTCTTATGCCGACACCAAGGCTTGGCCAGGCCTGGGAGCCGCAAGGAATGCAAACTCATCACTTTTAAAACTTAAAGAGATGTCGAAATTGATAGATGAAAGTAATATTTGTGAGGCTGAGAAACAAAGATCACAGGGGCAGATTAGATTTAAGCATTAGATTTAAAAGTTAGAATAAATGTTTTGGGATTTTAAATTTTAATTTTGCATTTTAAAAAGGGTTTATTTATATCCTTTCATATATATATATATATATATATATATATATATGGATATATCTATATATATAAATCAACATTTGAACGGAGGGTGGTTTTAGGGTCTGGGGGTCATGATCGGAGAAAATAGATCAACATTTTTCGGAACTGCTTTCCTCCGAACGGCTGCAATAGGATAGCTTTATACTTTTTTGTATTGAAAGCTACCTAAAATATCGACGTTTCGACCACCTTCTATGGTCATCCTCAGGATTTTTTTTTTTTTTAATGTTGTACATTCGTCATTGTTAAACATCAAACAATACTTGGCGATTTATAAGATACTGGATAAGAAAAAATGCTCTTGATATTTTGATTGGATAAAATCTCAATAATGCCAGTTTTCGGGCTCTTTCTTTTAACCCTTTTTTTTTTTTTTGCTTCGGAAATTTGGAATTGAATATTATTCGGTATTTTTATGTTAGCTGGGCCCCAGTGATCGCAAAATTATTTTGAATCCTTTCCTTTGGAATCCAATCCTTTTTTTACGCTAATCTTTTAACATTAGCTAATAAAAACAAGCCATTATTTTAACATTGCGATATAATATCTTAAAAAACTTACTTAAAATAACCAAAATATAATCATAATAAAATACATAAACATAAACATATCAATACAAATAAAATTTCACGCAAAATGTTGCAATTCACATGATGCCAATTGAAATAAGATTTGGCAAGTTTTTACTGTCGCCCAGCTAACATAAAAGTACCTATTATTCTTACGGATATTTATGTAATTGTTATTTTAAAATAAAATATGCTTACTGAAGTAAAGTTTCGACGGTCTGTACGGTTTCGATTTTGCACATTTTCTATAATTTGGTGATGCTTTAGAGCCAACAGATCAATATTTCTAACAATACAAGTTATAATTTCTAAAAATACTTCCATTAATATATCTTCTTTACTACCACCACTGCAAGATATCCAGGGAGTCTCATCCTGCCACTTACGGCACGAGGTACAGGGTAAACTGAGATCCGAGATTAACAGCCTTATTCCTGGAAAAATTCATGATACGCAATAATTTGGTATGCGATCTCTTTTCATATTTTCTGTAGCTATCTGTGACCGAAAGCGCACATTGATGGATGCATGCAATTCTCCGGTATATTTCGTTTGATTCAAAATTCGTTTGGAGAAACCGACCAGCGTAGCGGGCGAAGCTTGCTAGTATTACTATATAGCTATACAGGGCAGCAAAAAAGTTCTCGAGTACATTTCCGTTTATGGACAGAAATTTTAAACTGTGCTACGCGTTTCCTAACTGAACTAAAATGTACCATTCTGTGTAGTATATATACAAATCTATAGATCCTATACAGGGCTGCACAAAATATTTCGGATATTTTTCCGAATAGTGTTGATAATTCCTAAAATTAGGTTTTTAAATAGGTTGTGCGTTTTCCAAATTGTTTGCTTTTATGTCCTCTTTCACCTTATTAGGCGGTAAAGATTTGTAAAATTATTTTGAAAATGTTACATAATCTATGTTTGATGCATGATTTTTCGTTCTTCTTTTGTTAAAATTTGCATATAATAGATATACACACGCTCGTATTATAATATAGTATAAATGCTAGGAAACTTGAACTAGATCAGCGTTTGTATCACCGAAGCCTGGTTAAGGGTTTAAGTAATTATATCAAATTCTTCAAAATATGCTTTTTATATATACGTATTTTCTATTGATTCCTAATGAAGATAGCTTTAATTTAAAATAAATAACATTTGCCCCAAACATTGTGTTGATTTCATTTCTGTAATCTATCTATCTATCTATCTATCTATCTATATATATATAATATGTATTCTATTCGTAAAATCCCCTTTTTATTTTTTCCAGTATAAATCCGAAAGAAGTAACCGACAACCCCGCTGCCAACTTGGAAGGAGTGCAAAGAATTCGAGATTCGAAAAAAAAGATCCGTTTTGAATGCGGCATCAAATGCGTTTCTATCCTTTCGTGTATAGCGCAGCATAAAAAGACGTAAGTATAACTAAATTATAATGCTGGTTAAAATTATTATAAAGAACACGATTTTCGGAGCCGATAAGGCAATGAGTATATGTTATACAGCAGGACTGTCAAACCTGGCGCCAGCTGTTCACCAGAAAATTCTTACAGAAATATTTGCATTCTTTAATCTCCGAATAAATAAGGCAACTATTTCTGTAAGAATTTTCTGGTGAATAGCGGGCGCCAGCTTAAACAGCCCAGTTATACAGTATTTATAATGCTGAAATAGAAAATGATTTAGAAATACTCTATCCCATCACGTTCTCTAGTTATATAACTAAAAATTTCCTATTATTCCTATTCATTTTTGGCACATAATAAAAATGAAAAAATGGGTGTAGTTGTGTGGTTATGTGTTCCATGTTAATTCTGAAATTCCAATAACTCTTCTATGCTTCTTCCAGTTACACAAGCTCAATTGATAGTTAAAAAAAAAAAAAAAAATACACGAACTGACATTTTTTTAGCTGAGTGCAAAAAGTGTGGAATTCAGAGGGTGGATCTGGGAGGCATACCCCCCGGAAGATTTCACATTTTATTCTTTCAATGATCAAAAAGTGCATTTTCTCCCCCGGAGCCCGAGAAATTCCTCCGCGGAGAAAAGTGTCTGAATTCCACGGATAATACGAAAGTACCCACATTATTATATATTTTTAACGCAATCAGACCGATTGGTAAAGATATCACAAGAATTTACATATTTTTAGGGTTTCGTTCATCTCACGAAACCCTATTACTCCCGCTCCGTTGTCTGTCCGTCACAGAGCCGTTCTCAGAAACTATAGAACTTACAGGCATGAAAATTTATCTACTTATAGCTAAATAGCTACTATGAAGCTCAAAATATTAAAATTTGAAAAAATCGTATTATTTTAATAGAGAGAGATAAAAAGCTAAAAATCTAACAGCCTTTTCCTATTCAATTAAAACATTTTTCTTTATAGCTTTTGCCAACCATTCAAAATCCACAATAAACTTCTTTCTACAGTAATTAATTTTCTATTGAAAGATATCCACGTGAAAAATGAAACTGAAATAAAAAGTTTCACCCATTGAAAAAAAAAAAAATTAATAGGATGTCCTATTGGTAATAAAATGGAATTTTTCAAACATTTCTGAATAATACAAGGCGTATGAGTATGTGTAAATACAGAAAGCAACGTCATTAGAGAATTAAAAAAGAAAATTAATCTGACGTCTAACATTTTGAAGGTCTCTATACAACATGTTTATGTTTAATTTTGAAATTCATTTTTTTAATATGGCATTGAGTCCACATGACAGATATTATTATGACCTTCGCCCGTTATCGGACCGGTTCAGGTTTTTGAAAGAACGAGAAAAATAGACCGGTAAATTTTTACTTTATAAAAAAACATGACTTTTTTTTTTTTTTTTTTGGAAAATGAAATTTATTTGGATTTATTAAAGGGAGGATAAAGTGTTTTGAAAGGGATATTAAACGAAACCCTTCGATCACACATTGGGAAACAATATTGAATTCCTGTGGAAAAATTAACATTTCTGATTACCTGAACATGCTAAGTAAGCAGCCTCGCAATGGACTTCATAGGGCCGGAGAAAATGGGTTCCTTCAGCAGGACAACTGCAAAATTCCCGTATCAAAGACGTCCAAGGATTAGTTCGTCGAAAAAATTTAAGCTGTTAGAACCTTGGCCGGCCAAATCGCCTTATTTGAATATAATTGAGAATGTCTGGTATATAATGGCAGGAAAAGTTTATGCAAATGGCCGACATTTTTTTGCCCAAGAACAATTTGAAAAAAGTACT
This sequence comes from Maratus michaelseni, assembly GCA_963931845.1. Lineage (NCBI taxonomy): Eukaryota > Metazoa > Arthropoda > Arachnida > Araneae > Salticidae > Maratus > Maratus michaelseni. The sequence continues at coordinate 264,396,510 of OZ007600.1, read as the reverse complement.
TCCGGCCTGTACCGGGAGGAAAAGGTAGCTTTCCTATATCTTCGTTTTAAAATTTTAGCTAATGTTACACGAAAACAGCAAGTTAAAATGCAAAGAAAACGTTTACAAAAGATTCGTTAATACTGAATTTGAATAAGAAATTCGCCAAATTATTGAGCAATAGCCAAATTGGCTTCATTTATGAAGACTTATTTTGGTCACCAAATTGGGCGATATTTCACCAAATGTCGCTAATTTTGCCACCAATGTCGCCAATTTTGGCGCTAACGGATATGAATATATAGTTTTATGCGTATGTTATATGAATATATAGTTTTATGCGTAAATTATTACAACAATGAAAATTTTTGTAATGTGCTGTTTTGTTTCAAAATATCAGCCACCCTAGAATTTCAAACTGCTCTATCTCAGCCATTTTTTAAGATAGAGGTAAACCAAAAAATGCTCTGGAATCCTTGTATCAAGGCCTAAAACGTAATTAAAAAATAAATTTGAATTTTAAAATTTTTTGTATATTTATTTTAATTTTACATTTTTAAATGGCCGCCATCTTGAAACAAAATGGCGGACCAATCTGGCCAACGAACTCGGTCGAGACATTGGTTAGCTTAATACACACAATTAGTTTCATCAAAATTGATTTATAAATACGAGCGTTATCGTATGACATAGGTCAGATATATATATATATATAAATAAATAAACATTTGAACGGAGGGTGGTTTTGGGGTCTGGGGGTCCTGATCTGTGAAAATAGATCGAAATTTTCCGGAACTGCTTTCCTCCGAACGGCTGCAATAGGTAGCTTTATACTTTTTTGTATTGAAAGCTACCTAAAAGCTATTCTTGAAGCATGGGGTTCTATTGATATGAGAGACTTGTATGAAAGCTTGCCTACAATACAAAAGACGGGTGGATCCAATATTAAATATTTCTTCTTTGAACTTTTAATATAGGGGATTTTAAACTAAAAGAGGCCGTAATTATTTCGCAATTTAATGTATCATTTAAACATGTACAAAGTCTGTGTAAGCCTTATTTTGTTTTCAAAATACGAGATTTGAATGCTCCTTGCATGTAATGTAGAATATAATCTTTTATTTTCCACATGTTTTTATTACATTGTAACTACACTTTTTGTGTTTGCTTAAAGTTAGCAAAAGTGCCATAATTATTTCGCGCACTGTATATATATATATTATATATATAAATCATTAGTGGTATGTAGAAAGAGGAGAAAGAATCATTAGTGGTAGGTCAAAGTTTAATATATTTTATGAACAGAGTGAAGAGTGTCCAGGCCAGGATTCGAACTTGCTCTGCCACTGAGTCAGGCCGGATATCATCTGGCATATAGCTCAGTGGCAGAACAAATGGCGCTTTTAAGGAAAGGGCAGCTGACGTCACTGTTGGTTCAATGACTGTTGGTTCGCAAGAAAAACCTGTTCGTTCTTTATGACTCCTTATACTGCACACATGAGATGAGGCGATTTGATTGGTCTACGTTAAACTGATCTATGACAGGATTGGCCTACGTCGCCGTAATGATTTCTGCAATGATCTCTACGGCAAATATGTTAGTGGTAGATTGGTTGACGGAATTGTTTGTTTGTAAACATGCCCTTTCCTTATAACGGAGGTCCCAGATTCGTATCCTGGTCAAGACACTTTTCACACTGTTGTAAAAATTGACTCAACTTTGACTTACCTCTACTGAATCTCGATGTGTAATTATTGTTTTGGTATGAAACCAAATTTTCACAAATAAGTGTTTTGGCATTTTATTTACACGTTGATTTCTAACTGAATTTTTAGCGTTCCTTTGTCGGTCCTGCACCGGGTCTTGGTCGTTCACGACATGCCTTTGCTCTTTACCGAACTCGTCTGCGACCCTCCTTGGGTGAGAGAAGACAGTGGACAGTCTGAAAAATTCCTGGACGGACACTGGAAGAAAGTTTCGCCCGGAGAACTCATCAAGCTCAGTAAAGTAGAAGGACAGGTAACAAGGCAGCGATACAATTAAACCTGCTAAGACAGAATTGGAAAAAATCTGTCTTAGTAGGTATTTAGTCGGTTATAACTGTAAATGCATTCTAACCACCGCACCAGTATTTGAGGCAAAATCATGGTCAAAATTATTTTTCATGTGTTTAAAAGTTAAAACCATTGCTGTTGACTCACTATTATTAGTAAACACACTAAATTAATGTTATATACACATAAATGTATGCATTTATTTAAAAAATAAACATATAATACAAAGTTTACTTATAGACCGGGAGGCGGCAGCACAGAGAATCACCTCATCGAGTTTACGGCTGAAATTCCAGAATGAGTTAAAACTCGATTCGCATATTAAAACGCAATCGGTCTGCCAAGTCATATCATGGTGGAAAACACCGTAAAATCCGATTTCAGCGTTTGACTCGTAGGTTTACCATTGTGTTTTTCTGCACCCAAAGGTATGAAAACATGGAGGACTGGGTGCAAGAAAACACAATGGTAAACTTACGAGTCAGCCGCTGAAATCGGGTTTTACGGTGTTTTCCACCATGATATGACTTGGCAGACCGATTGCGTTTTAATATGCGAATCGAGTTTTAACTCATTCTGGAATTTCAGCCGTAAACTCGATGAGGTGATTCTCTGTGCTGCCGCCACCCGGTCTATTAACTGTTTACTGTTTATAAAAGGAAAAGATTTGCTTTATTTAGTAGTACTGTTTAATTAAATGTGATTACTGTTACTATATATGGAAGTTTAATTATTTATATACACCGATATGTATATAATTATATATATATTATTTGCATTTAGTATTTAGCAAAGTTGAGTTTCTATAGTATAGAGATGCAGGTTTTTGAGTGCCTTTAATATATTACTGGACCGTCACAAAAACATTTATATGTAAAAATGGCAACTATAAGCGGAATATTTTTAGGTGCGTTTGTAATTATATAAATACGTAGCACCTATAGTTGTCGCCTGGTCCGTCCGTCTCTCCGCATATAACAGCGTAAAAACTACCCAACCGAATGGTTTGAAATTTAATATATAGAATCGATGCAGAATTTCGTCGGTCATTTTATATTTTATGAAAATCGAATCAAAACTTAAAAAGATATTCATAAAAGTTCTCATCATTCTATTAAATCCTATGGTACGTAATTAATTCAACGACATCCCATGATAGGTCGTGATTCTAGGTTGCCATGGTGATGACGTCCTATTTAAAGTGGAGTCCCATTATTTCCGTATGACTGAATTTAAAAACCGAATTTGCGTACTAAAATTGTTTAATTATATAGGAGTCCTATAATCTACCGACCGTTTTGTTGGATAGATGTTTCCGGAGAAATGGATATTAATTGGAAAAATACTTCAAATATAGATTTCAAGTACTGAAATTATCGAAGCTAGTCTTCAGTTTCCCATTGAAATTTTCAGTGTAAATGCCAACTAAAGATAAAATGTTACCAATTTAAAATGTACTTATTTTACGACGGAAATGAATCCTATCATAAGAACAGACAATAGAATTCTATTTTTCACTGAAATAATAACGATGATTTTTTTTTTTACATTCTCTTGCCGCCAGAATTGTAATTAATTGTTTGTAAAAGTGTAGTGAAATTTAATTTCACAAAATAAAATAAATATGTATACTATGAAAATCGGCACATAAAACAAGTTTTGTATGCATGCATTTTCCCATAAGAGTGCAACAGCTATTGGCACCAAGATCTGAAAAGTTATAAAACTAGTTAGAGTGAGAACGCACCTCATTCGGCACGTTTGACGTACACTTTCCAACTTGTTTTAAATTGGCCTTGAAAACTATTACTAATACGATTATAATTCAAACTAGTCGTTGGGGGCCAACCGTCATACTGACCCATCATGGATATGCATAATGTAAAATATGAAAATAAAAAATGTGTAAACTACTTATAAAATGCATTGCCATTCGAATAAAATCATGAATCGATGACGTCCTAAACTTTAAAGGCTCGATGACTGAATTGCTTGAAAGAAAGATCCTTATAACTCCAAAAACAATAATCCTATTCACAAGCGGTTTATTGCATCGGATGAAGCGTCTCATTTCCAATTAAAATATATCTTTGAAGTGAAATTTGGATGAAATACTGGGTCATGAAAAATCGAAGCGTGTGGAAAATAGGATCCCAAATATCTCGGCAACTCATGATCCGATCGACTTCGTGCTTTATGCAAAATTTATGCTTTTTTAATGTCTTTTATATTTATTTCTTAAAATAAACAATTTCGAAAATTTTTATAGACCTTTTATCAGAACGAATAGTTCGAGAGTCCGAAAAAAAACAGTTCCGTTTAATCGAGGTTATTGAAATGAAATAGACTTCTTCCCATTATAATATACTAAGTAAATACCAAATTGCAAGTCTCTATCTCAATTTTTTCGGGAGATAGAGCGTTTACAGACACACAGATGGACGGCAAAAAATTTTTTCTAAAAATATGTTTTTCGGAATCTCCAGTGTCTGAAACGTGTAAATCCGTCATAAAAAAAAAATTTCGATTTTCAAAACGATTACAAGACTAGTTGGATGCGCCAATCCCAAAACTTTCTTCTATCTTACACAGGTTTAGCATACACTGAAAAGAATCAGCAACCATTTATATCAAGGTCTAACTGAATCTAAAGTTGGATGAAATTCCGTGCATTCGTTCTTGGGATAGAGCTATCGTAAAAATCAGGAAAAAAGTGGTATAGCAGCGCCACCTGTTGGGATATCTACACTCAAACGTAATCAGCATTTAATTATGTCAAGGTCTAACAAAATCTGAAGTTGTATGAATTTCCATGCATTCATTCTTGGGATAGAGCTATCGTAAAAATCATGAAAAAAGTGGTTTAGCAGCGCCACCTGTTGGGATATCTACACCAAAACGTAATCAGCATCTAGTTATGTCAAGGTCTAACTGAATCTGAAGTTTGATAAAAATGCGTGCATTCGTTCTTGAGATAGAGCTATTGCGGAAATCGCAAATAATGCAGCATAGCAGCGCCACTTGTTGGGCGATTTACACCCAAAACTAATCAGCGCCCATTTATATCAGGGATTCACTGGATATAAAGTTTTATTCAATTTCGTGTATTACTTCTTGAGATAGAGCGCCCCCAAAATTTTTGTCACATACAGACAGACAGACATTTTCTAAAAACGGTCAAATCGTCAGGACCTTCTAAAACGTATCAATCCGTCGAAAATTTTCATGAATCCAATACTTTCTTCTTGTAAAGATAGAAGAAAGTAAAAATATACATTTAAACATAATAACAAAGCTGAAACGTAACAAAAAAGTCTTCTCACAAAGAAACCTTCTCTCCAACTGAGGCTAATTAGCAACCGGATAGGACTCATGCTTCTGAAATTGACATAGATCGAGGAACCAGTTAGTCAGCTATTATGAAATATGCATTTTACAATTTGTTGAGCGAATTTTAATTTTTACACTTTTGGCTAAGTGCTATAATGACCTCAAAGCCATATTAATTTTTCGTCGGACGTATTAAACGCTCCGTCCAGCCCTACTTCCGTGGGTCGATGTCTTAAACTTATTGAATTTAGCTTTTAAATTTTTTCGGTGGGATCTCCCGTGATCAAGCCCACTACCGATCTTTGTCAGTAACTGAAGTAAAAGGACCTCCTATTTCGCGGTCTGCCCCGCCCACATACCCACAACCCCCCCGCAAAGAGCTATAATGATCTTGAAGCCACTGGGGTCGTCGGACGTATTTAAATGCCCCTCCCGCCCGAATCCCGAGGGTCGATGTCCTAAACTTATTGAATTTAGCTTTAAATTTTTTTCGGGGGAGGGGGATCTTCCGTAATCGGGCCAACTACCGATCTTTGTCCGTAACTCAAGTAAAAGTACCTCCTATTCCGCGAAGTAGCAACAGTCTTACAGCCTCAAATACTCCTCTGTGCGCCGCACAGTGGCACAGTGCAAGGTTTTAATAAGCTAGCGGAATCTAGTTCATTTTTCAAAAGTTATCATTTATCCACCCTATCTCTATAATAAAACCGTATGTCATGTGACTGTCCTCAACAGTTCCGGGATGCCGCTTCACTTTTTCATATGCCAGGCAGCCATTTTTATTCAAAATTATTTTTTCTAATAAAACTGCATAAAAGTTACATTTTTAGAAAGATCGTTCAAAATAAATTAATATTTGAGAGATGACTTACGTTCAATTATGTATACATTCTGCAATAACTTCAGTTTCAATTAGGTTCGCTGTTCAAATTCTCTATCCATGAAAGTAAACAACAACAACAAAAAAAAGATTCATTCGTTGTGAACGTTTAAAATATTAAACCATGAATTTTTGGACCGCTGCCTGGTGTAAAAAAAAATAATCAGCACCAGTGAGACAGTCAAAGTTTACCATAATTCTGTTCCATACAACTCAACTTCCTTCGGATCTTTTCTTGATGTAAGTTGAACTCCGTGGTTGAACTCATGTAATAATATTTAATGGATCAAATTTCGAAACAAATTGTCAGCTTTTATTTTTCGTGTGTATTAATTAGAAACGATATTTTAATTTTGAAATCAAATGTTTTGATTTATGATAATATTTCTTATTTATCTATTTTCTATTTTAAAGAAAAATGTGAACGTCATGTATTTTAAATTGGAACAGCTGTCACGGACGCACCAGGGTTGGCGGAATTTTTGTTTTGCGCCATTTTGGCGAGAAAATCCCATTTTCAGGTACCTATTAGAGATTACTAAAACAGCATATACTTTTATTTTATTATGAAATAGTTTATTTTATATTAAAAACACACACACAATGATTAATTTATTATAAAGTGGGTTAAGCGGTTTTTGTCAAGAAAGATGAAATACATAACAACAAAAAATATGCGAAATGCTACCACGATCGCAAAAGTTCTTGATTTGTCTATTAGATTTTTCCGGTTTGGCGAAGGATTAAGGAAAAAAATAAATTATGAATAAAAATAATTTGTTACAATGCTTAACATACATTTAAGGGCGACCAAACTGGTCGCCAGTGGCGGCTAGTTGACTATAATAATCTGCATGGTAAACTGACCAGTTGGACCTATTACACGAGTTATCCTAAGTTATCAATGAGGTATGTTTTTAGTGGATGCGATGAAAAATTTACAGCTGAAAATTAAAAGTACCAGAGTCCTAGTTGGCGAACTTCGATTTTTAAAGCTCATTCGATTCGTCTCATTGAGCTTAGTAATTGGATGCCTCGCATACCTGCTGTTGAGTTTTAATTATCACAGGAGGCCCCGTCAAAGTTTAAACATTTTTATTATTAAAAAACAGTTGCTGTCAAAGAAATGGGCATGATACAAGTTTAATGAAGGTATTTGCACTGCCATACATTGAGGATAAACAATTTATGACATATTGCTCTTCCCGAAGAAGTCATTAAAGCTAAAAATAATGGACCACACGAACGGGGTGGAGCACATAACCCGTATTTGATCGCTTCTTCTCGAACGCTTGTAGGGAAAATCGGGACGCTGATTAGCTGTATAAAAGAAAAACGTCATCGTGACGTCAGAAATGCTTGTGGTCCATTCTCGCAGTGAGCACAACGAGCAAAGGCTTCTAACTTCAGATGACTCGATGGTACACTCAAAACAGGTGCCTTTCCATTCTTGAATCTTATACAGCAGCAGTCTATAGTAGAGCTCCTATAATACAGACTGAATCATCCCCGCCATTTAATAACCCAAGGCGAAAAACCAGGATAAAACCAAAGAAGTTGGATTATACTAAGGATTATCCTATAAGGGCAGCTGATGTATATCCATTCTGTTGCCCAAAATAACCGCCATATTGCATGCTCAGCATTAGTTTGCTGCCAGAGCAGGTGCTTGCCGTTCCTGTCACTGTCACTCGCCGTCCACCACTCCGGTAAGCTAACCGGTTTTAGCTTGGTGTTTGGGTTATTAAATGGCGGTATGATTCAGCCTGTACTATAGGAGCTCTAGATTATACTACCCTATTTCTATGGCTAAAACCGATTAGCGTTACCGCAGTGCTGGACGGCGAGTGGTAGTGACAGGCCTTTTAAATACGGCAAACCCCAGCTCTGGCGGTAGTTTAATCCTGAGCTGGGTTACAACATGGCGGTTATTTTGGGCAACGAGAGAATACGCGTTAGCTCCCCTTATAAGGAAAGGGTATGTTTACAAACAAACAGTTTCATCAACCAATCTACCACTTCATTTTTGTCGTAGCTATTATTGCAGGAATCGTCATGGTGACGTAGGCCAATCAAATTATAGACCAGTTTAACGTAGACAAATCAAATTTCCCCATTTCATGTGTGCAGTAGGAGTCATAAAGAACAATCAGGTTTTTCTTGCTAACCAACCACAGCTGCCCTTTCCTTATAGAAGCTTTAGTCTGTAGGGGTGACATAATTGTCGTTTTCATCAGCGTAACTTTTTTCAAAACTACACTTGAACATAGGAATGAACTTAACATGACATAAGCAAATTGATAGTATGACAGTGATTAAAGCTTGATGACAGTGTTCCTTATTTTTGTTTTAATTATTTCTTTCAGAAAGACAAAAGGTCAGAAATGGATTATCATCATTGCATGGCATTGCAAATACCTTAACCCCTTGAGGGGCACCGGTATATAATATATACCACTTTTTAATATATAATTTTGCCACCAGTATTATTAAATAAAAATATTTAGTATTATTGTTTACAGATTGAGAAGGTAAAAATTCATTATTAAAATTTACTGGTGTCCAAACATCGCAAAATTTAGCATTTTTAGACCACGTGCTTGCCCTTCAAGGGGTTAATTAAACTTAGATCATGCTTATTTGTTTGACGGCGCCTGTTTTTGCAATAAACGAAACATTGAAATCTCACCCCTGCACTCTTATCATTATTGAAACTCAATAGCCGATACCGCAAACACATAGAGCGATTCGATATTAAGGAGCAACCTGATCACAAAACTGTCGTCATTTTAAAACGCGTGAAAAGAATATTTAGTAAGCGAAAAAGCCTTTCTATAAAACTCAACAAAACAACGTTTTATTCATTTTGCTTTCGTGCCGATAAAACATAGGTACAACACGCCATTTCAAACAAGCCAGAGCAGAACTACACTTACATTCATCATACATCCTAGTGAGAGGGAGGAGGCGAGAACACATTTAATCAAAATGACACAGTATAGTGCCACCCTCTCTGATCACGTTAAATAAACATTAGTATAATTTAATCAATTCGCGACAGTCGATAGGCGAGGCATCCAATTATTAAGCTCAATGAGACCAAACAAATAAGCTATAAAAATCTAAATTTGCCACCAAAGACCCTGGTCCCTTTACTTGTTAACTGTTTAGCCAATCAATGGTTTGCTTTATCTTTGACAGTTGTGGATCGGCCTGCTTCTACTACTTCTCGATCCGGAATGTCAGAAGAAGTACGAGATGAACGAGTTTCGAAAAGATCAAATCCTGAAGGTAAGTAGTTCATATGTGCCAGTCTGAACGCATTACGTTTTAAAAATATGCATTTTAACTCTCTCGTGCATGAATTACTTTTAAATGGATGAATCACATATTTTGCATTTTAAAGGGAGATCGCACTTCGTTTTCTCCAAAAAAAATTTTTTTTAGATTTTTTTACTTTTGTAGCATGTAGAGAACGTGATTGAAACGTTTTCAGGTTATTCAAATTGTTCACGAAGTTGGCAATCATTTGAACGTAACCGTGCGCATGCCAAAAAAAGCAAGCAAGTTTGTTTTTGTTTATCAGTTTTGTTACCTTTGAAAGTAACTGAGTGAGATCCCTAACAATTTTCTTGCATATGGGTTAAAATCTCATAAAGTGTAATTTGTTGGCTGCTGGTGTCTGATTTTTAAAAGGTTCATACTATGCTCAATAATTTTTAAGAACCACTGATATATTGCAGAATAATGATTAGTGGATGGGCACAAACGTTATTGAAAAAAAAATAGGATAGGGCAGTTTGTATCACACAAAACACAAAGTGTAAGGGACAGAAGTGACAGGTACAGGTATTGATATTTTTTGCAATTTTGCCACTTCACTTATAAAAAAACATTTTTTAAATGTTGTATTTCAAAGACATATCAAACCTAATTAACATATCAAACCTAATTAAATAGCTAGATACTCATTAATCTTTAAATATCAGTATTGAAATTAACATTGGGGACAGTAGTGATAAAAGTACGCTTACCTTTTCCTCATTCTTTGAAATCCAGATAATCTTCTTTAAGAACAAACAACAAGCAATGGCGACTTTTTAATAACAACATGCGCTCCGCTACTGGAAACAATACTCAAAATGACTGCATACTGCCATCGGGTGGAAATACAGTGCGTCCCAAAAAATGACTGATGGATTTTGAATGTCAATAAAATAATTTAAAAAGAAACGGAACGCGATAGAAGCGCATCGTTTGCGGCCTTATGTTTGGGAAATCAGGAAATTTTATCCCACCCATTTGCAAAGTTAATTAACATTTTCGCCAAAAGAGGACGCTTTAGGTATGCGAGAGCTCACAGAGTTCAGAGAATAAATAGAGATGATATGTTTACGTTTGGTGTGACGCTGAAAATGTAACCCTACAGAGTCTGCCCAAACAACGGGCGGCTTGCTTTGAAAACTTCTCCCTGTCCAATGAATCCAGTCTTTATTTCACGTGCAGACTCTCTCCGACCCATGAAGAAAGCCCTCGGGCCTCATGATTTGAGCGATAACCGGCTTTATATTACGAGCCGATTTCACGGTTCACTGCCTCTCTATTTATTCTCAGAACTCTGTGGCGAGATCTGCGACCTACGTTATACACGGCCCATGCATGACGTTTAAAACGTCACATGTAATGGATCATTTTCTCACGGCGATTGGTGCAAAACGGGTGGCGCGTCGCTTTGCACCATTCGCCGTATTAAAATGATCCACTCCATGTGACGTTTTAAACGTCATGCACCGGCCGTGTATAACGTGGTCACGATTGAACCCGTCACATCTCCATTCAATATTTTGCTATGCAAATGTGTTAGTGGGTGCTTTTGAAAGAGTATACACTATGGAAAATGGTTTACTCATTGGTACAGCGGATATTTATTGTTTTGGAGAACCAGCGCTATGTTGCAGCGCCACCTTTTGGTGAAAATGTTAACTAAATTTGCAAATGGATGGGATAAAATTACCTGGTTTCCCAAACATAAGGTCGCAAACGCTACATTTCTATCGCGTTCCGTTTTTTTTTATTGATTTTCAAATTTCATCAGTCATTTTTGGGACACATTGTATCAGAAAATTCATATGCCAGGACAGTGAAGGACACAACTTTAAACCCAACAGCAACAAAAACAAGAACGAAAAATCACGCGTCAAGCATAGATTATATAACACTTTCCAACGCTTCCAAAATAATTTTACAAATCATTACCGTTTAATAAGCTGAAAGATAACATCTAAGTAAACAATTTGGAAAACGTATAACCTATTTAAAAACGTAATTTCAGGAATTCCCAACATATACAATATTCGGAAAAATATCCGAATACTTTTATTCAGCCCTGTATAGGATCTATAGATTTGTATTTATACTACATAGGATGATAAATTTTAGTTTAGTTAGGAAACGCGTAGCACAGTTTACAGCCGGACAGCTTTAGTGTAGCTAGCTCTCACTCGTTTATAAAAAACATTTCGCTCCTGGGAACTTTTAGATAAATAAAACGACGAGGCTAACGAAAAAGACAGGCTACCGCGGTGCATTCCACTTATCTTTTTTTACAGAACGCTAGAGTGACGTGGAAGCTCTTTTCGCACACTTTCATGGGTGCATTCGAGCATCACGTGACTCCGGCGGTCTGTAAAAAAAGATACGCGTAAAGCACCGCGGTAGCCTTTCTTTTTCGTTAGCCTCGATAACACGACTGCTAACGTCACGTTGTCATGGCAATTGGACTAAACTCGTGTAGCTTTAAAGCATTTCCGCTCGAGTGCCTCGATATGAGAGTGGCGAGATACGGGATACAGAATTTGATGGGTTGAGAAGATTTTGGGCAAAAGTGATTCGCCAAGCGTCTGGGGGCCTCCGTGGCCGAGTGGTTAAGACACCATTCTGCTAATCGCTTGAGAGCGTAGGACTCAGGTCGGCGGGTTCGACTCCCGCCAGCTCCATAGCACACACTTTGTGGAACTCCCGGATGTAACTCTCTGGTGTTGTAAATTTCCTTGTGGGTATCTCGTCCCTGTATATTGACGATGACTTATAAGCGGGCACTTGATGTCAAGCACACAAGTCAGATGTATGTTCTCAATAAACATAAACCAAGCGTCTTGGAAAGTTTGCTATTATTGCCAAGCTAATGCTTCTGAACTTGTCTCACTCGTATAGTCAAACGCGTCCAGTCGAGTATCACCAAGTCTGGAATGTACGTTTTCATTTGCCACAGTTTGAACCAGTGTTGAATTCAGATACTTTTCTCCCGGAGGGATTTCTATGGCTCCGGGGGGGGGGGGATTGCACTTTTCCACCATTAAAAGCATAAAATCTCAAATCTTCTGGGGGGGGGGGGGAGGTCCTCCCGGGCCACCCCCTGAATTCAACACTGGTTTGAACAACGCGCCTGTCTAAGGACAGTCTGAGCATCTCTGTTTCTCCACTCTCATATATCGACGCACCCTAATTTCCGTCGGACTCTTAGGTCGCGTTCAGAGACCGAAACGCGTGTTACTAGGGCAACACTAGATACCGGGCTTGCTCATTCATTCTCCTGACGTCACAAATAGTGGCTAGCCGCGACTAGAGCTCCTATAATACAGGCTGAATCATACCGCCATTTAATGACCCAGCGGACCAAAAACCAAGCTAAAACCGGTTAGCTTACCGTACTAGTGGACGGCGAGTGACAGTAACGGGGACGGCGGTTTCCTAATGCTGAGCTAGGTCACAATATGGCGGTTATTTTGGGCAAAAGAATGGATATGCGTCAGCTCCCCTTATAGGAGCCTTAGCCGCGACCAGCGATTGATACAAAGCGACGCCCCCATAATTTTGTGCCAATCGCTGTACGTCTTTCGTCGCCGCCAGCCACCATTTGTGACGTCATGATAAAGAATGAGCAAGCCCGGTATCTAGTGTAGCCCTGGTGTTACTCATATAATTGGGGAATGACGTAATCTAATTTTCTCAGGGTAAAGTTGGGTTAAAACGGCTGTGAACGCTTTTGGGTAAAGTTATGGGCATGTTTACAATCAAACACTTCCGTCAACCAATCTACCACTGCATTTTGATTGTAGGAACATTGCAGGAACCCTAGCGACGTTGGCCAATTATATCACAGTTCTGTTAAAGGTAGACCAATCAAATGGTGAGGACTCAGGCGTACAGTAGGAGTCATTAAGAACGATAGTTAACAGTTGCAGTTAGCTAAAATGCAAACAAACAAATCAGATTTCCCAACCACATGATCGCTTTACCCAACAAAATTCTCCAGGTAATGTGGGTTACCCGAAGTCTGGGCAATTTCCGACTAACGCCCCACACAGCACGTAAGCTTAGAATAACATTGTTTCAAGGGGTTTTAAGGTTGAAACAAGGCTATAACAAGGTTTTGAAAAGGGTTTGTGCTATCTGGGGCTACGGGTAACCCGCAAAAAGTCACGTGATATTGGTCTCTGAACGCTTCGGGTTACCCACGTGTTACCCTATGTAACTCGGGGTTTCGGTCCGTGAACCTTACAGATCTGTCCTCATTCAGATCGATCCCAAAGGAAACTTTTTTTCTTTTAAAATCTTTATGCGCCGATTGCTTTGTGTTTGTATTCAAAATTGGGTGCAAATACGAATTAAATAAATAGAATAAAAGAAAGAAAGAAACAGAATTTGAATATTTAAGTAAAATATTTTCATTAAAATAGTAGATGAGGAGGCACTTCACTCTACTTCATTGGACGGGCCGCCACTGGTTTGAACGCTATCGTGTTCACTCTCGCACACACTTACATTATCACAAAATTACTAAAAGTGAGCTGTGGGCGCCTAAAAACACTAGGAAATTCCAAACATATACAAACATACAAAAGAAATCATTTTAAAAACAGCAAAAACGGATTTATTGAATCTCAAAATGTAAAGATATACCAAAATTTCCACAATCGGGTTTTATCATTACTCTATATCTGACTGGAAAGTAAAAAGAGGGAGAACTCACTCGCAAGAAATAAAATTAACTTCCTAATATATTTTCTGTGTATAATCGTGGTCAATCTGTTCTTTTGCAGCTGAGATCGAAGATAAACGAGGTACTGATGGATCAAATACCGGAATTGAACGAAATGGCGCGGTGGCTAGAACACCTCAACCTGTTCGACCCATCCAGGCCCAAATCGGAGCTCATCATGGAACAAGTAAGTGTATATATATATACAGTGGTTTCAAGCAAGGGCGATGCTTAGACCGGGCAGCTGCCCAGTTAAGCTCACCAATATTTCGACCGAGTTTGTTGCCCAGCTTGGCCCTCCATCTTGTTTCAGAATGGCGGCCACTCAAAGATAAAAAAATAATAATAAAAAATTGGAAATTCAAATTTATATTTTGTTTAAGCGTTAAAGCTTGATACAAGGATTCCGGAGCACCTTCTGTTTTGCCTCTATCTAAAAAAATGGCTGAGATAGAGCAGTTTGAAATTCTAGGGTGGCTGACATTTTGAAACAAGACAGCAGATTACAAAAAAAATAGGAATTAATTTATGAGTTTTAGGGACCGTGATTTCTCGCAAATTATTATCTTTCACTGTTGTAATCATTTTCCCGATCATACTCATAAAACTATATTCATATCCTTTAGCGTCAAATTCTCGCCAAACTTGGCGACACTTGGAGAAATATCGCCAAATTTGGCGACTAAAATATGTTTCCATAAATTAAGCCAACTTGGCTACAGGTCACTAAGTTGGCGAATTTCTTAATCAAATTCAGTAGTCTTCTGTAATCGGGTTCTTCGCATTTTAGCTTGGTGTTTTTGAGTAACATTACTTAAAGTTTTAAAACGAAGATGTAGGAAATCAACCTTTTCCTCCCGGTACAGGCCGGAAGTGAAGGAGGAGTTCGTGCAACGCAAAAAGTCCCAAAAGTTAATAGTTCTTGGAAAAAGATAAGATAAAACTTACCTTTTCTGAAGGTGTTCTCACCGCTTAATCCTTTGGTATATCCATATATTATTGGTATCTATATGTGAAGTCGTTCGCACTGCATATATCACCTTTTTGCTGAAGACTAATTTATATATTAGTTGGAGACTAAATAAATGCACACATCTTTCTCAATCTTGATTATATATATATATTAAGTATTTTAGGGCATTTGGACGTTACAAGAATTAACATTTACATTTAGTTTTAGATGATAAAGCATTATATTATTTTGTTGACATCTTTGAGCTTATTCGCTCTACGTGTTACATGCTTTACATTTTGATACAGGACTAAAGAATTAAAGTCATAAAAGCAGAGTTCAGAGTTTTTCATTACGTCATTCTTACGACAGTGGAAATTCCATATGCTGCAAGGTTTCTGCGTAAGAACGTAATCGGACTAATAATGATTTTACTTCCTGCTATAATTATTGTTCCAATGTCTTTAACATATTTCATAGTTCATCAATTTAGAAAAGCTTTTGATCATTTACTTGAAGTTGAGTGGCCATAAATCTTATTTTGTAATTCACTATGCGTTGAAAGAATTGTTGATTACTTGACGCTATATCTTCTCTTTATAGACGATCAAGGTCTTTTTATTTTTTCCCATTGCAAGAGGAAATGAAAAGTAGGTTTTTTCTGTTTCATTTCTCGGATGAGGTTAATATTTACAATAAGAAGAACTTTTATTTCTGTGTAATCTTTTTAAAGGATATCTCTCTGTCCCTTTTTTAGTTGTCAAAATAATTACTTAATTTTACTTTTTTAAATAGTACTTTTTTAATACTTTGATTTGTAAAATTAGTTTGGAAGCGTTAGAAAGTGTTACATAATCTATGCTTGACGCATGATTTTTCGTTCTTGTTGTAAAATTGACATGGGTATTGCTTCCCATGCCTCTTTAAAAACTTTCCCAATGTCCAACATTCGTGGTGATTTTGCGCTTTGAAAGAGCTCTTATCAGCAGACCAAAGGCACATATTATTTAAGTATGTGACTATGTGAGTGTATTGTCTTTGAACAGTTCTGATATTTTGTGTGGAACCCTTTGTTTGCGAATAAACTCGCATAGGACCCATTATTTTTTTTTAAATCCGTTCTGAAATTCCAGAATTAACCCCTTCAAAAAGAACAAATGTTGCTCTTTTATAATATTAGTATAGATAACGACTTCAGTTCAAACTCGGATATTTTTAGAGAACTTTAACAGTAATAAATATATTTTAACGAAATCTTCATCCGATTTACATCTTACTTATGCGAAATTCGATGTCATGTAAAGTACTGGAAGGGCACAGTAATTGAGTCTACAATACCGTGTTTAATATCAAGTATATTCCAAAACATCGATTACCTAATTGAGTTGTTACATTTGGCAAAAAGCAAGGCAAGTAAGTCTGTTGAAAATTTTGTTAAAATGGCAATAAGCCGTAAGTGATACGTCAGGTGATTTCTTAGGAATATATTGAAAGGTATAAATGCAATACCTGTGTATTGAGTTTTTATATTTTACGAATGAATATACAGCGGTAATTTTTGAAGCGATGAGCGATGGCTTTGCTTTCGTGCAGTTTCACTCTTTGAAAGTCGTTGAAATAAAGAACAAGACCGAAAAATCATGCGTCAAGCATAGATTATGTAACACTTTCCAACATTTCCAAACTAATTTCAGAAAACTTTACCGTTTAATAAGCTAAAAGAGGATGTTTAAGTCAACAATTTGGAGAACGCATAACACATTTAAAAATCCAATTTCAGGAATGACCTGCAACATTCAGAAAAATATCCAAATTCTTTTGTGCAGCCCTGTATAGATTAGTATATAATACTACATAGAATGCTAGAATTGAGTTCAGTTAGGAAACGCATACCAATTTCCCCCAATAAACGGAAATGTGTCGAGATGTTTTGTGCTGCCCTGTATAGGATCTAGAGAATTTATACATACCAATTAATATTTAAAAAAAGTGAGTTAAATTTAAAAACGCGTATCGCAACTGAAAACGCATTTCAGCAATTATTATTAACGTTATACAGTACTTTAACCGAATTATTTCGTGTGTCCCTGTAAATGAACGATGAATGCTATACACACAATATTCTAGAGTAAGCCTGTCGTAATGCATCTCAGCGGTATATATCCATTTCAATATGTTTGAAATAGTGAAATATTATTAAAAACAACAGCAAACAAGTTTTTTCCATAGACCGTGATGTAACGGAATTCTTTTGATCGTCCCTGTAAAGGAACTAACTGTAAGTGCTATCCACACCCTATTCTATCCTAAGCCTCTCGTAGTGCATTTCAGTGATATATATCCATTTCAATAGGTTTGGAATTGTGTAACATCATTAAAATAAATCGCAAATAATTTTCCCCATAGACCGTCATATGTAACGGAATTCTTTTGGGTGGCCCTGTAAAGAAACTAGAAGTGCTACGCACTTCATTTTCAATACCGAACAGGCAATAGTAAACTTCCAATTGCATGACAATTCGACTATATTTATGTGAGTTAGAGCACGGACAGAGAGACAAAACCGAATTCATAAACACTTTTCAACTAGGTTGGAAAGTGTTAAAAAGTAGATTTTTTTCTGTAAATATCGGACGTAACACATTCTCTTAATGGTATGATGAATTGATTGTAACACTTTTGTCCAAGCTCCTTATTTTTATTGTCCTCTTTTAATAGAAATTTGCGACAGTCATTACAGCTTTGAAACGGAGTCTTTTTTTTAATTTTATTTTTAACACTTTCCAACATAGTTGAAAAGTGTTTATGAATTCGATTTTGTCTGTCTGTCTGTCTGTCCGTGCTCTAACTCGCGTAAATATACTCGGATCGCCATGCAATTGATATATGTTATTGAGGCTTACTGTGGCATGTTCGGTATTGAATATGAAGTGTGTAGCACTTATAGTTTTTTTACAGGGACATTCAAAAGAATTCCGTTGCATTGCGGTCTACGGGGAAAAATCATTTGAGGTTTATTTTAATGATCTTACTGAAGGAGGAGGTCGATCAAGCGCGGATGGTGTCTCAAGAAGATTAAAAAGGATAGGATAAAATTCTCTTACCTTTTCTGAAGGTGCATCTCACTTCGACGAGTTAATCCAGGAAAAAGTAATCCAGGGATTAAATCCAAGGTGTTAGTAAATTGATCATGCAGAACACATCACTGTTGTTATTAACATCACTATGACACTGAAAAACTAATTATTTAATTAGATGAGTCAGAGTAAATAGACTGGTTGTTCCATTTAAGATACTATAATTGATCACAAAACATTACATTAACGTTAGAGCTTACATTTAAACATTAATAGCGGTTATTTCACATTATAATGGAGCTAGCATCTGCTCCTGTTTACGCGGTTACATTTTGGTAGAGGACTGAAGAAGTTAAAGTCAAAAATAATAAGTTCAGAGTTCATTACATCATTGGAAATTACACATACGTCAGTGGAACATACACATTGCAGGGTTTCAGCGTAAGAACGCAATTGGAATAGTAAAGTTTATAATTATTGTTCTAATGTCTTTAATCTATTTCATATAATAACAGTTTATCAATTTAGAAGAGCTTTTGAACATTTATTTGAAGATGAGTGGTCATAAATATCACTCTGCAACTCATTATGCGTTGAAAGAAATGTTGATGCTATTTCTTTTTCTTTATCAAGGTCGTTCCTTCTTTCCCCTTTACAAAAGGAAATGAAAGAGTGGTTTTTCTGTAAATAAATTTCTCGGATGAGGTTAATATTTATAACACTTACACCATTACAAACATATTGAAAATGATCTATATCACTGTGGTGCACTACAAGAGGTTTACTATAAAATAGGATGTGCATAGCACTTATAGTTCATTGACAGGGACACACAAAAGAATTCGGTTAAAATATTGCTTATTAATAATAATTCATGAAATTGGATTTTTAAATATGTTATGCGTTTTCAGAATTGTTTAGTTAGATATCATCTTACACCTTATGGTAAAGATTTGCAAAGTTATTTTGGAAGTGTTGGAAAGTGTTCCATAATCTATGCTGGAAGCATGATTTTTCGTTTTTGTTTTTTCCCATTTAGAGTTATTACTATGTATAAGTGCTGATTTTCGGGATAGCCCTTTTCGATTAATAGTGATGTTTATTTTGCACTTAGAAATGTTCATATTAGGCGCTTTACAATCATTTTAAACTTCTAAATAAAAATATTTCTCTTCTAAAAAAAAAAAAAAAAAAAAAAAGTATACTCTGATTCACAGTTTTTTTGCATGCCCCATTTTGAAAGAAGTTTAAATTTGAAAGTATCAGACTTAAGTATCAGAAAGTATCATACGAATTACAAATAATAAGTTGTTACCAGAATTTTTTCTTCCAAGATAATTCAATTTTTAAATCCCTTATGAAACTCGTCTAAAAAATGTCCGAGTAGCCTCTGTATGCTTTTTAATGTAGTCGAATTCCCGTAAATCTACTGTTAAATACACGAATGCACTATGCACCCATACGTTTAACATTAGTGAGGAGAATTGGGTAGTTGTCTGAACAACAGCCTTAGCCAAGGTCAGTCGGTCAGTGTCTAGGCATTTGTAAAGCTGGCGACAGGGGGTCGGAAGTAATGCGCTAAAAGTAGCGAAACTGCAGTAGTCGCAACTTTTTACAGTAGTTTGTAGTGTAGCGCGCCAAATATAGTGTAGCGAGTACTACGATACAAAAAAACAGTAGTTTGTAGCGAGGACCGACGTTACTTTTAACGCTACTTGAGGGAGGAAAATGTGCCATTCTGCAAATGACATGACCAAAACTTGCTTCTTTTGTGCAAAATGAATTCTGTTTCACAACTTGCCAATCTCAGCTGCAGTGTATAGTATAAGATGAAGTCATAGATTTTTTTCCATTGACACTTGCTGCTAAAATCAAGTACTAACCTATCAAAGGAATTAATTTTCTTGCTGCCAACATTTGTCTATTGACTCGTTATTAGATCATCATGTTTCAACGCCGAGTTTCTTATTTTTGGAATTACCTTATTTATGGATTTATTCATTGTATGCATTTAGACTTGTTTTCCCATAATTTTCTAGATTATAACATCTCTCTTAATTTTGCTACGAAATTTGTAATGCGTGTATAAACTAACATTTTGGAGACAAACACAAAACATATTCTTGTATGTTATCTTTCTTTAAAAAAATTTTCCCTCGGTTATGTCGCATTCATGTAATTCTATCCCATCAGCCGCGATATAATGAGGCGTTATTACTGAGTCCGTGTATTCGATTTTTAGTGTAAAATGAAGCCTTTGACAAAATCTGAAAGTAGCGAAGTAGTGACTATTTTTGAAAAGTAGTTTGTACGCTATTTTTAAAAACAAATAGTTGCAGTTAACTACATTTTCGATAAAGTAGTTGTAGTTCGCTACAATAAACAAGAATGAAAAATCATGCGTCAAGCATAGATTATGTAACACTTTCCAACGCTTCCAAAATAATTTTACCAATCATGACCGTTTAATATGCTGAAAGATAACATCTAAGTAAACAATTTGGAAAACGCATAACCTACTTAAAAACGTAATTTCAGGAATTTCCAACCTATACAATATTCGGAAAATTATCCGAATACTTTTATTCAGCCCTGTATAGGATCTATAGATTTGTATAGATACTACATAGGATGCTAAATTTTAGTTCAGTTAAGAAACGCGTAGCACAGTTTAAAATTCTATTTCTGGAGTTTCTGTCCATAAACGGAAACGTGTTCGCGAACTTTTGTGCTGCCCTGTATATGAAATACAGAATTTATACACACCCAGTAATAGACAAAAAGTGAGTTCAATTTAAAATCGCGATCAGCAACTTAAAACGCACTTCCCGGAATTATTGTTAACAGACAGTAGAGAATTCTTTTGTGTGTCCCTGTAAATGAACGATGACTGCTATACACACACTATTCTGTAGTAAGCCTCTTGTAATGGTCCTTAGTGATCTATATCAATTTCAATGCGTTAAATTAATATTAAAATAGTGAAACATTATTTAATTAAACCGCAAACGATTTTTCTCCCTAGACGTAATGTAACAGAATTCCATGTAAAGTAACTCCATGTTAAGCACCTTAGTGATATATATCCATTACAATGTATTTGAAATTGTGTAACATCATTAAAAATGAACCGAAAATGATTTTTCCCCATAGACCGTCATGTAACGGAATTCTTTTGAGTGTCCCTGTAAAAAAAACTATAAGTGCTACACACTTCAGTTGAAATAGGGAACATGCTATAGATAATGACAATAGCATATAAAAATTTCAGGGCAATCCGAGCCTATTTACGGGAGTTAGACCACGGATAGACGGCAGACGGCCAGACAAACCGAAGTCATAAACACTTTTCAACTAGGTTGGAAAGTGTTAAAAAGTAAGTTTTTCCGACCCTTGGCTGGCGAAGAAATGTATCACCACCTGCTTCACCGAAACATCATAGTCATCGGACATCTGCTTTCCGAGGGTGAAAACCATATTTCGAATTTTATATTGGATTGGGTGTGATGAGTCATCCCCTCATCGAAATTTCCCATGGGTCACAGTGTATAAAGGTTTCATATAAAACTAGCTGACCCGCCCGGCGTGACTGTCATTGAAAAATATAACAGTGGAGTATGTGGGACTTCATTAAAACAAGTAATATAAAAAAAAAAAAAAAAAAGTCAATTCCTACTTAGGTCAAAAAGAAATTTTTTTTCCAGCAATCTACACGCTTCGCCACTGACTGTATTTATTTCTAAATTTATATCCCGCTACATATCTTATATAAGATAAATTTATTTTCGAGAACGGGAGAATTTCCTTCCGTTCCAGGCGAGGCTCGATCCTGGGACGGTGTGGTGACGAGCTCAGAGCTCAACCGACTGCGCTATCAAGACTTGTGAGTGGGTGCTTTTAAATGGAACTCATGTCTGAAATAAGTCGGCTGTGTGTTGATATTTTTTCTCCCAGATAGAAATAAAAATTAAATTTAATTAATTAAATTTAATGAATTCATATTTGAAAAAACTGTATTAACAACCAGTGTGATCCACTACAAGTTTAAAAAATGTATTTGAACTTGAGTGGAGGAATAAAAAGTATTTTAATAAAGGTTGAAAATTTGAACAGGATATATAAATATATAGAGAGAGAGTGTGAACTAATAGAACTAATAATAGGAATTGAAGAAAAAGACTGAATAATATTTATTTATACTAAAAACTTGTAAAAAAATTAAATAAGAGCTAAAATTTCAAAAGTGTAACAGTTATGTTTAAAAAATGAAACGGTCAGGGAAAATTATGACACTTACTTTTACAGAATGAAAAGGTCAGGGAAGTTCTTACGGTTGAACACAACAAATATTTTATCAAATCGGGAGTAATCATCGATAAGGAAGACCATAAAAAATTACTTTAACATCATGACAACATTTTGTAAACTTCTTGCTGCTGTTTAATTCACATTTCCAATACAGTGCTTGGCCGAAATTGCACGTTTCACTCAATGTCCCATAGTCATGCCACGGTACGTTTAAATCAGTAATTTGGATTTCAGAAGCAACGCGTTCCTGCATGCGAGGGTTATTAAGCTTATTTTGGCGATCGTTTATGCTCTGTATTTGACGGATTTCTCAATCCAATCTATTTCGATAGTCAGCTTCTTCTTCACTTTCAAGCATTCGCCGAGATCTTTTACGGAATTGTAGCGAAAGAGCGAAACGTAAATAAACCCGATTTACCTCGGCCTAAATCCTGCCAAAGGCCTTTTACACAATAACCAATGAGATGCGTTTCATTCGGGCGTTGCCATTCAACAATTAACAAATAATCGCGATTTTTGTGCGACGTACGATAGCGTAATATGTATCTCATCAAAAAGTCACCTGTAAAAAAAGCAGCCAAGTCTCGTAACTCATTTACCGTAAAAAGTACTGAGATCGTATAAAGCCAAGTTTAACTATCTTATTAACTCTGAAATTTTCATTCACAAATCACTCCTAGTCTCTACATCTTTAGTTAATTATTATTTTGTGACTTGGCAATTACGTAGCACAAGAATGTGTTGTATATAGTTAGTCTTAATCAAATAATACTATAACATATTAAAGTGTAATAACTTCCCTGTGCGTATATAATTTGCTTTAGTTAAAATCCTATCCCATGACATAGTAAGGTGTAATAACTTTCCTGTGCTGTGTAATTGCCAAGTCACAAAATAATAATTAACTAAAGATGTAGAGACTAGGAGTGATTTGTGAATGAAAATTTCAGAGTTAATAAGATAGTTAAACTTGGCTTTATACGATCTCAGTACTTTTTACGGTAAATGAGTTACGAGACTTGGCTGCTTTTTTTACAGGTGACTTTTTGATGAGATTTCACTTCTTTTTGTAAGTAATCCTGCTTTTCTTGATTTTGGGTTCTTTTTGGAGATCATCCACTGATTTTCGCTAAGCCCACACTCTGTCCCTATTATTTACAGGTATCAAAAATTTGAAGCTTTAGTTTCGTTTGCAAAGTACTGTAGATAAAAAGAGATTTCAGGTTCCTAGGCAAGCCCTAAGTTATGGGAGGGGGAGTGTCAAAAGTACTCTCAATTGCTTCCAGGATAGGTGCTATCCATCTGAGATATTACTCGCAGCCCTAGATACTTGATATTTAACATAAAAGAACTTTTTAGTATAAAAAGAAAGCCAAAATTAAAATTTCCGGAAATTTCCAATAAATCAAACTATATTCCTTTTTTCGATGTTTTTTTTACGTTTTTTTTTTAGTCTTTTTTTATTATTTACGGATTTTTTAATTTTTCCTTACTTTGTGTACTAAACCCTGCCTTTCTGCCAAATGTCAAGCTTCTAGGACAATAAAATCGAATTATTTTCAAATTTTCGACTTTTTATAAATTTATTGATTTTTCGATTTTAATTCTAAGTTACCTGATTGTCATGCCAATATAGTAATTATTTGATCCGTCTTCTTAGGATCATTTAGGTTCAATTTAGAGATAAATCAAGTGAATCTTAGAGTCACCATGATTTTATTTAGAAAGGACTATCAAGCCATAACGAGCCAGTAATATCGGGGGGGGGGGGGGGGGGGGGGGAGCTGTGAAAATTTTTGTGGGGCTAACATCATTTAACAATCCATATTTCATACGTGAAGTAAATAGAGTACAACCTGTGAAAAAAAACAAACCTGTCTATAAAGAAATCGCCTATATCGTAGCCAGTCTATAGCGGAACTTTTCTATAACGAAATTCGTAAACGAAAGAAAAGAAAACCATAATCCGGGAGAAATAACATAAAACAATTAGGGGCGTTGTACTAGCTAATAGGACAATTAACTTAAAACTAATGTTTCTAGCAGTACAAAATCAAATTGTTTTCGAATTTTCGATTTCTTAAAGATATTTCGATTTTTCGATTTTATTTTCGAATTTAACGAATATTTTAATTGTTCCTTTTATTGAATAGTAAATACTACCTTTAGACCAAGTTTTAAGTTTCTAAGACTACAAGATAAAATTATTTTCAATTTTTTATTTTTTCGAATTTTTGTTTTATAATTTTCTGGATTTTTTAATTTTTTCTTATTTTGTATCTTTATTACAAATTTCAAGTTTCTAGCGCTACAAAATCGAATTATTTTGAAATTTCCGATTATTTTCGAGTTTTTTATTCTATTTTCGAATTTATTGTGATTTAATGTTTCCTTTTTCTCTATCCTAAACAATAAGTTTTCGCCGAATTTTAAGTTCTAAAGCTACAAAATCGAATTTTTTTTCAATTTTTCTAATTTTTTTTTTCGAATTTTACAGATTTTTTATTTATTTCTTTTTTTGTATCCTAAATACTACCTTTAATCCAAATTTTAAGTTTCTAGCTTTACAAAATCGAATTATTTTTAAATTTTCGTTTTTTTTTCGATTTTTTTATTTTATTTTCAATTTTTGTTGTGTTTTTAATTTTTTCTTTTTCTGAATCCTAAACACTATCTTTACAGCAAATTTTCAGTTTCTAAGACTACGAGATCATATTATTTTCAATTTATCTCCTTTTCTTTCTTTCTTTCTATTATTTATTTATTTATTTTATTTTTTTAAATTTTCGATTTTTTTTTTTGAATTATCCATATTTTTTAATGTTTCCTTATTTAGTATCTTAAATATTACCTTTATTCCAAATTTCAAGTTTCTAGCGCTATGAAATCAAATTATTTTCAAAATTTCCTTATTTTTCGATTTTTTCGATTTTTTGATTTTATTTTCGAATTTTATTGCGTTTTTTATTTTAACTTATTCTGAATCCTAAACACTATCTTTAATGCGAATTTTAAGCTTCTAAGGCTAAACAATCAAATTTTTTTTCGATTTTTTTATTTTATTTTCAATTTTTGTTGTGTTTTTAATTTTTCTTTTTCTGAATCCTAAACACTACCTTTACACCAAATATTCAGTTTCTAAGACTACGAGATCGTATTATTTTCAATTTCTCTCTTTTTCTTTCTTTCTTTCTATTTTGTTTTTTTAAATTTTCGATTTTTTTTTTTAATTATCCATATTTTTTAATGTTTCCTTATTTAGTATCTTAAATATTACCTTTATTCCAAATTTCAAGTTTCTAGCGCTATATGAAATCGAATTATTTTCAAAATTTCCTTATTTTTCGATTTTTTTATTTTATTTTCCAATTTTATTGCGTTTTTATTTTAACTTATTCTGAATCCTAAACACTATCTTTACCGCGAATTTTAAGTTTCTAAGGCTAAAAGATCAAATTATTCTATTTTTTTTTTTTAATTTTTTCGAATTTTTCGAATTTTTGATTTTTTTTTTTCGAATTTTCTGGATTTCTTAATTTTTCCTTATTTTGCATCCTAAATACTACCTTTATTCCGAATTCCAAGTTTCTAGCGCAACAAAATTGAATTATTTGAAATTTTTCGATTTTTATCGATTTTTCGATTTTATTTTTAAAAAAAATTTGTGTTTTTGACGTTTTATTTTTCTGAATTCTAAACACTACCTTCAAACCAAATTTTAAGTTTTTAAGACTACAAGATCGTGTTATTTTCAATTTTCAATTTTGTTCGATTTTTTTGAATTTTCGAATTTTTTTTTTTTCCGGATTTTATAATTTTTTCTTTCTTTGTATCCGAAACACTAGCTTTATTCCAAATTTTAAGTTTCTGTGGCTGCGGGATCTACCCATTCTTTTTGATGACGCGAGATGGAGTGAGTGTGTGAGTGACAAAAAATCGAAACTTTGAGTTCATATATCGTCTGCACTAATTTATGGGTATTTTTTTAATTATCCATATTTTTTAATTTTTCCTTATTTAGTATCTTAAATATTACCTTTATTCCAAATTTCAAGTTTCTAGCGCTATAAAATCGAATTATTTTCAAATTTTCCTTATTTTTCGATTTTTTCGATTTTTTGATTTTATTTTCGAATTTTATTGCGTTTTTTATTTTAACTTATTCTGAATCCTAAACACTATCTTTAATGCGAATTTTAAGCTTCTAAGGCTAAACAATCAAATTATTTTAATTATTTTAATTTTTTTGCGAATTTTTCGAATTTTTGAATTTTTTTTTCGAATTTTCCGGAATTTTTAATTTTTCCTTATTTTGCATCCTAAATACTTCCTTTATTCCGAGTTCCAAGTTTCTAGCGCAACAAAATCGGATTATTTGAAAATTTTCGATTTTTTTCGATTTTTCGATTTTTTCAATTTTGCTTTCGATTTTTTTTGTGTTTTTGATGTTTTCTTTTTCTGGATACTAAACACTACCTTCACACCGAATCTTAAGTTTCTAAGACTACAAGATCGTATTATTTTCAATTTTCAATTTTGATGAAATTTGCTGAATTTTCGAATGTTTTTTTTTTTCGAATTTTCCGTATTTTATAATTTTTCCTTTCTTTGTATCCTAAACATTACCGTTTTTCCAAATGTCAAATTTCTAGGACTACGGGATCTACCTAATCTTTTTGATGACGCGTGAACGAGTGAGTGAGTGACAAAAAATCGAATGTTTGAGTTCATATATCGTCTGAACTAGAAAAGACAGAAAGTTGTAATTTAAAATTTTGGTCCTGTGTGCCAAATACTCTAGAAAAACGAAGTTTCAAATTTTTTGAATACTCCAGCGCGGAGATATGGGGGGGGGGGGGTCAAAAGTGCCCTGAGTTGCTTCCAGTAAAGTATGCTTACGGATGTCCTCTCTCGACTTGGCGGAGGCACTGCCGTGCCTCCAGATTATATAATTGCACGGTCTAATGAAGTTATTATTTGAAACGATATCATTTAATTTTTCACATACTGATTAAAACTACGCACGTTATTTTTTATTTGTACTTGGATGTTTATTTCCATATTTGTAACCATGGAGTACATCGAGCCACAATTTTCATAAATTAAATTATGTTTATCGTTTACACATTGTATTTTTACGTGTTACAAACTCTATGGTTTTTCGGTACTTCTCTATTATCCCGTCGACCACTTTTCATAACAAAAAGCTATCGCCAAACTGTAACGCCAAATAAACGGGAGAACTTTGCCATTATAGTATCAAAATAAATAAATAAATATAATGTAAGAATTTAAGGACACAATTGTTATTTTAATTAAGGAAATAACTAATAAATCAGTAAAACATAATGAAAAATACACGCAAATGTCGAATTAAAAAGCACTTGATGAAATAACAAACACGTGTAATGCTTCTGACATCAAGTAAATGGGACTGCATTTTTGGCGTTTAATCTTACAGTTTGGCGATGTTTTTTGTTATGAAAAGTGGTCGACGGGATAATAGAGAAGTACCGGTTTTTCTTATAATACATGGTTTGTATAGATTCGAGGGGAAAATTATATTACTTTCATAAAAATGTATTTGGATGGTTTCTTGTTAATACAATCTTGCCAAGGCTGTGGTTTTCCTATTAGACTTAATGTTATCTATATGCTCCATTTTTCTGCAACTAAATTTCCTCATGCCAATATAGTAATTCATTGATCCGTTTTCTTAGGATCGTTTATGTTCAATTTAGAGATAAATCAAGAGAATCTTAGAATCACCATGATTTTATTTAGAAAGGACTATCAAGCCATAACCAACCAGTAATGTCGGGAGGGAGGGAGAGATGTGAAAATTTTTGTGCGACCAACATCTTTTAACAACAAATATTTCATATATAAATTAAATAGAGTAAAGCCTGTGAAAGAAAATGAACCTGTCTATAAAAAAAAGGTCTATAACGTAGCCAGTCTATAGCGGAACTTTTGTATTACAAAATTCGTAAACAAAAGAAAAGAAAAGCATAATCCGGCGAAAATAACACAAAACAATAACGGAAGGTGTACTAGCTAATAGGACAATTATCTTAAAATCTATCTAAAACAAACTATCCCCATCCTGTGGGATTTGTTTTTCAATGTTTTACTTTATTTAATGCAAAACATAGATTGCATCCGACAACTCATACAAAAGGCCTCCGGTCTGTACCGGCAGGAAAAGGTAGCTTTCCTATATCTTCGTTTTAAAATTTTAGCTAATCTTACTCGAAAACAGCAAGTTAAAATGCAAAGAAACCGTTTACAAAAGATTCGTTTACACTGAATTTGAATAAGAAATTCGCCAAATTATTGAGCTATAGCCAAGTTGGCTTCATTTATGAAGACTTATTTTTGTCGCCAAATTTGGCGAGATTTCGCCAATTGTCGCCAAGTTTGGCGAGAATTTGGCGCTAATGGATATGAATATATAGTTTTATGCGTATGATTGGGAAAATGATTACAACAATGAAAGAAAATAATTTGCGAGAAATCGCGTTCACTAAAACTTATAAATTTATATTAAAATCATTAAAATTAAAGACATTACAATACACTTTCATAAAACATTAAAAACATATTAAAATTGGACGTTTCGGATTTACATGGAAAATCCCTCTTCAACAACAACATTTCACTTAGCGTAAATCATAGTTCAAAAATATCAACAAATAGAAAATGCAACGTATCAAAATTTCGAAGTCAAAGTTACAGTTATAATGACACGGAGTATTCATTCGGGATTGCACCTGCTTGACCATTATTGACCATAAATTTATCGTTGTTTTTTTGTAATGTGCTGTTTTGTTTCAAAATGTCAGCCACCCTAGAATTTTAAACTGCTCTATCTCAGCCAATTTTTAAGATAGAGGTAAAACAAAAAATGCTCTGGAATCCTTGTATCAAGTCCTAACACCTAATTAAAAAATAAACTTGATTTTTTAACTTTTTTGTATATTTATTTTAGTTTTAAAATTTTCCGTGGCCGCCATCTTGAAACAAGATGGCGGACCAAGCTGGCCAACGAACTCGGTCGAGGCATTGGTGAGCTTAATACACACAATTAGTTTCGTCCAAATTAATTTATAAATACGAGCGTTATCGTATCAAATTATTTTCATTTTTTCAATTTTTTTCGAATTTTTTTATTTTTTTTTTCGAATTTTCTGGATTTTTTTAATTTTCCTTTTTCTGTATCCTAAATACTACCTTTATTCCTAATTTGAATTTTCTAGCGCAACAAAATCGGATTGTCTTCAAATTTTCGGTTTTTTTCAATTTCTTCGATTTTTTTCAATTTTGCTTTCGATTTTTTTGGTGTTTTTGATGTTTTCTTTTTCTGGATGTTAAACACTACCTTCACACCAAATCTTAAGTTTCCAAGACTACAAGATCGTATTATTTTCAATTTTCAATTTTGATGGAATTTGTTGAATTTTCGAATGTTTTTTTTTCGAATTTTCTGGATTTTATAATTTTTCCTTTCTTTGTATCCTAAACACTACCTTTTTTCCAAATGTCAAGTTTCTGGGGCTACGGGATCTACCCAATCTTTTTGATGACGCGTGAACGAGTGAGTAAGAAGTGACAAAAAATCGAATGTTTGAGTTCATATATCGCCTGAACTAGAAAAGACAGAAAGTTGTAATTTTAAATTTTGGTCCTGTGGGCCAAATACTCTCTATAATTGAAGTTTAAAATTTTTGGGATACTCCAGCGCGGAGATATGGGGGGGTCAAAAGTGCCCTGAGTTGCTTCCAGAAAAGTATGCTTACGGCTGTCCTCTCAAGACTTGGCGGAGGCACTGCCGTGCCTCCAGATATAGATATTTTTATTTATGTATCAAAATTGTAAGTGTTTTATGTCATCTTTTTCTTTCTAGTATGATTAGCTTTTTCGGCCTACTAGCTATTATTCGAAATTGATAGCGTTATTTCATTTATTCTGGCACATTAAATTAACTTATGCAAACATTTTGAGACACGAATTGTGGTCAATGAAACAGCTGCAGTTTCAACTTCTCCAGCCAATATTGTATTAATATCATTATGTGCACAGACGGTTATCCAGTTGCAGAGGTTTCGCTGTCAGGTTGAACAGTATTCTTTAAGAGGCCTTTTATTTCAGTTAATACTTTATTTTTTTCCCCCCATTCCCAAACAGATTCCTGAAATATGGGAAAGTCTGAGAGAATGCAATCGGGGCAAGTGGAGCGACCTCGCCCGAAACCAAGGCCTGCGGGTATTCACGATGTCTCCGTCTCAACTCAAGGAATTCTGCATGAGGTATGTATGAATTCTGCATGCGAAATCCTTTTCTTTACAAATCTTGAGGCAGACTCAGGGCTGTACACACTTGATAAAATGTGGTAGCCAGCGAAAAATTCTAATCATCAGTAAAAATTATTTACCCCAAATTCTTCCCCCGTCATTGATTAACTTAAAACACAAACGTGTTTTATGAATTAATTGAGAAAAAGTTATAACAAGCATGGTTTAGAATACCAAACTACATTAGTATTAGGTTATATTCTGGAAATTTTAATTAAGTTTTAAATGAATTGCTTATATTCACTTATGTGTTATTATCCTTTAAAATGAATGTGTGTAATAAATGAATGTGTCTTTTATCAGCTTTAATTTTGAGCACAACATTTTGATTTGATGCTTAAAAAAACAAAAACAAATGTATTTTTTAGCATTGTATACCATTTTAGATGCCACAGAGGCTGGTTTGACACTATTTTGTACTTTTTTTTAAACTGAACCCCACCCCTCCACCACATTCTAATCACGTGACATGGCAGTTGTCTAGAGCGGAAAACAATGGCGTTTTCTGTGCACGAGATGAAAAATGCCTTTTAAACTTGGTTTCTCCATTGAAAGTACGAGAGACGAGGAAGAACACTACTTTGCGCGCACGAGTAGGGGTTGTTTCGCCGTATTCTCGTAGTTCAGTGGTTTCTTAATTATTCTAGAATTCGACAACGCTAATCTTAACTTAATAATTGGCACTTACTCATAAATAAAGCGGGCATAATTTTCTCTTCTTTTAATGGAATATATATACAGCATGGATATTTACATTATTTACAAGTAAAATTATAACATATTTTTGCAGCCATTTTCATCAGCACAGGGGTGAGGGAAAAATACCGTTTATGTGCATTTCTTAGGTCAATTTTTGCACAAAACAAACAAACAAAAACGCCAGATTAAATACACTGATGTCCAGAAATTAAGGGGCAGTGACCGAATTCAAATGTTTTGTCGAATATATACCAAAATTCTTGAGGAAATACCCTTAAACTTTGAGGATGTAAAGAACATGTTTGACTTCCTGTTTTTCAGTGAAGATTTAAGTCCCGAGGACAATTGGAGGGGGGGCAGTAATAATAAATTTAATAATAAAATAATATTCGCATTTCCCCAAGAAACAGAAACTGCTCAAAATGACCCGTCACTGTAGCAAATGACTATGTAGGTCTTGTTCAACATTTTTGTGCATTTGTGTAGGAAGAAATAGCACGCATATTGTTGAAGATACTAACATTTCTGTGAAAAATTCAAAGTATTATTATTATAATAATTATTATTATTATTATTATTATTACAGCATGCAGAGTTTTTAACCGAATTTAACACCACTTTCCAAAAAGTTGTAGAAATAGTATACTGCAATTAAAATATTGAATATTTGACGAGATATGGGTATTTGCATGAAATAAATTTTAACTGCGCATGCACGAACTACAGCAAAAATCCCTTAGAGGATTTCCAATTTGGGTATTATACACAGAATTACCAAAGTTTACTACTCCTATACTTCCGAGGTATTATACTAGAGGTGAGCATACGTCCACGGGAAAAAAATAGTGCAGTATTGAGTCTGAAAGAAATAGCATTTTAAATCCTACTTTTCCTCAATTTTCAAATGAAACACATTTGACTGATTAATCTAAATCGATTTAGCTCAACATAGATTCATTTTTATGACAAATAACTAGTAATATTCAAGGAACGCGTATCTCTTCGCACAAAAGATTTTGGGCGAAATTTTGGCAATAAAAACAAATAAGTAGGTAACCTTAGGATCCTAGGATTCTGTGGGATGACCTATAGATAATTTCCTTTGTCATTCCGGAAACTGAAGATTTTCAATGTCCAATCAAACGTTTCATTTTTTTTTTATTAACTATTAAAAACTCGAGTAAAAATGGAAAAAAATACCTGAAATACATACCAAGCACATGGATGAAATATTAAAAATATTTCGTAAAATAAAACGAATAAAAGAAGTTCTTCATTTAAGGTGGTTTCCAAAAACAAATATTTTTTCCCGATCAACAACGCTAAAATTTCAGTCACATTTTTAAACGTATAAAAGCATGCTACTTGCAGGCATGATTATTGAAGTGATTTGTAATCGAACAGTTGTTTTAATTTTCCGTCAGTGGATAGACGTCGGGACGATCGCCCGTCCCTTCGGCGATGATAAAAAGTCTTCTAGTCCACATATCTAAGCCCGTTTTAAGGCCTTTTAAAATCTTTTAGGTGCTTAAAACGGATACGTTTGACTTTCTTATTCTTTATTGCATAAAAATTCTACACTATAACGAATACCAGAAAAGTTGTATAAAAGTATTAAATATATAAACGAGTCATTTGGGGCCACCGTAATACTTACCCATCATGAATATGCATGATATAAAATAGGAAAATAAAACATGTGTAAACTACTTATAAAATGCATTGCAATTCGAATAAAATCGTGGCTCGAGGACGTCCTAAACTTTAAAGGCTCGATTACTGAATCGCGTAAGAGAATCATCCTTATAACTCCAAAAATGATAATCACATTAACTAACAGTTTACTGCGTCGGATGAAGCGCCTCATTTCCAAGTGAAATATAGCTTTGAATGGAAATTGGAATGAAATACAGGGTCATGAAAAATCGAAGCGTGTTGAAAATAGGATTACCAATAGCTCGGCAACGGATTATCCGATCGACTTCATTCTTGATGCAAAATTTATGTTCTTTTATTGTCTTTTATACTCAATCCTTAAAATAAACAATTTCGAAAATTCTTATAGACCTTTTATCAGAACGAATAGTTCGAGAGTCCGAAAAAAAGAGTTCCGGATTATCGATATTACTGAAATTCAATAGGCTTCTTCTCATTATTACATATTAAGTACATACCCAATTTCAAGTCTCTATCTCCATTGGTTCGGGAGATAGAGCGTTTACAGACACACAGACGGCATTTTTTTTTTTTTTTTAATATGCTTTTCGGAATCTCCAGTGTCTGAAACGTATAAAACCGTCAATTTTTTTTTTGATTTTTCAAAACGATTACAAGGCTTACCCTATACTACGTATGACGGGTAAGTAAAAAAGTGACAGGTAAATATTAGGTTACATATGAGATGTAATCTTGCCAACTGGGCGAAAAAATGCCTTCAACAGTAGAGATGCGGCGTTTTGAAATGCTGCTGGGCGGCATTATACAAAATATCTAACGTTTTTGTTTAATATTTTAATATGTTACATTTTTTTAACTTACGCATTTAATACAATTTCTGTTTCAATAAAGAGCTTTACAGTGACCAATGGTATCACAGCGTTACCTTTTCTACAGAAGAAAAGGGATTTGTTTCTCATTTGAAAGGCCCTGAATTCTAAAGCATCCTCTTGCATTTCTAACACTAAAAAAATATTAACTATTGCTAGAAAAGCTAAAAAGTCTTGCTACATTGGAATTCTTCGTCTAATGGGCCGTTCAATTGGATATACAAATAATTCTGTATGAATGATTACATAACGAATTTTTTCGTCTGTCGTTATAAGAAAGTTGCCCTCAAATTGCAGGGCATAATTTCCCTGTCCACCTCGGATACACGATTGCGATTATCATGCTTTCGGATTAGTTGTTAAACCGAACGCTTCTTAAGTCATTTCCGGTTGAACTTTGTTTCTTATATAATATCTATTAATTTCTATTTAATCTAATTAATTTATAACTGTATATATAATAAATCTTATAATAAATATTATAATATAATATAATTAATTTCTATATATAATATAATATAATTCATTTCTATATATAATATAATATAATTCATTTCTATATATAATATAATATAATTCATTTCTATATATAATATAATAATATATATTCATTTCTTATATTATATCTTCTTATGTCTTCATAATCCTCTAAAATACCGGAAATGACTTAAGAAGCGTTTGCTTTTACAAAAAATCAGAAAGCTTAACAATCCCAATCGTCGATGGAGACGGAAATTATGCTGGTAGAAATGGTTATGAGAGCTCACAGGCAAGGCCATCGCTAAGACTTTTTATTGGAGGGGTGGGGGGAGGAAGACCTTAAATTGCCAAGTCAAATTTCAGTTTTTACTAACTCATTGAGAAGCAAAAATAAATAGTTCTCGCCAATTTGATTAAAAGAGAAGGAAGTTTAACAAGTTTGCCAACTAGCTTTATAATTTTGCCAAGTTACCTCAATTAGAAAATGTAATATAGTTCTTATTTGTAAAAAGCTTACGAATATTCCCAATTAGATTTGTAACTTTTGCCAAGTCTATCAGAAATAGAAAGTGTATTATAGTTTTTATTAAAGTTTGAAACAAATTTGCCAACTAAGTTTGTAAATTTGCCAAGTATAACAGCATTCATGAACGTTTTCTTAGAGGGGGGGGGGGAGGGTAGACTCCCCCCGCCACGTCCCTTAGCGAAGGCCTTGTGTCTCAAGTACTAACAGTTGTTTTTGTATTTCTTTGTAGGTGAGCGTAGTGAAAAGTGTGTTCGTCCAGCATTAGAAATGGAGGCAAGGAAAGAAGAGCAGAGAGGTGTGGTTCGGTTTTTGGTGACTGAGTGTGCTGGAACACACAAAATTTATCGTCACATGTCTGCTATGTAGGACGAACACTGGCTCGATTGGACTTGTCCTGGCAGAGGATTGTCTTGCAGTGATGTGTGTCCTTCTCGGAATCTATTATGCCACTCGTACACACCTGTCAGTGACATGCAGTGTTTGCCATAGACAGCAGCCACCAAAAACCGAACTAAACCTCTCTACTCTTCTTTGCGTGCCTCCATTTTTAGTGCTGGACGAAAGCACTTTTCACTATGCTCACCTACAAAGAAATAATATTTAAAAAAAAAAACTGTGAGTACTTGTGAGCTGTCATAAGCATTTCTACCAACCCGCGAAGTGAAAGTAGCGATATGTTACAACAATGTTGCCAACTTTAGCGAGGAGTGTGTTTTATGGCAGGTGTTCTGTTCTCATTTGACTGCCCCTTATAATTTATGTGTACGAAACAAATGGAAAACTCATTTCGATTCCAAATCGCTTCCATAGTCAGGTCTACCCATTTTATGCCTTTACGTTTAAAAATGAGTAAGTTTGAGAAGGGAATTTGAGAGCTGCCTTTAAGGATTGATATTTAACAGGTAAAAACTTTACTTAAAATGATTTCTATGAATAACATTTACTGTTCCAGGATTGGCGAATCTTTCGACATGAAGCACATCGAAGCGATGCTGCCCGACAAGCCAGTCTGCGCCCACTGCAAGGAGAGGGAGGGAAAGAAGCGATGCTCCAGGTGCACCAGCGAGTGGTATTGCGGGAGGTGAGTTTAAGGCTGCTGCTCAGTCAGATCTCAAATGACCACCTCTCCAATGTTAAATGTATGGACATGGGCATTTTCCTTATCTCTCACCAGATAAATTACAAATTTATAACTTATCTTTTCTATTGGCTCTTCACCGATCGCAAAATCCCATGTTAACCTATGGGAAAATTGAATGAGTGGATGACTTATTCAGAGATTTTCGCAGATAGTTTCAGGAGGGTGCTGTACCCTGACTGCTTTTTGGTTTAAAACATGGCACCCTTCTTGCCACTGATCCAAAAAAGGTTTTCAAAAAGGCATCAGTCGTTTTCGTATTAGAAAATTTCCTTGCGTAGTAAGTGACTCATTGTTGTGTCTTGAAAAGAGTGCCCTGACTTTTCAATACTAAAAATGCCTTTAAACATAAAAAAGTGCCCCTACAAATATGAAAACTTATGAATCTAAAAAAAGCCCATCTTCCACCAGCAGCACCCTGCCCTTTTAGGTAGATTTCGTAAGAAATACTACTTTTTACATTCTCTCCTGTGTTAGAATTTCTGAAAAAGTTTTGCAGATCTACGCCGATTATGACTCCTAGAACCCCAAAACCACCCCCAGTTCAAAACTTTATCTATCTATCTAATATTACTTTTTTATGGACACAATAACTCCCATAATTCTGCACAAATCTCTTTCAAACTGATATATAAAATCAAGGGGCAGAAAATCTCGGTCCAGTTCGTTAATGGGCAAAATCGGATCAAGGGGGTGGAAATGGACCCATTTCCACTTCTTTTTCACAAAAACCTTCCCGGGGAAGGTTTTTGTGAAAACAGAAAAAATCCCAACTTCTTAATTATGATACATATTGAATCCGTTTAAAGTTATTATTACTTCTAGAAAAAGGGCCAAAAATTTATGTAGGACAGTTTTTTGATATCATTAAAAATGGCCTCAAGGGGGGGGGAGAATAGGGGTTTAAGGAGAAAAAAATTCATAACTTCACCCATTCACTAAATATCCAATCCGCTTTAACTTATTATAAATCTTCTTAATATTACCTACAAGTTTTTAACAGGACCAACTTTTACAGCATAAAAAAAAAATTAAATAAATAATAGCAAAAAAAAAACAAAGGGGGGGGGAGTTAGAGGAAAAAAAAATCACATCTCAATTAACCCGCCACTAAGGTGATAAAAAAAAAAAAAATCATTGGCGTGATGAAAAGTTTGGACAACTCTCAGAGATGCTGTATATAGGATATTGAATTATTAAATGTGTGGAAATTGAAGTATAATGGGAAAAAAAAAAACATCAAAAGTGGTCAGATAAAATTGTTAAACTGAGTTTATCTCTATCTAATCTTGATTTAGTTTTTGTTGGTGAAATTAATACTTAACTTCAAAATCTACCTGCGCCTGGTAGGCCGAGCTGGCAGGGATTTTTTTTAAGCCTGGAGGGAAACTCTGCTCATGACACCCAATATAATTATCAAAATAAGGTTTTCACCATCAGAAAATAGACAATCGATGTCAAGGAAGCGCATTTTTAAAAAGAGTCTCCTTAAATTTTAAGTAGTACTTTTAAATTTCTAATTCAGGAAAATTTTCAAGTTTTATCATCTTAAAAACATTTATTATTGAAACAGATCATTTGTTCAAAACCCATTGCGTAGGCATTGGAGACCTGCTTTCTGAGAGTGAAAACTGTATTTTGATAAAATTAATATTTTTAACTTATTTTTTCTCTATACACTCTATAACCTTCGGATGATGACCAAGTGGGGTTTTAAAATGCCCCAACAGCAGTTTTGATGAATACTTAAAAATATTAAATTTTTTTGCTACAACTGAATGCATTTTTGGTTACAGCTGTATCTTATATATCAATAAATATCTTTAAAGATAAGTGTTTGGTTTTATTCGATATGATAAACACATGATTTTTTTTATACAACAGAGTCAATGAATCCTCCCACACGGTCTTTTCATGTTTTAAAATTTCACGGGGTCATCTGAAAATTGAAAAATACAACTGCATTACAATACTGGAGAGGAGTATTTGAGATCTTTCCTGAACTTTCTATTTTTTTTTTTTTTTTACAAATTATCATTACATTGTTTTATAAAATTTTGCTCTTCCCCTTAAGGTGAGAAAATGTTTGTCAATTTGGCCTTTTTCTGGAATTTTTATCTAGATCTCTGATTTCCTCAAAATTTCCTTTGTCATACAGATAAGTAAATAAATCAGTGATCTAAGTCAACACCCTCTGAAATTTTTATTCTCCTTTACCGCTCCCTCCCCCTGCATACATTGTTTAAAATCTCTACAACCTTTTTAAAAATTTCTCTCCCATTTGTTACTTTGTAATAACAATGAATAATCAATTGTATATAAATTACACACCTCTCCCCAAAATTTTCACTTTCCTCCTTTGCCTTCCCAGCACACTAAGTTTAAAAATCTTCAAAAAACTAATTAAAAAAAAAATTCACTCTGCTTGTTATTTCGATTATTGATTTGTTGTTACAACAATGCAAAAGTAAAAAATAAAGCAGATTTTATTTCTTAAATTAGAGATTTTAAACTTTGTGTGCTGAGCAAAAGAGGTGGTAAACAGACATTTCTACAAAGTGTGTGTGGGGGTAATTGAAATAATTTTATCTATTAATTGTTACAATAATGCAATCATCTAAATTCCCTCATACCCACTTCCCCCATAGCACACAATTTAAATTTTTTTTTTAAATATTTAATCCCCCTCCCTCTCCACACTTGAAATTCCTGCATCTAGGGTATATTAAAATAAATGATCAATGTAAAAAATAGAACAAATAAAAAATATATAAAGTAGCAAACAGCTGTTTCGGAGCCTCTAAAGCTCCATCATCAGTGCCAAAGTTAAAAAGATTAAAAAGCTTAGGCCATGTAAGTATGCTTGCATCTCCACTCACGACCAAGATGGAATGGCGATGAGTGTTTAAAAACAACAGAGGATTCAAGAGTCCCATGTGACAGAGGAAACCAATCAGAAGCGCTCTGTCAGTCTGGACAAGCTTAAGTACAGAGAAAAATAAAAGGGGGGGGGGTGGTAAGTGAAGAGAATGAATTAAAGGAAAGGGCAGCCAGACATTTGAAAAAATTTGGTGTACTGGACATAATCATTAACTAAGTTGGCCGAATGCTTCCATATAGGATAAGCTTCCCAAAAATCAAGGTGGTAAATCGATGAACACTTCTGAATTATTGAACCTTGTGAAAAATTAAACCTGTGATTGTTAGACTAGCAATGGTTAGCAATAGTGGAGTGTTTAAAGTCACAATTTTTAACATAATTTTTATGTTCCCCCAAGTGGACCTTAAGAGGTCACTAGTTTGACCTATGTACATTCTATCACACTCGCAAGATATCTTGTAAATTCCTCACGACACAAAGTTTAATCCTTCCTCCCATTTTAAATCTAGGGTATAGTCTTTAACTCAAAAAGCATCTATAATAATAATTACAAAAAGAGATGAAGAATTTCATGGGATTAAATATTTGTATTTTTCGGAATGGTTTCAATTAAATGGTTTCAATTCATTTACATTACTACATATTACTTTTCACCAGTGTAAAAAACAATTACATCCCAGTTCTACATTATTTCTTTTAATTCTCTTTGCAGGCCTTGTCAAGTCTCTCACTGGTCAAAGCACAAATCTGCCTGTGATTTAATGGCAAGCAAAAATGACAACTCTAAGAAACCAAATTTGACGAAATGAAACGAGATTTTTTTTTTTTTTTTTTTTTTTAAATCCCTAATATAGTTTTGTTGATTTTTTTTTCAAAATGTTTTTGCTCTGGCACTATCATGTTTCACTGTGTAAAAACACGTTATTTCTTAAAAAAATAAAATGTTTAAAAATGCTGAAGACTTTTTTTTTTTTTTTTTTTAAATCAAAACTCGCAGTTTTCTGACACATTTATGAAATCCTTTTCACTTATTTATGCACAAAATTTTCAGATATTCTTATTTAAGTTACAAAGAGTCAAACACCTTTTTTTTCATTTTCTCCAAAACAAGTTGGTGTTTCAGAAAATAGTGTCAAAATAGGTGTTTCAAAGTAATTTTCAGGACATAACATCTACAAATAAAAAGTAGTCATCAGAAGTAATTGGTATTAATTAAAGATGTAAGGCAATTTTAGTTAAAATAGAAAGTACTGACAAGGAAGTTCACTTTAAAACTCATACTCAGAATATTTAAAAAAAAAAAAAATGCTAATGAAACTACCCGTGTACATGTAATGAAGGATCATTAAAATTTAGCTGCAGAATCCCAGTAAAAATCTGTTAAAAAAATAAAATACTTTCGAATATTGGGCGCAAAAAGATGAGATTTGGCGAGCAACACTTCTTCCTCGTCAAATGCAAGCAAACTGAATGCTTTTGGAAATCCCTGTTTAAATACACAGTACTTTAGGCGGTATTAAAAAAAAAATATTTTTCCACGCTCAACGACTCAAAATTTTGAGACACATTCCCAGACTCATTTTTAAAAGTAAAAACATGAAACTTGGCGGCGTGATTTAGGAAGAGATTTATAAGGGACCCATGTTTTTATTTTTCGTTCAATTCATTAGAAATTGATTTACAAACAATTATTTTCACAGTACGATCATTTTTTTTGTTTTCAGCTCTACCGCTTTGGGAAATTCGGTTCAAAATGTCCACTTTGACAGCATTTTTTGAAATATATTCTGCCTTTATCAAAAAATCGAGACAATACGGACATTATAAAGTTTCTGAATAAGAGAACCTGCCAATTGGATGCATTTTAGAGCAAAAATGAATTTAAAAATAAGTCACAAAGTAGGCAGTTTGGATTTGAGTACACCCTTTAGGAATTTAAACTTAAATGATGAAATAGTTTATTATTATTTTTTTTCTACAAGCTTATATAATATATATACAAGTTGCATGTTGCTGAAGTTATTTAATTTTACAGGGTTTCACCACCTGGATAAGTTTTAAGTCTATTTCAACAGTAACTGCCCAAATTAAGAATGCTGCCATTATACTTAACAATATTGAATAAGTCGCTGTTTCCATGTCAACAATACTTTTCGCTTGTTGCCTCCGACACTAACACTATCGAAGTTAAATTGACAGCTCTCAGAATAGAACATTTTGAAGCATTGTTGATCCATTTAAATTTTGTTCTAATCGGTAGAATAGGATCCTTAATTTTCTTTATACATATAAATGAATATGGTAAAACCGTAGTTACAAATGTGTATTTTCAATTTGTAGAGTAGAAAGAGTTTTTCCTAAAAAAGCATTTATCATAGAAGTGTATTTTTTTTTTCTTTTTCATTGTGTTGCCAACCAGCAATAAATCTCTAAAAATATGAAATTTTCATAATTTTTTTTTTAAGGATGTTATAATATATCGAGGTTCCGCAGCAATTCTTTTTAAAATATATATAGTCTCATGAGAAGAATATTCCGTAATTTTTCCACATTTTTCTGAGTATGTGCTTATGGAATCTTTCCTTGCATGTTCTATTAGCCGTCTTGGTAACAGTCATCAGTAATAGACTCATTTCACTAATACAATTTACTTTGCCATCGTCTGTACGATGTTGCTACGGCAACAGGTGCTCAAGCTGAATGCGTTATTTTATCATCCAATCTATTATATAGTAAAATCAACAAATGAGAATAGTTTCTAAATGTATCATGAAAATTAAAATTGTTGAACAGAAAAAATTTTAATAATGCTTTTGAGGCATATGGGTGTAACGAGAAAAAACAGGGTATTTTTCCAATAGAGGGGCCTTGGAATTTTTTTTCAAAAGCATGGCAGGATTCAGGCCTCAGAATGCAATGATATAAACGGCTATAAAAACAAGCTTAATGAACTTATATGCTTATTTATATACTAGGTGTACCGGTTAATTCCCGCTGTTTTACTTAATAGATGGCAGCAGCTATTAATGCAACATTCAATCATTTGACATATAGTGTGTTTTGTTGTACTAACATAAGGCTTGAAAACCATAAATGTCAAAAGTTCTCAAACTAATAACATCATATAAATATTCGTGCTCAAAAATGTCGAATTTCGTTCCTTCCAAAGAGCATTTGCGGACTGTGCTTTTGTTTCTGTTTCATTCCAAGAAATCAGCTGCTGAAAGTCATAGAACTCTTGTGAAAGTTCATGGTGACAATGCATTATCAGAAACAACATGCAGAGATTGGTTTCGACGATTTAAAAGTGGTGATTACAGCGTTGAAGACAAAGAACGTCCGGGTCAGCCAAAAAAGTTTGAAGATCCCGATTTGGAAGCTTTGCTCGACGAAAATCCGTGTCAGATCAGTCCGAAACAGTTAATGGCCAACGCTACCGACAACAAATAATGAATTTGAACCATGAATTGATCGAAAAACGGCCAGAATGGGCTAGAAGACATGGAAAAGTGATTTTTCAGCATGACAATGCTCTGGCTCATACCACAACTTTGGTCACGGACACCGTAAAAGTGCTGGGATGGGAACTGCTGCCTCACCCGCTGTACTCTCCAGACATGGCCCCGTCAGACTACTATTTGTTTTCATCAATGTCGCACGCATTGGCAGAGCAACACTTCGATTCGTACGAAAATGTGAAAAAATGGCTCGATGACTGGTTTGGCTCAAAAAACGAACAATTTTTTTTGGTGAGGCATCCACAAATTGCCAGAAAGATGGAAAAAATGTGTAGCTAGCAATGGACGCTGGTTTGAATAATCCATTTTTATTATTTCCTATGTATTTTTAGCTTCAAAAATCAATAAAAAACAGCAGGAATTAACCGGTACACCTAGTATGTATACATAATATATATAGGAGTTGACAAATGCAGTCACCACTGGTGACAAAGTTTTTTGATCTGGTGACCAAGTTATTTATATACTAGCTACCCGCCCGGCATTGCCCAGGCTCGAGATAATAACAATCTCAGAGAAAGGCGTTAACCCCCTACCTCCCCATACCCACAAATATAACGAATAATTTGTTCAAGAAAATCACCTTCACCTACATTAACGCAATCATTAAAAAAGAATTAAATTTTTCTG
Source organism: Maratus michaelseni (assembly GCA_963931845.1). NCBI lineage: Eukaryota > Metazoa > Arthropoda > Arachnida > Araneae > Salticidae > Maratus > Maratus michaelseni. Next base: position 264,353,116 of record OZ007600.1, on the reverse strand, counting down.
ATAATTAGAACATAACGAAGACGCTACGCTAAAATAGTCGGCAGATGACAACACTTCCATCCTCAATTTCAGATCTATATCTTAATGAGTTATCTAAATTTCTGTTCATTAGTAAAAATTGGCAATTATTTCCTTTTATTTTTGCAAACTAAATGGAGGGATCGGCCAGAAAAACAGATCTCTTTGTAGTTCAATTTTTAATGAAAACAGATACCTGTCTGAAACTTTCTCGGATTTATTTCACTGGCGGCGGGAGATTTTTTGGCAGTTTTTTGCATAAATTAAGAAAAATTACCAGCCGAATTTTTCAAAAATCACATAGTCGGATGCAGAAGTTTTTTTACATATGCTCGGAAATTTTCAAATTGATATTTTAATTAGTTTTCTTAAAATTTGCTAGTTAAGCAAAATAAGTTTGAATTTGTTCATTTCCGCTTGCAAATCCACAACAGCAGTTCTTTTCTTTAGCCATTTTGATTTAAAAGATGGCATTTTCGATGCGATGTTTAATGATATTCTAATTAATATCTTGAGTAATTTTCAAAATATTAAAATTCTGAGACTCAGGTGCATATGGTCAGACCTTGGACTATCCCCACCTAAATTTTCAGACTTCTAGGTGGGCTAGATTTTGCTAGCCATCGCCAACAGACACACACACACACACAGAGAGCGAAACTTTATTTTATTAGTATGGATATACTTTTTTTTTTTTTTACAAAAATTGTTCTAAGAAATGAGCACAAATGCTTTTTTTTTCTTTCCCCACCCTACTAGTGTGTGGCAATAGTAATATTTCTCTTTTTTTGTACTTTTAATGGATGGACCCAGTGTACAACACATTTTCCATATCATGCACATAAAACATCTTTCTTTTCTGTACTAACCAGACAGCATGCTACAGAATTAGAATGTGGGGGAAGTGGGATGTTTCAATAAAACAGTAAGAAATACTATCAATCCAGTCTCTGTGGCATCTAAAATTGGATACAATGCTAAAAAAAAATTTTTTTGTAACTTGCAAATCATATTGCTGTGTTCAGGATTAAACTGACTCATCTATCATATTCATTTTAAGAAATAATAACATATAAGTGATTGTAAGCAACACATTTAAAGAAACTCTCATAAAACTTAATTAAAAGTACAAGAATAATTAATTAATAAGGGGCAAGGGGACAGTAAATATATATTTTTTTCTGGCAACTAGAAATTTTTGCTGGCTACCAAATTTTATCAAAATTTGTAAAGCTCTGTATATATATATATATATATATAATTTACTTGTGTTTGTACATAAAAATAGATAAATGGTTCCTTTATATTAAACTAATTGCATAAATTCTTCTTACAAAACATCTTATAAAAATATATCATAAAATACATATTTCTCAAAAAAGTATTCTCTGTATATGAAATATACTTAACAGATTCAAACAACATATTTTCACAACAGTAATCCATTGAAAAAAAAGACAGACAAATTTGTATTTAATAAAACTTCTATAAACATTTATTATTCTTACAAAACATTTGATAAAAATATATCATAAAATACACATTTCTCAAAATAGCATTTTCAATATATGGAAAATACTTAACAGATTCAAACAGAATTTCACAACAGTAATCCATTGAAAAAAAAAAAAAAACAGATAAATTTGTATTTAATAAAACTTCTATAAACATTTTTACAAAACCATCTGATAAAAATATATCACAAAATACATATTTCTCAAAAAAGTATTATTGGAATTGTGTATAGGGAAAATACTTAACAGATTCAAACAACAAAATTTCACAATAGTAATTCATTTAAAAAAAAAAAACAAAAAAAAAAAAACAGACAAATTTGTATTTAAGAAAACTTTTATAAACATTTATTATTCTTATAGAACATCTTATAAAAATATATCATAAAATACATATTTCTCAAAATAGCATTTTCAATATATGGAAAATACTTAACAGATTCAAACAACATAATTTCACAACAGTAATCCATTGATATTTATCACAACACAGAATATATAACATATGTGCAAAACAAATAACTAAATGCTTTGTTGAAAAAAAAAAAAAAAACCCAAAAATATTATTAATGTTGTGACCTGAACATCAAACTACTGGAATATATGGCTCATTTTCCCTTTAAACTGGTGAATGTAGTTAGTATACTTATTTACTACATTTGGTAAGTAAGCAAATTAAGTAGCATTGTATAGTTTTAAATATTATGATTTTTTTTTAGAGGAAGAGAGGAATTAAAAAAAAATAATGAAAATAATAATAAATTAAGATACTGTAAAATATTTTGGTTATTTTATATTAGTTGGGTGCAGATCTCACCAATAGCATTTTTTTTTTTTTTAAAATTTAAATTTCCAACAGCAGGTTTTATTTTTTGCATGTGAAAAATGGAAACAATGCTTTGATTTTGAAATTGAACGTTTTGATTTATGATATGATTTCTTATTTATTTATTTTGTATTTTAAATGTATGTAATTTATGTATTTTAAATTAAAAGTGTGTGTTTTAAATGATATGAATGACAGGTTTATAATGAATGAAACACGATTGATAGTGATGGGAACAATATTTGGCAATTTATCTGCTGCACCCAGCTAACATGAAAGTACCAGCTTTTTTAGGTAGATTTCGTAAGAAATACTACCTATTACATTCTCACCTAAGTTGGAAATTTTGAAACATTTTTGCAGATCTACGCCGATCATGACTCCCAGAACCAGAGCCGTCCTTAGGGGTGTGCGACAGGTGCGGTCGCACAGGGCCTCACGCCTAGGAAGGCCTCGCGCCCGAATTAAAAAAAAATTACAAAATAACTAAATATTTGTTATTTATTTTATTGTGAGTTTTTTTTTTTTTTTTCATAATAAAATTTATATGTGTGAACTTGCTTATTTATAAAATGTAAATTTTTTTATCAATAAAATGTTCGATGCAAGTTACGGACGCTCGAGAAGAGAATAGATTTATTGTAACTTATATTCAATCTGTAGACATTGTTATACTGTAGCCTAGGCTGCACCAGGCGCATAAAAAAATCTGGTCAGGCTCATAAACTGAGTGTTAATTAAGACGTAATGATGTTGATGCTGATAAACTGCTCACTACTATTTTAATGATACAATTTGAAATGGACAACATAGATTTGCTTTCCTTCTTGTGTAATCAAGTTTCTCTTTTTATTATACGAATATCGATGTTCCTGCCCACATGCATACTTATGTTCTATCTCATAAACACGACGGGGAAGCCAGGGAGCTGAAATCCAGACCCCGAGGCTAAACTAAAAATTTAAAGTCTCCAAAAATTATGAAAGGTTAAGTTTTTAAAGGTTCTTAAAGTAAAAGAAAATTTTGGGAAATATTGATTTTAACTCAAATATTTTTCCTATATTTAAATTCTCTAATTAAATTAAAAATATTAGCATGTTTAATATTTGCTAATTAAATCAAAAGTTTAAACAGGTTACAATTAAAGAAAGAATAGAGTTTACAGGTCAAAAGTTGCATTCGTTACTGCCATAATATAAAGTGTTCTGATCAAGTAATTTAATTGATTAATTCTTTGATTACGAATTTATTTTTTATTAGAAATTGCTGCAAGTGGCGACTATTTTTTTTATCATTCGTAATGCTTTTTCAAAAAAATAAATAAATACATAAAATAAATAAATTAATTAATAAATTAATAAAAAAAATATATATATATATTTTTCGTACTATGACAATTTAAAAAGAAATCTACCACAATTTTTTTTTTTTTTTTTTTTTTTTGGTAAATAGTAGTGCAAAACAAATATAAAAATATTTGATAGTGGCAGCCCTGCTATCAGTCCATGGGACGTATATGATTCACCGTAGTCCAATACATAAATGTTTTAGCCTTTATCTTTGATTTCTTTTTCTGTTTAAAATATCAGAAAGGAATTAACAATTTCTCCACCAAATTGTTTTAAAAATTGTTTGATTTTGCATAATTTTCATTTATTTTTGGCTGATCGTTGATCGCCTGCTCACGAATGTCAGGTTAAGAGGTCTGAATGGGCCGTAATTTTTAGACCTATATCTACCCCGCTCCAGAAAAAGCTATCCTGACCCGATGTAGAAGCTAAAATCTTCTTTCCGGCCTCAGACGACAAAAAATCATTAAAATCAGACCCGACTCATCTCAGTTCCTACTAAAATTTCCGATATTTGTTAGCCAGTATTATCCTGCAATTAAAATTATTTAAAAGAATACTGCACATCACATATTTAAGCAAACATTTTTAACATTTTCAGATTCAGCCGCATGCCATGGTATACGGAATTACATGGAGTTATAGAATTATAAAAGAAAATGAGTTAGGAGTTCATCTATAAATTTAGAAAAATAAACATATTTTACAACGAGATGTATCGACAACATTCAATTAGTTACCTGAAAAAGTATACAGATTTTTTTAAAGAAATTCACTTTATATGTAAGAAAATATCTAATTTTTTTTTTTTTTTTTTTTTTTTTTGGTTGATGTATAACATTTTATTTTCTAGGGATGTTTTGATTACAGGACACGGACCCTTTAATTTAGGCCATCGCAAAGTAAAATTTATCTGTATCTCAAAAACTAATGATTGGAATGAAATGTCACTTACATACCCACGTTTTTCACAACTGGGTTTCGTTTTAAATGAAATTAATGTCAATCAGAATTCATAATTTTTTTAATATGATTTTATTAATAATTTTCTTAATTAAAAAAATCTTTTTTGAATTAAAAAAAATGCATGAAATATCTCTGCGTCTATGCATTGTATCGCATTAAAAAAATCAATCGGATGATTTTTGGGAAGATAATAAATAAAAGATTGTCACGTGAATTAACATTAGCGTTCTCAAACTTTTAACGCATCTAAATATAACTCTACGAAGATTTAAGAAAAAGTATGCAATCGGTGCCCTTTTTACGGGTTGCGTTGACCAAATGAACTTGATCAATGAAATGGTGTCAAAAGTAGGTATTACCATTGGAAAATTCAAAATCGATACAACGTTTAATATGTAGATGACCTCTTATTTCAGAGTTTGTATTCAAATTCGAAAAGTAAACACAATTCCAATTGAACAGTTTATCTTTAGCATATTTCTGGGGCAACTTGAAGATTAAAAAGTATGGGGATGTTCTCTCTCTCCTTTTTAACTACGGTACAATATCACTTATTTACAAAAAGAAAGAAAGAAAAAGAAATCTCCTACATGACACGGCCAGAAAAAATTTCATAGAATGGCCCAAATCGGCAGAAAAAAGAATAGTCCGAGTATTATGAAAGGAAATCGACCCGAATCTATATATAACATACTAACCCCCTCTCGAAAAAAAGTGTATAATTCATGGTGCGCCACTATGTATATCATGAAAAGAAGATTTTCATGAAGATTTTTCAATAGGTGATTGCGTTGTGGGAAGTAGTGCAGCCAATTTAGCGGATTTTTTTATTCAAAATACCTACCAGAATTTCCGCATAGTTACCTTACTTTATTTAATCATTTAATGTCTGTCATTAAATTAAGCAAAAATTCCTTTTCGAAATTTCTAGTAGATGAATAAATGACATCACTTTATTTAATCACGGAATGTCTGTCATTAAATAAAGCAAAAATTACTATTGGAAATTTCTGGTAGATGAATAAAAATCAGCTAAACTGGCAACATTGGTGTGAATGGGAGGGTATTAAGGTTGGAAGTGATGGGCCTCGCAAAAGTTCTTGCACTCGGCCTCGCTTTCGCTAAGGACGGCTCTGCCCAGAACCCAAAACCACCCCCAGTTCAAAAGTTCATCTATCTATCTATCTATGTCACTTTTTTCTGACCACGATAACTGGAAAAATTCTGCATAAATCTCTTCCAAACTGATACATAAAATCAAGGGTCATAAAATCTCGGTCCAGTTCGTTAATGGGCAAAATCGAACCAAGGGGGGGGGGGGGGGGGGCTTTTTGTGAAAACAGAAAAACCCTCATAATTCCTTTTTTATTATACGTATTGAATCCGTTTAAAGTTATTATTACTTCTAGGAACAGGGCCAAAATCTTATGTATGACAGATTTTTGATATAATTAAAAATGGCCCCAAGGGGGGAAAAAGGGGGGGTTTTAGAAGAAAAAAATCATAGCTTCGTCAATTCACAAGATATCAAATCTGCGTAAATTTATTATTAATCCTCTTAGTATTATCTAAAACTTTTATATTGACAAGTTTTTTATAGGACCAACCGTTATAGCAAAAAAAATTAAAAACAAAAAAATCCCTGCCGGCTCCGCCTGCAAACAAGTTATTTTTCGAAGTAGGCGGTTTCAACTCCCACATCTTTTCGAAACTGATACATAAAATCTCGGTCAAGTTCGTTAATGGGCAAAATCGAACCAAGGAGGGGGGATGGGGGGCTTTTTGTGAAAACAGAAAAAAAACCCATAATTTCTTAATTATGATACGTATTGAATCCGTTTAAAGTTATTATTACTTCTAGGAACAGGGCCAAAAACTTATGTATGACAGATTTTTGATATAATTAAAAATTGCCTTAAAGGGGGGAGGGAAGGGGGGTTTTAGAAGAAAAAAATTCATAATTTCGTCAATTCCCAAGATTTCAAATCCGCTTAAATTTATTATAAATCCTCTTAATATTATCTAAAACTTTTATATTGACAAGTTTTTTATAGGACCAACCGTTATAGCAAAATAAAAATTAAAATAAAAAAATCCCTGCCGGCTTTGCCTGCAAACAAGTTATTTTTCAAAGTAGGCGGTTTCAACTCCCGCATCTTTTCGAAACTGATACATAAAATCAAGGGGCATAAAATCTTGGTCAAGTTCGTTAATGGGCAAAATCGAACCAGGGGGGGGGGAATGGGGGGGACGTTTTGTGAAAACAGAAAAAAACCCATAATTTCTTAATTATGATACATATCGAATCCGTTTGAAGTTATTATTACTTCTAGGAGAAGGGCCGAAAATTTATGTATGACGGATTTTTGATATAATTAAAAATTGTCTTAAGGGGGGGAAGAGGGGTTTTAGAAGAAAAAAATTCATAACTTCGTCAATTCCCAAAATTTCAAATCCGCTTAAATTTATTATAAATCCTCTTAATATTATCTAAAACTTTTATATTGACATGTTTTTTATAGGACCAACTCTTATAGCAAAAAAAAAAAAAAATCCTTGCTGGCTCCGCCTGCAAACAAGTTTGGTTTCGAAGTATGCGGTTCATCTGCAGCATCTGCAGCATCATCGCAAAAAGGTCATTTCTTCCGCAATTCCCGACAAACAGGTGCCCCACGGTCTGCATCTTCGAAATCTACCTGTGCCTGTAGGCCGAGCCGTCAGGGATTTTTTTTTTTTAATTTAGTGACAAACATAGAGAAATAATAACAATAATAAATAGATATTTGATTAAATGGTATAATTTTGTATACATATATGAAATGGCGGTGAGTTATAATAGACAGAAGGAAATTAAAGAATTAAATGCAAAGAAACTCGAGATTCTTTCTACAAGTTTTGAGGATATGGACAACAATTTTTTTTAGAAAGGATATTTCTCTGCCAAATATTCACTAACCCCTTGAAGGAAAGTGGTTCATTTTGAGACCAGTTAATTTTAATCCCTAAATGCCACATGGGCAGCAGAATTTCTGAATAAAAATTTACCTTTTTATTAAGTACACGAAGAGATAAATTTTTTTCTGCTCCAAAACTATTACTGTTCAAGGAACTCTTAGAAACATTTATAACATCTATGATACATCATAATTCCATTTGTGTATGTCAGTAGGTTAAATGTATATCTCTGTTCCATTATTACACTGTAAGGTGTTTTGCACTTCCTTCTGTTTGCAGGGTACAGTACAGTGTTTATTTTTGGGACATGGGATCAGTCTGTGAAATTTGGAAGTTTTCAAGTATACGTATACTTGGCAAGGGGACTCATCTGTAAAAATTTAAGATGTATTTGTTAATTTATTATACTTTTTATGTTTTACCTTATATGTTGGTATGGTCTGTTATTGTAATTGTTATCTTTGTTTGTGGAGTGTTATGATTTACACCTTTGTATTTATCACCGAGCTGGCAGATTTCTTGTTATTTTAGTATATATATATATATATATAATTAATACTGCCTTCTGGTTTATTTTTCCTCATATTCTTTTAATGTTAGTAATTTTGAGTTTGGTTATATTTGAATTATAGTTTAAATTAGTTATATTTTAAGGTTCAGTTGATTTATTGTTATTTGTTTTTCGTCGATGTGGAATTTATAATTGAATTTGAGTATATATAGTTATATAGTTTTTGGGCAAGATTAGCTGTTCATTTTGTTTGCTTCTTAGTTTATTAAGCACCCATTGTTTCGGGTTTGCTGCTGAGTCAGGGAGCTCTCTGTATGTTAGTGAGATACTTTCCACTGGAGCATAATTTTCATAAACCTTATAGTCGGCTGATCTAACTACATGAAGTAAAAAGCTTTTACTTATTTTCAAACAAAGGATCAGGGTCCATAAGCCATGGTTTTGGCCCATGAAATAAGACTAAAATTCGATTTTGTTATACTGACTTAATTATTTCACTTTTTAATGTTAGAAAGGTTTATCCTGTACGATTTCGACAATAGTTTTTGCATTTTGTTCGGATTTATAGGACAAGCTCAAAGTTCGTATTATTCATAGTTTTTGATGAAAAATAACCTATTTCTCCTCATTTTACCTCAATTATTTATGTGCGTGCAATCTTGTAACACTCTCTTCTTTACATATAATATAAAATACATCAAAATGTACAATATATGTAAAAATAAGTGTTGCAAAACTGCGCTCATATTAAAATATTAAAAATAGAAAGTTAAATAACTGGATTCCTTCACATTAGGAATAGTTACGTTCATTTTAGCACATTTAAACATGTTGCTGCATCCTAAAGTCTTGTAGTCATATAAATCTGAACAAAATGCAAAAATTATTGTTGAAATCGTACAGGATAAACCTTCTAATATTCAAAAGTGAAATAATTGAGTCAGTATAACAGAATCAAACTTTAATCTTATTTCATGGGCCAAAAACATGGCTTATGGACCCTGATCCTTTGTAAATTCTGGTGTGTCATTCAATCATCTCAGCATTTTACAAGTAGGGATACTTATCCCCTGAGAGGGTTAAACATACTATGATACTTCTACTCCATCTTGTTATCTAACATCAGAGTTATTTCAACTGATAAAATACAGATCTTAAAATGATGCTAGTTAAAATGCTAGAAGAATGTATTGTCAGTGATTTGCACAAATGCACAAATTAAAGGTAAAAAAAAGAAGTTAATGTCAAATTACTTTGTCGATTTTTAAAAAGAATTGTTACCAACACTTTAAGATTTTAAAAGAATAGATTGTCTCACATATAATTTTCAAAAATGATTTAAATTTTAAGAAATAATAAATAAGAATTTCACATGATTTTGAATTCTAAAAAATGATGACTATACACAGTTTAAGGGGAAAGAAATCTGAGAGTTTACACAAAGAACAAACATTGCACAAAAAAGGACATTTCCTTTTTATAATCTTGCCATAACTCATTCTGAAAAAACTATTCATTTCTTGCCCAAATTATTTTAAACAGTCATAACTTGTGAAAAATATTTCTAATCTTATATGGCTTATTAATGCGTAATTAAATAAATTGCTTGTCATTGTATGCATTAAATGGTACCAATATTGACAAATTGCTCATGCATTTTATACATTCATAGTAGAGATGATTTCAAGCTCATTTTTCGGAGCCCGAGCCGAAAATTTTTGTGCCATGAGAGTCTGACACCAAAAGAATGCAGTAGAAAATTGTTAACACCATTTAAAAATTGTTCAAGATTCATTTTCTCATTTCAAAATAACTTCTTACATAGAAGTGAGAGTTAATCCTAAATACTTGTACATGTCAACGTTTTGTGATTTTCATATCGCTAAAATTCTGTTTAAAATGGCCAATTGGTTACTGATACCTGACCCCTGGTGTAAATCTGCAAAAGTCACTATTTTTTTTTTTCTTTTAAATGTCATCCTGCAAATATATGGCAGAAAGACACAAGTTCTGTTTTTTCCAGTCATTCTGGGAAAAGACTGCCAACAGTAAACAGGGATAGACAAGGGATACCCCACATTTTCTTTATGTTACTAACACTGATTGTGCCAAGGATACAGAATCGCATGGACTATTTTTCCTTATATCCCATCAATAGCAATTCAGTTCCCTTTCAAACTGATTTTTAAATTATTGTAGAATACTTTAAGAAAGATATTTTCCTTTTCTTCCATTTGTGAATAAATAAAATTTTCACTTTGAGTCTTAGTTCGAAGACTGGTATAAAAATCGAGCATTTGTCAGGCCTGGGCCCATGCTCAGGTTCACTTGCTTGCGCTGAGCTCATCTCATCTCTAATTGATAGTTGTATAAAGATACAAAAGGTACTTATGTATTATGCGGGTCAGGTCGTATTAACTGTACCAACAATGGCACAGAAAATATTAATTATAGTAACATTATTATCATTATTATTATATTTTTTTGCTTTCTTCATTTTAAAAGCATAGTTAATATTATATAATATGGCAATGTTAAAGACAGTAGCAGAAATAATTTATAGATGCATAATTATATAATACAATAGAGCCTATATATATATATATATATATTAAATTCAGTGACTCAGTATATTTATATTACATAATATTTATGTCCTATGCATTCCGGAGGGTATGACAAACCACCAGAAAAAAACCTACCATCCTTAATATTGTTTATTGCTAAAAAGCCGTCAATTTGAAGTTGTGTATTTAATAAATGCATACTAAATGACTTTTGTATTATTTTACCTTGCTTTATACTATTTATGATGTTTAGTGATTTTATATATTTATTAAATGTACGTGTATATTTATTAAATGTATTACCACTGTGAACACAAATGGCAATAACAAAAAAAATGGGTGATTAACAACCATTTCTGGTGATCTATCTACCTGGCCAGGTTACATAAGTACCAGATATAACAGAGATTTTAAAATGTGAATAAAGGTTGCTGGTAAGTACTTTTGAAAGTTTTTCACCCAATTCTATTTCGCTCTTTTCTTTGTTGCATCAAGGAAATGATAAAATGGAAACACACACACACACACACACACATATATATATATATATATATACATACATAAAAATAAATTGTCTTAATAGTACAAAAATAACATTTTTAAAAAGATTATCAAAATAATGTCCATACGAAACAATGCGCAATATCTTCATTGGCTGTACAGATTTCAGAAACTTTACAACTCAGATTTGTTACTATTCAGGAATATGAGAAAGGCACGCTCGTAGGTCGCCCAGAATCTACAAAGAAATAAATAAACATCATTTATAGGCAAGGAATTGAATACAAATTCATACACACGTATTTATCGCAAAGTGTAGAATTCCGATGTCTCATTTCAAGAAACCCTTTTTGGATATCTCTTATGATGAAATCAGATAAGACTTACTAACAGAAAATAAGCCGAACAAAATTAATGCTTCATCAATCAATCAATAAATAAAATAAAATAATATAAAATACAAATTTTATGGACAGGTAATCGAACTATGAACTTAAACACTGAAATAATCATAATAAAGCTGCTATAAATAGTGAAATCTTTTAAACTGATTGCGTTTGGTGATATATATATATCTTGTTATATACTATGATATATACATATATATATATATATATAATAATAATAATAATATTTATTTTCAAAATATCATTTTGCATAATATTTTCAGTCAAAACAAGTGTGAATGAATATTTCAACTATTATTTATTGTGTCATTCTGCAAATGATGTATTCTGACAGTGACTTTGTGCCCCCCCCCCAAAAAAAAAAGAGAAAATAAAAAATAAATAATAATAATAATATATATATATATATGTATACTAGCGGCCCTCCCTCGCTTTGCTTCGGGTTAACCTTGAAAACCTTCATCTCTTTGTGTTTTCTGTAGACCTTTTTAATGTGTACAATAATTAGTACATTATTTTGATAAATCTTGTAGGGTTCAGCCTGCGTTTGCAATGTATAAGCGGAAAAAATGAAATTATTTACGACATCACATTAAAAACCTCAAAAATAACACTATTTCTCCACTATTTAATGGATGTTATTATACATATAAACCATCCTCTTGAATCACTCTATCTATTAAAAAAACCCGCATCAAAATCCGTTGCGTAGTTTTAAAGATTTAAGCGTACATAGGGATATAGGGACAGAAAAAGCGACTTTGTTTTATACTATGTAGTGATATATATATATATATATATAATATATATATATATATATATATATATATATATATATATATATATAATATATATATATATATATATATAATATATATATTCAGAGCTTAATGTTTGAAGCTGAATTTTTAATTGTAACACCAATATTTATGTGGGACAGTATTTACTTGAAACAGTCATTGAAAGATAAGCTGTCCAATTTAGATAACCAGTTATTTTTACAGCTTTATTAGAAATAATCTTTTCTGGTTTTGGTTGAGTTTAGTTTTTATGTTATGTAGACATTTATGTTAAAATTTTTCCATAATAACATTTTGAATTTAAAATTCTGTTGCATAAAACATATAAATTTCTCTTGATTAAATATAAATTTCCAATAATTTGTTTTTTTACGAGTGTGAAAAGCAAATTGTAGTTCAGTTAGATGATCTTCAATTTTGTTAGTCAAATGAAAGAAAAAACAAAATATACATTTAGAATATTGTATCAGTATACAGGCTGATCCCTAATCCATGGTACAAACTTCAAGGGTTGGCACAGGACACTGTAACAATCATTTATTGCATAGGAAACCAGGGTCGGAAATCCGTTTATGGAGTCAAAATGACAGGGCGTCTCACTCTAATCTGAAATCGCACTTTCATTCATAACTTTAACAGTAGTGAAGATATTTTAACGAAATTCGCAACAAACTCCTCTTTGTATGAATTGTAAGCCTATTGAAAGGATTTCGTTAAAATATCTTCTCTACAGTTAAAGTTATGAAAGAAAAAGCGACTTCGGATTGAAGTGAGACGCCCTGTATTTTTGACTCCATAAACGGATTTCCGACACTGGTTTCCTACGCAATAAATGATTGTTACAGTGTCCTGTGCCAACCCTTGATGTTTGTACCATGGATTAGGGATCAGCCTGTGCATACTTTATTAAGTTTTCATGCTAAGTGCAATATGTTTCCATTTCTAATTTAAATTAAATCTGAAAACATTGATAATCATCCATAAGTCAACCATTTTGAAAATATCAGATAGATACAAAAAACATTGGATATATATTAAAATATTAGATATTTTTAAAAATATCATGATATTTACAAAACACCCGGACAAATGGATGGCAGCTCTCAGCAATATTTGAACATAAAATTAGAAATATGGGTAATATATGTGCAAATGGTAACTTTAGTAAAAATAATGAAAAAGAGCAGAAAAGAAATTGCGACTTTCAAACTTTAAACATTGGCTGAACACTCAAGGGACAGTAAATAGGATGCAGGAGTTAATTATATAATTTTTCTGGATTTCAGAGCTTTTTTTTTTTTTTCACTAACTAGTGAAGTAAGCCATAGACAATGGTAAATTGTCTAATTTAATATATCATTTTTCAACAAAAAGAAAATCTCATTTTGTTTTGTTTATAAAAAACTAAATTATTATTTTTTTAAGAACTATACATACCCAGTACACCATTAGTGCTCTTAAATGTTAACAAGTTGGAAATTGTACGTCAAACGAGACAAATGAGGTGCATTCGCACTGTTATTATTTCAATGAAATGAATTATATCATTTCTTATTATGATATGATTCATTTCTGTAATAAAATAGGTACATTTTAAGTTGCCAACATTCTATCTTTTGTTGACATTGACTGAAAATTCCAATAGGAAACTGAAGCCTAGCTTTCAGAACTTGAAATCCCTATTTTGACTCTTTTTCCATTTAATACCTATGTCTCCGGAAACATCTATAAAAAAAACTGTCAGTAGATTATAGGATTGCTATAAGGAAACAATTTTAGTATACAAATTGTGATTTTAAATTAAGTAATATACGGAAATAATAGGACCCCCTCTTAAATAGGACGCAATCACCATGGCAATCTAGAATCTTGACCTATCATGGGATATTGTTGAATTTATTACATATGATAGGAGTTAATAGAATGAAGAAAACTTTTATGAATATCTTTTTAAGTTTTGATTCGATTTTCATAAAATTTGAAATGACTCAACAAAATTCTGCAGTGATTACATATGTTAAATTTCAAACCATTCAGTTGGGTAGTTTTTGTGCTGTTATATGCAGACCAGATGATGACTAGAGGTGCTACGTATTTACATAATTACGAACACTGTTAATAACAATAATAACAGGAAAAAGGGCAATGGGAGATCAATATTAAAGCAATGTATAGCAAAAACTCTGAATAGCAGACACCTCAGACTAGGACTGCAGAATCTATCTGCTATCTGGAGGTAAAAATATACAATTATTTAAAAGTTGAGGAATGAAAAAAGTGTCCACTATTTGTAGAGTGTCTGTTATGGAGATCACAAAAAAGAACAAAGCAAATTGAAACATTTTCAATTGCACAATCTAAAATATCAGTCACATGCTCTTTCAATCTTACGATGCAAATATCTTACATCAGAAATGGTGGGTCTTTCCTTTTTATAAACTTTCAGACAGCGATTTGAAATTTCGTACAATTCTTTGGCAGCTGACGGATTCCACTCAGCTTTAGGATCCAACAGGGTGAGTATATCTTCACAGTTTTGCATGTGAGAAACCTGAAAACAGCATTGATATATATTTTATTCCATATATATATACAATAAATTAAAGCATAAAAAATATTATCAAAAACACTCTGAAGTTTTGCGCAAAAATTTAAAAAGATTCAAATTTGGATGGCTAGCATTTAAACCTTTTGATCCCCACCCACCCAATTCTCCCAGACAGTTTTTCCTAACTTTTCTTTCTATTTTTTCATATGACATTTTCAAAATCAACATTTTTAGATTAGAATTTCCTGGGCTTGATTGAAATTTCATGATCTTTTCAAGGTTTAGACAAAATTCCATGACAATTTACAGATTTCAATGAAAATTCCATGCCATTTCCTTGACTTTTCCAGTGCTGGAAAAGTCCCAGATTTTCAAGCTTACCCTGACACTAGTGACCCTGTTCAAAATTTCTTAATAATGAAACTTCATCAAACAATTGTAAGTAAAATATTCCAGCAATGGAGTTTACTGTAGAAAGATAAAGGACAGATCAGGTACAACTCACTAAAAAAGGCACTAGTTCACTAGAAAAAGGGCAAGTGAAGATGTATTATTGCATTTTCTATTAATAAGTAAATTGGTAAAGTGCGAGTACATTGAATTTATTAATTACTATTTATTAATTAAAAAACTCCTACTACCCCTAATTTATCATAATTTTAGTTTCAAT
Organism: Maratus michaelseni; assembly: GCA_963931845.1. Classification (NCBI taxonomy): domain Eukaryota; kingdom Metazoa; phylum Arthropoda; class Arachnida; order Araneae; family Salticidae; genus Maratus; species Maratus michaelseni. The sequence continues at coordinate 264,337,484 of OZ007600.1, read as the reverse complement.
AGATTTGGAAATAGAAAGGGGAGGGAGAGGGCATACTTTTCAGTACTTTTGATAATATCTCTTAAATTATAATACCTAAAACTAAAGCAAACAAATTTTTGAATCTGATCTTACGAGATCTTTTGAACAATATCATACATGATAAATAAAAATAAATTTTTTTTCAAGTAACTTAATTAATATTTCGGCTAATTATTGACAATTTTTTTCAAAAATCATTATTAAATATCCTGGATATCATTGTTAAATATCCTGAGTCAATAGATATCTCTAGTGCTTGTCTACTTTCCTGTTGACCGCCCAAAAAGTAAAGTTTGTGTATAACGAAAAAATGCGTTTTTCTGAAAAACTATGTCAGGGGTAGTACTAGCACAGGATATATTTCAGGACATACTTTTTACGATATTTCAGGACAATTTCAGGACACATTTGATTAAAAATCGAACTGAAAAAACCCTTAACTGCCTGTTCAATACATTTTATTATCATAAATAGTACACTATATACAAAATTTTTTTGTTGTAAAAGTATACATTAAAAAAAAAAGCAATTTTACCAGAACTCTTTGACCAAGCTGCTAAAAAACTGCAATTTTTGCTTTACTGAAAGACAAAAATCTCGATTTTTTTCCTTTACTGATCGATGAAAATTGCAAAAGATTTTTTTTTTTTTTTTTTTTTTATAACTGACTGGTAAAAACTGATTTTTTGTGACTGACAGATGAAAATAGCAAACTTTTTTTAATGACTAATCGATAAAAAATAGGATTTTTGGTAATTGATCACTAAAAATTGCATTTTTTTTTTTTTTTTTGCAAATTGACGAAAATCATTATTTTTAACGATAGACTGAAGAAAATTGCAACTTTCGCATCAGTAAAAAGGTACACCTACCCCCTACTTGATCATTTCAAATGCCGATATAGTACAAAACTTGCAAAATTTCAGGAATATTAGGGCAGACTACCATATTTCAGGACATTTCAGGATTTTTTTTTTTTTTCAGGAATATCAGGAATTTCAGGACAAGTACTACCCCTGCTATGTTATCTAGGAAAATTGCTATAGTTTCCCTGCAATGTTTAAATAAACTCTTACTCCCCTCATTTTTTCATAATTTTAGTTTCAGTAGATTCGGAAATAGACAGGGGGGGGGGACATAGTTTTGCAGTGCATTTTCAACGATATCTCTGAAAATGTAATACCTAAAATTAAAACAAATGTGTTTTTGGGTTCGACATTACAAAATCTTTTACACGATACCCCACACGATATACAAAAAGAAAACATTTATATTTCAAGTAACTTAATTAGCCCCCTAAATGTTTCCTAAACATATGTGTGAACGGCTAATAATCTGAAAATATGTGGGTAAAAAGGCTTAATAAATTTCCCACGTTTGAACTTTTCACATCACATAGTTTATGAGAAAAAGGACTCTGACAAATGGACAGACAGACACAAGAGTGATCTTATAATGGTTCCATTGTTACTTTTTAAGTATTGAACCCTAAAAAAGAGAGGTAATAGGTAACTTTTAGCTATGATAAATAAAGTGACATTCATTTGAAGTAATTTTATGAATTATAAATAAATAGTAATAATAAAAAATACAAATTACAACATGAATGAATAATTTCTTGTGTTTTTTCTACCATATCTCAGCTTCTATCACATTATTAAGATTAAATTTTATAAGATGTTCATTTTTTTTAAAGATATGCAGGGATTAAGGGATTCTTAATTAAAAAATTGACCCTCTGCCCCTGAGGGGGGAAAAATCATATCTAGGGTTCTATCGAGTCCAGTAAGATGAAACCAGTGGACCCGTGCAATCATTTCACACTGCAGTCTAATATTTTTTAGCAATAGGAATATTTTTTAGATGCAGGTTTAAATAAACTTCTAAAGAAAAATTAAGGATTACAAATATCTGCAAGCAACATCAGTCAAGCTGGACTATTGTCTCATTTATTTCACCAAAGTCACAGTAAAAACGGATTGAAGATAGCAAAAGGCAGGTGCAAGAAAAAAAAATTAACAATCCTATTTAAAATGCATTAGAAGATGGCATCATCCACTTTGGGACAAACACGGGACAAAGGAAAAAAATTAAATGCATTTAAAATACAACTTAATCTAATATAACAAAGGATTATTTTTTATTCTAAACATGAAATACTACTTCTTTGATCGATCGAGGGTGTCTTTTACTTCTAAACATTTCAATTTTGCTTTTTAACCACAAATACAAGATAAACCGTGCAGAGAAATCATACTTTATCTTTTTTGTACCATTTATTTCTATTATAATCATCGGTGAGCATCCTATAATGTGGTATTTTATTTTTGTAGCAACACTCATTTGGGGGAAACTTTTCATTTCATTCACGAAAAGAATGCTGATTTAATTTTTAATTAACTGCAAATTTTAATGAAAAAACATGTTTTAACGAAATGTCAGTGAACTATGTCAGAAACTGTTTAAAAAAACCTTTCGAATTATATCTCATTTGTTGTTATGAGTTTGGTAAATTCATAGAAAAAGGAATGTTAACAACAGAAATAATATACATGATTTTGCAGGATGAGAAGGCAGTGATGTTCCGAGCACTACATTCATTTTGTAAATCCAACCAGAAAGCTGGGGGAAGCCTGGGTTAAACAGCCATCTAGATGAGCAAAGCCCAGCTAATATATATATATGTAATTATCTAATTCTTGACCAGTGATTTTTTGAAATTTTGCACTTTTAACAAAATGGCAGATTCTTAAATTTAATATAACAGTTTTCAATAAAGGAAAATATCATTTTGTTTTGTTTATAGAAAAAGTAATGAATTATTATTTTTTAAGCATTAATCAAGGGCTAGGCAAAAATATATAACCTTTCATTAAAAAAAAAAAAAAGAATAGTCGTTGGGGGCCACAATAATACTTACCCATCATGGGTAGGCATCATATAAAATATAAAAATAAAACATGTGTAAACTATTCATAAAATGCATTGCCATTTGAATAAAATCCTGACATCCTAAACTTTAAAACTGAATTGCGTCAAAGAAACATCCTTATAACTCCAAAAATGATAATCATACTAACTAACAGTTGGATGAAGCGTCTCATTTCCAATTGAAATATATCCTTGAATTGAAATTGGAATGAAATACAGGGTCAAGAAAAAAATCGAATAGTGTGGAAAGTAGGATTCCAAATATCTCGGCAACTCATGATCCGATCAACTTCCTTCTTTATGCAAAATTTGTTTTTTTAGTGTCTTTAATATTCACTCCTTAAAATAAACGATTTCGAAAATGTTTATATACCTTTTATCAGAACGAATATTTCGAGAGTCCGAAAAAAATAGTTCCGGATCATCGAGGTTGCTGAAATTCTATAAGCTTTTTCCCATTATTACGTACTCAGTACACACCCAATTTCAAGTCACTATCTCAATTGGTTCGGGAGATAGAGTATTTACAGCAAATATTTTTTTCTAAAAATATATTTTTCAGCATCTCCAGTGTTTGAAACATGTAAATCCACCAAATTTTTTTTTCTGATTTTTAAAATGATTACAAGACTTACCCTATATTATGTATGATAAGTAAGTAATAATAAGAAGAAAAATGTTTCATTTCCTGCCAAGATATTTCTGGTAGAGAATTGTTTTGAGAAAATCACACTTAAAGTTTTACAATAAGTACCACTCACATATGCACTGTGCCACAAGAATCGCATCATTTTTTGTATACAGGGTAATTCCAAATTCAACAATGGTACACACTTTAAGGGTTGGTACAGGACACTGTAACAATCATTTTTTGCATAGGAAACCAGGGTCAAAATTCCATTTTATAGAGTCAAAATGACAGGGCGTCTCACTCCAGTCTGAAGTTGCATTTTTGTTCCTAACTAACAGTAGTGAAGATACTTTAAGGAAATCCTTACAATATACAACTCATACAAAGATGAGTCTGTTGAGAGTTTTGTTAAAGTATCTTCACTACTGTTAGATAGGAACAAAAACATAACTTTGGATTGGAGTGAGACGCCCTGTCATTTTGACTCTATAAAATGGAATTTTGACCCTGGTTTCCTATGCAAAAAATGATTGTTACAGTGTCCTGTACCAACCCTTAAAGTTTGTACCATTGTTGAATTTGGGATCACTCTGTATTTTAAATTTTTCAAAAACATTTTATATAAATGTCAGGCATTAAAAAAATACATTTTTCAAACACAAAACAAATTGCTATAACCTCTTTAATCAAATTAAAACAAAGAGTTTTTGATAAGCACAGACAAAACAGATGAGTCAAGAAAAAAATATGTAAATAAAATTTACCAAATCTCTGTCTTCCCTTTTATCATCAATGGGTGGCAACCCAGTTATGAGTTCCAGGAGCACCACACCGAAGCTGAAAGTGTCCAGTTTTATGGACACATCTCCACGATGTGCTTCGGGAGCCATGTAGGCACTCGTTCCATAGACGTTCTTTGTGACGGGCATTAGCGTAGAGTTGCTGCTGTCGCCGATTCGCACCAGGCCGAAATCACCCACTCTGGGAACTAGATCTTCATCGAGCAGAATATTTGCACTGAAACAGAAGAGACATTCTAAATCGATACAGCAATAACTTAAGAGGCTACTTCACTCACATCAAAACACCTGCTTGATAATGGTAATCCTATGGGGGAAATATTTTAAGATATCTCGTTCACATTTCAATATTTTTAAATGATTTTAGGTAGGTTTCGTAGGAAATACTACCTATTACATTCTCCCCTATGTTGGAATTTCTCGAAAATTTTTGCAGATCTGTGCCGATCATCACTCTCAGAACCCCCAAACCACCCCACCCCCAGTTCAAAACTTTATCTATCTATCTATATCATTTTTTTATGGACACAATAACTTCATTAATTCTACCCAGATCTCTTCCAAATGGATACATAAAATCAAGGGGCATAAAATATCGGTCAAGAGAAAAAAAACCCATAACTTCTTAATTATGATACATATCAAATCCGTTTAAAGTTATTATTACTTCTAGGAAAAGAGCCGAATTTATGGATGACAGATTTTTGATATAATTAAAATGGCCTCAAGGGGGGGGGGGATAGGGGTTTAAGAAGAAAAAAATTCATAACTTTGTCCATTCACAAGATATCAAATCCACTTAAATTTATTATAAATCCTCTTAATATTATCTGCAACTTTTATATTGACAAGTTTTTATAAGACCAACCCTTATAGCAAAAAAAAAAAAAAAAAAAAAAACTTGCCGTCTCTGCCTACCAACACAGGTGGATTTGGAAGTGGGTGGTCCCAATTGCTACATCATGGCAAAAAAGGTCATTTCTTCTGCAATTTTGAATAAACAGGCACCTCACGGTCTGCGTCTTTGAAATCTACCTGTGCCTGTAAGCCGAGCCGTCAGGGATTTTATTTTTATTTTTCCATTGAATAGCTGAGGTTGATCTCTATGCAAGCCTTTTTTCCCTTTTTCGATTCTGGTTGCAGTTTTTTTGTATATTGAGGATACTTTCACTTTTGAAACTGAAGGTATTTTAATAGAAAAAACTTGCAATCAAAACCAAGAAAGTAATCAAAACAAAAGAAAAGGGACTGCACAAAGATCGACTTCAGCTACCCAATGCAAAAAAAGCCATTTAAAAATATTGAAATGCGAAAGATATATCTTAAAATATTTCGCCCCATAGGATTAACATTAGCAGGCAGGTGTTTTCGTATGAGTATGTAACCCCTTAAGGATAAATGATGGTAATCCAAGAAATGTCAGGCAGTTCACAAAATAATAATTGTTCACGAAAGTCAATTTTTATATACACTAGAAGCAACAAACACAAAATGCTAATTTCTGAACACGTGAATACTCAAAGAGAAATTCTATAAACAGCAAGTGTAGAAAATAGGTACTACCCTAACAGCACGGCCAGACGATGTGAAGTCTTCTTGACATCACAAATGGTCACAGTCACTACAATGAACAGAAATGTGATATATTTCATTCGTCTCATCTTTACTCTCATTTAGTCATTCCACTGAGCAGTCACAATGACTGCTGCTTTTTGACGAGTCACCAAGTGACTTTAAAATGAAATCACCTTGTGACTCTCATATGACTGTCGATTGGAGATTCCATTGTAAAGTCATCATGATAGCTGTTCTATGATGAGTTCCCATGGGACAGAAAATGAAATCATCTTGTGACATTTTATAAAAGAGGACAATGGTGACTTCACAGTAAAGTGTTGGTCACCATGCGACTTCAGTGCGACATTATTTGGTGACTCATCACAATGCAATGCTCACAATGACTTCAAAGTTCAGTCTTCAAATGACAGTGACTTGTGAATCACAAGGTCACTTCATTGTAATGTCACCTGATGACCCATCACAAAGCAACAGTCACAGTGACTTTTCAGTGATAACAATCATATGTGAGTAATAATAAGCCGAGTGAAAGATCCCATATTTTGATTCACCGTATCGATTGTGACACTTGTGACCGTGTGTGACGTCAAGGAGACTTCACACCGACTGGCTGTGCTGTTAGGATAGTACCTAGTTTCTACACTTGCTGTTTATAGAATTTCTTTTTCAGTGCTCACGTGTTCGGAAATTAGCATTTTGTGTTCATTGCTTAAGTTTTGCACACTAGTGTATAAAATCCAAGAAATTAAATTTATATTCACAATAACTATCGAAGGAAAGCGTTCAATTTTTTTTTCTTCAATTTACCCTATTTCATGCAGTTTAGAAGCAAAAACGAATATTCTGTATGTTTTTAAATTTCAAGAAACACACCATTCATTAAAAAATTCTTGATTATACTCACATAATTAAACTGTATGTGCATACTTACAGTTTTAAAGTATAGAAGAAACATCCTAATATTCCAATTCAAATCCTTTGTTCTTCCATTTGGAAGCCAAGATAAAATACATCATGTTTACATGATCACAATAAGATGACTTCTACATTTAAAAAAAAAAAATTTAATTCACTTCTCATCTCCACCAGATCACATGATCAAAATGTCAGACAGATGTGAAACAAGATGCCCACCAGGGGTAGACGATATCTGAAATTTAATATCGCAATACATCAACAAGTTAATATTGATATGGGTGATGCATCGCGATACTAATTTAAAATGAGGGTGCGAGGGACATTTACTATTTTTTTAAAGACAAATAATATTGTAGCAAAAATTTAAACACAAAACAGAGTAGAAAGCAATGAATCATTGTTTTTATATCTATATGCTCATATTTATATTCTTTTATTAAAATATATATATATAGAAAAAATTAACCAATACCTATTTTCATTTACACCATTACTTTCATAGAGTTATTTTTAAAGATAATATTTTCCACATTCTTTTCATTTCATTGTATTAATCCTTTTTTTAAAAGCTTTTCATTTTCACTACTATTTAATTTTGAATTATGAGAAATTGGGTTCCGGTAATCTTGAAATAAAATTTTTGGGCTTGAATTGCATGCACAGGACTTTAGTGCAAACCTTTATTCTGAGTACATGTTTAAAATATCAAGATGGGACTTTAAATGCTTAAAATGTTGCTGCCTTTAAGAAATTTTTAAAATATCACATATTTTGAGAAGCTTACATTTTACTATAAAAGTTAATTTCAGCAAAATTCCAACTTAAAATTTTCTCCAATTCTTTTAGTTAAATTCTTTAATGTATTTCTTATTATTATTTTAAAAAAAATCTTTTTTGTTTACTGAATTACCAATAGAAAGTACACATTCTGTACAGAAGTTTAATTTCATGATAAAATTCACTATAATAAGGAATATGTTAATTTCGATAATCCATTGAAATTCCCCATAAAAAATTTCAACTTATTTAAAATGTCTTCATATCACCAGGGCATAGAAAAAATACGGAGTCTATCCGATTAAGGACACTTATTTTAAGGGCAGATATAAATTCAGCAGAGAAACCATGTTCTAGCAATCATTATCAGTGCTATCGGCAATAACAGATACATATTCAAGCTCATGCGAGTGACCATGATATATCAAGCCTTTTGATATATCGCCAAATGTATGGACCAATAGCAGCAGCTGAGCAAAAAATGGATGATAAGTGTTATCATCTTTAATGAACAGAGGATTTTGTGATTTGTGAGGGGAAAAGAATGAACTTAACAAGTGAAGTTTACAGTGATATACTTTATTTATAGATAATCAGTGCAAGAGAAATAATTAATGGATAGATATTGTGGTTTGACTGAAGCAGGCCAGTGAATAATACTACATGGATTGGACAAAAGAAGAATTGAAAATATTGGTAAGAGATATTCAGTACTGTTTTTCGGGGTTTAAAATCGCAATGTGGGCAAAACAATATTATTGTTATTGGGATATATCAGCAGCGTCAAAGCTGTTATTGCGATATTTAAAAAGTATTCAATATATGACCAATATATTGATAAATAATCCAACTCTAATGCCTGCAAAGAGTATTAAAAAGGGGGTTAGATAAATATTCCACAAAACTTTTTCAGAGAAACAGAATCATAATTTTTATCATAAAATTTACAGAACAAAAATAGTGGATCCACATAAAATTCCATTCATCTATAATCAAAACTTACCCAAGTTACTTTGAAATTGATGAATTTTGAGCATTTTATAGGGCATTAAAATGAGACACATCAGGGCAAGAACTGTCAGAAAATTAATAAAATTCAAGGTATCATAACTCAATGAATTTTGGTGATAGAAGAAAGGTTTTACTTATCAGAAGATGGAGAAAGTTTTTTGAAATACCACTTACAAGAGATAATTTTAATTTTGCAACTTTAAAAAAAATAAATAACTATTTTGATAGGACACCATTTGGAACATTTTTGCAACTGTACTTTTGAAGAATTAAGGATGCGTAAGGAAATTCATTGACTGCGCAAAACTTGTATAAATTGGTGATTCATGTTTTGGATTAAAAAATAGATTTCCTGAAAATAAAAATAATACAAAACATTAAAGCCACAAACCTTTTGATGTCTCTGTGAACCATAGGATTCCCTTTTACGAAGGTATGTAAATGATTTATACCTAAGGCAGAACCGTAAGCTATTTTTAAGCGAACATCCCATGGCAATGGCTCCGAATTATCCTGAAACGATACCAACATTAGGAAAAGCATGTGACCAAAACAGATAAAAATAAATAATGTAATCCCTCTCTATATAACACAAAATTCAATTTAACCCTCTCACTGACAAGCCGTGTTAATATGTTCACTAAGTTTCAGGTTTCACTGCAATACAAGTATTTTTTTTAATTAATATAATTCTACAAATATACTGCAATTTTAATACATTGAGTAATGATTGATATCCTCAAGGTTTGCATTATAGGTGCAGATTCTCAAAATCTGGAAGGAGCCAGTGGCTCCTAAACCCAAAAAATCCAGTGGCCACAAATGTGAAACAAACACATAAAAACAATAGTGTTTATATGGGATAAAAAGCTACCCAAAAAACTCAGGAATTCAAAGTGTAAAGTAATTTATTTAATATACACATATAAACAAAATTTCAATACTAATTAAGTGTAGTATAAATCCTAAATCATGTACAGGCAGAAGATAAAGTTGGGCAAGATACGGTTAAAAAAAAAAATTGTATAAGCTAAGCAATTATGATAACGGGGAATATTAGAAAAACAATATTTCTTATTTGATTTTGCCATACAAAAGTACATATAAAAGAAAATCTGAATGTATGAGACCATTTTGCACTATAAAAATCAAAACACTTATAAGGATATTGTTATTTTATTATTATTATCTATAAGAAAAAAAAAATTTTTTTTTTTTTAAATCGCAGACTATATAAAATTATCAGACTCAAACTGTTACGAATAACATTTGCTATTTGAATATATTATAGTTTGCTGTGTTAAACAGATCCTTCTGAAATGTTATCAAAAGATAATAATAAAGTTTGTTATTATAACATTTTTACATGTGTTTTGCTCTCAATCTTTAAAAAAAAAAATCAAAATTTCACGATGATGACTGGGAACACCAGAAATTGATCACTTTCAAATCACATGGCGACTAAAACACCGAAAGTTAGTGGCCACAACAAAAAATTTAGTCGCCACGTGGCGACTGGCGACTGTGAGTCTGCACGTATAGTTTGCATTCATATATGTAATTAAGTTTTTTTTATACAATTTTGGAATAATCATCTTTTTTTAGCATTTGAAATAAAATACAGAGAAAACAACAGTACATTTTTGCCCTTTTGCTGGACAGTCGGAGGGTTAAACAAAAATGGAAAATCATGTCTCAAGCATAGCTTATGAAACACTTTCCAACACATTTAGAAAACTGTAACAAAACTTCACAGTTTAATAAGGTGAAAGATGATATCTAAGTAAACAATTTAGAAAACACATAATACACATTTTGAAAATCTTTCAGGAATTACCATAACTGAAACAGCACCGAAAAAGTGGCGATAAATGACAATCTATACTAATAAAAGAAAGTTTCGCTCTGTGTGTGTGTGTGTGTCTGTTGGCGATGGCTAGCAAAATCTAGCCCACATAGAAGTCTGGAAATTTAGGTGTGGATAGTCCAAGGTCTGACCATATGCACCTGAGTCTCAGAATTTTAATATTTTGATAATTACTCTAGATATTAATTAAAATATCATTAACGATCGCATTGAAAATGCCATCTTTTAAATCAAAATGGCTAAAGAAAAGAACTGTTGTTGTGGATTTGGAAGCGGAAATGAACGAATTTGAAATTATTTTACTAATTAGCGAATTTTAAGAAAACTAATTAAGATAGCAATTTGAAAATTTCAGAGCATATGTAAAAAAAATTTCTGCATCCTTCTATGCAATTTTTGAAAAATTCGGCCGGTAATTTTTCTTAATTTATGCAAAAAACTGCTAAAAATCTACCGGCGCCAGTGAAAACGATCCCAGAAATTTTCAGACAGGCATCGGCTTTCATTAAAAACTGAACTACAAAGAGATCTGTTTCTCGGGCAAATCCCTCCATTTAGTTTGCGAAAATGAAAGGAAATAATTGCCAATTTTTACTAATGAACAAAAATTTAGGTAACTAATTAAGATATAGAAGATTTGAAATTGAGGTCGGAAAGGGGTGTCATCTGCCGGCTATTTTAGTGTAGTGTCTTCGTTATGTTCTAATTATCAGAGAAATGTAATTCTTTTTTTAATGATCGCGTTAATGTAGGTGACGGTGGTTCTCTTTAACAAATTATTCATTATATTTGCGGGTATGGGGAGGGAGGGGGTTAACATCTTTCTCTGAGATTGTAATTATCTTGGGCCCGGGCAATGCTGGGCAGGTTAGCTAGTTAAATAATAAAAACTTTGTATGAATCACCAAAAGAACACATAGGATGTGTTTCAGGCTTGAAATTTTTAACAGCCCATTATCAGTCAAAATAAACATGTGCCCATAATGAGAACAAGGTTACACAGATAATACAATTTATGACCTTGCCTCCTCATGGAAATGTATGTGTTTACTTTGGCTGATGATGGGCTGTTAAAAATGTCCAGACCAAAACATGTCTTGCGTGTTCTTTTGTTTTTATGTTGATTCATACAAAGTTTTTATTATTTAATTACCATCAGTATTCGGAAAAATGTCCGAATTCTTTTGTACAGCCTGGTATAGTATCTATAGACTTGTATAGATACTACATAGCAAGCTATAGTTTTAGTTTAACTTAGTTTAGTTAGGAAATGTATAGCATAGCTGAAAATTCCCTTTCAGCAATTTCCATCCATAAACGGAAATGTACTGGAGATGTTTTGTGCTGCAGTCCTGTAGTAATGGATGAATGAATGGTATGCACACAGTAAGTCTTTTGCACTTCACCTCACTGATACACAACATCAATTTCAATGTATTTGAAATTGTGTAATATCATTATTAAAACATACCGCAAATGATTTTTCTCCTTAGACCGTAATGTAATAGAATTCTTTTGAATGTCCCTGTAAAGGAACGATAAATGCTATGCCCACCCTATTCTATAGTAAGCCTCTTGTAGTGCACTTCAGACATCCCACTCATATGCTTCTGTTTAACAAGCGTCATCGCCAACTATGCCTACACTGGTCCCCAGAACATTGTAAGGGGCTATGGATATATAACTTTATCACTTTAGGATCGTAAAATATCTCTAAGGGGAAGGAGGGGGTTGTCTTTTGATATTATAAATTTCAATAAAAATTTTCTTCTCTTGTTTTTTGGTAACTTTTTTTACATTAATTTTTTTTTTCTATTTTCATGAAAATACAGTTATTAGTAAAACCGTTAAATGATTATAAAATTATTTCATTCCAAAATATAAAACACCCCTACATTTGACATTTTAATTCATCTGCCATATATGCATATAATCTGCTTTTTGAGAAACCAGGTGCAAAGTTTGTTTGAAATTGATACTTTTTGTGCTTGCTAGTATAGAAAGGAGGAAGACTGCTGTCCACCTGTTTTGTTTATAAGAAGTTCTGTTTGTCCCTCCCCATGCAGGGGGCATGTGCAAGAAGACAATATTACTGTTGAATGCATTATGCAACAAAAAGCTGTCATCAAACACTTTTAAATAGTAACTATTTATAATAAGTATTAGATGGTATAAAGTTATTTCATATATAATAGAGAGGTATTTTATTGACTTCTTCTCTTCATTTGGATCAGTAAAGTAAACAACAAATGTAAAACCATATTATGTATATCACTGTAAATATATAAAAAGAAAAAAATTGTAAAAATAAAGTTTTTAGACATTGATAATGATATCACTGGGGGGGGGGGGGGGGGGGAGGAGGTTCAAAATTACCAAGAAGTTGATATAGTTATGTATGTATGTACGTACAGCCCCTAACTGGACCATGGATCAGTAGACAAGAGTTGCCTGGTAAGATGAATCACAATTCGACATTCATCACATCAATGGTCGTGTCAGGGTATGTCGATTTCCAGGCGAACAGCTGCTCTCCCATTGTACAGTCATACACAGGCCAGTGATGGCCATATTATGTTTTGGTGGATGTTCTCATGGGCGTCTCTGGGACCCATGGTTGTGGTAGAACAGACCTTGAAAGCAGCAGGCTATCTGAACATCATTGCAGACCAGCTGCACCCTTACATGGTGTCTGTCTTTCCAACTGGAAATAAAGTCTTCCAACTGAACAATGGCTCCATGTCACAAAGCTCGGGAGAGGGGAGAGGGGGGGGGGCTGTACATATTAAACACTTTATCTCTTAGTTCTTAATTTTCTTCACTGTCAACTTAGAGGTGATTGACAAGTGCAAGGGAGTCTAACACATGTGTCACTGTCCGATCTTTTATTGAAAACAGGTGCTCTTGAAGTGCAATGCAATGGACGGGGGAGACACAAAAGAGCACTTACTATGCACGCCAGCCTCTCTTGCAGAGATCCATTCACCATGTATTCGTAGACGAGGCACAAAGTTGGACCATTTAAAGAACAGCCCCACAGGTGTAGCAAATTGTCATGCCGGTATCTGAAAATGAGAACAACAATGTGTGAAATAAATAACAAAATGACATTTCACATACTTCAAACTATTTAAGCAGATAGATAGGTAGATAACCACTCATTTTCACCCATGACTCCCCCGATAGCAAACTTCTTTTTTATCCTTTTTCTAGGATGTTTGGATTGATTTAATATACGAAGTGATTTAACACTAGAAAGATGGCAAAATTGAACTTCCTACAAAGCCTATAATGGTCAATTTGACCACTGTTTACAAAAAAGCTCTGGCCAATAGGAATCTGCCTTCTTTGACCTTGACTTGACTGCAGGTGCATTCTTTATTCATGTTATACATGGAAGTGTTGAAGAAAAAAAACCCAAGCAATTCCAAAAGACGGCAAAATTGAACTTCCTAAGCCTCTAATGATCAATTTGATCGCTGTTTAGGAAAAAGCTCTGGCCAGTAGGAATCCACCTTCTTTGACCTTGACCTGACTGCAGATGCATTCTTGATTCATGTTATACATGGAAGTGTTAAAGAAAAAAAAAACTTATTAAGAAAGATAGCAAAATCAAACATCCTACAAAGCCTGTAACAGTCAGTTATAGGTGAAAATTAACAGTCGCCACTCGCCATGTGGCAATTAAAGTTGCCAAAGTGGCGATTAAAAAATTGTCATTGATCGCTACCCTTGCACAGTCACTTTCCAGTCACAAATTCCATTGCAATCTTTGAGCAACTGACCAATTGTACGATTTTTTCCCCAAAAGCGTGTTTAGAATTTTGTAATCTTCCCTCTGATTGATTGACGAATAGTGTGATTTTTTTCGTCTCTGACTAGCAAATTTCATGATAATTTCACGTGACCGACTGACAAATTTTGCAGGTTTGTTCCACGATTGATCGACAAATTGTATGATTTTTTTACATGATCAACTGACGAGTTTCACCTCATGAACAACAGAAGAATTTCGTGATTTTTTTTTTTTTTTTACGATCGACTAACAAATTTCTCAAATTTTCCCTGGTATCCGATTGACGAATTTTGCAAATTTTTTTCCTGCTACCAATTGGCTAATTGTGCAGTTTTTTCTTGCAACCAAATGGCAAATTTACGTGTTTTTTCCCCGCAGCATACTAGTGAAATTCACAGGGTTTTTTCATGCAAACGACTAAAGAATTTCCTGATTTCGAGATTTTTTTCACACGATTAACAAATTTAGCTATATTCTCCCGCAACTGATTGACGAACATCGGATATTCTCCCTGCAATCAAATGACAAAATTTATGGTTTGACAGACTGACGAATTTCAAGATTTTTTTTTTTCTACAACCAATCTATACGCGTAAAAAAAAAAAAAAAAAAAAGGCATTCTGGTATTGAAAAAGAAAAAAATACCGAAATTCCGGTATATAACTAGAACACAATCACCCCTGACAAATAATCTATGAACATATTCTAAAAAAATTAAAGTGATAATAATAGACTTTCTGATTTTAAGGAAATTTTCCTGAATTTTGACTTCTTCCCTATATCATGAATATAAAAAACTGGTATAAAACTCTGATTTATACAAAAATATGTTTATATACGATGATTATACTTAGTCAAGAAAATTTGAAACATTATAGTCAGCCCAGCCACTTTAGAAAGTGGCCAATAATGAAACCGAGTCTACCGGCCCCTGGCTACTAACCCGATTTCCCAGTTTTCACCTATATGGTCAGTTTGACTTCTATTTAGTAAAAAGCTCTGGCCAATAGGAATCCACCTTCTTTGAACTTCACCTGACAGCAGGTGCATTCTTGATTCATGCTATATGTGGAAGCGTTGAAGGAAAAAAATAAAATAACGAATGATTCCTTTATTTTTTCACGAGATCCAAAGCATCGGTCAAAATGACCACTCTGGGCTTTCTAGGTATATTTACAGAAATCTAATGAATTTTTTTTTCTTTTTAAGTAAAAAGGAAATGTGCAGAGAAAAGCCTCAGAAAATGTAAAGGAAGGAAATTATCAGACTATAAAAAATAAATGAAATATGTGAATAAATCTTTTATCAGTCAAATTTACCACTTTGGGCATTCTAGTGTTAAAGTGCGTATGTTTCAAGGTCTTTACAAGCTTAAACTATTTGGAATATTTAAAAAATATTTGGTATTTATTAGAGCTTAGAAATTGAAATCTTTCTAGATATATTTACAGAAATAGAATGAATTTTTTAAAAAATTTTTAAGAAAAAAGGCTATTTGCAGAGAAAAACATTAGAAAATAACATAAACAAGTTCTTAAGTTAGCATAAACAAGTTCTGGATTAAAAAAAAAAAAATTCTAAGAGGTGGTGCAGAATATCATTAAAATAATAAGTATAATGGCCTTAAAAAAAAAACATGCTTTCTTTTTTTTTTTTTTTGTCTTATGGCATTTTATAGAAAATAGTAGGCTATGCCAATGGAAGAAGAGTATGGAAGATTAATGGATTTAAATGGGAATTCTGCCAAATTAACCAGCTATTGCCAAATTGGCTTCCTATATGGCAACTTATTTTTGTTGTCAAATTTGGCACTATTGTGGTAAACCCTATCATTAGTACTTTTCATCAAATACTCATTGTATTCTTATGTATTCATCAATACATACATATTTCATATAAATGCTGATGCTGTAATGATGCGGGAAACAACATGATTCTTCACAAAATTATCCCTCTCCAAACTCAACCTTTCACCAATTTAATTATTTAAAAGTAAAATCTGACTGTCACTTTTACATATATGTAAAGAAAATATGTGCATTTTACAAACATTACTTCTTAAAAATGTATGAACCCGTATATAACAATCATTTCAAATTCACAGAATTATGACTAGATTTTTCACAAATGTAAAAACCTGTTCACAATTTCACAAACACGAGACTCTGGGACAAAAGTCTAGACAGACCCCTGACAACATTTTTTTGTACTTCTCTATTATCCCATCGACCCCTTTTCATAACAAAAAACTATCACCAAACTGTAAGTTTAAACACCAAAAATGCAGTTCCATTTACTCGACGTCCGAAGCATTCTACGTGTTTGTTATGTCATCCAAGTGGTTTTTAATTCGACATTTGCGTGTATTTTTCATTCTGTTTCACTGATTTATGAGTTATTTCATTCATTAAAATAACAATTGTGTCCTTAAATTTTTATATTTATTTATTTATTTATATTCCAATGGCAACGTTCTCCCATTTATTGGGCGTTACAGTTTGGTGATAGTTTTTTGTTATAAAAATGATCGATGGGATAATAGAGAAGTACCCATTTTTTAAACCTGTAAAAAAAAAAAAAAGTAATCTGTAAAAGTAAAGTTATACATCACATAAAAAACAATAACAATATACAGTAAAGAGTAGACACCCTCAAATCTGCCATCCTAAAATCCACAAATTTCTAAAATCTGCACATCATTGCAAATGTAAACAGTGAAACTTACAGTTAAGATGTAGGGGGAAAAATTCAAGATTTTTAAAATTATACCATCATTCCATGCACATTTTAATATGCAATTCTGGTTAATATGACTGAACACATGTTTTCTCATCAAGGAAGTAGTATAACTTTATTTCTGGAAAAATTCAAGACAGTGGTGATCTCAGTGGTGATTGTGATCTTTTTACTAAATACACTTATATATTAAATTAATCAAGCATTTTTGGATATTAAGTTTGGCTATGAAACTTTTTTAACACTTTCCAACATAGTTGAAGAGTGTTTATGAATTTGGTTTGTCTGTCTGTCCGTGCTCTAACTCGCGTAAATATATCCTTATAGTCATGAAATTGATATATGTTATTGAGGTTTACTATGGCACGTTTGGTATTGAATCTGAAGTGCATAGCACTTAGTTTTTTTTACAGGGAAACACTCAAAAGAATTCCGTTACATTGCAGTCTATGGGGAAAAATCATTTGCGGTTTATTTCATGATGTTATACAATTTCAAACGCATTGAAATTTTTATATATCACTGAGGTGCGCTACAAAAGGCTTACTATAGAATAGGGTGTGTATAGCACTTAAATTTGTTTTACAGGGACACTCAAAAGAATTCCATTGTATTACTGTCGATGGAGAAAAATCTATTGCAGTTTATTTTAAGAATGTTTAAATATTTCAAACAAATTGAAATTTATGTATGTGACTAAGGTGCATTACAAGAGGCTTACTATAGAATATTTAGAGTATAGTATTTATCGTTCATTGACAGGGGACACACAAAAGAATTGGGTACTGTCTGTTAACAATAATTGCTGGAAGTGCTTTTTCAATTGCTTAACGCATTTTTAAGTTTAACTAATTTTTTTTTCTATTACTTCGTGTGTATAAATTCTATAAATCATATACAGGGCAGCAAAAAAGTTCTGGAGTACATTTACATTTATTGAAGGAAATTCCAAAAGGGTAATTTTAAGCTGTGCTATGCATTTCCTATCTGAAGTAAAATTTAACGTTCTATGTAACATATATGTGAATGGGATGGATGTGGTTTTGCAGTTCCCATAACATGCCGACCGCAGCGAGTAGAGGTGCGGCCCGAGTTCTCAAGGAAACTCATTAGGTCAGCAATAACGATACACAATAAAGATGATGACTAAGAGTTTCGCCTCTCTGGCCTGGGAACGGAATATTAAGATTATCGTCAGATTTACTTTGAAGATTGACTTGTCCGGTTGGCTTTAGGCAGACGGCCTATAGCTCCGGTCTGATATCGGAAGGACGCGTTAAATGCCGGTAACTGCGGTAGAATCACCCCCTATTCCCCTTAACCCTGTATATAACCTGTATTTAGTCTGTATATATAACTGTGTTTTACTCCAGAGATTAAAATAGTATAGTTTTTTACAAAAGACTCTTCAATAATCTCACCAGCCTAATCATTATTATTATCACATATATACAAATCTATAGATCCTATACAAAAGAATTTGGATATTTTTCTGAATAGTGTTAATTCCTGAAAGTGGGTTTTTAAATATGTTATGAGTTTTCCAAATTGTTTACTTATAATATTATCTTTCATCTTATTAAACGGTAATGATTTGTAAAATTATTTTGGAAGCATTGGAAAGTGTTACATAATCTATGCTTGACGCATGATTTTTCGTTTGTGTTATTTTATGATTCTGATGCAAGTTATTAGTGTACCTTTATAAGCCAAGTTTCATTGAATAATTCGAGAAAGGAAAAAAAAATCATCATTATCATGCCTATTTGGTTATGCATTATTGTGTACCTGACTTTTACCTTTAAAATTTCAATCATGATTTAAATTTTCTTAATTTTTATTACTTTCATTACTTCACTTAATATTTCACTTTATTGTAAGTATTCATTATAATTTTAAGTGTATTACTACATTCAAATTATTGTTTAAAAAATGTAAACAAAACACTGACCAGAAATCCATAAAATGCTAAAACCGTACAACCTCTGGTTTCAAGCTATGCAGATTTAAGAGAGTCTACTGTATTTCATTTTCTTTGTATAAAATTGGAAACTCTGCAACCCCCGAAAATAGGCTGAATCACATATAAACACATGTCATGTCTCAAGCATGAAAAATCTATTTTATAAACTTAAGCTGACCCCCCCCCCCCCCCCCCTCCGGCGTTGCCCAGGCGTGTGATAAAAAATTTTAAGAAAAACATCAAGTTTTTATTATTTTATATCTTTAACCCGATTTTGTACGAAATTATATTTTTTTTTAATTAAAAATTCGTGAAAAAATATTGATATTGAGTGATAAAAGCTTTCTCGTTTTTTTTTACCTAGGGTTGTTTCACAGATTTAAAATAAAAAGTTCTTTTTGTCCGAACTCTTTGAAATCTTTATAATATAAAATATTGTGGTAAATAAAACGGTTTTACAGTTCGTGGAAAAATATTGTTATCTAATTATAAAAGAAATGTTTTCTTCTCGCTTTTTTATTTGTTTGTTTGTTTGTTTTTGCATCGGCTCCTTTAACATAGCAATAAAAAAATAGTTCTCATCTTCCGAACTCTCTGACATTTCAATTGGTTATAAATATAACTGCATCAAAACTCTCTTTAAAATTTTGTGAAAAAATATGCATATTTAAAAAACTCTCTTTAAAATTTTGTGAAAAAATATGCTTATTTAGTAGTGAAAACACGAGTTCTTAAAAAGACAAGCTTTAGCTTCCAACCTCAGAGCAAAAATATATTAGAAGATCTATACTTTCAATGCAATGCTATGGCTTCATCTGATTTGAATGAACCCTTTTCAATCCCCCTAGGCTAAACAGGTGAGGGTTGGATTAATCAATCAGGTTTCCCATTTCTGAGGGGAGAAGCCTTCAAAAAAATGTTGACGCATGCACAAAGAGACGATTTTCATGTGGATTTGACAGAATGCACTTTTTGTTTTAAATAGATAGATTGAATAAGAATAAATCCTTCAATACTTTGTCAAAGTTTCAAGCTCTGTAATAAACTGCGTGTCGACTGGATCCTTCAATTTCTTCACGGCAACGACAGCATCGTGTAACTCAGCTCTGTAAACGGTGCCAAAGGCTCCCTCTCCGATAATACTTGTAAAGTGGTCGGTGGCATCCTGTAAATCTCTGTAGGAAAATATAGCTAAGTTTTCGATATTCACTTTCAACGACAAGGCTTTGGCAATAATGTCTGTTTCCTCATGGCCATTACTCTCCACTGGGTCATCCTCTTCATCCACTAAAATATATATACAGGGTTGGACTTGAATTAGTTCAGCAGAAAAGAAAGATTTATTATACATAGTTATACATACTATAGTTATACTACTATTGCTTATATTTTGCATCTCTGAATTATTGCATTATGCTGATTGATAGGTTGATACATCTTATTTTAAAACTTGAAGTGTTTATAATTTCTATAGATTTTGCATTATTGTTAATTTATTGCAGCATAAAAATCAGACTAACAATGGCTTTTTTTCAATTAAAGAATTTTTTTTATGATGAAATTAATAATTTCTCACTAATTAAGATGAGTATATTAAGTTATCATCATAATGCATTGTACTACTATTCTGTTATTGTTAATTTAAGATAAGTAAAATAAATGAAATGTCATAAATCAGTTTTTGCCATTTTTGCTGGCAAAAACCTATTTTTGCCAGGACGGTTTTTTCAACCTGTGGCAAAAACTTGCCAACTTTGGCAAAACATAAGAATTTTTAGGAAGTCTTTGAAAAACTGCAATGTTAAAATTTGTATTTTTTTGCTAGTCAGCTATGTGTTGCAACTTTCCAAATTACCGCAATGTAAACATGTCTATCCCTTTTGTCTGTTGTATATATGTTTAAATTTTATAGAAAAGAAATATAAAAATGCATTGAAGTAATAGCAATTAACTATTTTTTTAGTTGTGTACATTTTGTCCTAATGATTTTCAACTGTATGTTGGTATCTTCCTGGCTGGTAAGATTTTTTTTTTAATTCCCCACCCCTGAACACATGGTCTTTGTGTTATTTACAACTAGCAGTTTTTTTTTTTTTTTTTTTTAAACATGGGATTGCTAGTGCAGATGTTTATCCTCTTTTATGTGAATATATTTCTAGAGTTTAAATACAAAATTCATTAGAAATTTTTTTATCTTATTTCATTTGACAAATATTAAAGATAAGCTTATTTATAGAGAATTTGAAGTGAGTTTAAACCAATCCTTCTGATAGTCAAAAGAAATATAGTAACCACCATGGCTGGTTGTGGTTAGACTCCTATTTTTCACCTGCTACTTAGAAAAATCTAAAGGTTGATATTTGAAAATTAAATAACCACGGCTGGTGAAAAATCTAAAGTTGATATTTGAAAATTAAATAACCACAGCTGGTTGTGGTCAGACCCCTATTTTTCACCTGCTACTTAGAAAAATCTAAAGTTGATATTTGAAAATTAAATAATCATGGCTGGTTGTGATTAGACCCCTATTTTTCACCTGCTACTTAGGAAAATGTAAAGTTGATATTTGAAAATTAAATAACCATGGCTGGTGAAAAATCTAAAGTTGATATTTGAAAATTAAATAACCATGGCTGGTTGTGGTTAGACCCCTATTTTTCACTTGCTACTTAGAAAAATCTAAAGTTGATATTTGAAAATTAAATAACCACGGCTGGTGAAAAATCTAAAGTTGATATTTGAAAATTAAATAACCACGGCTGGTGAAAAATCTAAAGTTGATATTTGAAAATTAAATAACCATGGCTGGTTGTGGTTAGACCCCTATTTTTCACTTGCTACTTAGAAAAATCTAAAGTTGATATTTGAAAATTAAATAACCATGGCTGGTGAAAAATCTAAAGTTGATATTTGAAAATTAAATAATCATGGCTAGTTGTGGTTAGACCCCTATTTTTCACCTGCTACTTAGAAAAATCTAAAGTTGATATTTGAAAATTAAATAACCATGGCTGGTTGTGGTTAGACCCCTATTTTTCACCTGCTATTTAGAAAAATCTAAAGTTGATATTTGAAAATTAAACAAAACTGACATGCTTTTAAAAAACATTAAATCAAATTTATTATGTGTTCTTTAAACACAACATTTTACACAGGTTCAATGTGTCTGCCCTTTGTAAATAGTTCTTGTCAGATGTTTGTGCACATGTTCAAGTCAATCAAAGAAAGTGCAGTGAAAATTTCAAAGTTTATAGGGATTTTTTAAATGCTTAAAATTTAAGGGGACAGTTTTTAAAAACGCACATCGTTGACACCTGACGTCCTGGGTCATTCCATGTCAAATCAACCAAAAATTTTCAATACTCAACCTGAACATTTCAGATTTTAATGAAACCTTCAAGAATCATTCTCCCTGATGATACACATGAGAATATACTTTTTTTTTTTTTTATAATCTCAGTAAATTTTCATACAATTAATTTTTTTAATTTCGAAAAATCATCATTTTTTGGCTTGTATAAATGTTTTCAATTTTGAATTTCTCAAGTTCTATCAGGCGTAGAGAGTTGTTTGACCCCTCATTTTAAAAAGAATTACATAAGGTTTAATTTGATGTGCAAGTTGATTATGCTTGGTTTGAAAAAAGTTAAATTAATTTAATTTAAAGATTTTAAATTAAAAATTTTTTTAAATAGTTCTTGTTTTAAATTTTGAAAAATATATATGTTTTTGTAATATTATAATCTTGAAATTTTTAGAGTGGGATCTCAATGGGATCAGCAGTTATAAAAAAAAATAATGTTTAAAATGAATAAAACAATATTATCTTTAGCACAATCATAAAGTTAGCGAGATGCCAACTTTAAATACCAGCCCCAACTAGTGTTTAACATTAGTTTTTTTAACATAACTACTGATCCCATTGAGATCTTACTCTAAAACTTTCAGAATTTAAAGTTTATAATATTAAAAAAACTTATTTTTTTCAAAATTTTTAAAGAACACTTTAAATTTTTTTTAAAATTTAAAATTTTAAAATTAAATTAACTTTTTTTAACCAAGCATAGCCAACTTGCATATCAAATTAAACCTTAAAAATTCTCTTTAAAATGAGGGGTCAAACAACTCTCTATGCCTGATAGAACTTGAGAAATTCAAAATTGAAAACTTTTATACAAGCCAAAAAAATAATGATTTTTCAAAATTAAAAAAATTAATTGTATGAAAATTTACTGAGATAAAAAAATAATAAAAGTATATTCTCATTTATATCATCAGGGAGAATGATTCCTGTAAGTTTCATCAAAATCTGAAATGGCCAGGTTGAGTTTGTTGGTTGATTTGACATGGAATGACCCGTCTGCTTTCTGATGTTCACCATATTTTAATAATTATATTAGATAATGATTTATTGCACTGTTAAGTTTTCCCATAGGTTAACATAGGATTTTGCGATCGGGAGTTTCAGTGAAGCCGCTCCTTAAAAGTTTAAGGATATTTATATAAAAAAAAGGGAAAACTTGTCCTTAAGTGCAATAAGAGACACTTATTAGGGTTTCGTTCATCTCATGAAACCCTATTAAGTCCCACTTCGTTGTCTGTCCGTCACAGACTGCTTTCAGAAACTATATAACTTACAGTCAAGTCATGAAATTTTGTGTACTTATAGCCGAATACCTACCATGAAGCTCAAACTCAAAATTTGAAAAAATCGTATTATTTTAATAAATAGAGATAAAAAACCAAAATTCTAACAGCCTTTTCCTATTAAATTTAAACATTTTTCATTATAGCAGTTGCTAACCATTAAAAATCCACACTAAAATTCTTTCTACAATAATTAAGTTTTTATTGAAAGATTTCCACGTAAAAAAATGAAAATGAAATAAAAAGTTTCACCCATTGAAAAAAAGATGAATAGGACGTCGTCCTATTGGTACTTTATACAACATGTTTAATTTTGAAATTTTTTTTTTTTTAAATATCACATTTAGTTCACAGCCAGTGATATATGTATGTACATATATCACTGGCACCCGGCTAACCGAAAAATACCAAAAATTCTCCCTTTCCCTCCAAAATTCTCTAAAAAACTAGAAACCAAACCCTCTCCCGAAAATCATTGGTAAACAACACCATACAAGACACCTCTTTCCAAACCAGGGTGGCACCGACCTATTGTGCAATGTGTGTGATACACACATTCAACAATTGACACTATTTTTTACTGTTTTACGGAAGCCTTCTCCCTTCCCCCCACATTCTAATCACACGACATGCTAGCTGGCTAGAGCAGAAAAGAATGGCATTTTCTGCACACGTGATGGAAAATGCCTTATAAACATGGTTCTTCCATAAAAATTATGAGAGAAGTGGAAAATTGGTGCTTGTCGCACATGACTAGGGAGGGTGGGGTGGGGGGGCATGAAAACTGTCATTTGTGCTCATTTCTTAGGTCAATTATATATATATAAAGCCCTTGTAATGACCTAGCAACCATAATTGTCAAGCCATGAATGAAGGCATTTAAATTTGAACAATCAGGCCCGTAAAAATTACCAGGGCCGGGTCTCCTAGGGGGCCCGACTTTTGGTACTGGTTTTTAAATAAATACCAGAAAAAGTAGACTGGTATTTTTTACATAAAAATTTTAATTAAAGTAGCTAACAAATAATAAAATTCAAAAGTCAGAAGTTGCTTGAACCTCTTTACGGACTGGCTAAGAGGGGGAGGGGGGTGCTCAGGCATTTTATGTTCGAAACAAAATCCAGCTTTTATTAAAAATCAGCAGAATGCACATAGCAAAGATGCAGGCATTTATTTATTTGTGTTTTATAGAACAAGCATTTTCTAAATTGTAAAACACAATAACAAAAGTTGCAATAGCGTCAGAAAATCAACAACTTAGCTGATGAATTGAATTAAGATTTAATTATATATTTTCAATATTTTAAATTTCTATAGAAGTCCTTATATGAAAAGGTGTTACCAATGCATCATAAACTGTAATACTACTGTAAAAGAAAAATAATAAAATTGTAAGAAAATACTATATAGATTTTCTAAAAAAGTACTATCCAACATATTTATTTTCTAATACAGCAAAGGCTGTTTATAATGGAATTCTGCTGTAAACAGAGAAAAATTATGGTCTAGCCAAACAAATTCCATGCATTTATACCTTTTAAGACGAAAAAACCTATTTAAAATGGAATTTCCTGTATGTTTCCATCTAAGCAGGTTTTATTTTATCAGGTTTATGGTGGAGGCCTGCATTCAAAATATTACCGGGGCCCGCGGTCTTTCTGTATGGCCCTGTGAGCAATAAACAGCTTCATATTGCAAACAGTTTTGATGTTATTGCATCTCTGTTATACTTAGAACTCTACAGCATCCTCCTGAAACTGCCCGAGAAAAAATTTGAACTCTCTGATTATAACAATCCTCTTTAATAAAAAGCTATGCGACTGGGATTTTCGCTAATCGTTGCCACAGATTAATCTCGGAAAATGAAACATTTGAAGTTCATGAAAAAATGAATAGCTCGAAAAGTATTTGTCAGAAAATTGTTAGACAAACTGCGTTAAAAAGGTAAAAAATTGTATTTTTCTTGATAGAAATTTCAAATGTAATGATTATGCCTTTTTTCAAATATTGAATTTCAAAAGTTACCAAATTTCACAATGGAGTACCATTGCAAAATCTTCACGCGTAAAAAGATAATGGTAACGGCCATGTGTCCTCACGTATACTGGCTATAGCACGAGTCACAAATTATAGTAGCCTTACTATTCTGTTAAAATATAAAAGTGAATTATGATGTCGCGAGTGCACGATTTTTATTTAATCTATCATTTTAGAAACAAGGTTTTGGAAAAATCTTTCAAATGGGACTAATAAATTGGCCAATACTGCATATCATTTTGAGTTTAAAAGAGGAAAGGTGGAGGAGCACTTTATATTATTTAGGTTTCCTCAGGAACTTTTGGCCAGAATTGAAAGTTTAATATATCAAAATGTCAGAAATTAAATCGCCATTAAATTGGCAATAACTAAAACGACTGTCCTTCAGTTCATTTGGATATATTTTCATTATAAAATCATTGACTTTAGGTATTTTTAAGGTTATGATCACGGACCCGGGCAACGCCGGGCATGTCAGCTAGTAAAGTAGGGGAGACCGGTACACAGTGGACCACTTTTTCAGTTAACATTTTTTTTCTCGTTAACAGACTGACCGATCTGTATGAAAATATTTTTGAATATTCCTTAAACCTTTTTATATCCATCATAATTTTCTCACAACATAGTTTTCAATACATTTTTCAAAAAAAAAAATTATATACACTTGTAAAGATCCACCCACCGGGGTACAGTGGACCACTATTAGGTATTATCTAAAATACAATATAAATCTATTTTTCATTAATCTAATTCTTTTTTGTTGCCCCTTCACCCGCAAAATAACATAGTAATATAAATTTTGAAACAAAAACAAAAAATTATATTTTGAAAATAATAACAGATTAAGACAGGAACAATTGCAATTTAGTTGAAGTTATTACTTAAGTACAAAAATATCAGCGCACATTAAAATTTGCAAATGAAATTCTAAAGTACTTATGAGTAAGATTGAGCCTGGAATTTTCAAGAAATAATTTTGGGTCTGAGAGCAACATTATGAAATCATTGACATCAACAGCAGATTTATCTACAGTTTCGGGAGAAATAAACTGATTTTCATTCAATTTGCGTCTCATGAATCTTACTTGAATAGAATCATCAACAATTAGACTACAGTTATATTTATCAAAGGCAGTAAACACAAAACAAAATATTTCTTACTATGTTAAATAAATTGTTATTTTTATTTGTTTATTTTATAGTTAAATAACTACTTTAAAACAATATTTCTTTATAGAAAATAAGCAATTATTAAATATTTTGAACATTCTGCATTACAGGAGCAGAGTGGATCGTGGACTGCCCCAGGAGTGGGTGGTCCACTGTACCCCATGTTGAAGTTTAATAAATAATCATATTATTATTGTTTATAGCTTTCTTTTAAACATATCAACTTTAAAGTTAAATAAAAACAAATATCTTAGCTTTGCAAAAAAGCTGTTTTATCTTAATTATCTACAACCTTTAATTACTAAAAAAATAAAAATAGAATGATGAAAAATTTTACTTTTAGAAGCTCAAAACAACCAATCAGGATAAAATAGTTCAATCTGAGCTAAACATATTTTCTGAAGGCTATAAATAATCAGTGCAGTGCTGTTGCCTATTAGAATAGAAGAAAAACTTAAATAAATGAAATATCAGGGGGTGGTCCACTGTGTACCGGTCTCCCCTACATAATAACAAAATGAAAATCAAATACCTTTCAACAAGTTTTTCTTCACATCATAAACAGCCTTATGAAGACCGGCTTCTTTTAGAAAACGGATCAAATCCGACACGTCTGGTTGTCTTCGACCTGATGTACCCCAGTGATTCAGCATTGCTTCGGCAGGACTACTTCCACATTTCCACTGATTTTCTAAAACCCTAAAAGAAACATATATATATTTTTTTAATCAAAATATCGCTAATTAAGAGATTTTGGTACTTCTCCATTATCCCGTCGACCACTTTTCATAACAAAAAAACCTAGCGCCAAACTATAGGATTTAACGCCAAAAATGCAGTCCCATTCACTTGACGTCAGAAGCATTAAACATGTTTGTTATGTCATGAAGCGGTTTTTAATTCGACATTTACTTGTATTTTTCATTATGTTTTACCAATTTATTAGTTACTTCCTTAATTAAAATAACAATTGTGTCCTTAAAAGGCTGTGCCATGATATTAAAAGTGAAAATGCATTGAAAAAATGGTTCATTGCATAGTTAAGTGAATAGATCAATTTCAACTGACGTCACAAACATTTATTCACCAGCCAAGAAGAATAATTAAGAAAAATAATGTAAATAATTGAATATCCAAGAATTTTTTTCCTATTTTCATTACTATATATTGTAAATTTTTTGTGTTTAAATTTACTGATAGTTGATGACACTTTGGTGAGTGGGGCTTTTCCAATTTTTTTAAATTTAATTATTTATTTATTTATTTTGATATTCCAATGGCAACATTCTTCCATTTGTTTATTTGGCGTTACAGTTTGGCAAAAGTTTTTTTTATGAAAACTGATCGACAGGATAATGAAGTACAGAGATTTATTTTCTAAAAAAAAAAAAAAATACATAAATAAAATAAAATAATGTATTTTAAACAGAATGCATTTTAGATTTCACCTACTAAATAAGTGATAATGATGCATCAAGCCTGGTAACCATGGGAGGGGGAAAAGGAAAGCTATGCCCTCTCCAGAGTTTGAAAATATCAAATGAAACAATATTAAAATGTCTTTTTCAATCTTTTTTTAACATTTTCCAACATAGTTGAAAAGTGTTTATGAATTTGGTTTGTTTGTCTGTCTGCCATTTGTCCGTGCTCTAACTCGCATAAATATACTCTGATTGTCATGCAATTGAAATATGTTATTGAGGTTTACTATGGGCTGTTCAGTATTGAAAATGAAGTGTGTAGCAATTATAGCTCTTTTACAGGGCTACTCAAAAGAAATCTGTTACATTATAGTCTATGGCAGCGGTTCCCAACCTGTGGTATGCATACACCTGGGGGTACATGGCAGGTCTGCTGAGGGTACGTAAAAATAAAATTGGTAATCACAAAAACAGTTTCACTGAAAACAACTAAAGTAAATTGGCACTTGTTGGATTATAAAGTTAGTCTCATGCGTATTAATCCCAATATGTTACACTCAAACTGAGGGAAAAGGCCCACTGGACATAATAATTTAATGTCACTAGCTCCGCCCACCGATAATCATAATTGCATCAATACTTAATATATTTACCCAATCTTCACAAAAACTGCCATTGATTATTATACAATATTACTTTTCCACCACATTTATCTTATTGTTCCATTTTATAATAATATATATATAATTGCAGAACGTCTTAATTACGTCAGGACTTCTATTGTTACTGCTTTGTTTTGAAACACGTTGAAAAGCAAGCCCTTATTTTCATTTTCGAATAGGCGGGGTTTAAAGGTGAAAATAAGCACTTGTCAGTCACCACTCGTCGATTAAACTTGAAAAAGTGGCGATTAAAAATATGAAAAAAGGCTGCCAAATGCAGGATTTTCCAATATCCTTAATCAGGCACGGACTGGCCAGGTCGGCTGGTCGGCGATTGCCGAGGGCCCCCGGTCCAAGGGGCCCCCGAAAGGATTTAAAAAATGGATATACAACTTTGTAATTAGTTACATCAGACTAATTTTACTACTATTTCTCAGCAGTCTTACGCGTTTACAATCAATTTTAAGGGGTTCATAATCAATTTTTAATTTAATTAAATCAACTTTATTAGTGCAGTTTTTTACGAGGTTCGTATGAATTCGAGGCCTTGATGTAGTTAGGAGCCCGCTAGCTGTTCGCAAGTTAGCTAGTGACTACTATAATAGTGCAGTCTTAAGCTTAGCACATCCAGCATGATTTCATATAAATTAGTTTCACTGTCCCTAAACGCTGTTTTTTTATCAGCGTTGCGACTGGCGATTGTTGAGGTTAGTGAGTAGTGTAGTGACCTTGTCGTATACTCCTCCCACGCCCCCTCTCTATTGCTCTTTCTCCACCGTCTTTATTGTCACAGCCCCCCAGCCCCTGACATTGATTGATTTGCTAATGTCATGACTGCTAATGATTGATCCAAACTGTTAACCCCTTCGGGATCGGAGGCTTTTGCACAAATTTTATTCGGTTGGCACCACTTTTCTTTAAAAAAGCGACTAAATATTTAAACTACCACAAAAATGCTCTAATTAGAGAAAGCAAATATTACTTTTATTTTTTACTGGTGCCTAAAACAAATTCTGTATGCTCTTTTTGAGGGTGCATATATGCACCCATGGTCTCGAATGGGTTAACTATTGAAGGAAGCACTCAAGCACTGCCAATTACAACTACTTTTCTGTAGCAAGAATTTTTTTTTAGATGGAACGTGTAAGTCTACTTTAACTAACATTGTAATATGTTGTGTTTTTATTGCCTATAAATGAAAAAACGGTTGCTAAATGGCCATTTTGTTCGAGCCACTAATTTGGATTGATATTTTTCTATTTGCCTTCTTTATTTATGTAGGCTACTTATGATTTTTTTCAACGATTTGCGAATTTTTTAGTATTATAAATCTTTTTATGTTATATTCATGTTTCAAATCTCATCCAAGTGTCCCTGAAATCACCTGAAATCAATAATAAATGTGAATAATTCCAGTTATTTACCTTATTGTGATTTGCTGAACAGATTGTTTACCTTCGCTCAATGTATTGTTATTCGCTCAGCGTAAATGAAATAAATATTTAGAACATCTGCCACCAGGTAGCGTATTAGATTGCTTCTGAAGGCCAAATTGGTCGATAAGTGAAATTGTAAACCATAATTGAAATTCGAAGAGCATACACTACACACATTTTACTGTATTACTTTTAAGAATTTGTTACAACATATCGTACAATCGCAGCTAGAGGGATAGATTACATTTATTTTTAGAAACTGAAGATCGAATTTCACCTCCTTCAATTGAGCCCTTCCTGGCACTTTGTCTTGTGGATATGAGAGCAAAGAAACTATGCCTACTTGCAATCAGCCACTTTTAGATTGTCCATCAGTAACATCGGCTTCTTTTGGCAGTGATTCTTCAAGAACACAGATCTGACACAGAACATGATCAGGAAGCAAACCAGCAGGAGACGCCTGATGCTGTTCAGAATGCTTCTACGCAACACTTTTGTATGTTTCATCTGCCCCAATGAAAATGACCCAGTTCGAATTTAAAAAGCTTTTATGGAGAAGCATATTCAAGTTAGTGAAGAGAAAGGAGCTAAATTGCCATTTGACTCTTCAAAACTTTAGTAGCGACATTTATCGAATGGTGATAAAATTCACAAAAAATGGTTATATTCGATTTGGCTCAACAGGGTGTACTGCTCCAGCTGTATGGCTTTTGGGGGTAAAGATCATAGAGATTCTAATTTTATTACCGGACATGACTTTTCTCCTAAGCATATTTATAAATCTGTTGAGATTGATGACGACTCCCTTTATCATCATCTCGCAGCGAACCAGCCAATAAAGGTCATGATATTTCAACTCTTCTTAATAGTAACCAAACCAAAAAGCGAGAAAGAGAAGTTCACATCAGATGATTAGTGGTTCAACGTTAAATTGATATAGTTATGTTTATTGGAAAACAAGGCACTGCGTGCAGAGGGGGATAAAGCAGAAAGGCTGATACGCTTGACTCTACAGACAATCATGGTAATTTTCTTGAACTGGTCATGTTGGTCGCAAATTATGATGTCAGAAAGTGCATTGAAGACAGCAAAAAGCACAGACTGAAAATAATGAACAAAAGAAAAGTCACAGAAAAATTAACTGAAAGACCGACTGGACGAGGTTCTTTGTTGACATTTTTGTTAACAAACTATTTAAAGTAATTGGTTTGACGGGTCGTAATATCAATTTGAAAGACCTTCATGAAAACATAATATTCAGCGTGGCGTGATGGTAAATAATATTCGAAATATAGCTGTTATGGACCAGTTGGCAATTTGCGTCCGCTATGTCGTTCAAGAAAAGATAGGTGAAAGACTTAAAAATAACAGTAGTCGATGATTCACGTGGATTGGCTTTGTACGAGTCTATAAAATCAGAATTAGCCAAGTGTGGCGTTGCAACATCGAATATTATTGCTTGTTCATTTGACGGAGCTAACGGTCTACAAGTTGAATTCAAAAAGGAAAACTTATTAACTTTTTAGAACTTTGTAGTAGCTAATTCAAAAGCAACGTTGGTCCAAGCGGAAAGCTTATTTGGATTGGTGGAAGAATCTGCTGTTTTTTCAAGCTCGTCTTACAAAAGAATGGCCGTATGGGAGAGGGAAACAAAAAGAAAACATACTGCATATGAAAAACTGTACAAGAGAAAGAATATGGAACCACAAGGTGATGCAGCAAACAAAGCTGTTCTCTTCGATTATGGATGAGGGATTTTAAGAAGTGAGGAATGTGTAAACACAGGGAAACTATTCAATTTTATTACCGTTTAAAAAAAAATATCAAATGGAAGTTTTGACTGCAAATCTAAATTCATGGCAAGAAATGCGCTTGGTCAATGGACCAAATTTGAAAACCTATTTATGTCAATTGTTTTACTAGATTTATTTCTTGTTGCATCTCCTATTTACAAATATTTACAAAGTAAAACCATTGACTATTCTACAGCTTGAAACTTGGTAGAGAAGCTGCTTCAACAAGTAAGGAATAAGAGTGATAAACACTTTCAGGATCTGTATTCAAAAACAAAATATTATATAAGTACAGATAATACCAAATTAGAAGATAACAGTATTGATCTAGAATTAGAATTAGATTTCAAGGGAAAATGAACTTCAAAGTAAAAGATAATGCCTGGTGCAAAATCAATGGCTGAAGCTCCAGGAATCTCAACTGCTCAATAGTAAAAATTGGTCTTTTTCATTGTTTTAGATTGTGCCAGTACAAGTATAGAAGAAAAATTTAGTCCAAACAATTAAATCGTAGAAGATTGTTCCTGGTTAGACCCAAAGAAATTTAATGATTGATAGTTTTCCAACCGAAGCCCTTTGTAGCATCTTAAACTTTGTAAAGATGAAAGAAGTTGGTTATTGATAAAGCTGAAACAGTTTGCAGATCAGTACGAAGGTTTTACAATGGCAGAAAAAACTAACAGTGAAAGAAATCAAGACTATCTGAATGGAGCTGAAGAAATCTGCAAATATGACGATGTAGAGTCTGAATTTGAAGAAGACGAAAATCTTTATTGTTACTGCTCTGACAGGAAATAATGTTTTCGGTGTTTATCATGCTCCTTTTCTGTTGTTTTGAACTCTCACAATCTGGAATGTTTACCAATCTGTATGTTGCTTACAATATTGTACTAACGATACCTTGTACACAAGTCACCTGTGAAAGGGGGTTTTCTAAACTTAATATAGTTAAGAAGCGACTTAGATCTACTTTAAGCCGAGTCCTTATGTTTAATCTTTTTTTCATGAATGTAGAAATAGACGTATTTAATAACTTGGGTAAAGATGTTATTATACATGAAGTAGTAGTAAGGACCAGCGAAGAACTGACCAAAAAGCTTTTAGGTTAATAAACAGCTCTTCACCACACATAACCTTTATTAGTTCGTTGTATCTGTACCATTATAGAGCCATTTTCTCTTTGTTATAAAATCCATTTTACAAATTGTAATAATTAATTCAAAATTAAAGAGGACATTTTTTTTTCAATAAGTTTTTTTATTACCGCTGTGCCTCTTTTTAATAGTTACGTAGGTATTAGAGTAGGATTTAGATTATTACGGCTTCAACACTGTAATTTGGTTGCCTAAAACTAAAAAATATTTCTCACTCTCATATTTAAGTAATAAACCACACGTAATTAATTAGTATACTTAATTTTTTTTAGCATGGAACTAGTTTAGGTACGGTACATAAAAGTAATATAAATATTTATTGTGAAAGTAAATGAACTACATCAGAAAAAGCTTACTTTTTTACTCAACTATTTTCCAAGTGACAAAATAACTAAATGTAGTTTTTAGGCATGTAAGCCAAAATTTCAAAAAATAAATGTTCTAATATTCTATTTCCTGCAAATTATCGGGCAAGGGGCCCCTTTTCAGACTCTAGCCGAGGGCCACCAAAGGAGCCAGTCCGGGCCTGTCCTTAATTCGCGATTTTTTCACCCCCATTCGACAAAATTCATAATTCTTTCGTGCCCGATCGCCGAAATTCATGATTTTTCAAGCGCTATCGACAAAATTTGTGAAGATTTTGGCCTGCTGGCCACAGGTAGTGCATGTGTAATGTGTATCATGTTGTGAGTTATTATTTAGTGCATAAACATACCTATTTTATTATTGCCAGACCTTAATTCTAGACAAATAATTTTTTTTAAAAGGTACTTATGTCGTTAGCTACACAAGTACCTAAGCTTAGTGTGATTTATGTAGTTAGCTACATAAGCATGTTGTGTAGAACTTTAATGTTAAGTTATTTTAAAATAGATTGGAAATTAATATCTCAAGTTTATTCAAAACAATATAAATTAAAATATTTTTATTTAGTACATAAATTACTTTTTTACTGTAGAGTCATTGTATTTTAAAAAAAATTAAATATTCAGTGACATAAGTGTACATTACTGGCTACTAAAGAAATTATTCTCATTAGCCAGTAACTGGCTACTAAAAAAAGTCAACCTACCGGCCAGTGGCTACGAAGCAAAATTCCTTATTTTCACGTTTAGCGGGGTTACATCACTAACTTACATTTATTAATAGGAAAGCTTCCTTCTTTTAATGAGTATATTACTAATTTTAAAAATGCATGCTTGCGTTATATGAGTGAGGGGAGGGGGTGGGGGCGTGTTTCTGGTAAAGGGGGGTACGCTGAAGTGAATAGCCTAAGTAAGGGGTACGAGACAGGAAAAAAGGTTGGGAAGCGCTGGTCTATGGGGAAAAATCATTTACGGTGTGTACTTTTAATGATAACACTAAAGGTGAAAATACACACTTGCTAGTTGCCACTCAGCTATTAAACTAGAAAACTGGCGATTAAAAATATGGAAACAACCAGCCAAATGTAGGATTTTCTAATTTCCTTTTTCCCTAAAATTCTTGATTTTTCCACAACTGTTCGATGAAATTCCTGATTTTTACGTCCCTGATTGATGAAATTCATGTGCTATGATTGTAGCCTTGCCAACATGTGATAGTGAGACGTACCAGGCTGGGTATCGTTCCAAGTGGTTCAGTTGGTAGAATGTCAGTGCTGATGACTATAGGTGAAAACTGGGAAAATTTAGTTAGTAGCCAGTGGCCAGCAGACTCAGTTTCATGAGTGGACACTTATGTTTCAAACTTTCTTGACATCTAGATAAATTATAATCGTTGTATATAAACATATTTTTCTAGAAGAGTTTTTTTTATACCTATTGTATGAGCATGATTGTATTTCGCATGATTAAACAGTATCTCTTGAAGAAACAATCCAACTGGTGAGCCTGTGGCAGGAGTCAAAATATTGAAGATACTGAAATGCCCTTAAAATCCGCTTGTATCCGGTGGGAAAAAAAGGACTAAATTACTTGAAATGCATATGGAATCAAAGCTGATGAATATATTTTGCAGAATAAAACTGTATTTCTTGAAAAAGCAATCCAACTAAAGAGTAAGCACATGAGAAAAAGCCGAAATATTGAAAATACAGCTAAGTTGATGAAATCTGTTTGCATCTGGTAGGAAAAAGAATGAACCAGTTCTCTCATTAGATGTAATCAGTGTAGAAATGCATATTTCCATGAAAAGTGGTGTATTTCACTTGGCGATCAATAACAGATTTTTCAATCGCCACTTGGCGAGTGGTGACTAGGGTGGCGATCGATAGCTGATTTTTTAATCGCCACGTGGCGAGTGGCGACTGCTAATTTTCACCTATACTGATGACCTGGGTTCAAGTCCCGGCTTGGATACTTTTTCACTCTGTTGGCTATACGCCTTTTAACCCTTTAAGACCTGAAGAGTTTTGGTAAAAATTAAAAGCATATAAAAATTCTATTTGATTGAAAAGAAATATTTTTAAAAAATTACGTTGTCAGGTTATGTCAAGGAGGATCTACACAATTGTGTGGTGCAGGCTAAGCTTTAAATCACAGGGAAAGAGGAAATTGTTTTTTTTTTCCCTTAGGATCACCTACACAATTGTGTAGGTTAGGTCTTAAAGGGATAAGCAATTAAAATTTGAATATTATGAATGCAAGGCGCGAGTTTTTTCTATGAAAAAATTTCCAAGTATTAAGAAATTCATGTTTTTTATGCACCTGATCAACGAAATTCATGTTTTTTCGCACCCACTCGATGAAATTCTGGATTCTTACGTGCCCGATTGATGAAATTCATGATTTTTACAAACCTGATCAATGAAATTGTTTTTTTGTGTCTATTTGACGAAATTCCTGATTTTTATGCACCCAGTCGACGAAATTTATAATTTTTACACACCCGACATATGAAATTTTTGATTTTTCCATGCCCGATCGATGAAATTCATGATATTTCCATGCCTATTTGGCAAAATTCATGATTTATACACACCCAATTGACGAAAATCATAATTTTGATTCACCCGATCAACAAAATTCCTGATTTTTACACACCTGATCAACGAAATTCCTGATTTTGCGTACCTGATCAATGAAATTCATGATTTTTACACTCTCAAATGATGGAAATTCATGACTTTACGGCGTAGAGGCAGTTGTTTAGGAGGGTTAATGTTGATTGATGGATCTTCTAGCAATCTATTAGGCTCTGAAAATACAGCACTATGATACTGACAATTGGAAAAAAGAATGTCATATTTTGACTCTTTCAAGGTATCTTTTCTTAAACATTTCGCAAAAGACTTCCATGAAAAAAAGAAAAAAATTATATTAGCCTTTCATTATAAAAGGTTGAGTAAAGACAATGTTGGAGGGAGGGGCAATAGCCCCCCCCCCCCCCCCCCAATTTCG
The DNA here is from genome assembly GCA_963931845.1 of Maratus michaelseni. Lineage (NCBI taxonomy): Eukaryota > Metazoa > Arthropoda > Arachnida > Araneae > Salticidae > Maratus > Maratus michaelseni. The sequence continues at coordinate 264,300,755 of OZ007600.1, read as the reverse complement.
ATCTGCACTTGCTCATTATCACAAGTAATAAATATGATTTTAATAACTGGGTTGCAGGAGGCAAGTTAGGCTAACAGGAAAAATATTTTTGTTGCTTAACTTTTGGTTGTAGTACCATATTAATCGACAATAAATACATATTTAAATAGATACATTTTTTAGTGACCATTTTGCAACGTTTTTTCATACGTTTATCTTAATAAGTACCGCTTTCAATAATATAATTTTTTTTATTCAAGGCTGTTGTAAGCATCGATGCAAGGGTGCCCTCAAAAGCATCTGTGCCCAGGGCCTCCAAGCTTGTAAATCAGTCCCTGAAGACAAGCATTATACCATTAATACCAAGTTACGATTAAAGAAAAAAATCCCCAAAGTTTGGCGATTTATTTTCCTTTTCAGGACCGATTAAAAGAAAGAAATGGTAAGTGAGTGTAGCACCACATCTGTTTTTAAAAACGGTAGAACATGCCAAAGATGCGGGAATTTTTCAAAACGTAATTTATATTCAACAGTAATCAAAGAAATTGATCAGTCAGTTGAATACATCACATTACAAACGGAGGCTATGATGTCTTACACTCACGCACCGTTTTTTTTTTAATCGGTTATAAAAAGGAAAAAAGTCGCCACATTTTGCAGATTTTTTCCTTTAACCTGGTAACCTGGCTATTGTATTAAGTTATTGGTTTGGAGTCGGCTTGTAAATATCGCAATCGAAAAGTCGCCAGATATCGGTGCGTGAGTGTAACACATCAGTTCCCAAACGGAATTCTAGAGCAAACATTTCCCAACCCTATCTGGAACCTTGCAAATTCTTCATCTGTATCAACGACTTGGGTTATCCTGAAAAACAAAGATAAACCCCAAATAATAAAAACATACCCAATACTATCCGGTTTAAATAGCAGTGTGTCCGGTTTATCAGGGTGAGTTATAACAGCAGTTAATTGTTTCCAACGATCATTTATGGTCAAAATATTTATTAAGAAGTTAGTTTCTTTCAAGGGAAGTTCTCGAAGCTTATTTTCAGGTTTTACAACGACGGATGTTGCACAAGAAAACATTGACATGATTTATCTTGACTACTGAAAACGTAGCACACAATCTAGAATTGTATAAAATGAAAGTGAAACACTATTAATCTATTATTTAAATTCACATTACTCTGACGGCACGACTACAAAATTTACATTTGTAAACAATGAATGAGGTGAAATGCTTATGTAAACAAATTGGGTAGGAATTATCTCAATAGAATTTTTAATGTGATTTTGCTAAGTTCTAGATTGGCTTGAGATCGCCATCTAGTGGAGAAAAGTTATAACTTCTCGCTTCAGGAAAATTCCGTGCAAGCCCATTGCACCCCATGAATTTTAATTTGTTCATAATGATTATTTTTTTACCAATTTCAGATTTCATGCGACATCAGTGTTCTGCGTTTATATGACGAGGTAAAAATTATCCGAGTTTGAATATCTAACACTTTCAAACGCGTTTACAATAAATAATGATTTCAATGGCTCTTTAGCATTAGTTAAAGAGACAATTTTCCTGTACCGACAGCTGTGATTAGCGCTCTCTTTAGGAATTCTTTTTAAGTCTCAATTACCATAGCTTGGAAATTTTCAAAGAAACTGGGCACAGGGGTCGGAAAAACTACTTTTTGTTTGCAGCAAACTACAAGTACAAGTACAACTACTTTATGAAAAATGTAGTTAACTACAACTACTTGTTTTAAAAAGTAGCGACTACAAACTACTTTTCAAAAGTAGTCACCACTTCGCTACTTTAGTTATCATCGCTAATTAAATACACCGCAATCGATTTTTCCCCATAGACCATAATGTAATAGAATTCTTTTGAATGTCCCTGTAAGCGAGATATAAATGCTACATATTTCATTTTCAATACTGAACATTCTATGGTAAACTATGGTAGATTTCGTAAGAAATACTCCCTATTACATTCTCCCCTAAGTTGGAATTTTTGCAAATCTACGATGATTATGACTCCCAGAACCCAAAACCACTCCCTACTTCAAAACTTTATGTATCTATCTAGGTCACTTTTTTATGGACATGATAACTGCAATAATTCTGCACAAATCTCTTCCAAACGGATACATAAAATCAAGGAGCATAAAATCTCAGTCAAGTTCGTTAATGGGCAAAATCGAATCAAGGAGGGGGATGGAGGCTTTTTGTGAAAACAGAAACCCCCCCATAATTTCTTAATTATCATACGTATCGAATCCGTTTAAAGCTCTTATTACTTCTAGAAAAAGAGCCGAAATTTTATGCATGACAAATTTTTGATATCATTGAAAATGGCCCCAAGGGGAAAAAAAGAGGGAGGGGGGTTAGAAGAAAAAAATTCATAACTTCTTCAAATCAAATCCGCTTAAATTTATTATAAATCCTCTTAATATTATCTAAAATTTTTACATTGACATGTTTTTTATAGCACCAACCCTTATAGCAAAAAAAAAAAAAAAAAAAAAAAAAAAATCCCTGCCAACTCCGCCTGCAAACAAGTTAGGTTTCGAAGTGGGCGGTTCTAACTACCGCATCATGGCAAAAAGGTATTTTTTTCCGCAATTCCCAACAAACAGGCGCCCCACGGTCTGCGTCTTCGAAATCTACCTGTGCCTGTAGGCCGAGCCGTCAGGGATTTTTTTCATCTTCTTTTGTTTGTTTCTATTTGAAAACACGAATTTTAACATACTGGGTTTTAGATTCATTCTGGAGACAAGGATAAAGATATTTCCTTAAAACACCAAGCTAACCAATATCAAATCAAATATAAAACCTTATAAATCAATTATTTTAGCAATAAAAAACCTGTGCAGCTAAAGTAAAAATAACTAGCCATAAAAATAAAATTAAGCATTCTTAGGCATTTTTTAAAATAATATTTTTTCATTTCCACCCACCTTTGCTTTATCTATTGGAATCTTCAAAAGGAAATATGCAGTAAATTAATTTGTATGCATACATTGGACAAATATTTCACAACGATCAAAAGACGTATTAATAAAATAATTTTTTGCGATAATGAACAGTTCGATAAGAATATTTTCTGAAGCAGGGATCTTAATAATTTTTTTTTGCAAAAGTGTCTTTGATTTACTATAAATCAACTTTGTGTTTGCCATGATTAGAGAGTGTACAATTTTGAGGAGGACTGTGTTTTAAACAATCCAACGCCAGTGATATTACATGAGTAAGCCACGATTAATAAAAAAACTATCAAGTGATAGTGGACAATAATATATATAGGTGTTTATTTTTAAATTTTTCTGACTGGAGTAAAATTAATTGCTAGTTATTTCCTATTTACTTTATTTGCTGTGAAGTTACGCAAAATATATACAGGACCCGAATTTCAATTTTTATTGATCTCAGTTAGTTTTGCGAAAAATAATTAAAATATCAATGTTCTAAATTTTTGACAAAAATTAAGTTAAACATCAACAGTATTATTCTCACGAAGTGCCTTAAAGGTAGGTTAGTTAAAAATAAGCCTAAAGAGACTGTTTACTGCATCCACGTCTTTTTCAAGTAGTTCAAGTGAGTTCAAACTTTTTAATTATGTTTTTTTTTCATTTTTTTTTTTTTTTTTTTTTTTTTTTTTTTTTTAGTATGTTAGCATAATGAAAGTTCTAATATTTTTCAATTAACTCATTATTTTTAAGGACGTACTTTAAGGTGTATTTTATAAAATTATGATCCGGATTTTTCGTAACAAGAATAGTTTTTAGCTCACAGGCTATCAAAGCCTGTGAGCTAATGTGCTCGCCCGTTCTGTATGTATGTATGTACGTAACGCGATAACTCTTGAAAGACATATTCGTTTTGCTTCAAATTTTGTTTATAAATTCATTGTGATAAGGCGCTTACCTGATTAGTTTTGGGCGGTTCATTAGTTAATAATAAAGGGGGGGAAAGGGGACTAATCCTCCCCTTAATTTAGATAAATGGGTTTTTCATGCAGAATTATCCGATTTGCTTCAAGTTTTGTTTATACGTTCAATGTGATAAGGCCGCTTCCCTGATTAGTTTTGGGGGTTTATTGGTTAAGTATAAACGGGGGAACGTGGGTTTTTCACGCAGAATTACCTGATTTTCTACAAATTTTGTGTATAGTTTCATTGTGATAAAGCGCTTCCCTGATTAGTTTCGGGTGTTCATTGGTTAAGTATAAAGGGGTTCAAAGGATACCGTGATCTTAAAAAACACACACATTTGTCTTAAAAACGCATACTTTTGTTCGAGTTTAACAGCGTGATTAAACAGAATTTTATCTGAAAAATCAAACTATCTGCGCAGTAGTGTATTACTGCTTAATTTATTGTTTATTACTGTTAATTTTATGGTATAATACTAGCAGCTGGGGTGCCAGTATTAAACTGTAAAATCAACAATTTTTTTTTTCAGTGTATCAATTGCGCAGAAAGGGGGCAGGGTTAGGCAGGAAAACAAGCCCTGAGTCCTCACTTATAAAGCAGACTTTTAATTTTTTATGAGTGAACAGGTTTTTTTTTTTTTTTTTTTTTTTTTTTTTTTTTGTATTTTCAAAATGTATGGAATAGGTATGATGAAATAGCTTAATTTACGTGAGAATATCTGACCTTTCAGTGATAATTTTTAAAAAGCGTTGTAAGTATTTAATGATAATTTCCAAACTGTTGACAAAATTGCTCGCTCAAGTATCTTCATTGATGACTAAGTGTATGGCTTCTTAGATTGTGTGGCATTTACAATAAATCCCTACTTTGAAACATATTTAATGATTCATAAAATTGAGAAAAAGAAACATACCTAGGAAATAAATTTACGAAAGACATTTAGAAGTGGGAGGAATTTCTATGGTTTTAAAACCCAGATATGAGATATCATAAAAGGAGAAGATTCAATTCTGAGTGTTCGTCAGAATTGCTTTCTGTTCCCGGTTAAGTTTTATATGCCATCACCTCTTAGGGATAGCTTATTTATTTAATTCATCCAATAAACTTCGGTCATCTGTACAGTAAAGGGAAGAATGAAATACTATTCCATAAAAAGAAAAGTTTTCAATCTTTTGTGGTGCGAAGTTTCAAATTATTATCACGCAATTTACCATACCGGTCAATTTAGCAAAAGTGAAATGTACAATAAAATTGGAATAATATCTTGTACTAGGAAACTTCAATTATATTTCGAGGGTATCCAACTCTTAGGCTTTATGGTTTGAAATTAAAATAAAATTGGGTAGTTTCTGTTCACAAGAACCTTGACTTAGCTCAGCCATCAGGAACTCCAGTTTCTTGCCAAATGTTACAAACATCAGGAAAATAAAGTGTTTACGATGAAAAAATAAAATTTCAGCCTTGCAGGTAGTTTGCTTTTCTTCCAGCTTGGGAAATTTGCCTATACTATCAATATTTCCGTTTTTAAATTTCCCACGATATGAACTATTTTTAATTTACCAGCGATGGTAAAAGATGTTATAGCCCCCCCCACCCCACCCCATTTTTTCCCTCAAGAGGAAAGTATTTTACTTTCTAAAATAACTTGTGGAAATAGTTGTAATACGCAATTGTATTTTGCCACTAGATGAAAGGTGTCCGCATGGTCAAATGGTGAAAGGTTTGTTTAAAGGTTTATTGGTTTTCATTTTTAAATGCAGCATATACGAAGAATCAGAAGTACCGATTTCTAAATGTCAATCAATTCTAACAAACTGTAAGAAGACTATCATTGGTAGATTTTTGGATGTTTAAAAATAAAAAATAATAAAATGGGCAGAAATAAAATATTTATTCACAGCAGTGTCGTTTAAATTAAGGCAATCTTTTTAAAGCTTCAGTTAATTGGTTTTCTGAAAGCAATAAATTTATTTCTAACACAATTGGGTGTCCGAAACAAATTCTTTTTCTCCGTTCTTTGTATAAATGTTTTTAATAGCAATTCAGACGCTTTATTGTGAGACTTATCTTTTAAGTCTAACGTACATTAATTAAATTTCCTCTGTAAAGTGCAAAAATTTACCATCTGATTATTTAGACAGCATGCTACTGATATCTGAATGAAATTCTTGGATTTTTTTTTCTTTTCAAACTATGAAACTTTTCAGTCAACTATGGGGGGAGGGGAACATATACCATTTTGAAACTTTTAATTTACGGATTTAATCATTTTCAATAACATATTGTTTCTATTTACAGGCATGTAAACGATACAAAGAAAAACATGCGGAAAATTTCCAGGCTATACAAGAATAAATTCTTATAATTTAGTCGCATTTTAATAGATATTTATGGGGCGGGGGAAGGAATATGATGTAAGATTATTTTAGCTTAACAAAATAGATAATTCTAAAAATGGAAATCAAATTTAAGCTAACAGTGAATGTAGATCATTGAATCAAAAGACAATTTAAGACGGTTTGTTAAAGGTTAAATCCAAACATAATCGATCAATTTATGTGAAATAGGAGAATAAATCTTTCACGCCAAATCGTTTTCCTTCTCTTCTTCCTTAGGAAAAATAAAAGGACTTTTAACTGTGCTAGGCGCCTTCCATGTCAGTTTAGTATTTCTCCCAGTAACACAACACCTCTTCACTACACTGAAACTACCAAAAGTATTTAAATATGGATTTGACAAAATATTATGATCCCATAAAGAAATTTATGCAAACTACATTTATTATTTTAAAGTCAAGCTTCTTAAATAACTTCATTCGTATGATTTTCAAATGTTTATAACATAAGCTAATTTTTCAAGAAAGAATAGAAACAACTCTAAAAGTTTGAGGTTCGAGTAAATAAAATGTTTGAGACTTAAATTCTCAGACATCCCCTCCCCCCTTGCTAAAATGCCTCAAGTATTTTCTTTTCTTTTTTGCATCAATCCAGAGAATACCCAAAATTCTTTCCACAATGTTGGAATTTCTCCTTTAGGAGAAACTCTTTCATACCCGTATTTATTACGAGGTGGTACCTGTCGATACTTGACGGATTAAAAAACTTTAATAAAGTATAGGTAATTAAATTCTTAGAAAACCTACAAAAATTATTCACATTAGAAAATCATTGAGATGAAAAATCAATTCATTTCCACATAAAATAATCAAATGTCATGCAAAAATCAATGTAAATTATAAAATTTAGCTTCGAAAAAACTATTATTTAAAATAAAATTTATCTTAATACTATTTTTATCAATTTTCATATTATTTAAAAATTAATTTTCCTTTATCTATTCTATAAATATTTTTAACTATTTACATTATTAAAAAAAAGAAAAAAAATGCAAAACATATTTTTGCAAGAAACATTATTCTAATTTTTGTGGCCTTTGTTTAGAATTATTCACTACAAATAAAAGAAACTTTACGAAAATCCCATCTTTACCTCACCTTAAACTGGTTTATTCATCTTCTTGATCCCCAATTGTTTAAGCGATGAGAGTCTATTAATCAAATTTCACATTTATTCAAATTCAACTGGGATAGCAGACATGCACATTTAAAGCATAAGAAGCTAGCACTATCTGCTTATAAAATGACACCAACTGGCCAATTAATTCAGAAACAGAATTAAAAACAAATAAAAATCCATTTTAAATGAAATAAGGTATTATGTGTGAAAAGCCTTTGTTGATGAAAATTACGTCATATTTAAAAGGGGTATTTATAACGTCGTATTTGAAATGTCATAATTAAGACTATTTACTTATACCGTTTCCAAACTCTGTATTCTTAATAGAAACATAGATTTACATGTGGACATTGAAAGAGAAATAGAACTTTAAAACAATTAACTTATTAAGTCGAAAAGAATTTAATGTTGAAAATATCGCCATATTTAAAATTTTATATTTAAATAATAATATTTTAAAAGATTTTCGTCCAGCGTCTGTAGGGCAGTTGCAATTGACATCAGGTTGGAGGTCACACACTACAAATAGGCAGTTCTGATGGGTGGAAGTACACTGACCTCCAAGTAAAGTACAATGGTTGGTCAGCTGATTGCAACTTCTCTATACGAAAAATAAAAAGACTTTAAAAGTCCGGAAGACAGCGACTTTTATACTTAACTATTTTTTTTTTCTTTTCTCAGAGGAGAACATGTTTCTTCAAAATAGAACATTTTCATTAGGGAAAGGTGTTGTTTTCCCTCAGAATACGCGATTAGGAGATTTTTTTCTTCAAACAAAATAGCTTTGTAATTTCGTTCTTTCACAAAAGTACTACATATTACAAAATGTTTATGTGAAAACAAAATTGCTTGTGAAAATAATATTATTATTACATTTGCAACATTTGGTGTAAAAGAGAGCCGAGAGGGAAGATTGTAGTATTTTAAGAGTATTTTACTTCCGGAGAAAAACGACCTTATACCTTCCTAAAATGACGAGTTGATATTTCACTAGAAAAGGCTTCTACAGAAAAGTACAACAGAAAATTAGTTGCTTTGGTAACCTAGAAACACTACTATTACGGAGTAAATGAACTCTTCTCAGCACATTCTGCAACAGGCGCTCAATCGAGGCCAAAACTGAAATCACCCAGCATAGATGCACCACCCCCTGAATACAAGGCTTACGCACTGACAGGAAAATGGCGGCTGTCGTCGTCGGAATATTTTACGCGGTTGTACAGTCCCCTGGATTTAGACACCAGTATTTTCTAAAAATTTTCTCTGAGGTATTTAATATGAAGAGAAACACGGCGGAGAAAATTTTAAGAAAATATTTGTATCATAATTCAAGGAACCGTTCAAATGCTGAAAAAAAAAAAACCCCGCCTACAACAGTTGCCGTTTTTGTGTCAGCACTCAGGCCTAGTATATACGGGGCGATGATTGATGCCAAGGTAAAAGGATATATATATGGCTGAGTTCAGAATTAGGCCCTAAGAAGAAGATTGTATTTGTGAATGAGACCCATTCCATATACTTAACCTCCTTCCTTCCCATCAATGCTAGATGATTTTTGCTTCTGCCTTGATTGGACATCCATTGCTCGCAGCACCATCTATTGCTGGTAATTCGCACTGAAATCCGGAATTGCAGTGAAAAAAATCCTATCGGACATTACTCTCCTGCAAGTGTTTTTTTTTTTTTTTTTTTTTTTTTTTTTTTGTCAAATATTTGTTTGCAAGTTATTGAAATTTAAAATAAGTCTTATAAATATTTTTATTTATTTCGATTGCATCCATTTGAGATTTATGTTACACAGGCACATAAAAAATCTTGTTCGAATCTTGTTAAAAAAAAAGTGGCGATTGCTCTCTGAACATGATATATTAAAAATATATATAATTTTGTCATTTTTCACATTTATTACTGAAGAAAAATTATGGAAACAAAAATTAATTATGAATCTTTATTAGCTGTGTAATATAGCTTGATTTCATGGAATTCGGTAAAGCGCTTTTGAAAAATATGGATTTTTTTTTTAAAATTCAAATACTATATTTTTCGAGTAATATTAACATGAACAAGCGGTAGTTAAGAGGACATTTATTTACAATGCAGAAAGAATGTCTTTAAAGAATAGTATAATTTTAATTCGTGTGTTGCCTTTGTCAATATTTGGCAACATTCGCCTAATTTTTATGTTGAACTAGAGTTCCAAAAAACACACAGATTTTGAGAGACGGGAATAAACCAGGGAATTTTGGGGAATAAACCCGGAACTTTGGGGAATATTGGAAATTTTGAAGAAATTTTAAAAGTAAACAAAAATAGTCATTTTTCAATTTGAATTTTTTATTTTCCAGAAATTTCAGTCATTGTTCTGAAAAGTTTAAGATGGATATTTTATTATTAATTCACAAAATTTATGATTTTGCGCTCTAAGTTCTTATAATTTATTCATTAGCTTTACAACAATGGCGGCTCTGATTTGGTGAGGATTTGAATATTTCCTTAGAAATAAAAATTGTTTAAATTTTGTTATCTGGTGTATCTACTATTCAGGCATACGTTGTCTATATTAATTTTCTAGCGAGTTGCATTGTAATTTTGCAATGAATTCTTTGAGTTTTGTTCGTTTTCTTTTTTGTTTACATTCCCTGATTCGGAGAACAGAGGTGAAGTTTATACATTTCTGTAACTTAAGCATGTATTTCGTTAGTTTCCTGTAAATTGTGCTATTTTTCTACATTTTTATCATTAGTTTTGTTTACATTGACAAAAATTGATATCGTTAAAAAAATAAATAAAATAATAATTTTGAAATTTTCATGCCTAAAATGAAAACTCCCGGGAATTTTTTTAATTTCCCTCCCAAAAAACCCGGTTTATTACCGGGAACGAACTCGTTTTTTTTCACCCTTTGCAACTCTACATTTAACACACCAATGTAGGAGGAATTTCTTCTGCATAGTGAGTTATTGGCGATACTGACTTAAAAACAAAGAAAAGTTTACAGAATGTTCCTCCTCATGAAGTGACTTTATATATTATATAAATCACTCTTATCCCCCTTCATTGGAAGCATTAGAAGTCATTTTGACTCTGTCTTGAAAATGCCATTTTTCCATCTATTTTTGTTTATAGATTGTTTCAACAAATTCCAGGTATTTTAAAGATAGAATGGCTTTAGGATAATTCCCCTCCTCTCCTTTTATTCGGCCCGACAAGAAGTAAAAAAGACTCATTCTTCCATTCCAGGGTTAAATCAAGGGCAAGTGAGTTATGCTGCTGTAATACAGGGTTATTCTAAATGACAAACCCATTTTCAAAAAATTGTATTTATTAAAGTACAAATTCAAAATGAACAATCTTTATACCAATGAAAAGAGGAAGTTTCAAAGTTATTTTTAAGACATTATAAATGTTCAATGTGTCCGCCGTTTGCTCACTTCTTGCGAACTCAAGAACGCAGAAAACCTTGTGCTCCACAGTAGCCATCTCACTCACAACTGACAGTGAACGACCTCTACCGGCCGCCTCTGGAACCATCACCGCTTTGAAATCCGTGCACTCAGTAACAGCAGATACGCTTTCTGTGGGTCGAGTTTGGCTATCGCGTAGATGTTTGCCGTGCAGCAAACGGTGGACACATTGAACATTTATAATGTCTTAAAAAAAACTTTGAAACTTTTCATTGGTATAAAAACTGTTCATTTTGGATTTGTACTTTAATAAATACGTGTTTTTGAAAATGGGTCCATCATTTAGAATAACCCTGTATAATATAACACCACCACAACACCCATAGACTTGAGATAAGATAGACCGATATTCCCCATTCAGCGGGGACGGGAAAAGTGAGGCAGACATGTGTCACGTGTGTTAGGGGAATTAGTTAGGGAATAGGTTTCCAAATTGGCGATTTTTCGTTTTATTGGCGTTACTCATAATTCATACTAAAAGTAATTCTCATGAAAAAAAATTTCTCTTATTTTGTAATATTTATTTTCATTTGAATATATGTTTCCATCCTCAGTTTAATCAGGAGTTTAGAAAAGTTGGATTGGATTTTATCGAAGTCCGGTTGGCTGTGTGACAAACATAAACTCGTATTTTGTTGCATTCAAACTGAGAAGAAAATTTCTACTAAAGACAAAAATCAAACTTAGAAAACTTAAATAATATTAAAATTGAATAAAATAGAATATTTTATGGCTTCTTGAAATTAAGATCCTTCTCAAATCCGAACTAGGTACTTTCTGACACATTTTTTAAATCATTGCTTTTCGCAAACGTATCACACTGACAGGTGTTCTTATTAAGAAACTATGTAATCGAACCGTTTCTTCCGTTTTTTTTAATGTAAAGGTAGAATATTTTTCAGAAAATGCTGTCGAAGTTGGCGTTTTGAACCGAATTTCCAGACGCAACAGCGCAGGATAGGGGAAAAACACCTGCCGCCATGAGAAAGCAATCGCTCATAACTCAAGTTATAATTCATTTATCGGAAAATGATAAAACTGTTCGATTACAAATCAGTTCAATAATCATGTCTGCAAGTAGCATGCTTTTATGTTTAAAAATGAGTCAGGAAATGTGTCAGAAAGTTTCGCGTTGTTGAGAGATGAAAAATATTTTTTAAGAAATCCTTTTTTCTTATTTTTTTGCCAGCCCTTTCCACGACTCATTGAATACTAAATATTTAATGCCACACGAAAAAAGAAAAAAAAATGAACAGGTTTTGTTATTTGAAACATTTTGTTTTGAAGAATATGTATAAATATACAATAATCATACATACATGACAGTTACAACTTGTACAGATATAACTTGAGTTATGGGCGATTGCTTTCTCAGGGCGGCAGGTTTTTTCTCCTGTCCTGCGCTGTTGCGTCTGGAAATTCGGTTCAAACCATGTTAAAAAAGTAAACGCGTTCTTATTTTTATTACCATTGTTATTTTAAGCACTATTTAATGTAGAAATAGGTGAAAATAGTTCTGTCAAAAAAGTTTCATAAGATCAAAAATCTATGAATAGCAAATTTATAGATGCATACATTAGACTAGATTGCGGTGTGCAGTGTCCAATCATTTTTTTAATTTGTCTAATATTTTAAGATTTTTTTTTCAATTTTTTATTCAAAATTTCATTTTCTGGATAGAAATTCATTTCATATTTCTAAAAAGTTTTTAATTTATTGTTGTCAGATTTTAAAAAAGCGCAAATAATAATTCCAAATATTTTTCAATTCAAAAATATATTTACGTGAATATAAAACGAGTAGGAAAACTTCAAAATATTTCCATTATTACGCGTGAAGAGCAAGCATTTGATGATAAACATTGTGTTATATCTAAAACAATATATTTAAAAAAAATTTCTTATAGTATCTAAAATAAAACTGTTCTTCTAGACATTATCGTAAAAGTCCAAGAGGCAGCGATATTTTTTACTAAACCATTTTGGACACAGTCATATAAATAAAACAAGAAAACGTTCTATAATAAATATGCGAAATGCTATTTTTCTTCTTTTATTTAAAACCCTTATTTTTCAAAAAAAGGATGGAGTAGGTAGTGTCATCTAATTCATATGATCACAATACTGCTAATGAAAATTTTAAATTTACGTTAATATTTAAAAAAAAAATTTCATCATTAGCCTAAGCATTAATTGTTCTGGTATTCTTTGTGTATAACTTTTTTTTTCTCTTTGGAATAAGAAAATTGTCGTTTGGTGCAAAAAATTGCGATACTTTATAACATTAATTATATATTGAAACTATTTCCTCAATTTCTTAAATTCTTAGAAAATGTTTCTTTTTTATAATGATAATTTCTCGAAAAACTTATCAAAAAACAAATTTTAAATAATCATTTTAAAAATTAAATACGCATTTAAAAATTATTTATACCTGAACATTACGAATAATTTAAGAAACACTTACAGTAGTCAGAAATATAAATGCATTGCATGGGGAAAGAAAATTACAATCTGGCGTAAAAGAATGTCGCCAAGATAGAAAACGGGAGCTTTTCATTTTAAAATAAATAATAATAATAATAAAATGATTTAAAACTTATCTAATAAAAGCACATACATTATTGTAAAATATTTTGTTTAAGAAACTAATATCTTCATTTACGGGGCAAAATACCAATCATTATCAAATAATGACACTGCTTCAAGTAGGAATTATTATTATTATTTAAAAGAAAACAAGCTTTTAAAATAAATCTAAGACTCCTGTATGAAAGTTTATGCTTCCTTTTTTGACACATCTTGATTTACATCCATATGCTCTGCAATTTGTCACCATTATTATTTACAAAATAAGAAACAAAACTGTCTGTGTGTTTGTTTCGGAAGCAACCCCATGTAAATCCTATGGACGAAAGACGCGGGCAAACGCGTGTGGGAGAAAGAAGTCCATATGTCATGTGACTTTATGTGTGCTTCAGAAAAAGGTTGCCATAGCCCTCTCCAGTTTATTTCATCTCGATGATAACACCTAAGCTACATAGCGGCTTTGATGTTCACTTAACATACAAACGGATAATAAATTCTATTCATGCCGGAAAAATAGATACAGAAAATTGAAATGAATCTAAAGCTAGTTCCAGATACATCTGGGAAGGTTATTCCTTCTATTACTTGTATAAAAGTCTATCACATGAGTTAGAACACAAAAAATCTGAAGCCCGGTCTCCTTCCCACTGGCTGTCGGTTTCCCACCGCTAACACTATCTACGTATCTACATTTCCTCTTGCATCTATTAATCGGCTATAAAAATCATTCAAATTATAAGCAAATTTACCCATCCATTCATGCTGTAAAGTAACCTTTGTCAAATTAGGCCAATTGGCCTAAATGTTTAATATTTTTTTAAGTTTAGCAATTAATATAATTAAATACTTATATTTATATTTTAGAATGAAAATTTCTGATTGGTATTTATTGATTTTGATAGTTAGTCAATTAGATAAATAAAACTGTAAGAGGCCTAACATTACTAGATTATTGAATGTTTAAAAATAAAAATAATGAAATGTACTCTATTTACAGCAGTCTCTTTTATATTAAGCAATTTTTTTCAAACTTTCAGTTTAGAAGTTTTCTAAAAGCATCTAATTAATATCTAATAAAATTGAGTGATACACAAAATCGTTTTCTTTGTCTTTTGCAAAAATTTCTTTAGTAGCAATTTTGCAGCTTTATAGTGCAAGTTTCAATTTTTATCAAATTTACTTTAAAATATATGTCCGTTGCAAATGGTTACAAATCTTATTATTTAAACAGCTTATTACTGAGGTCTGGATAAAAAATTTGGATATATTTTTTCTTTTAAAGCCCTGAAATTTCTCAACCAACTACGGCAGATAATTCATAGCATTTTGAAATGTTTACTTTTACACCGCCCAGATTCACTCAAAAAATCCCAAATGGCGTGGATATTCTACTTTGAAATAACACATTGCTTTTAGGGTTTCGTTCATCTCACGAAAGCCCGTTAGTCCCACTTCGTTGTCTGTCTGTCACAGAGCCGGTTCTCAGAAACTAGGTAACTTACAGTCATGACATTTTGTGTACTTATAGCTGAATACCTACTATGAAGCTCAAAATCATAAAATGTGATAAAATCGTATTATTTTAATATATACAGATAAAAAACCAAAAATCTAACAGTCTTTTCCTATTCAATTTAAACATTTTTCGTTATAGCAGTTGCCAACCATTCAAAATCCACAATAATTACTTTTCTATTGAAAGATTTCCACGTGAAAAATGAAAATGAAATAAAAAGTTTCACTAATTGAAAAAATATTAATATGACGTCATATTGGTAATCAAACGGAAATTTTTAAACATTTCTCAATAATACAAGGAGTATGAATATGTGTCAATACAGAAAGCAGCATAGGACGTCATTAGAGAATTTAAAAAAAAAATGAATCTGACGTCTAACATTTTGAAGGTTATACATGTTTTGAAGGTTACATGTTGCAACATGTTTAATTTTGAAATTGATTTTTTTTTTTTTTTTAATATCGCATTTAGTCCACATGACAGATATTATTATGACAGTGTATAATACCGGACTTCGCCCGCTATCAAACCGGTTCAGATTTTCGAAAAAAGCAAGAAAAATAGACCGGTAAATTTTTACTTTATAGAAACATGACTTTATTATTTTTTTTATGAAATTTATTTGGATTTATTAAAGAAAGAATAGTGTTTTGAAAGAAATATTAAACGAAACCCTTTATGCGATCTTCGATCACACTTACCCACTTGTTATTTATTGCATGTGCTGCAACACCAGTTGCATTTAAACTACTGCAATTTGTACCAGAATTTGAATTGCGGCAAGAGAAAAAATAACATATATATATATCAAAGTAAACAAATAGAAATCTATACATAATTATATATATATATATATATATATATATATATATATATATATATATATTGGAAATGACATCGACTTCCTCTTTAAAGTAATAAAAATTTTAAAAACTCCATATTTTATTTACCATACAGATATTATTCGAAATCCTAACTACACAATTTCTTATGATTCAGCACCCTATTACAGGATACTTAAATCATGTTATAACTTTTTTTTGATTAAATCGATTTTTTTTTTTCATATTTTTATTCCTTAAACCCTTAAAAACTCCGTGCTAAAGCAGTTTTTTCGAAATTCGTATTCGTTCAAAAGTTATCTGCCTTTTGGTGTTGCAGCGAACAGGCTCATTTTTAGAGCATTGTGTGTGTCGCGCAGGTGGAAACAAAAGAATTGAGAAAGAGGAAGTCCGGTTCATTATATTGGCCTGGTATAGATAATTTTATGTAAGCTGAAAATTGTCACTGTTACCTATGTTTGTTTAAAAATGTTATAAAACTTTCAACCTGTTTTTCTCGATAATCGGTTTTACGAATCTGTACCAGGTAGAACTCGAGATTAGATCGACTGATTTAGTTGAAATTTTATGCTTTTATAGTATATACTATATTTTAATCCCTCATGGATGCGTTTTTTAATATTCGAATTTTTTTTTTTTTTTTTTTTTTTTTTGGCGATTTAAATCTGTAAATTTTTGTAAATAAAATTTGAACAGCCGCCATTTTCTTCAGGATCGAAAAGTTGATAAACTCATCCGAGAAGGAATACAAAATATAATAATTTTTAAGGTTTTTATTTATTTTTGTTACAGATAAGCAGAATCCGAGATTCATCTGGTACAGCGGAACGCTTCACTTTTTGCACACCCCTGTATCAAAGGCCGCCAGAGGACCATTTTTCAACCAATTTCCAAATAAAAAATTGTTTTTAAAGCTTCAAGATATGTTCTTTCATTTGCAAAACCCCCATTATTATTAATGTATAATTGCGGTAAAAAAAAAAAAAAAAAAAAAAAAAAAAAAGTGTGGAGAAATTTTAGTTATTTTCTTTTTTTTTTTTTTTTTTTTTTTAAGTTATAAAATGCTTGAATTAAAATATATCAAAGAAGATTTGTGATCACGCTTAAATAAAAGCATATTATACAAATTTTTAAAAATATTTAAACGTTTCATTTCTGGCTCACAATTTGGTAATATGTGATACTTTGACTGTGTTAAACTGCACATATACATTACGGAATAAACAACATTTTCGTGACGTCTAGGGGCATAGCACGGGGGGGGGGGGGGGAGCCTGTGCGCTTGGCATCCCTTGTATAAATTCGTAATTTAGCATACGCTTTAATTTAAATAATTGCTAACTTTCGATGAAAATGAAATACATAATTGGACCACACTCTGTATTTTTAACTAATAACTTCAAATTAAAAAAAATGCATCTTTATGGCAAGAACATCTTAATTATCCATTTAAAACGGATAATTAAGATGTTATTGCCATAAAAATGCATTTTTTTAAAAAATCTTAAAAAAGAAAAAAAAAAAAAGCATGAATACTTTGAGTTTTAAGAGCGTCGAAAGTTTAGTACGTCGTTGGCAGCCGAATCACTGCCCCCTGAAAACTAGACCTGAGTGCTGACACAAAAATGCTCGTGGGCTGATTTTGTAAAACCTTTGTACGGTCGCCCTAGTATTTTCTAAAAGTTTTCGTTGACTTATTATCTCAGACAAATAAGGCGAAGAAAACTTTTAGAAATTATTGGTATTGAATTTCAAGGGACCGTACTACAGTGCCTAGAAGTAGATAGTGTTGTTATCGGCGTCAAAATTATACTTCAAAAATAGAGGACGCCGATAGATGGCGCCAGTATTCTCGCCGCGGCTATGGTAACTTTCGTTTTTACATACACATCATTTTAAATCTATTTTTTTCTGTAATAAATCAGTACTTTAAAATGCTCTAGATAAAAAATAAACAAGGAAAAAAATTCTAATAATGAAAATACAGTTGAAAAGAAATGTAATTGATTTCATAACAACTAATTGTAATGAACTCAAACAGTTACAAACTTTATCATAGGACAATGTTTTTCTTCCTACAATATTTAGTTATTTCTAAAATTGGATAAATACAATACAATATATTGAATAAATACATTATACTATGATGAATTCTTGCAAAAACATGTCCCTATTTTGACAACTTTTTAATTGGTATTCATTATTACATAACTTGATTACATCCAGTTAACAAACTAAGAGTAAATTGAGTTGTTAAAAATTTCTGATATTTCAGAGCTTTAGTTTTGGGTAAAATAATTTAAGGTATACTAGCAAACATCAAACAAGAAATTAATAATTCTTTCAAATCTAGAAAAAAAAATAATTACTCTCCTGAAAGTACGACAAGAATGCATTTTCCTTAAATTAGGGTAGATGTGCCAATCATCCTTAAAAAATTATTTAAAAATTATTTTTGATTAATAGTTGTTATTATATATATATATATATATTTTTTAAATATTACATTAAGCTATCAACAATATTTAACCATTCTCATACTCACATTTCCCAATGTGAATCAAAATTTTAATAACAGAAATAAATCAAACACTTTTAATTCCAGTAATAGACACCCTGCAAAAAGTAATACATTGATTTTGTGAATGTATTTAAAACCATGACTGAATGAAAGCATACTAATGAAACAAAATACGCATGTTAAAATAAATTTTAAAGTTAGGATATCAATAATTAATAAAATATTTGTGATAATAATTCATTGTTTGAATTATTTATTGTCATTATCACAAGATAAATATTTTAATTATTTTAGATAGAAAAATTAAAATACTAAATAAAAAATAATTGAGCAAATCTTCATTCTCTTCAATAGTGTATTTGTAATTTCTCCCAATAAATCGTTCATGAAAATGTGATTCACATTAGAGTCCTACATCGGGTCGGATTACCCGCACCCGACCCTTCCCGTGGTTCCGGTCGGGTTGGCGCTCTATTTTTTCGTTGAGGTTCGGGTTCGGGTCGGGTTGACTTCTGCTTTTTGCTGAGGGTCGGGTTGACATTCACTTTTTCGGATTCGGGTTGGGTTTTTACTCTTGCGGGTCGGGTTCGGGATGACCCGCTTTTTCAAAAGAATGTCCAATATTTTTTCAGATTAAGGAAATCGAGGAAATTTTTTTGTCGGGTTCGGGTCGGGTTGCAGGTTGACTTCAAATGAAATTTGCAGGTTCGGTTCGGGTACAACCCGACCCGTGCAAGACTCTAATTCACATGCAACTGAATATTGGTTCAGATCTTTATTGGCACGAGGAATGGCTTTTAACCATTTTTGTCTTTGGGGGGAGGGGCGGGATAGAGTTATTTTAGTTTTATTGCTTTTATATCCACTAGTATATCCAGGAACGAAGCATGTTCGATCAGCTTTCCTTTTCTTAGTATTTGCAGATTTATCCATACTGATTTATCATTAAACAGGCATAATATATGTTTACTTTAAAATATTATAGAAATAGAAACATTTGTACAGTTTGTTTGAAAATACAGCGTTAATTACATTGAAACAAACATTAAGTTCAAGCCTGTTAAATGAAACTTCAAACGTTAATAACGGCGGTGGGAACTCGACGCCCTCTCGCGGAGAATCTGGTTTTCCTCCTGTTAGGGACATTTTTTTTATTGCGGTTGTATTGGCGATAAGCACACTACTTACTTCTAGGCACAGTAACCGTACTCACGCTGAAAATTTTCCTCCTACGACTGCATCAATTTTCGTGTCAGCACTCAGGCCTAATATTCAGAGGGGGGTGGCCGAATGCTACCTTTCCTCTCTCACTCACTTCCCGCTTCTAACCTCGTAGCAGGTTCTCGTCGTCCGTGAGTGCGCTTTCTGCGCCGTCTCGTGGCAGCATTAAATCCGACCCCACATTTCTGCCCAATACTGTCACACCTAAAAATATGGCATGTAGCTACGCAGCTGTTCAGTCAACAGTCAAAATTGTATCAACGTGTATTCTTAAATAATTTTTGTGAAATTCCACCCCATAAAAGCTAACATATCACAGTTGTCACAGAAATTGTAAGCAGACATTCATCAGATCACATTTCACAGACATTCATCAGATCACATTTCACAGACATTCATACACATATCACAGAAATTGAAAAGCACATATTAGCACCACCCTCTGCTAAATGAACAAAGTCAAATGCATAACTAAATGTAAAGTTAAACGCCTTTTACTGAATGTTTTACATATTAAACTTGGTGACACCCCTTTCCATAACACAATCCGAGTCCGATATATAACTGTGAAGGAAATCGTGCGAAACACAGCCATAACAAACCACCTGTTGGAGATATACACCAAAATCTAACAAGGATCCATTCATGTCATGGTCTAGTACAATTCTCTGAAATTCTGTGCAGTAGTTCTTGAGATATTGCTATCACGAAAATCACGAAAGTTCAGCACCGCAGGGTAAGTTGATATCCGATATACACCCATTTTATTTTTAGAACCAGTTTATGTCAAGCTGTAACAGAATACAAACTTTTGTGATATTCTGTATATTACTTCTTCCAATAGAGCGGCAATTAAAAATGTGTCACACACAGACTAACGGACAGACAATTTCCAAAAGTAGTGAAATCGGGTTCGGGGCATCCCGAAATGTATAAACACATAAAAAATTAAGTCGAAAAATTTCACGATTCAAATACTTTCTTTTTATAAATAAAGAAGAAATTAAAAATACGTCATTAAAAAAAAATATATTCGCTAACGACTTTAAGAAAATGTTCACAGAAATTGGACAGGACAAAAGAAAACTACAGCTTTTTTCGCTATAGTGTGTTGAAAAGTTCAAAAAACTAACAAAAAAACCTGATAGAGTTTCATCAGATTTCACTCCGTATTATGCTAGTTAAATAAAATAATTACAGGGGATAAATAATTTAGATAAATGTGATAAAAATTTTAAATTGCACATTAAATAATAAATTATGAAATTCAAAAGATTGCATCTAGCTATAACGTTTTAAATAATTAGAAGATTTCTATTTTAAAAAAAGTAACTGACTCTACTGTCGCTCTCGCTTCTATCATAATTGAATTTATTGTGAACTTTTGGCGTTCTCGGCTCATATTAAAAAAAATTATGGCAATGAACATAAAAGCTATTTAGTTGTATAGAGAAATGTGATATAAACTCGCTGAAGCAGAGAGCTTTTAAATCGAAGACTTGTTATAAGCGCTATTTTACGTAGAAATCGGTCAAAATATTTCAGTTTAAAAAGTTTACAAGATTTAAAACTATGCATAACAATTTAACCATCATTTGCAGGCACATACTGGACAATTGTCCAGAATGTGTGTGCACGTCGGGGTGTACAGTACGAAATATTTTTTAAAAATTCGTTTAATATTTGAAGTATTTTGTCCAATTTTTTTATTCAAAATTTCATTATCCAAATAGAGATTTAATTCATAGTTTGAAATAGCTTTTATTCGCTACTATTGCCAGATTTTAAAAAGACCTAAAAATTATATTTACGTGCACTTTTCAATTGAAATATATATTTACACGTAAATTTTAAAAAAGAAAAAACTTTAAACTATTTATGCTATGCTATTCCGTGTGAAAAGCATTTAATGGTGAAAATGACGTCCTATTTAAAACTATATATTAAATGTCATACATAAAACGATATATTTAAAATGTCATATTTAAATCGATATATTTAAAATGTCATATATAAAACGATATATTTACAATATCATATTTAAATCGATATACTTAAAACGTCATATATAAAACGATATATATTTAAAATATCACATTTAAAACCATTTTTTTTCTAGCGTTTTCAAATTCAGAACCTTTAATTGAAATATATATTTGCACGGATTAATAAAAAAGAAAGAAATCTTTAAAAGAATTAAGTTATTACGTGCGAAAAACATTTAATGATGAAAATTACGTCATATTTAACTTGATATGTTTAAAATGCCATATTTCAAAGGATTTTCTTCTAGTATCAAAGAGAAAAATTTTAAAAGATTTTAATGTCCCAGAGACAGCAACATAGTGACTTAACTATCTTATACAAGTTGATTTTGAAATGTGTAATTGATCTTTTTTAACCAATTATGAAACAACCATCAGCGGTGGATGAGGTCTTGGGGTCTGAAAAATCCACCTGAAAATTATGATATAATTTAATTTGCCGTAATCGGGGAATCTCTTTAAAACATGTCAAATTTTCAGAACCTGCAAACGTCGGGTCTGTACGGGGGTTGATTAGCGTAACTGATAGGGAGCAGATCACCCTTGTATAGTAATTCTTTGGTTATATTTTGTGCAGGATTTGTTTTGCAACTCAAAATTGTTTCGCACGAAATGAAAATCGTTCATGCGCTTTATTAAATAGTTGTACGTAACTGCTCCAAATATTTTTTATCATACAGAAGCAAATTCTTTTTTACTTGAGCGATAATTATTGTACACTTTACGACGCTACTGTGCCGCACACACTTCTTTAACACATTGGCAATCGAGAATGGGAATTCGCATTTCTTATATAACAAAACATCATTGACTAAGTGCGTGGCTTCTATACCACAGAAAATGCATTTATATGATGTTGTCCATGTTTCATTTTTAGATTGTATGACATTTTATATTAAATTAGTAGAACTTTTACTGATGCCTAAACTCTAAAAACTTACGTATGAAACCAATTAACGAAAGACTTGCAGAAGAGGGCGGAGCTTGTACTGTTTCAAAACCTATATTATACAGAATTGACGGTCGCTAATGCGTTAATACGATGTAAAAAAAGAGTCGCCATAAAAACCATTTGCTTTATCGATAGAAGTTAAAAAGTACGGGTAGTTGTTCCTTTTGACGGACAGGAGATTAAATATGGAAAAAAAAATAGAGCACTTACTGAAAAAGCACATAGTTGAAATTTTATGCGATAGCTGTTTTTTAGTAATTACAAAATTGAGTAGCATAGAAAAGGACTGATAAAACAACTTAATTTACGGCATTCATGATGATGATCTTTTTCAAAGAACGTTGTGCCATTTACGAGAATAGGGAAACTGGTTGAAACGTTTACTGTTTAAACATATTTCAGCGATGAAATATTTAAGTGCAATGCAAATTGCTATCGCATATTAGGAATGGTTTTCGCTATTAATTTTCACAAACTATCACTAGTTAGGAATAGCTTATTTGAATCAAGTTGTCATTGTAATAATTTTCTGACTTTCAGTTGTCGAACAGTTGCCGAACAGTTGATGTCGGTTAAGGGGCTTCCGAGTTGCGATCAACTTTACGCCCAGTCTATTTGTGAGTAACCTGTCTTGT
This sequence comes from Maratus michaelseni, assembly GCA_963931845.1. Taxonomy (NCBI): domain Eukaryota; kingdom Metazoa; phylum Arthropoda; class Arachnida; order Araneae; family Salticidae; genus Maratus; species Maratus michaelseni. Next base: position 264,277,546 of record OZ007600.1, on the reverse strand, counting down.
AAATATTGAGCCGTTGGGAAAAGTTAAATGTAGTATTAAATACATAAGAAAGAACAATTAAAAATAGAAGAAAAATTAAACAATGGGAATAAAAAAGTAAAGCTATAGAGATTACGGAAAGAGTCTAATAAATGGAAAAAAGTAAAATGGTATAGCTGTAGTTAAAATTAACTACTGAAAAAAGTTGAAAAAGTGTAAAATAGGTTTCGGAACATGTTCAAAAACAGTACATAAATGCCAGGTGGAAAAGGCAGGCAAAGCTAGGCTTTAACAAAAATAGCACTTAAGAAGAACAAACAAATTTATTTTTTACAAATTGCTTTTATTTATATTAATATTTTAATATTATTTTGTATAGCATAGGAATAAGTTTAAATAGGAAATGACAAATTTATATAAAAGTAAGAGAGAGAAATTTGCAGAATGGTGAGCACTAATGCTCATAATCAATAATGCAAGAATATTTTGGACGCTTGCGGTGATGTGGTTCGAATGCGTCATAATCCGGCAATTCTGCGATTATATCATTAGGGAGGTCATATAATTTTTCATAAAATTTTTTGGCAAGATGGTTGATTCTTTTATTTAATGTGGTAGTTTTGAGGTCTCTGCGAACAGTGCTATTACGGAGATAGCGAAAGGCATTTCTGACAGTACGCAGATTTTTGTTATGAAGTTGGCTGAGGTTTTTCATGGAGGACTTGCAGATATAGCCCCAGACCGGACAGGCTAGGTGATAATTGGTAAAATGCATGAATTATAAAGGAGAAGTTTGTTATGGATAGCCAGTGTTTTACTATTAAGAAGAAGTTTTAGTGCAATCATAGCTCCAGCGACTTTCCCCCTGATGGTGAGGATATGTTTTTTGAAAGAAAGTCTTTGGTCAAGGGTGACCCCCAGGTACTTTGCTTCATTAGTCTTAGTTTTTTCTTAGGTTTTTCTTAGTTTTTTTCATACCAGCCTAAACATGACTCAGTTTAAAGAAATTCCAATTTCTTGCCCAATATTGTACGCAATCACGAAAATAAAAAGGCCAGCACCACTGAAAAAAAGAACATTTCTACTCTACTGATAGTTTCCTTATTGTCAAGCTCGGTAAATTTGCCACTACTATCAATATTTGAGTTTTTAATTTACCAGAATATTTACTGTTTTTAATTTGCCAGCGACGGTAAAATATGATATAACCCATTTTTTTCCCAAGAGAAAAATATTCCGAAAAAACGTGTGAAAATAGTTGTAACACTCAACTGTATTTTTCACAAAGACGAAATGTGTTCTCATGCCAAACTGTCTCAATGACACTAAAATATTTAGCTATGACATTGTCAAATAAAAATTGGAGTATGTAAGCACTGCAAATGCTTATTACTACAAGGGGTGATCAAATGAAAAGGTACGAAACGACGTAAAAACGCAACAGTTAAATATTTGCCTATGCTGCTATGGAAGAACGAAGCAAGGCATCTAGGGATGCGATTGGAGTTTCCGGCGTTGATCGGAGCATATGCGGGCGCCCGCCTGCGCAGGAGATAGCAGAGGCTCTTATAAAGAGCGCCGTCCAACTGATGCGCCAGTGCGTGTGAGGACAGGATGGCATTCACATTGAAAAATTCCACGCTTAAGCAGCAGCGAAGGGTTATCCGATTTCTGACAGCGGATGGTGTTAAACCAGCCGCTATTCATCGCCGGATGGTGACCGTATACGCAGAAGACTGTGTGTCCGACAAGTCAGTTGGAAAATGGTGTGCCCGTTTTCGTGCAGGTCGTGAGAGTTTGGTTGATGACCCGAGACCAGGCCATGCAAACACAGTCATCACGGCCGATCTCATCGACAAGATGGACGAAAAAGGAAGAAAACCTGAAAGGGAAGCGCTTCAATTCGGACGACGAACTCAAGGACGCTGTGAAGGGCTGGGTCTTGTCACGGCCACAGAAATACTGGGAACAAGGAATCCTTTTGCTCGTTAATCAATGGGATAGTTGTGCTCATGCCTATGGTGTTTACTTTGAATAAAGTCTTCATTTATACCCACAGTGTCGTTTCGTACCTTTTCATTTGATCACCCCTTGTATATCCTTATTTTATATAATATTCATATTAAATAAACTGCTGCCCATTGCATATATTAAATGATGTAAATATCGAGGAAATGGATTGTGCGTTTGATACATTTATAACTATTTCACAGAGTGGGGTTTTAAAATGTAAATAACGGTTTATGAAAATTGATTCTGAAAATTTTGCTTTTTTCACCAAATTAGCTACCGCCGTTTTCGCTTATCACACCAAGGCCCACACAAAAAGGAAGTAACAAACAAAATATGTTTGTCAATATTCAATACAATGTTTACTAGATTACACTTTTTACACGTTCCAACTAAGTACTATAGGGATCCGGGGCACATACGCAACACTATTTTCGTATAGTAATTTTTACATTATTTATAACTGACATTCTACACTTAAATATGATAACATTTACGATTCGAACAAGGCTACTCATGTCCGTGGCCTGTGCTTCTGGTGCCCATGCCTTTATATAGTCCTTGAAATCTACAAGGGACAGTCAAAAGGTTTACGGAATTTCGTTGTATCTCTTTAATATCACAATATAATTAATTAATTTGTTTACACACAATATCCTCTCCTCGACCAAAGAATTCATGTCATGCTATGTCAATCCAAAACAAAAGTGATGCTCATTGCATTTTTAGACAACGAAGGAGTGGTGCACCATGAATTTGTAATTTGTACCAGCTGGACAAACTGCTAACGGCTCTTTGTAGGTGGACGTTTTGAAAAGACTGAGGCAGGCAATCCGAAGAAAACATCACACCAAATGGCAAGGAGGATGGCCATTGCCTCACGACAATGCTTCCTCGGACACATAGATTATTGTGCAGACATGGCTCGCAGATAAGAACATTCCACTTCTCCAACAGCTTCCCTATTCACCGGATTTAGCGCCATAGTATTTCTGGCTCTTCTCCAAGATCAAACTGGGACTCAAAGGTAACAGTTTTGACACCGTAGAAGACATCAAAACCAATGCGAGGGCTGAACTTGGGAAGATACCAAAACAGGACTTTCTTCATTGTTTTCAGAAATGGTAACAGCCGTGGAGCAAGTGCGTGTGTTCTGACGGAGCCTACTTTTCCGGGAATTTTTTGACTGCCCTTCGTATTACAAGTACATATAGTATATATTTTTAAAAAAGATTTACAAATTAAAATTAAACCAACCTGCTGTGTGTTTTACTTTTCAGAAGAAAGATGTAATTCTTATGCCAAAAGTATCACATTTAAAATAATATCAAAATTATAATATTTTAAAATGGTCATGAACGCATAGCTGCCTAAGTTTATGCTTTTCCTTTACTATTAAAATGTATTTTCTACTAAAATTTGGTACTAACTCAGGGAACGAAATTTCCGCTCGCCAGTTCGCCATTGCCGAGCAAATATTTAAGGTTGGCGAGTACGTTTCGTCTTTTGAAATCTTGTGCTTCAAGTCAAATTGTATACGCTCAGAATATCGTGCCTGAATGTAGCGACACGCGGAAGTGTTTTAAATTAAAACGGCGGCATTTATCTTCCAAAAGAAGAAAAAATGCGGCGTCACCCACTTCCATTTCTCTTCTACGGAAGAACGAACGTCCCCCGTCTGCATTCGTTCATCCCGCTTTCGCACCGTGCAAGCGCCAAGGCTGATTTTTTCACTTCCGAGTCCAAATCTGATCTCTCTTCACTCCTGCGCGAAATGAATCAAGTTTCGCCACCTAAGATCAGCTGCTTGAAACACGGTAAAAATTATTCGCTGTCTTCTGAATTTTTAAAATTTTAAAAATTGTTCATATATTTTCATGAATGTAAAATATTCTGGATTTAAACAGACAGCTCCTTCTAACAATGGTCAGTTTCAATTCAGTTTGTCATAAATAGTTCATTTTTTGTGCAGGTGTGGTGGCTGACGTTACTGTCTGAATGAATGTAAAATAGTGGCAAGCAGTGTTGAATTCAGACACTTTTCCCCGGGAGGGATTTCTGGGGCTCCGGGGGGGACATTATAGACTTCTGGGGGGGGGGGAGAAATTGCACTTTTTGAACATTGAAAGTATAAAATCTCAAATCTTCTGGGGGGACATTTCAATGCTCCGGGGGGGAATGTCCCCCCCGGGCCACCCCCTGAATTCAACACTGGTGGCAAGCAAAAATTTTAGTCTGGCTAGTACCTTTTCAACTGAAATTTCATGCCCTGTACTAACTGAAATATGTAATAGTTAGCAGCTATGCGAAAGAATTTGTCTTTTAAAAAGAAAGTTCGAACGATCAATGTGAATCTATTATTTGACTGTTCCCTGTTTTTAATTTTGCCGCTGTTTCATGAGCAGTGTTCAGGATTCTCATGAGCAGTATTCGAGATACTCAGGATTCCGAAAAGTGTTTTTTATCTTTAGAAATTAAGAAAACGTATATAATTTTCAGGTTTAAAGAAGCATTTATAAAAACAAAGTTTCCTTTGTTACCACTAGAGTAGATTTGGTTTTGTATTTTTTCTGTTTTCTCAAGTCCGGAAGACAGATTTTCCAGATGTTATCCTTTCTCAAGTGAGTAGTTTGATGTTATGTTCAACAAACGTGCTTTACATACAAACATTATAAATTAACAGCATTAACTTGACATTATAATAATAACTAGGGCATCCAACCGGGGCCTCCGAGATGTCGCTGTGTGTCCTTAACCGGGCCTCCTACAAGTGACGTCACAACCTGCTGACGTCAAAACAGTGATCCATAATAACTTAAAAATTTTCATGTACTTTGTTCGTTTGTACGTATTGTTTACGATAGTATTTTGATTTTATTTATTGTTTTATATAGTAATTAATAATATTTTTCAGTGTATTTAGATTATAATGCTATCAATAATTATTGATTATAATTATTAAAGAAAGTGTAGATTATATCTATAAAATAATGAAAAGAAAATGTTGTGCTCCTAGTTTCTAATCTAAGTCTTCAAATTCGATACTGATAATGAAAAGAAGAAATTTTAGCTACGAAAATTACCTTGTGATAATTATTTTTACATTTCAACAGAAGTAGTCTGCATTAAATGTTTCGATATACGTTTCATAATTCGTGAAGCTAAAATTAATATGATGGTATTGAACTTGCTGTGCTGAGAAAAAAAAATAACCCTAACAACGAATGTCCATCCTACTGTAATGGAAATATTCCGGCATATTTGAATGAATTTGTACTTCCAAATCAAAAAGAGTCAAATGATCTTTAGAAAAAAAAATAATAATAAAAGCAGCAGACGATAAACAGTTTAAAAAATGATTTTGAAAGAAATACTGTAATAAATTGAATGAAATCTGGATACATTTAGTTAGAAGTGAGTGTGCTTTGTTTATAAAATTAAAAGTAACTGATTTACACAACTTAGTAGTTCTACGTAGTTCCATTTAACATTTTAGCTAACTTAATTGTACAAATATATTATGAAAATAAAACTTTTGATAAGTTATTTGAGTGGTTATTAGGTCCTAGACCCAAGTACAATAAATAGACAATTATTAAAATATTACAAGTCAGTTACAAAGTTAAGATAGAAAATTGGGTACTTTTCGGTTAGCTGGGCGCCAGTGATATATATATATATATATATATATATATATATATATATATATACACACACACACACATATATATATATATATATATATATATATATACACATATCTACACACACATATATGTATGAATTAATATATATATATTTATATATGTACATGTATCACTGGCGCCCGGCTAACCGAAAAGTACCGAAAAAGGCTTATGGCGAGAGAAGGAAAGTTGGCAACATATTTTCTGGCAACCTATTCGTAGTTTCATATAAATAAGTATTTTTTTTTTTTCAATATTTATATACACTGCTCAAAACAATTAAAGGATATTTGAAGTTTTATATAAAATAAAGATATAAACGAAATTTTTTTTTTGCCGAAAATAGAAGAAGAGAATCCCAAATGCAAATTTTTCTGGTTTTCAAACTGTGGAGTATGCAAATTTTGAGTTCGACGTCAAAAACGTCGCTTCAGCGGCAGCGAATGAAATTTGACTTTCAACTGGATAAAAGAGAATGAAGACAAGGATGATCGGCATTCAGTGATTGCTTTGTTTCGATGAGTACGATGTCTCAGCGAAGTCATTTGACAGATTCAGAAGCTTGGAGAATTGTTGGTAGGTTAGAAGGGGGCCAAACTCAAGCCGAAGTAGCGCAAGCCATTGAAGTGTCACAAAGTGTCATTTCCAGGATCTGGAACCGTTTTTTGGAGAGTGGATGTGCAGGCCGAAGACCAGGGCAAGGTCGTAGACGGGCAACAACGCCCAATGAAGATCGGTATTTAGCGTTAACAGCTCGGAGACACCGAAACATGAACGCTACTCTTCTCCAACAACACCTTCGCTCGGCTACAGGCACCACGATTTCAACTCAGACTGTCCGAAACCGGCTCCATGCTGTAGGTCTGTATGCTCGCCGACCGATGGTATGTGTTATATTAACATCAAGGCATCGTCGCGACCGCAGGGAGTGGGCAACCGAGCATGTCAGCTGGAGGAGAAATGAATGGAGCAATATTCTGTTTTCTGACGAGTCCCGTTTTTCTGTGCATCCGGATAATAGGCGTATTTTCATCTGGAGGGACCGTGGCAGTAGGAATAATCCTGCGTTCGTGCACGAAAGTGTCAGATTTGACGGTGGAGGAGTGTTGGTGTATGGTGGCATCTCCATTGACGGGCGCACTGACCTCTACATCATTCGAGATGGAGCTCTGACTGGTCGCCGATATAGGGATGAGATCCTCAGACCTATTGTAGTCCCTTACGCTGCAGCAATCGGAGATAACTTCATTTTAATGGACGATAACTGCAGGCCACATCGTGCAAACCTGGTGGAGGATTTCCTTTTCGAGGAAGGAATCGTTCGAATGGAATGGCCAGCGTGTTCTCCAGACATGAATCCAATCGAGCACGTTTGGGACGCTCTAGGAAGACGAGTTTCTGGCCGCCAACAACCCCCACAAACTCTCCAAGAACTGGAAAGAGCTCTTCTGGAAGAGTGGAGCAGAATACCCCAACTCGTCATTAATAGCCTCATTGAGTCCATGCCTCAAAGGTGTTCAACGTTGCTGGCCGCCCGTGGAAACCATACCCCCTACTGAAAATGATTTTCTTTGAAGAAAACACCTTTTCTTATTCTTTTTTTCTCATATGCACAAATTGTGTTTTTTTCCTTTTGTACACAAATGCGCAATAAAATGCATTTTTTCTGCCAAACATGTGTAATTTATTCTCTTATAACCTACTATGTCTGTCGACCATGTATCAATCAGCTAAAAAGTTTCCCAGATACAAAATCCACCTAAAACTGTAATATCCTTTAATTGTCTTGAGCAGTGTAATTTATTTAATATAAAGAAGCCATATATCTCTTTTTATATGCAGGTAGAACAGAATTGTATATATAAATAATTTTATATATATAAATAAACATAAAAGTTCATTAGGTTTGTTTTCATAATTGTGTATATAATTTAAAAACATATCTAACTTTCTGAAGCCCGGATTACGCCAAAGCGTTAAAAAAAAGTGCCAAGGTCTCTATAGTTAAAAAATGTCGATTTCTCTATTTAAATTGACATTTATTGTGTTTTGGTGGTTAAATTATGGTATGTAGTTGTAAAAGGGAGGAATGGGATTGATTTTGTAAAGTTTTTGGTAGATTTATTATATTTTTTGTACGTATATTTAATGTAAAATAATGTGTTTAGGAAAAGGTAAGTCAATGGGTTCAATCTGATTTATTAATCTTAGCATTTTTTTTAATTTAAAACTTTTAATTTCCTTTAATAAAACAAGTGTATTGATTCCCTTTTATTTCACGATTATGAAATTTAATATTATTTATGTAATCACAAATTATAAGAGCGGAAATGCTCTTTTTATTACATCTTTCTGCTGCGATACATTGACCAAAGTGGATCACTACTGTGACGTCACTAATACTTGTAGCAGGCCCGGTGAAGGTCACACAGCGACATCTCGGAGGCCCCGATCCAACCCGGGCTTCCCGGGATAGAATATGTAGGTGAAAATTCTAATAGATTTTTACATTTAATTTTTTTTTTTTTTACATTGACCCCTTACAACACCAAAGAGCATTTTTATATGAAATAGGTCAATTATATATTCAAATAAAATTTTGAAAATTATTAAACGGCAATTGCTTATTGGCGTCGGTTAATAGTCGAAGAAATCGCAAAAAATTTCGTTATCTACAGCAATTTATTATTATTATGATAATTTCAGCGGTTTTAAGCACTTATTTCGATTACATGCCTGTTAAATTTATGTTTTATTTAAACTATTTCATTTATTGCTTAATGAATTTTTCATTTCGTTATGGAATATTGGCTGGAAACAACGGCTGAACTTTTTATAGTGTTTAACGTGCAAACGGATTCATATTTTGTAATCGTCTGCAAGCGAAGGAGATAGATAAAAAAAAATAGTGCTTGCAATTTAATTTAAATGCTATAATTAATGAATAAATTATGATACAGTTTTCAAACAAATTGCATTTAAAAGTATTTTTTTTTCTTTATAACGGTGTAAAAATTAAAAATATGCGATGCTTAGAAATTAAAAAAAAAAAATACAGTAACAAAAGTCGCAAAACCGAAATCTCATTTTCAACTATTGCCATTCGCAAAATGATGTCAGCGTTACGCACGGACACGTTTGTCCTTTATAATATAGAAATTATTTGTTACTCTTACATGTATAAATGGATGGAAAACCCAATTAATCTAATCTCCTATTTATTGAAAACCCTCTTTCTCCGAAACACGTAATCCCAGCTTATCACTCAGGAAGCTATAATCAAACCGAAACTTTCTGCACTTGAGAAACCAGATTGCTCGTGACGTCAAAGCCATGTGCGAGAACTTCTGTAAACACTTAAAACTGTGAATACCCCAAAAATGGGCCTCATGCAGCCATAGCAACTATGTTCTTTATAGACTGTTTCAACGTCAGTGTAACATGATTTTTCCGGACTGAAAGACGTAACTTTTAATCGCTCCTAAAGCGTATAAAACTTTTATATTTTTAAACATGTAAAAAATGTAAAATATACTATTAAATATTTTTAACCTTCTAAACCAATGAATCCATTCAATTTCATAATACTCAATTTTTTAATAATAATTTTCTTCCTTCACGGTTAAGTAGTGATAAGTGGAAGAGAGAACGTGAAATGTGAAAACACGGAACCAGAGTCATAAATAAATGACACGATAAAATTGGATACACAATTCCTGAATCCCGAAAACAGAAGGTAAGAAGACTTTACCTATTTATATGATTTTCAACTTTTACTATATAAAGACAGGAAATATATATATTTTTATATTGAAAGATTACCCCTACTTAAATATACATAAACTTAGAGTGGCCATTAACTGCACGTTAAAAGGTCCCACAGTAAATAAACTATTTTTACTACAATAAAAAAGATTTCGAGCCTGAAAAAGAATTCGAGACTAAATGTCTGAATCTGCGCTATATATAAAATAAAATAAAAACAAAAAGTAGTGTATAAAAAATATAAAAAGAAAAAGTAAAAGTAAAAGAAGAAAAGAAAACTTAATGATGGCGTCATTTAGAGATACTCAAATGATAGACAAATTAAACGCCACAAACTACGCTAACTGGCGATTCAAGATCGAGATGATATTAACGAAAGATGATTTAATCGAAACTATAACGGAGCAAGCTCCAGCTAGCACGGATGCGGCATTTTCCGCTTGGAACAAAAAAGATAAGAAAGCGCGTGCTCTGATAAATTTGAGCATCGAAGACGCGCAAATAATACACATAAAGAATCTCGAAACTGCTCGCCAAACATGGGACAAACTGAAAGAAATCCACGAACGCGAATCCCTGTCAAGCAAGCTCTTTCTCCTTAGGAAATTATACAACACCAAATTAAGTGAGAACGGAAATATGCAAACGCACATAACAAATATACTAGAGCTTATAGATAAATTAGCCGCGATTGGTGAACGCATAAGCGATTCACATATTTCAGCTATAATGCTATGCTCTTTACCAAGGTCTTATGACGTCTTGATCACCGCACTTGAATCGCGCCCCGAGACCGATCTGACACCTAATTTCCTAAGAACGAAGTTAATCGACGAATACATGAGAAGAGCAGAAAACACAGATATTCCGCAAAATACATCAAAAGCGTATAAAATACTAAAGAATTCTGCATACGTAAATAACAACAAAAGAGAGAATAGATACTGCACACATTGCAAAATGAGAAATCACAATACTGCCCAATGCTGGTTCGTAAAACGACAGAACCAAAACAGCTACACTCAACAAACATCTAACCACCATCCGCAACCAAACAGACATTACAAACAAAAGCAATACTCATCATCACTATGCTTCGAAAAGACAAACCCGAATCCTAAAAATGAGGAACACGAAACAAAGAATGATAAAATAAATAACGTAGCATTTTTAGCGGACAAAGCTCAAACAAATACATGGATAATAGATAGCGGCAGCTCAAATCATATTACCAACGACAAAACATTACTTTCAAACTTCAACGAAGACGCCGAAACAGAAATAACAGTCGCAAACGGTAACAAATTAACATCATATGGTTCCGGAGAAATAAAAATTCAAACGGAAAACAAAAGACAAGAAATTACACTCAAAAACGTCCTATACATACCTAAAATAGAAACAAACCTACTTTCCGTAAGCAAGGCGACCCAAAACGGTTGTGAAGTAACCTTTGAAAAAGAAAAGTGCAGCATAATAAATGACGGTAAAACAATATTAGAAGGAAAGTTGAAAAATAATCTATATGAAATAAATTTAACTAACGATACTAGAGAACAAAATTATGTAAACATGACATACAGCTGTCAAAATCCCAATTGTGTGGAATTATGGCACCGCAGAATGGGACACCGTAGTTATCAAACAATTAAAGAAATGCAAACAAATCAACTAGTTACAGGAATAACGATAAATAACTGCAGACACGAAAACAAATGTGAGGTATGCATAAGAGCGAAAACAACAGAAGCACCGTACCCCAAACACGCGTCATACAGAGCCACACGAAAAATCGAGTTGATACACAGCGACGTCTGTGGTCCGTTGCAGACCCCTACAATCGGTGGAAAAACATACTTCGTAACTTTCATCGACGACAAAACAAGATTTTGTGTAATCTATTTAATGTCCAGAAAAAGCGAAGTATTCGATAAATTCAAAGACTACATATCTCTAGTACACAATAAATTCGGGAGATACCCAAACAGTATAAGATCAGACAACGGTGGTGAATACACTAGTACCGAAATGGAAGAATACCTAAGCGAAAAAGGCATAGAGCACCAACTCACAGTACCACAATCACCCAGCCAGAATGGAATTGCGGAGAGAAAGAATAGATATTTACTAGAAATGACCCGCAGCATGTTAATAGAGGCGCAATTACCGCAAAAACTATGGGGAGAAGCAATATGCACTGCCAACCATATTCAAAACCGCTTACCGACAAGATCAAACTATAAAACCCCATACGAAATGTGGACAAATAGGAAGCCCAATATCCATTACTTAAAAGTATTCGGATGCTTAGCCTATGCACACATAAATAAATCAAAACGCGGAAAATTAGACGAAACCGCACAACAGGGAAAATTTGTCGGTTACGATAACAGAAGTAAAGGATTCAGAATATACACAAACGACGGAAGAGTCATACTTTCAAGATCCGTCAAATTCCTTGAAAATAAATGTCCTTACACTCAAAACAATAGCAACGCGGAAGAGGAAAAATCAAAACCCGTAGAAAATGAACAATTAGTTGAAAATAACTCAAAGGAAATATTGATAGACTTTACACCTGAAGAATGCGAACCACCCGCGCCCAAACAATCCACATGTGAACCGCGAAGATCAGAGAGGACAAATCGGGGAGTACCACCCGATCGCTTCGCATATACAGTGAAAACAAACATAATTAATGAACCCAAAGACTGGTTAGAAATGATAAACACTAAAAATCCCATTGAAAGACAAAATTGGATAAACGCCGCGCAAGAGGAAATAAATTCGTTAAAGGAGAATAAAACCTGGGAACTAGTCGAACCTCCACAGGGAAAGAAAATCATAGGAAGTAAATGGACTTTTAAAGTCAAATATGACGATATGGGAAACGTGAAGAGATACAAGGCCCGCCTAGTTGCAAAAGGCTTTCTTCAAAAATATGGTGAAAATTATGACGAGACTTTTGCCCCAGTGGTGTCTCACACAACAATCCGCACATTTCTAGCAGCAGCTGCGTACCACGGATTTAACGTGCACCACCTAGACATCAAAACAGCTTTTCTACACGGAGAGCTAGACGAAGACATATACATGACACAACCCGAAGGTCATGAGAAACCAGACCAAATAAATAAAGTATGCAAATTAACGAAGGCTATTTACGGACTTAAACAGGCCGCGAGAGCCTGGAACACGAAAATCAGTGAAACATTAAAGGAAATGAAATTTGTGCAAAGCACTACAGACACTTGTTTATTTACGCGCAAAGAGAAAAACAAGGAAGACACAGTCTACATAATTGTATACGTGGACGATCTGCTCGTAGCAGGAAACAAAGAAAACATTGAAAAATTTGTAGAGAAACTTAAACTTAAATTCAAACTTAGTGACCTAGGAGAAGTAACGAATTACCTAGGAATAAGCATAAAGAAATTAGACAACGGCTACGCTCTAAACCAAACAACGAAAATTAGTGAAATAATAAATAAATTTAATCTTGAAGAAAGTAAACCATACAGCACACCCATGGACACAGGTTATCTAAAAATAAACAATAACGAAAACCTACTTCCAAATAATCACAAGTACAGACAAGGAATAGGTGCATTATTATACTTAGCGACAGTAACTAGACCTGATATACTAACGGCTGTAAACATTCTAAGCAGGAAAAATGAAAAACCAACCGAAATAGACTGGAAAGCTTTGAAGCGTATAATGAGATACCTAAATACCACCAAGAACTTAAACTTAATTATAAACACCGAACATGCACCAATCTTAGAAGCATATTCAGATGCAAATTGGGCACAAGATCCCGAAACGCGGAAATCTACTACAGGAAATGTTTTTATGATAGGCAAGAATCCAATCTACTGGATATCCAAACGACAGTCTTGCATCGCTCAATCATCCGCCGAAGCGGAATACGTAGCAGCAGCAAGCGCAGCCAATGAAATCGTTTGGCTCATAAAACTTCTAGACGATCTAGATTTACCGCAAAATTGTCCAATTACACTATACGAGGACAATCTCTCAGCGATAAAGATGACGGAATCCGAGAAACTTTCCAACAGGACAAAACACATCGAGGTGAAGTACCACGTCATCAAACACCTAACAGAAGCAAAGATAATCGCACTGAAGTACTGTCCTAGCAAATCCATGATCGCAGATCTGTTGACCAAGCCCACTCCCAAACCTGAACATCTGAGAAACCTTGAAAGACTGAAACTGCAAGAACTTCCTTCAACCTGGGATTAAGGGGGGTGTATTGAAAACCCTCTTTCTCCGAAACACGTAATCCCAGCTTATCACTCAGGAAGCTATAATCAAACCGAAACTTTCTGCACTTGAGAAACCAGATTGCTCGTGACGTCAAAGCCATGTGCGAGAACTTCTGTAAACACTTAAAACTGTGAATACCCCAAAAATGGGCCTCATGCAGCCATAGCAACTATGTTCTTTATAGACTGTTTCAACGTCAGTGTAACATGATTTTTCCGGACTGAAAGACGTAACTTTTAATCGCTCCTAAAGCGTATAAAACTTTTATATTTTTAAACATGTAAAAAATGTAAAATATACTATTAAATATTTTTAACCTTCTAAACCAATGAATCCATTCAATTTCATAATACTCAATTTTTTAATAATAATTTTCTTCCTTCACGGTTAAGTAGTGATAAGTGGAAGAGAGAACGTGAAATGTGAAAACACGGAACCAGAGTCATAAATAAATGACACGATAAAATTGGATACACAATTCCTGAATCCCGAAAACAGAAGGTAAGAAGACTTTACCTATTTATATGATTTTCAACTTTTACTATATAAAGACAGGAAATATATATATTTTTATATTGAAAGATTACCCCTACTTAAATATACATAAACTTAGAGTGGCCATTAACTGCACGTTAAAAGGTCCCACAGTAAATAAACTATTTTTACTACACTATTTTGGATAAAGAAATTACAAACATTCATCCAATTAGTAAGAGTGAAAGCGAACATTGGGCGCAATCGATCATAAACATTTCATCAGAAAATACTCTACTCATGATGGACTCTGATCATAACCAGACTGTATCATGCGAAAATTCCATGACATCATCACGTATTTTCATCACAAGGACTTATAATTAATTCCACACTCATTTTCTCTTAATGTAAAGACATAAAGCTCCGAGCCTATGTACGGCGCTCTGAATAATATCACTTATACTTAATCTTCAGCTATTAAATTATAATCGAGATTAAAGATGGCCAATGATTTAACATAAAATATGCTTTCTAACAAGACATTTCTTTTTAGCTATGATACATAAAATAGACGTGCGACAGTGATATATTTCTCACGAATGCAGACAAATACATTATCATCGAAGCTCAAATTCTGGACGTCCCACAATTGGATATAGGATCTCAACACCTCGAAGTAATCAGAAGGTAAGACGCACGTTTTCCTTACCTCTATTAATGCATATTGATGAAGCGAGAAAAACGTAAACGAATATTTTATTCAATGGCACAGCTGAAAATGTTTAATTGAGATAAAATAGAATCCTAAAAACTCACAGTACAGCAATGTCCGCCATTTGGGAGAGATAAAAAAATAAAATAAAAATCTGCTGTCTTAAAAGCTAAAATAACTTGTCATATTTTATTACAACGTAAACATGAGCATTAAGAAAATACTTTCGGCTCAGAAACAAATAATTAAAACTGTCAACATGAGACACATTTAGCATTAATTTTAATTTAATTCTGCACATTTAGCACCCAAGAGAATTTTTAAATGGCTTCCCTGAGCAGAGCCGCGCCACCTGTTGAACACTATGCACCATAACTTAAACAGTACCAACTTAAGTCAAACTCTAACTGAATACCAAGTTTGATGAAATTCCTATCAATAGATGCAAAGATATAGGTAAGACGGAAATTGTGTAAAACACCATACCAGCGCCACCTGTTGGGAGATATACACGAAGAGATAACCAGCATTTATGCATGTGATGGTATATGTAGTTTCACGAAATTTCGTGCAATAGTTCTTGAAATATAACTATCACGGAAATTGTGAGATGTGCAGTATTGAAGCGCTACCTGCAGGGCGATATAAACCCAAACTTTTTAAGAAAAAGTTTATGCTAGATCTTAACAGAATATAAAGTTTTCTGAAATTCCGTGAAATATTTCTTGAGATAGATTACCCATGAAAATTTATTTACTCACAGAATAACAAATTGATAGATGTTTGCAAAAAATAATCAAATTGTATTCAGAACACCCAAAACGTGTAAATCCATCAAGAAACGGAAGTCGGAAATATTTGCGATTCCAGTACTTTCTTCTTATGAATATAAAAGAAAATAAATATATGTCATTTTAAAAGAATAAATTCACGACTTTAAGAACATTTTTAGAGAAAGTGGGCGTGACAAAAGATAACTTTCAATATGCAAATAGCTTATTTGCAATAGTTTGTTGGGAAGTTCACGAGCTTGAAAAGGAGAAAAATATATCCTACATTATCATTAGATTTCTCTCGGTAATATTATTTTTAAATAAACAGACGGTGAATATTTACAGAGGATAAATACTTTAGATAATTTTAATAAAAATTAAAAATTGGACAATAAATAAAAATTTATAAAAAGAACAAATTTCTACTAGGAAGAATATTTTAAATACATAGAATATACAGTGTGTTTCTAAATGAATATCGGGGTTTTAACGCTTGGTAGTATTTATTACATACAACTTAAAATTATAGTTAATACATAAAATGAAAGAGCAACTCTACCTACAAGCTTACAAGTGTTCAATGTGAACACCTTTCGCCACACAGCACACATGAAGTCAATAGCTCAGTTCTTCCCAAACGTTAATTAGTGTTTATAGGGTAATTGTTGCAACAGCTGCCTCAATCCTGTTTCTTAGGTTGGGTAGGTCGGCTGGTAGTGGAGGCACATACACTCGATCCTTTAGGAACCCCAACAGGTAGAAATCACAAGATCGGGTGAGCGTAGAGTGGCGTTTGGGAAGAACTGAGCTATCGACTTGATGTGTGCCGTGTGACGAAAGGTGTTCACATTGAACACTTGTAAGCTTGTAGGTAAAACTGTTTGAGTTGCTCTTTCATTTTATGTATTGAGTATAATTTTAAGTTTTTTATAATAGATACTACAAAGCGTTAAAACCCGATATTCATTTAGAAACATCCTGTATTAAAAGAGAACGGTTTGGTGATGTTTTATGCACGATTTGTAGTGTATCGCGAAATCTTATCACATGAAATAAAAATTGTCCATCGGCTTTGTGAAATTTTTGAACATATCTAACTGCTCCACTATTTTTTAATCGTAAAAATTGGTTTACATGCACGATAAATCTGGTATAGCGGACGACACACTCCTTTAATACGATTAAATAAACAATCGCGATTGATGAATTATGTCTCCCATCAGTGGCGCAGTAAAGGGGGAGGGGAGGATTTCCCCAAAGCCTGATAAAGAACATATAAAAAATATATGGGAGGACATTTATTCAGTATTTTCAAAGCGTAGAGAATAAGAACAATAAAATAGCTTTATTTACAAGCAAACAACGGACCATTTTTAAAGAGCGAGTGCGTCAATGTCAAAAGCATTTACGAAAATCTGCAAATTCTTCGCAACATTGCTCTGAAAATGAAAGCACATTTCAGCAATTCGTTGTTCTCTTTTGAACTGCATAAGCCGTTCCGCGAGCGGATGGCTTATTTATGAAGTTACTTATTATAAAGTTGTGCTAAAGAGTATGCAATAAACAAGTATATATTTAATAAATAATAAATTTGTAAATATTTTATGGTGTGAGATTGAAAATTTTTTTCATGTAATTTAAACTATAATTCAATTCATTAAAATCGGACACTAAGATTCTAATAATGATTTATAATGGTTTTTCTTAGAAAACTCATGTCTTGACAATTGTCTCATTGATTCTTGCAATTTCTTGAGAAATATTATAAAATATCACGAAAATAAATCGCCTACCAATGAAAAAAATAAAAATAAAAAAGTCCTACCGGCCTGTACCGGGAGGAAAAGGTAGCTTTCCTATATCTTCGTTTTAAAATTTTAGCTAATGCTACTCGAAAACAGCAAGCTAAAATGCAAAGAAACCGTTTACAAAAGATTCGTTAATACTGCATTTGAATAAGAAATTCGCCAAATTATTGAGCTATAGCCAAATTGGCTTCATTTATGAAGACTTATTTTGGTCGCCAAATTTGGCGATATTTCGCCAAATGTCGCCAAGTTTGGCGAGAATTTGGCGCTAACGGATATGAATATATAGTTCTATGCGTATGATTGGGAAAATGATTACAACAATGAAAGAAAATAATTTGCGAGAAATCGCGTTCACTAAAACTCATAAATTAATCGTTGGTATTTTGTAATGTGCTGTCTTGTTTCAAAATGTCAGCCACCCTAGAATTTCAAACTGCTCTATCTCAGCCATTTTTTAAGATAGAGGTAAAACAAAAAATGCTCCGGAATCCTTGTACTAAGGCCTAACACGTAAGCAAAAAATTTGAATTTTTAACTTTTTTGTATATTTATTTTAGTTTTAAATTTTTAAATGGCCGCCATCTTGAAACAAAATGGCGGACCAAGTTGGCCAACGAACTCGGTCGAGACATTAGTGACCTTAATACACACAATTAGTTTCATCAAAATTGATTTATAAATACGGGCGTTATCGTATGACATAGATCAGATATATATATATATATATAAATCAGCATTTGAACGGAGGGTGGTTTTGGGGTCTGATCGGTCATGATCGGTGAAAATATACCAAAATTTTCCGGAATTGCTTTCCTCCGAACGGCTGCAATAGGTAGCTTTATACTTTTTTGTATTGAAAGCTACCTAAAATTCTACTCTGCAGGTAGTCTGCTTTTTCACTAGCTCGGGTTCTTGTCCGCTACTAACACCATTTATGTTTACCAGGATATTTATTATTACCAGTGAGGTCAAAACGTGCTATAACCCTGCATCCACCACGAAGAGAAAAGTATTTCTGAAAATTGTTGTAATGCACAAATGTATGTTGGGAAAAACCCATCTGGGGTTGCAATATAAGCAGTTGTCAAAAAACAAAGGATGTTGTGGCGAACTAGCTCAACGAATCAATGTATAAAATACAGCGTGTCCGAGAAAGGTCTTTAACATTCTAAATATTAATAAAAAAAATACTAACAGGTGAAATGAAATGCATTTTTCTGCAAAAAAATGAAGAAATTTAAGAGTTTTTTCCCCAATTGGAACATTTGCGCCAAATGTTTTATTTCAACAGGATGGTGCTCCGCCTCACTGGACATGTCCACAAATGTTAAAAATCACTTGGAGGAAAATCGAGTACAGGCTCGACATTCTTCGTGGTACTAACGGAGCTATCTACATTGAAGGTATAGTAAAAAAAAAAAAAAAAAATCTTAGATTTATTCATTCTTTTACAGCAAACAGCATTTCATTTCACCTGTTCGTATTTTTGTTTTTAATGTTTAGAATGATAAAGACCTTTCTCGGACACGCTGTATTTTACCAGCAGAAAAAACTGCATTGTCCAAAAGAAAAAAACAAAAAACAAAACAAAAAAAAACATGTGGGATATTCAAATACATAATTGGACCAGCATATATAAGTTTATTAATAACTTGAAATTAAAAATGAACATACATATATTTTTAATAAGAACTTGAAATTTAAATTTGGTGCATTTCTGCCCAATAGTAAATCCGATGCTATTATGAGGTTCGTTGCAAAAATATAGGGTAGAAGCGAAGCTATTGAGTCATATGTCCAAAATGTATCAACCTATTTTTGTTGATAAATTTCGTGAAATTTCACTCCATAGGGGCCGCGATATAACTATTACAGACATTGTGAAAAGGCCAGAATAGCAGCACCGTCTATTGAGTGAACAAAGCCAAATGCATAATTTATAACAAATGTCTTATATAATTAAACGTGGTGAAATTCCATTCCATAGAACATGAAGCTATGAAGGAAATTGTGCAAACCATAGCATAGCAAACAACCTGCTGGCATATACTGTACACCATAACCTAAACAGCAACCGTTCATGTCAATGTCTAAAGCAAAGCCAATGCAATGAAATTCTGTGCATTACTTCCTGAAGTATAGCTATATGAAAAACACACATAGCCGCGCCACCTAATAGGCTATATACACCCAAACATTATAAGAACCAGTTCATGTCAAGATCTAACAGAATACTGATACGTTTTCTGACATTCTGTGTATTACATATTGATATAGGCAAATTGTTTCACAGACAGGCATTTTACAAAAATAGTAAAATCGGATTCAGGGTATCACAAAAGATGTAAATAAAAAAAAAATACGTTAGTCGAAAATTTTTGTTATTTCAATACTTTCCTGTTATAAATAAAGAAGATATTAAAATGATGTCAAATAAAAAATATATTTATTCACACCTTTAAGAAACTTTTCACAGAAATTGGGCGGGACAAACGAAAACTACAGCTTTTTTTGCCTTGCTGAGTTGGAAAGTTCAAGAGCTTGAAGAGTTGAAACAAGTATCCAAAAGTTCAATCAGATTTCACTCAGCAATATGCTATTTAAAAAACCAGCTGGTAAATATTTACAGGAATAAATAATTTAGATAAATATGATAAAATTCAAAATTGCTCAACATTGCATTTAGGTATAATACAGTAATCCCTTAACATTCACGGTTTTAACATTCCTGAGTTTTGATTATTCGCGAACATGAAAATGCGGAAAACTTAACATTCGCGAGAATCTGACTTGATTATTCGCGATTTTTTTAAATTATATTTTTCTTTTTGAGAATTTACAGTGGTTAAAGATTGTTTTCCCTCTGTTTTCTCAGTATGTATTTAAAAATCAATTTTAGTGTCTATACGCTATCGATGAGGCTAACGAAAAAGACAGGCTACCGCGGTACATTCCACTTATCTTTTTTTACAGACCGCTAGAGTGACGTGATGCTCTTTTCGTATACCTTCATTGGTGCATTCGAACATCACGTGACTCCCGCGGTCTGTAAAAAAAGATATGAATAAAGCACCGCGGTAGCCTTTCTTTTTCGTTAGTCTCGGCTATCGAAGTGTGACGTCATTTATCACTTGTCGTCTGCTCCGGCCACGCGAGACACGTAGACGCATAGGGAAATTAATTAAAAAAATTATATTAAAACAAATATTATTTATCTAAAACTTTTATCCCTTGATTAGGATACTTTGATATAAGAAATATCATTTGCGTAAGTGTAATTAACGTATTTTTAGCTCAAATTTGTGTAATTTAGTTTTAAAATTTCAGAACGGTAATGTCTCGATCTAAGACATCGTGAAATACGGTTTAGGAGTGGCGCCATCTATGATCAGTGAAGGTCATCATTCTCTTATTTATGTGATATTATTTTAAAATAACTTATTTAACTAGAATTTTATTTACTAAATATTTATGATTTTCAATCATTTAAAATGTTTTATAGAGTAGAAGAAAATTAATATTTTTATTAATCTGATCATTAAATATAATTTATTTACCTAGTGTACTGTGCAAAATTTGTTGTTTAATAAGAAACTCAGAAAACTAAATAGTGATAATAGTGTGATAGACAAAGAGAGTAAGAAAGAAAATAGTTTGATAGTATGTCATAATCTTTAATTAAAAACGTGAAAAAAATCTATTTTATCCAAAAAAAATTTTTTAACAAGCAAATTTTTAATTTAACAATTTTTAACATGCTAAAAAAAATCCTGTTTGCTTATAAGAAAATATCTTCGGGATACCTATATCAGATTTGAGCAATAGAAATAATAATTAAGTTACAGTACAGAAATATGCCTCAAATATATGTATATAAACTGCTAAAACATTTTAAAAATCTTCACACTTTAGAACCTCATAAACACTTTATCCCCCTCCCCCCTCAAACTACCGTAACATAAAAAATAATTTACTAATGTCTTAATCTTTAATTAAAAAAAAAAAAAAAAAAAAAAAAAAAAAGCTAATAATCTACCCAAAATAACTATCAAAGGAAATTTTATAAGCAAACGCGATTTTACAAAATATAAAATAATCGCTAAATTTTAACATTCTCACATTTCTAATCTGACTGTCATATTTGTAAATATATGTATGGGAAAGCAATATGACATTAACACTTTTTAGTTCCTAAGGTTTTTACTAAATACAACATTTTCTATCATTGCAAAGTAAATAAATTTGTATTTTATGATTAGATTATTAAAATATTAATTCTGTTCTATAAAAATTTTAAATGATTCAAAAATTTAAATATTCAGTAATATATATATATATATATATATATATATATATATATATATATGTGTGTGTGTGTGTGTGTGTGTAAGTTAATAAAAAATCATTTAAATCGATCATAAACATAAATATGTGTAAAAATATGAAAAATATCCGACTTCTTTCAGATTACTGATCCTAGATGGCGCTACCCCTAAATCTTAAATTGCTAGGAACTTTGGCGTTTTTAAATTTTAAAACTAAAAAACATAAATTTGAGCTACAAATAATTTAATCACATTTCAGCAAACGATACCTCTTATATCAATGTATGCAAATCAAGAGATGAAAATTTCAGAAACGAAATATTTGTTTTAATACGATTTTTTTAAATATTTTCTCATGTTATCTATCACTAGAAACTCAGCCATTTGTGGCCCATAGCAGACGAAAACACACGAGTGACGTAATCACTTCGCTGGCGTAAGCCAGCGAAGTGTGACGTCACTGTAATGGCTGCTGGAGACAAGAAGGTTCGGTTTCCCATTAAACGTTAATGTTAGCAAAAAATAAAGTCGTGTTAACAGTATTAATAAATTTTTTTAGGAAATTTCTGTTACAGTTTTGCTAAATCTTAGGTAAGGCATTCACATGCATTCAACAAACTTCTGATTAAGTGCGTCATTTTTTTTTTAATTCATCAAAAAAAACAGATAAACCTTCATGGAGAGCATCAATGGCGGATGTTTTGAATATTTGAATGTAATTTAAAAATGTTTTTAAAGTTTTAATTTCTTTTAGTTGATATTTCTATCACTCAGGCGTACTCTATGTTAAGTTTCATCTGAGTTGAAATGTGTTTCTGCTGTTTTTTTTCCCCTAACAGCTAGAGCACTAATGATAATTTTATCAAATGATTCTTCATAGTTACTGGATTATATTTTTTTGCGCGGTCATCGCATAATTAAATGCAGGAAGACTGACTATCTTTATAAAATTTTATTAAATACTAGGAAAGTAAACAACTGAATATAGACATTTTCGGTAATCAAGTAAAATAATTAAGAAAAAAAACAACACAAATAACATGAAAACGACTGAAAAATACATTTAAACTGCACGAATATCAAGCAAAATATATTAAAATACCACTTTTGCTTTACGATTCTGCAGAGAAATTTATGTAAATAATACACCAAATGAAGAAAAAAAAAAAAGAAAAGAAAAGAAAAAACCCTGCAGAAACACAATTTAACTCAGATGAAACTTAACATAGAGTACGCCTGAGTAATATAAATATCAACTAAAAGAAATTAAAAACATTTTTAAATTACATTCAAATATTCAAAACATCGGCCATTGATGCTCTGCATGAAGGCTTATCTTTTTTGATGAATTAAAAAAAAAATGACGCACTTAATCAGAAGTTTGTTGAATTCATATGAATGCCTTACCTGAGATTTAGCAAAACTGTAACAGAAATTTCTTTAAAATATTTATTAATACTGTTAACACGACTTTATTTTTTGCTAACATTAACGCTCAACGGGAAACCGAAACTTCTTGTCTCCAGCAGTCATTACAGTGACGTCATCACTTCGCGGTCGTACAATCCGTGATGTCCCGGTATATCGAGACACCTAAAAATGCCGGTTTCTGAAATTTACTAAAATGGAAGCAGGTAAATGGTAGTAAATGGTAGCTGGAAAACAGATGGCAGAGTGTGTGTAAAAACAATGATGGAACAAATTTAAATTTAAAATAAACTAAATATTTATTATCACAAAAACATTTTAAAAATAAACGGAATATAAATGAACTTTAAATAAGAGAAATAAACTTACATAACAATAGTTTTGAAATGGCGTAACAATGAAAACAAGTACAGATGGCAGCATTTAAATCCTTTTTCCAAAATGGACATCTTTTAATAACATTCACTTGGGAATACGATGTTTATATGAACTCATAATAAACTCGATAACATTACTGAAAACAAACTGCACTAACCAGTGTTGAATCCAGAGGGTGGCCCGGGGGGGAATGTCCCCCCCGAAGCATTGAAATGTCCCCCCCCGGAAGATTTGAAATTTTATGCTTTCAATGGTCAAAAAGTGTAATTTCCCTCCCGGAACTCTATAATGTCCCCCCCCCCGGAGCCCCATAAATCCCTCCCGGAGAAAAGTGTCTGAATTCAACACTGGCACTAACATCGTAGACTATCTTTATGAAAAACATCTTGCACTTCCAACGACATTTTCTTCCTTAAAAAGGAAAAGAAAAACAACAACAGCTGGCGTGTTATTACGATAAGATAAAAATAAAGACATCTGGCTAAATAAAACAAAGTTCCATTACACGAAACTGCCACAAAAGGCAAAATTGTTTTTTGAACTTGAACTCATACAATAAAAAAAATCAGATACTGAAAACCAAGTGCTTGCACTTTATATACAAGCCAGCTGAACGGAAGTTACGACTCGATGTCGTACGCAAAACCGGAGGGTGTGTCGCATTACGTCATTCATTGATAGAAGCCATCTCGTGGCTAGGGATGCACCGGATGTGAATTTTTGCCGGATACCGGATACCAAATATACGGAAATTTTTTCTACGGAATATCCGATATCCGGCCGAATACTTTTTCGTTTTTAATTTCAATAGTAATATTTCTATTTTATGCTTGCTTAAAGAAGAAAAACTTTAAATTATTATAATTTTAGGTCATTCAAATGTTAATAATAGACTTAAACTCATTTATTATGTTAAAGTTGCTTAAAAACAAATGCTTTTCAGTAATTAAGTATTAAAATTTAATCATGTTTTGTATTTTGTCTATTCTAATAAATATGCATATTTAGTAGTTTTTTTCTCTTTTATGCAGGGTCAATTAACATAAAAAGATAAACAATTAATTAATTTCTCTCTTTTTCATACTTATAAATCTGGATTATCTATAATGACTGAACATTCTATTGAAGTGGCTTTTTCTTTTCTTATATGCACATTGTTACTCACTTTTCCTATGACAAACGTTTTCCAACAGAATTCAGATAGAGAAGTTCCTCATTGCTAGTGTCTTCTTTTGTAGTACAAAGTAGTGATGGGCCGATTCGAGATCTTTTAAGAATCGATACCTTAGTTTTCGAAAACTTTTGAGAATCGAAATCAGAATCGATTCTTTGTATTCAAATGTAGTAGCACTAAGAACTACTCCAGACTTCATTCAAACAAATAAATGAGGGACGACATTTCGTCTGTTTCATTCTTCGAATGTTTATTCTACGTAAAATCGTTTGCTTTTTTATATGATCACGTGTCAGATTCACATCAGTCTATTAGAAAAGTATGAGTAGCGCCTCTTTCAGCAAATGAAATGCTTATTTTTCGTACAAACGCTTCTCTTTTGTTTATGATAACGTTTTATAATTTACAGCTGCAGAACAATTTCTTTTCTTTTTAATGTTTTTGAGTCTTCATATAAATATTACGATACGATTGTCATTATGAAAAAAAAAAGGCAAGAATTTTTTGTCTGGATGACTCTATCCCATTGAACCCTACACCACTCCTCCCAGGGTAAGATAATTTTAGGTAGATTTCGAAGAAATACTACCTATTACATTCTCCTATAAGTTGGAATTTTTGAAAAAATTTTGTAGATCTACGCCGATTATGGCTCCCAGAACCCCAAACCACCCCCAGTTGAAAATTTTATCTATCTATCTATCTATCTATCTATGTCACTTTTTTATGGACACGATAACTCCCATACTTCTGCACAAATCTCTTCCAAACTAATACATAAAATCAAGGGGCATAAAATCTCGGTCAAGTTCGTTAATGGGCAAAATCGAACCAAGAGGGGGGGGGGGATGAGGGGGCTTTTCGTGAAAACAGAAAAAACCCATAATTTCTTAATTATGATACGTATTGAATCCGTTTAAAGTTATTATTACTTCTAGGAAAAGGGCCGAAAATTTATGTGGGACAGAGTTTTGATATCATTATAAATGGCCCCAAGGGTGGGGAAGGGGGGGGGGGGGTTAGAAGAAAAAAATTCATGACTTCGTCAATTCTGAAGATATCAAATCCGTTTAAATTTATTATAAATCCTCTTAATATTATCTAAAACTTTTATATTAACAAGTTTTTTATAAGACCAACCCTTATAGCCAAAAAAAAAATAATAATAATAATTAAAACAAAAACAATTCCTGCCGGCTCCGCCTGCAAACAAGTTAGGTTTCAAAGTGGGCGTTTCCAAATGCCGCATCATGGCAAAAAGTTCATTTCTTTCACAATTCTTAACAAACAGGCGCCTCACGGTCTGTGCCTTCGAAATCTACCTGTGCCTGTAGGCAGAGCCGTCAGGGATTTTTTTTGCTTTCCTGTTAATGCTCATGTGTTTCAAACTTATCTTAAAAAAGTATTCAGGGTGGCGAAGCCCTTTGACGGAAAAAAGAACTGCTTCAATTTCCTTTTTAAAAACATGTTGGTAAAAAAAAACTTATTTATATTTAGTATTTCTTAATTGATAAATTCTTGTATTGCTTTTTATGTTGATAAGTTTAAAAATTATCTTGCATGATAACTCTGACAAAAAATCTTAGTTTAGATTATTTCCTGTTTATATTCTGCAATTTTAAAAGCAGACTAGACTGTGGGCCATTGCCACACGTGTTCCAAAATCTTGCCCGTCCCAATGTATAATTCTGCCGGCGTCCATGTCTCTTAGTATTGCAAGTTATATCTTATTATTTTCTAAGATTTAGAAGGCGAAGAACCGGCCCTCCCCTGCATACGCCCGTAAAAGTAAGCTATTTTTCTTTAATTAGCGAAATCAAGATTTTTTTTTTTTTTTTACGAACGTACAATTTTATTTTTCATTATAAGTAATTATTTTGATCGTAAAATTTTTGAAAATTTAATAAAAAAAAAGAATTATATTTACGTTTCTTAAGTACAAATTCACAGAATGTTATTCATTATAATCGTTTTCTAAAATTAAAATCCATATGATCGATTTAACTAAAAGTATATATGTATATTAGTTGAATTGATTGTACGCTTAAAAAAATAAAACAAAATTTCAAAACTAAACGAACGCTGATCATCCTGCTAACCGCAAAATTCCAGAGAAAAGTATCAAACTGCGCCGAGTAGTCTAGCATTCGCTGGCGCACCTTATGAAACCGTAGAAAACTCCAGCTATGAGAACTGAATACTGAATACAGTAGAAAACAGCAGTTTTCGTTGCCGATATAGATGCCAGGTGACTTGTATTCGAATACTCCTGTCTGAAATCGTGACCACTTGAGAACTTGGCTGAAACGAAAACACAGACATTTTGTATTCGAATACTCCCATCACTATGAAAACCACAGTTTTTGTTTTCGTTAATGACATAAATGCCAGGTGGCTTGTATTCGAATACTTTTTGTCCGAATCGAGATCACTTGAGAACTTGGCTGAATCGAGACCTCAGACATTTTGAATTCGAATACTCCCATCACTAGTACAAAGGGGACAGTGAACTATTCAAGAAAGTGGCACAATTATTTTCATGATCAGTATTATTTTTATCACAGCTGGTTTTACATCCATAGACAAAATACTGACAAAAGATTCAATAAAATCATTTTTAATTTAGAATTGTTGAAAACACAAGAAAAAGAGACAACCAGAGGACCCAGGTAGCACAGAGATATCGGCCAATATCCACGGCAATATTGGCCAATATTTTGAAAGTCGCTGAACGTCGTACGTCAAATTTACAACATCTGCCGATATTCACAGACATAACTTAAAATTAGTTTTAAAAAGAAAGCATTCAAAAGAGCTTTTTGCATTACTTATGACACCATAATACAGAAATAGTATTCTAAAAAATAAAAATTAATAATTTTGCCAATTTTAAAAAACTTGACTTTTTAATGCCTTATTTTTAATATTTGGTGACATTGGCCAATGTTGTAAAAATGATATTACTATTACAACATTCAGGGATATCTATCGACATTCGTAAAAAACAACATCATTTTTCGGACATTTCAAGATATCTGTCGAGATTCAGCATATCTGACGAAGTTTGTAATCTTGATCGAAGAGATCGGAAAGTTCTAAAGGACCGCCCATTTGTGTGATGTAGTTTTCGTCAATGTGCATTTGATGGAGGCGTTGGGCGTGAAATTTGCACAAAAAGAAAAAGCCTATATAAAAATTTCTGTAGGAAAAAAAAAAGCATGTGAAAATTTGTGTTTTATAAAAAACTAAAGATGATTTTATACTATCTTTATACTATGTATTTTATACTAATTTAAAAAATGTTTTTTACATGTTTTAAAAAATGTTTTTTAAGAAAAAAAAATCAATTTATATAATTTTTAAATGGATGCATGTTTATCGTTTTAAAATGCTTTCGGATTTCAGACTTTTATAATAATTTTATTTTATATTATTTAAACAATACAAATTTAGTTTCAAAATTAGGCACTATTAATAATATAAATTTTATACAGTTCATCTAAGTAACTATTATTATTATATAATAGTAAGCTTTTGGGTGTGTTAAATTTTGTGTAGTGCATCAATTTTTGAAAAAATGTACACATATTTCTGACTTAAAATTAATAATATATATATATATATATATATATATATTTAATTTCTCACAAAGCAAAATTCAAAGTAATGGGGTTGTTAAAACTTTCTTTACAGTTTGGTGCAAGGGGGGGGGGGGGGAGACACATGATTTTTAACACAGAAAGCTTTAAAATTTCTTATTTCCTTTAAATTTCTTACCTATTTTAAAATATTTTTTTACAAAATATCCAACAAACTCAGTAATAAAAAGTGATATTTAAATAAATCTTTGCTAAAAGAACTTAAAAAAATATGTCGATTGTGATTGAAAAATACGAGATAATTAAATGATAGTTTTGCTATTTATCAGACATTTTTTGTTATTTCAGACATTTTTTATTCCAGTAACAAAAAAATCTACTCCCACCAGCTTTTGTTAACAGCTCTTTATAACAAGCATTTCCCTGTGTTTCTATTGATCATACTTATTAGTACTTGGGTTTGCCTTTGTCTTGTTACATAATGACGAGACTAGACTTTCCCTAAGCAGAGATCGCTCGTTTTACAATGAGGGATTTCTGTCCACCACATCTGGGGTGCGAAAAAAAGACTGTTATTTAGTAATAAAAAAATAAGTCATTTAATATCCAAAAATGTTATTCAGGAATGTTAGAAAAATATATCGTTCAATATCAAATTATGATATTCAGCAATGACAGAAAAAAATATCATTTAATGTCAAAAAATGATATTCAGAAATGTTGGAAAATATTGGCCAATATTCACAGATGTCTAAAACTAATATTCACAAATATTATTTTAGGGGGGGGGGGTCATTTAACGTTGGCCGATATTACATTTTCATATTGGCCAATATCTTTGTGCTACCTGGGGAGTGAACGCTTATTCTCACAAGAAAGAAAATATTTGTGATCAAAAAGTAACAGAGCCTGAAAATGCTCACCATAACTTGCCTTTAATTATAATGAATTAGTTGTGATATTTTAAATATTATATTTTCATTTATATCTAAGTCCTATAATAATTTCATTTTTGTGAAAATACGAATATTTATTTCAACTGACATTGTTTTAACGGGATAATGTTAGGAAGAAGCAAATTAATTTCGCACTAACTTTTTCTGAAAATGTTAAAAAACATGGATTTAAAAAATGAGTCCCTATTCGGCAACCGGATATTGAAGTATTTGGCCGGACCGAATATCCGGTTTGAGCGCCGAATAAACAGGATATCCGGTTTGAGAGCCGAATAAGCAGGATATCCGGCAGGAGACAGATATCCGGTGCATCCCTACTCGTGGCTAAAGATAACAAAGTGCCGATCCAGAGAAAATAACGACGTTGGAATTATCGCAGGAAAAAGAAACTTCGGTTTTTCGGCAGGCTCGAGGATAATGAAAAAGAAAGGCTACCGCGGTTCTTTACGCGTATCTTTTTTTACAGACCGCGGTAGTCACGTGATGCTCGAATGCACCAATGCAGGCGTACGAAAAGAGCATCAAGTCACTCTAGCAATCTGTAAAAAAAAGATACGTGGAATGCACTGCGGTAGCCTTTGTTTTACGTTAGCCTCGCGGCAGGCTGATATGACGTAATGAAAAACAAAATCACGAGCTCTGAAAAATAGATTCTATATAAACAGATTCTGGAAATTCAATAAGCTGAAAAGCTTTGAATGAAAGATTAAAGTTGAAAGAAGTTTAAATAAAGAAAATGAAAGTATTTGAATAGTGTATAAGCGAACAAGGAAAGCTTTGTATAAGCCAACAACATGCAAACGGACAATATATTGCACTCATGCCGGAAAAATAGAAGTAGAAAGTTAATATTAACTTAAAGCTGTACTAGCTTCTCTCAATCTGTGCATAAAAAAGTCGTACCTTGAATAAAAGTCTATCACATGAATTTGGTAGACATATCACCCTAAAATTAGAACAATTGGCCGCAGTTTACCCCATCGCCTTCCAATATTTGGCCATAGAAATCATTAAAATTATAAATAAACAGTAAAGAATTTTGAATTTTATAACTTTTTGAACTGTTGTATGTATAAATTCAATTGCGAAACTGAAAATGTTTAAATAAGAATAAATAGCATCGTGAAAAGCCAGGTTTTAATTGAGTCTATGGACATGCCAGAGTGACAACATAAGCAACAAAAAACTGAAATCTCGAAAGCTAAAATAACTTGCCAGATTTCATTACAATTACAACATTAGCATTAGAAAAATACTTTAAGAACAGAAATTAATAGTTATCAATAATATTTGCGAAAGCTTTGCTATTGAAACTTTGTCAAAATGAGAAACATTTAACATAAGTAAGTACTTTGGCTGTTTTTTTAAATATATGTTAAAACTAAACATACTGTATCAATTGATTCTCAGCTACGCACAACAAATTCGAAAGAAATTTTTATCCACCTCAAAGTTCAAAGAAAACTTTGAACTCTCCAAGAAAATTTTTAAATGGCGCTCATCAGCACAGCAGCGCCATCTGTTGAGCAATATACACCCAAACCTAATCAGTGCCCACTTACGCCAAGGTCTAACTGAATAACAAGTTGGATGATATTCCTACCCATAGATGCAGAGATAACGGATATCGTGCAAGAAACCACAGCAGCGCCACCTGTTGGGAGATATACACGAAGAAAAAAATCAGCATCTATTCATGTCAAGTTCTAAAATAATAAGTAGTTTTATGAAATTCCGTGCATTTTTTCTTGAGATATTACTATTACGGAAAAAAATATGAAAAATGCTGCATTGCAACGCTACCTGCAGGGTGATATGCACTCAAACTTTCTAGATCCCAGTTTATGTCAAGATCTATCAGAGTATAAAGTCTTAGGAAATCCCATGGATTAGTTCTTGGGGTAAAACTCCCACAAACATTGATTTACACAAAAAAAAAAAAAAAAAAAAAAAAAAAATCGAGTTCAGAACATCCCAAAACGTGTAACTCTATCAAGAAAAGGAAGTCGAAAATTTTTGCGATTCCAATACTTTCTTCTTATACGGATAGAAGAAAATAAAACTATGTCATTTTAAAAGAATAAATCCACGCCTTTAAAAAAATTTTCATAGAAACTCCGCGGGACAAAAGATAACTCTCAACATACGAAAGCTTTTTTGCTATAGTGTATTGGAACGTCCTAAGATTTCTCTTAGTAATATGATAGTTAAAAACACAGAAGGTAAATATTTATACAGTGTAAAGACTTTAGATAAATTTGATAAAATTAAAAATTGCATAATAAATAAAAAAATCTATGAAACTGAACAAATTGCTTCTATGTGCTGTGCAGGGCCCGCTTAAGACATAAAACTAGGGGAAGCCAGAGCCAGACGTTACTCTGGGGCCACCCTCTACCAATTGCTTTGTTATTTACTAAACCCATTTTTGGTATGCTGCAACAATTTAAAATTTTACCATCAAAATTTCGAGTAAACAACAATTTAGAAAGAGCGAGCTTCTTAGATAAAAATTTCGTAAGGGAAAAATACATTTTTTACCCATATTGATATATGTATACTGTAAAAAGTTATTCTGAAAAGTAAATTTGGGGGCATCTTTGTATTTCTTTGGGTAAGCACGGGCTTCCCGGGCCTATCAAGGCCATCTTGATATAACAGGCCGGGACAGCGTATTCGCCGCTAGGGGAATGGAGGGAAGGTTGAACTCTATATCCACTATGCTGCAATATGAAGTTTACACGTAAAATATTAACACATATATATATTTTTCATTTACTGTCGTTGATTTCATAAATAAAAATCATTTTGCTTTTCAGTACTTAATTTTTTTGTTTTTGTTTTTGCAATTCTTATACATAAAAAAAAAAAAAAAAAAAAAAAAAAAAATTACAGATAAATATAAATTTACTTGCCTCCACCAACACATATGGCACAACAACTTGCAGAAACTAGTTCACAATAAGTAAATGGAAATTTAAAAAAGAAATTAAGATGTTATTGTATAATTTTTTTTTAATCACATTAATGTTTAACAAGTTGGAAATTGTACGTCAAACGTGACAAATGAGGTGCGTTCGTACTATAGCTAGTTACATAAATATTCAGATCTTTTCTGATTTTTAATTCTGTGAAATGAATGATATCGTCTGCAGATTAATTTCTGTAATAAAATAAGTATCTCGGTCGCTTGACGATTTAAACCTCGGAAGCTCCTATAACAAAAAAGCACAGATTTTTTAAAAAAAAATTCAAATTTCTTAATAAATATTTTTTATTAATATCTCCTAAAGTTTTGATTCGATTTTAATAAAATTTGAAATGTCTCGACAAAATTCTGCAAAGATAATATATTTTAAATTGCAAACCATTCGGTTGGGTAGTTTTTGCGTTGTTATATGCGGACGGATGGACAGACGGACGGACCAAGCGACGACAATAGGTGCTACGTATTTATATAATTACGAACGCACCTAAAAATGAACTGAATGTATAAAAACATGGTTTATTCTAATATTTTTATCACACTACTCAAACAAAAATTTAAATCTTTATTTAAAATTCAGATTTAAATCTTTCCTTTTCAATAAATTTAAAATGAAATCTAATGATAAATATTCTTTCATTTATAATTTTTTGTTATTTACAATATATATTTAATGTGCATCAAAGGGTATCACGAATAATAGGTTATGGACTTTAATCAATTACATAATTTTTTTTCTTGAGGTTTTGTTTGCTTGTTTGTTCTTCATACAGAATAAATAATTTGTATAACGAATTTTGTTTTATTAAAATAACTTACTAATAAGGATAAAAAGCAGCTGTATTCGCTATACGAATTATTTATTCTCTGAATATTATACAAATTGAATTAAAAAAATTCTTTATCGTATTTAAAGACTCAACCATTTTTGTTGATAAAGTTACATCAAAGATGGAACAGTTACAGAATATCAAATGAAGTATCTGGACAAACTAAATGAAAATTTACTGGATATTTTTCTCATGATAGAAAAAAATAAACTCTATTTCGGATCTTGAAGAATTGAAAAGAGAAAATAATAGGATTGATACCTTACTTAAGGATAATTATGTGAAAATAATATTACCTAACTAAATATTACCTTGAATTGATGGAGAAAATTAGAAAATATTTTAACTAGTGTTAAAAATTAAATTTTTGAATCCCATAAAAATAAAATAGATAATTATTCTAAGACTTGGAAATTGTTTTTATATGAAAATTCTAATAGTGACATTTTAGATCAACTGTGTATTACTTATACTTATATAATTCTAAATTACTTTGTTTGCCATCTTAAAAAGGCATTTAAAAAGAATATCTGCAAATTTTAAAGTTTCTCCAGGTTTTGCAACAATTGGAAATAAATCCTTAAAAGAAAAATGTGTTAATTTGAAACAAAATTAACAAAATAGTCAACTTTTTATAAAGTATTCCCTACAAAGCCCGCAAACTTGTGGGATTTACAAACAAATCAGAAAATCATGCGACTACTATACAGGCATTTATGTACACGTCAGTTTTATTTATTTATTTATTATTTTTAAATTAAAGAAAATACTTAATTATTTGAATATTTAAATAAAAAGATTATTATTTGTGATATACCTTAATGCGTATAAAACAATTTTTTATTAAGTAAAGATTTTAAATTTTTTATTAAGTATTTTTTAATTCAATTTGTACAATATTCAGAGAATAAATAATTCGTATAACGAATACAACTGCTTTTTATCCTTATTAGTAAGCTATTTTAATAAAACAAAATTTCACATGTATTCTAAAATATCCCCTAAATGAATGAGAAGATATTGTGTATTCTAGATATATTTACTGTATAAAACCAGGGATCTGTTAAGAATTTGGTCAGTTAAAGAACACTTCACAATTTTTTTCTTCTTAAAACATGACCTTTCACAATTTTTTTGTCTTAAAAAAGGACCTTTCACAAGAGTTTTTCATACAAAAATGGGCTCTTTACAAGATTTCTTATTAAAAGTAAATTCCACCTATAACAGCTGTAATCCTCGAGGACCCTATTATCTAGCTATATGTATAATGTAAATATGTTTACATGTAAATATATCAAAATTTAATACATTTATATATATTTTTTTCGTAAAACAAGACCAAGTTATAATTTAATTGCCTAAACAGGAACCTAAATATAACTCTAATTTCAGATTCCCCCAAAAATTATTAAATTTTTCACAAATATGAAAAGACGCTCACAATTTTCATAAAACAGGACCCTGTGAAAACAGTCTGGACACACCCCTGAAAATAGCTTTAATAAAAACCTTTGCTAATATTTGCTTTGCAATAGATGAAATACAGTCTTCTTTGATAAGGAAAAAAATATGAATTTAGAAACCTGTTTAATATGCATCAAAGGGTATCACAAATATATATTATGGAGTTTAATCAATAGCATAAAATTATATATCGAGTTATTTTTTCACAATTCAGAGATAATAAACATTTTATATAATGAATACAATTGATTTTTATCGATTTTAATAATAAAACAAAATTTCACATATATTTTAAAGAATCCCCGAAGTCAATGAGAAGATATTGTATATTTTAGATATGTTTATTGTATAAAAGAGCTTTAAAAAAATTGTAAATCTTTGTTTTCAAATAGATGAACTACGGTATATTTTCATTTAAAGAAAAAAATATGTAAATTCACATACATGTTTTATACGCATTAAGGAATATCACAAATAATAATATCTTTATTTAAATAATATCATTATTTTAAAAATAATAAATAAATAAAACTGATATGTACATAAATGCCTGTATAGTAGTCGCATGATTTTATGAATTGTTTGTAAATCCCACAAGTTTGTGGGCTTTATAGGAAATACTTTATAAAAAGTTGACTATTTTTTAAATTTTGTTTCAAATTAATACATTTTTCTTTTAATGATTTATTTCTAATTGTTGCAACACCTGGAGAAATTTTTAAATTTGCAGATATTCTTTTTAAATGCCATTTTAAGATGGCAAACAAAGTCATTTAGAATTATATAAGTATAAGTAACACACAGTTGATCTAAAATGTCACTATTAGAATTTTCATATAAAAACAGTTTCTAAGCCTTAGAATAGTTATCTATTTTATTTTCATGGGATTCAAAAATCTTATAATTTTTAATACTACTTAAAATATTTTATAATTTTCTCCAACAATTCAAGATAATATTAGTTAAAAATAGCTCAAAATTATGAATTATTTGCTTACCTGTAAAGACAGCTACTTGTAAATTCATATCTATTTGTACCGATTCTACAACTTTAACACATTTGTCACACATATATAAAAAAATTAACGCATTCATCGCAATAATGAATATCTATTAATTATCCTCAAGGAAGGTATCAATCCAATTATTTTTTCTTTTCAATTCTTCTTCCACATCCGAAATAGAATTTATTTTTTCCACCACGAGAAAAACTCCAGTAAATTTTCACTAAGTTTGTCCAGCTATTTTTTTTTTTCTTTCAATTGTTGCATGCCTCGCGAAAACATTTTCATTTTCAGATACTTCATTTGATATTCTGAAACTGTTCCATCTTTGATGTAACTTTATCAACAAAAATTCTTGAGTCTTTAAACATGATAAAGAATTTTTTTAATTCAATTTATACAAAAAATTGCATCTAACGAAAAAAACAAACGAAGCACGTGTTTACACCGTAGCAATAACACAACACTAGCCAGGCAAGAAATCGGAGCGGGGTGAAGATTTCAAGTCGTTCTTGCGTTCCCTCTTTTGATCACATGACTTTCCCCAGAGTGGGTAGCTGTCAAAGCCCGGT
The DNA here is from genome assembly GCA_963931845.1 of Maratus michaelseni. Taxonomy (NCBI): domain Eukaryota; kingdom Metazoa; phylum Arthropoda; class Arachnida; order Araneae; family Salticidae; genus Maratus; species Maratus michaelseni. The sequence goes on along the minus strand of OZ007600.1, from coordinate 264,241,327 downwards.
ATATTGAGACAGCCCTGGGCCTATTCGGTAAACAGGCCCTGCCTATGTGCATTATTTTAAATATTTAGAATATATTATAAAATAACGCTTTGGTTATATTTTGTGCACGATTTGTATTGAATCTCGAAATTGGATAAAAAATTGTCCATCCGCTTTATAAAATTATTGTGTGTAATTGGCCCATTATATTTTAAACCCTAAGAATTATTTTACAAGCACAATAACTCTGGTACAAATGAAGACGCTGGTATGTTCTTTGTAACAACTTCTTTAATACAATCGCGACTGATGAATTATGCCGCCTATCAGTTAGCCGAGGCGCAGAAATAGGGAAAAGAATCTTCAAAATCCTCCTGATAAAGAAATGTTTACAAATTTAATAGAAGGACATTTTTTCCGTTTTTTCAAAGCGTAAAAAATTGGAACAATAAAATAGCTCAATTTACGGGCACCTTTCAGTAACCGTTTTTAGGGATTCATTTTTTTCTATTCAACACACTATGACAAAACAACCCCAAGCCCAAAATCTTTGAATGTATTTTTATACGTTTTATTTTGCTCCACCCAGTTTTTCTGAAAATAATTCCAGAAGGCGTTGCTGTATTCTTTTCAAATGATGTTTTTTTTTTTTATTTATTGTTCTCTGTTTTTAACAACATCTATTCTTAATCTACTGCAGTGTTCAACTGAAAATAATTGCAATAAATCCAAACAAAAGTTACTCTTTAGCTTCGGTCAAGCATTTCATATATGCATGGTGTTAAGAAAACTGTATTTAATGAAATTTCTACTTGTTTGACTTTTTAAAGTTCAAATTTTCCATTAAAAGTTTTAAAAAATGAATGTTTTTCCCCATTGAAAAGCATTGCAGAAATAGACATAGCTAGCCGAAGCTTTACCGTAGCGCCGTCTATCGGGAGAAAAACTATTGTAAAATTTGAACGCTACTTCTCCATATGTATTCTTCCATCTTTCGTGGTTGCCTAAATGTGCTTGTGAAAAGTTTGTTTCTCTCGCCAAATTAGCTATCGACGTTCTCATTATTACACCAATATAAAAAGAAAGTACCAAAATACGTTTCCCCATATTTATCAATGTTTACACGATAACGCTTTTATACGAGCCGACTAAGTATTGGCTTGTCCGGAAAATTTGTGCCTGTTGGAAAAATCAATTCGTACCGGAAAATTCTACCCGTTAAATATTAGAGAACATTGGAACAATGTAGTTAGCAGCATGGAATACCTAATTGCGTACCAACTGAACTTGCAGGTTAAAGGTAATTTGACTTGCGAGGCAAAAGAGAGCCGTAAGAAATTTAAAAATATAATAATGAAATAGAAGTATAACAAAATAGTAAAAAAAGTAAATAAAAAAAAATTCATTAGATCCAAAAAATGACAGACGAAACCTACTGCGAGTCGAACCCACCTCAAAAAAGAAAAAAAAAACTCTTTTCAAAGACCATACATTAAGTTTAAAAGTTACAAAAATAATAACATTAAAAAGATTATGCTAAAGATTTTATACATACAGTGATCTCTCACTTATACGCGACCTCTGTTATACTCGTTTTTCCCGAGGGCCCGGCTAGCGAAATAGGGAAACAATGCTAACACTTATTCATTTATACGCGAAACCTAAAATGCACCTTTCACTTATGCGCGAAATTTTTTTTCAAGTTTTAGTAAAATCGCCACTCTTTGCTTATCGCAAGAATGTACCCTTCCTGTTCTGTCTCTTAGAATGCATTCACACGCCCTTAATCCATTTTCGGATTCTTCCAAGAATGCGTTTTTTTTTGCTTGTGATTGACATCGAGAGGGGAGAACGGGTTACATACGAAAATGTTGACGCCACTAAAAGTGGGAGCCAATCGGTGTGGACGGTAAGCACTGCTCGCGTAACAAGCTTTAGGTTTGCGTTACTACATGACGTTGCTTACGTTCTGTACAGTGTATAAAAAATGGCAACACGTACAAATATGTCGCTTTCTTTGAAAATGGATATCATAAAAAAAATTATGAAAAATGCTTTAAATCAAAAACAGCGTTAGCTGATCATTTTCGTATTTCAGAATCAACTTTAAGAGGAATTCTGAAAAGCAGAGAATCTAGAAATGCAGCTTATCTGGAATGTGGTATAAAGGCCAAGAAAAGGAGTCGAATTCAAAGCGGAAAGAACGAAGAATTCGAGAAAGTTTTAGTTCTCTGGTTTAAAGAAACTCGTGCATCCAACATTCCTGTAAAAGTTGAACTTCTAAGAGAGAAAGCCTTGGAATTATCGAAGAGTTATGACATGGAAAACTTTTCTGCGTCGCAAGGATGGGTTGAGAAATTTAAGATTAGACATGGATTGTTAACTCGTCTCCTTTCTGGTGAAAGTGGGAGTGTCTATAATGAATCTGTTGAACAATGGAAAAAAGACTTGCCTGATTTAGTTAAAGAACACGAACCGAAAAACATTTACAATTGCGACGAAACTGGACTTTTCTATCGAGTAACGCCCGACCGAACTTTGGCGTTTAAAGGAGAATCATGCCATGGCGGAAAAAAAAGTATAGAAAGATTAACTGTGTTGCTGTGCTGCAATGCCGATGGTTCGGATAAACTGCCTCCACTAGTCATTAGGAAATCAAAGAATCCCCGATGTTTAAAAAATGTAAAGAAACTTCCATGTGATTATGCTAATAATAAAACGGCATGGATGACTTCGGGCATTTTTCTGGATTTCCTGCACAAATTTGACAGTAAAATGGAAAAAGAGAAACGAAAAGCGATCCTATTTATGGATCAATGCCCAGCACACCCAAAAGATCTTCCGCCTCTCAACTGTACAAAAGTTGTGTTTTTTTCCAGCCAATTGCACAAGCAAACTTCAACCTATGGACCTAAGCACCATTCGTTGCATGAAGGTGCAGTACAGAAGAACTTTAATCCGGCGTCTTCTTGCTGCTATAGAAATGAAACGTTCAATGAAAGATGATTTGAAGCAGATCACTGTCCTTCATGCTATTCACATGATGTCCTCGTCATGGACAAACATTACTGACAACTATATCAAAAACTGTTTTAAGAAGGCAGGTTTTCTGCTCCCAGAATAAAAGGAATGCGAAAACGATAAAGAAACACAAAGCGAGCCCGATGTAAGCGAAGATGATTGGAATGCTATATCTGGCGGACTGGCTTCGTGTAATTTCTCCGAATTCGTGGATGTCGACGAAACCTTAATTACAACTGAGATGCGGGATATCAGCGATATTGCAGCGGAAATTGGCAACAACAAAAACGAAGATGTGGAAAATGATGAAGGAGGTACAGCAAAAGTTTCCCCAACCCACACAACAGCATATGAAGCATTGGAAGCTCTGCGGAATTTTTTTCAATTTAATTCCGGAAGCGAAAGAATTTTTTCGCACCTAGATGAACTTGAAAAGACTCTCATCGACAGTTCCCGAAAACAAGAACAAACCTTTATTGATGACTTCTTTGTAAAGAAAATGTAATTTAATAAAAGTTTGGGACGTATGTAACAACTTTAAATTTTTACATTTTTATTAAATTACAATATATAAACGGAAATTACGTGCGTTTTTATTTTTTAGTGTAATAGTAGTGTACTATTATTATTAGTTATGTTAACTTTTCGCGTTTAAGCTTATTTTATGATTTTTCACTTTTGCGCGAATCTTACTTGTGCGCGAAAATTTCGTTGTCCCCTTTTGTCGCGCATAAGTGGGAGATCACTGTATATACAAATATTAGATATCAGAATTAATATCTAATAATTAATTTTACGGTACGAATTGATTTTCCCCAACCGGCATGAATTTTCCGGACAACCCAATACATTTGGAAACCGAAGAACACACATAACACTATTTTCGTAAAGTAATTTTTACATTATTTCTGACGGATATAATGAAATTAAATATAGCGAGTTAAATTAGAAAATATTGATTAAAGCCTTTTTTATTTATTCGCAATTACCGAATCATATTTTCAATTACTTCACTTCGTGATACTAAACTATGGATTTTCAGAAGAATTATGCCAATAGTATCGCATTCAATTTAATATAAAAAATTATATTGTTTTAAAATTGTGAAGAACGCATAGCCATTTACGCTTTTTTTCTTACTAATAAAAATTAGTAATATAATTTAACTTATTTAATCTCTGAAATCTGCGATAAAATAAGGCAAATAATTTCTATTAAAATTTAACGGTAACACAAAAACAACGAAGAAAAAAAAAAAGATTAATTCGCGACAACTGCGTAAAAGATGGCAGCTATATGAAGGAAGTTTGTCTTCTAAAATGAAAGATCAATGTGAACAAACTATTTCATTCTAAAAACATCAAAATCAAATTTAAGATACGTATTACAACTGTATTATTTTAAAATGATTTATCTACTGTAGTAATATAGCACTAATCCCAGTGTTGAATTCAGAAACTTTTCTCCGGGATGGATCTCTGTTGCTCCGGGGGGGATGTCTCCCCCCCGGGCCACCCCCTGAATTCAACACTGACTAATCCCTTTAAATATCTATTTAAAAAAAAGAGTAGTAATAAAGCCCGTATTTATGTCAAGATTTAACAAAATATAAAATTTTCAGAAATTCCGTGTATTATTTCTGGAGATAGAGCCGACGAAAATCGGTTTACGCACAGCATAACACAGGGTTCGTACTTTTTACCACTATTTTTCATAGAATATTTTGCCATATTTAAATGCAGAAAAGTATTACAAAAACTGAAATTAAACGACGTGTCCACAATTTCTGATATTTAAATATTAAATAGAATTTTTTTATTAAAAAATTGTGATAGCGTACGAACCCTGTAATAGAATGACAGACATTTGTCAAAATTAATGAAATCACATTCAGAACATCCCAAAACGAGTAAACACGTCAACAAACAGAAGTCAAAAATTTTTGCAATTCCAATAATATCCCAAAGCCCGATTAAGATCATGTGGGGCCCAAGGCCCAGCACCTTTTCGTGTACCCCCTTCAAACCAAACTAGTAGCTATAATTTTTTTTTTCGGGAGTATTCGGGGTTATCATTAGATATTATGATATGTTTGCCAACTTAACCAACATCTTTTTAACCAATGGGAAAAAGGTCCAGCCCAATGGTATTTTCGTACCCCAAAAACAGGGTGGGGTACACCATCACCTCTTGAATTTTTTAATAAAAGAGCACTTAAATATGATTACTGTTGACAATTTACCTGCCGACACCAAATTCAATGCCGAATATTCGGCAAGAAGACCGAATAGGTCGAATATAGAATAGTCAATAGTCGCATAATATTCTTTACATCTCTAGCTAAAACTAGTACATATTAGACACGAGAATACTAGTGTTGGTTAAGTACGTCCGAAAAATTAGGGTTAAGCAGCAAAACGTTGTTGTAGTTCCCCTACGCCCCTCCAAAACATTTCACGATATTTATAATAGTATTAATATGTATCAGTGATGCTATGCCATCTCTGAAAGCAAAAGATATTTTAAGTACAATTTTAGCAATATAATTCATGCAGTTTTAAATATTAGCATTCAGAGACCGACTTTTTAAGTAGGGTCCCCGGACATACGTATTTTTTGGGGCTACCTAGAACACTTTATGTACATACTAATTCGTGTTTAAAACGTAATTGTGTGTTTAGAGGCCTTTTTGAGATTGGACATTCGCGTTTGGGATGTGCTGCGTCTAAACAAGGCAATTATAGGTATATAATTATTTTGCGGTTCCGAACATCTCATTAAGTGGCAGTAAAATGTTTTCATGTTTAAAAGAGCAAAAAATATTAATTGCTTTCATCAAACCCTTAAAATTTTCAGTGTATTCGTTTGTGAACTCAGAGAGGCCTTTTATCGTATTTTAGAATGCTCTTAGGATACCTTTATTCTTGTTCATAACTATTTACGAACTCTTGAAACTCTTATACATTTTGTTTAATTTTAATTATTCATTCATTAAGTAATTTTATAGTACTATATTATAGAGAGTCATTTTTAGGTGCGTTCGTAATTAAATAAATACGTAGCACCTATTGCCGTCGCTTGATCCGTCCGTCTGTCCATCCGTCCGCATATAACTACGCAAAAACTACCCAACCGAATGGTTTGAAATTTAAGATATATTATCTTTGCAGAATTTTGTCGAGACATTTCAAATTTTATTAAAATCGACTCAAAACTTTAGGATATATTAATAAAAATATTTATTAAGAAATTTGAATTTTTTTTAAAAAAATCGGTGTTTTTTTGTTATAGGAGCTTCGGAAGTTTCATCGTCAAGCGACCGAGATACTTATTTTATGACAGAAATTAATCTGCAGACGATATAATTCATTTCACAGAACTAAAAATCATCTAGATCTGAATATTTATAGAACTAGCTATAGTACGAACGTACCTCATTGGTCACGTTTGACGTACAATTTCCAACTCGTTTTTTTTTACTCTAAGTTTTTTATCGAAAAAGTAAAGCTAGGATCTAAAAATAAATAAATATTTAAAAAATAAACATGCATATTTTTCGTGCCATTATACTTTTTATCTCAAACTTTTAAAAAGAACTTTAAATCAAAGATAGCAAGCATTAAATATATGCATTATATTAAATAATGAACAGATGCATAACAGTTCTTGTGAACTTGGTTTTTATTTTTTGAGCGTTGTTAAAAAGCTGACCCATCTCCCCTTCAAATGAAGCTTCGCAGATTGGGTTGCTCAGCATAAAGCTCATTGGATCGATTCATTTGCAGCAAGCAGTTCTTTCTTGCACATGACCTCATCATCTTTCGCCGGAAGCGCAGCAACAATTAGTACACAATTTTCTGAGATTGCTGCAGTTTTTTCTGATAGAGGATCTTATTCTGTCCCATAGACATGGTTTTCTTTTTTCAATTCTCGGTGGTGGAGGCGAAGCTTGCTTTACCATCTCCAAACTGGGTACGTAGTCAGGTCCTTCGATTATTTCTTTCATGTTTTCTAAAAACTCCTCAAGAGTCACTTTCCTGCGTTCCATACATAAAATTTCATCAGAGCTGGAGACTTTATTTTCTGGAGACTTGACTGGGTTGGGTTGGGTTGATTATTGACGGCCAATTATCTACACTAGGGATATAGGCCCGGGGGGTAGTGCCCTTCGTGGGGGTCTTTCTAAGGGAACCTAATCCGTATTTACGCATGGATAAATCCACGGCTCGAAGAAAACCACGAAAACTCCGAACGATTAGGCCGACGGGCGCGATTGGGATCGAACCCAGCACCTCCCGTCTACCAGCTTCGAGAGCACAACCTCTCAGCCACTGGTGGGGCTTCGGAGAGACTTGACTGATTCGTTCAAAACAACTTTCGAAGACACATTTTGCGGACTTGTAGGCCACATTCTGTCCTCCTCCAGTAGTTGTCCTACACCATCTCTAGACAGCAATGGGTGTCTTAAAACATTTTCAGCCGTAGGTCTGTCGGACGGTTCAATGCGCAAGATTCCTGTAAGAAGGTTCCGGAGCATTGCGCGTCTTTCTTCGCTTATTTCGCAATTCGGGAAGGCATCACGCAGTAGCTCTTGAAATACTGGTTTCTGGAATGAATAAAAGGAAAAGAAAGAAATAAGGAGAGGGAATAATCATATAGACATTGATTTGTACAGATAAAACGAAGCCCTGTAGCTTTACAGCCGGAATGAAAAATCTTAGTGATCCACACGTTATAAACCGCAGCTCAGAAAATGGGTGCGAGAGTTGCTGAAATTTGGTAATAATAGAATCGATTTTTGGATATTAAGAAATTTTTATCATCACTTCTTATTGATATGAGCACGAATAAAGCTTAATGGTGTAAAGTGATGTTTAATAATGAAATGCAATGTTTAATAATATTGCAATGTCATGTTTAATAATATAGTAATGTAACGTTTAGTACTGTAATTTCGTAGATTTTGCTTGTTCTGAATTACTGTTTGACATACTGAGATCACTATCTTATTTACATGAACAGGAATAATGAATGCTTAATGGTCTAATGTGATGTTTAATAATGAAATGTAATGTTTAATAGTATTGTTATGTCACGTTTAATAATATTGTTATGTCACGTTTAATAATATAGTTATGTAACGGTTAGTACTGTAATTTCGTAGATTTTGCTTGTTCTAAATTACTGTTTAATATACTGAGATCACTACCTAATTTGCATGAACACGAATAATGCTTAATGATGTAATGTGAGGTTTAATAATGAAATGCAATGTTTAATAATATTGTAATGTCATGTTTAATAATATTGTATTTCATAGACTTTGTTTGTTCTCAATTACTGTTTGATATACTGAGATACTTTTTGAGAATTCTAATAATAAAAAATCCATTAAATGCGCCACAAACAATATCTGTCATTCATAAGAGAGGGTGAGGTTTCAAGGACTGTTTAATAAAATCATTCAATTGATACCGACCACATCCCAGATTTCGAAACTATTAAAATAATTAAATCTGACTGCAATATTTTTAAAAGTAGAATTTTCCTAGAAATTTGGTTAACGAGATTACAGAAATCTGCCTTAAATGAAGCACGTACAATTCAACTAGAGTATGATGTCCTACTATGTACTGTGGTTGTACTGTGGCTTCAACTCCATGGTTGTTTAATATTTTAAATGGCATACTTTTGAACGTGTGTCAACAGCAGCTTTGGTTTTCAATGGACATTTGTACTGATGAGCAGCGTATAGAGTTTGAAACGCCTAATGTAATTGATTTTATTATGCGATATTAATGTTTTGTTTTTTAGTTTTATTACATGTCTGATTTTAAAAGGAGTTTGTTTGATTTAATTTCTTTTAAATTTTAAGAATTTCTTGTTAAGCTCACCCTCGTGTAATTTTTAAAAGAATATATCATAAAATGCAATATAGACACAAAAATATATCATACATAATGTATATACATATACATACGATATATTACACATAAAAAAACAATATAGAAACGTAACATTTGAGAAATAATAGGAATACACAAATATGCTAGTGTTCATTCACAATGAAGAATTTAAATAATTTATAATATCTTTTGTGAAAGGGAGAGAGCTCCTTCCAAAACTCATTTAGAATAATTTTCAAATACATGCACGTAAAAAGAAAAAAAAAAGGATTATTTTTTTACAGGGTTTTTCAGATTCCCCTATCGAAAAATCCCTAGTTCATATTTCTCTTAGTGTTTAAATATTTTGAGGAGAAATTGTTGAAATTTTTTTTTTCAAAATCATCAGACAGAAAGAAAATTTAATTTATTAAATTTGAAAATCAGGGGAAAGACATTGCCTTTCCTAGTCTCCCTTTTCTTCTGCCCGTGATTACAAATCACTTACTGAACTTTCAGAGAACATAACAAAGTCTTATATTACAAAAAATTTAAGCTACCACCAAGGCCCGCTTAAGACTTAGAAGTAGGGGAAGTCTGACGTCACACAGGGCCCCCACCCCCTCTACCAATCATGCTTCAACAATTTGAAATTTTACCATCAAAATTTCGAGTAAACAACACTTTTAAAATTGAATTAAAACTAACTACCTATATACATATGAAATTTTTTTTTATTATATATTGATAATTATACATAATATATTAATTTTGTAAATGAATTTACAAATAAAGGACAGGTGCGAATATTTGAACTTCAAAATATATTTTATGTTTTACAAATTGCAGGGTTTGCCAGTGCTCTAGAACAGTGCAGGGACAATAAGTATTTTACATAAATTTAGGCTTAGCTGCCACACAATTTTGCTTCTATTATATAAACTGAAATTGGGTATCACCTGAATGCTAATGACTTTCCCCTTTATTTAAATAACCTATTCTCCATAGTTTATATCATTTCTCCACTCTTTATGAATTTAAACAAAATATAATGGATACAGATTAAATTTTCTGTTCTTTTTAGCCCATTACAGTCTTAAACATTCGAAATTAAAATGTAAAACATAAGAAAAATGAAAATAAGTTGCATTTCATCACAGTTTTTATATCATTTATTATATCAACAGAAAAAAAAAAGAGTATAAATGTGTTAGTAATAGTCCGAGGGAAAATTTAGTAACTATAATTAAGAAAAAAAAATACATTTTTTACCCTGGCTGAAATTTATTCCCCTAAAAATTAGTTCTGAAAAGTAAATTTACAAAAACACCATTTTTGGTCTATATTCAGCAATCACTTCCAAAATACCTACAAAGGCTGCAGTGAAAGTTCGTGGGTGCCGGCGGCGTTTCGAATGTGAACACTTAAATATAGTATTGTATAATAAATTTTTCGAATAATTGCTTAAAAAATTTTCATATTTATAATAAAAAATTTCTAAAACTTAAACATTAGTAAGTTAACACAACGTATGGTTAAAAAAATGTATATCTGCAGTAGTCCATTTGAAGCTGTCGGAGGGCTTTATGAACATGGATAAATACTTATGTGAGAAATTTCGACAATTTAGCCAAAAGTTCATTAATAGCACAAGTGCCAGTAATTTATGAATAAGTGAAAACCTTTTTTAATTCATTTTTCTTCTATTATTAGACAACTTATATTATTAGACTCACGTTCTCACTTTTGAAATTTTGTTTTTACTTTTTAATTATTTTAACTTGAAAATTTTATGTAAAAAAAAGAAGGTTCTCGAGTCTTTTTTTATATACACTAGTGTGCAAAACTCAAGCAACGAACACAAAATGCTAATTTCCGAACACGTGACCACTGAAAAGGAAATTCTATAAACAGCGGAACTGATGCTTTACACTCACGCAAACATGTAAACAAACGTCTGGCGACTTTTTGGTTGGCGCGATTTTCAAGACTGCGCCAAACGTATAACTTAATACAATGGCTAGGTTGCCATTAAATGAAAAAATCCCCTAAATTTGGCGACTTTTTTCCTTTTTTAAACCGATTAATTTTTTTTTTCTGCGTGAGTGTAAAGCATCTTAGCCTAAACAGCAAGTGCAGAAACTAGGTACTATCCTAACAGCACAGGCAATGGATGTGACGTCTCCTTCACGTCACACCCGGTCACAAGTGTCACAATCACTACGGTTAAACAAAATATGGGATCTTTCACTCGTCTCATTATTACTCTCAAATGATCGTTATATGGTGACTCCACTGTAAAGTAACTGTGAATTTTGCTGTGTGATGGGTAACCAGGTGACATTACAATTAAGTCACCTTTTGATTCTCACGTGACTTTCATTTAAAGACTCAATTTTGCGTTCATTGCGAGCACTGCATTGTGATGAGTTTTAAATAATGTCAAAATGAAGTCCCACGGTGACTTCCAGGTGATCGACACTCCAGTGTGAAGTCACTCCTTTCTGAAAAGTCGCCAGATGATTTCACTTTCTGTCACTTGCGAACTCGTCACAAAACAGCTGTCATTATGAATTTACAATGGAGTCTCCAAATGACAGTCACAAGTTGACTTCATTGTAAAGTCACCTAGTGACTCGTCACAAAGCAGCAGTCATTATGACTTCACATTGGAGTGATCAAATGAGAGTAAGAATGAGACGAATGAAAAATGTGACATTTCCGTTCATTGTATTGACTGTGACACTTGCGACCATTTGTGATGTCACTTCACATCGGCTGGCTGTACTGTTAAGTCATTTCATACACGTCGCATTTTCTACACTTGCTGTTTATAGAATTTCCTTTCGAGTACTCAAGTATTCGAAAATTAGCATTTTATGTTTATTTTAACACCATTTTTGGTCTATATCCAGCAATCACTTCCAAAATACCTACAAAGGCTGCAGTGAAAGTTCGTGGGTGCCGGCGGCGTTTCGAATGTGAACACTTAAATATAGTATTGTATAATAAATTTTTCGAATAATTGCTTAAAAAATTTTCATATTTATAATAAAAAATTTCTAAAACTTAAACATTAGTAAGTTAACACAACGTATGGTTAAAAAAATGTATATCTGCAGTAGTCCATTTGAAGCTGTCGGAGGGCTTTATGAACATGGATAAATACTTATGTGAGAAATTTCGACAATTTAGCCAAAAGTTCATTAATAGCACAAGTGCCAGTAATTTATGAATAAGTGAAAACCTTTTTTAATTCATTTTTCTTCTATTATTAGACAACTTATATTATTAGACTCACGTTCTCACTTTTGAAATTTTGTTTTTACTTTTTAATTATTTTAACTTGAAAATTTTATGTAAAAAAAAGAAGGTTCTCGAGTCTTTTTTTATATACACTAGTGTGCAAAACTCAAGCAACGAACACAAAATGCTAATTTCCGAATACGTGACCACTGAAAAGGAAATTCTATAAACAGCGGAACTGATGCTTTACACTCACGCAAACATGTAAACAAACGTCTGGCGACTTTTTGGTTGGCGCGATTTTCAAGACTGCGCCAAACGTATAACTTAATACAATGGCTAGGTTGCCATTAAATGAAAAAATCCCCTAAATTTGGCGACTTTTTTCCTTTTTTAAACCGATTATTTTTTTTTTCTGCGTGAGTGTAAAGCATCTTAGCCTAAACAGCAAGTGCAGAAACTAGGTACTATCCTAACAGCACAGGCAATCGATGTGACGTCTCCTTCACGTCACACCCGGTCACAAGTGTCACAATCACTACGGTTAAACAAAATATGGGATCTTTCACTCGTCTCATTATTACTCTCAAATGATCGTTATATGGTGACTCCACTGTAAAGTAACTGTGAATTTTGCTGTGTGATGGGTAACCAGGTGACATTACAATTAAGTCACCTTTTGATTCTCACGTGACTTTCATTTAAAGACTCAATTTTGCGTTCATTGCGAGCATTGCATTGTGATGAGTTTTAAATAATGTCAAAATGAAGTCCCACGGTGACTTCCAGGTGATCGACACTCCAGTGTGAAGTCACTCCTTTCTGAAAAGTCGCCAGATGATTTCACTTTCTGTCACTTGCGAACTCGTCACAAAACAGCTGTCATTATGAATTTACAATGGAGTCTCCAAATGACAGTCACAAGTTGACTTCATTGTAAAGTCACCTAGTGACTCGTCACAAAGCAGCAGTCATTATGACTTCACATTGGAGTGATCAAATGAGAGTAAGAATGAGACGAATGAAAAATGTGACATTTCCGTTCATTGTATTGACTGTGACACTTGCGACCATTTGTGATGTCACTTCACATCGGCTGGCTGTACTGTTAAGTCATTTCATACACGTCGCATTTTCTACACTTGCTGTTTATAGAATTTCCTTTCGAGTACTCAAGTATTCGAAAATTAGCATTTTATGTTTATTGCTTAAGTTTTGCACACTAGTGTATTATTTAAAAAATCGGACTTCTTATGAGCCTTTTAAAAGATCCGCGTAATTTGTAACAGACCCTCCCTTCTCCGCAACTGAGCACAAGAAAGTCGTATGTATCACAAAAAATGAAACAATCGGTCCATTTGGTAGCCCTGCCTTACCATTCACAATAACTGTATGGACAGTACAAACAAATGCAAATGGCTTAACTTTATTATTATTATTGCAATGAAATTATTTTATCAGTAATAGCTGATAGAAATAAAAAAGCATGAGCAAACTACCAAGACAACAATGATAAACATTTTATCTAATTTATCTTAGGAATAAATCAAGTCATTAGAAAAGAATTACTTAATATTGAGAAAGCTACTTGAACTGAAAAAAGTCCTTCCGGCCTGTACCGGGAGGAAAAGGTAGCTTTCCTATATCTTCGTTTTAAAATTTTAGCTAATGTTACACGAAAACAGCAAGTTAAAATGCAAAGAAACGTTTACAAAAGATTCGTTAATACTGAATTTGAATAAGAAATTCGCCAAATTATTGAGCAATAGTCAAATTGGCTTCATTTATGAAGACTTATTTTGGTCACCAAATTTGGCGATATTTCACCAAATATCGCCAATTTTGTCACCAATGTCGCCAATTTTGGCGCTAACGGATATGAATATATAGTTTTATGCGTATGTTATATGAATATATAGTTTTATGCGTATGTTATATGAATATATAGTTTTATGCGTAAATTATTACAACAATGAAAATTTTTGTAATGTGCTGTCTTGTTTCAAAATGTCAGCCACCCTAGAATTTCAAACTGCTCTATCTCAGCCATTTTTTAAGATAGAGGTAAAACAAAAAATGCTCTGGAATCCTCGTATCAAGGCCTAACACTTAATTAAAAATAAATTTGAATTTTAAACTTTTTTGTATATTTATTTCAGTTTTAAATTTTTAAATGGCCGCCATCTTGAAACAAAATGGCGGACCAAGCTGGCCAACGAACTCGGTCGAGACATTGGTTAGCTTAATACACACAATTAGTTTCATCAAAATTGATTTATAAATACGAGCGTTATCGTATGACATAAGTCAGATATATATATATATATATATATATATATGGATATATCTATATATATAAATCAACATTTGAACGGAGGGTGGTTTTGGGGTCTGGGGGTCATGATCGGTGAAAATATATCGAAATTTTCCGGAACTGCTTTCTTCCGAACGGCTGCAATAGGTAGCTTTATACTTTTTTGTATTGAAAGCTACCTAAAAAAAGTTGATTTATAAATCTTGCTTCAGATATGGAAAGAAAATGTTCTTATCCCAGATCTCATTGATAAGAAATAAATCTAATATAATACTACAGTGAAAATGTATAAACCCTATAACAATATTTGAAAGCCACACAAATTTAATTTATAACATGCAAAGAGTTTCTGTTACATGAGAATTTTTTGGATAATTTTTCCAGAAAAATATTTGATATTCCCATTTTTCCTGGTTTCTTGTTTCGAAATTCCCGGAATTTGTAAAATTCTACGTATCTCCTAATACCTAGCATAGACTAATTACAAAATCGTCGCAATGCGTGAAACTGAATAAAGTAGCTTACCTGTCGGTCTTTCCGTTACACTCTCTAAGAGAGGTAAAATCGCAGACAATAGCTTTATCATCATATGTTAATACATTGTTATCTTTGAGGTCTAGATGACATAGTCCTCTGGAATGGAAGTATCCGACGGCATCGAAAACATCCTTAACCCATCCACACATCAGATCGAATAGGTAGTTTTCCTTTCTGTAGATGCGAAAAGCCTCTGCAATATTTATTGGATAGCAGGGAGTAACAAAAATGCAGACTTCATCGTCTACTATTTTTTCAATCAGTTCCAATACATTTTTGTGTTCAAGGGTGGACCACAATTCCATTTCCCCTTCGGATGTTCGACAAGGATGCGCTATTTTTGCAGCCAACGTCACACCATCTATTTCTCTTTTGACGGCTATGACGGAACCATAGGTGCCACTACCGAGGTCGGTGATGTGATATATCTGTAACCGTGCTTACTGAGCACATTTAAGGCTTTAACCAATAGAACAGGTCTTGACATTTTCGAATTTGACTTAGAAATTCTTAAGGTTTATAAAAAAAAAAAACACTTTAAAAGCATATAACTTTTAAGCTCGCACAATTCGCAACTAACAATTACGACGGTTGGAATCGCAAAGAGACTAAACCATAGTCGCACCAATACAATCATCGTAAACAATGGATAAAGATGATGTAATAATGATTGTTTGTTCTGTGATGTACATTGTTACGCCGCTTTGTTAGGAGTAACAATGGAGGATTTTTTTCATTTTCTACTGTCCAAAATCCAACAATGAAAAAAAAAAGGGAATCAAGCAGTGATTATGTTCAACAATAAATAGCAATAAGATAAGTAGATAATATTATTACCAATGTACAGAATAAAATTGGTTCGTACAAAAGACAGCCATGTGAAGGAACATTTCACGTAAAGTTCTAAAATTAATATGCATAGTTTATATAATCTTTTTCGAAAAAATAGTCAAAATTACTTCTTATCAACCAAATCTATAAAATTTAATTTAATATTTTAAAATGTATTTATTTTTAAAATTGATTGTACTCGCTGGTCTATTAATCTTGATCTAGCAAAGGCATAGCTGCCAATCTGCCGTGTTTTCTTCAAGTGAAAAAAAAAAAGTCTATATTGAATCAGGAAATTTATTTAATAAAAATGTTTAGTGTCTATCCGCTACTTATTTCATTTCATTTATTAAATACATTTTCTAGTTCAAATTACACCGAAAACGCAATAAATTCTTTAAAGTTTTAAAAATTCATTAAAAGGGAAAAAATGATGCTATAAAATTGCGGTTTGTACGAATGGGATTCGAGGAAGATCGGATTTTGTTTATTAGCAAAAAAAAAAAAAAAGATTAAAAATTACCGATAGATGGCGCTGAAATGCATAATATAAAGCAGATATAAGCAAATTAGGCTTATAGTAAAACATTTGGAAAGCTTATGTATCCTAACACATGAAACGGGACTTTTTCTCGTTGTGATTCATTTCGCCGTGCGGAATTTTTGGAATGCACCGGCTGCTGATTCCCCGTTCTTATGAAAGAACTCAACCAACAATGCTTGATCTGTTAACTGCTGGAAATCAATGAAGGATCTATATGCATTGAGGCTTTTTTTGACAGCATGATTTGCATAAATCTGCTTCATATTATGCATGCCAGTGCCATCTATCGGTCATTTTTTTAACCACAACTTTTTAGCTCACAGGCTATCAAAGTCTGAGAGCTAATGTGCCCACCCGTTCTGTATGTACGTATGTATGTATGTATGTACGTAACACGATAACTCTTGATAGAAAGAACCGTTTTGCTTCAAATTTTGTTTTTAAGTTCATTGTGATAAGGCGCTTCCCTGATTAGTTTTGGGGGTTCATTGGTTAAGTATAAATGGGGAAACGGGGGGCATAACCCCCCTCAAATTAGATAAATGGGGTTTTCATGCAGAATTATCAGATTTTCTTCAAATTTTGTACATAGGTTTATATTGGTAAGGCGCTTCCCTGATTAGTTTTGGGGGTGCATTGGTTAAGTATAAAGAGGGATACGGGGGTCTAATCCCCCCCTTAATTTAGATAAATGGATTTTTCATGCAGAATTATCCGATTTGTTTCAAATTTTGTATATATGTTCATTGTAATAAGGCGCTTCCCTGAATAGTTTTGGAGGTCCATTGGTTAATTATAAGGGGGGGATGATCCTTAATATATTGTCGATTTTTTTAATTTTTCGAGGGGCTTATTTCAAATTCTTTGAAATGAGAGTATAATATACAGTTAGTGTGAATAGCCTGTGAGCTCAATGCCCTCAGTTTAACTGTGTGGCCAATTTCATTTTATTATATTATTAAAACAAATCGGATCCCCTTCTAATCCCATTCGTGTAAACTACAGGTTTTAGCATCATTTGTTACTTTCTAATGGGTTTTTAAAGTTGCAACGAATTTATCGCGCACCCAGAATTTATTTGATTTGAAAAATAAGACAATATTAGCAGCTACGCTACACTGTTAAAAATTTGTATCAAACTGTCCAGTCATTTGACCGTTTTTGTAAAAAATGGTTACATAACCGTAATTTACCTCGATTCTCACCATAATATGTTGAATCATATGGTCAGAATAGCACTAAATTACTGTTATGTAACCATTTTCTATAAAAACGGTCAAATGACTGGACAGTTTGCTGCAAATTTTTAACAGTGTAAGATGCCGTCTAAAAGTGCGCACGAAATATAGCTAAAATATGTCTAATTGCACACTGTACTTTAAAAAAATCAGTCGATTGGTGAATAATTACCAAAATTTGTAAACCTGATATACAATTTGGCTTTAATGTGGAATCGCACTGAAATTTTATTAACTGCAGTAATAAATTCTGAAGCATAATTTCAACACCATTCGTTAGAGAAGAAATAAATAGATTAAACTGATTTTCACATTTCTTGAAATTCAACATTTTGCTTTTGAATTCATTTTTTAGTATATTTTTAGTTATATTCTGAAAATTTCCATTTGGATATTTTTTTATAATGCCTGGCAACATTTAAAATAAAACGCATTTTCTTTTTGAAAATTGTTTTATAAAACTAATAAATTCCATGTGAAACGCTAATACTATTGCTAACATTGGAAAATTTGCCTCGAAGTTGAAGTTAACTCAGGTGCTTTGTAATTTAAAATGAAAACTATAAGTACTTTGCCTATTGGTGGTCTTTGAAATATCTCCATTCATAATTTGTCGATTTAAAATGAAAACTGTAACATTGTTTAATGGTTCGAAAAAGAAAGAAAGCCGTCAAATATTTGTATAAGAAGGTAGATCTGTTTATCTTCACTACCCATATTTCTAATATTTTTTCTACAGTGACGATAATTAAGCATTTGTGTTACAAATATAATATAAGTTTTAAAGCACATATCCGGCTTTTATTAATCTATCCCTATATAAATATCTTTCTAGCAATGGGACTTATGCTTATAGTACTTTCAAATTTCTTTAACTGCTGTAGACAGCATTAGTAGGCCTTTCTTCAATTTCGTAGTGAACGATTTCGACTCACGGGACATTTAATGTAATAGACAATAATTAGTTTTTTAAAGCAAATGTATTTTCTCCAATAGGCTTGGTGACAGCACTCTGATTCTCTATTGAGAAGTATCAGCTTCAATTCTGATAGTTTATCTTTCTGATGTTTAGCCAGTTTTCTTTACACTTTGTACTGTAAATGTTACATTTTTTTCAAGTGCCTACACATCAAACATAAAATTTAATTTTTCCTTTGAATATAATTGTATTGTAAATCACCTTTAAAACTATCTGTGATGTTTATCTTTAGTTTATCATTTATTCATAATGGCAAAGAAGTTTATCCTTTTTAGCACTTTCCAACCTAGTTGAAAAGTGCTTATGACTTCGGTTTGTCTGGCCGTCTGCCGTCTGGCCGTCTGGCCGTCTGCCGTCTGGCCGTCTGGCCGTCTGCCGTCTGCCGTCTGTCCGTGCTCTAACTCCCGTAAATATGCTCGGATTGCTCTGCAATTTTTATATGTTATTGTCGTTATCTATAGCATGTTCCCTATTTCAACGGAAGTGTGTAGCACTTATACTTTTTTTACAGGGACACTCAAAAGAATTTCGTTACATTGCGGTCTATGGGGAAAAATCATTTGCGGTTTATTTAAATAATGTTTCACTATTTTAAACACATTGTAATTTATATATATTACTAAGGTGCATTAGAAGAAGCTTAATATGGAACAGGGTGTGCATAGCACTTATAGTTACTTTACAGGGACAGTAAAAATAATTCCGTTACATTACGTCTATGGAGAAAAATCGTCTGCGGTTTATTTAAATAATGTTTCACTATTTTAAACGCATTGAAATTTATATAGATCACTAAGGTGCATTACAAGAGGCTTACTACGGAATATTGTGTGTATAGCAGTCATCGTTCATTTACAGGGACACGCAAAAGAATTCTCTACTGTCTGTTAACAATAATTCCTGGAAGTGCGTTTTAAGTTATTGAACGCGATTTTAATTTTAACTGGCTTTTTGTCTATTACGTGGTGTGTATAAATTCTGTAGATCCTATACAGGGCAGCACAAAAGTTCGCGAACACATTTCTGTTTATTGACAAACTCCAGACGGAGAATTTTAAACTGTGCTACGCGTTTCCTAAGTGAACTAAAATTATCATCCTATGTAGTATATATACAAATCTATAGATCCGATACAGGGCTGAATAAAAGTATTCGGATATTTTTCCGAATATTGTATATGTTGGAAATTCCTGAAATTATGTTTTTAAATATGTTATGCGTTTTCTAAATTGTTTACTTAGATGTTAGCTTTTAGCTTATTAAACGGTATGATTTGTAAAATTATTTTGGAAGCGTTGGAAAGTGCTATATAATCTATGCTTGACGCATGATTTTTCGTTCTTGTTTAAACTTTCCAACCTAGTTGAAAAGTGTTTATGACTTCGGTTTGTTTGCCGTCTGTCCGTGCTCTAACTCCCGTAAATAGGCTCGGATTGCCCTGCAATTTCTATATGTTATTGTCGTTATCTATAGCATGTTCCCTATTTCAACGGAAGTGTGTAGCACTTATAGTTTTCTTACAGGGACACTCAAAAGAATTCCGTTGCATGACGGTCTATGGGGAAAATCATTTGCGGTTTATTTTAATGATGTTACACAATTTCAAACACATTGTAATGGACATATATCACTAAGGTGCTTTAGAAGAAGCTTAATATGGAATAGGGTGTGCATAGCACTTATAGTTACTTTACAGGGAAAGTCAAAAGAAATCCCTTACATTACGTCTATGGAGAAAAATCGTTTGCGGTTTAATTGAATAATGTTTCACTATTTTAAACGCATTGAAATTTATATATATCCCTAAGGTGCATTACAAGAGGCTTACTGCAGAATATTGTGTGTATAGCAGTCATCGTTCATTGACAGGGACACACAAAAGAATTCTCTACTGTCTGTTAACAATCATTCCTGGAAGTGCGTTTTAAGTTACTGAACGTGATTTTAAATTGAACTCACTTTTTGTCTATTACTGGGTGTGTATAAATTCTGTAGATCCTATACAGGGTAGCACAAAAGTTCGCGAACACATTTTCGTTCATTGACAGAAACTTCAGAAGGAGAATTTTAAATTGTGCGACGCGTTTCCTAACTAAATTAAAATTTAGCATCCTATGTAGTATATATACAAATCTATAGATCCTATACAGGGCTGAATAAAAGTATTCGGATATTTTTCCGAATATTGTATAAGTTAGAAATATATGTTGGAAATTCCTGAAATTACGTTTTTAAATATGTTATGCGTTTTCCAAATTGTTTATTTAGATGTTATCTTTCGGCTTATTAAACGGTCATGATTTGTAAAACTATTTTGGAAGCGTTGGAAAGTGTTACATAACCTATGCTTGACGCATGATTTTTCGTTCTTGTTTTTTTTTTTTTTATAAATCCCGGGATGTATGAGTCTATGTCAATAAAATGTGTGTATATCAATGGAAAATGAATGAAAGGAAAGAAAGATCATGCAGAATTTCAGAACTATCACACACAATTACTAACCTAAGTAATGAAAATAATTAAAGTGCTTATTCAAAATCCTTATGTTCGACTAAAGCCCGTTTGAAGAACCAGAATGACATATTGAGGGTTTTTTGTGACAAGCATAAAAGCGATAATTTGTGTCCCTTCCATAGCGAGTCCTTAAAAGCTATTTAATTCTTTTAAAAACTCTTTAACTGTTCTTAATTAACGCTGAATTTAATTTGTTTTTACAATACGTTTCTTAGTATTTAATAAATACATAATATTATTTCGTTAAATGGTGTAAAATCGGAGAGAGATGTAAGTATTAGTTTCGACATAAAAAATAAATAAAACTATAAGTAAAATAATTTAAAAAATTTACGAATCTTTAAATTTTAGGCGCAAGATTCCGCGCTTTGCTATGCTCCGGGTGGTTATCTGTATATCCACAATGTTTTTTGTGCTAAAATGTAAAATTGAGTTACATCTGTCTATATACACCACTGTTGCCACATGAACAAAATTTTTTTAAATGCAGAATACTGCGATTTTCTGAAGAGAAATATTTCCCTTATTTAATGGAAGAATAAATAAGACAAAAATTACTGTTCAAAAATAGTGGTAGCAGCCTGAATTAAATAAAAGCCCTCCAAACTCGTAACAATGGTATACATATATTTCTAATGTTTGTCATTTCTAAGGTTGGTGCAAGCATGTTCGTGCGAAGTGTATTTTCAGCATGTATTTTCTAACAGTTAAATTAAATACTGGTTAAATGACAAAGGCTTTGCGGGCCACGTGTTTCACATGCCTGTGCTACAGTGACAGACAATTTTTAACATTTTCTGTTACTTGGGTGATCGAAAATATTATTTTATTATTAAAATTATTACTGCTCCCCCTAATTGTCCTCGCGACAAAATCTTCACTGAAAAACATGAAGTCAAACCTGTTCTTTCTGCTTCGAAAGCGAAAGGAAAAGAATAGATATTAAAAATATGGAGCATAAACAAATTTCATATATATGGGTAAATTTCGGAAGCTTCTTAGTTTCCCCCCCTTGTCACTAGTGACGCATTATACCAAATGGAATTATACCAAATTAATATTTTTATTATAGAATCATGTAAAATATTATATATAGAAAAATGTTTGAAATATTTTGTGGTGTGCGCTTTCTAATTATTTTCACGTAATTTGCTATACTGGTCAATTTAACAAAAGTCAATACTGAAATTCGAATTTAATATCTTGTACTAGGAAAATTCCATTAGATTTCAATGGTATCAAAATCTTTAGATTTATTGCTTGAAATTAAAATAAAATGAGGTAACTTTTGTTCACAGGAACCTTGAATTAGCTCAGCCATCATAAATTCCAGTTTTTTTTGCCAAATATTACAAATATCAGGAAAAAAAAGAGCCTAAGATGAAAAAAGAGAATTTTAGCCTTGCAAGTAGTTCCAGCTCGGGAAATTCGCCCTCTACTATCAATATTTTCTTTTTTAATTTCCTACGATACCAGCGATGGTAAAAGATGCTATAACCACCTCTCACTCCCTTTTACTTACCCATCATACGTAGTATAGGGTAAGTCTTGTAATCGTTTTGAAAATCGAAAAAAATTTTTTGACGGATTTACACGTTTCAGACACTGGAGATTCCAAAAAACATATTTTTAGAAAAAAAAAATTTGCCGTCCGTCTGTGTGTGTGTCTGTAAACGCTCTATCTCCCGAACAAATTGAGATAGAGACTTGCAATTTGGTATGTACTTAGTATGTAATAATGGGAAGAAGCCTATTTCATTTCAATAACCTCGATTAGCCGGAACATTTTTTTTCGGACTCTCGAAATATTCGTTCTGATGAAAGGTATATAAAAATTTTCGAAATTGTTTATTTTAAGTAGTAAATATAAAAAACAATAAAAAAACATAAATTTTGCATAAAACATGAAGTCGATCGGATAATGAGTTGCCGAGATATTTGTAATCCTATTTTCCACACTCTTCGATTTTTCATGACCCTGTATTTCATCCAAATTTCACTTCAAAGATATATTTTAATTGGAAATTTGACGCTTAATCAGATGCAATAAACCGCTAGTTAATAGGAGTATTATTTTTGGAGTTATAAGGAAAAACCTCTTTCAAGCAATTCAGTAATCGAGCCTTTTTATGACGTCATCAAGTCACGATTTTATTTGAATTGCAATGCATTTTATAAGTAGTTTACACATTTTTATTTTAATATTTTACATTATACATATACATGATGGGTAAGTATTACGGTGGCCCCCAACGACTAGTTTTCCCCTAGAGGAAAGTATTTTACTTTCTAAAACTAGTCGTTTTAGGCCACCGTAATATTTACCCATCATGTATAGGCATAATATAAAATATGAAAGTAAAACAGGCGTAAACTATTTATAAAATGCATTGCCATTCGAATAAAATCCTGGCTGGATGACGTCCTAAACTTTAAAGGCTCTATTACTATAAGAAACATCCTTATAACTCCAAAAATAATACTCCTATTAACTAACAGTTTATTGCGTCGTTGAAATTTGAAAGAAATAGAAGGTCATGAAAAATCGAAGAGTGTAGAAAATATAATTACAAATATCTCGGCATCTAATAATCCGATCGACTTCACTCTTCACGCAAAATTTATGTTTTTTATTGTCTTTTCTATTCACTCCTTAAAATAAACAATTTCGAAAATTTTTATAGACCTTTTATCAGAACGACTATTTTGAGAGTCCGAAAAAAAATAGTTCCGGATCATCGAGGTGACTGAAATTCAATAAGCTTCTTCCCATTATGACATACTAAGTACATACCCAATTTCAAGTTTCTATCTCAATGTGTTCGGAAGATAGAGCATTTACAGACACACAGACGGACGGCAATTTTTTTTTTCTAAAAATATGTTTTACGGACTCTCCAGTGTCTGAAACGTGTCAATCCGTCAAAAATTTATTTTCGATTTTCAAAACGATTACAAGACTTACCCTATACTACGTATGATGGGTAAGTAATAACTTGTGGATATAGTTGTAAAACGCAACAGTGTTTTGCCAACAGACGAAAGAGTCATGGTCAATTGGCTCAAAAGATGAAAGGTTTATTGTTTTTCTTTTGTTTTTCATTTTTAAAGGCAGAATATATACGAAAAATCAAAAGTACCGGCTTTCATTTCTAAATGTTAATCAATTCTAATAAACTGTAAGATGACTATCATTGGTAGAATTTTATATGTTTAAAAATAAAATGTAATAAAATGGACAGAAATAAAATATGTATTTACAACAGTCTCTTTTAAATTGAGGCATTTTTTTGAAAACTTCAGTTTAACGTTTTTTTGAAAACGGTAAATTTATTTCTAACACAATTGGGTGTCAGAAACAAAATCTTTTTTCTGTGTTTTATGGTTAATTTCTTTATTACCAATTCAGCTGCTGTATTATTAGGCATTATTTTTTTTCTAATCAAATTTATATTAAATAAATGTCCTCTGCAAACATTTACCATCAGATTATTTAAATATCATACTACTGAAATCTCAATAAAATTCTTGGAATTTTTTTTTTCTTTTCAAACCATGAAACATTTCAGGTAGCAATGGAAAAAAAAATTATACCATTTTGAAAATTTTCATTTACAGATTTAATCGTTTTCAATAACATAATGTTTTTAATTACAAGCATGAAAGTGATACATAGGTGGGGGGGGGGGGAGTGAAGAATTTTCCATGTTATACAGAGAAAAATTCTTACAATTTAGTCATGCATGAAAATGATACAAAGAAAAAAAATCTGGAAAATTTCCATGTTAATCAGGAACAAATTCTTATAATTTAGTCGCATTTTAATAGATGTTTATGAAAAGAAAAATGAAAAATAATGTAAGATTATTTTAGCTTTATTTTATTTTATTTTATTTTTTGAAAATTAGAAAAAGGAAAATGAATTTTAAATTAACAGTGTATTTGGATCATTAAAGCAAAAGACAATTTAAGACAGTTTGTTAAAAGTTAAGTGCAAACATAGTCGATCAATTTATGTAAAATAGGAGAATAAATCCTTCATGCCAAATCGTATTCTGGATTGTTTGTTTTCTCTTCATGTTTACGAAAAATAAAAGGCTTTTTAACTGTGCTAGGGGCCTTCCATGCCAATTTAGTATTTGTCCCAGTAACACATCTTCACTACACTGAAACTATCAAAAGTATTTAGATATGGATGGGCCAAAATATTATGTTCCGAAAAAAGAACATTGTGCAAATTATATTTATATATTTTAAAGGCAGAATTCTTAAACAACTTCATTCACGTGATTTTCAAATGTTTATAACATAAGCTAATTTTTCAAGAAAGAATAAAAACAAACTTTAAAAGTTTGAAGCTCAAGTAAATAAAATGTTTGAGACTTAAATTCTCAGACATCCCCTCCCCCCCCTTGCTAAAATGTATAAAGTATTTTCTTTGCTTTTTTGCATATCAATCCAGAGAATACCCAAAATTCTTTCCACAAAGGTGGGATTTCTCCTTTAGAAAGAACTCTTTCATACCTGTATTTACTACGAGGTGGTACCTGTCGACATTTGACAGATTCAAAAACGTTAATAAAGTATGTATAGGCAAATAAATTCTTAGAAAACCTACAAAAATTATTCACATTAGAAAATCATTGAGATGAAAAATCAATTCATTTCCACATAAAATATTCAAATATCATGCAAAAATCAATGTAAATTATAAAATTTAGCTTCGCAAAAACTATTATTTTAAATAATATTTATCCTAATACTATTTTTATCAATTTTCATATTATTTAAATTTTAACTTTCCTTTATCTATTCTATAAATAATTTTAACTATTTACTTTATTAAAAAAAACAAAAGAACGCAAAACATACTTTTGCAAGAAACATTATTCTAATTTTTGTAGCCTTTGTTTAGAATTCTAACTTTACGAAAATCCCATGTTTACCTCACCTCAAACTGGTTTATTCAACTAAACTTGATCCCGAATTGTTTAAGCGATGAGAGTCTATTAATCAAATTTCACATTTATTCAAAGTCAACTGGGATAGCAGACATGCACATTTAAAGCAGAAGAAGCTATCACTAGCTGCTTATATAGTGACAACAACTGGCCAATTAATTCAGAAACAGAATTAAAAACAAATAAAAATCCATTTTAAATTAATTTAGGTATTATGTGTGAAAAGCCTTTATTGAGGAAAATTATGTCCCACTTAAACTGTCATACATATAAAACAATATATTGAAAACGTCATATTTACGTCATGAATGTCATGAAAATTACGTCATATTTAAACTGTCATACATACAGGGATGTAGCTAGAAGTAAACAATACGGGGTGCTCAAGAAAATGTTGGGGGGGGGGGGGGGCTCATACTATTTCTCTCTTTCTGATACATGCATGCATAAACACAGATATATATGTTCAAAGTATTATATAGAAAAGTAAATTAGTGCATATTCATATTGTAGGCACTATGTTTCTTATTAAATTGTTTATAATAACTTTATTTCATGCTAAGAAAAGTAAAGGCTGCAGACAGGGATGTAATGGAAGATATACGGTGGATACGCCGTATACTTTCTGAATTATTTTAAGGAATACCGTATACTCTCTTCTCAAAAACACTATAGCATATACTTTTTAGGGTATACCCACGTATAAGCGTATGCTCTCTGGTTTTTTTACTATTACATCACTAGCTGCTGAATGAAAATTTTCAGTGTATAATTACACTAGGGAAATAAGTGATGATGTCAATAAGTAAATAAAAATCTGACAGTTCACCTGTTTCAAAAGAGTTGCAACCTTTAATGTTTTTCTGAATATTCCCTGCCCTTAAGGATTCTAAAGTTATGTTTTTATAGGATAAAAAACATTTGAAAAATCAAGGGTGTATTTTGAATTCTAAAATTATTTTTGTGTCTAATCAAAAGCTAAAACCACTTGTATTTAAATTGGCTATAACTCATTAGAGTAACTTTGTTTTATGCTAATAATGGAAAACACTGCAAAATAAAAAAATTCAGTATATAACTAATGCAAAAGTCAATGTTTGCATCAGCAAAAGGTTGCTAATTCTGAGTATGTGCAGATAGGATGTGCGCCTATTGAAATATTTATTTGCAGTTTTTAAATAAATGCTACAATTTAGTAATTTATGCAAAACTGTAAAAAGCCCCCAAAACTAAGTTCAATTTTTGAACAGAGTTTTATTTGGATTTTTGAAACAGAATTTCATTTGGTGGCCTTGGCAACTTTCCCAGGGGGGGGGGGGGGGCTCAAAAATTTTCAGGGGGTGCTGAGCCCCCCCCCCCCCTGGCTACGGCCCTGCATACATATAAAACAATATATTGAAAACGTCATATTTACGTCATGAATGTCATGAAAATTACGTCATATTTAAACTGTCATACATATAAAACAATATATTGAAAACGTCATATTTACGTCATGAACGTCATGAAAATTACGTCCTATTTAAACTGTCATACATATAAAACAATATATTGAAAACGTCATATTTAAAAGGATGTATTTATAACGTCGTATTTGAAATGCATTAATTAAAACCCTTTTCTTATACCGTTTCCAAACTCTGTATTCTTAATTGAAACATATATTTACATGTGGACAATGAAAGAGAAATAAAATTTTAATACAATTAACTTATTAAGTCGAAAAGCATTTAATGTTCAGGGCAGTTGCAATTGACATCAGGTTGGAGGTCACACACTACAAATAGGCAGTTCTGATGGGTGGAAGTACCCTGACCTCCAAGTGAAGTACAATGGTTGGTCAGCTGATTGCAACTTTTAAATACGAAAAATAGAAAGACTTTAAAAGTCCGGAAGACAGCGACATTTTTACTTAACTATTTTTTTTTGGAACGATACAGAGAAGATTAGCATGGCCCCTGCGCAAGGATGACACGCAAAATCGTGAAGCGTTCCACATTTTTTCGTCGGAGGAAGTTTCTCGGTAGAGGTGAGGTGAAGTGTGACTTGTGCGGAAGTGAGGAACAAACTGAAGATCACTTGGTTTTGAGGTGCAAAAAGTTTTCAGGGATTCGAGATATGGTGTTTGGAAAATTACGGGTGTCGCAGAGTATGAGGTATGAGGATATTTTTTCGGCGATGGGGAGACAGGGAAGTGTATACCTGGCTTTGTTTTCACAGTTCTTGAATGAGATTTATAGTCACATTAGTAGTTGGTTTTGATGTTACCTAGTTATGGTGGCTTGTCAGTAGTCGTTATATCGGAGTAGGACTGGTTTGACGGGTTTTTAATAGTTTATGGTCTCGGTAGTTGGTACGGTATGTGGATTAGGACAGCTATATAGGTATAGAAAGCTGCTCACCGGGCCTGAAGGGTCAAACAACAACAACAACAACAACAACTATTTTTTTTCCTTTTGTCAGAGGAGAGCATGTTTCTTCAAAATAGGACATTTTCATTAGGGAAAGGTATTGTTTTCCCTAAGAATAAGCGATTAGGAGATTTTTTTTCTTCAAACAAAATAGCTATGTAATTTCGTTCTTTTACAAAAAGTATTACATATTACGAAATGTTTATGTGAAAACAAAATTGCTTGTGAAAATAATATTATTATTACATTTGCAACATTTGGCATAAAAGAGAGCAGAGCAGGAAAATTGTAGTATTTTAAAAGTATTTTACAAAAAAAAAACCCTTCTTATACATTACTAAAATGATGAGCTGATAATCCACTACGAAAGGTTTCTACAGAAAATGTACAACAGAAAAATTAGTTGATTTGGTAGCCTAAGAACACTACTTACGAAAATTGAGTAAATGTAGTCTTCTCAGCACACTCTTCAACAGGTGCTCAATCGAGGCCAAAACTGAAATCACCCAGAATAGATGCACCGCCCCCTGAATACAAGGCTTACGCACTGACAGAAAAATGGCGGCTGTCGTAGGCGGATTATTTTACGCAGTTGTACGGTCCCCTGGATTTAGACACCAGTATTTTCTAAAAATTTTCTTTGAGTTATATCAGAATGTAATATCAAAATGTAATATCGGCCAATATCAAAATTTGATATTGGCCAACGTTAAATGACCCCCCCTAAAATAATATTTGTGAATATTAGTTTTAGACATCTGTGAATATTGGCCAATATTTTCCAACATCTCTGAATATCATTTTTTGATATTAAGTGATATTTTTTTCTGTCATTGCTGAATATCATGATTTGATATTGAGCGATATATTTTTCTAACATTCCTGAATAACATTTTTGGATATTAAATGACTTATTTTTTTTTATTACTGAATAACAATATCTTTTTCGCACCCCAGATGTGGTGGGCAGAAATCCCTCATTGTAAAACGAGTGATCTCTGCTTTAGGAAAGTCTAGTCTCGTTATTACGTAACAAGACAAAGGCAAACCCAAGTACTAATAAATATGATCAATAGAATTGCAAGGAAAAACTTGTTATAAAGAGCTGTTAACAAAAGCTGGTGGGAATAGATTTTTTGTTACTGGAATAAAAAATGCCTGACAAATAATAAAACTATCATTTAATTATCTCGTATTTTTCAATCACGATCGACATTTTTTTTTTTTTACGTTCTTTTAGCAAAGATTTATTTAAATATCACTTTTTGGTGCTGAATTTGTTGGAAATTTTGTAACAAAATATTTTAAAATAGGTAAGAAATTCTTTAAAGCTTTCTGTGTTTAAAAATCATGTGTCCCCCCCCCTTGCACCAAACTATAAAGAAAGTTTTAACAACCCCAATACTTTGAATTTTGCTTTGTGAGAAATTAAATATATATATATATTTTATTAATTTTAAGTCAGAAATATGTATAAATTTTTTCAAAAATTGATGCAATACACAAAAGTTAACACGCCCAAAAGCTTACTATTATATAATAATAATAATTACTTAGATGAACTGTATAAAATATATATTATTAATAGTGCCTAATTAACAGTTCAGTGATCTAATTTTGAAACTAAACTTGTATTGTTTCAATAATAAAAAATAAAAGTCGGAAATCCGAAAGAATTTTAAAAAGATAAACACGCATCCATTTAAAAATTATATAAATTAATTTGTTTTTCTTGTAAAAACATTTTTTAAATTAGTATAAAATACATAGTATAAAGATAGTATGAAATCATCTTTAGTTTTTTATAAAACATAAATTTTCACATGCTTTTTTTATATATAAAAATAACTATAGATTCCTACAGAAATTTTTATATAGGCTTTTTCTTTCTGCGCAAATTTCACGCCCAACGCCTCCATCAAATGCACATTGACGAAAACTACACCACACAAATGGGCGGTGCTTTAGAACTTTCCGATCACTTCGGTCAAGATTACAAACTTCGTCAGATATGCTAAATGTCGACAGATATCTTGAAATGTCCGAAAAATGATGTTGTTTTTTACGAATGTCGATAGATATCCCTGAATGTTGTAATAGTAATATCATTTTTACAACATTGGCCAATGTCACCAAATATTAAAAGTAAGGCATTAAAAAGTCAAGTTTTTTAAAATTGGCAAAATTATTAAATTTTATTTTTTAGAATACTATTTCTGTATTATGATGTCATAAGTAATGCAAAAAGCTCTTTTGAATGCTTTCTTTTTAAAACTAATTTTAAGTTATGTCTGTGAATATCGGCAGATGTTGTAAATTTGACGTACGACATTCAGCGACATTCAAAATATTGGCCAATATTGCCGTGGATATTGGCCGATATCTCTGTGCTACCTGGGGAGGTAATCGTTCGCAAAGCAAGTTCTCCGCGAATGAATTTTTGGACCGCTGCCTCGCGTCAAAAAAATAATTCGCACCAGTGAGGCAATCAAAGTTTACCATAATTATGTGCTATACAACTCAACTTCGTTCGGACTTTTTCTTGACGTAAATTGAACTCATGTAATAATATTTAATGAATCAAATTTTTAGCATTTTTAAAATCGCTAATACAGCTTTTATTTATCGCGTGTGCAAATTAGAAACGATACTTTGATTTTGAAATCAAATGTTTTGATTTATGATATTATTTCTTATTTATTTATTTATTTTCTATTTAAATGAAAAGTGTGAAGTATTTTAAATTTGTAATATAAGCATTTTAGATTAAAGTTAAGTATTTTAAATGAAATGAGTGACAGGTTTATAATTTAAAATTAAATTAATGTAGTATGAATGATGGTGATGGGAACAATATTTGGCGATTTATCATCTGCTCTTGACTAACAAAAATACTCATAATTAAAAAAGGAAATAAAAATAAGTAAATGATAGTTTGATGTAAATAAATATTGATATACATATCAAAAATAATTTATAGAACTAAAAAAAAAAAAAAAAAAAGTAAATAAACAACAATTTCCATAAAAAAAATTTCGCCAAATTGGCGGGGGAAAAATCGTGCCAAGGTGTGTATGTGACACCTGTGCCCCAAAAATATGCGAAATGCTACCATGATCGCAAAAGTTCATGATTTGTCTATTAGAATCTTCCAATTTGGCGAAGGATTAAGGGAAAATTAAGTTATGAATAAATGTAACATGTTGCAATGTTTAACATACATTTAAGGGAGACCAAACTGGTCGCCAGTGGCGGCTAGTTGTAAAAGAGTAGTGCATATGTTAGAAGATAATTTTATTGTCAGAGTTCCTGTGGTCTTCTTACAAAACTGATTGTCAGCAGTTCTTTGTGCAAAGTTATTTTTCCAAAAATGGCAGCGTTTTTGTTTTATTGAGGTATATAATTATATTCTAAACAAGAGTTTTTTTTTTTTTTTTTTTTTTTTTTTTTTTAAGAGGGTTTAATTAAAGTGTGATACAGTTCTCTTTTTTCTCTTTGTAGGGCTCGGGCTCAAAGTAAAAATTTTATTTATTTACAAATTGAAAAAAAAAAAAAAAAAAAAAAAAAAGAGAAACTTCCTATTTGAAAAACAAGGTTGTAGTCTAAGTTTCTTAAAATGTTTTACAACCCTTTGAAAATCCGTTTGAAACGGAAATGAGTTGTTATTGATAATAATATAAAGAGCATATTATATATATATTATATATATTATATATATATATTTATATAATATATTTGCATGGTCAAGATTATTAATATAAAGAAACCGTGAGCTATCCCTTATCTATCCTCACTTTTTATTTAAAGTTCTTTTCCAGAATTGCCGGGAAAAAGTGTTCTTGTCTTTCTGACGCAGTTGTACAATGATATTTTTAAAGAATAAGAATTTTGAGTTTTGTAAGATTTCTGCCAGTGGTTGGGTATCATTAAAAAAGTTGCCAATTTAAACCGATTTTCAGGGACATGAAAATCACGAAGTGTTGTCATGAGGGAATGTTTACAATTAATACTATTTCTACATAGGAAGAGATTTTTAAATGAGAAAATTATTCTTGAAACAATTTAAAAATGTTATTAACAATTTTTTACTGCATGCTTTCGGTATCTATGGTAATTCGCCATTTTTGCTGTTAATTTTAACTTTGGAATCGTAATTAGCATTCTCCAAAGCACTTGTATACGAAATTTCATACAAATTGAATAGCTTTCAAAACATTTAAATTTTTAGTGCGCCATATTGGATCTCCCATTTAGGTTTTTTTTTTAATTGTAACTACGGAATCGTAATCAGCATCCTGAAAAACACCTGTGTACGAAGTTTTGTCCAATTTGAATAACAATTTCATATTTTGACCAGCTTTTCGGGATTTTGCCCCACTGTGCGTCGGGCGCAGAAAGCTCCGACTACGCACAGACATGCTGCGGATTGGTTTTTGACAAGCGTCTAGGGGTCCGACTTTGGTCCAATCGCCGCCGAGTCAGTCGGCAAGCCTCCGGTCTGATTCCTCGTAATCGGACAGTCCAGGAAAAGAAATCAGACCCCTTCCCAAGGAGGTGATACGCGCCGCAGAACACGGGCCAGAGGGTCCTCCGCGGACTCGAATTCCGCTTGGTTAAACGGGACAATTCTCTTTACGCCCGACTTGAGCTCCTATAATAGAGGCTGACGCATCCTCGCAGATTTGGTGCTCAAATTGAAGTTCAGTCGAAAAACCAAGCTAATCAGAACCGGTTCAGCCAATCAGAACCGAGTCTTAGGCAGCCCCAACTCCCGCTGACGGTAGATTGATGCTGAACTGAGCACCAATAATCCGAAACAAAATTGATATGCGTCAGCTCCTATTATAGGAGTCTTACGCCCGACCATTGAGGTCGACGCTCAACTACTCCAGCTCCAGCGTGAAACGTGATGGATGCCGACCATGCGTGTACATGCACATGCCGGTATCTACACTCTGCCACCTGCCAGTACCGAGGGTCGCTGCATGCCGCCTCACGTACTGACTAGACGTCACTACAGAGTCACCACGCTCCTTGCTCTTCAGAGTACGATCTCGCCTCCGTCATTGCCCCAGATACGTTTTGGAAGTGGTCCTATCACCGTTAACTACCCGTTGCCCAGAGTCACCAACCTTCACGCATAAAAAGATAATGGGGCTGTTCACGAGTGAAGATAAGGCGGCGCGCGGGCGAAGGGGACTAAAATATGGAGTGAGTCTATACTTTTGAACAGAAATGAAATGGAGTGAGTCTATACTTTTGAACAGAAATGAAATATAAAACTAAAATTAATTACTTAAATTTAATTAATGAATTAATATTTGAAAAAACTGTATTAACATCAATTGTCATCCAGTACAAGTTTAAAAAAAATGTATTTGAACTTGAATAGATGAATAAAGAGTATTTTATTAACGATTGAAAATTTGAACAAGATATATAAATATATAGAGGTTGTGAGCTAATAGTAGGAACTAAAATAAAAAGAGATAGAAAGGAAAAGAAAAGCTAGAATTTAACTTATGCAAATCTACATGATCTTGTTCAATTTTTAAATTGCTTCCAGAAACTGTATTTAAATTGTAAAGAAATAGGACTATTTAGCTCTATGTTTTAAAAATAATATATATTCGAATGTACAAGGGCTATCCGCTCTTAAGGTTGTTCTCAAATCCAAATTGGGTACTTTATGACGCATTCTTTAATTCTTTTTTGTTCGGAAATGCATGAAAATGCAGGTGTTCTTATTCAGAAACTTTGTAACCGAAAGACGTTTTCCATTATTTTTTATTTTATTTTATTTTTTGGCAAATACAGGAGATTTTTCAGAAAACACTGTCAAAGTCGGCGTTTTCAACCGAATTTACCACCACACTATATTACTCAAAATTCCACTATTCCTAAAATTGATTTCACCAGCATTGTCTTACAACTTCCACATATAAATATTAACTTAGCTTCCATTTATATACATCCTTCTGGTACTTTCCCAGTTAACGATCTCACTAACCTTATTTCACAACATACACATTGCTTCTTTGCTGGAGACTTTAACGCCAAAAGCAGACGTTGGAACTGCCATGGTAACTCCCGAAGAGGTACCTCACTGCATAATCTCATTCAGCACCTTAATCTTAGCCTTCATGCTCCAACCACACCAACACATATAAGTACTAGGTCTAATACCCACAACTCCATAATTGACTTTGCTATCACTAAAAACCTTCCCTATCCTATTACTACTATTGTACTTAACGAATTTAGCTCTGATCATCTTCCCGTCTCTTTCAAAATTGATCTCATAAATCCTCTCTCCCCACCTCCTTCCGTGGCCATTGACTGGACAAAATTTACCAATTTTCTCAATAACAATAACTTAAATCTTCCAGAAATCAATAATACTGCTGATATTGATATTGCTGTTGACAACTTTAATTCTCACATAACTAATGCTCTAAACCACTCCACCATCAAATACTTCAAAAACAACTGCTCCTTCACTCCTCCTCCTTATATTTATAACCTCTGTAAACAACGCAATCGTCTTCGGCGTCTTTTTCAAAACCCTAGAGACCCCACCTTTAAACCCCTCATCAATAGACTTAATAATAGTATCAAAAAT
Source organism: Maratus michaelseni (assembly GCA_963931845.1). Classification (NCBI taxonomy): domain Eukaryota; kingdom Metazoa; phylum Arthropoda; class Arachnida; order Araneae; family Salticidae; genus Maratus; species Maratus michaelseni. Next base: position 264,206,245 of record OZ007600.1, on the reverse strand, counting down.
AGCATCTTCAAAGAAAAACAAAAAAGTTGGTCACATTTTCTCAATCATATTGCTAGCGAGGATAATTCTCTCTGGCTTCTTAAACGTAAAATCAATAACAACCATACCCCCATACCCCCCCCCCCTTTCGACCACTAACAGCACTGCTTACACTGACGAGGATAAAGCCGAATTCCTGGCCAGAGCTTACTCTAACCAATTCTCTCCAAATTCCACCCTCGCTAGCCAAAATCATATCACCCACGTCAGTGATACTGTTCACAGATTCCTGGCACAACCCCCTGATGAACCCCCCACTGAAATTCAACCAATTATTATCCACAAACTTATTTCTAAACTCAAAAAACGTAAAGCCACTGGGTACGACAAAATTCCTAATACGGCTCTTAAAAACCCACCTCCTAACTATATCATCTACATTACGAAACTTACTAACTCCATTTTCAAATTTAACTATTTTCCAAAACCTTGGAAAATTTCTGTAATCTCTCCTATCCCCAAACCTGGTGCTAACCTTTCTGACCCAGTAAACTATAGACCTATCTCCCTTCTTCCTTCACTCAGCCAACACTCTTATGCCTGAACAATTTGGCTTTCGCCCAAAACATTCAACAACACACCAATTACTTCGAGTAGTCGAATTTCTCAGCGAAAAGCTAAACTCGAAGATTCCTGTTGCTGCCATTTTTCTTGACATCGCTAAGGCATTTGACAAAGTCTGGCATGTGGGCCTTATATACAAACTAATTAGACTTAAATTCCCTGCTAAACTTATACACCTTATTTTCTCTTACCTTAGCGATCGCATTTTTCGCGTCCGCATTAACAACATTCTTTCTAGCATTTTCCGTATCTTAGCAGGCATCCTCCAAGGGAGCGTCATCGGACCGAAGTTATTCAACATATACTTTAACGACATTCCTCGTTCACTTAACACCCACCTTGCACTGTATGCGGACGACACTACAATCTACGCTTACGCTCATCACCCATACACACTTTACAGGTATCTGCAGACTCACATTGATGCCTTCTTAGACTGGTGCGACCTATGGCGCATTAAAATCAATGAAAACAAAACTGCTGCTGTTTATTTCTCTAGAAAACTAACATATCCCAATAGAATAACCATTAATAATACCACTATACCTTGGACTAATGAAGCAAAGTACCCTTGGGGGTCACCCTTGATCAAAGACTTTCTTTCAAAAAACATATCCTCACAATCAGGGGGAAAGTCGCTGGAGCTATGATTGCACTAAAACCTCTTCTTAATAGTAAAACACTGGCTATCCATAACAAACTTCTCCTTTATAATTCCTGCATTTTACCAATTATCACCTACGCCTGTCCGGTCTGGGGCTATATCTGCAAATCCTCCATGAAAAACCTCAGCCAACTTCATAACAGAAATCTGCGTACTGTCAGAAATGCCTTTCGCTATCTCCGTAATAGCACTGTTCGCAGAGACCTCAAAACTACCACATTAAATAAAAGAATCAACCACCTTGCCAAAAAATTTTATGAAAAATTATATGACCTCCGTAATGATATAATCGCAGAATTGCCGGATTATGACGCATTCGAACCACATCACCGCAAGCGACCAAAATATTCTTGCATAATTGATTATGAGCATTAGTGCTCACCATTCTGCAAATTTCTCTCTCTTACTTTTTTTAAATTTGTAATTTCCTATTTAAACTTATTCCTATGCTATACAAAATATTAATAATATATTAATATTAATAAAAAAATTTGTAATAAAAAAAAAAAAAAAAAAAAAAAATTATTCTTTTTAAGTGCTATTTTTGTTAAAGCTTAGCTTTGCCTGCCTTTTCCACCTGGCATTTATGTACTGTTTTTGAACATGTTCCGAACCCTATTTTACACTTTTTCAACTTTTTTCAGTAGTAAATTTTAACTACGAGCTATACCATTTTACTTTTTTCCATTTATTGGACTCTATCCGTAATCTCTATCAGTACAAAAACCCTTAACGGGTTAAAAGTTGTGACGCAGCACTTTCTTTTGGCTCTAAGAATTTCAAATATGGGTCTTAAAAGTAATGATATCAAATTTGAGTGACGCTATGTTAATTTTTTTTAAATCATCATTTTCTTTTTAGTTTTATTTATATTCACAGGTGCAATTATTATCTTAACATGAAAATAATATAAAATTTATTCGCTAAAGCTTTTTCATTCAGATCTCTCAGGAATTCAAAATATGGGTTTTAAAAGAAATTATATCAAAATTTGAGTGACACCTTGACGTGAATTTAATAGGATTGTTTTAAATTTAAATTTAAATTGTTTTTCGTTTGTCTTCTAAAGTATATTTACACATACAAACAATACTTTTAACTTTTCAATACACTGTTAAATATATTACTTTCACTGAGCCTATATTATGTATTGAAATGTATTTATTTCAATAGACTGATTCATGTTTTGTGCCACGGTATCCAAAATCATAAGTAAAATTTATGTAAATGATTAATTTGCGTCATAGTATCCACTTGCATACATTTTCCTTTGTTTGGATACTATGACGCAAATTAATCATTTACATAAATTTTACTTATGATTTTGGATACCGTGGCACAAAACATGAATCAGTCTATTGAAATAAATACATTTAAATACATAATATAGGCTCAGTGAAAGTAATATATTTAACAGTGTATTGAAAAATTAAAAGTATTGTTTGTATGTGTAAATATACTTTAGAAGACAAACGAAAAACAATTTAAATTTAAATTTAAAACAATCCTATTAAATTCACGTCAAGGTGTCACTCAAATTTTGATATAATTTCTTTTAAAACCCATATTTTGAATTCCTGAGAGATCTGAATGAAAAAGCTTTAGCGAATAAATTTTATATTATTTTCATGTTAAGATAATAATTGCACCTGTGAATATAAATAAAACTAAAAAGAAAATGATGATTTAAAAAAAATTAACATAGCGTCACTCAAATTTGATATCATTACTTTTAAGACCCATATTTGAAATTCTTAGAGCCAAAAGAAAGTGCTGCGTCACAACTTTTAACCCGTTAAGGGTTTTTGTACTGATATCATTACTTTTAAGCGGTTATTGATGAAAATTTCTTTCAGTCGCAATTAAGCATTAGGGTATAAATTTATAAGAATAAAACTTAGTGGCTTCGCCCGCTAGTGGGCCTTCAATTTACATCAGGGCCTCGAATCTAACTGAATTCTCCATTTGTATGACAATCCCTTAATTTCCACATGTAATAGTATAAACCTATAACCGAACGAACCACCAACCCAGGTCCCTGCTGCCACCGGCACCGTATACCGGTCGTGCTATGCATGCACCGGATAATACCTTAATTTGCACATCGAATAGTATAAAGCTCTAACCGCACGAACCTCCGGCTCGGGTTCCCGCTGCCTGCGGCACCGTATAGCTGCCGTGCTGAATAATAAGATTAAGTGGTCACAGACCTTTTAAACAATATATCACATGAGGGGTGTGTGCAAAATTTTAAAAAGTACCCCCCTTGTGGGAGGGGCAAAGTGGGGGGGGATGGATACTGGAGATGCATAATATGACTAACTGGTCACAGACCTTTCCAACAATATATCACGAGGAGTGTCAGCAAAATTTAAAAAGTGCCCCCCTGGAGGGGGCAAAGTGGGGGGATGGGCACCGGAGGTGCATAATCTAACTAAGTGGACACAGACCTTTCCAACGATATATCACATGAGGGGTTGTGCAAAATTTCAAAAAGTACCCCGTTGGGGAGGGGGGCAAAGTGGGGGTACGGACACAGGAGATGCATAATATGATTAAACAGTCACAGACCTTTCCAACAATATATCACATGAAGGGAGTGTGCAAAATTTTAAAAAGTACCCGCCTTGGGGGGAAAAGTGGGGGGATGGACACCAGAGATGCATAATATGACTAAGCAGTCACAGACCTTTCCAACGATATATCACATGAGGGGTTGTGCAAAATTTGAGAAAGTACCCGCCTTGGGGGGGGGCAAAGTGGGGGGATGGACACCAGAGATGCATAATATGACTAAGCGGTCACAGACCTTTCCAACGATATATCACATGAAGGCTTGTGCAAAATTTCAAAAAGTACCCTCTTGGGGGGGCAAAGTGGGGGTGTGAACACAGGACATGCAGAATATGATTAAACAGTCTCAGACCTTTCCAACAATATATCACATGAAGGGTGTGTGCAAAATTTTAAAAAGTACCCGCCTTGGGGGGGGCAAAGTGGGGGGATGGACACCAGAGATGCATAATATGACTAAGCGGTCACAGACCTTTCCAACGATATATCACATGAGGGGTTGTGCAAAATATCAGAAAGTACCCCCTTGGGGGGGCAAAGTGGGGGTGTGGACACAGGAGATGCATAATATGATTAAACAGTCTCGGACATTTCCAACAGTATATCACATGAAGAGTTGTGCAAAATTTTAAAAAGAACCCCCCTTGAGAGGGGGGGGGGGGCAAAGTGGGGGGATGGACACCAGAGATGCATAATATGACTAAGCGGTCACAGACCTTTCCAACGATATATCACATGAAGGGTTGTGCAAAATTTCAAAAAGTACCCTCTTGGGGGGGGGGCAAAGTGGGGGTGTGAACACAGGAGATGCAGAATATGATTAAACAGTCTCAGACCTTTCCAACAATATATCACATGAAGGGTGTGTGCAAAATTTTAAAAAGTACCCGCCTTGGTGGGGCAAAGTGCGGGGATGGACACCAGAGATGCATAATATGACTAAGCGGTCACAGACCTTTCCAACGATATATCACATGAGGGGTTGTGCAAAATATCAGAAAGTACCGCCTTGGGGGGGCAAAGTGGGGGTGTGGACACAGGAGATGCATAACATGACTAAGCAGTCACAGACCTTTCCAACGATATATCACATGAGGGGTTGTGCAAAATTTCAAAAAGTACCCTCTTGGGGGGGGGCAAAGTGGGGGTGTGAACATAGGAGATGCAGAATATGATTAAACAGTCTCAGACCTTTCCAACAATATATCACATGAAGGGTGTGTGCAAAATTTTAAAAAGTACCCGCCTTGGGGGGGCAAAGTGGGGGGATGGACACAAGAGATGCATAATATGACTAAGCGGTCACAGACCTTTCCAATGATATATCACATGAGGGGTTGTGCAAAATATCAGAAAGTACCCCCTTGGGGGGGCAAAGTGGGGGTGTGGACACAGGAGATGCATAATATGATTAAACAGTCTCGGACATTTCCAACAGTATATCACATGAAGGGTTGTGCAAAATTTTAAAAAGTACCCGCCTTGGTGGGGCAAAGTGGAGGGATGGACACCAGAGATGCATAATATGACTAAGCGGTCACAGACCGTTCCAACAATATATCACATGAGGGGTTGTACAAAATTTCAAAAAGTACCCTCTTGGGGGGGCAAAGTGGGGGTGTGAACACAGGAGATGCAGAATATGATTAAACAGTCTCAGACCTTTCCAACAATATATCACGTGAAGGGTGTGTGCAAAATTTTAAAAAGTACCCGCCTTGGGTGGGCAAAGTGGGGGGATGGACACCAGAGATGCATAATATGACTAAGCGGTCACAGACCTTTCCAACGATATATCACATGAGGGGTTGTGCAAAATATCAGAAAGTACCCCCTTGGGTGGGCAAAGTGGGGGTGTGGACACAGGAGATGCATAATATGATTAAACAGTCACAGACCTTTCCAACAATATATCACATGAAGGGTTGTGCAAAATTTCAAAAAGTACCCTCTTGGGGGGGGGGGGCAAAGTGGGGGGATGGACACCAGAGATGCATAATATGACTAAGCAGTCACAGACCTTTCCAACGATATATCACATGAGGGGTTGTGCAAAATTTCAAAGAGTACCCTCTTGGGGGTGCAAAGTGGGGGTGTGAACACAGGAGATGCAGAATATGATTAAACAGTCTCAGACCTTTCCAACAATATATCACATGAAGGGTGTGTGCAAAATTTTAAAAAGTACCCGCCTTGGGGGGGCAAAGTGGGGGGATGGACACCAGAGATGCATAATATGACTAAGCGGTCACAGACCTTTCCAACGATATATCACATGAGGGGTTGTGCAAAATATCAGAAAGTACCCCCTTGGGGGGCAAAGTGGGGGTGTGGACACAGGAGATGCATAATATGATTAAACAGTCTCGGACATTTCCAACAATATATCACATGAAGGGTGTGTGCAAAATTTTAAAAAGTACCCGCCTTGGGGGGGTCAAATTGGGGCATGGACATTATCATTAATTTCGTCAATCGGGCATGAAAAAATCATGAATTTCGTTGATAGTGTATTTAAAAATCATGATTTCGTTGATCGGGTATGTAAAAATCTGTGAATTTCATCAATCGAGCACAGAAAAAACATGACTTTTGTCGATCGGGGGAGGGGGGATCATATATTTTGTCAATTGGGCACATAAAAATCTTGAATTTTGTTTATCGATCGCATAAAAATCACGTATTTCAGCAATTAGATACATAAAAACGAAGAAATTCCTTGATCGGCACATGAAAATCATTAATTTCATGAAACGGATGCATAAAAATCAAGAAATTTATGAATCAGGCACATAAAAATCATCAATCGGTGCGTAAAAATTATGAATTTCATCGATTAGGTACGAAAAAATCATGAATTTTGTAGAACGGACGCATAAAAATTACCAATTCGTAGAGTAGTCGCATAGAAATCACGAATTCATCAAGTGGGTGGTTAAAAATCACAAGTTCATCAAGTAGGTGCATAAAATTCACAAATTTCATCAAACGTTTGCATAAAAATCAATAATTTCATCAATCAGGTTCAGAAAAATGAAATTTCGTCGATTGAACATGAAAAAAATCATGAATTTCGGTGATCAAGTGCATAAAAATCTTGAACTTCGTTGATCGGTGTGTAAAAATCATGAATTTTGTCGATCGGGTGTGTAAAAATGATGAGTTTCAATAATCAGGCACAGCAAAAACATGAATTTTGTGGATCAGGGAGGGGGAGATCATAAATTTTGTCAATCGGGAACGTAAAAATCTTGAATTTTGTTTATCGATCGCATAAAAATCACGTATTTCATCAAATAGATACATAAAAACCAAGAAATTCCTTGATCGGCACATGAAAATCATTAATTTCATCATACGGATGCATAAAAATCAAGAAATTTATGAATCAGGCACATAAAAATCATCAATCGGTGCGTAAAAATTATGAATTTCATCGATTAGGCACGAAAAAATCATGAATTTTGTAGAACGGACGCATAAAAATTACCAATTCGTAGAGTAGTCGCATAGAAATCACGAATTCATCAAGTGGGTGGTTAAAAATCACAAGTTCATCAAGTAGGTGCATAAAATTCACAAATTTCATCAAACGTTTGCATAAAAATCAATAATTTCATCAATCAGGTTCAGAAAAATGAAATTTCATCGATCGAGCATGAAAAAAATCATGAATTTCGGCGATCAAGTGCATAAAAATCTTGAACTTCGTTGATCGGTGTGTAAAAATCATGAATTTTGTCGATCGGGTGTGTAAAAATGATGAGTTTCAATAATCAGGCACAGCAAAAACATGAATTTTGTGGATCAGGGAGGGGGAGATCATAAATTTTGTCGAACACAGATGTAAAAATCATGAATTTTGTTTATCGGTGCATGAAAATCATGAATTTTGTCAAACAGGCACATAAAGATCAAGAAATTCATTGATCGGCATGTAAAAATCATTAATTTCATCCATCGGGCATATAAAAATGATGAATTTAGTCGATCAGGCATGTAAAAATCACAAATTTTGTCAACGGGGCACATAAAGATAAAAAAATTTGTTGAACGGCATGTAAATATCAGAAATTTTGCTGAACGGGCACATAAAAATCACGAATTTCTTTAATCGGCACATAAAAATCATAAATTTCGCCAATCTAGTGCAGTAAAATCATTAATTTCATCGATCTGGTGCAGAAAAATCACTATTTTCGTCGATCTGGCGAGGAAAATCATGAATTTTGTCAAACGAACATGGGAAAAAAAGAAAATCAGAAAATCCTGCATTTGGTCGGTTTTCTCCATATTTTTCAAGTCAGTTTTTCAAGTTTTATTGCCGAGTGGTGATTGGCGAGTGCCTATTTTCACCTTTACCCAAAAACGAATAACATCGAATTAAAAGGAGAAAGTTATTAACTATTTACAGGAAAAAAAACTTTAACGGCCATGTACTTAGCTGTACAAGGTCTTAACTCGAGCGTAAAAATGAGGAAACGTGTTTCCTTACGGATGCTCAACTACTGTATAAAGCGTCGACAAAAAGGGGTGACAATCCCATGCAAATGAACTACGAAAACTTCCAAAAATGAGTGTTGGAAAAACTTCTTCCAAATTTGCAATCGAATAGTGCCCTATATATGGCCAATGCTCAACATCACATGCCTGTTGAAAACCGCACTCCTGCAAAGAATTCTATAGACTGGCTGAAAAACAACAAAATATACTGTGGCGAACAAATACAAAAAGTAGAACTTTTCTCTCATAGAGAGTAATCGTCCAAAGAAAATCATCTATAAAATTGATAATAAAATTCTAGTTTAGAAGGTATTATTTTTTTTAATATTTTAAATGATAAAATTTTATCCGCCCTTCCAAATTATTTGAAAATACAAGCTGCAATTTATAATAGATAAAATACTCACCCCCCCCCCTCCCCCAGGTATTTTGTTTATTTATTTATTGTTTTTTATTTATTTTGAATTGATGGTTCCCCATTTCAAAATTTTCATTTTATTTGATACTTTGATGGTCTATAGCTGTTTGTGAAGCTTCATGCATGTTTTGCTGTTACTGTATATTAATTTTTCAAATTCATTTTTTAATAAACTTATGCAAGTAAATAGTTTTAGAGCCCTATGTTGTTTTCAACATATTCAGACAATTTCAAACTTTGCACTCACCAACACTTAATTTATAAGATCTGACTATTAAAAATCATTGCGAAAAAATTAACAGCGGTTTTCTCTAAAAAAAAATTTTTCTTTCTTCTATATGTTTTCAAAATACACCTCTGTACAAGAAACCCTATGTAAAATATGGATATTTATGTAAGTTGTAATCAAAAAATTAAATGTATTAGCAGCAGTTGAAATTTAATAATTTTTCAGAATTTACTTTGAAGAACAAACACTTATTACAGTCAACAGTAAACAGTATTTTATACAAAAATTGGGAAATGTTTAAGATGATTAAATTTGTGAAGAGTTAATTTTTGGTAGGAAAAAGTTTTGTGAAGTGTCCTGTTTTAATATGAAAAGAAATGTGAAATAACCTGTTTTAAAATGAAAAAAAAAATGTGAAGGATACTGTTTTAAGATTTAAAAAAAATTGTGAAGGATCCTTTAAAGGTGTTCTTAATTCTTCTTAAACAGAGCCCTGCAATATACTTACTAAAGTTGTATTTTTTCTGTGATTTAAGCACATATAAGGTATTTCATACCTCTAAATTAGTAATTTTAAATGATTTTTAAAGTCACAGGTAAATGATAGAAAAATTGAAAGATAAAATAGCTATTTGTTTACTTTTTAAACTCTGAATTTAAAGTAAATAAGAACTTATTTATTCATTGTATAGTAATATTTTAGAGCTAAAAAAAATCTATGTGGGTTAAAATGATTATATTCTTAAGTTTCGCGAGCAAATAGCAATTTTTTTACTGTATTTTTTAACAATTTTTAATGTAACATTTGACATTGAAACAATATAGTGCTTGAAAACTATTTAACAAGCTTATTAAAAAATGAATGTGAAAAATTAATATAAAGTAAATGCAAAACATTCATGAAGATAGAAGTTTGTCACACAAATGTTTGTAAATGTAATGAGAAAAAAAAAATGATAACAATGTAATAATACTGGCAATATGAATGCAATAAGGTAATGCCAGGGGTCGATCCAGGAAAAATTTGGGGCCTATTTAGGGTCCCTTCACAAAAATCTATTTAATAAAATGGGCCCCTTCACAAAAATCAATTTGATAAAATGGGCCACTTCACAAAATTCTATTCCATAAAAACTTACTATTTATTATTTTGTGATGTTTTAAAATGTGTAATTTGTAAACAAACAAGTTTGCCAGAGAGGGAAACTTCCGCAAAAGGATTTAAAACAGGTTTTGTTTATAAATGCTTGGTTCGAATTTGATTAAATCGATTTCAACTTTCGTTACAAAATGTTATTTTTCACAAAATTATAATAAATTTCACAAAAACAACCTTTACTTTTCACAAAATGGGCCCCAAGAAAAAAAACCTGCATCGACCCCTGAATGCAATAAGAAAAAGAAAAAAAAAAACTTTGTTTACTTTTCAAACTCTGGATTTAAAGTAATTAAGAACTTATTTATCCATTGTATAACATAAAACACTTAATTCAGAACTAACTTTCTGCATTTTCTTTTACAAAATAACATAAAAGTAATATTTTAAAGCCATAAAAACATGTAATTGGCAGTTGCTCTGACAAAGACAAACTAAGCACCTTACCAAAACGAAATTTTTAAAAAGAACCATCAAGTCATATAAAATAAAAAACAATGAATAAATAAACAAAATACCTAATAGTAAGTATAATATCTTTGATTTTCTGTGCCTATCTTTTCCCCAAATGCCTCTCGCTAATTTGTGCTTCGCGCATTGATACGATAATAGTTGGTTGGTTGTCTTCGTTGCGAAAGAAACAAAGAAATGAAAAATATTTTATCATTAGAAAATGAAAGATTTATTATATTTAGCAGTAAAATTGAATACATGTAATTAAAAAATATTTCCTCATTTTGAAAAAGGAATCTAAATAATTTTTCGAATATATGCATGTTTAAAATCTGAAATTATTTCTTTGTAACAAAAAGAGAAAACATATAAACCCCAATTGAATTTAATACATATGTTTTACATGTTTAGAGTATATAATTCATTGTTTTTGCATTTAAAAAAATATAAATAATTAGCCCGGTCACAAGCTTTATTGATAACGGCAACCGTACATCAAATTTTAACTGTAATTCCCGGCGGAAGAAGGTAGTGAATACTCTATTGCATTTGTACAGCTTGGCTTAAGAAAATAGTCCCATTTTTTTAAATCGGTTTATATAAAAAACTAGAGTTTTCCTATTTAAGCGGATAGGTGGATTCACTTCATATAAAACCGATTAGTATCATATATTAATTTTAAAAAAATCCTTCGGGCGGTTTTCGAGATACGCTGTCTTACACCATGACACCATTACATGCAGAGCGAAAAACTTCCCATTTTACTTAAAAATGGATTTCCAGATCTTAAAATCTACTGCATGTAGAAATCTATAAATTTCAGGATAGAGTTAGACCGGAGATATAAGACAGCTGTCAAAAAATCAAAACGATGTACCTCATATTTGCTGAGATATTAAATGTCGGCTTTTCGCTTTTCCTTTGAACTCAAACTAGCTGTATATATGGAGTGACGGAAAACTTCGGTATTAAGCATTCGGTTTTCGTTTTTTTGCTGCGTCACTCGAGAAACTACCGTCTCTCATGATAGCTTTACTTTTTTATTCCCATTGTTTAATTTTTCTTCTATTTTTAATTGTTCTTTCTTATGTAGTTATACTACATTTAACTTTTCCCAACGGCTCAATATTTACAAGACAGGTTACTCACAAATAGACTGGGCGTAAAGTTGATCGCAACTCGGAAGCCCCTTAACCGACATCAACTGTTCGGCAGATGCATTTGGAAGGAATTCTTTTGAAAAATATATTACTTGTATAAAAGTCTATCGCATGAGCTAGACTTATCACACAAAAATCTGAAGCCCCAGCCCTTTCCCGCTAGCGGTCGGTTTTCCACCGCTAACAGTATCTACGTATCTACAGTTCCTCTTCCATCTTGCATTTATTAATCGGCTATAAAAATCATTAAAATTATAAGCAAATTTACCCATCCATTCATGCTGTAAAGTATGTCAAATTAGGCCAATTGGCCTAAATGTTTAATATTTTTTTTAGTTTAGCAATTAATATAATTAAATACTTATATTTATATTTTAGAATGAAAATTTCTGATTGGTATTTATTCATTTTGATAGTTAGTCAATTAGATAAATAAAACTGTAAGAGGCCTAACATTACTAGATTTTTGAATGTTTAAAAATAAAAATAATCAAATGTACTCTATTTACAGCAGTCTCTTTTATATTAAGTAATTTTTTCAAACTTTCAGTTTAGAAGTTTTCTAAAAGCATCTAATTAATATCTAATAAAATTGAGTGATACACAAAATCGTTTTCTTTGTCTTTTGCAAAAATTTCTTTAGTAGCAATTTTGCAGCTTTATAGTGCAAGTTTAAATTTTTTGCAAAAATTTCTTTGGTAGTAGCAATTTTGCAGCCTTATAGTGCAAGTTTCAATTTTTATCAAATTTACTTAAAATATATGTCCGTTGCAAACGGTTACAAATCTTATTATTTAAACAGCTTATTACTGAAGTCTGGATAAAAAATTTGGATATAATTTTTCTTTTAAAGCCCTGAAATTTCTCAACCAACTACGGCAAATAATTCATATCATTTTGAAATATTTACTTTTACCCCGCCCAGATTCACTGAAAAAAATTCCCAAAAGGCGTGGATATTCTACTTTTAAATGACATATTGCTTTTATTTATTGTATGGGCTGCAACACCAGTTGTATGTAAACTACAGCAATTTGTACGAGAATTTGAATTGCGGCAAGAGAAAAAAAATTGCTGCATTCTATTTTGTTAATATATTGCTGATCAACAATATACTCTTTGTCTCTTTGTAATAAAAATCTCACATATTTTTATAAATGAAACGACAATGATATGGAGGGTTTTTTTGTCGTAGGGACACGCAAAAAATAGGATTCAAGAAATTTATTTGAAAATAATATTTAAGAACAATAATAATTGTAACTATATTTTACTGAAATTAAAATTTCTGTTTGTATTATAATAACATAATATAACAATTGACTTGTTTCTAGCTAAAAAGGTATAGGAAACATCTATTCTAGGCCTATAGCAATCGTATTAAAATTAATACTTATAGACATACTTTTAAATAATGCACATTGATTATATAACCATATATATATATATATATATATCAAAGTAAACAAATAGAAATCCATATATATATATACAGTGAAACTTCCATTTAACGAAGTCTCATCGTTATACTTAAACACTTCGTTATGTAGAAAATTCGTTAAATAGAAACAAACTTAAATTTACGGAACTTTTATACACATAACCCACATAAAATGGAAAAATTTGAAAAGAAACGCCCCCAAGGAGCGTTAACATTAGCTTGGGAGTTTTGTATTGTGATATGTCAAAGTTCGATCTTCGATCTTGTCGACCCAAGTAGGAAGAGTTCTAGCACGAAAACGACAATTAGTTGTGTACACTTAACCATTTGTAAACAGGTAACCCACATAAAATGGAAAGTACACATAAAATAGAAACATTTGAAAAACATTTTTTAATTCGGGCAGTCCTTTTTTATACAATGTTGATATGAGAATAATTTAATTAGAATAGTATTAAAAAAAAACACACACACACACACACACAACAAAGAGAAGTAAACAAAAACCGAAGTGTACCTCTCCTTTTTTCATTAAAATGTGATTAAATGTGTGTGTTTTGATTAAATGATTCAAATGTGTTCATTTTCATACAGTCCGCCGAAATAAATTCATACACCCATCGCAACAGCAACCTCTCCGTTTGAATGCTGTACACGCACGAAAATGGAATAAACTTCGTTATATAGAATAAGTTTTTCGTAATATGGAGATTAATTTACATGTTAATGATGTGCAAAGTCAAGGTCCTACAGAAAATTTCGTAATAGTAGAATTTCTTACAAAAAATAGAATATTTAAATAGAAGAAATTTCTTAAGTAGAAAACTTCGTTAAATAGGGACTTCGTTAAAGGGAAGTTCCACTGTATATATACATACATATATATTGGAAATGACATCGACTTCCTCTTTAAAGTAATAAAAATTTTAAAAACTCCATATTTTATTTACCATACAAATATTCGAAGTCCTAACTACACAATTTCTTATGATTCAGCACCCTATTACAGGACACTTAAATCATGTTATAACTTTTTTTTTTTAAATCGATTTTTTTTTTCATATTTTTATACCTTAAACACTTAAAAACTCTGTGGTAAAGCAGTTTTTTCGAAATTCGTATTGGTTCAAAAGTTATCTGCCTTTTGGTGTTGCAGTGAACAGGCTCATTTTTAGGGTGTGTTGCGCAGGTAGAAACAAAAGAATTGATAAAGAGGAAGTCCGGGAGAGTTCATTATATTGGCCTGGTATAGATAATTTTATGTAAGCTGAAAATTGTCACTTACCTATGTTTGTTTATAAATGTTATAAAACTTTCAACCTGTTTTTCTCGATAATAGGTTTTACGAATCTGTACCAGGTAGAACTCGAGATTAGATCGACCGATTTAGTTGAAATTTTATGCTTTTATAGTATATACTATATTTTAATCCTTCACGGATACGTTTTTCAATATTCAAATTGTACTCTTTTTTTTTTTTGCGCGATTTAAATCTGTAAATTTTTGTAAATAAAATTTAATTTGAACGGCCGCCATTTTCTTCAGGAGCGAAAAATTGCTAAATTCATCCGAGAAGGATTACAAAATATAATAGTTTTTAAGGATTTTATTTGGTTTTTTGTTACAGATAAGTAGAATCCGAGATTCATCTGGTACTGCGGAACGCTTCACTTTTTGCACACCCCTGTATCAACGGCCGCCAGAGGACCATTTTTCAACCAATTTCCAAATAAAAAATTGTTTTTAAAGCTTCAAGATATGTTCTTTCATTTGCAAAACCCCCCCATTATTATTAATGTATAATTGCGGTTAAAAAAAAAAAAAAAAAAAAAAAAGGGGGGGAAATTTTAGTTTTTTTTTTTTTTTTAAGTTATGAAATGCCTAAATTATAATAAGGAAAGGGCATGTTTACAAACAAACACTCCCGTCAATCAATCTCCCCCTCTTTTAACCAATCAGACAAACTCGTCCCTGTTCATACACCAATCAAACCATCTTTTGCCCTGAGTGACGTCAAAATTTTGCCCTGAGTGACGTCAACTGATCTTTCCTTTTTGTGATCACGCATAAATAAAAACTTATTACACAATTTTTTAAAAATATTTAAACGTTTCATTTCTGGCTCACAATTTGGTAATATGTGATACTTTGACTGTGTTATGAGATTGCACATTTACATTACTGAATAAACAACATTTTCGTGACGTCTAGGGGCGTAGCACTGGAAGGACGCCTGGGCGCTTGGCATCCCTTGTATAAATTCGTAATTTAGCATACGCTTTAATTTAAGTAATTGTCAACTTTCGATGAAAATGAAATACATAATTGGAACACACTCTGTATTCTTAACTAATAACTTCAAATAAAAAAAAATGCAACTTTATGGGAAGAACATCTTAATTACCCAATTAAAACATCTTAAATTGTAGAGAGGAACATTTATTTACAGCACACGGGGACAAGACAAAGTTGATCAACACTCATAACATAAAGTAAATTCGTGGACAGCCGATAATCGTCGAAATAATATACCAAGCTACTTGCTTTGCATCTTAAAAAAAATAAACACTTCAATACTTTGGGTTTTAAAAGAATCGAAAATTTTGTACGTCGTTGGCAGCCGAATCACCGGTGCTGACCCAAAAATGGTGCGCTCGTGGGCTGATTTTGTAAAACCTTTGTACAGTCCCCTAATTTTACACCCCAGTATTTTCTAAAAGTTTTCTTTAACTTATTATCTCAGACATATAAGGCGGAGAAAACTTTTAGAAATTATTGGTATTGAAATTCAAGGGACCGTATACACGCTGAAAAATTTCCGCCTACGACTGCATCAATTTTTGTGTCAGCACTCAGGCCTAATATTCAGAGGGGGGGTGGCCGAATGCTACCTTTCCTCTCTCACTCACTTCCCGCCTCTAACCTCGTAGCAGGTTCTCGTCGTCCGTGAGTGCGCTTTCTGCGCCGTCTCGTGGCAGCATTAAATCCGACCCCACATTTCTGCCCAATACTAACTGAGATATTATTATAATGTCACTCCTAAAAATATGGCATGTAGCTGCGCATATTGCTGGGAGGGGGTATGGGTATTTAATTATTTAACTTAACTTTTACTCTTCTTAAGTATAGATGTTTATAATAAAGAGTTTACTTGGCTCCGTGAACAAATAGTGGTTACACAGATCATTTCCTCCCATTCCTTCTCTGTTTTGTAAATAAAGATACCTTTAAATTTAAACTAAACAATTTATTAAGTTAATCATAAAAACATTACAATAAAATTGAAGAATATGTTTATAGTCTGACATGTTACTTAGATAGAATTTATTCAAATACAATCTTATTTAACCAGTTTAATGGGGATTTCTCCCTATAGAGAATGTGCATGTTTGTCAACAAACTGGTTCCTCACTAGACCACGCTTCTTCGGTAGGCAAAACATATCCCGCTCAATGCGCTATTTCCTACGGCTCAAGAAGCGTTTCAACTTGTTGTAGCTGGTAGGAGAAAGATTTTAGTTTTAGTTTTAGTTTTTTTTTTTTTTTTTTTATTATTATGTCGTAAAGTTAATGTTTTATTTACTTTTTTTTTTCTACTTGTAGTTCAAGTTGTTCTTGTTCGTATGGTAACTTTTTATTGCTTGAGCTAATCGGAAAATGTTTACAAATTTCGTTAGATTCAGATTAAATGATCGATTAAAATGATACCTATGAGTGTTCTCAAATCAAAACGGCTTATTTTTTGAAACACTTTTATATAATTTTAACATGTTGTATTATGACAAGGAAATCTATGAAACTGAAGCATAAGTTTTGTCAGAATTCGGTTTATTAGCTGAAATAATTTTTATACTAAATAAACACTCCTTAAGTTTAAATTTTTTTTTTTACTATTCTAATAATATGTATAAAACAGGACAAAACAAAAAATTGACTTTTATGAAACATTTAATGAAGTACTAAAGGTGATATTTTAGTCATAACTGGGTCATAACTAGAACGTAGAAATGGGGGTGAAAGCTAAACGGAAAAAAGGCCCCAAAAACGATGAGGATCGGATAAAAATTGGGTAAATTATTAACAATTTAGGGCAAAAATCTTAAAGGGGCCCCAGGGGGCCGGGGTCTCAAAAAATTAAAAATCCGAGCCTCAGGTGCATTCCACCTTGGGCTATCCGCTGCAATTAAGAAAAGCAAAATTATATGAATAATTAATTAAAAAAATATGAATAATAAGCACAGAACACAGCTAACTATACAGTAGGCATGCGTATGTTTTGACTACCGTTCGTTCTTTACGGCTTCGTGACGTCACATGCACATTCTCTATATACATACTAAATTTAACTTCGGGTACATATTGTTAACATTTCGGAATACTCGTAAAATAAATCATACCTGTGTAAATCAGGCACAGTATTGATGACATCTTGAAGTCGGTACCACTCAGTAGTCAGGTCATACACAAGCTCTCACTTAGTCTATGAAATGTGGGAGCTAAAACTCTTAACTTTCCTAATTTAACAATTCATCATAAAAAATGATCAAAAACTGATGAATCTGCAGAAAGGTATCAAGAATTCTCAACTCCCGTACCGTCTAACAAACTCATTATCCAACTTTCCCCTCTCACAATTCTCACTGTAATTCTCTCTTCATCTTTTTTCGTTCCCCTTTTCTTCAACTCTTTCCCACCCCCAAAACAATCGCCACTTTTTTTTATTCCAACCCTAGTCATCTTCATTCTTCCTCAGCCCCCTTAAATCTACCCTAGTGGCTAGAATTTTCTTATTGTCCAAAACCCTGCCTCCAGATAAAATTATTGGATGTATCTTTAACTTGTATTGAATTTTATCCCGCCTACGATTACGGGGATCACATCACACTTTTTCCCGCTAAAATCGCGCAACTCCTTCCTAAAAACCCAGATGCCCAGAAAGGGGGCGTTCTTGTATCTGACCCAACTCGTAAATTTATTTAACACTGTTAAGTATGACTTTTACTGTTTCCACACTCTTATTAAACTTTCTTTTCTCACAATTGCCTTCTCGCCTCTCGATGTTATTAAAATTCTACACCTGGCTTTTACTTCTCACACCTGAAATCGCCTTTTATTTTCAACCCTACTTACCTCTCTCGAAGCCCACCTAAAGTTCCTTGTATTTATGATTATTCCTTACGCTGTATTTCATTCTTCTATAAGAACATTCCTGGCCCAACCTAGCCCTCCTTTGAGAAAAGGATATTCAAAACTTATAATTTTCTCACGACTTGCCGATAGTTATCCGGCAATATGTTCAGTCAACAGTCAAAATTGTATCAACGTATATTCTTAAATAAATTTTATGAAATCCTCCCCCCCCCCCCCATAAATGCCAACATATAGTTATCACAGAAATCACAGTGACGATTTTAGCAACAGTCCTATCTCAAGCACTAATGCACGGAATTTAATGAAACTTTAGATTCAGTCAGACCTTGATATATAAATGGGTGCTGATTCTTTTTAGTGTTTGCGAAACCTGTGTGGATAGAAGAAAGTTTCGGGACTGGCACATCCAACTAAGTTTATATTGTATGACATTTTATATTAAAATTAGTAGATTGAAGAACTTTTACCGATGCCTAAACTCGAAAAACCTACGTATGAAACCAATTAACGAAAAACTTTCAGAAGAGGGCGGAGCTTGTACTGTTTCAAAACTTATATTCCGTACAGGATTGACGGTCGCTAATAATGCGTTAACACGATGGAGAAAAAGAGTAGTCATAAAAAAACATTTGCTTTATCGATAGAAGATAAAAAGCATGGATAGTTGTTCCTTTTGGTGGTCAGGAGATTAAATATGGAAAAAAAAAAGTTTAGAGCACTTACTGAAAAAGCACATATTAGAAATTTTATGGGATAGTTGTTTTTCAGTAATTGCAAAATAGAGTAGCATAGAAAAGGACTGATAAAATAGCTTAATTTACAGGCACTCATGATGATGATCTTTCTCAAAGAACGTTGTGCCATTTACGAGAATAGGGAAACTGTTAGCAACGTTTCTGTTTAGACACATTTCAGATTTCAGCAATGAAATATTTAAATGCAAATCACATAATTGGAATGGTTCCTTATTAATTTTCACAAGCTATCACTAGTTAGGGATAGCTTATTTGAATTTAATGAAACTTCAACAAAAACAGGAAATTCATTTGGAATGTATATAATTCATATAAAATAAATTTCTAAAGGTATTCTGGTGTGAAATTTCAAATTATTGTACTGTAATTTATAATATAGGTCAATTCATAAAATATAGCTTTACGAATATGAGAAGTGTGGAATTCAGCCGGTTCGGTAGAACCGCTTCCTAAAATTTATTGATTTCGGCGAACCGGTTGTTAAAATAGCACTTGGAATGTTGAAATCACAAATTTACATTCCTTAAAATATTCATTTTCTCAATATAACCTAACACATTTTCTCATTTTTTCATCTTTGTTTCAGATGAAAAAACTTGTCTTAGATTTTCACAAGAAAAGTGCGCTGGCGTACCGTAGAGTATCTTTATAAGAGAATGGTGACATAAGAACAAAGAGATGATTGCTCAGATTTCAAGTTTTTGTCTCAGGCTTCATATTATCGCCTCATTATTTTTTCAAAAATTCTCTCAACTAATCAATGCATTTATAGAAAATTATATGTATTATTATTCATACAAAATGAAATAAATTTTATTTATACATATTGTTATATATATAAAATTTCCACATATGCACATTGTTGCAATAAAAATAGTTTTACAAGCATTTGTGATTAATTATATAAGCCGACGATCTCGACGAATTGGTGACAAAACTTAATGCCAAACATGTATTTAATAAAATTCAAAAGTAGTGACTTATTGCTTTTGAGACCGAAAACAGTTGATTTATCAATAATATTTGAAATTTACATTGAATAAGTTCAATTTCTCGCCAAAGCAAGGGTAGAAATAGGAGTGTTTGACAGTTAGCGAGTAAATATTAAAAACTGTTATTTCTACATTTTTAGAATTGCTAATAACTAAGCGCTTGAAAAATTAGAGGGTGAGTTTGAATTTCTGCAAATTTTATGTTCTGCTTGTCTTGATGCATTTTTTTTAGAGAATTTTCTAATAGTGAATCGAGGTTATCAAATATTCTCTAAATAAATTACATTTTCTTTCTGTTTTTTTAAGCTGGATACAACATGCTAATGCAACAGTGAACATCCGGTAGTCCGTGGTTCACCACTGATCGGTGACAAAATTTTGGTAGTCCGAAAAAAAAATCTGGACATTATTTGCATGTGAAATAATATTCGTAAAAATTCTTATATTTATGAAATTTTAGATTTTTAGTTTTGAAAATTTAAATTATAGTACACATTGACAATTATGTGGATAGACGTTATTTGTTTCTTGCTTGTAAAAGTAGCCTTTTTTTTTCTTTCCATAAAAAGTGAATAGCCATTACTCAGAGAAAAAGCCATAAAAATTTACTATTTAGTTTTCAACAAAATATTTGTCTGAAGCGATATTTTCATCTGTCACAGCAATTAAAACTCAATACCGGTCTCGGCTTGAATAAAAAACGGCTCTCCATTTTTTGACAATGTCATTGGGGCCCACAAATCATATATTTATTTCTTAAAAGAAAGAACAATTATTACACTATAAGATTAAATTAGAGGCCTGTCACTGCCGAACGGCACTGGAACTAGCAGCTTTAGTAGCTTTCAACGAAAAAAAAGTAGCATTTTTACAAAAAATAGGAGCCAAAATAGTAGCATACCTACTTTAAAAATTAGAGTTTATGTTTCTGCTTAAATTACTCAATCTCCAACTATAATAAAGAAGGAAGTTTGTATGTGTGTGTTTCTCGGTTGTATTCTCAAGAAACCAGTGCACGCAGAAGTACAAAATTTGGTCGGAAGGTACCGCTATGCATGTAGTTTTGCACTTTGAAGCCCGAATTTGGAATTTTTCAATAGATTTTTTTTTTTAATAAAATTTTTGATGCGATTTTTAGTGTTTTTCACGTTTTACTGCGATTTTTCCACATTAGTAACCGGAATCTGGTTCCAATCTTTTAACACAACATAGTAAATTTTGTCCTCTATTCAATAAAGTTTATGCGAAATTCGTACAGCGATTTTTGAATCTTTGGCGAATATTTTCCTTCGACACTAAGAAATTTTGTCCAGAATGATTGATTGGTTCGGTGGTTACTTCCATTTCAGCCCCAGCTACGCTCAGAATCGTCATTTTCATTTTCTCTTTTTAACTTGGAGAAAGTTGATAATTCTTTACAGATAAAAAAAAACATGATTCTAAAAGGGAAGGGCTGTATATTTATTATCCTTTTTTTTTATTAGATTATTTTTAATTGCATTTTTTATGCCTTTTTAACCTTTTTCTCATGTTTTGCAGCGTATGACGTCACTTCATGCCGCTAGAAGTCAAACATCTTTGGAGGGCAGTTGTGAAGAGTAGCTGATAGGATTGTAGGCACAGCGGGAAGTCAACCGGGCTGATTTTCAGATGAAAATGTCGTCAGCTGATTGCAATTCGAACAGCAAGTTGTAAATGTTTCGCGATTTGTTTTATACGATTTTTAGAGTTTTATCATGTACGTGGCGTCATTTATGTATTTGATTTCAGAAATTACAACGGTAACTTACTGTTTTTGTATGGTCAAAGAAACAAAAAGAAAGAAAATAAAATTATTTGTTTCTGTTTTAAAAGTTAATGATAATTCCTAATATTTTAACGTCGTTGGTTTATTTCTGTGTGTGTGTGTGTGGGGGGGGGGGAGAGATGAGTGTTCGGTTGTAATTTAAATATCGCGTTTATGCTCTGAGAGAAACTGCCTCCTTCCCCACTGCCTCCAAAATCAGAACTCTTTTATTATTATTACTCCGATTCAAGCGAAACCTTTTCTCAGGTCCTCCAGATGCTAGATAAACTTCGTTATAATTTTTTCAGACCTTGGTTACCACTATTGCTGAACATTAATCACCAGGGAGGAGTATTTTCTCGGGTTCTATGGGCCCAATTTCAACGAGAATTAGTTCATTCAACTTGACACGAACTAATTAAGATGTAGATAACTAATTAAGATACAGATTTGGCGACACCTGTCGGTAGAAAATGGAAGGAAATGATTTTGTAGCGCGTGCGCAGCATACCTGCTATACGGTGTCGTAGGCAGCAGGGAGTTTCGATCGGAAAGAGTTTTATTTAGAACAGAGTGCACCCTCTAGCGGTGAAAAATGGAACTATACAATTTTGCATTTAAAAATTTGTCCGATTCAAAGAAAGGGCCCGACTTCAACGAGAATTGATTCATTCAACTTTACATGAATTAATAAAGATATAGACAACTAATTAAGGCATAGATTTCGTGCCCCATAGCGGTGGAAAGTGGAGCTAAAATATTTTCAGCGCGTGCCTTCTATACGTTGCCATAAGCAGAGGGGACAAGTGCCAGAGTTTCGTTCGGAAAGAGGTTTGTTTAGAGTGCACCCCCTGGCGGTGGGAAATATAACTAAAATATTTTGCATTTATTATTGGCTCGATTCAAACGAAATCTTTTATGACATTCTTCCGAGATCTCCCAGGTACTAAATAAACTTCGGCATCATTTTTTCAGCCCTTGGTTACCACCATTAAGAATATTAATATCCAGAGGGGTGATTTATTTTCTCGGGTTCTATGTGCCCGATTTTAACGGGAATTGGTTCATTCAACTTAACATGAACTAATTAAGATATAGCTAATGATGACATAGATGTGGTACCCCCTGGCAGTGGAAAGTGGAACTAAAAGATTTTGCAGCGCGTGCGTAGCATGTCTGCTATACATGGTATCGTAGGCAGCGGGGACACGTGTCGGATTATTTGTTTCGAACAGAATGCATCCAACGGTGGTGGAACTAAAAGATTTTCCTGCGCATGCTCCGAAAATGGCTATTGTTATTGAAACCTCAAAAGGAAGTTACCGATTTGATGACAGACAGTGAAATTCTTTCATTTTCACTCATCCTCGAGTTTTAAGAAAATTATTAGCAGTATTGAAACAAAACTCGCAGTCTACACGTAATTTATTTTTCTGATTCCGAAAAGGCAAATTTTGTGAAAATTCGACGGTAACCTTTTTTAATATTTGACCAAAAACTGACCCGCTTTGAATAAAATGATTCAGCCATTTGAGAGGGTGGTATTAAATTTACTTCTAATTTGGGGTCCCTCTCTCTATTTAATTTCCGAAAGACAAAGAGTTTCATGAGGAACGGTTTCGTACAGCGATTTTTAGAGTCATTTCGCGTTTCTTATTATTTTTTGACGGGACCAGGCAACGCCGGGCGGATCAGCTAGTAAAAAATATGGTGGTTTCTTCAAAATAGAAAGTAATTTATAAGGAAAGGGCACCTGACGTCACTGTTGGTTAAACTACTGTTGGTTTGGGAGAAAAACATGTTCCTTCTTTACGGCTCCTACAGTACACATGAGATGGAGGGATTTGATTGGTCTATGTTAAACCGGTCTATGATATGATTGGCCTACGTCGCTATGACGTTTCCTGTAATGATAGCTGCGATAAAAATGCAGTGGTAGATTGGTTGATGGAACTGTTTGTTTGTAAACATGCCCTTTCCTTATTCCGAAAATAAGGCTTTAGTAATGAAATAAGTAAGCTTGATTCTTCCATGAAGAAAATTTTCAGGTACAGAAAACATATGAGCAAAAACTTCTTGCAGATCATCCCAGACCCAGACACTACTTAGCGTCGGGCCTTCCATTTCAAGAAATTCTTGAAGAAATAAGGGGAGGGGGAGATAATGTTCTCTTTGAGAGTCAGCGTTAGAAATAACGTGCGATATCGCAAATTCAGCACAAAATAGGAAAATACCGTATAATAAATAACTTTGTGTGGTATCTTACACTTTTACTTTTTCACAGGCATGTGATTCGTTACCGAATGGTTTTTTAATTTTCGTAATAGCCACGATTTCTTTTTCTTTCTTTCTTTTTTTTTTCGTTTTGATGAATCACGTAATATGAATTTATCAATCGGTAGCCGAAAAAAATTGCGAATTTTGCCAGTCGATCGCAGAAAAGACTGCAAATTTAGTCAAACAATCGCGAAAAAAAATCGAGAATCAAGAATTTCGTCAGTCGATCGTGAAAACAAAATGACGAATTTCGATAAACGATCGTGGAAAAGAATGGTGAATTTCGTCAAAAGATCTCCGAAATCTCTCGAGCGAATTTCATTAATCGGCCGAGGTAAAAATATGTATCGCGAATTTTGACAAATAATTGCAAAGAAAGTCAATTTCGTCAATCGGTCGCAAAAAACATTTGCACGCGAACTCCGCGGAACGATCACGGGAAAAAATTACAAAATTTGAATTCAATCGCGGGGAAAATCGCAAAATCTCCTGGAACGATCGTAGAAATATATCGCGAATTTCATTAAACATTGCAAAAAGAAATAGTTAATTTCGTCAATCTATAGGGGAAAGAAATCGCTAATTTTACCAATTCATCGAGGAAAAAATCGCGAATCTCCTTAAGCGACCGTGGAAAAATATCTCGAATTTTATGAAAGGTCGTTGAAACAAATGGCGATTCGCGTCATTCGGTCGCAGAAAAATCATCGCAAAATTTCGTCAAAAGAATGCGCAAAATTTTGCAAATTTCGTCTAAAAAATATCGCAAATTTCGTCAAACAATCGCGTAAAATATCAAGAATTTAATTGGGAATTCAAGCGCTCGAATACGCCATCTGGTGGAAAAAATATATAACTGCTCCCTTCAGGAAAATCCCTTGCAATTCCATTGCGTTACATGCATTTTTAATTTGTTCATAATGATTATTTTTATGCACAATTTCAGATTTCATGTGCTATTTGTGTTCTGTGTTTATATGTCGAAGTAAAAATTATCCGAATTTAAATGTCTAACACTTTTAAACGCGTTTACAGTAAATAATGGTTTCAATGGCACTTTAGCATTAGTTAAAGGGCCAATTCTCCTGTACCGACGGCAGCAATCAGCGCCTCACAATCCGCGCGTTTCATTTCTGGCTCACAATTTGGTAATATGTGATACTTTGACTGTGTTATGAGATTGCACATTTACATTACTGAATAAACAACATTTTCGTGACGTCTAGGGGCGTAGCACTGGAAGGACGCCTGGGCGCTTGGCATCCCTTGTATAAATTCGTAATTTAGCATACGCTTTAATTTAAGTAATTGTCAACTTTCGATGAAAATGAAATACATAATTGGAACACACTCTGTATTCTTAACTAATAACTTCAAATAAAAAAAAATGCAACTTTATGGGAAGAACATCTTAATTACCCAATTAAAACATCTTAAATTGTAGAGAGGAACATTTATTTACAGCACACGGGGACAAGACAAAGTTGATCAACACTCATAACATAAAGTAAATTCGTGGACAGCCGATAATCGTCGAAATAATATACCAAGCTACTTGCTTTGCATCTTAAAAAAAATAAACACTTCAATACTTTGGGTTTTAAAAGAATCGAAAATTTTGTACGTCGTTGGCAGCCGAATCACCGGTGCTGACCCAAAAATGGTGCGCTCGTGGGCTGATTTTGTAAAACCTTTGTACAGTCCCCTAATTTTACACCCCAGTATTTTCTAAAAGTTTTCTTTAACTTATTATCTCAGACATATAAGGCGGAGAAAACTTTTAGAAATTATTGGTATTGAAATTCAAGGGACCGTATACACGCTGAAAAATTTCCGCCTACGACTGCATCAATTTTTGTGTCAGCACTCAGGCCTAATATTCAGAGGGGGGGTGGCCGAATGCTACCTTTCCTCTCTCACTCACTTCCCGCCTCTAACCTCGTAGCAGGTTCTCGTCGTCCGTGAGTGCGCTTTCTGCGCCGTCTCGTGGCAGCATTAAATCCGACCCCACATTTCTGCCCAATACTAACTGAGATATTATTATAATGTCACTCCTAAAAATATGGCATGTAGCTGCGCATATTGCTGGGAGGGGGTATGGGTATTTAATTATTTAACTTAACTTTTACTCTTCTTAAGTATAGATGTTTATAATAAAGAGTTTACTTGGCTCCGTGAACAAATAGTGGTTACACAGATCATTTCCTCCCATTCCTTCTCTGTTTTGTAAATAAAGATACCTTTAAATTTAAACTAAACAATTTATTAAGTTAATCATAAAAACATTACAATAAAATTGAAGAATATGTTTATAGTCTGACATGTTACTTAGATAGAATTTATTCAAATACAATCTTATTTAACCAGTTTAATGGGGATTTCTCCCTATAGAGAATGTGCATGTTTGTCAACAAACTGGTTCCTCACTAGACCACGCTTCTTCGGTAGGCAAAACATATCCCGCTCAATGCGCTATTTCCTACGGCTCAAGAAGCGTTTCAACTTGTTGTAGCTGGTAGGAGAAAGATTTTAGTTTTAGTTTTAGTTTTTTTTTTTTTTTTTTTATTATTATGTCGTAAAGTTAATGTTTTATTTACTTTTTTTTTTCTACTTGTAGTTCAAGTTGTTCTTGTTCGTATGGTAACTTTTTATTGCTTGAGCTAATCGGAAAATGTTTACAAATTTCGTTAGATTCAGATTAAATGATCGATTAAAATGATACCTATGAGTGTTCTCAAATCAAAACGGCTTATTTTTTGAAACACTTTTATATAATTTTAACATGTTGTATTATGACAAGGAAATCTATGAAACTGAAGCATAAGTTTTGTCAGAATTCGGTTTATTAGCTGAAATAATTTTTATACTAAATAAACACTCCTTAAGTTTAAATTTTTTTTTTTACTATTCTAATAATATGTATAAAACAGGACAAAACAAAAAATTGACTTTTATGAAACATTTAATGAAGTACTAAAGGTGATATTTTAGTCATAACTGGGTCATA
Organism: Maratus michaelseni; assembly: GCA_963931845.1. Classification (NCBI taxonomy): domain Eukaryota; kingdom Metazoa; phylum Arthropoda; class Arachnida; order Araneae; family Salticidae; genus Maratus; species Maratus michaelseni. The sequence goes on along the minus strand of OZ007600.1, from coordinate 264,179,077 downwards.
ACTAGAACGTAGAAATGGGGGTGAAAGCTAAACGGAAAAAAGGCCCCAAAAACGATGAGGATCGGATAAAAATTGGGTAAATTATTAACAATTTAGGGCAAAAATCTTAAAGGGGCCCCAGGGGGCCGGGGTCTCAAAAAATTAAAAATCCGAGCCTCAGGTGCATTCCACCTTGGGCTATCCGCTGCAATTAAGAAAAGCAAAATTATATGAATAATTAATTAAAAAAATATGAATAATAAGCACAGAACACAGCTAACTATACAGTAGGCATGCGTATGTTTTGACTACCGTTCGTTCTTTACGGCTTCGTGACGTCACATGCACATTCTCTATATACATACTAAATTTAACTTCGGGTACATATTGTTAACATTTCGGAATACTCGTAAAATAAATCATACCTGTGTAAATCAGGCACAGTATTGATGACATCTTGAAGTCGGTACCACTCAGTAGTCAGGTCATACACAAGCTCTCACTTAGTCTATGAAATGTGGGAGCTAAAACTCTTAACTTTCCTAATTTAACAATTCATCATAAAAAATGATCAAAAACTGATGAATCTGCAGAAAGGTATCAAGAATTCTCAACTCCCGTACCGTCTAACAAACTCATTATCCAACTTTCCCCTCTCACAATTCTCACTGTAATTCTCTCTTCATCTTTTTTCGTTCCCCTTTTCTTCAACTCTTTCCCACCCCCAAAACAATCGCCACTTTTTTTTATTCCAACCCTAGTCATCTTCATTCTTCCTCAGCCCCCTTAAATCTACCCTAGTGGCTAGAATTTTCTTATTGTCCAAAACCCTGCCTCCAGATAAAATTATTGGATGTATCTTTAACTTGTATTGAATTTTATCCCGCCTACGATTACGGGGATCACATCACACTTTTTCCCGCTAAAATCGCGCAACTCCTTCCTAAAAACCCAGATGCCCAGAAAGGGGGCGTTCTTGTATCTGACCCAACTCGTAAATTTATTTAACACTGTTAAGTATGACTTTTACTGTTTCCACACTCTTATTAAACTTTCTTTTCTCACAATTGCCTTCTCGCCTCTCGATGTTATTAAAATTCTACACCTGGCTTTTACTTCTCACACCTGAAATCGCCTTTTATTTTCAACCCTACTTACCTCTCTCGAAGCCCACCTAAAGTTCCTTGTATTTATGATTATTCCTTACGCTGTATTTCATTCTTCTATAAGAACATTCCTGGCCCAACCTAGCCCTCCTTTGAGAAAAGGATATTCAAAACTTATAATTTTCTCACGACTTGCCGATAGTTATCCGGCAATATGTTCAGTCAACAGTCAAAATTGTATCAACGTATATTCTTAAATAAATTTTATGAAATCCTCCCCCCCCCCCCCCATAAATGCCAACATATAGTTATCACAGAAATCACAGTGACGATTTTAGCAACAGTCCTATCTCAAGCACTAATGCACGGAATTTAATGAAACTTTAGATTCAGTCAGACCTTGATATATAAATGGGTGCTGATTCTTTTTAGTGTTTGCGAAACCTGTGTGGATAGAAGAAAGTTTCGGGACTGGCACATCCAACTAAGTTTATATTGTATGACATTTTATATTAAAATTAGTAGATTGAAGAACTTTTACCGATGCCTAAACTCGAAAAACCTACGTATGAAACCAATTAACGAAAAACTTTCAGAAGAGGGCGGAGCTTGTACTGTTTCAAAACTTATATTCCGTACAGGATTGACGGTCGCTAATAATGCGTTAACACGATGGAGAAAAAGAGTAGTCATAAAAAAACATTTGCTTTATCGATAGAAGATAAAAAGCATGGATAGTTGTTCCTTTTGGTGGTCAGGAGATTAAATATGGAAAAAAAAAAGTTTAGAGCACTTACTGAAAAAGCACATATTAGAAATTTTATGGGATAGTTGTTTTTCAGTAATTGCAAAATAGAGTAGCATAGAAAAGGACTGATAAAATAGCTTAATTTACAGGCACTCATGATGATGATCTTTCTCAAAGAACGTTGTGCCATTTACGAGAATAGGGAAACTGTTAGCAACGTTTCTGTTTAGACACATTTCAGATTTCAGCAATGAAATATTTAAATGCAAATCACATAATTGGAATGGTTCCTTATTAATTTTCACAAGCTATCACTAGTTAGGGATAGCTTATTTGAATTTAATGAAACTTCAACAAAAACAGGAAATTCATTTGGAATGTATATAATTCATATAAAATAAATTTCTAAAGGTATTCTGGTGTGAAATTTCAAATTATTGTACTGTAATTTATAATATAGGTCAATTCATAAAATATAGCTTTACGAATATGAGAAGTGTGGAATTCAGCCGGTTCGGTAGAACCGCTTCCTAAAATTTATTGATTTCGGCGAACCGGTTGTTAAAATAGCACTTGGAATGTTGAAATCACAAATTTACATTCCTTAAAATATTCATTTTCTCAATATAACCTAACACATTTTCTCATTTTTTCATCTTTGTTTCAGATGAAAAAACTTGTCTTAGATTTTCACAAGAAAAGTGCGCTGGCGTACCGTAGAGTATCTTTATAAGAGAATGGTGACATAAGAACAAAGAGATGATTGCTCAGATTTCAAGTTTTTGTCTCAGGCTTCATATTATCGCCTCATTATTTTTTCAAAAATTCTCTCAACTAATCAATGCATTTATAGAAAATTATATGTATTATTATTCATACAAAATGAAATAAATTTTATTTATACATATTGTTATATATATAAAATTTCCACATATGCACATTGTTGCAATAAAAATAGTTTTACAAGCATTTGTGATTAATTATATAAGCCGACGATCTCGACGAATTGGTGACAAAACTTAATGCCAAACATGTATTTAATAAAATTCAAAAGTAGTGACTTATTGCTTTTGAGACCGAAAACAGTTGATTTATCAATAATATTTGAAATTTACATTGAATAAGTTCAATTTCTCGCCAAAGCAAGGGTAGAAATAGGAGTGTTTGACAGTTAGCGAGTAAATATTAAAAACTGTTATTTCTACATTTTTAGAATTGCTAATAACTAAGCGCTTGAAAAATTAGAGGGTGAGTTTGAATTTCTGCAAATTTTATGTTCTGCTTGTCTTGATGCATTTTTTTTAGAGAATTTTCTAATAGTGAATCGAGGTTATCAAATATTCTCTAAATAAATTACATTTTCTTTCTGTTTTTTTAAGCTGGATACAACATGCTAATGCAACAGTGAACATCCGGTAGTCCGTGGTTCACCACTGATCGGTGACAAAATTTTGGTAGTCCGAAAAAAAAATCTGGACATTATTTGCATGTGAAATAATATTCGTAAAAATTCTTATATTTATGAAATTTTAGATTTTTAGTTTTGAAAATTTAAATTATAGTACACATTGACAATTATGTGGATAGACGTTATTTGTTTCTTGCTTGTAAAAGTAGCCTTTTTTTTTCTTTCCATAAAAAGTGAATAGCCATTACTCAGAGAAAAAGCCATAAAAATTTACTATTTAGTTTTCAACAAAATATTTGTCTGAAGCGATATTTTCATCTGTCACAGCAATTAAAACTCAATACCGGTCTCGGCTTGAATAAAAAACGGCTCTCCATTTTTTGACAATGTCATTGGGGCCCACAAATCATATATTTATTTCTTAAAAGAAAGAACAATTATTACACTATAAGATTAAATTAGAGGCCTGTCACTGCCGAACGGCACTGGAACTAGCAGCTTTAGTAGCTTTCAACGAAAAAAAAGTAGCATTTTTACAAAAAATAGGAGCCAAAATAGTAGCATACCTACTTTAAAAATTAGAGTTTATGTTTCTGCTTAAATTACTCAATCTCCAACTATAATAAAGAAGGAAGTTTGTATGTGTGTGTTTCTCGGTTGTATTCTCAAGAAACCAGTGCACGCAGAAGTACAAAATTTGGTCGGAAGGTACCGCTATGCATGTAGTTTTGCACTTTGAAGCCCGAATTTGGAATTTTTCAATAGATTTTTTTTTTTAATAAAATTTTTGATGCGATTTTTAGTGTTTTTCACGTTTTACTGCGATTTTTCCACATTAGTAACCGGAATCTGGTTCCAATCTTTTAACACAACATAGTAAATTTTGTCCTCTATTCAATAAAGTTTATGCGAAATTCGTACAGCGATTTTTGAATCTTTGGCGAATATTTTCCTTCGACACTAAGAAATTTTGTCCAGAATGATTGATTGGTTCGGTGGTTACTTCCATTTCAGCCCCAGCTACGCTCAGAATCGTCATTTTCATTTTCTCTTTTTAACTTGGAGAAAGTTGATAATTCTTTACAGATAAAAAAAAACATGATTCTAAAAGGGAAGGGCTGTATATTTATTATCCTTTTTTTTTATTAGATTATTTTTAATTGCATTTTTTATGCCTTTTTAACCTTTTTCTCATGTTTTGCAGCGTATGACGTCACTTCATGCCGCTAGAAGTCAAACATCTTTGGAGGGCAGTTGTGAAGAGTAGCTGATAGGATTGTAGGCACAGCGGGAAGTCAACCGGGCTGATTTTCAGATGAAAATGTCGTCAGCTGATTGCAATTCGAACAGCAAGTTGTAAATGTTTCGCGATTTGTTTTATACGATTTTTAGAGTTTTATCATGTACGTGGCGTCATTTATGTATTTGATTTCAGAAATTACAACGGTAACTTACTGTTTTTGTATGGTCAAAGAAACAAAAAGAAAGAAAATAAAATTATTTGTTTCTGTTTTAAAAGTTAATGATAATTCCTAATATTTTAACGTCGTTGGTTTATTTCTGTGTGTGTGTGTGTGGGGGGGGGGGAGAGATGAGTGTTCGGTTGTAATTTAAATATCGCGTTTATGCTCTGAGAGAAACTGCCTCCTTCCCCACTGCCTCCAAAATCAGAACTCTTTTATTATTATTACTCCGATTCAAGCGAAACCTTTTCTCAGGTCCTCCAGATGCTAGATAAACTTCGTTATAATTTTTTCAGACCTTGGTTACCACTATTGCTGAACATTAATCACCAGGGAGGAGTATTTTCTCGGGTTCTATGGGCCCAATTTCAACGAGAATTAGTTCATTCAACTTGACACGAACTAATTAAGATGTAGATAACTAATTAAGATACAGATTTGGCGACACCTGTCGGTAGAAAATGGAAGGAAATGATTTTGTAGCGCGTGCGCAGCATACCTGCTATACGGTGTCGTAGGCAGCAGGGAGTTTCGATCGGAAAGAGTTTTATTTAGAACAGAGTGCACCCTCTAGCGGTGAAAAATGGAACTATACAATTTTGCATTTAAAAATTTGTCCGATTCAAAGAAAGGGCCCGACTTCAACGAGAATTGATTCATTCAACTTTACATGAATTAATAAAGATATAGACAACTAATTAAGGCATAGATTTCGTGCCCCATAGCGGTGGAAAGTGGAGCTAAAATATTTTCAGCGCGTGCCTTCTATACGTTGCCATAAGCAGAGGGGACAAGTGCCAGAGTTTCGTTCGGAAAGAGGTTTGTTTAGAGTGCACCCCCTGGCGGTGGGAAATATAACTAAAATATTTTGCATTTATTATTGGCTCGATTCAAACGAAATCTTTTATGACATTCTTCCGAGATCTCCCAGGTACTAAATAAACTTCGGCATCATTTTTTCAGCCCTTGGTTACCACCATTAAGAATATTAATATCCAGAGGGGTGATTTATTTTCTCGGGTTCTATGTGCCCGATTTTAACGGGAATTGGTTCATTCAACTTAACATGAACTAATTAAGATATAGCTAATGATGACATAGATGTGGTACCCCCTGGCAGTGGAAAGTGGAACTAAAAGATTTTGCAGCGCGTGCGTAGCATGTCTGCTATACATGGTATCGTAGGCAGCGGGGACACGTGTCGGATTATTTGTTTCGAACAGAATGCATCCAACGGTGGTGGAACTAAAAGATTTTCCTGCGCATGCTCCGAAAATGGCTATTGTTATTGAAACCTCAAAAGGAAGTTACCGATTTGATGACAGACAGTGAAATTCTTTCATTTTCACTCATCCTCGAGTTTTAAGAAAATTATTAGCAGTATTGAAACAAAACTCGCAGTCTACACGTAATTTATTTTTCTGATTCCGAAAAGGCAAATTTTGTGAAAATTCGACGGTAACCTTTTTTAATATTTGACCAAAAACTGACCCGCTTTGAATAAAATGATTCAGCCATTTGAGAGGGTGGTATTAAATTTACTTCTAATTTGGGGTCCCTCTCTCTATTTAATTTCCGAAAGACAAAGAGTTTCATGAGGAACGGTTTCGTACAGCGATTTTTAGAGTCATTTCGCGTTTCTTATTATTTTTTGACGGGACCAGGCAACGCCGGGCGGATCAGCTAGTAAAAAATATGGTGGTTTCTTCAAAATAGAAAGTAATTTATAAGGAAAGGGCACCTGACGTCACTGTTGGTTAAACTACTGTTGGTTTGGGAGAAAAACATGTTCCTTCTTTACGGCTCCTACAGTACACATGAGATGGAGGGATTTGATTGGTCTATGTTAAACCGGTCTATGATATGATTGGCCTACGTCGCTATGACGTTTCCTGTAATGATAGCTGCGATAAAAATGCAGTGGTAGATTGGTTGATGGAACTGTTTGTTTGTAAACATGCCCTTTCCTTATTCCGAAAATAAGGCTTTAGTAATGAAATAAGTAAGCTTGATTCTTCCATGAAGAAAATTTTCAGGTACAGAAAACATATGAGCAAAAACTTCTTGCAGATCATCCCAGACCCAGACACTACTTAGCGTCGGGCCTTCCATTTCAAGAAATTCTTGAAGAAATAAGGGGAGGGGGAGATAATGTTCTCTTTGAGAGTCAGCGTTAGAAATAACGTGCGATATCGCAAATTCAGCACAAAATAGGAAAATACCGTATAATAAATAACTTTGTGTGGTATCTTACACTTTTACTTTTTCACAGGCATGTGATTCGTTACCGAATGGTTTTTTAATTTTCGTAATAGCCACGATTTCTTTTTCTTTCTTTCTTTTTTTTTTCGTTTTGATGAATCACGTAATATGAATTTATCAATCGGTAGCCGAAAAAAATTGCGAATTTTGCCAGTCGATCGCAGAAAAGACTGCAAATTTAGTCAAACAATCGCGAAAAAAAATCGAGAATCAAGAATTTCGTCAGTCGATCGTGAAAACAAAATGACGAATTTCGATAAACGATCGTGGAAAAGAATGGTGAATTTCGTCAAAAGATCTCCGAAATCTCTCGAGCGAATTTCATTAATCGGCCGAGGTAAAAATATGTATCGCGAATTTTGACAAATAATTGCAAAGAAAGTCAATTTCGTCAATCGGTCGCAAAAAACATTTGCACGCGAACTCCGCGGAACGATCACGGGAAAAAATTACAAAATTTGAATTCAATCGCGGGGAAAATCGCAAAATCTCCTGGAACGATCGTAGAAATATATCGCGAATTTCATTAAACATTGCAAAAAGAAATAGTTAATTTCGTCAATCTATAGGGGAAAGAAATCGCTAATTTTACCAATTCATCGAGGAAAAAATCGCGAATCTCCTTAAGCGACCGTGGAAAAATATCTCGAATTTTATGAAAGGTCGTTGAAACAAATGGCGATTCGCGTCATTCGGTCGCAGAAAAATCATCGCAAAATTTCGTCAAAAGAATGCGCAAAATTTTGCAAATTTCGTCTAAAAAATATCGCAAATTTCGTCAAACAATCGCGTAAAATATCAAGAATTTAATTGGGAATTCAAGCGCTCGAATACGCCATCTGGTGGAAAAAATATATAACTGCTCCCTTCAGGAAAATCCCTTGCAATTCCATTGCGTTACATGCATTTTTAATTTGTTCATAATGATTATTTTTATGCACAATTTCAGATTTCATGTGCTATTTGTGTTCTGTGTTTATATGTCGAAGTAAAAATTATCCGAATTTAAATGTCTAACACTTTTAAACGCGTTTACAGTAAATAATGGTTTCAATGGCACTTTAGCATTAGTTAAAGGGCCAATTCTCCTGTACCGACGGCAGCAATCAGCGCCTCTATACGCCAGCGAAGTGATGACGTCACTGTAATGGCTGCTGGAGACAAGAAGTTTCGGTTTCCCGTTGAGCGTTAATGTTAGCAAAAAATAAAGTCGTGTTAACAGTATTAATAATTTTTTTAAAGAAATTTCTGTTACAGTTTTGCTAAATCTGAGATATGGCATTCATATGAATTCAACAAACTTCTGATTAAGTGCGTCATTTTTTTTTAATTCATCAAAAAAGATAAGTCTTCATGCAGAGCATCAATGGTCGATGTTTTGAATATTTGAATGTAATTTAAAAATGTTTTTAAGGTTTTAATTTCTTTTAGTTGATATTTCTATTACTCAGGCGTACTCTATGTTAAGTTTCATCTGAGTTAACTTGTGTTTCTGCTGGGTTTTTTTTTTCTATCTTTCTTTTTTTTTTTTTTCCTCATTTAGACAAATTTCTCTGCTGAATCGTAAAGCAAGGGTGATATTTTAATATATTTTGCTTGATATTCCTGCAGTTTAAATGTATTTTTCAGTCGTTTTCATGTTATTTGTGATTTTTTTTCTTAATTATTTTACTTGATTACCGAAAATGTCTATATTCAGTTGTTTACTTAGTTTAAAAAAAAAAAAAAAAAAAACCCTCAAGTTTTCGATATCGCGTCGAATGACCTAAACCCAGTTGAAATCGAGCCCATAGAGCCCAAGAAAAGAATGAGTCCCCAGGTAGTGGAATATTTCTCCCCGTAAATTTAACGAATTTCCTTTAACATTAACCCGATATTTAATTTACGGATGAAATCCCCCCAGCCTCTTTCTAAACTTAACCCCTTAACAGTAACGCGATTTTTAATTTACGGCTGTAGTGAGTAAACGTAAGTTGATGCCGAAAAAGAAGATTAATATTTAAAAAAAAAATCCCTGACGGCTCGGCCTACAGGCACAGGTAGATTTTGAAGACGCAGACCGTGGGGCGCCTGTTTATTGGGAATGCAGAAAAAAGGACATTTTTGCCATGATGCGGCAGTTGTGACCACCCACTTCAAAATCTACCTGTGTCTGTAGGTGGAGCCGGCAGGGATTTTTTTATTTTTTATTTCCTATGGTCCTATAAAAAACTTGTCAATATAAAAGTTCTAGATAATATTAAGAAGATTTATAATAAATTTAAGCGGATTTGATATCTTGTGAATTGACAAAGTTATGAATTTTTTTCTTAAACTCCTATTTTCCCCCCTTGAGGCCATTTTTAATTATATCAAAAATCTGCCATACATAAATTTTCGGCCCTTTTCCTAGAAGTAATAATAACTTCAAACAGATTCGATATGTATCATAATTAACAAGTTATGGGGTTTTGTTTTCACAAAAAGCCCTCCCCCAATCCCCCCGTCCCCAAGAATGGTTCGATTTTGCCCATTAACGAACTTGACCTAGATTTTATGTATCAGTTTGAAAGAGATTTGTGCAGAATTATTGAAGTTATCGTGTCCATAAATAAAAGATATATGTATATATATAAAGTTTTGAACTGGGGGGTGGTTTTGGGTACCTGCAAAAATTTTCCAGAAATTCCAACATAGGGGAGAATGTAATAAGTAGTATTTCTTACGAAATCTACCTCGTATTTAATAAAATTTTATAAAGATAGTCAGTCTTCCTGCATGTAATTATGCGATGACCGCGCAAAAAAATATAATCCAGTAACTATGAAGAATCATTTGATAAAATTATCATTAGTGCTCTAGCCGTTAGAAAAAAAAAAGAAAAGAAAAGAAAAAAAAAAACACATTTCAACTCAGATGAAACTTAACATAGGGTACGGCCTGAGTAATAGAAATATCAACTAAAAGAAATTAAAACCTTAAAAACATTTAAAAATTACAATCAAATATTCAAAACACCCGCCATTAATGCTCTCCATGAAGGTTTATCTTCTTTTGATGAATTTAAAAAAAAATGACGCACTTAATCAGAAGTTTGTGGAATGCATATGAATGCCTTACCTAAGATTTAGCAAAACTGTAACAGAAATTTCTTAAAAAATTTTATTAATACTGTTAACACGACTTTATTTTTTGCTTACATTAACGTTCAATGGGAAACCGAAACTTCTTGTCTCCAGCAGCCATTACAGTGACGTCACACTTCGCTGGCGTATAGGCCGTTTTAAGTCCCAATCAAAAAATCGTGCAAGAAACCAAGAATTTTGTCAGCCAACCGTGAAAAGAAAGCCACTAATTTCGGCAAACGACCGCAGAAAAAGCGCGGAATTTCGTCGAAAGATCTCTGAGACCAGTAGAAAATTTCATCAATCGGTCGCGGAAAAATAAATATCGGAAATTTTGACAAATGGTAATAAACTTCGTGAAATTTGGTAAAAAACGTGAATTTCGGAAAATGATCGCCGGAAAAAAATCGCAAAAGTTGTAATCGGTAGCGGTAAAAATGGTAATCGTAGTAAAATATCGGGAATTTCTTCAAAGATCCCACAAAGACATAGCTATTTTCGTCAATGGATTGCCGAAAAAAATCGCAAATTTGACCGATTCGCCGCGGAAAAAATTGCGCATTTTCTCAAACGAGCATTGGAAAAAACTGTCGCTGAAATCATAAAAAAAAGTCGCATTTTTTTTTGCATTTTCGTTAAAATAGTCGCTTTTTAATGGTTTTCAGCCTAAAATAGTCACCATACTTGCCTGAAGCTGAAAACAGTTGCTTTAATCGCATTTTAGTCGCAAATGGCAGTCCTGCAATTATTTTGTAATTATTAAACTTACCTTAATAATTTTGTTAGAATTAGATAACTTTTAAAGAGGGTTCTTATGATTAAAGAAGCATTTACAATTATCTTATAATTAAAAAAGTATTTATAATTCTGTTACATTAAAAAATGCATTTCATAAACATGCAAAATCTTTGGTCATTATTGTAGTTAAATTCTTATTAGTAGCCCGCGAGTATTAAAATTATGAATTTAGTGGTTCGTGAGGTTCGAAAAACTTTCGACCAGGATAATTTTAACCAACATTTTGTAAAAATGTTCTTTTCAATTTGAAAAGCGTTACCTAATACAGTAAAACCTCCATAACGGACACTCCCGAATAGCGGACACCCTCTATTTAACGGACACTTTTCAAATCCCCACTCCCAAAATCTAAATTTTCGTATGTTTAACCTCTGAATAGTGGACAGTAGTTTTGGCGATCAAGGATGAAAAATGATTTTTTAATGAGAAAAAAAATGGGGAAAAGTAAAAAGCCTCGAAATTTATCAGGGCAATGGGCCACAAATTTTGTGACCACAGATAAATTTAGAGGGTGGTCTCAGAAAAATTTGAAATTGTAAGTGTAAGTGAATCTGAAAAACAGAAATTGAGTTTACGGATACTTGCCGAATGTTTTAAAATAGGTAAAATACAAGCAGGAGAGATTTTACGAAATAAAGAAGAAATAAGGAATTTGTGGATTACTAATTCTAAGGAGAACACCAAAAATGTTAAATTGGGGTATACTGATTCCATTGAAATTGGTTCTATAATTCTGAATTCGTTTACTTCACTTCGTTCAGAAAAATTCCTATCAGTAGGCCTTTGTTTCAGGAAAAGGCTTTAGAAGTCGCCAATGAACTCGGATTATATGATTTTAAGGCTTTGGGTAGATGGCTGGAAAAATCCCAGTCTCGGTACAACATCTCTTTCAAAACAATATGTGGAAAAGCAAAATCTGTAGCTCTGAAAAAAGTGGAGGATTGGCATGAATGACTGCAATCAGTTTGTGAAGGTTATGAGGAGAGAAACATTTTTAATGCCGAGGAAAGCAGACTCTTTTTCAGAATTTTTTCGAATAAGACTTTGTGCTTTAAAAAGGATGGCTGTATCGGCGAAAAATGACAAAACAGCGAATCACTATTTTATTATGTTGCAATGTATTAGGGGAATTTTAAACTCCTCTTATAATTCAAAAATCTCTGAAACCTATGTGTTTCTCAAAGAACATCCAATCTATATATATATTTGTCTTACGTGGCGCGGAAGTAGGGCTGAATTTCTACCTTATCGTTGGCAACAATCGTAGTTTCCAGAGCTCAGACTAATGAACAGACAAGATTGTGTTAGCCCCGCCTCCAAGATGGCGGTCAGTGTCAGAGCAGTGAAACTGAAGCTAGCAATTATTAAAAATAAAATAATATGTACGTAATCCAAAGCGTCTGAGATGATTCCTGTTTTTAATTATGAGTAATATTGTTGATTTCAAATGAATTCATTTTTTCAAAGAATTCATGTAGAATTTATTTACGAATTTCACTCACACAAAAAATCGGAGATAATAAAATATAAACTTTCTAGAATGCCCTGCTGCCATCTGTTGCCGTTTTATTGAAGTAAAAATAATTTCTTTTGCAGAAATCTATAATCAATTAGAATAATAAAATGTTGAACGAAATTTAAACAATCATTGATGATAAACTATCTTCCTACCACATAGTGTTTTTTTTTTTAATGAATTTAAGCCGTGCTGTACAATATTATAGGTGCTAATTATGTTTCCAAGATCCTATTTTCATAGTATTTAAATTATTTATATGTCCATTAGTATCATCAATTAAATGCATTTTTAGTTGTGTTTTCAACGGAGTTTTCAATTACTTTTTTACATTTAAAAAAATTGTCAATTTCATATGTTTCAAATGATTTATTGTAGTACTTATTCCGGCTAGAATTACTTGAAAAATAAAAAGCTGCGAGCGAGCAAAGCGAGCTGTGACTGCGTAGCGGTCTCAATGTGAATTGCTTTGCAATTCACCGGGGGTTGGCGAGCGTTAGCGAGTAGGGGGCTGAGCCCCCTAGTTTAATAAATTTGGTGTGATGTGGAGAGCGAATAAAAAAGCATGGATAAGTTTTTTAGTGATTAAATGGTTAACTTCCTTTGATAATAGGATGAAAAAACAAAGAAAAGTTCTCTTGTTTTTGGACAGTGCAACTTCTCATTCAAAACATTTGAATTTGGACAATGTTAAGACTGCGAGGAATCCTGCGCGACCGGAATACGTGACTAAGCTTGTGGTCTTCAGATCCCGAGAGACACAAATTCGTGACTCAGACTTGCATAGCTGCCAACTTTTATGCTTTTCTCCTGTCACTAAAATTTGATAGTAAATTTTATCTTATTAAATCGACAAAATCGTGTCATCACACAAGGAAAAAATTTCTATTAAATTTTAGTGGAAACAAAAAAGCGTAAAAGTTGGCAGCTATGGACTTGGATTTTTGTTCTTTGAGAAGTAAATAGGAACTCTGTTTTATACTTTATTTTGAATGCAAAGAATGTGATGTGGGTCTTTGCGCAGATGATTGTTTTAAAATTTATCATTCCCAAAAAGATTTTTAAGAATCCTAAAACTGTCACATACTATAAAGTGCATATTTTGAATTACTATTCAGTTTTACCCATTATAGTAAAATATATTTATTTCATATGCTTTTATGTTATATACACTGCTCAAAACAATTAAAGGATATTTGAAGTTTTATATAAAATAAAGATATAAACGAAATTTTTTTTGCCGAAAATAGAAGAAGAGAATCACAAATGCAAATTTTTCTGGTTTTCAAACTATGGAGTATGCAAATTTTGAGTTCGACGTCAAAAACATCGCTTCAGCAGCAGCGAATGAAATTTGACTTTCAACTGGATAAAAGAGAATGAAGACAAGGATGATCGGCATTCAGTGATTGCTTTGTTTCGATGAGTACGATGTCTCAGCGAAGTCATTTGGCAGATTCAGAAGCTTGGAGAATTGTTGGTAGGTTAGAAGGGGGCCAAACTCAAGCCGAAGTAGCGCAAGCCATTAGAGTGTCACAAAGTGTCATTTCCAGGATCTGGAACCGTTTTTTGGAGAGTGGATGTGCAGGCCGAAGACCAGGGCAAGGTCGTAGACGGGCAACAACGCCCGATAAAGATCGGTATTTAGCGTTAACAGCTTGGAGACACTGAAACATGAATGCTACTCTTCTCCAACAACACCTTCGCTCGGCTACAGGCACCACGATTTCAACTCAGACTGTCCGAAACTGGCTCTATGCTGTAGGTCTGTATGCTCGCCGACCGATGGTATGTGTTAGATTAACATCAAGGCATCGTCGCGACCGCAGGGAGTGGGCAACCGAGCATGTCAACTGGAGGAGAAATGAATGGAGCAATATTGTTTTCTGACGAGTCCCGTTTTTCTGTGCATCCGGATAATAGGCGTATTTTCATCTGGAGAGACGGTGGCAGTAGGAATAATCCTGCACTCGTGCACGAAAGTGTCAGATTTGGCGGTGGAGGAGTGTTGGTGTATGGTGGCATCTCCATTGACAGGCGCACTGATCTTTACATCATTCGAGATGGAGCTCTGACTGGTCGCCGATATAGGGATGAGATCCTCAGACCTATTGTAGTCCTTTACGCTGCAGCAATCGGAGATAACTTCATTTTAATGGACGATAACTGCAGGCCACATCGTGCAAACCTGGTGGAGGATTTCCTTTTCGAGGAAGGAATCGTTCGAATAGAATGGCCAGCGTGTTCTCCAGACATGAATCCAATCGAGCACGTTTGGGACGCTCTAGGAAGACGAGTTTCTGGCCGCCAACAACCCCCACAAACTCTCCAAGAACTGGAAGGAGCTCTTCTGGAAGAGTGGGGCAGAATACCCCAACTCGTCATTAATAGCCTCATTGAGTCCATGCCTCAAAGGTGTTCAACGTTGCTGGCCGCCCGTGGAAACCATACCCCCTACTGAAAATGATTTTCTTTGAAAACACTTTTTCTTATTCTTTTTTTTTCATATGCACAAATTGTGTTTTTTTCCTTTTGTACACAAATGCGCAATAAAATGCATTTTTTTCTGCCAAACATGTGTAATTTATTCTCATATAACCTACTATGTCTGTCGACCATGTATCAATCAGCTAAAAAGTTTCCCAGATACAAAATCCACCTAAAACTGCAATATCCTTTAATTGTTTTGAGCAGTGTATTTATATATATTCATACTACATTTCATTTTGAAAGTTACTTTTAACTTGAATAATTTTTTTAAAATATAATTTAAATTAATGTACACTCTTACTCATTATTATTCAGCACTTGTTATTATATATATTTAATTATATATTCAAATACATTTGTAAAATATACTTTTAAGATCAACAACATTTAAAAAATATATATTTTAAGTTATCATTAAATTTTACTGATAATTGCCTAACACTTTTTATTTTAGACGTTTTATTATGCGTTTATATATATATATATATATATATATATTTGTTTTGAAAAATAATTTTAACATGAAAAACATTTCTAAAAGGAAATGCATATTACTTATTCCATGTACGTGAATTTCAAAAAGTTTCATGGAATACTTATTTTGTTATAAGTTTTAATATTTTACAAGCGTTAGGCTTAACTGCGCAAAATCATTCGACCCAGAAGGAGAAATCGAATGTTCCTGCTCCATCCTCAGATGCGCACTTCAGAGTGTGCGCGCCGTCGCGAACGGGTTTTAATAACCGAATTAAACCATCGTAAATTGTAGACAGGAACATTTATTTACAGCACACAGGGACAAGACAAAGTTGACCAACACTCATAACATGAAGTAAATTAGTGGACAGCCGATAATTGTCGAAATACACTGAAATGCCAAAAGTCATGGGATACTTCCTAATATCGCGTGGGACCTCCTTTTTTCGGCGTAGTGAAGTAATTCAACATGCTATTGACTCAACATGTCATCGGAAGTCCCCTAAAGAAATATTTAGCCATGCAGCTTGCACAATCACCCATAATTGCGAAAGTGTTGCCGGTGGAGGATTTTGTGAACGAACTAACCTATCGATCATGTCCCATACATGCTCGATGGGATTCATGCCTGGTGATCTAGGTGGCCAAATCATTTGCTGAAACTGTCCGGAATGTTCATCAAAATAATTGCGAACAATTTTAGCCCGATGCATTGGAGCTTTGTGATCCTGGAAAATTCCATTGTTGTTTGGCTACATGAAGTCCATGAATGGCTGCAAATGGTCTTCAAGCAGCTCAACATAACCATTTCAAGTCAATGATTAGTTGATTATGACCTTTGACCCAGTCCGTGTCATGTAAAAACAGCCAACACAAATTATGGAGCCACCATCAGCTAGCAGAGTGCCTTGTTGACAACTTGGGACCATGGCCTCGAACCCTACCATCAGCTCTTACCAATTGGAATCGTGACTCATTTGACCAAGCAACCCTTTCCCAGCCATCTAGGATCTAACAAACTCACGAGCCCACCAGAGGCGCTGATATGTTAGTAAAAGCACTCGAATCGGTCTTCTGCTGTTATATTCCAACAACGTGAAATTTCACTGCACGGTCCTCACGGACACATCTGTCGTACGCCCTACATTGATTGCTGCTGTTATTTGACACAGTGTTCTTTGTCTGTTAACACTGACTACTCTACGCCCATGTCGCTGATCATACAGTAGTCGCGGTCGGCCACTGCGTTGTCCATTGTGGGATGTAATGCTTGAAATGTGATATTCTCGACACACTCTTGATACTGTGGATCAAGGAATGCTGAATTCCCTAATAATTTCCGAAATGGAATGCCGCATGCGTCTAGTTCCAACTAGCATTCCACGTTCAAAGTCTGTTAATTCCCTTCGTGCGGCCATAATCACGTCACAAACCTTTTCATATGAATCACTTGAGTACAAATGAAAGCCCTGATAGTGCACTGACCATTTATACATTTATTACGCAAAGCTATTGCCATCTGGATATTTGCATATTGCTATCTCATGACTTTTGGCACTTCAGTATAATATACAAAGCTACTTGCTTTACATCTTTAAAAAAAACACACACACAAACACATCAATATGTTGGGTTTTAAGAGCGTCGAAAACTTAGTACGTCGTTGGCAGCCGAATGGTATCTTTTCTATCTCACTCACTTCCCGCTTCTAACGTCGTAGCAGGTTCTCGTCTGTGAGTGCGCTTTCTGTGCCGTCTCGTGGCAGCATTAAATCCGACCCCACTTTTCTGCCCAATACTAACTGGGACACCATTATAATGTTACTTCTAAAAAATGGCATATAGCTGTGCAGTCAACAATCAAAATTGTATCAACGTATATTCTTAAATAAATTTTATGAAATTCCATCCCATAAATGCCAACATATCACAGTTGTCACAGAAATTGTAAGCAGACATTCATCAGATCACATATCAAAGAAATTTCACAGACATTCATACACATATCACAGAAACTGAAAAGCACAGAATAGCACCACCCTCTGCTAAATGAACAAAGTCAAATACATAACTTTTACTGAATGTTTTACATATTAAACTTGGTGTCACCCCTTTCCATAGTACAGTCCGAGATTAACTGTGAAGAAAATCGTGCGAAACACAGCCATAACAAACCACCTGTTGGGAGATATACACCAAAACCTAATAAGGATCCATTCACGCCATGGTCTAGTACAATTCTATGAAATTCTGTGCATTAGTTCTTGAGATATTGCTATCATGAAAGATTCAGCACTGCAGCGCTACTTGATAGTCGATATACACCCAAATTTTTTTCGAACCAGTTTATGTCAAGCTGTAACAGAATACAAACTTTTATGACATTCTGTTATTCTGTATATTACTTCTTCAAATAAGAGCGGCAATAAAAAATATGTCACACACAGACTAACGGACAGACAATTTCCAAAACTAGAGAAATCGTGTTCAGGGAATCGCGAAACGTGTAAACACATAAAAAATTAAGTCGAAAAATTTCGCGATTCAAATACTTTATTTTTATAAATAACGAAGAAATTAAAAATACGTCATTTAAAAAAATATATTCATTAAGGACAAGAAGAAAATGTTCACAGAAACTGTACGGGACAAAAGAAAACTATAGCTTTTTTCGCTATAGTGTGTTGAAAAGTTCAAAAAACAAACAAACAAAAAACCTGATAGAGTTTCATCAGATTTCATTCTGCATTATGCTATTTAAATAACCAGGGTATAAATTTTTACAGGAGATAAATAAATTAGATAAGTGTGATAGAAATTTTAAATTGCACATTAAATACAAAATTACGAAATTGAAAAGATTGCATCTAGCTATAACATTTTAAATAATTAGAATTTTTCTATTCTAAAAAAAAGTAACTGACTCTACTGTCGCTCTCGCTTCTATCGTAATTGAATTTATTGTGAACTTTTGGCGTTCTCGGCTCATATTAAAAAAAAATTATGGCAATGAACATAAAAGCTATTTAGTTGTATAGAGAAATGTGTGATAAAAGCGCTGAAGCAGAGAACTTTTAATTCGAAGACTTGTTATAAGCGCTATTTTAAGTTGAAATCGGTCAAAATAGTTCAGTTAAAAAAGTTTACAAAATGGAAAACTATGCATAACAATTTAACCATTTTTTGCAAGCACATTTTGGACAATTGTGCAGAATGTGCCTGCAGGTCGGGGTGTGCATTATGAAATAATTTTTTTAAATTCGTTTAATATTTGAAGTATTTTGTCCCATTTTTTTTTCAAAATTTCATTATCGGAATAGAGATTTAATTCATAGTTTGAAATAGCTTTTATTCGCTACTATTGCTAGATTTCAAAAAGCCCAAAAAATTAATATTTACATGCACTTTTCAATTAAAATACATATTTACACGCAAATTTAAAAAAAAAAAAAAAAAAAAAAAAACTATTTATGCTATTCCGTGTGAAAAGCATTTAATGATGAAAATGTCGTCCTATTTAAAACTATATATTAAATGTCATATATAAAACGATATATTTAAAATGTCATATTTAAAACGTCATATATAAAACGATATATTTAAAAAATCACATTTAAAACCATTTTCTTCTAGCGTTTTCGAACACCGAATCTTTAATTGAAATATATATTTGCTCAGATTAATGAAAAAGAAAGAAAACTTAAAAAAAATTAAGTTATTACGTGCGAAAAACATTTAATGATGAAAATTATGTCATATTTAACTTGATATGTTTAAAATGCCATATTTCAAAGGATTTTCTTCTAGTATCAAACAGAAAATTTTTAAAAGATTTTAATGTCCCAGAGACAGCAACATATTGACATAACTATCTTATACAAGTTGATTTTGAAATGTGTAATTGATCTTTTTTAACCAATTATGAAACAACCATCAGCTGTTGTGTGATAAGGTCTTGGGGCCTGAAAAATCCACCTGAAAATTATAATATAATTTAATCTCCCGTAATCGGGCAGTCTCTTTAAAACATGACAAATTAGCGTGTTTTCAGAGCCTGCAAACCTCAGGTCTGTACGGGGGTTGATTAGCGTAACTGATAGTGATAGGGAGTGTAAGTTATATAGTTTCTGAGAACTGGCTCTGTGACGGACAGACAACGTAGCGGGACGAATAGGATTTTGTAAGATGAATGAAACCCTAAAAATGTACAAAAAATAAAGCTACATAATATTACAGCTACAGAAAAATATTGCTTAAAAAAAAAAAAAAAAAAAAAAAACCAAAAGGCTGAAGATTGCAAGCCCACATTGAAACATTTATCGCTGAACAAAATCTTGCCAAATATACTGGCACAGAATACAGGACTTTTCCCTTGAGGTAAACAAAAATTTGTTTATGATGTTTAAAAATTAAGCTAGTAAAGAGAGAAAAAAATACACACACCCATTTCTGGAACACATTTGAATTTATTTCAAGCAAAACAACAGAACAACTTGAATTGGCAACATGGTCAAGAAAATTTTACATATTTACAGTGTCAGCACATATAAAAATAGATTTCAATAATGCACAATGCAGACGAATGTTAAAATAAAACATCTGTTAACAGTAAAAGGTTTCAACACAAAAGTGTCGTCACTTTATTAAAATATATAAAAGTATAGAAATGTAAACATTCAAACAGTTTCATTGAAAGTCTTCACACAGACAGTGTACTGTTAAAGACAGTTTTTGATGTACTTTTAAAATGGACTGAACATCTGAAAAATTCAACAGCTATTGAAGTTACCCTTGCAGGAAATTAATGTATGATGTCGAGGATTTCTTTAACCCTCTAACAGCTTATCCCATGATTTCTACGAGCAAGGCATAAGTAGAAAAATTTATATAATACACAATTTTTGAAGCAATTTTATTTTAAAAATTCCACACTCAGAGGGTGAAATAACAAATGATAAACTTACTACATATTACAAATGCATGATGATTTGAAATATGTAATAATGCAGATGATACTGGTCGATTAAACATTGGTCAAGAGGATTTTGAAAAAAAAAAAATTGAGTGGTCAGAGGGTCAATGCACTTTTCTGTTTTTTAGTCCAAAATATCACCAATAAGTGGCATTGCATTGTCTCAAATGTATAAAAATGCACCCAGCTTTTAACCTTCATTCTGTTTAGCTGTAAAAATGTAAAAAAAAAAAAAATAAAAAATGGCCTGCATTTTGAAATTCTAGGGTTATGTTGAGCAATATTACAGTTTGAGAGAGCTCAGTACCATCTATTGGTGATGTTTCAAATTAAAACAGGTAAGCATACGCATAGTAAAGAAAACATCTTGAACAGTAAAAAGTTTTAACTTAAAAGTGTCGCCACTTTACTAAAACATATATAAGTACAGAAATGCAAACGTTTAATGAAAAGTTTTCACAAAGGAAGAGTATTGTTAAAATAGATTTGGATGCATAATCAGAAAGTAAATATATACCAAATTTTTTGGAATATCTGCTTTTTAGTGACAAAATCCTATTTATTTCAGTACACATTTTTTTCTCATCTACATAAATTCGTAGAATCCCTTTTGGATGGCTGCCAAACATGATTCCTATTTTTTTTTAGAAATTTATAACAACGGTGGCAACAACCAGCGATTTCACATTTTACCCCTCAGTAACGCAGCTCAAAAAGTAAAAGGTTTAAGAAAAGATCTGGAATTAATTTTTCAATCCAGTTTCAAACGAGCATTACTTAAATCTACATCAGCTATGGCAATTGAGATTTTGCAGATATTAACAGAAAACTCAACAAAAGTTGATTATAAAATTTATTATTTTTTAAACACAACATGGAAGGATATTGTAAAGGGTGCAATTTTTGCAAGGTCCAGTTCGCCTCTTAATATTCTGAAATTTGCTTTATAAAACAAACTGACTGACTGGTAATAATAATAGATACGTATATTTAAACTGCTGATTTTTATATAAACTCATAAAAACTTTCTTTTACATAAGTAAGGTGTCACACAAAATATATATATAAACAAATAAACCACTTGAAATGTTTTGGTTTCATTAGAGATATAAACCATTATAGTAAAAATTCATCCTCGATCAAAACAATGATTGATGTTTTGATCAATGATGAATTTTTATGTCAAGTGGTTTATTTGTTTATATAAGTGTTTTGTATGACACCTTACTTGTGTAAAAGAAAGTTTTTACGAGTTTATATGTTTATGAAAAGGTGATGTTCTCTTTTAAATTTTAGGATTTAAAAAACATTTTTAGTGCTGATTCTTAAATTGCATTTGCTAGTATCTTCTTTAATGTTTGCAACATCCCAATTTGGAGAGAGTAATGGTTTGCACAGAAAATGTTAAAATAACTTAACTATTTCTTAAAAAATAAGTAATATGCTACCTGTGACAGGTTAAAAAGTATGCCTGTGAATCGTTAGAATTAACATAGCAAAATTCATGACTTTTTGAGCTCTGTCACTTTACAAATAAAATAAGTGTGCATAACATATAACATTCATGACATTAAGAACTTTACAGCTTGATTAGAAACCTATAATCGAGATTTAAGTAGATTTTTTAGAGCACTGAACACAATTTCCTATATCTTTGGAGGGGAAAGTTCCATGATCGGGTATGTCACCAATTAGCATATTTTACTGAGCCTGGCTTGGTACAAATTTAATTTCATTTTTGCAACTTGATTTGCTACTTTTTCTGAAATATAATTACATTATGTTATTTGACAGTTTACAATGGGATATGAAAATAATTACAAAAACTTCTTATACAGGCTAATCTTGTGGCGGTTTTATGCTTATGATTAATTTTATGTATGCTAACGTGGTTTAAATTCCTAAAAATATCCTGTATGTTTTATTTGTTGCTAATATTTCCGATCTATGGCTTAAGACTTTCATTTTCTTTTTATATCTTGTTTTGGTGCACAATAGAAAAGTTGACAGGTTATGTTATGTTTTAAAAGGTTTAGTATAATTATATTTATTTTTTTCGATGAACGATGTTTTCAGCTAATTTCTATTATTATTCACTTAAATTTATGGTGTCTCTTTCATTGGCAATCAACCAAATTTTTCCTAAAATTAATTTAAATTAACTTTATTTTATTAAATTATAGAATTAAGTATTCTTTATTTTTATTACATTAAATTCATTTGTTATTTTCTAACATCAAACTTTTATTTTTTAATTAAAATCAGCTCTTAATTGGCATAGATCGCCAGTAATTAAATTTTTATTATTTTATTTTTCATTTAAAATATATTAAACTTAGTATTGTTTAATGCAACTTTACCCCACGATTTTGAATCTCTTGAATATATCATTTCTGAATATTTTAATTAATTTAATAATTAGGATGTTTTTTCTAATTTTCATAATCTTGGACCAATACTACAATGTTCCTTTCATCCTTTTAACCTCCCCATGTTATACCTCATTTTCCTGTACATGTGTTCCTCCGAGAACACGTTGGATTGGTCAGTCAAGAGCCCATGCCTGAACTTCAATATATCCCCAGAGAGGGTCATCAAAAAATGGCATTAGCATTTTGATGACAAGCTGAGAAGTACATCACAGCTACATCTTTATTTCCTTTTACTGACCGTCAGTCATTTCATGATTGACACTGGCCTGGCTGCTACATCGGATTGCTGTTAGCGATCACCGAGTCATCAGTATTTAGAACTATCTCTAATAACAATGCCACCAAGAGATATCTCAATATGAATCCTTCCTGGAACCAGGGCTTAATTTGTGCCAGACACCACTAAACTCAGCTCCGGTGCTTCTCTGTTTTTAGTAATTATTTAAATATTGGCCAGACACCACTAAACTCAGCTCCGGTGCTTATCTGTTTTTAGTAATTATTTAAATATTGGCCAGAATTCACCGGAGCTCCTAAACACTGCTCTCCGAAGCCCAGTGCAATAACAATTCCGAAAAACCAATCCTAAATTACCTTTTACTTTCCCTCTCATCTCGAATCTTTTGTATCAAAACATGTATAAGTGACGTAATGTGTCACTCACGTAAGAGATGGAGATGAAACGGTCTCGATTTTTATATCAAGCTTTGGGTTTGGGCAGGCTCAAGCTCAATCTGTCTTAAATTCAAAATTTTATTTATTTCCATTTCAAATCATTTTAATGCTATATTGATAAGAATAAAGAGTAAACAGAAAGTCTTTTTCTATGCTGCATAGCTGCAAACTAATCTTTTTTTTTTTTTTTGTATTAACACTATTTCTGATTCATAATCCTGAGCTTATTTAATCACAGAATTCTATGATTAAGTATCATTAAGATTAGGCAAAGGTTTCTAGTTGGAAGTAGTCATAAATAAAAAGTGGATTAGTTTATAGCTAAGTATATGCAGATAGATGTATTGAAAATTTTTATTTTGCCAAATAAAAAAAAAAATGCTTTAAATTTTAAAAATGATGTATGAAATATAAATATCCAGATTGGTGTGATGGCAGAGGGGCATATGCTATGGGTGTTAATACTGCAGAATATTAGGGCTCCGGTACCTTTTCTCTTAGAAATTACGCCCTGCCTGGAACTGATGCCATTTTGAATATCTTAGGACTCGTATTCCCTCCCTTATCTTCTATAAAGTGAATACTGGTTGTTTTCATTGTCAAACTTGTGTTTGTGCACTTACAAGGGAACCACTTTTGGTGCAGATTGCACCCAGCATGGAGACCAGGTGCATTTTAAAAGCCCTATATTACAAAGTTAGAGAATCGATAAAATTTTTCTGTTAAAATCATATTTTTTTATTTTACAGCAGCATAACTTTCTGAAAATGCAATTTTCCGAGACCACTTATCAGACTATTAATATAGAAGTTTTTTTTTTTTAAAGCAATTAAAAATACAAATTAGTTAATAATAAGTATAGAATATTGAAAAAAGTTTAAAAACTCATTCAAGAACCTACAAATTTGATTTTGAAAAATTAGAACATTATATTTACATTTTTCGTGTGGAAAAAGTTGGCTACTGTAGAACTTTCCTGGCGACCTTGACCGAATGCCATAGTTGTCTGCTGTATGTGATGAATTCATAGCACCCTATATGGCGACTTTACTCATTTTTAGCATAAAATTAACCATTAAAAATCCAATAATAAAAAATTAAAAGCACAAAAAAATATATAAAATATGATTTTAACGGAGGAATTTTATCGGTTCTCTAACTTTTATGTCTAGGGTTACAAAATGCACCAGCTCTCGATGTCAGGTGCGAGCTGCACCAAAACTGGTTCCCTTGTTGGTTCATCCATTTGAATGGCTAGTAAGTCTGTTCCTGTAAGAAAAGACCTCTTGGCCGTACCTTTTTTTAAAATTATTGTTCTGTAACTTAATTTTATCACTTATAATTAAAATGTTAAATTGCCTACTTTATGTTGTACCTTATGATGGTTTATTTTTCAGACTTGTGAATTTTTTTTCTCCCTTTCTGGTGACCTTATTGATTTAATCTATAGACATAATGTGATGGTTTTGATTTGTTAACTGTTTTTTTTTTTTTTTTTTTTTTTTTTTTTTCCCATGGTGCGGCGGCTTGCTGGTTAGCAACATATGTGCAATCCTAACCTCTGGCATTCTCAGTTCTAACAGTAAATTTTACTTTACTTTTTGTTGTAATTTATTGGCTTCCAACATTTTTCGTATAATTTTTTTTGGTAATTTTAATTGATTCGGTAATTTAAAGATTTTCCTAAACATTTTGTTAAGCATGAAACATTTTTTTTTCTTTTTTTTTCAAAATTTGAAAATATCTTGAATGTTTTTCCAAATAAATAAATAAATAAATAAAAAATGCATTTAATTTTTCACTTTTAAATTTTTTTTAATGGTGTATGCAGATTTCATAACAACTTGTATCTCTATTTATTCAACTTCAGATTCAAGAAAAAGAAAAGAGTGTTTTTTAATTTTTGCTACATTTCAAACCAGTATTGTTGCTTACATCCAATAGTTGGACGACAACTAGTGTTGCTAGGTCCACTGTCACAAAAGTGGGACAGGAAGTCAGACAAAATGGGACGGTGGCTTTTTAACCAAAACATAAAAATGCAGTAAATCCTATGAAAATGGAAACTGTCAGTAATGGAATTCTGTTTTAAACATAAAAAATCTATAGTCCCTATGGTAGAAATACCATACAATTATATCGGTTAAAACAGAAACCTGTTTAAAATGGAATCTTTCTTTTGTCACTTGAGATTACGTCTTAGTAAATTTTACTGTGTAAAATTTCTGACGAAATAAAATTCCATATTGGAGAAGTTTTCGATGGATCAGTTATAACTGTATGGTAATTATTTCACAGAGACCAAGAATATTTCATGTTTAAGACAGGATTCTGTTATAAAAAAGTTCAGTTTTCACAGGATTTACTGAAAAAAGTACAGTAAAACCTGTAAAAACAGAATCTCTAGGCACCGGAAATAAATTACATTTTAGACAGGTTTCCATCTTGAGCAAGTAGATTCCTTTCGGCAGGACCATAAAAATTTTCCGTTATAGACAGGTTCTGTTTACACAGGTTTACTGTATGAAGTTCCAATCGATGCAGACTAAGGAATAGCAAGTTAGCTACATAACGATATTTAACAGAATTTATATATCATGAAAAATCTGGAATTTTTGCATCCTGCACTCTGGTTAAATGGGACGGGTCATTGAATCCTTGGGACATCCCATGTAAATTGGGACACCTGGCAACATAACCGATTCCAGGACTTCAGCTGATTTTTACAAACCTGCTCTTAATTTAAAACCTCATCTAAGTAATGAAGAAGAGACAAAAACAGTTTGATTTTACGATGCAAGTTGAAAACATAAATGTAAACTGAGTATTTTATCAACTCTAAAAGTAATTTATCTAGGATAGCAACGAAAATAACCACAAAACAAGCAACAACATGAATACAACAGGGGAATAAAATTGCAAAGTATATAAGAGGCATTTTTGATTTTTTTTCTTTCTTTCTTTCATATCTGAGGAATGGCTCAATATGCTATTTTTCGACAAACAGGAGGAGCTTCAAGCAAGTATTCATAGATTCAGTCTTAAACAACCCAAGCTAGGTCATCATCCAAGTTTTTCAGACTTTCCTTACACAGGAATGAGAATTGGGATAATTTCTTCTTTTTTTCTTATTAAGGGATCCCTTCTTGAAGAAGTAGGATGAAAAAGGATCATTCTCTGACATATACTTTCATCTCTGAAGGCCTGACATAATTAAATGAAGTTTCTTAATTCAGTGTTTTTGGAAAAAGGAGTCTTACAATAATCAGGGTTGGCACAGTTTAAACCAAACAGTTTTAAGTATGGCTTAAACCAACTGGTTTTTTTTTAAGAACATCTTTACTATAATATTTATTTATTTATTTTGTAACTTAAGTGTTTTAAGCTATTGGATATGAATAAATTCTACCTTTAGCCCTTTATCACAGCAGTCAGTGTATGGGGCTTATTGAATTTAAGTCATGTTTGTATATGCCTAGGATGAAAATTAGTATGTGCTGATGAACATATCTAATGCTCTAAACCAGCCATACTCAACCTGTGGCCCGACGACCTGTTATGTGTAGCCTGAAGCATACAATCATTAATCCATATTTATAAATATGTCCATAAAATATATTTAAGAACATTTAAAATTATTTTATATATATTTTTATGGGAACATTTACTATTATTTTATATATTTTTTATGGAAACACAAAATTGCTATTTAGAATTACTCCCATTGTAATTATTCGTTTCATTCTTATTAAATAGATAATACTGATTATATTAAACTTTTTATATAAATTTGTTTTACTATTTTTGTTATCTTAATCATTAATTATCCTTTTCCTCATTATTACATAAGCATAGTGTGCGACCCCCATAACTTAGTAAACATGTGTTTGCGGCCTGCTAGAAAAAAAGGTTAAGTATGGTTGCTCTAAACAGTTATCTTAAACCATGATCAATGCATAGACATGTAAAACTCATAAAGCTGTTCATAAATATATATAATTAAATATTTATTATTATTTATTATTATATATTTATTAATATTTATAAAAAGGCTTTTATTATTATTTAAATATATTGTCATAATTGTTCAATATAGTGCTCTAACAGAAAAAAAAAGGACAATCCAGATAGCAAGGGTTTTAAGGTAAATGTTTTGAATAACTGTGATAAAATAAATTGTATTCATTAAAGTACATTGAATATTTATTTATTTTAGTTATCAAAGGATTCTTGATAAAGAGATTCATGATATCAAGGTTTAACTGTGTAGAGCAGTTGATTCTTTGAACATAAGGCATGATGGCTATTACTAATAATGTTAAAATTGTAAATGATTTGAATTTTCTACATAACAAACTGTTAATTACTTAATTTAAATTATTTTTAGGTGAAGTATTAATATGCAACAGTTTATTTTTATCAACATATATGCATGTACATGTAATAGGAAATGATATTTAAAAAAACCTGGTTTATTTGGAGCTTTTTTTGCCAACCCTGAGAATAATTATCTGACATTTCAAATGGGGTAGGAGGGGGGAGGGTTATGAAGTGTAACAGGAAGATGGAACGGGTTAATATATTGTGACATAACATCTAAAATCATGAAAACAACTGGGTATAAATTGATTGCAAACAGCATGATGCATTTTTAATCATTAAGTATCAGGTATATTTTCTCGCTGAATTGCAACAGCTTGAAGTAATGAGCTTTTTACACTATGTTCATTTGGCTTGGGTCCTGATTATGAAAAATTCGCCACTTTGATGAAAGCTTAGTAGAAAGCGCAAACAAGTGATCATGCAAGTGTGACACAAGGTGTAACAAAAAAAAAAATCACAAAATTTGTATGAGATAATTAACAGATGGTTTCAAAAGGTAAAAGTAATGTTCAGAAACAGGATTAGAAATTAGGAACTCTAAGTAAGGCATCAAATGATGCCTACAATTTTTTTCCTAGGTGCCAAACTACATTTCATAAATGCAATTTTTATGTTATATCATATTTTCTCATTTCTTTTTCTATGCATGTTAAGAATAATATTTTTCTATCAAAGCTCAAAGTTTAATTTGCACCAGAGCTCAGCACCAGTACTTCTCTATTTTTAGTATATATTTCAATATATGCCAAAATTCACCAGAGATCATAAACACTGCGCTCCGGAGCTCAGCGCAATAATGCTTCTGAAAAACGAATCTAAAATTGCCCTTTCCTTTCCCTCCCATTTCCTATCTTTTGTATAAAATAATGTGCCACTCATGTAAGAGAAGAAGATGAAACAGGCTCAATTTTTATATCAGTCTTCGTGTTTGAGCAGGCTTGAGCTCAATTTGTCTTAAATTCAAAATTTTATTTATTTCTATTTCAAATCATTTTAATGCTATTTTGATCAGAATAAAGAGTCAACAGATAGAGTCTTTTTCAATTCAGCATAGCTGCGTACTATTTATTTTTTGTGTTAACACTCTTTCCGAATCCTAATCCTGAGCTTATTGAATCACAGAATTCTGCAATTCATTAACATTAAGATGAGGCAAAGGTTTCTAGTTGGAAGTAGTCATAACTAAATAGTGGATAGTTAAGTATACGCAGATAGATGTATTTAAAATTTTTATTTCACTAAATAAAAAAACAATGCTTTAAATTTTGAAAATAATGTATGAAGTATAAATAAGCAGATTGGAGTGAGAATGGAGGGGTACACTACAGTTGTTAGTACAGCAGAATATTAGGGCTCCGGTACTTTTTTCCTTAGAAATTAAGCCATGGTTTCTATTTTTATGTGTTTTGGGAAAGGGGGGGGGGACTGTGCATATTAAACACTTTATTTCTTAGTTCTTTATTTTCTTCACTTAGTCAACTTAAAGGTGATTGACAGGTTCAAGGTAGTCTAACACATGTGTATATACATGTGCATTTATAGTTAGGTGTCCAATCTTTTATCAAAAACAGGTGCTCTTGAAGTACTTGCAGTGGGGAGAAAACTTATGCTAAAGTACAAATGAGAGCACTTGCAAAACAAAAATTAAAGTGAAAGAAAGCTAGCGGGAAACGCAATAATTTAGTTGCATTTGACGACGAATGACTGCTAATTTCTAACCCTGTTCAGAAATGAGTAATAAAAAAGAAAAACCATCCTACTATTTCTATTTACCAAAATCAGAGATGAATGCAGATTTAATTCAGTGAAGAAAACTCAAGTGGGAACTACAGGTGGTAAAATCATACAGAATTTAAACAAAAATAAAACAGTCTGTTTCTCAGAGGGTTACTCTCCATTTCACAGAAATAATAAACAAAGAGTGAAAAGTGCAGGAAATTTGGTATCCATAATTTAATTTGCAACAACATAACCAGGTGGATAATTTGAAACACTCTTATTTATTCAACAGAAAGTAACCTATACAATATACCATAATTTCCAGTGTATAAGTTGACTTTTTAAACTGTATTCTGACAATTGCAGTTGGCAGCTGTAGCAATAGTTATGAGATAAGCACGGGTCTTTTCCTAACTCTTATGACCCACAAAATTTGTCATTTCAGAGACAATTTGTATAATAATAAAAAATTATTATTGTTATTTTCTATAATAATCTATATTATAAATGACAAAAATTGTCTGTGAGTGATGCTGACGTCATTTTGATGTTGAAAACACCTGACAATTGAGGGGGCCCCTCTGCAATAACAAGGCAAGTGAAAAACGGAGTTCTCAGCTGAAAAGCATTAAAATTTGCTTTTAACATTTTAATTTAGAATACAACTTCTTTGCAAATTTATATTTCCTTATATGCTTGAATAATACGTTACATAAATCTGAAAATTGAACACTTACTTTATTATTGCATATCCTGTGGTTTTGGGTGAAAGAAAAGATACATTTGGAACACATAATGGCTTTTATTTTTTTACAATTTTCATATGATGAACATGAGTTTACAAAATATGAAATCATCTTAGCATTTAAAAAAAAAAGTTTTAATACTGACCTCACCTGTTACCAGAATCGGAAAACTGTGAGACATGAGAGTTGAAAAAAGTTTTTACAAGCTATGACGGTTTGAATATTAAAAGCACACAATGAATACGCCCGAGGAATAGTAAGTCTTCTTTTTTACATGGTTTACCAGGAATCAAAGTAACTCCAGTTGCCTTGTTATTGCAATTAATTTTGCTTTTACTGCAATTTTTAAAGCTTCTAAACATTGCACTATTTCAATTATTAGGCCATCAAATAGGGAAAAAAAATTTCTTTTTAAATGCAATTTGTTTGAAAACTATTAAAATTTATGAATTTTTTATGGTTTTAAAAATAATTTTCAAACGTGATCTTAAAAAAAAATCTATCCTATCTATTGGATGCAACAATGTAAAACATGAAACAATTACGAAATATCAACCCCAACAATGTAAATAATTCAGCATGCATTTCTGACTGATATTCCATAATGAAATTAAAACTCTATCAATAAATAAATAAAAGAATTAAATGTAAATAAAACACAAATTTAATAAACATGTAATCAAACTATGTGATTAAACAACTGGAATAAAAAAAGCTGCAGTAAATTGCGATCTTTGACATTTTCTTCAGATATTAACGAATGGCTTGTAACTAATATGAAAGAAAGTGTTGTTTTTAATAAATTTCAAACTTTATTTAAATATATAATTGATATTTTTCATATAAAAATGCTTTTTAATGAGCAATAAAAAAACAACAAATGTAAAGAAATCCTATAAGCATTTTCAATAAAAAAAAAAAAAAAAAAAAAAAAGCTATATTTTGTAACTTGGAAAAGCCAGGATGGATCACCTAATAAGAACATTAATTCTGTTAAAAAAAAAAAAAAAAAAAAAAAAACAACTTGGCTAAATATTGTTTACAGCGAGTGAATTAAGGAGTTGAATTATAAACAAACAAAAAATATGTCATTTCAGTTTTTTTTTCTTTTTAAAAGAGCAGACTTATACACCGGAAAACACAGTAGTACATGAGTTAAATTTTCAGGAACTCAGAACTATCATACATACCAAATATTTAATCATATAAAACTTAATTTGATAAACAACTTTTAAAAAATAATAAAATCTATATATAAAACATTTTAGAAAAACAATATATTTATAAAAGATGTAATAAATGATATAGATTTAAAAATGAGTTTCAGATCATTTACAAGTTGTTTGAAGCATGTAAGTAACATCGTGACATCACAGAGAAAATGTATCACCAGGTAAAAGATAAAAAATGCCATTTTTACAAAATGCAAAGATAAAATAAGTTAAGTACAGAATGAGAGAAAGTACACGTGAAGGTTCACATGGTCAGAATGGTAAAATCTTCCACCCATTTTGTCATTTCCTCTTGTTCATATCTAGATTGGAAGAAAAAAAAAGAATAAAGATTGATTTTTTATTTTCACAACATGCTATTTTGAATAGGTAGTAAGATACCAACCTTTAAAATAGAACAAGACACAAAGCTCTTCAATTATTATTATTTTTAATTAAAAAATATTCTAGAGTAAAGATGACAAATAGGTTTAGACATGACAATTGTCAAATGGAGAGAAGAAATACAGTGCAACATCTTAAATCCGGACTTCCAAAACCCGGAGTTATCTAAAATCCGGACTCTCGAACCTTCTTTGTCAGTTTAGTTATTCACAACAACAACAGATGGCGCCACAATACAAACCACAAAAGTAGTACTTTGTTAAAACGTTTTTCTTTTTCTTTTCTCTTCTACTGTGTGGGGAGGAAAGAAGAAAAGAAAGCTATGTTCTAAATGTGCAATATTTTTTATTTAAATTACGAAACGAATACTTTTTATTTTATTTTTAAGCTGTAATTTATTATTTTATTTTCATTATTTATTTATTTACTAAAGTTTAATCATTTAAGTTTTTAAATTTTTTAAGTTAAATCATTTTTGGGCTTCATAATGTAATATGAAAAGTCCAAATAAATATTTAAATATATATATATGTATATTTTGTGAAAATATTTGCAATATAAAATATTTATTAAAGGTCCCGATTGAAAAAAAATATAACAGATTTCTGCAAGCAATTTTTGACGAAAGTTAATGAAACTTGGAAACATGTATATTGATGTAAAAATGAATTTATATTTTTCTTCCACCTGAAAGTTTTTTTTTATACATACTAAAATAAAAATAATGAAAATGAGAAATAAGAATTTGAATTTCTGATAGATGAATAATAATTTCATGTTTCTTTCTTTTACCGATGCAAGTTACTTTGTAAATAAATACAAAAATAGAAAGTTCAAAAACAAGCCTTGATAATTCCTTTTGAATAAATTTTATTGAGTTTAGCTATCACGGAAATAATTGTACAAGCAACTGATTATTATATATCTCCACTATTTTACATTTAGCAACATTTTTTGAGCTAAAAACATTTTAGAGCCATTTTTGAAAAGGTGATTGTATTGCTTTTAGAATGATGGTTTCTGAAACATTTAATTCGTAAATTTAAGAAATTGTGGTATAAAATGCAATTGTTGGCATTGAAAGTGGCTTATAGAACTTAAAATTTCAATAGAAAATAAACAATTTTATTAATAGTTAATTGCAAATCCGATCGTATAAATGATTTGTATATATTAGTTGTATTTGTGTAAAATTTAAATTAAGTAGATTCTTTTGTTTCTAAGAACTTCACTAGATGGCGCCACAAGACAACTTCCATTATCCGGAATTTTCTAAAATTCGGAATCCCTAATTCCGAATGAGTCCGGATTTACGATGTTACACTGTAGAGGTATGGTTGGTAAAACTTTAGTCATATCAGCCACTGCAGCAAGGGACAAATTTGTGGACAAATTCTTAAGGCTGTTTCAGGGTTCATACACTTTTCAATAAAGTTAATTCCGGGAGTTTTCAAAGAGTCTCAAAATTTTTTTCCAGGAGATTTGCTTTGAGTTTTTAATACAACCTTGCTATCTTTTTTCTAGATGGGGGGGGGGGGGGGGGACAGGGATGGGGTTGCTCCTCTTGAAATGTGAAACTTTAAAAATCTTACTCATTTTAAATTTGTAAAAAACCTCGGAAATATGAGACTTAAGAGAATGTTGATTTCTCATTATGGATCACGAAGCTCCAGTTGATACGTATCAGAAGCAAAAACTAATTTAAAACTTTTGTTTAAATTCCCTCAATATTTTCATGTCAAATTCACTGCTAAGAATTAGAAGTTCCCAGTTTAATTCGATTTTGTGTTCCCCCACGAGCTCAATTGTTCTTCTTAGCTGCCGGTTGCACATGTTTACTGTGTAATACACTTTTCGCACCAGTTGCAGTTAACACTGCTAAATGATGAAATAATTAGGATTTTTTGTGATTTTCCTTCAAAATCAATAAATTTTTAATGTGTAATATTCTCAAAATTATAGAGGGTAAAAAAGTAATTAAAATATCGTAGTTTTAATATTTTCCAGTAGTTTTTTTTTTTTATTTCCAGGAGTCACAGGTAAATTCCAGGAGTTTTAAGGGCCCTTGAAGAAAAAAATTGAGTTCCAGGAGTTTTCAAGGAATTCCAGGAGGAGTATGAACCCTGCTGTTCTCAAAGCGAAAGGAGCCACTTTCTAACACATTACTAAATTCATTTTTGTTTGGAAACACATGAAATAGGCAGGTGTTACTATAAAAATATATCTAAAAATAAACTTCAAAATATATGAGAATTATAAAAATGTACAAGTTCCCAATAAAACAAGTCTGCTTAAAACAGTGTTTAGGTGGGTTGATTGGTGGAGTGGGAAGGAAAATGTTTCATAAAGTAGTTACCAAAGCTGTACAAATAGAAAAAAAATACAATTGCTAGCAAAAATTTTTAGTTGCTAGTAAAAAACATTTGTACCCTCCCCCTTCTTTTTCCCACATACATTATTTAAATATAGACATAGATTTTCTAAAAGCACATAATTGTTTTATAAAGTGATTTAGGAAGAATAATTACTAGTATATAGTAAAGATAAATTATGAATAAAAATATTAATTATAAAAATATTCTATGTGGCCAAAATAAGCGTGAAACATTATTACCATTTGAAATTTCCCCAGGAATTTCAAAAGCGTCTTTTGTTTTCATAGGTATTGCAGGAGGGTCCTCTTCAGGAGTTGAGCAAATAATTTTAGAATTCTACAAAAAGAGAAATTATTATTATTATTATTTTGAAAGGATACAGATTTCTAACTAAAAGAACATACTTTATCTATATCTATATACTTTATGTAAATTTTATATTTCTTGTAAACATACATCACATCATACAAATCAACATTTTTACAACTGAGTGAAAAGTGTCTAAGCTGGGAGTCGAACCGAAGACTTCTGGCTTAAATTGTCAATGCTCTGCTGAGTAGCTCTGATGAGCTACCTGCATCAAAAATCAGCCGACACAAATGAAACAGACAACCTTTTAGGTAAACAGCATCGGGTCTGTTATCTGAAACAGCTCAACAGAATGTACCACAAGTAACAAAACTCCATTAAACAATGGATACATAGATACACTTTATTATTTTTTTAAGTCAATCCTACTGATTGGTAAACATATCATACAAACTGACATTTTCCCCAAGTGAGTGAAAAAATGGCTACTTGGAACTTGGATCAATAAATGGTCGGCAGAATTCACTCAGAAGCTTTTGGCACTAACATCTGGACTGCCATATAAACTCAACAAAATAAGCAGTAGGTGTTAGTAATTTTTTTTTTTTTTTTTTTTTGTAGTTTGAAAAGAGGCTCATAGTTTTTATTCAAATTCAGAATGTTATTTTAAAGCTTCAAGGTATGTTTTTTTGGTACTTCTCTATTATCCTGTCGACCACTTTTCATAACAAAAAATTATCGCCAAACTGTAATGCCAAATAAACGGGAGAACGTTGTCATTGGAATATCAAAATAAATAAATAAATAAAATATAAGAATTTAAGGACACAATTGTTATTTTAATGAATGAAATAACTAATAAATCAGTAAAACATAATAAAAAATATATGCAAATGTCGAATTAAAAACCACTTGATGACATAAGAAACATGTATGCTTCTGACATCCAGTAAATGGGACTGCATTTTTGGCGTTTAATCTTACAGTTTGGCGATAGTTTTTTGTTATGAAAAGTGGTCGACAGGATATTAGAGAAGTACCATTTTTTTTAGCATTACATGATTGATATTTGTAGATCGGAGTATCCTTATCACATTCAAACTTTCTATGGCCTGTGAGGTTCATTGTTAGATGAAGAGCATCCAAATGTTTTAATGTTTTTAGCCCCATCACCCCCCCCCTTTCCAAAATCCACCAATCATATGGTCAGTCAAAGGTGACCCATCCAAAAAATATCAGGAAAGTTCTTACAATCCAGTTTTTTACCTCTGCTAGATTGGAGGTGGACGATCTTGGATTTAGATTGAAAGAGAAAACTCAAAACTGCCACCATTTCCTTTTCTTTTTGGGTAGGGGATAGAATCTTTTCAAAAAAAGTCATTAATACAGATATACATAGGTTACACATCATAGATACACAAGAGGAAAAACAGCAACTTGAAGAACATCAGAAAAAAACAATTAAATTTTAAAGAAAATAAATTTTGTTCTGGAAGTTATCTGCCCTTTTTTCATATGTTCTCCATCTATATATATATATAACACTAAGGTACATGGCAGAGAAAAAGCAGTTATTTCTCTTTTGCTTATGGCAACGAGTGATTTATTTAGAAAATCAAACTAACTTTGACTTGCTAACTTTGACCTGCTAAAACTAACTTTAGCCTGCTTCATTATTTGTTGTATTGAGAAAACTATTGGAGGTATCTATTCAAAGCTCACAATATATACAGTTTATTTTTCTGATTCCAAAAATGCAAATGATCCAGACATTTAAGGGGATTGTATTGAGTTTACTTCAACTTTGGGGGTCCCTCTCTCTACTTACTTTCTGATAGACGAAAGGGTTTCATGCAGAGATTTTTAGAGTGTTTTTGCGTTTTTTTTTTTTTTTTTACACTAGGTGAACCAGCTAGTCTCAAATAATGCACAAATTGCAAATTTAAGTAATGGTGAAATTAGAAATCAAGGAATAGAGCTGCTTAAACTAATTTTTGGTCATTTTTAACTCTACGTATGTTGCAAAATTATGAATTTTGCTTAGGGGGGGGGGGGGTGATATTTGGCCAGTTTACCATACCTAAGCACACATTAAATTTTTCCTATAACTAATTAATTTAACACATTTTCTCCTAGCTCAGCACTTCCCAACCTGTTTTCTCTCACGTACCCCTTGCGTAGGCTTCTCATTTCTGAGTACCCCCTATTTATCATTAACACCCACATATTGTTAAAATCTTCATCTCTCGTGAATGAAAATCCATATTTAAAGAATAATGCATTATTATATTTTCAATTCATTAAGGGAGTACTGATGTTTTCAGTTTTATTTAAAGTATTAGGTTTATCAGTTATCAGAACAAGCCTATTAATAGCTAAGCTCAGTTTATCTTGTAATTCTGAATAATCAGATTGTTTCGAAGAACTTTTAGTTCCCGAATCATTAGGTTGAATTTCAATCGCAGTTGCAGTACTCTTAAGAATTCTGGATTTCAATGAGTTATCCTGTTTAAACATAAAACCAAATCAGTCAAATAATAACTAAACACTTCAAATTAAATACGAATTAAAGGGAAGGAAGCTTTCCAATTAATATACGTTAATGATGTAACTCGATCTATTCGAAAACGAAAATATGGGCCTGCTTTTCAACACGTTTTAACAGAAAACATTAAAACCAACAGCTCTGGCTTAATTTAGACATTTGCAATTATTATTGAAAAGGAACAATAAGAAAAAAAAAAGGTGGGAAAAGAACATTGTACAATGATTAATGGAAGCTTTCGCGAAGATCAAGGAAAATATATAACTAATCGTGCAATAGGATTAGCAGTTGGCGGAGCTAATGACATTGAGTTATCAATGAATTATTAGGTCTAGTGGGCTTTTATCCTCATTTTTATTGGATTTTTTATTTTAACATATTGGATTTACACATGAGAATAACTTTGTAATCCAAAACGATCAACTTTCTTTATGTGTTTTCAGTTAAACATTTTTGTGATTTCCGCCATTACCGATATTATTTTTACGTACCCCCAGCAGGCGTGCCACGTACCCCCAGGGGTACGCGTACCACAGGTTGGGAACCGCTGTCCTAGCTGGTCATAAATTGCTATTAAATGGAAGGAAAACATCCTGCCAATACTCAATTCTGTATACTAAGATCAAAACTATATTGAACATTTTTTGACAGTAAGGTATAAAACATTTTTCTATTTTTACACACTGAAATGTAATAAAATAGAATACCTTTGATTCAGTTCCTCTCAGCAGTTGAGAAGTCGAAGAATTATGTGAAGCTAAACAGAAAAAAGAAAAGAAAATTGATGCTCATTGTTAACTTATGTTATTTTTTAGAAAAATTATATTTATATCTGATCATGTACAGTAATAACAGTTAGTTTCAATAAAAATTCTTCATATAAATTTTAGTCAAATTTATGGTTTTAGTATGAAAATGCATGAATTATGATATGGATTTGTTAAACAGGGGGGTGGTGGGAGAAAAAAAAAAACGTTTTTTTCCCTTAAAATGTGAAATATTTTTGTTTAAAATATTTTTACACCTTGTACAATAGAACCCCAAATTATCTGGGCTAAGAATTAAAAAAAAAAAAAAAAAAAAAAAAACTTGAGACTTCAAATGCCAAACACTAATTAATAAATAAATTTATTATATACAAAAACAAATACTGATTTTTCATCAATTGCAACCTTATAAAAGTATGGATCAGTAATTTTAAATAATAAATATGTAAGAGTCATGATCATTCCATATATACTTTCTCCTTCCACAGCTTTTTTTACTAACAGCAATACAATTCTAATTCTCTCAATTCTCTTTTTGAGTATTGTCACATGAAACTGAAATGGTTTTAAATCTTTGGACAAAATCCCCAATGTTTCTTTTTGACTGAAAACCTATTACTTTAAAGTATTGTAATATCATAGTCAATATTTTCATCATTAAATACACAAACCTTTGAAACTTGTGGACAACTGCTCAGATAAAATTTAATTGTGACCAGGGCTTAACAAATACGGTCGCCACTGGCGACCAAATTTTTCTATCTGGCCACCAACTTTTTTATTCTGGCTTTTTATTATTTATTTATTATTTTATTTATTTATATTTTTTTTAAACAAAAATTGACCTAAAAATGTTTACAAATGGTTTCCCTTTCACCCACCCCCCCACCCTTACTCGTGCGTGGAATGCAATAGTTTTGTTCTTCTATGGTATTTTTAATGGAAGAGCCAAGTTTAAAAGGCATTTATTTCTCATCTCATGCACAGAAAATGTTATTATTTTCCGTTAAAGCCAGCTAGCATATCACATGATTAGAATGTGGGAAGAGGGGAGGAGAGGTTTCAATAAAACAGTAAGAAATCATAGTCACTCTGGCGGCATCTAAAATTGGATACAATGCTAAAAAATGTTCAAGTTTTTTTTTTTTTTTTTCCCGTTTTAAATCAGATTTTTGTATTTCAGAATTAAAACTAAAATTAATCGATCACGTTCAATTAAAAGAATAACAACATCTAAGTTAGGTAATTATAAATAATTCATTTGAAGTAAATCTATAAAACTTTATTAAAACTTCAAGAATAACTATTTTCAATAAAATTAAATATGTATTTTTAAATATTTCTCCCTCGCGTAAAATGCATGGCTCTTTTATTATCTGCACATTGCACAATTAATAGGCACCAGCCTGGTTTGGAGACTTTGTCTAGTCATGACGTAAAAGATTGACGGTACTACATCTTTGCAGAGAAAAAATAGAAAAAAATAATTAAAAATATGTGTCCTTTTTTATTTGGTAACAATTTATTTCACTAGTGGAATCTATTGTGATCCCTAGAATATTTTTGCATTTCAATCTTCGGTTTTTGTTTAATTTATATGTTATGGAGAGCAAAAAACAAAAAAATATTCTTTCCTTTTTTAACAAAAAAACGTCGTCTGGAATTCCTAAAAGTGATAATAGCAATAAGGAACAAAGTAATGGTAAAAAATCAAAAATTTTATTACGACTAATTTAATTACATTATTTACTCAAGAATATTTTATAATCATATGTGATTGGATTATCATCTTCAGTAAATGGAAATGCAAAATCATTCATTGCACTTCAAAAGGGAAAGTTTATTATTATTATTATTATTTTATTTATCCTCAAATTTCCTCAAATTACGCAGATTGTTGAATCCGTATACCCCTCTCCCAGCTGGCTGCTGCTTTCAATTACGTAATACGAGAGTGAATGATTTATTTTAGCAATGCATAATTTAGATAACTTTTGAGTTAGCAAGCTTGATTAGTTTTGATATGTGGATTTATTTTACAAGCACGTAAAGTTTTTTATTATTCGAGTCGGTTTATGTATGTAAAAAAGCTTATTTTTTTACAGCTATAGTTGCCTACAATTGCTATCAAGAGCAGCATTTGTTACTCATCTTAATCACAATCTTAACTTAAACTTCTCATAAGATGTTTCATTATATATGTTGCAAAATTCCAGAAATTATATTCAAGCAACAAATATTTGTAACTTTTATTTTAAGTTTGCAATTGATGAACTTACGTTTGCCAAATTTTAAAATATTAAGATAAGAATTATTTGACTGATTTCGATCAGAAAATTAGGCACAAAACTGTTTTCCTGTTTCACCATTTCATCGATGCCCCCCCCCCCCCCCCCCCCCCTTCATCAAATATAGATTTTGTAGCACTCAACTATCCAGACATTTGAAGCATTTTGCAGTCAGTCTTTCCTGGTTATTTCAGCCCTTAGAGTAAATTTTTTTTCTTCGGATATATATGATTTTGTTAAGTTTCACTAGAAAACTTTGTTCATATGTGTTAAATGTTAGTATTCACTTAGTTTATATGTTGGTATAATTATGCACTATTCTATTCTAAACTATATAACTAATAATTCTAAACTCTGCATATTATTCTTTTAATTTTTAATTCATAAATAAACTTTTGTGCTTTTTGAAAAACAATGAGGGGGAGGGGGGAGAGGTAAATATGTTTTTATTGGCGACTAGAATTTTTGTCTGGCTACCAGATTTTATCAAATTTGTAAAGCCCTGATTGTGACTATCATGCAGCTTCATCTGATGGCAACTCGAACTTTTTGGCTTCTGTTTTTTGTAGCTTTATAAAGAATTACTAAATATGTTTCAAACACTTTTAAATACAGTATTTAAACATAATACAAGGTGTCTATTCCAGATCAGCAATGAATTTCCATGACATTTCCAGGTTTTCCATACAAATAGAAGAAAAACTCCAGGTATCGAGATTCCGTGATTCCAATGACCCGTGACACAAAAAAATCTTAAAAATTGTCAATTTGAGAGGAAAACTTTCACAACTGATTCTGAGGCCCAAATTACTGATTTTTTTGCAAACTTTACAAATTATTGAACGTTTTACATGCTAAACATTTTGCAGATACACACTTGTAGCATCAGGCTCTATCCATCTTGTCAAATCAGGATGAAATTCTTTATCACACCAGTCACAGTTAAATACAGATTGCTTTCACATATTTTAATACAAATAATAACTATTCAATAAATTAAGCTAACAAACGTTCAGTTCCCAAACAAAAATAAGTAAGCAGAGTGAAACACCTAATCAATCCTACAACATTCAGTGGAAAGTTTCAGTGAAGCTGGAACTGGAAAATCTCTGAGATACAATGGAGGACTGGAAGGTGGGACCAAATGGTTTGCAAGAGAGGTTGAAATACCCTTAACAATACTTATGAAGAACAAAGTTTGATTTTAATGGCGTTGCAATTTCAAATCCTTAGTTTTAAAAGGAACATTTTCCCTTTTTTTTTTTTATTCAAAATTTTCTAACTTTTTCTTACATTTTTCAAATTTTCTTGGCTTTTCCTTAGAAATGGTAAATTTCCTTGACTTTTCCAGGATTTACAGGTTTTCCACCCTGAACTCTGGATTAATTTTACCACAATTATTCTAATTGGTAAAGAAATCATATGCGATGTAATCTACCCAACTAGGTGAAAAAGTCCAGACCAGAATTCGATCCTGGGATCCCTTGGCCGAAGATATTGTTAGCCAAGGGATCCCAGGTTCGAATCCTGGCCCAATTTTTTTCGCCCAGTTGGGAAGATTTACATTTCATATAATAACCCTATTTTTAACTATTCAAGAATTGGGGAGACATGTTTGAATGTAAAAAACAAGAAAGACGCATCATGCGTCAAGCATAGATTATGAAACACTTTCCAACTCTTCCAGAATATTTTTACAAAGCTTCCACTGTTTAATGAGGTGAAAGAGGATGACTAAGTAAACAATTTGGAAAACATACAACTTATTTGAAAACCCAATTTCAGCAATCACCATCCATAGCTGTAAAAGTATACTAATTCTTTTGTGTTGTTTTGTATAGGATCTATCAACTCGTATATATATACTATATAGTAGGCAAAAATTTAATTCAGTTAGGAAACACATAACACAATTGAAAATTCGCCTTCAGCAATTTCCATCAATAAGTGAAAATGTACTGCTCAAATTCTTTTGTGTGTCCCTGTCAAAGAATGATGAATGCTATGCATGGCTCCAGGCATGAAAGTGAAAAATGGGAAAAAAGGTTGAAAATTTTTTCCATCTATACAATGGCGCCAAACTCTTATGTTTTAGACACATTTTAACAGTTATTTGTACAATAAAATGATATGTAACAGTACATATGATTGTTATTTACTTTCCGTAACTTAGAAAGTATTAAAAACAAATTTAAACTAGCAATAAATGTATAGGATCACTGAATCACTACATAGTATAAAACAAAGTCGCTTTTTCTGTCCCTATATCCCTATGTACGCTTAAATCTTTAAAACTACGCAACAGATTTTGATGCGTTTTTTTTTTAATAGATAGAGTGATTCAAGAGGAAGGTTTATATGTATAATAACATCCATTAAATAGTGGAGAAATCACTACATAGTATAAAACAAAGTCGCTTTTTCTGTCCCTATATCCCTATGTACGCTTAAATCTTTAAAACTACGCAACAGATTTTGATGCGGTTTTTTTTAATAGATAGAGTGATTCAAGAGGAAGGTTTATATGTATAATAACATCCATTAAATAGTGGAGAAATAGTGTTATTTTTGAGGTTTTTAATGTGATGTCGTAAATAATTTCATTTTTTCCGCTTATTCATTGCAAACGCAGGCTGAACCCTACAAGATTTATCAAAATAATGTACTAATTATTGTACACATTAAAAAGGTCTACAGAAAACACAAAGAGATGAAGGTTTTCAAGGTTAACCGGAAGCAAAGCGAGGGAGGGCCGCTAGTCAAAAAATAAAATTGAAGACAGCTTGCTAAAGTTATAAATCCAAATACATCAGATAAACTACAGTGATTATTTTTTCAAAACAAATATTATTCAGCATGGTTTGGCTGAAGATTTCCCCCCTTCTTTCAAAAGGAAAACAAATTCTCCATGTTAAATATATACACGTCCTGCAGAAATACATTGCCAAAAATGTATCACTTAAATTACCCAAAAGTGTTATGGCAAATTATTTTTTCTATTACAAAAAGAAGCATATGGAAACCACCTTTCCCCTTTAAAGTAAAAAAAAAAAAAAAAAAAAATCACTCTGGAAAGATACTGAACAACTTCATTAACATGAGTTTCAGATACTTATACTATAAGCTCACCTTTGATTTAATGACTCTTTTACATAGCAATTCAGAAACAAACTAACGATTTGAGTGGACAAAATGTCTGATTATTAAATTTTCCAGACCCTTCCTATATTCTTTCAATATTGGAACTCTTTCATGCCTGTGCACAATCAGCATCTTGTAGTAAACTTCAGTGGTATATAGCAATTTCAATGGTTTTGAAATAGTGTAACATCATTAAAATACACTGCAAACAACTCCTTTCCCCATGTACTATATATAATGTAACCTAATTCTTTTGAGTATCCCTGTAACTGAACTATAAAAGCTTCACTCTCCATTTTCAATACCTAACATTCCACAGCAAACTTCAATAACATATGAGAACATGAGTTTTAACACTAGCCTTAACCAAAATAATGTTTTTTTCTATCAATCTCTTCTATTGGTAAATCTGC
The DNA here is from genome assembly GCA_963931845.1 of Maratus michaelseni. Lineage (NCBI taxonomy): Eukaryota > Metazoa > Arthropoda > Arachnida > Araneae > Salticidae > Maratus > Maratus michaelseni. The sequence continues at coordinate 264,135,346 of OZ007600.1, read as the reverse complement.
ACTGAAAAAACACTAATATCCACCAAAGAAAAAAAAAATAGTTTTAGCATGTATTTCTGGTATTGTAAATTCTTGCTTTACAATGAAAACCAATGGAAGCAGTTAGAGGTTTTTCACAATTTCAGAAAATTTGATTTTCTGGATAAGGCGAGTTTTGAAACTATATCAAATACCTGACAATCTGAGTATATTTACGCAAGTTAGAACACAGACAGACACTGAATTCATATGAAAAAAGAAGATAACGTCAAAATAAGAGTCTTTAAAAGGGGAAAAAAAATAAAAAAAGGAGATTTGACAAGCATGTTATAATAGATACACACATTATGTTTATACAAAGAAAATTTTTTATTTAGAATTATTTTTAAATAGAGATTTCATTTACAGAATATTTCCACTAATATTTATTTAACCATGATAAATAGGGCTCTGGTAATGATGTAAAATTTTTTGACAGTTTTCAATAGAATCTTATTTTACAACCACAATAAACAATATGAAACCATTTGAAGCTGTAAATAAATATACACTGAATAAATTAAAAAGATGAATGAAAGGGAATGTTCATTAAATACATATAGAAAATACGGTACTTCTCTATTATCCCGTCGACCACTTTTCTTAACAAAAAACTATCGCCAAACTGTAAGATTAAATGGCAAAAATGCAGTCCTTTTGACTGGATGTCAGAAGCATTCTACGTGTTTGTTATGTCATCCAGTGGTTTTCAATTCGACATTTGCGTGTATTTTTCATTATGTTTTACTGATTTATGAGTTATTTCATTCATTAAAATAACAATTGTGTCCTCAGATTCTTATATTTTATTTAATTTGATAGTTCAATGGCAACGTTTTCCTATTTATTTTGCATTACAGTTTGTTATGAAGAGTGGTCGGCGGGATAATAGAGAAGTACCGAAAATTCTATATATTGAACGTCATATTCACCTTAATAAGTTAAAATACACAACGTAAATACATTGATTTCACAATTTGTTACTAAAATAGGTGCAAATATATTGTATTTGCACCTATTTTAGTAACGAATGAATTGTGAAATCAATGTATTTACGTTGTGTATTTTGAGAATGTTTATTAAATAAAATTAGATCTTAAAATATAAGTAACAATTTAAAAATAAGGAAATATGGAAAGAGGAACAGATAAGCATTGTTTTTTGGGTCCCACACATTCATTTTTTCCTAAGAAGTTGTAATTGTTTTAAGGTTTTCAAATCCAAAGGAGCTTCTTTGTGAATTCATTTTTATTCGGAAATGCATAAATTGGGCAGGTGTTCTTATTCAGAAACTAGGTAATCAAAGAGTGTTTTCCATTTTTTCTAGATGCAAAAGAATGGGAAAAGAGAAAAACCTGTCATCACAGGACAAGAATCGCTTATATGTCGATAAGTAATTCATTTATCAACAAAAATAGAATACACCATTCAATTCTAAATTGCTTTAATACTTAGGAGGCCTGCAAGTATCATGCTTTTATGTTTAAAAATGAGTCCTAAAATGTGTCAGAAAATTTCATGCTTTTGAGCCAGGATTTTTTTTTTTTTTTTTTTTTGAGAACTGCCTTAGTATAATTTAGAAATTCTATTGATTGTCTCTCTGACTGACTTTTCTTTGAAGATTATCTAGATGTGTTATACAAGATCAGAATAATAGGTTTATTTAGCAAATCTTAATGCACTTAGGAAGTACGCATAATGCCACTATCATTTTTACACATTTTTTAATTTATTGCCGCATATTTTTTCATTTATTTTTTAATTTATTACATATATTTTAATTTATTGTCAGTTGAGGCTCACTGTGGAGACGTGAAAAATTTTTGGCTTCCATCTGTTTGTTTGTCTGTCTGTCTGTCTGTTCCACGATAACTGGCGTAAAAATTGTCCTATTAGGTTGACTTTTGTTGGGTATGTTGGTGAAGTACTCGGAATGAGCTGTATAGTTTTTAGTTACATTCGGTTCATTCATTCGAAAAATTATTTCGAAATTCATTCGAAAGAGCATTTCTTTTTAGGTCATAATGCTTTTTTATGGGAATGCAGACGATTTTCAAATTTTATTTTTAACTGAAATGAAAATCGCCTATTTGAATAATGGATTTAAACTTTAAACATAAAATTATTAATGCTAAATTTTCTATATAGAGGTTTTAAATATATCCAATAGCTTTGAAAATTTGTTGATACATTCAATAGAACTTAGAAATTAATTGCTTAAATGATTGGAAATTTTTTTGTATCTGTTCGGGAAACATAAAATATTTTATTTTCCTATTTTTTACAAATTTTAAAATGCATTTCTTTTTACTTTGCTCATTATTTTATGAGTTGCTTAGCAACCCTACTTCAAAGAATATCAAAATAATAAAATTGAAGTAACTCGCACTATTTTGCTGCAATATTTGACTATCAAAATAAATTATTTTTGTATTCTATTGACATAAATGAAGAATTTATTTAAATACAAGTTTATTTTTTTCATTTAAAAAGTTACATGAATACAAAGTTCATGAGAATTTCAGAATATCATTGCATAAACCGTGTTTAAATGAACACTTCTCATTTCTGAAACCTTCGAAGTAATTTATATCCCTATAAATATGTATGTAATATAAAAAAATTAAATTGCAGATTATAAGATGCTAAATAATATGAAAAGTGAGATTAAAAAACAATGACTTTTAGAGCTGACGTTGAGGCTCTAGACGTTATTCACATATAAAAAACTACTATGGTGGTATAAGCCCTTCAAGTTGAAAAAAAAAAAAAAAAAAAGCAAAATTGATATAATTCAATTGCATCAATATTTGCTCAATAAACCTATTTGTCTAACACATGTAAACAAGCTTCAAACAAAAATTGATCTTTTATATTAGCTGGGTGCAAATCTCACAAATAGCAATTTTTATATTTTATGTGTATCAATTAGAAATTATATTTGTTAGATACCATAACATGTTTTGGTTTATAGTATTATTTCTTTTCTTTCCATTAAATTAAATGAGCGAAAAGTACGTATCTTAAATGAAAGTTTGTATTGTAAATGAAGTGATTAGTGAATGAAAAGTTTATATTTTAAATGAAATGAATTCAATCTGAACGATGGTGATATAAACAATATTTGGCGATTTATCACCTGCACATACATAAACAAGCCTAAAAGTTCATTATGTTTGTTTTCATAGCTGTTTATATCATTTGGCAACAAATCTCACTTTCTGAAACTTGAATTGTGCGAAGCTTTTTAAAAAATGCCAAGACTCTTATAGTGGGAAAACACTCAAATTTTGACTTTATGGGAGGGACGGGAGACAGCAAAAATCAATGCTTATTGACCCACCTTCTTTAAGAAGGAATCAGGTTATTTAAATAAACACATACCATCTTTGGCTTTCACCTTTGTATACTGAACTTCTGTGGTACTGCGTCTTTTTGATCGTGGAGGAGCCACGGGAACTTCCTTCCGATAAGACTTCATAGACACTTGTTCAATCTTTCCTTCACAAACAGTCTTTCGAGCTTGATCACATTTCGTTAAAAATATTTTCTCGTAACTACTGTCACTGTCGCTACTCGTACTCGTGCTCGTGTTGGCTGCATCCGTTTTTGTCTTTTTGTTCAGGAGGAGGGATTTTATATTCAAGATTTTACGTTCTTGATTGGCAGCTTGCATCTTACGTTCTTTCAGGGCTAGATAAACACTCACGTCAGACTGTGAATGGGATAATCCTCGATTGACAAACTTATGGGGTGTAACGGATGGACTATTGTTCTTATTTACGACTTGAGTGGCATCGTTGATGTTCGGTACATTTTCATGAACGGCAGGTAATTTAGGTTTTGACTCTACGTGATGATGGGGAGGTGGGAAATTCATGTAGGACGCAGAACCTTGCATGTTCTTTTTAGGGACATTTATGGCAGAGGAGCTTTTTTGTAGCAAGTGAGGTGGGGGTGGGGCTTTCTCTAGTTTTCTAGATGGAAGTTTTTTGGGAATTAAAGAGTTGTTTGGACTCGTTTTCACTATCATTTCATTGTTGACAGTTTGGACTGGTTTTATGTTAGGAGGGGGAGGTGCTCGTTCAATTTTCTTAGAATGTACAGGTTTTCTTTTAACTTCGTTCGCATTCTGCATCAAATTCACCTCTTCAGTAACTTGTGGTTTTTTATCAGTAGTTTTATATATTTTACCATAGACTGAATTACCTTCACTTTTTCTATCATCAATAATCATTTTTAATTTATCAAAAGAATCTCGATTATCAGATGCAATGTTAGGTAGACTAGAATTTTCAGAAATTTCTGGTTTTACTTTCTGTGAAATATGCGGTATAGCATTAATGTTAACATAATTAGAAGACACTTTTACAGATTTGCTCATCAAGGGTGATTTTCTGAAGGGCACAACTTTGTCCAGAATATTTTTTTCATCGAAATCTGGTTTTATTTCCAGTTTAGACAGGGTCTGATATTTTTCAAGAAACACATTCTCATATCCTTTGTTTTTATCTTGCGGTGGGACAATATTAGTGTAAGAAGAAGATCGCCTGATTCCACCTGTTTGTTTACTTTTACGAGGAGCAGGTTGAGGGTATTTTTTTGAAGAAGTTTCTTCAATCGAACTTTTTGAAGAGTTAGCCAAAGAATTAAAATCTTTTTTAGTGGAACAAACCGAATTTTCGCTTGTGTCTGAATCACTCGATTTGTTGAAAACCAAGCACCCACCTTTTTTAACGATATTGTAACTCTCTACAGGAGATTCCACTTTAGGAGGGGGAGGTCCACGAGGAGGGGGTGGGAAATGGAACACTATTTCTTCTTCTTTAGGTGAACTACCATCATTGTATGACTTTGTAACTAAAGTGACCGAGTCAACGACTGTGTCATTAGGTTGAACATTACTCACCTGAGTAGTACTTAGACTGCTTTTTTCTTGAACACTTTTGACAACATTTTTTCTTTTTGCATCGAAATCCATATCTTCAGATAAGGTTCGTGTAGTCAGCTGATTTAAAAGAGTGTTTAACTCAACAACAGCTTCGTTAACAAGTCTTTTTGTAGGCGTATTGGACTGTTCTTTTAGATTTGATATTGGATCATCCACTTCTGACCAATCCAAATTTCCACATGACTGAGACTTTGATAAAGCCATACTACCATTCGCACTTCGTCTTAGGGGAGGACTATAACACAGCCCAGTTTTATTCTCAAGAATTTTTATATTCTTTTCAATCAGTTCAGATTTGTCCATTAGAGGCACCTTACTGCCTGACTTAGACTTTTGAATCGGTACACAGGATTGTTCAGGCCATATAACTTCGTATCCAGGAAATTTTGAATTATTTTTAACACCGAGCATCTTGCTCTTCTCTTGAATTTCATCTTTGGGAGGGGGCAGTTCTTTATTTTTTTCCACAGACTCCGATAACTGATTCACAGCATTAACCAGTTCTTCTTCCATAGAATAAGATTCCCTGGAAGTCAAATCAATTATAGCACCACGGGGATTTTTACGCAGAGTGTTTTCAATTTGTTCAATATTTTTCATGGCTTTGATGTTAATGTTAATATATAGATCATTTTTCTCTGCGACAGTCTCTTGTTTCACATTTTGTTCATTAGGAGGTTTTTGTTCGGGGTTATTTTTACTTACATTTTCATCAATTTGAACAGAGTGAAGTTCAACAGTTTTATCTAACGGATTATTTTGAAAAATTGTTTTTTTACCAATAACCAGTTTTTTAGGTATTGCTGGTCGGGTGTCGGTTTCAACATTTACTTTTGAATCAGGTTTGGTATTTGGCAGTTCGTTATTTTCAGAATGTGTGGGTGTAACATTTTTTTCTTTTTGATCATTTTTAGGAAGTTCATCACACAATCCCTGAATAGTAGAATTTTCAGAAATGTCTGATTGAACAGTAGGCGACGATACTGAACTTGTAGGCCAAAATGAATTTTTTGCAGGACCTAAGTGTATTATTTCTTCAGGTACAGGACATTTTGGCAAATCATTACAAGCTTTCTCAGCTGATGAATTTACACCAGCTGAATCTGCACCCACAACTTCTGTATAAAATGTAGAACTTTTGGGGCTAATGGGAACTTTGGGACTATCGGGACTAATTAAAGGACTTTTCTGACCAACCTTTTTCCAAGGAACTATTGGTAAAAATGGCAAAACTTTACTGGATGATTTGGTGATTAAATTTGCAGCACAATTGTCCGATTTCGATGCTAAATCAAAGTTATTTCTATCAAGATTTAAATCAATTTCTGCATTTGATTCATTGTACCACAATGCAGTTGGATCTTTAGCATCTTTTTTATTCAAACTACTAAAAAACTCTTTGATTTTAGCAGGCTTACTGACAGGAACAAAAGGTACCTCCTGCAATTTGTTTTTATACAGACTTTGTGGATCAGAGGGAGTTTTATTAACAGCAGGTTTTGCACAAACATCTGGGTCAAATTTGCCTGTAGGTTTTACTATAGCTACCGCTCGGGGTAGAGATGCCTTATCGTACCACATGGAATTTCCTGTAACTTGATCAGGTGACTTCGGCTTATAAATACCCGCAACACTCTCGGATAAATTACCAGAAGAAACCCTATCAACATTCTCAGTTTTTATTTTAGCTGGGGAATAACTTTTGAAAGTTTTGTTTATACTAAACGATACCGTCCTCGACAGAGCACTCAGTCCGTCTTTCACTGTATCTGCAGCTGACCTCCTATTCAAGCATTTGTCGATCTGTTTTGACTGCATTTCTCGTTCCGTTCTAACAGAAGAGGAGCGGAACTTTCTGGTGACCATCTTTAATATAGACTCCTTCTCCACAGCAGAACTCCTATCCATACAATCTAACGATGGAGGAGCAGAATCGGCCCTTGCAACGTGGTGAGAATTATTTCGAAACAATACACGTTTTGATCCTTCACTACTGCTTCTTTGAGAGGAAGATTTCTCAAAGAAAGCCCTTAACTTTGAAATACTGGGTCGACGAACAACAGTGGCCTTACCAACTTTCTTTTCACTTTTGATTTCGTCAGTTTTTTTATCAATATCTGCTGAGTTTATATGGAGTTTTTCAGTATTAGAAGGAGGATAACTTCCTCTATTGAAAACCGAGGCTTTTTTAGGTGAATCGACATCTGACTTAGAATCTGTTTGTTTGGTCTCTATTTCTATTGTACATTTATTACCTTTAAAGGTAGCAAATTTAGCATTTTTGTCCAGTGTTTTGCAGGAAGTACCTGACTGAAAATCTTTCATTTTATTATTAACCACTGCAGGATCCCCGTCAGGACTGCTATCATCTGTCCCCGAAGACACTTTGTCAACAAAAGGGTCGAAACAGTTGACTAATTTCGATATGCTGTCACAGCTGGGCATATTTAAATACGCCCTTCCACAATTAGGCCTAATACTCACATCATCTTCGTCGATAAAAGGAATCGAATCTTCGTTGCTGTGTTGTGATAGAATGGAATTACGGGAATAACTACTTTCACTGTTCCTCCTACTGTTATCGACACAGTCACTGGCATTTCCTTTCACATTAAGATTGGGATCAGTTGAAGAGTTGCGGCTTAGATTATCTGTATTCACTTCTTTAGTTTTTTCTAGGATAGGGTGGTCAGTGCTATTTTTATCTAAAGGAAAAAAAATAAGATTTTATATTTAAAATACATATAATATAAGAATATGCTTAAAAGTGAATTGGTACTTACATATTACCCATACTACACCAACAATAGCCTCGATAATATACCCCTCCCCCACAATACATTATAATTGCACAGTTAATATTATATTTTTACCAATTACAGACAATTACAAAAGTATTTAAATATATCTATTTTATATGATATAACATAGATATTGATATGTATATTATATTCTTAGATACACTATGTGCATAGGATATATATATGTTATATTCATTCCAGTCAGAAATAAAATTACCATTGTAGATATTTTTATCCCTACAAGTCGCCAACCTGATGTTATGCATTTCTTTAGATTGCCTTTATATTATTTACCATTTGTAACAAAGTTGTGTACTTAAAAAATGACTGTTCTGAAAACTATTAGCAATGATAAGCACAACTAGCAACAATTTTTATTGATCTATCTTTTTGGAAAGGATAAGTCAACTTTTCAAAATTTTATGTACAAGAAATAGGTTTGTTATTTTTAGCATTCAGTATTCACATCTTTTTAAGTACATTACAGATTAACAATGTGTAAATGCAGCTTATAAATTATAACAGTGATATCCTGAAATGTTGTGTTGCGACACACTGGTGCATCGTGAGAGAAACCCAGGCGTACCGCGAAAAATTTCAGTAAAGTTATATCAAGATTCTATGAATTAGCAAAATTACTTTAAAATACAGAATTCTAAATTCTGCAATTCATTATGAATGAGGTTTATGTGTCACAAAGTTGCATTTCCTTCCAAATTTGTTTCAGTGTTTATATATTTATAATTAGAAAAGTCAGATAATTGGAATGAAAGGAATTAAAAAACATATTATAATGTATTGGTTTTCCATCAACTAAAAATTTACATCCAATGGTTGGCGTATCATAGTTGAGATTTTTCCAACCAAGCGAAAATATGCTGGGACCAGGACTCGAACCTGGGTCCCGGCATATTTTCGCTCTGTTGGAAAAATCTCAACTATAATACTCCACCCATTGGATGTAATTTATCTAGTTGAATGTACTTTCCTCTGTTCATTATAAAAATTTACAGTTATTAAAAAAAAAAAAAAAAAAATTACAATTATGTGAAATAAGTTATTTTTCCAGTGAATAATGTTCAAAATGAAAATTAATTTTGGCTAAATCCTTGTAAGAAGATTTACAAGTAGGCCTATCCAAAACTTCTATCATTAAAAAAAAATCTCTCACGGCTCGTCATACAGGCACAGGTAGATTTAGAAGACGCAGACCGTGGGGCACCTGTTTATTGGGAATTGCAGAAGAAAGACCTATTTGCCATGATGTGGCAGTTGGGACCACCTATTTCGAAATATACCTCTGCCTGTAGGCGGAGCCAGCAGGGATTTTTTTATTTTTAATTTTTTTACTGTAAGAGTTGGTTCTATAAAAAACTTGTCAGTATAAAAATTGTAGATAATATTAAGAAGATTTATAATAAATCTAAGCGGATTTGATATCTTGGGAATTGACAAAGTTATGAGTTTTTTTATTCTGAAACCCTTATTTCCACCCCTCCCCCCCCCCCCTCCTTGGGGGCATTTTTAATGAAATCAAAAATCTGTCATACATAAATTTTTGGCCCTTTTCCTAGAAGTAATAGTAACTTTAAACGGATTCGATATGTATAAAAATTAAGAAGTTATGGGTTTTTTCTGTTTGCACGTCTGCTTGAAGGCAGAGTCAGCAGAGATTTTTTTGTTTTTAATTTTTTTTTTGCCATAAGAGTTGGTCCTATAAAAAACTTGTCAATATAAAAGTTGTAGATAAATTTAAGGAGATTTACAACAAATTTAAGCGGATATGATATATTGGGAGTTGACGAAGTTATGAATTTTTTTCTTCTAAAACCCGCCTTCCCCCCCCCCCTTGGGGCCATTTTTAATGAAATCAAAAATCTGACATACATAAATATTTGGCCCTTTTCCTAGAAGTAATAATAACTTAAAATGGATTCGATATGTATAAAAATTAAGACGTTAAGGGTTTTTTCTGTTTTCACGTCTGCTTGAAGGCAGAGTCAGCAGAGATTTTTTTGTTTTTTATTTTTTTTTGCCATAAGAGTTGGTCTTATAAAAAACTTGTCAATATAAAAGTTGTAGATAATTTTAAGGAGATTTACAACAAATTTAAGCCGATTTGATATCTTGGGAATGGACAAAGTTATGAATTTTTTTCTTCTAAACCCCCCGCCCCACCCCCTTGGGGCCATTTTTAATTATATCAAAAATCTGTCATATATAAATATTCAGCCCTTTTCCTAGAAGTAATAATAACTTGAAATGGATTTGATACATATCATAATTAAGAAATTATGGTTATTTTCTGTTTTCACAAAAAGACCCCCCCCCCCCCCCACTGGTTTGATTTTGCCAATTAACGAACTTGACCGAGATTTTATGCCCCTTGATTTTATGTATCCGTTTGGAAGAGATTTGTGCAGAATTGTTGCAGTTATCGTGTCCATAAAAAAGTGACGTAGATAGATATGACGGTATAGATAGACGGTATATATAGATGACGGTATAACTATAAGGTTTTTGCATTATTTCTGCTAGAGGTCGTCGAAGTCAAAAAAGGCGTATTTCTAATTTTAATTGGCCGCGAGCTGAGTGATTGATTGTGCAGAACAAAGGCGTTGGCTCAATCGGCCGATGGGATGCAGCGAGACTTTAAAGTTGCGCTACCGTCAGCAAAAATATTCTTATGAAGAGTGATAAAACGATCTTTGAAAGTTATAAGATGCGATGCAGGAAAACTAATTTAACAGGGGCAACGGGAATTTCAATCAATTGAAACACAATTACTAAAGCATTTAAAAAGTTTTAATTTAAATTTCTATTTTTTAAAACGGTAATTTCAAATTTTAAAAGGGGCAAAAAGGGATTTTACATTTTAAAAAGGGGTTTAGCTTTTATCCTTTCATATCCCCCCCCCCCCCACCACTAAAACAAGAGCTACAGGGCTCGCCTGCAAGACCTGTGGGTCTTATCCCATAAATTTAACCCCCCTTTTTTTTTTCTGTTTTAGATTCTTATTTTCTCCAGCTCTCCAGTATTTTCTCCAGCTCTCAAGTCAATTGGACCTATTTCTTTCATTTATATATCAAATTTACATAAAAATATTGGTTACACTAAAACATTGGAATTCTTTCAATGGTGCTGCAGCAAAACAATAATGTGTCTCAAGACATATCTTGATTATAACAATTGTCGTAACATAACTGTGTTTGTAGTGTTTCCCTTTCTTTCCAGTTTTTGTTTTAAAGTTTTTGATATAGTTTGTTGGGAAACATCCTTTTGTTTATAATTGCAAATTGCAACCATAAACTATATAGTATACTAAAATATTCACAGGTAAACATACTGAAAACTATACAACATATTCAAATGTAAAAAATATTCACAAATACAAAATATTCAAATGTAAGAAATATTCACAAATACAAAATATTAAAATGTAAAATATATTCACAAATACAAATTATTCAAAAATATAAAATATTCAATAATACAAAATATGCACTAATATTATGAACAAAATATATTGTATATCAAATGCAATTTGAAAAGCTTGCATTTATAGAAATACTAAGTTTTCACACTGAGATAAAATAACAGTAAAATACCCTATAATACTAATAACAACAAACAAATTATATTTCTTCCTATACCTTTCTGTTTTGGTAGGGACTTAGCTACTTCTATGATGCAGCCTTAGGGTTATATTTATGAAAAACAACACTAAGTTGTCTAAAAAAAGAAAACTACAGCTAATAAAAACTAAATATACACTTGCTATAATTTTCACCATGTGCAGGGTCAGTGCGATATGGGTTTTAATGTTTACACAGCCTATATCATATTTATCTTTGGCGAAAATACAGACATATTTGGCTAGAAGAGCGGGTAATTGTTCTTTGACAGACTGAACATTTTGCACATGGTCAGTGGTCTCGAACAACTCCGGCTCAAAATTTTCTTCGAATATCTCTGCATTTTCAATTGCTGGCTGGTTAGTATATACTTCTGATAAATGTAAAGTATGTTGAGATGCATTTGATGACACATGATCCATGAGAGGTACTTTCTTATTATCTTGAGTTATTTGCATTTTAACACAGTCAATATTTAATCTAAATAGTTTGCAATGGGGTAGCCCAATCAAAGCATAAGGTAACTGATTATTAATTATAAAAAGTTCAATTCTCTTAGAGATACGTCCTAATTGCAAACTAACAAGGCATTTTTCTTTCAAAGCAAGAACACCTTGTGTTTGGGTGACTGGTATACTCTGCTGAACTTTACATATTGTTAGGTTAAGTTTATGGGCTAAATGACAAGGAATAACACTATTTGAGCTCCCAGTATCGATCAAACAAGGTAGTGAGTCTTCATTTTTTACATAAGTAAGTTTATGACAATCTCTATTTGATTTTTTATAGCTAGCTTTTTCTTTTTGTATATGTCCGGACATAAGAAATCGTCATTGATTACTAGATGTATTTCGGGATGACTCATTAGCGCTATGATCTTGGTTGGGGTTCGGCAAAGTCATATTGTGATTAGAGGTTGGTACTGCTAACACTTGTTGTCGAAAAGGGCAGTTTCCCACCCAATGATACACATTTGGTATTCCGATATTAAGACAAACTTTGCAGGCAGATGGCGGCAAAGTGTACATTCGGTCGTGGTTGAACATTCGAAGTTGGCCTTTGTGAAGAGGGTTGGAAAGGCCTATAATTGCTTTGAAAACTTCTTTGTGGGTTAGGCGTAACCTGTCTATTCTGAGGGTTTTGGTACGGATATCGATAATTCCATGGTCTCATTTGGAAATTTTGGTCATTAACATTTGGTCAGAATGGCCACCATTGTCTAAATTGGTTTTGTGGAGGGCTTAGAAATTTATTTTCATTACTTTTTCCTGCGGCCTGTAATTTGTTAAGCTTAAAAACTAATTCCCTCCATTCGGTTGCACTTTTGGGGGCATTTGTGACAATAAGTTTCTGCATATCTAAAGGTAAACCTTCGGTTAATCCTTCTAGAATAAATCTATTGTCAAGGCCTAAGGTGCGTCCCATTTTTGTTTTATTTTGATAATACGTATTAAGATCTTCTCCGGTTTTATATCGAATATTGGAGAAATCACTTAACGACAATGTATCTGGGGTAGAAAAATTTTCGGAAAACAAGGCCACAAATTCAGCCCAGTGTAATACATTCAAACAATTATTGATATACAAAGTGAGGGCACTATCTTTCAAATATTTTTGAATATTTCTAATTTTCCAGACATCATCTTTGTGTTCATTCACACAAACTGATTCAAAATAACTATGCCAAGGGGCCCAAAGCATTTTAGCCTCCGGCAAAAAAGGGACTATTTCGGGTTCTTTAGATGTTTTATTTTCAGCCCTGGTGGTATAACTAGTTAAACTTGTGGGGGTCTGCACTTTATTTTGTTCGTTAGCTTCCTGACTAGACTTCTGATTATCTTTCTCTTCTGTCGCAATAGGAATCTGCTGGCTACGCATAGTGGGACTTGTAACATGATATATGATACCACGTGCCGGGATTGCTACCCCTAACGTGCACGTATACCTGTACTAATAATAATACCACAGGAACGAAAATTCACTAAGTCGTTGTCCAAAAGAAAATCTTGATGGAAAGAATAAAAGTAAGATTTTACTTACAGTTTTCTTCTAGAAATACACCATCGAAAAATAAGCGCTGCTGACATCTGGGCGACGATAACTCCGCACTTTGGATTGATCACATATTTTATGTACACTGTAACACCAAAGAAAAGGACTCACAGAAATTTGCTAGTAATATCTTTTTATTTGAAGTAGTATAATTAATCTTTATGTGGGTACTGATGATGACGCTTGCATGCTGGATTATTCGAATAAAAATGCCGGGAGGATCACGGCTAGGTCGCGCGGCCTTCGGCAGAGCCGAGCCGGGGGAGAAGATTGAGCTCACATACTCTCCTGGATGATTTTTCTGCAACTGAAAAATTCCGCCAAGCGAAGAAAACGTGTCTCGATGATCCGGCAGGCGATTCATCCAATCCGCGATGGCGAGACAAAAAACGGCTGTGCGCGCATCACCCAAGACGGGGAGGAAGCGCCGTGCTACAATCGAAGCACATGGGGAAAAACTTGCTCTTTCCCGCGTGAGTGTTCGATAAAAATGGCGGCTGCTAAAAACGTGAGGCCAAATAATAATAAATTGAAAACTCCGGCGTTCGTAAAAATAACTTGAAAAACGAACCGGACAACGTAGCAAGGAAAGTAATACATTAAAATGAAGGGAATTAAAAGTTATTAAAATTAGAAATATTAATTTAAATAGGAAATAATGAAAAACTAATTAAATAATTAAAATTAATGCTGAAAACGGGAGTTAACCACGTGGATACGCACTGGAAAAACAAATGTCCAATTTCTATTGTGACAGTTGGGGTTCGGCAAAGTCATATTGTGATTAGAGGTTGGTACTGCTAACACTTGTTGTTGAAAAGGGCAGTTTCCCACCCAATGATACACATTTGGTATTCCGATATTAAGACAAACTTTGCAGGCAGATGGCGGCAAAGTGTACATTCGGTCGTGGTTGAACATTCGAAGTTGGCCTTTGTGAAGAGGGTTGGAAAGGCCTATAATTGCTTTGAAAACTTCTTTGTGGGTTAGGCGTAACCTGTCTATTCTGAGGGTTTTGGTACGGATATCGATAATTCCATGGTCTCATTTGGAAATTTTGGTCATTAACATTTGGTCGGAATGCCCCCCTTGTCTAAATTGGTTTTGTGGAGGGCTAGAAATTTATTTTCATTACTTTTTCCTGCGGCCTGTAATTTGTTAAGCTTAAAAACTAATTTCCTCCATTCGGTTGCACTTTTGGGGGCATTTGTGACAATAAGTTTCTGCATATCTAAAGGTAAACCTTCGGTTAATCCTTCTAGAATGAATCTATTGTCAAGGCCTAAGGTGCGTCCCATTTTTGTTTTATTTTGATAATACGTATTAAGATCTTCTCCGGTTTTATATCGAATATTGGAGAAATCACTTAACGACAATGTATCTGGGGTAGAAAAATGTTCGGAAAACAAGGCCACAAATTCAGCCCAGTGTAATACATTCAAACAATTATTGATATACAAAGTGAGGGCACTATCTTTCAAATATTTTTGAATATTTCTAATTTTCCAGACATCATCTTTGTGTTCATTCACACAAACTGATTCAAAATAACTATGCCAAGGGGCCCAAAGCATTTTAGCCTCCGGCGAAAAAGGGACTATTTCGGGTTCTTTAGATGTTTTATTTTCAGCCCTGGTGGTATAACTAGTTAAACTTGTGGGGGTCTGCACTTTATTTTGTTCGTTAGCTTCCTGACTAGACTTCTGATTATCTTTCTCTTCTGTCGCAATAGGAATCTGCTGGCTACGCATAGTGGGACTTGTAACATGATATATGATACCACGTGCCGGGATTGCTACCCCTAACGTGCACGTATACCTGTACTAATAATAATACCACAGGAACGAAAATTCACTAAGTCGTTGTCCAAAAGAAAATCTTGATGGAAAGAATAAAAGTAAGATTTTACTTACAGTTTTCTTCTAGAAATACACCATCGAAAAATAAGCGCTGCTGACATCTGGGCGACGATAACTCCGCACTTTGGATTGATCACATATTTTATGTACACTGTAACACCAAAGAAAAGGACTCACAGAAATTTGCTAGTAATATCTTTTTATTTGAAGTAGTATAATTAATCTTTATGTGGGTACTGATGATGACGCTTGCATGCTGGATTATTCGAATAAAAATGCCGGGAGGATCACGGCTAGGTCGCGCGGCCTTCGGCAGAGCCGAGCCGCGGGAGAAGATTGAGCTCACATACTCTCCTGGATGATTTTTCTGCAACTGAAAAATTCCGCCAAGCGAAGAAAACGTGTCTCGATGATCCGGCAGGCGATTCATCCAATCCGCGATGGCGAGACAAAAAACGGCTGTGCGCGCATCACCCAAGACGGGGAGGAAGCGCCGTGCTACAATCGAAGCACATGGGGAAAAACTTGCTCTTTCCCGCGTGAGTGTTCGATAAAAATGGCGGCTGCTAAAAACGTGAGGCCAAATAATAATAAATTGAAAACTCCGGCGTTCGTAAAAATAACTTGAAAAACGAACCGGACAACGTAGCAAGGAAAGTAATACATTAAAATGAAGGGAATTAAAAGTTATTAAAATTAGAAATATTAATTTAAATAGGAAATAATGAAAAACTAATTAAATAATTAAAATTAATGCTGAAAACGGGAGTTAACCACGTGGATACGCACTGGAAAAACAAATGTCCAATTTCTATTGTGACAGTTGGGGTTCGGCAAAGTCATATTGTGATTAGAGGTTGGTACTGCTAACACTTGTTGTTGAAAAGGGCAGTTTCCCACCCAATGATACACATTTGGTATTCCGATATTAAGACAAACTTTGCAGGCAGATGGCGGCAAAGTGTACATTCGGTCGTGGTTGAACATTCGAAGTTGGCCTTTGTGAAGAGGGTTGGAAAGGCCTATAATTGCTTTGAAAACTTCTTTGTGGGTTAGGCGTAACCTGTCTATTCTGAGGGTTTTGGTACGGATATCGATAATTCCATGGTCTCATTTGGAAATTTTGGTCATTAACATTTGGTCGGAATGCCCCCCTTGTCTAAATTGGTTTTGTGGAGGGCTAGAAATTTATTTTCATTACTTTTTCCTGCGGCCTGTAATTTGTTAAGCTTAAAAACTAATTTCCTCCATTCGGTTGCACTTTTGGGGGCATTTGTGACAATAAGTTTCTGCATATCTAAAGGTAAACCTTCGGTTAATCCTTCTAGAATGAATCTATTGTCAAGGCCTAAGGTGCGTCCCATTTTTGTTTTATTTTGATAATACGTATTAAGATCTTCTCCGGTTTTATATCGAATATTGGAGAAATCACTTAACGACAATGTATCTGGGGTAGAAAAATGTTCGGAAAACAAGGCCACAAATTCAGCCCAGTGTAATACATTCAAACAATTATTGATATACAAAGTGAGGGCACTATCTTTCAAATATTTTTGAATATTTCTAATTTTCCAGACATCATCTTTGTGTTCATTCACACAAACTGATTCAAAATAACTATGCCAAGGGGCCCAAAGCATTTTAGCCTCCGGCGAAAAAGGGACTATTTCGGGTTCTTTAGATGTTTTATTTTCAGCCCTGGTGGTATAACTAGTTAAACTTGTGGGGGTCTGCACTTTATTTTGTTCGTTAGCTTCCTGACTAGACTTCTGATTATCTTTCTCTTCTGTCGCAATAGGAATCTGCTGGCTACGCATAGTGGGACTTGTAACATGATATATGATACCACGTGCCGGGATTGCTACCCCTAACGTGCACGTATACCTGTACTAATAATAATACCACAGGAACGAAAATTCACTAAGTCGTTGTCCAAAAGAAAATCTTGATGGAAAGAATAAAAGTAAGATTTTACTTACAGTTTTCTTCTAGAAATACACCATCGAAAAATAAGCGCTGCTGACATCTGGGCGACGATAACTCCGCACTTTGGATTGATCACATATTTTATGTACACTGTAACACCAAAGAAAAGGACTCACAGAAATTTGCTAGTAATATCTTTTTATTTGAAGTAGTATAATTAATCTTTATGTGGGTACTGATGATGACGCTTGCATGCTGGATTATTCGAATAAAAATGCCGGGAGGATCACGGCTAGGTCGCGCGGCCTTCGGCAGAGCCGAGCCGCGGGAGAAGATTGAGCTCACATACTCTCCTGGATGATTTTTCTGCAACTGAAAAATTCCGCCAAGCGAAGAAAACGTGTCTCGATGATCCGGCAGGCGATTCATCCAATCCGCGATGGCGAGACAAAAAACGGCTGTGCGCGCATCACCCAAGACGGGGAGGAAGCGCCGTGCTACAATCGAAGCACATGGGGAAAAACTTGCTCTTTCCCGCGTGAGTGTTCGATAAAAATGGCGGCTGCTAAAAACGTGAGGCCAAATAATAATAAATTGAAAACTCCGGCGTTCGTAAAAATAACTTGAAAAACGAACCGGACAACGTAGCAAGGAAAGTAATACATTAAAATGAAGGGAATTAAAAGTTATTAAAATTAGAAATATTAATTTAAATAGGAAATAATGAAAAACTAATTAAATAATTAAAATTAATGCTGAAAACGGGAGTTAACCACGTGGATACGCACTGGAAAAACAAATGTCCAATTTCTATTGTGACAGTTGGGGTTCGGCAAAGTCATATTGTGATTAGAGGTTGGTACTGCTAACACTTGTTGTTGAAAAGGGCAGTTTCCCACCCAATGATACACATTTGGTATTCCGATATTAAGACAAACTTTGCAGGCAGATGGCGGCAAAGTGTACATTCGGTCGTGGTTGAACATTCGAAGTTGGCCTTTGTGAAGAGGGTTGGAAAGGCCTATAATTGCTTTGAAAACTTCTTTGTGGGTTAGGCGTAACCTGTCTATTCTGAGGGTTTTGGTACGGATATCGATAATTCCATGGTCTCATTTGGAAATTTTGGTCATTAACATTTGGTCGGAATGCCCCCCTTGTCTAAATTGGTTTTGTGGAGGGCTAGAAATTTATTTTCATTACTTTTTCCTGCGGCCTGTAATTTGTTAAGCTTAAAAACTAATTTCCTCCATTCGGTTGCACTTTTGGGGGCATTTGTGACAATAAGTTTCTGCATATCTAAAGGTAAACCTTTGGTTAATCCTTCTAGAATGAATCTATTGTCAAGGCCTAAGGTGCGTCCCATTTTTGTTTTATTTTGATAATACGTATTAAGATCTTCTCCGGTTTTATATCGAATATTGGAGAAATCACTTAACGACAATGTATCTGGGGTAGAAAAATGTTCGGAAAACAAGGCCACAAATTCAGCCCAGTGTAATACATTCAAACAATTATTGATATACAAAGTGAGGGCACTATCTTTCAAATATTTTTGAATATTTCTAATTTTCCAGACATCATCTTTGTGTTCATTCACACAAACTGATTCAAAATAACTATGCCAAGGGGCCGAAAGCATTTTAGCCTCCGGCGAAAAAGGGACTATTTCGGGTTCTTTAGATGTTTTATTTTCAGCCCTGGTGGTATAACTAGTTAAACTTGTGGGGGTCTGCACTTTATTTTGTTCGTTAGCTTCCTGACTAGACTTCTGATTATCTTTCTCTTCTGTCGCAATAGGAATCTGCTGGCTACGCATAGTGGGACTTGTAACATGATATATGATACCACGTGCCGGGATTGCTACCCCTAACGTGCACGTATACCTGTACTAATAATAATACCACAGGAACGAAAATTCACTAAGTCGTTGTCCAAAAGAAAATCTTGATGGAAAGAATAAAAGTAAGATTTTACTTACAGTTTTCTTCTAGAAATACACCATCGAAAAATAAGCGCTGCTGACATCTGGGCGACGATAACTCCGCACTTTGGATTGATCACATATTTTATGTACACTGTAACACCAAAGAAAAGGACTCACAGAAATTTGCTAGTAATATCTTTTTATTTGAAGTAGTATAATTAATCTTTATGTGGGTACTGATGATGACGCTTGCATGCTGGATTATTCGAATAAAAATGCCGGGAGGATCACGGCTAGGTCGCGCGGCCTTCGGCAGAGCCGAGCCGGGGGAGAAGATTGAGCTCACATACTCTCCTGGATGATTTTTCTGCAACTGAAAAATTCCGCCAAGCGAAGAAAACGTGTCTCGATGATCCGGCAGGCGATTCATCCAATCCGCGATGGCGAGACAAAAAACGGCTGTGCGCGCATCACCCAAGACGGGGAGGAAGCGCCGTGCTACAATCGAAGCACATGGGGAAAAACTTGCTCTTTCCCGCGTGAGTGTTCGATAAAAATGGCGGCTGCTAAAAACGTGAGGCCAAATAATAATAAATTGAAAACTCCGGCGTTCGTAAAAATAACTTGAAAAACGAACCGGACAACGTAGCAAGGAAAGTAATACATTAAAATGAAGGGAATTAAAAGTTATTAAAATTAGAAATATTAATTTAAATAGGAAATAATGAAAAACTAATTAAATAATTAAAATTAATGCTGAAAACGGGAGTTAACCACGTGGATACGCACTGGAAAAACAAATGTCCAATTTCTATTGTGACAGTTGGGGTTCGGCAAAGTCATATTGTGATTAGAGGTTGGTACTGCTAACACTTGTTGTTGAAAAGGGCAGTTTCCCACCCAATGATACACATTTGGTATTCCGATATTAAGACAAACTTTGCAGGCAGATGGCGGCAAAGTGTACATTCGGTCGTGGTTGAACATTCGAAGTTGGCCTTTGTGAAGAGGGTTGGAAAGGCCTATAATTGCTTTGAAAACTTCTTTGTGGGTTAGGCGTAACCTGTCTATTCTGAGGGTTTTGGTACGGATATCGATAATTCCATGGTCTCATTTGGAAATTTTGGTCATTAACATTTGGTCGGAATGCCCCCCTTGTCTAAATTGGTTTTGTGGAGGGCTAGAAATTTATTTTCATTACTTTTTCCTGCGGCCTGTAATTTGTTAAGCTTAAAAACTAATTTCCTCCATTCGGTTGCACTTTTGGGGGCATTTGTGACAATAAGTTTCTGCATATCTAAAGGTAAACCTTCGGTTAATCCTTCTAGAATGAATCTATTGTCAAGGCCTAAGGTGCGTCCCATTTTTGTTTTATTTTGATAATACGTATTAAGATCTTCTCCGGTTTTATATCGAATATTGGAGAAATCACTTAACGACAATGTATCTGGGGTAGAAAAATGTTCGGAAAACAAGGCCACAAATTCAGCCCAGTGTAATACATTCAAACAATTATTGATATACAAAGTGAGGGCACTATCTTTCAAATATTTTTGAATATTTCTAATTTTCCAGACATCATCTTTGTGTTCATTCACACAAACTGATTCAAAATAACTATGCCAAGGGGCCCAAAGCATTTTAGCCTCCGGCGAAAAAGGGACTATTTCGGGTTCTTTAGATGTTTTATTTTCAGCCCTGGTGGCATAACTAGTTAAACTTGTGGGGGTCTGCACTTTATTTTGTTCGTTAGCTTCCTGACTAGACTTCTGATTATCTTTCTCTTCAGGATTATTAACGGGACTATCATCGTTGCTCGGAATCTGATTTTTTTCTTTTTCAGGGTCACCTGATTCGTCTGCTAAGTCAGTTACTTCTTTGGGAGGGGTTGGGATACTCATGATGGATATAACTATAAAATATCACCGAATTACACAGAAATATAATACACAATTAAAGCACATAAGAATAAAAATGAAAAAATCTTTCAAAACTATTTAAAATTTGTAACACTATATTTGTAAAAATCTGTTAAAATCATCTCGTCAAAGTTAAAATCCACTTTAATAATTTTTTTTTTTTTAATAACTTGAATTCAATAAAAAAATTTAAATAACCTCACTAACTATAAAGTATGTTGCATATAAATCACCTTTAAAAAGTTTAACACCTAATAATAAAAATATTATAATAATATAATAATGATAATAAAATTTTCACTTCTGCTAAAATATTTTCAAACTGTCTAGAAAAATGATTTTAATATGAGGTTTATATAACGTTAGTTTTCAGTAAAATTTTAATTATCAGTTCAACACAAATAAAGAATTTTCATAAAAATCACCATTTTTACCCTTTCATTTCTTTAAAATTATGTTAAACACAATACATAAACAATTATCTATTTGAACTTAAATAGCTGACTTAAAAATCATTAAAATTACAAACGAATAATAGCATAATAAAAATAATTCTCTTTAATTTATTTTTGACATGCATAAAAAAATTAAATAAAAAGTTTGAGAACCACTGTTTTATGCTTTTAATAATAAAAACAATATTTCTTTAAAAGATTACTTGGCAGTCCTTTTAAAACAACCAAAATTGTAAAAAAGAAAAAAATTCTTCAGTGCTTGTTATCTAATAAATCAAAAAGCATTCAAAATAAAAGTTTGAGAACCAATGCCTCTCACTAAAAAGTCTTCAAAAAAAAGTTCTTCTTCGTTACGGTTAATATCAAAACTATATTACATACCTGTAACCTTTACTTGAAATAAATCCAAAATAAAACAAAACACACCGGACACAACAAAAAAATAAAATAGCTTTTACTTTCATTTCACCACCGCTACGCGAAACAATAATAAAAAAAATAACTTTCGCAGAAAGATTTCTCTGATCATTAACCAAATGATTTATTTTCTTTCCTTTTCTCTATAGTCCACAAACCAAAACTCAAACATCTGGCGCTTAATAGGTCACTTGAGTTGTATGAGTCATTCCAGCACTACTGATAAAACACTTGTTTGGACTTTGGATTCTTGCCGGCAGAATGAAATACTGCACAAGATTGAGAATGAAGAAAAGTTAATGATTCACTTTCCTTTTGACGATAATAGCGAGGAAATAAAAAAAAACTTTCTTGGTAGTTGATCCGGAACGTAGCATTCCAATATACTTTAGTAAAAGACGTTTATTTTGACGAAGTGACGAAGGGAGATTACCTTGTTTTAATTAAAGTTTGTTTCATTTGCGTAGAGATTACGTGAATTTTTAGTTTTTGGGATTTCCCGTTGAGATGAACTGTCCTACTCGACTTCTGAAAAGAAAGCGTGTTGCTCCTCCTTCGGTGGGTCCTCGATCGTGGGTTCGCTGGGCGCCGGGCCGGTGGCTGCGCGGACCGAAGACGACTCCGTATCTACGTCAAATCGCTCACCCGGAGTTACGAGCATATTCCTGTAGTCATGGGCCAGGATTCAGTGGAAGTCCGAGTGAATGTATTTTTGTTTAAAGGAAGACATCGTCTATTACGGAACCTGGTTTATTTCTTTTTATTACATAAGTCCTTTTAAACCAGGCCCACAGTGGCGTGAGAGCTGCTACGTTAAATCATTCTGGACATCGGGGGTTCGCTAAATCGCGCGGCATGCCTGGAGAGTGGAGAGTCGATTGTCGTGAACTTAATACAGGGTGGAGATCGTAAAAACTTCGCTCCTGATAGCCGTGCAACGGTATAACTATAAGGTTTTTGCATTATTTCTGCTAGAGGTCGTCGAAGTCAAAAAAGGCGTATTTCTAATTTTAATTGGCCACGAGCTGAGTGATTGATTGTGCAGAACAAAGGCGTTGGCTCAATCGGCCGATGGGATGCAGCGAGACTTTAAAGTTGCGCTACCGTCAGCAAAAATATTCTTATGAAGAGTGATAAAACGATCTTTGAAAGTTATAAGATGCGATGCAGGAAAACTAATTTAACAGTGGCAACGGGAATTTCAATCAATTGAAACACAATTACTAAAGCATTTAAAAAGTTTTAATTTAAATTTCTATTTTTTAAAACGGTAATTTCAAATTTTAAAAGGGGCAAAAAGGGATTTTACATTTTAAAAAGGGGTTTAGCTTTTATCCTTTCATATATATATATAAATAAGTATAAAAGTAAAGATAGTTATGATAGTAATTCATGTGGTTCCAATACAATACATTAATTTG
Source organism: Maratus michaelseni (assembly GCA_963931845.1). Classification (NCBI taxonomy): domain Eukaryota; kingdom Metazoa; phylum Arthropoda; class Arachnida; order Araneae; family Salticidae; genus Maratus; species Maratus michaelseni. The sequence continues at coordinate 264,111,968 of OZ007600.1, read as the reverse complement.
CTGTGAATGTGGTTATGGGAAATTCACCTTTTGACTTACGCTTGGTAGAAAACATGAACTAACAAACTTATTTATAAAAATTATAATTTTTGTTCTGTTTCTTTTTAAGAAAAGAAAGAAAAAAAAGGAGCATTATTTAAACTATCAATTTTTCCCTATATTTTGTTATCTACATTTTAGTGTTTAAATATTCTTTTTAATACAAATAAGTATAAAAAAAAATAAAAAAATACTCATTTTTAAGCACTCAATGTAGAAATCAAATCTCATTTCATGATTGTAATTCACGTGGTTCCTGAAGCAAAGAACATATAAACAAATTATACACGTCCTTTGCTCAAAAGTAGGTTACATTTAATTGGTTAAATATGTAATAAACATCATTATCTAAATGGCTAATATTGATTAAAGTCAAATCAAGTGTTCATAAAACGCAGAGAGTCTCATTAAAAAGTCAAGCTAAACAGTCTTTATAAACATCTATCACTGCTCAGGACAGAAAAAAATCTTTTATTAGTGTGTCATGTGCAACAGTTCCAAAATAAAAATAAAAATAAAAAATCTGTTACAATGCATTAATTAATTTGGTGCGAACCTGATTATGGAACTTCACTTTTTGAAGTCCCCCTATCATTTTACGCTTGATAGAATACACGAACTAAAAAAATTATTTATTAAAATTATAATTTTTGCCTTGTTACTTTTTTAAGAAAGAAAAGAAGAAAAAAAAGAGCATTATTTAAACTACCAATTTAGTATTTCTAAATTGTTTTCTTAGCGTATAATAAGAATGAATTAATATTAAGCAATTGAAAAAAGCATGTTTTTTAAATATTACTATCTTTAATTTTTCCTTATACTTTGCTATCTACTTTTTAGTGTTTAAAATATTTCGCTAGTGCAGTTTCATAGCCAGTTGGCTCATCTTTGAGAGTGTGGTTTGGCGCATCAATTAATCCATTGTTGTAGTATACAATTGTAACTTTAAAGAATATTTCGCAATTTATCACCTGTGCCCGTCTAATGGAAAAATGCCTTAAAATTAATGTATTCATTTATAACTAAGTTTTAAACATTTTTAAATGTTGTATTGTCATTGGAACATAATTTTTATAATTCCAACCTATCAAAAAGTGAGTAAAAAATCGATTACAAAATTCCATCTTTACATACAAAAAGAACAAAAATCATGCGTCAAGCATAGATTATGTAACACTTTCCAACACTTCCAAAATAATTTTACAAATCTTTACTGTAAGGTGTAAGATATTTTAAACAATTTTGAAAATGCATAACACTTATAAAAATCCAATTTCAGGAATTACCAACAATATTCAGTAAAGTATCCAAATTCTTTTGTGAAGACCTGTATATGATCAAATAATTTTTATATATACTACATAGAATGCTAAAATTTAGTTCAGTTAGGACATGCATAGCACAGTTGAAAATTCAACTTCAGCAATTTCTGTCGATAAACACAAATATACTTGAGATGCTGTGTGCTGCCTTGTATAGGATCTACAGAATTTATACACACCAAGTAATAGACAAAAAATGAGTTAAATTTAAAAACGCATTCAGCAACTGAAAACGCACTTCCAGCAATTATTATTATGCAGTTAGTACTTTAACTGAATACTTTTGTGTGTCTCTGTAAATGAACCATGACTGCTACACACAAAATATTCTACAGTAAGCCCCTTGTAATGCACTTTAGTGACATATATCGATACTTCTCTATTATCCCGTTAACCACTTTTCATAATAAAAAACTGTCGCCAAACTGTAAGATGAAACGCCAAAAATGCAGTCCCATTGACTGGATGTCAGAAGCATTCTACGTGTTTGTTATGTCATCAAGTGGTTTTTAATTCGACATTTGCGTGTATTTTTCATTATGTTTTACTGATTTATGAGTTATTTCATTCATTAAAATAACAATTGTGTCCTCAAATTCTTATATTTTATTTATTTATCTATTTTGATGTTCCAATGGCAACGTTCTCCCGTTTATTGGGTGTTACAGTTGGGCGATAGTTTTTTTTGTTATGAAAAGTGGTCGACGGGATAATAGAGAAGTAAATATATATCAATTTCAATATGTTTGAAATAGTGAAACGTTATTAAAATAAACTGCAAACGATTTTCTTCTCATAGGCCATAATATAAAGGAGTTCTTTTGAGTGTCCGTGTAAAGGAACTATAAGTTCAACACACTCCATTTTTAATACCAAATATGCCATAGTAAACCTCAATAACCTATATCAATTGCATGACAATTCGAGTATATTTATGCAAGTTAGAGCACAGACAGACAAATCGAATTTATAAATACTTTTCAACTATGTTGGAGAGTGTTAAAAACCAAATTGTTGACTTAAATAAAAGAGTGCAATTCGAACAAATTATTTACATTTTTTTTTTATGTATGATGGAAAATTTTGTAAATAAAATAGATTGAGAAATACTGATTTATACAAAAATGTCTAATTAAAGCTTAATGATTCATGATCCAATTTCCAAAGTGCAATAATCACTTTCTCAGAATTTATATACATTCTTGCAACTTATGACAAATTACATAGATTCACTAAAATATTTTTACAACTGCATTTATCCACAATTTATATTTTCAAAATTAATATTTGATCCTCTTTCTCATAAATTACAAGGTAATCAAGAGGGGAAAAAATCATACTTTGAGTTGATGTAATTAAAATGCTACTTTGAATTGAGCTAAAAAAGAAGATTTATGATGCAATATAATTCAGTGTTATGACAGAAATCAATGAAGATTTTACTTACAAATGCAATATTAATTCATTATTAATAAGATTTTTAAGAATTTTAAGAGTTTTAAATGATTTAACAGATCAGAAAATAAGAGTAAAATCTAATATTTATTATCGCTTAAAAGGGTCAATTGTAGAAGAAAATAATAATAATGAGTGTAACAGCTTACTTTCAACAATTGTTTTATTAACATCAGTCAATGACAAGTCTTTGTTTTCTTTGGTGTCAAGCTTTTTCATAAAAACGGGAATCTCAAACTCTTTGTCCTGTAGAAAGAGATTAAATTGGTTTTGAAGAGAAAATAACAACTAATATCCATAAGATTAAAAAAATCTATTGTTCAAAAAACAGGCTCAATCCAAAAGTTGCAGGCACTGACTCCATATATAACAGAAGATGATGCCTTCCAATTCCCCAACATGATTTCCAGCGGTTTGCACGGAAGGGTACAGTGATGATCATTTCATTTCGCATTCATGGCACATGCTATTTATCACATTCCCTTACATGATTAGAGAATCATTAATGAATTAGATAAGCATGGCTTAATCAGAGAAGCAAATTGCAATAATTGTAACAAATTGCAATTGAAAGTACACTTTTTTTCATATTCAATGATGCAAATATTGAAATTATATGATATTTAAAAGCGATGTATGAGCTATAAAAGTGAAAGCAATAGTGCAGGTCGTTACCACTATCATTATGATGTGAACATACAAAATATTTTGGGACATCTCAGAAAATATAATCTTGTACCTGATAGATGCTGAGGTATGATTTTGATTTTATTAAGAACCTTTTTACCAGTGTCTATATCATAATATTTGACATCTGTAAAATATTATTTCATGATAGACATTGAGGTATGATTTTGGTTTAACCCTTTCAGGGGCAGTGGTATGTTTATGAAACCACTTAATTTTAATTCTCAAATGCCACAATGGCACCTTTTTCTTATTTACAAATAATTTTTTTTATAAATTCCGGTGCCAGTCATGTATTTCAACATTTTAGTACTGAAATTACTTTGCCCCTGAAAGGGTTAAATAAGAATCCCTTTATCAGTAACAGGATGGCTACAGAAATTGCAAAAAAAAGTTGCCTGATTTTCCTGACTATCTTTATCAGACTTCCTTAATTTCCATTATTAATGATGCACATACAGTATTTTTTAATATATGCTGTTTCCTTGTATAACACACTTATTCAGCTTGCCAATACCTCCTTTGAAAGAAAAAACAAGAGAAAAACATAAAAATTGCACAATATTGATGAAATACTCGTATACAGTTTCATAAATCTAAACTCAAAACTGAGTCCAACAACTTCATGTAGTGGCCAATGAATATATGGCGACAAGAAATTTTTTTCATTTTCTGAAGAAAGTTCAATTCTAAGACATATCGATATCTGACAGGATAGCTAATTGGATTAAGCTGGCCAGCTTATAAAATGTATCATAAAAATTTCAAAAACGGGTAAATTGTCTTCAATATAAGTGCTATCCACAGAAACCAAGGACATCGGATCAACTTAATTTGTGTTAAATACCAAAAACTCATACCGTGTGCATCTTAAAAAAAAAATTAAAATTTTACTCTTCTTTATCAAGTACTATTATTGGCTTAAATATTACCTGATTGTCAGTGAATCAGTCTCATGCAAAAACACAAATATCTTCGCATATAGACAAATTTCCCTGATTTTCAAGCACTTTTATGAAGTTCACAGACTTTTCCAAATTGATAAACCTTCCTGATTTTTCCCTGATTTCCAGAATCTGTAGCCATCTTGAATAACTACTTCATAACATTCGCCATCTTTAAAATATTTTATCCTATAGGGCCTGAGAGATTCCATCATTTGCGATTTATGGGATGGGAGAAGGAGTAATTATTCCACTCAGACCTATGACATTCTACTATATTTTTTTTTTCTCATTTCATATAGAAAAATATGTAAGCCATGCACATGGGTGCCAGCAATAGTGGATGGCCATTGTTCCGCCCTGGATTTTGTAATTTAGTTAACTATATTTTCCCATTCTCTGATTTAAAAAAAAAAAATGTTCTTCTCAAGTCATTTAAAAGTAATAAATGAGGGGAAGAAAGAAGATACCTTTCCAACTTCTTTCCATATCAAAGGTTCACCATCTTCATCCAAATTTTCATAAATGTGGCAGTCAATGACTCTCAGTTGCTGTTCAAACATAGTCGCCACAGCCTTGTGAGCAAGTATGTACTGTTCCTAAAAGAAATTCAAAACTCAGATCCACATTCTAATTAAATAACCAAAAAAAAAAAAAAAAAAAAAAACAATTTAAGAGGTTAAAAGTAAACAATGAGTGATAATGTACAAATAAAAATAATTCAGCTTTTTTGCCAAATACTGAACACTAATAGGCCAAATATCAGTGGCGAAACATTGTCAAATGTTAATAGAATAACTTTTATTTATTTATTTATTTATTTTTATAATGCTTTTCTATAAAGCTTTTCTCAAATTCAAATGGACTAATTTATGACACAGTCATAAAGCTACTTCTTAAATGCAGAAAAATTACAGTTAATCTTATTCAGATACTAAGAAATCAAACAGCATTTAATAAAGGTTGAGGATATTTCAGATAATTCTGTCAAGGCTGGAGATTTCAGCCAATTTTAGAGACACAACTATCATGGAAAGGTCTTCATTGAGTAACAATCCATTACAAAACTACAGATGTAATCCATTTCTATAAAAATGGAAAAAAGCTATTCGATGCTAAAGCACTTTGATTTTAATGTTTGCAAATTTTATGCACATATAAATACGGCTTTTTGAATGGGTCAGAAAGATTATCATTGTTCAAAGCATTTTGTCCACTTTTTCAATCTCATTATGTTTCAAATATCGTAACAGCATTAAAATCCACCGCAAATGATTTCCCCTGTAGATCATAATATACGAAAATTCTTTTGAGTGTCCCTGTAAACGAACTATAAGTGCCACACACTTTATTTTCAATATCAAGCATTCTATACTAAACTTGAATAATATATAAAAATTACATGGCAATCCGAGAGTTAGAGTGTGGACAGACAGAGAGACAACCAAATTAATAAACACTTTTCAACTTTGGTGGAAAGTGTTAAAAAGTAAGTATGCTTAAGAATTTTAAAACAATGCATTTCAGGATTCACATCAACAAAATTCCAATTAATGCAATACTATTACACCCCAGACTTCCAAAGCTAATGTTATGGAATTTTTCTTTTATTTTCTTTCTTTCTTTTCTTTTCAAAGCTAATGTTAGCAATTCATGCTGCACAGCACAGCAATTAATCCACTGTGAAAATATCCTCAATGAAAAAAAAAAAAAAATGAATTCAGGTTGGCTTTAGGAATTATAACTCTTGAAGTCATTTTAATTGAAACAAGAAAAAAAAATTCATACATCAGGGATAGATTGTGAAACACTTTCCAACACTAACATGATATTATTAACAAATTTCATTTTTCCCTAGAATGAAATGAGATATTTAAATAAGCAACTTAGGAAAACACACTTCCAGCCATTATCGATCTTAGTCAGTCCTTTAATCAAAATCTTTTGTGTGCCTCTGCAAATGAACGATAAATTCGATGCACGCTATAATTTATAAAAAACATGAAGTACACTTCAGTGATTTTGTTATGTTTGAAGTATCATAACATCAGTAAAATGCACCACAAATGATTTTCCCTCCATAGATCATAATGTAATGTAATTCTTTTGTGTGTTCCTGTAACCAAACTATAAATGCTACTTATTCTATACTCCTGAGAAAGCATCATGTAGTCCATCTCAATGAACTATATTAATCTCATTATGTTTGGAATATCGTAACATCCATAAAATGCACTACAAATGATCTATCACCATCAACCGTAAAGTAAAAGAATTCTTCTGTGTGTCCCTGTAAATGAACTGTAAATGCTACACACTTCATTTTCAATACTGAACATTTTATAGTATATTGTGCTGTCTTCTAAAGATAAACCCATTTTTTAACATTTTCTCTGTATAAAGTCTAATATAGAATTTATAAAAATTAAACATGGCTAAATTTTTACAGCTCGTTCCGAGTAAGATTTTAATGTTGAGCATTTTTCATTTTATCACTTTATTACAAAATAACAGCCAATTATGCGAAAAAAAAAAAAAAAAAACCCACTTTTTCAAAAAATAACCCATGTTACCTGAAGAAAAAAAACAACAAAAAAAAAAACATACTTGTGATAATCAGCAGAAAATGAAGCATTTTATGACATATTAACAGTTTAACATAAAAAAAAAAAAAAATAATAAGTAGATCATTCTAAAATTCTATTATAAAAGAAAATCTGTAAAAATGAAGCTCGTGTTTTGCCAAAATTCTGCAATTGTTAATTTAAATTATTTTAAAACTAAATAAGCACTCCTTGGGTATTTTAAACTATTTTTATTATTCTAAAGGGTGTATAAAAACAGAACAAAACAAAACAAAATTGACTTTAGGGAAATATTGGATGTCGGACTAGGGTGGTTTTTTTTTTTTTTTTTTTTTTTTTTAGGAAACATTTCACTGTGGGTTTTTTTTAGAAGACAGTACAATACATAAATAACATATAAAGAATTCCTGGCAATCAGAGTCTATGTACAAGAGTTAGAACATGGACAGACAGACAAACCAAATTCATAAACACTTTTCAACTGTGTTGGAAAGTGTTAAAAATAAAAATAATAAAGTAATGTATTTTAAAGTAAGTTTAAAAAATAAAGCACATCTAACTATTAACACAACATTATGACAAAATATATTTTCTTCTTAAGGTATTTATAAGCAGAAAGAGAATAATTCTATCCATTCTATTTATAATGAAAATAACGTAGAAATAAATTAAAAAACAAAACAAAGGAGTTAGTCATTTAAGGATTAATGATTCATCCACAGAGTCAAGAAATACAAAAACATTTGAAGCAAAAAAAATAAATAGAACTTAAGATATTTTTATAATATGAAAGATATAAGTACCTTTCATCACATTCCAGTCAGCTAGTTTGAAATAACAGTCCATTATTAAGGTATAACAAATTGCAACATTACACATAGACATGTAATCTTACATTGCATAAAACTAAAATTCAAGTATTTTTAAACAAAATCAACTAAATAAATAACATTCTATGCAGTTATATGTGTAGGGGAAACACCCTATAACAATCCTTATTTCTTCTCCATATATACAGACAGACACTTTTCTTTTCAACAAAATGAACACATGGCTGTGTTAATCTTACATAAAATGAAAAAGTTTTAGACTTTTTCTTAAAAAAATAAAAATATATTTTATTTTACAGCTTTAACTAAGGAACTAAACATTTCATATTTCAATTATAAGTCTAATGATTCAATATTTAAAGACAAAAAATGATCTTTATTACAATGAGGAAAATGATCTTTATTACAATTTGAGAAATTGTAGAAAAGAAGTTTATCTCTTTATCAAGTTTATAAGAATCATAATCACTCTAGTCCATGGAGTTTTAACTGTCTTTTCTTCAAACATTGTTTATGGACTCTTCAATTATTGTTTTTCAATATGCTTTTTTATCTTACATAGGATGTCCGGTTTTATATCAAGAGGATGTCGATCAGAAAGCATGTCATAAAAATGACAGCAACAGTTTCATTGTGGGAAACGAATCCTTATTAAATAGGCTCCACATAATAATATAAAAAGTTTCAAGAACTTCAAATGTGTTCACATGTAATAATTTTAAAAACTAGAAAACTTATTTATTTATTTTTTCATAAAATAAACTTTTAAACACAGAAACTACATAAATGTCAGTAAGGAGATATATTGTAATGGCTGCTTCTCCTTCTTCTGTCCTAAAGCTAAGTATTTCAACCATTACCTGTTAGAAGGTTGCTCAAGTTAAGTCAAATCTTATATATTTGGTTTCATCCGATTGTACAGTTTTATCTATTTTAAATGAGACCACAGATGTTGAAACTTTGTTTTGGAAAAGCAGAAAATTTTAACGAGGCAAAAAAAGATAGGGATCATTAATATAATTAATTTATTCTCAAGTTTAAATAAAATAATTTTTTTCTATCTGCGGGGTGAAAATTTATAGCCCTTACTTAAAAAAAAACCTTAAAAATTTAATTAGAATAAAAAAATTTCGTATTTTTTTTTTCTTTCTAGTGCAAACCCCAACATAAATAATACATCATGAAATGTTAATAAAAGATAATCTTTCGTTTAACATTTCTTTTCCAGCTAGTTATTTCAGATTTTGTACAATTTAAAAAAAAATTCTTTTTGAGTCTGACCTGTGATGATTGATGCACGCTGAAATATTAAATTTCTTGAGGGGGGGGGGGCAACTGCCCTCACTATCCCTTTTTCAAATGGCACCCCTGCACTGCTCTAGAAATTATCTTAACAATTTAAAACCAGCAGACCTGTGCAAGGCTTTCGCACTGCAATCTTTGAGATTATTTTGCTGATACGTTTTGTCATCAATTTTTAATTTAAGGAAAAAAAAAAAAAAAAAACATGTTTTAATGAAATATGAGTGTACAATGTCTAAAGCTTGTTCAAAAACCTTTCATATGATATCTCATTCATCATTGTACGTTTTGTATATACATAGAAAAAGCAATGTTGGTATAAGAAATAATAGGTAAGATTTCAAACAAACAAAGTGTTTTAACAAAAATGCAGTATGCAATGTCAGAAGTGGGCAAAAAATCCAATCCAATGATATCTCATTCATCGTTGTGCGCTACATATTAGTCGAGAAAAAGGACTGTTGATAAGAGAAATAATACATATGATAAGTAAAAATTATGAACTATAGTTAGAATAAAACTAAAAAAATCATGAATTCCCCATCCCCTCACTCCGACTAGTTCAATCAAGTGCCATAATGTGTTAAATTAAGAAGATTGTATTACTTAAAAAAAAAAATTACCTTTGTTTGAATCATTGCTATCCTTTGCCTTCGTAATTCCAAAGCAATTTGGAATAAGGAGAAATCTTCATCTAATTTCTGAAAAAAAAAAAAAAAAAAAAAAAAAAAGAACAAATAAAATAAATGTACCAGAATTATAATAGCTAAGTGTGGAAACATTTTTAATAAAATTTTAACAAGATTTTTACAAACCCCGTGCCTCAAACAAGCCCATACATAATCTACAGCACAAAGAGTTCCAGTTCGACCACATCCAGCACTGGAAAAATAAAATAAATAAGTGTTTGAATTTTTTTTCATTATATATAAATAATTTAAAAAATTTAATGGGAGATTCTCTCGACATGGTTTTGTTTAAATAATGCACATAGAGAAAAAATAGTTTATTATGTAAATATTTTCATTTAAAAATATGGATATTTTAATTGACCAAAACTCCTCCAAAGTTCACTATGCATGGCATGCACAGTAAATAGGCTTATTATATTATTACTATGTCGATTTATTACATTACAAACTTGTCTGAATTGGCCTTAAAAAGTTGGTTTAATGCCACAACTTTTCATTGCATAGAGTTAGAAACTTGAAATTCTTACACAATGGGATCATGGACCTTATTATTTTATATTAACTTCAACTCAATACTTCCAACCATTACTTAAAAAAAAAAAAAAAAATAAAATAAAAATAAAAGTCTTGGCAGACAGATGGACAGCAAAGTGATTCTATAAGGGTTCTGTTTTTTCTTTTGAGGAATGGAACCTTAAAAAATGGTTCATATTCTCTGTCATATGAAGCAACGTTTCAAATATTTCTGATTGAAAAAAATCATGAAGCTTGTCTAAACTTCAATAAATATAGTGCAAAAATCTCTGAGTTGATATCCTTTATCATAGTTCTAGAAATAAATTCCCTCAAAACATATATATATATTTTGGCCAACTACAGTAAATTTTTCCTAAACTTTGGAGAATACATAATGATACATACGAAAGAATACATAACTAACTAACTAAACAATAAAAAACAGTACCTATTTACAGACTGGACAATTAAACACAATTAGAATATTTTTTATTAAAATATTTCTGCCTCTGCACTGAGCATTTTTAATAATGGTAAAACATTAAAAAAAAAAAAAATGTCACTTGATTTTGATTTTTAAGGTGAAGATGTCATCTTGTGTGAATTTCTGCGTGTAGCATGGTATAATGTGTAGCAATTTACATTGTATAAATTTTTGTGTGTAGCATGTACATATTGTGTAGCAACATATAGTTACATATTGTGTAGCAATTTACATTGTATAAATTTTTGTGTGTAGCATGTAGCATGGCATTTTGTGTGTACATAGTAGTAAATTCCTCTTCTTTAATTGTTTCACTCTTAGTAAAGCAAGCCTATTTACAAATTTAGTTAATTCTTTGACAATACTGCAATCACAATTTATGCATCGGTGGGAGGTGGGTGAGGGTGGAGGGGGACAAGGGCGGTGGAGACAAAAAAAGGACAATTTCTTCTCCTCAGATTTTCAAATTTAATTAGCTAAATTTTCTTTTTCTCTAATGATTTTTTTAAAAAAATGACAATAAAAATCAAGCGAGTTAACATAATTTAAACACTTACAAAAAAATACATAAAGATTTTTCCTTTTCTTTTTTTTTTAAATCCATGTATTTAAAAATTATCTTAAACAAAAAAGATAAACATTTTCATCACGCTATTCCAAAATCTTGTCTGTTGTGCGGGTGCCCATTATTTATGATGGATTCTTCGGAAAATGCTTCATTCAAAGGCAAAAATATTTTAATAAAAAATCTTTTTTTAACAATCCTTAAATGTCTAATCTGCAAATAGATACTGTTTCTTAAATCATTTATTTGTATGGTGAAATAAATGATAATATTGCAATTATAGTATTATACACAAAACTAAATTTCACCTGCAGTGGACAACGATGGGAACAGTTTCTGAAGCTTGGCAATCTCTCATGAGACGAACCAGATCCAAGATGGGCTGAACCGTCTCGGGCACACCATGGTCCGGCCATGATGTGTAGTGAAACTGGTACACATCTCTCATCTCAGGCCCACATTTCACTAGAAGCGTCCTGACTAGAAAATCAGGACACACCTGAGATGAGCTCACCTGAATTAGAAATAAAAACAAAGGATCTAAGAGCAGAACATTAGATTTAAATACACACACAAAACAAAAACAATAAAAAATAAAAGGTAATTAATTTTTTTTTCTTTAAATATATAAAATCTGCAGATGAGGCAGATTTGTAATGTTTTTAATTGATCATTTCTCTATATGTTTTCTGCCTTCCATTTCCATAATCAGGATTGGCTGTTTCTATTTTCATGATTCAGGTTCTTTTCCCTCTTATGAAGTGGTATACACAATACATTCATTGTATTTATTTATTATTATTATTTTTTTTAAATACAATTCTGATGCAATGTGTCTTTTAACCAACTCAACTTAACTTGATATTAATTTTATGTTTAACATACAAACAAAAACCTGTTATTTCATTAACATATTCAGTAATTTTCCATCATACCAACACCAAGATAAAATGTATACTAATGTGCCATTTATTTCAAAACCATAGACCTTCTAATATACTAGACACCAAATTGGTCACCTTTTCTGGGCTCTAAGATCACCTACCCACCAAATGTGATTTCCACCTAATTTAGTGTGCCAAAATATTTTCCTAAAATATTTTTTTCTATATTACTAAAATATTCAGTTATTCCATGAAATTTATCATGTTAAAATGTTAGGTATGAAATTAATATTCTGATAATTCATGAAATCAGTGTTGATTTCAGGCATTTTTCTCAGGGAGATATTCCTCGGCTTGCACTTCTAGAAGGGGGGGGGGGGGGGGGGGGGGGCAACCAATCCACTCCTGAATTCAACACGATGTATATAATGCATTCGGTCCCCAGGGCCTGACTACCGAGACGGCGACAGAGCAGAATTCCACCAGTAAAATTTAATAGAATTTTTTGTCTTATCAAAATGCCCTATTTATGCAAAATGAAATAAAATAAAATAAGTAAGTAAAAAAAACAAAAAAAAAATATTTTTTTTTTTTACTGGTGGAAGTGTGTTGCGTTGGTAATCAGGCCCTATCCGATCCCAGGCCCTTTTTTTATCATTTGAATAACAAAAATAGATCAGCAAAAATATTGCCACCCAATAGGTAAAATAGATGAGCAAAAATATTGCCACCCAATAGGTAAAACTATCTTTTTTTTTTCCCCTGGTCTTTTTACAAAATAAATTAGGGCCTCAGACCCTTTCTTGTGCCAGGGCCTCTTTAAAGAGAAAAAAATTGGTCTTGTCCATTGGATAATTTTGAAATTACAAATCAAAAAGTAAAATAAAAAATGTATTTAATATAAATTAAATTATTATAAAAGATAAATTGGTTACCTCAATTTTATCTTTCCATTGGGTGTGGATTTGACTCAAAAAGACTCCTAGACTAATTGAAATAAAATGATTAAACTGTCTTTTCCTTGTGAATGGCGACAGCTTGCTTTTCTAGTTAAGTTTCAGTTTCGTTTCTAGATCTTTTATTATGAGAACGGAGACAGAAAGTTGCCAGAAAGATATTACTGCCAGAAAGCGGCACCCTTTCACTGTTTATTGGCAATGAAAGTGAAAGATGTTTTCTTCAACTCTCTTGGGAGAGAAGAAAGGGATCCGGTGTCCATTTGTATTAGATGTCAATGTTTTTAGCTTATTGCTGTGAGAATCGATTTTAGAGCATCTTAATAGTAATAGTTGGGAAATTGATTGTTATCGATTTTGAATTTTTGAGAATCGTCCATCACTAACTTTTCGGCACAAGTGCACCTTCAGTTCTTTATGCACATAGATCAAGTATAGTGATTGCAGTATTATCAAAAACTATGCATTCTGAGATTCCTATACCAAAGGGGGCTTTCAACTGCTATGCCACAAAGAAAATCTGACTTGTACCACAAAAAATTAAAAAATATATTATTTTTTTAATATCTTTTGGTATTTTTAAGGATACATTTTTAAATAATTCAAAAAAGTAATGGGGAAAAAATGCACTCTCAGTGTTATATTCATATTAAATGAGCTTTTCTGTAATGGAGACTGTTAAAATAAAAATCGATGATAATGATCTCAAATCCTTCAAAAAAAAAAAATTACTGATTATTTCTATCTCAAAAGTATGGAAATTAAAAATAGGTTTTTTTAAGCATTCTTTTATAAGTATTCAATGTTTATCATAAAAATCATGCCCCATTTCATGATTGTAATTCATGTTGTTCGAAAAAAATTCTGTTACAATACGTTAATTTGGCATGGACTCCAATTATGAAAATTCTCTGTTTTGAATGATACTTAGTAAAAAGTACAAACTAGTGAACTATTTTTTTAAAAATTATATATATATATATATATATATATATATATATTTTCAGATATGGAAAAAGGAAAAGGCTTAAACTACTTATTCAGGATTTCTAAATTGTTTTCTCAATGTATAATTATAATTTAATTAATATAAAAGTATCATTTGATAAGTGTATTTTAACAAAAATATTAAACTCTATGTTTTATATTTATACAATGCAGAACCATTTATCCAGAAGCCAGTTAACTGGAATAATATTTTCGATCGACCAGCTGCAGAACCTTTCCTGGAAAAAAAAAAAAAAAAAAAAAAAAAAACATTTATCGTAAAATTTTCAACACTGTTTTTTTTACAGCAATATTTTTACTTTGTCGTGCTTAATCTACAATGCAGATAAATATACCAAACAGAACTGTTGCTAATCTGAAGAAACAACATAGAAAATACCCTGTTTATCCACCTACACAGAGATATGAAGAAAAGAATGGTAACTGTTCCTTTTTAAAGATACGGTTTGACAAGCATCACTTTTCTCATTTTTCTCAGTAGATGATGTCAGACCAAATGGCATTGAGACTGGAGATGAAGTTCTTAGAAGAAATTGGAAAGTAAGGGCAGTAAACAAACAAACAAACAAAAAATTGTTTCGTCGTAACTTTTCTCAGCCTATAAATTCTCTGAATAAACCTTTAACTATTTTATGTTCTTTTCATATCTCCATGAATGTGAATAAACAGCAAAAAAAAATGTTTTGCTACTTTGCTCCTTCAGATTGGCAACAGTTCCATTTATTTTCAACTTTGTGGTGTGCTTCATGAACTTCATGTGCTTCATGGTGTGCTTATACTACGGGGATTATTTGTTTGTCAGAATACATCTGGACAGAGCCATTCCAGATAACTGGTTCCATACTGTATTTTATTTTCTACTTTTCAGTGTTTAAAACATTTCATTGTAGCAGCTTCACAGCCAATGGGTCTATTTTAGCAAGCATGGTTTGGTGTCATTAACTCCATTGTTGTTTTAACTCATATACAGACATAACAATAATTTTTTTTTTATGTATCACCTGTGCCCAGCTAGTAGAAAAATGCCTTAAAAATTTATTAGTTGATAATTAAGTTCTAAAAATATTAAAATGTTGTATTCCATCAGAAACACACCTGTGTTACCTAATTTTTATAATTCTAGCCTATCAGGAAGCGAGTTAAAAATGGATTAGAAAATTCCATCTTTATATAAAAAAATCAAGTTGAGCTAAATAAAAGAGTACAATAAAATAAAAGTGAGATAACTGAATAACGTCTTTTGTCTGAAGTTGATTAACTTTAAAAGGAAAAAAAAATACAAAAGTAAGATTTAATCAGCAATTGTAAAGTACAGAAAATTTATATTTTCTTACCAATTCTATGGATATATTTCCATATTGCTTAATTTCTCCAGGACCTGGGTAGTAAGCTTCACATTTGTACTGAAAATAAAAATAGGAATAAATAGAATGAAAAATGTAAAGTTTTAACACAAACATTACACAGATATTTCTTAGAGAAGATTTACAGCTGAAAATAACTACTTGCCAATCACTATTAGGCGATTCAGTTTTGAAATAGGACAATTTAAAAAAATGACTCAAACAGCAAAATATTTTCTTTCTTTTTTTTCAGCTGATTTCACTTCAACTAAGCAAACTTCCTGACATTTTCAAACAATATAAATATTGTTACCTACCCCTCCTATCATTAAATAAATATAAATAAGAGAAGACCTCTCAAATGTTTGCTTATTTACATTAAGTTGTTTCTAAATTTAAAAAAATAGCAAGAAACTGAATTTATCAAAATTAATCACAAGGTAAATTATTATTATTATTATTATTTTACTATACATATGGGCTGTTTCTTTAGGACTGCAAATAATTTGACTAAATTTCACAACCTAACTTGGCAATACATCTCAGCCACTTGCAGATTCATCCTTTGGGGGGGGGGGGGGGGCACTATAACAAAGAAGTATCTAATATTGTGCTATCCTCTAAAAAACAAATCTCGAGTGAAATGTTTTCTAAAGCACAAAACAAAAACAAAACAGCCAAGGACTTCATTAAATATTTCACTGAAATCTATTTTGTTTCGTCCTATTTCTATACACTATTTACAATAATAAAAATATTTAAAAATACCTAAGAAGTGTTTAATTAGCTCTAAAAGAATTTAAGCTAATAATACAGAATTCTGGAAAAACACAAGTTTAATAATTTTCACAGATTTCCTTGTTATAATACTACAACATGTTATAATGATTCAGGGGTCAGAGTGACCAATTCATAAAATATAGGACATTTTTCGTGAAAAATATAGGACATATATAGGACATACGAGTTGTAATTTTCCAACTGGACAAAAAATGTCCGGGGCCAGGATTCGAACCTGGGATCTCTAGGCTGAAGCTGCCACACTCTACCAACTGTGCTATCCCGGTTGAATCTGGAGGGCATAATTCATCCAGTTAACCTTATTGATCATAGCATCTGGTCTGATATTTTAATCAGCTCAACAGAATAAACCGCAGGTAATGGAACTCCAGTAAACGCTGGATACGTGATTACACTAGATTAATTTTAACACAATTATTCAAATTAGTAAAGAAATCATAAGAGTTGTAATTTTCCAACTGGACGAAAAATGACCAGGCCAGGATTAACTGGAATAATCAATAAGGTTAACTGGATGAATTATGCCCTCCAGATTCGACCAGGATAGCTCAGTTGGTAGAGTGTGGCAGCTTCAGCCTAGAGATCCCAGGTTCGAATCCTGGCCCGGACATTTTTCGTCAAGTTGGAAAATTACAACTCGTATGATTTCTTTACCAATTTGAATAATTGTGTTAAAATAAATCTAGCATATATAGGACATTTAGAAAATAGCGTTATAGGAAATATTTAGCAATAAAAAAATTATTAACACATAATATATATTACTTAATAAATTTTCACTAATTAATGGTATTAAATCAAGATATCTATATATATAAAAGAAAGTCCTGACCAAGGAGATCATCCACTCAACGCATGGCCAAAACTACTGAACCTAGTAACATGAAAATTGCAGGGAAAATACTTCTTAGGATGTAGACAAATGCTAAGAAAGGATTTTCCAAAACTAGACCTTTGAAGAGGATAAAAAAAAAAAAAAACTTTTAAAAAATTCCTTAAAAATCAGATATTATAGTTAGGTGTCAAATAACATATTTTAATGTATTTTTGTATGCTGAATCGAATAGTACCAAGTATATTCTTCTAAGTCCAATAGTTCGTGAGATATTACATATTTTTCTAATTTTGCGATGTCTTTGGCACCAAAACCTCAAGCTGCTGCACTATGCAGAGGAAGCTATGGAATCAGAGTCTTACAATTCTGACTCAAATGATGATAATACTGTTTTTGAGGTATTCGAATCTATGTGATTTTAACTATGTTTTTTTTGGTAATCTATTGTTTAAGTTAAATATATTTTTGCTAGAGATTTTGGGTATTTTACCAACTGTTAGTTTAAAGATTGTATATATTTTAATTGTGAAACTTTGTGTTTATTTCTTTTAGATGTTGTGTTATACTTTCATTGAATGATTTTAATTATACATTTATCATCACATCATTCTTTTCATTTAACTGTGTTATTTTCATTCATCTTGTTTTTATGACAAAGTTTTAAATCAATTTTAAATTTTAATTTGTCATTCTTATTCTAATCTTTTTATTGGTGCAGCATGTCCCTAAAGAGACTGTGCCATAAAACCCCATTCAACCAACCAACCAAAACCTCAAAATTCTAACATTATAAATGATAATTTCTAAAAATATATATGTAACTATGAAAATACGGCAAAAACAAAACAGCAGAAACAATCATAAACGCTAGCAGGTGATGATTATAATACCAAATATATGAAAAAATGGAGAAATGTAGGACAGTTACAAAAATATAGGACAATATAGAACAACTCTGATCCCTGTGATATACATCAATTTTTAATGTTTTTATGTTAAACAATTAATATGTGAATAAAATGCCTTATTTCAAGCTGATTATGTCATGTGAGACTCAGCTGGTGACCTTTAAAAACAACTGTAAAAAAAAAAAAAAATATATATATGTATATATATATATATATATATCTTGCTGAAATAATAACAATAATTAAAAAATAAATAAATAAACACATTTAAAAAAAATAATAAATAAAATATAAAATTTATTTTTAAATATTTATTTTTAAAATATTCATTCTTAAGAAACATAATTCAGAGGATTTTTTTGTAAGCTGTCATTAAAAAACTCCTACTTATTTTTATTTAAAAAAAATCTTGTTTAATTAGCTGTCACTAAATAAAACAGTGATAAAAATGGAAAATGCATTAAAAACATTACAATCTTATAGTCAGTAAATGATAAAAAATTAACCATGTTTAATTTTTTTGTATTCTTTATTAGACTTTAAATACAGATTTTTTTTTTTTTTAAATGGATTTTTTTTTTTTAAAATTACAATAAAGGTTTTGTGATGTAATTTTAAAACTTAAAAATTATTCTTAATAACAAAATATTTTTATTAAATAAAGTAAATACACAAGGCTAAAGCACACATTGGCTGTGTTAATTAACACAAAACACATACTTGCATTGCTGAACAATCAACTGCTAATAATAAATAACAAAGAAGGAGCTTTACCTTCCCCGCTTCCTTTTCATTGCATGCCATTACAAGAACTTGGACATCACAGACCCAAATCATTCGCCAAAAGTCAATCACGGTGTTCGGAAGAGGCCCTTGGGCTGCAATGTAAGCGAGAGCTCCACTAGCACCCTACACACACAGGGAAAAAAAATAAACATTTATTTCACACTTATCTCCATTGGATAATGTCAGAAACAATGCCACAGCCACATATATAGTCTAGAAATGTGATTAAATGGATGTTGCTTTAATGACCAATCAGTTATCCAGAAAAACCCGTTATACGGAATACGTCTGGCTTGGATGATTCCCGATAAATGGTTCTATACTGTATACCATTTTTATACCCGTCATATAACAAATAAAATATAACTTTTTTCTTTTCTTTTCTTTTTCTTTTTTAACCTCAATTAAACTGATTGATAAAAGAATCATACACGTTAAAATTTTTGGAACTTCTCTAATATCACGTCGACCACTTTTCATAACAAAAAACTATCGCCAAACTGTAAGATTAAACGCCAAAAATGCAGTCCCATTGACTGGATGTCAGAAGCATTCTACGTGTTTGTTAGGTCATCCAGTGGTTTTTAATTCGACATTTGCGTGTATTTTTCATTATGTTTTACTGATTTATGAGTTATTTCATTCATTAAAATAACAATTGTGTCCTCAAATTTTTATATTTTATTTATTTATTTATTTTAATATTCCAATGTCAACGTTCTTCCGTTTATTGGGCGTTATAGTTTGGCAATAGTTTTTTATTATGAAAAGGGGTCAACGGGATAATAGAGAAGTACCAATTTTCTAAAACTCGAGAAAAACTCAGTTTAGAAATTTTCAACCGGTATGATTTTTAATCAATCAGACTGATTGGGGTAAAAACATTTTTTTAAAAGTATTATCATACAAAGGGAATGTAATACAATGTAAACAAAGGAATGATCTGCAAAACCCTTAGTCCCTAAGTGTGCAGATTTCACAGAGTTGACCGTACAATTAATTTTGAATTTCTGCAAAATGTATTTGCAAATTTTCAAAAAGATTGGATTAATTAAAGATATCTCTATCAAAAATTTAGCATCCACATTTAAATCAATTAAAATGTGCCTTTTTTTTTTTTTTTTTTTTTTTTAAACTGAATAATGAAATTTGAAAATCGTCTAAATTCCCACTGAAAAGCATTATGACATGAAAAGAAGTGCTCTATATTTTTTGAACGAATCAATCAAATTTAATCCAAAACTATGCAGCTAATTCTGTGTCCATCACCAACATACCTACTTAATTATAAGCTAATCAGATGCTTTTTGTGTCAGTTATAGCACGGCAGACAGACTAACAGAAACCAAAAACTTTTCAAGTTCCAACAGCAGCCTCAACTGGCATTTCGGCAATAATATATTTGGCCATAAACATTCAAAATTAAATCATATTGTCAAATCACAAAACTTAAATAATTTTGAGCTTTAAAATATAAACAACTACAGTTGGGTAATGTGGGTTGAAAAATTGGAATTCTAGAAAAATATATAATACCTTCAAAGCATCACTCATTTAAAATGCCACTTTTAATAGAGTCCCTCATTGTCTCCTTACAGTCTTGTCAACTATGACAGTAAACAGTTGCAATCTATTCAAGATTTAATATTATATCATGTAATGTAACATTGGATAAAATGTCAGCAATTGAAAAAGTAGGAGTTTTCTTCTGCATTAAAAAAAAAAAAAAAAAAGATTAGTAATCATCAATTCATACTGTTCACTACTCACGCCAAGCTTCTGTAGCTTCTGTAGAACAAATTGGGCTTGAATCATATGTAAATATGATATAGTAGATTCCAGTTCATTGGGGCACATTGATTCAAGCCCAATTTGTTCCAATAAGTGGCTGTTCCGATTATCAGAATTACAGTTAATAATATTTTTCAATTTTTTTTTCATGTCACCCTAATTAAATGGTGTTGCAAATAACCAGAATCTATTATATTTTCTGACGAATTTTTTTTCTAACATGTAATAAATCACCACTAAAGAATTTCAGAGATTGTACATTGTACCTTTATATAACTTGCATTTATATAATCAGAACCAGGAATTCCTTCATGTTTTGGCAATATTACTCTGGAAAAATCATCTGAAAATAGAGAAAATCTTTAAATAACAAAAAATAATTAAAAATTGACAATAAATATTGTACATTTAAAAAATATAACAAAAACATATTTCATTCAGTTTTTAGTAAATGAATGTCATAATTTAAGTGAAAAATCTATATTTATTTATTGCATTTTCTTAGCCATATTTTTGATGACAAAAGAATACATAATTGAAAACTGATACAAAATTACTACTTGTCTAATGACAAGTAGTGATTTTGTATCAGTTGTTGAAATGCAGTGAACAGAATAACTTATTTAAAAAATTATGCAAATAAATTTTCTAAAATAATACTTTAACAGATAGTTTTATGAACTCGCAAATTTATTTTTATTTCTTTATTTATTTTGTCATTTATACAGAGTGTTTCACTTGAATGCAACCTCGGAAAATGTTGGTTTAAAAAAAAAGTAACATATGGAAACAAAAAGAGAACAGTTACATGTACACACATGTAATGTATATTCAAGAAATGAGATGATAGAAATGTCCTCCCTGAGTTTCAAAATACACTGCTTCATATAGTTTGCTTAAATTACGAACATGAATGCCTGAAATTGAATCCTTTTTTACAGACAGTGGTAGACAGCTATCGAGTTAAGCATGCTTATAAAGTTTCCTAACTTCAACACTATATAACTTCAAAAATTGTTTGAATTTTTCTTTCCTCTAGACAGTAAATTCCAAACTCTAAACCATACATGACAGAAGTTCCTTTGTGGACTGCTAAATTTAACAGATGGAAAGTGCATCGAATTATGAAAAAATATTTCTGCTATTTCTTCAACTATTTCTGAATATTATTTTTTTTGGTTTAAAAACAAAAAGAAAACGGAGATAGAAGCAAAATATTTTACTTTCTGAGCAGAAAAGCAGAAGATAAGAGTAAAATTCAGGAAAATTGACAGCCATGAAATGGCTATTTGTAATTCTAGGAATTTTTGTTTTTAATCAACCTTATTAAAATGTATTTTGATTTTCTATAAAAACAAAACAATGAAGATATAGCTAACTATAGTCTGTTCAGGGAAAGAAGATAACGAAAGTAAACAAACGGGTTGCAGAAATATCGCCAAGGAGCCACACATTTGGCACAAATCCCTAAGTTGGCGAATTTTATTTTTTATTTCGATTGGAAAAAGCAGAAGCTGAAGCACTTCAGACAGTCTGTTTGGCGCTTCTGGCACAGCGCCAGGTTTAAGCATCGCCAATCCGCATGTGCATTTGTTTACTTCTGTTATCTTCTTTCAGCGAATGGACCCGTGCGAAGATTTCATACTGCAGTTAAATAATTCTTAACAATATCTAATATTTTTTAGATGCAAGTTTAAACTTCTAAAGAAAAATTAAGAATTAGAAATATATGCAAACAACATCAGTCAAGACAGAATAACATCTCATTTATTCCATCCAAAATGTAGTAAAAACGGATCAAAGATAGCAAAATACCACATGAGAAAAAAAAAAAATTAACAATCGTATTTTAATTGTATTGGAAGATGACGTCATCCGCATTGGGAAAAACACGGCGAAAAGAAAAATAAATTGAATACATATAAAATGTAATAGAATTTAATATAACAAAGTATACATTTTAGGTTACACGTGAAGTAGCATTGCTTCAATTGATCGATTATGTATTCTTTCTTCTAAATTATTTGAATTTGAATTTTGCTTTTTTATTATAAATAACAAATAAACTCATGCGAGGACGTACCACTTTATCTATTTTGCACTATTTATTTATTTATTTATTTTTTATAATCATTGTTGAGCACGATATACTGAGGAATTTTATTTTTGTGGTAACACTGATTTGACGAAAACCTTTCATTTTATTGATGAAAAAAATGCCGATTTAATTTTTAATTAACTGTAATTTTTAATCACAAAACATGTTGTAATGAAATGTGAGTGTACTAAGTCAGAAGCCGATTCAAAAACCTTTTGAATGATACCTCAATCACCGTTGTGTGTTTTGTAAAGTCATAGAAAAATGGATGTTGACAATAGAAATAATATATATGATTATAATACCAAAAAAATATTTCATTAACTATTAAAACCACTTTAGCAGATCCCGAGAAAAAGATATACTACATCAATATCAACTCTTTTCATAAAAATTTGCATCTGTTGTTGCACCCTTAAAAATAGCAGATCAGCTACTATGAAACTTTAATCACTAAGTGAAAACACTAATTAGACACCTTTATTATATTTCTAAATTAAAAGAATGAAATTACTGTTATTTTAATAACAATTAAGAAAAATTAAAACCTGTTTTACTTCATAATTCAATGCTAATATATATATATATATATATATATATATATATATAAGGCATATATTTACTTTCTTTTAAATAACAATCACATATCCAAAAATAAATAAAATCAAAATTTGAAATATAATCAAACAACAGTTGTATTATGAAACAGTCAATAAAACTCCATTAAAAAAGATGCAAAAATTCTTTCTTACAACTTTTTAAAACCCTTTCACAACAAGCTTCAGATCAAATACAGTCTTTAGTCCTTAATTTTAACTATCACTATTTCCAAATAGTAATTTTTGTCTTTATTGACAGAATTTCTTAAATAAAGTAACGATTACTATTCAGAAATAGTTGAGCTAATTAAAATTGCCTATTGGACGCTCATTGCAAAAAGGTTAGTAAAATAAAGTTTCTAGAAAATATTAGAAACTAATTAATGAATCCAGATAATGCATGCAATTTATAAATTATAAAGCAGAAACAATTTAGAAAAAAGCATAAATTATTAAAAACATAACATATACAGGGTGATTTTTTTTTTAATTGCGAAAGTAAAATCCTATAACAGAAAAACCACTGATTCAAATGACCTGAAATTTCACCAATATGCTGTCAAAGCAATGGGAATTTTTTAGGCGTGGTTAAAAAAACTTAAAATCGCACCGACAGATGGCGCTGTAAGTTAACAGAAACAATGAATATCGTCAGTGGGAGGAAAACAATGGACGTTACCTCGAGAAACCCTCTTCCGTAGGCCTTTTGACGTCAATGGACTTTTTTTAAAATTCTTAAGTGTCTTAAATCTCCTAAGAGCAATTGCTGCGCTATCATTATTCTAATAATACGGTTTCACTAACGACGCACTGTCTCTCAATGGCACAATCATTGCGAGGATATCCGTAAAATAATGAACACGGGGTATGCATGCTTCACGTTTTTAGTCCACTGTATGTGCATGGTGCGCAAGCTTGTCTTCCGTCTTTAATGCATATACAGCGCCATCTGTCGGTGCAATTTTAAGTTTTTTTTTAACCAGTATGCTGTCAAAGCAATGGGAATTTTTTAGGCGTGGTTAAAAAAACTTAAAATCGCACCGACAGATGGCGCTGTAAGTTAACAGAAACAATGAATATCGTCAGTAGGAGGAAAACAATGGACGGTACCTCGAGAAACCCTCTTCCGTAGTCCTTTTGACGTCAATGGACTTTTTAAAAAATTCTTAAGTGTCTTAAATCTCCTAAGAGCAATTGCTGCGCTATCATTATTCTAATAATACGGTTTCACTAACGACGCACTGTCTCTCAATGGCACAATCATTGCGAGGATATCCGTAAAATAATGAACATGGGGTATGCATGCTTCACGTTTTTAGTCCACTGTATGTGCATGGTGCGCAAGCTTGTCTTCCGTCTTTAATGCATATACAGCGCCATCTGTCGGTGCAATTTTAAGTTTTTTTTTAACCACGCCTAAAAAATTCCCATATCTTTGGGAGTATACTAGTGAAATTTCAGGTCATTTGGATCAGTGCTGCTTTTGTTATAAGGTTTTACTTTCGCAACTTAAAAAAAAATCACCCTGTATTATTAAAAAGCTAGATCAGATTCTATAAAATTAATAATTCTTATAAAATGTTAGTAACGAAATAAAGAATACTATAATATATTAAGATATTGTAAAAATTTTCTAAATAAATGAATATATATATAATATTTACATGGAACAATGTCTTTATAACGATTTTTTGGCCTATTCACATCTTTTAAACCAATGGAACATTGATAAGCTGGATCTTCTTTTAACTTGTCCGTTAGTTTTTTAAGCTCCTGTAAGGAAAAAAATACAAATCAGACAAGTGTAAAATTAACTTTTGCACAGAACATAAAATATGCAATCATTTAAAAACTATAAAGGGCAGGTTTGTAAAAAACCCGGGTTTTTTAAAAAAAAAACCCAGCCGGGCAGGTAGCTGGGCGGGTGCCTGGGCAGCTACCCACTACAACCCTTATGGTTGTAAAAAACCTGTTTTTTTTAAAACCCAGCCCGGGCGGGTACCCGGGCAGCTACCCACTACAACCCTGATACAGGGTGTCCCAAAAAGGGTGAAATGTGGTTTTATTTTTTACCAGTTGGAGATATGTAGGCAATGTAAATTACGAAAGTCTTGGAAATAAGATTGACAATAAAATAGCCTTCATATTAATTTTGAAAAAGTTATTTTTTAAATTTCTATATGACCCCACCTAAACAAATTTGGTTAATTAGAAACTTTTTTCTTTTGGGTACTTCTCCATTACCCTGTCGACCACTTTTCATAAAAAAAAAAAAAAAAAAAAACTATCGCCAAACTATAGGATTTAATGGCAAAAATGCAGTCTTGATGTCAGAAGCATTACACGTGTTTGTTATATCATCAAGTGGTTATTAATTCAACATTTACTTGTATTTTCCTTTATGTTTTACCGATTTATTAGTTATTTCGTTAATTAAAATAACAATTGCGTCCTTAAACGGTAGTGCCATGATATTAAAAGAGAAGAAGCATTGAAAAACTGTTGTGATGCATTGTTACGTGCAAGAGATCAACTACATTGACGTCACAAACATTTATTCACCAGCCGAGAGGGAGAATTAAGAAAAGTAATGTAAATAAATAAACATCCAAGATTCTTTTTCTGTTTTCATTAAAATATTCTAAATTTTATTGTTTCAGCTTATTAAGTTGACACATTTGTGAGTGGGGCTTTTCCGAATTTCTTGTATTTTTTTTTTTTGAGATTCCAATGGTAAACATTCTTTCATTTGTTTATTTGGTGTTACAGAATGAAAAGTGGTCGACGGGATAATGGAGAAGTACTCTTCTTTTGTTCCAACAAAATCATTACAAAAAACTGTTTACCTGTATCTTTAAAATTAGCTAAATCATGAAAAGTGAAAAAAGCTGACTAATATCACCTTTTCATACTATTTAAAAGGGTATTTAATTTAGTAAAAATAAAATTCTTTCATAAATCAGTGATGTAGTTCTTTAGATCACAAATAGATTAAAAAGTGTGCAAATCTTGCATCAGAAATAATCGAAAGTAAAACATTACACAGGCAGAAATCAAGTAAAAAGACAAATATAGTTTTAAATCTTTCTTAGGAATATAATAATAATAATAAAAGCAATTCACAGAGTATTTTCAAAGTGTTTTCCCTCATTTCCAATACATGACTAAGCTCTTCTAATATTGCTTCTATAAATATTTTGGAGTTGTTCGTCACTCACATTGTTCTAAGCTAAGCATAGGTGATCTTTTGTTTAAGGTCAGCTGCTTATTTATTAGCGTCCATATTTCCTTTTTCTGGCAATCTCTCTCAGATTTGCATTCCTAATTTGATTATGGAACTCATTCACAATAGCCAATTTCTAATTAAGCATAAGTCTTTCAATTTTAAAGAGGCAACTTTTTGAAAACTCAAACAAAAAATATTTTTAATTTTTATTTTTATTTTGGCAAATTTAAATTCATTCAATGCAAATTTTAAAATAATAAAATCAAAATTCTTTGACAAGAAAATAGACAAAAAATTATTTTCCTGCTTGGATATTTCATCGAAGCCCACCCCCTCATCAGATATAGACTTTGTAGCACTCAACTATCCAGATATTTGAAGCATTCGGCAATTAGCATTTTTCGAACGTGCCAGTTAATTCGGTCTTTACTGTATTTTCTTCTTCTTCTTCTTTTTTTTTTTTTTTTTTTTCAGAGATAAATAATTTTCATTAAATTTCATTAGGAAACTTAGTTTATAATATCTTTCTAAATTATGTATAAACTATGATTGTTATTATTTTTTCTCAATTCATAAAAAAACTTTTGTGTCTTTTGAAAATCAATGAAGGAGGAAGAGGGGGGGGGGGGTAAACAGTTTTTACTGGCGAGTAGAATTTTTTGCTATCTACCAGCGTTTATCAAATTTGTACAGCCCTGCTCCTAAGTGTTCTGTTAATTATTGATAATCGTAACTGTTCATTTTATTTGAAAAAGACTAAGTCCTTCTCATAATTTTTAAACTGCCACGCCACTGAAGCAAAGAAATGACCGAATGATCGAGTTCAACATGCTATCAGTGATTAGTAGTAGATTTCGTTTCTTATTACCAGTGAATTTCTTAGTTAACAACTTTTAATCGTTTTTATTTTGTAACCTGACGATGTTTTTCTCAATCGTTCGTTTTCAAATTGAGAGATTTGCATCCTTTTCTTTGACACACTTTTTTCCCCTCTCCTTCACTGAATCATCCCACTGTGTCATCGTCTGTATTCCGTTACCTTGTTTAACGCTCATTTTTATACATATTAACGTAAAAAAGAAGTGTAACAAATAAGAAATAATTAAAATGAATTTGCCTGAATAATTAATGTACTAAAAATAATTTATACTGGTTTGAATTAACTTGAGATATTAATTTCCAATCTATTTTAAATTTTAAAATAAGTTAACAGCAAAGTTATATACAAAATGCATATGTAGCTAACTACATAAGTAGCCTTAAAAAAAAAAAAAAAAAAAAAAAAAAAAAATATATATATATATATATATATATATATATATATATATATATATATATATATATATATATATATATTTGTCTAGAATTAAGATCTGACAATAATAAAATAGGTATGTTTATACACTAAATAATAACCCACAACATGATATACATTACACATGCACAACCCTTGGTGAACGGGCCAAAATCTCCAAAAATTCGGGAATTGTGTGTATTTTGCCAATTAGTGTTGGAAAAAAATTGCAAATTTCGGCATTCGGCAGCGAAAAATCATGAATTTCGCCAATCGGGTACGTAAAAATCATAAATTTCGTCAATCGGGCGCATTAAAGTCATGAATTTCGTCAATCGGGCGCGTAAAAATCATGAATGTCGTCGATCGGGCGCATAAAAATCTTCGTTGATCGCGCGCGTAAAAATCACGAATTTCGTCGATCGGGTGCGTAAAAATCCTGAATTTCGTCGATCGGGAGCGCAAAAATCATGAATATCGTCAACTAGACGTGTAAAAATCCTGAATTTCGTCGAACGGGCGCGAGAAAATCATGATTTTCATTGATAGGGAGAGTAAAAATCGTCGAACTTGCATGGAAAAATCGCGAATTTTAGGGAAAAAAGGGAAATCGGAAAATCTTGAATTTGACCTATTCATTCCATATTTTTAATCGCCGAGTGGTGACTGAGGAGTGCTTATTTTCGTCTTTAATGACATCATCTGTTTCGAAAAAAAAAAAAAAAAA
The DNA here is from genome assembly GCA_963931845.1 of Maratus michaelseni. NCBI lineage: Eukaryota > Metazoa > Arthropoda > Arachnida > Araneae > Salticidae > Maratus > Maratus michaelseni. Next base: position 264,083,291 of record OZ007600.1, on the reverse strand, counting down.
AAAAAAAAACATGGGATAAAGAAAAATAAATGGAACATTTGAAATTAAATTTTGTTTTTTAATTATAAATATAAAATAAACCCGTGCAGTAACTATGCCCTACTTTATCTTTATTGAACTTTTTTTTATTTATTTATTAATCATTGGTGCGATATTTTAGTTTTGTGGCAACACTTATTTGAAAACGTTTCATTTTATTTATGAAAACAATGCCGACTTAATTTTTAATTAATTGCAATTTTTAATCTAAATATATGTTTTAACGAAATGTGAGTGCACTATGTCAGAAGCCGGTTGAAAATCCTTTCATAGGGTGTCTCATTTATCGTTCTGCGTTTTTATTTGCTAAGAAAAAGATATGTTTGACAACAGTAATAATATAACACAATCCTACTGATTGATAAAGAAAGCATACGAGTTGCAATTTTCCCAACTGAGAGTAAAAGTGTCTATGCCGGGATTCAAACCCTAGACATTGGTTTTAGCTGCCAACGCTCTTCCAACTAAGCTAAGCTATCTAGGACAAAATCCGGGAAAATTGTAACTCGTACAAAAATTTTTCGCCAGGGGGTTTCTCTGCTCCAAGCAAAGCAGTCTTCAGTTTTTATTTTTCATACATTTATGTGTTTAAAAATTATCTTAAACGAGGGTTAGCCTCCCCACCCCGTCAAAAAATTATTTCCTTTTTAACATAGTTGAAAAGTGTTTAGGAATTAGGTTTGTCTGTCTGTCGGTGCTCTAACTAGCGTCCATGGTCTCGGATTGCCATGAAACTCATATATGTTTCGTATTGAAAATAAAGTGTGTAGCACTTAAGGTTCTTTTACAGGGACACTCAAAAGAATTCCGTTATGACATTACGGTCTATTTTAAACCTATTCAAATATCACACTGAGGTGTACTACAAGGCGCTTACCAGGGTTAGAAAATATCATAAGTATCCGATATTTTCGATGTATATTCGATAGTTAAAAATAGTCAACTTACTGCTGATAATAAATATTTTCAAACATAATCTAAATTAGAAACTAAAATATACTGCACGTAACATGAAAACTTGAACAATATACTAAAAAGGCCTTTTTTCCCCCCTTTTCTTTTTTTATTTTTCACTCTGAACAAAATTGAAGATCAACTAATCAACAAAACAGAAACAATTTGCTTTATCTATACTAATAAAAAAAATAACTATAAGATTCAGTATCAACTATCAAGAAATCAGAAATTTATAAAATAAAAAATGAAATACAAAATAGTTTTTTTTTTTAATTGAAAAATTTAAACATAAATGTAAGTTTATTTATTTTTTATTCCCATGTTGTACAATTTAAGCTCAACAACACCAAAACAAGAAATGGATTCTTTTCTAATGAAGCTGTATAGAACTGATTATCTCAATTAGACAGTTTATCTTTCTATATCTGTCCTGAATTAGTTATGTCCCACATAATTATGAGTCCCATATAGTCTACATTTAAAAATAAAAACTTCAAACAAAGCTTGGATAAGATTTTTGTTTTTTTCTTTGGCTAGAAAAATCACTGCCAGAGACAATTGTTCTTTACCTACAGAATGGAACAGTCAATATCAGTTGAAAATTTCATTGACACTTGCTTTGACTTAAAATATCAAATAATATAAAAATATCGAAAATTTGATATTTGAAAATAAATATCGGATAGATCCATTGATATATATCAACGAACCCTGGCGTTTACTGTAGAATAAGGTGCGCATAGAATCAATATATCGTGAATTTACAGGGACACTCAAAATAATTTTTGGAGCTCGTTTTCAGTTGTGGTACGCGTTCTTAAATGCAACTTTTTTTTAAAAAAATATTAATGGGTGCAATAAGTTCTATAGATCATACAGGGCTGTTCAAAAAAATCTCACGTACATTTCCGTTTATGGACGGAAATGGCTGAAGGGGAATTTTCAATTGCGCTTTGTATTTCCTAACTGAAGTAAATTTTAGCATACTGACATACAAATCTATAGGTCCTATACAGGGCTGCAGAAAAGAATTCGGATATTTTGTTTGACTATTTGTATTAAATGCTGAAATTATGTTTTAAAATGTGTTATTGGTTTTCTAAATTGTTTACTCAGTAAACCGTGAAGTTTCGTTACAGTATTCGGGATGTGTTGGAAAGTGTTTCTTAATCTATGTTTGACGCATGATTTTTCGTTCTTGTTTATTTTTCTCTTGGTGTTTCATTTTTTTAAGTCGCTTAAAAAAAAGTTTTAGTATTTATTTATTTTCAAAATCAGAGGAAAAAAATATAAAATTTGAAAATCCTGACAGGAGCAATTGCCCTCCTCCCCTGCCCCACTTGCGTTCGTGCATGTGCTGAATGATCGAGTTGAATAGGCTATCCGTATCAGACTATTATATAAATACAAGCCTATTTTGCTTTTGATGAAATGCGAATCTCTTTATTAATTAACTTTTAATTATTCTGACGATGTTTCTTCAACCGTTTGTTTGTTTGTTTTCAATCGAGGTCTGTGTCATTTTCTTTGACACACTTTTTTATTCTTCCTGAATCATCTCGACTGTGTCATCGTCTGCTATCTTGTTCATTGCGCCCCGCTATCCTTTCATTTTCTTTTTTTATTGGAAGGGTAGAATTTCTGGATTGGGAAAAAGACCTTGGCTCGATGCCAGCACGCAGAATTTCATTGCAGATAGCATTCCTAATGTGAAATATTCGGTAAATTACATTTATTAATGTGGTTAAATATTTTAAAAATCTTTTTTTTGTTTTTGTTACCTTGAACTTAACCATCAAACGTTCTTTGTCCGCGAAGATATTTTTCCCAAACGAGTTTTTCTCTCCTCCGAGCAAAATAGTTTACTTCCTTGTCTTTATTTAAAAATAAATAAATAGAATTAATTAAAGAGGGTTTCTAACAGGGTCTCTTAAATAAAGCGGACAGCTGCGGGACAGTCCCGAAAAAACGACCCGTATCCCGCCAATATATTTTTCTAGACCAATCCCCATTAAACGCCGAACGCGTCTACAGGGACACAAGAAAGGGGGAAGGGGTTCATGGGGCTCACACGTTTTCTCCATTCCTAAGATAAATTTTGGCACTTTTATGTTAGCCATGCACAAATCTCCCCAACAGCATATCTTTTCTCTTCTTTATAATCGCAAAAAAGCAGGTTTTATTTTTCGCGCGTGTAAATTAGAAACAATGCTTCGATGTTGAAATGAAACGTTTTGTTATTTCTTCTTCTTTTTAGGGTTTCGTTCATTTCACAAAACCCTATTCGTCTCGCTTCTCTGTCTGTCTGTCACAGAGCCGGTTCTCAGAAACTGTATAAGTGACAGACTTGAAATTTTGTGTACTTACAAGCTGAATAACCACTGTCACGCTGAAATTCATAAATTTTTGAAAAAGTTGTATTATTTTAATATAAAGAGATAAAAAAAAAACAAAAATCTAACAGACTTTTCCTATTGAATTGAAACATTTTTCGTTATAGCAATTGCCAACCATTAAAAATCCACACTAAAAATCTTTCTACAGTAATTAATTTTCTATTGAAAGATTGCCACGTGAAAAATGAAAATGAAATAAAAAGTTTCACCAATTGCAAAAAAAAAAAAAAAAAAAAAAAAAAAAAAAATTAGTACTATAATACAAGGAGTATGAGTATGTGTAAGTACAGAAAGCAGGTTAATAGGACGTCATTAGATAATTAAAAAGAAAATTAATTTGACGTCCTATTGGAAGTTGAACGGAATCTTTCCAATGTTTGAGAGAATCAATGTGAGTAATAGAGAACGCAAGTAGCTATGACGTTCTATGAGTTTGAGGAACGTATTGAATCAGGATTAAGAAACCGATTGTGGAAATATTGGCAAATTTCGACATTTTGAAGTTCTCTATACAACATATTTAATTTTGAAATTGATTTTCCTACACTTAACATTCTTAAAATCCCGGGCAACGCCAGGTACTTTAGCTAGTAGTTATATAAACAAGGAGGAAAAAAAATTAAATTCAAATGTAAACATTTATCACAAAGAAAATGTTGCAACAATTAAATTAAATTTGCGTTAAGTCACGCTTGTTTCATTCATTTGGCTGCCATCTATGTTCTTATTGAGATAGTGTATTGATAATTATAATTAAAAAAATTTCATTTGGATTTATTTATTAAAGGATAAAGTGTTTTGAAAGAAATATTAAACGAAATCCTTTGTGCGATCTTCGATCACACTTACCCACTTGTTTTCTTTTTCTTTTTAGGTGCGTTCGTAATTATATAAATACGTAGCACCTATAGTCGTCGTTTGGTCCGTCCGTCTGTCCGTCCGTCTGTCTGTCTGTCCGTCCGTCTGTCTGTCCGTCCGCATATAACAACGCAAAAACTACCCAACCAAATGGTTTGCAATTTGAAATATATTATCTTTGCATAAATTTGTCGAGACATTTCAAATTTTATCAAAATCGAATCAAAACTTTAGGAGATATTAATAAAAATATTTATTAAGAAATTTGATTTTTTTTTTAAATCGGTGCTTTTTTGTTATATGAGCTTCCGATGGATGTTAAATCGTCAAGCGACCGAGATACTTATTTTATGACAGAAATTAATCTGCAGACGATATAATTCATTTCACAGAATTAAAAATCATCAAGATCTGAATATTTATATAACTAGCTGATACATATATATCTGAATATTTATATAACTAGTTAAGATATTTGTATGAACAGTGTCATAAAATATATACTTAACTAGCTGTTTAACCCGTTCTACGCACGGGATATCATGAATTTAATTCTAAAACGTGCGTACGAACGCACCTCGTTTGTAACGTTTGACGTACAATTTCCAACTTGTTTGTATTTTAAATGAAATGAGCGAAGAGCGTGTGATTTAAATGCATGCAATATATATGTATTTTAAATGTGTGTATTTTTATTACTTGTCAGAAGTTTTTATTAAATCTATGTTCTCGGCAATATTACCCAGACTAATTAATTAATTAATCCCTTTGAGGAAAGTTCTAGTTAAATATTATTATTGTGCTGTCCTCAAAAACAAAAACATTTTTTGAAATTTTCTTTGTATAAAGTCTGATAATGAATAATAATAATAAAAAATTAAACATGGCTAAATTTTTACAGCTTGTTCTGACCAAGATTTTCACGTTGAGCATTTTTCATTTTATCACTTCATTACAAAGTGGCAATTAATTAAGCGAGAATTTGAAATAAATAAATAAATAAATAATATTTTTTCAAAAAATAACCTATGTTACATGAAAAAAAAAAAAAAAAAAAAAAATCCACATCTGAAATAATCCGCTGAAAATGAAGCATTTTGGTACATATTAATGGTTTAACATAAAAACAATCAAAAATTTATTCTAAAATTCTATTATAAGAAGAAAATCTGTAAAAATGAAGCTCCTGTTTTGCCAGAATTCTGCAATTGTTAATTTAAATTATTTTAAAACTAAATAAGCACTCCTTAGATGTTTTTAACTATTTTTATTATTTTAAATGGTGGATACAAACAAAAAAAAAAATGACTTTAGCTAGATGTTGTATGTAGAACTAGGATGGGTTTTTCTTTTGTTTAGGAAAAATTTCACTGTAGTTTTTTTTTTTTAGAGGGTAGCACAATATACGTTGAGAAAACAATTTAGAAATCCTGAAAAGTTTACAGTATTTTTTTTTTTTTTTTTTTTTTTTACGTTGTTATATCTTTAAAAGAAACTGCGCAAAAACTTTTAAAATCTACCACTGCGTGACTCAATAATAAATATTTGTTCGTTATAATAATGCAACATTTTCGATAATATAAATTTTTTTTATTTCCAAAACATTTCCTAAACAAAACGTTAATTTGGTTTGGGAACCAAACCCGATTAGGGAAATATGTCACTTTTTTTTTAACGCAGGGGACAGAAAGCGCGAGCAGGTGAAATTATAAAAAAATAGGCATAATTTTTTCTCTTTTTCTTTTTTAAGACAACGCAACAGGGGGTAAAAAAGCACTAAAAGCTTTCGCGCAGTTTCTTTTAAAGATATGACAAAAGTAAAGGGAAAAAAATCATATTTTAAACTATTCAGGATTTCTAAATTGTTTTCTCAGCGTATAATCATAATTTAACTAGAACTTCCCTCAAAGGGATTAGTCTGGGCGATATTGCTGAGAACATAGATTAAAAATAATAACTTCTGACAAGTAATGAAAATACACACATTTAAAATTTTGAACTCTATTTTTAGGATTTCTAAATTGATTTATCAACGTATAATCATAATTTAATTAATATGAAACTAGTAATTAATTAAAACGTAGTATTTTAATTTAGAAAATATATCACACATTCTTTATTTTTTATTAATATTTTCTACTTTTTAATGTTTTAAATATTTCGTTATTGCAGTTTCACAGCCAATTGGCCTATTTTGGAGTGCGTTTATGGGCGCATCATTCAATCCATTGTTGTTGCAATCGTATACAATTGCAACCATAAAGAATACTGTGCGATTAATCACCTGTGGAGGGCTAACGAAAAAAGGCCTTAAAATGAATGTATTAAATGTATAATTAAGTTATAGAAATATTAAAATGCTGCATTGTCATCGGATACATACCCGTGAACACATTTTTACTTACCCATCATACGCGGTATAGGGTAAGTCTTGTGATCGTTTTAAAAATCGTAAAAAATGACGGATTTGCACGTTTCGGACACTAGCGATTCCGAAAAACACGTATTTAGAAGAAAAAAAAATTGCCGTCCCTCTGTCTGTGTGTGTGTATGTACCAGGGTTGTAAAAAAAAAAAACCGGTTTTTTTTTTTTAACAACCGAGCCCGGGCGGGTACCCGGCCAGCTACCCACTACAACCCTTATGGTTGTAAAAAACCCAGGTTTAAAAAAAACAGCCCGGGGGAGGGGGGGGGGGTAGCCGGGCGGGTACCCGGGCAGCTACCCACTACAACCCTGGTCTGTACACGCTCTAATTTCTCGAACAAATTGAGGTAGAGACTTTGCCGTCCGTCTGTGCGTCTGAATATCTGTGTGTATGTAAACGCTCTAATATCTCCCGAATAAATGGAGATAGAGACTTGAAATTGGGTAAGTACTTATTATGGAATAATGGGAAGAACCCTATTAAATTTCAGTCACCTGGATTATCCGGAACTATTTTTTTCGGACTCTCGAACTATTCGTTCTGATAAAAAAGATATATAAAAATGTTCGAAATGGTTTATTTTACGGAGTGACTGTAAAATACAATAAAAAAAACATAAATTTTGCATAAAGAATGAAGTCGATCGTATAACGAGTTGCCGAGCTATTTGGAATCCTATTTCGACACTCTTCGGTTTTTCATGACCCTGTATTTCATTCAAATTTCAATTCAAAGATCTATTTTAATTGGAAATGAGACGCTTCATCCGACGCAGTAAACTGTTGGTGAATAGGATTATCATTTTTGGAGTTATAAGGATGTTTCTCTTACGCAATTCAGTAATAGAGCCTTTAAAGTTTAGGACGTCATCGAGCCATACGATTTTATTTTGGAATGGCAATGCATTTTATAAAAATAGTTTACACATGTTTTATTTTCCTATTTTATATTATGCATATCCAAGATGTACGGTGGCCCCGCCCCCAACGACTAGTTTTATAATTCTAGCCGATCAAGAAGTGAGTAGAAAGTCGATTACAAAATCCCATCTTTACATACTCTTTACAAGTAAATATATAAAAGAGCGTAATTAGGTGTGATTTTGTTTCGTTTTTTTTTTTTTTTTTTTTTTTTTTCTTCTACTTTTCTATTAGATTTTAAATATTTTTTGCTTGTCTACAGCTTATCGTTGTTGATCATAGACAATATCTCGCTCAGTACTGTTGTTTATTCGAGGACACTTGGGCATCTTTTGCTTTTCAGGTGAGTCGTTATTTATAACGAGAGAGAGAAAGAAAGTAGAAAAAGGCCGATGCAGAGCTTCCTGCTTTTGTGTGCAAGGTAAAAAGCCCGTGTTTTGAGATGGGAACAAGGACGGGCGAATGGCCTTTTCGGAACAATTCTAAATTTATTTGCGCCAGCCAGCGCGTTGGATACACTTCTATTCCTTACCAGAATCCTGCATTGATTCTTAGGTCCACACAGTGGAAGGTGGAGCGAGTGAAGTAGAGTTATGCATCGAATCCCGTAACCCGCTTTTACCCGAACCCGAACCGACTCAACCCGCGGTTCGGCGCTATATTTTTTCGTTGCGGAACGGTTTGAGATCTACTTTTTTGCTGCGGATCGGATTGTTTTGGGTTCGGGTTGGGATTGGGGTTGACCTCATTTTTCAAAAGAATGTCCAAAATATTATAAAAAATACCATTCTGTAACAAAAGTTGAAAGCCAGTTACTCCAATTCGAACCAAGCATTTATTAACAAAAAAACTTTTTAAAATCCTTTTGCTGAAGTTTTCCTCTCTGGTGAACTTGTTTGTTTATAAATTACACATTTTAAAAGGCCACAAAATAATAAACAATTAATAAATAGTAAGTTTTTATGGTATAGAATTTTTTGAAAGGCCTATTTATTAAAAGAAATTTTGTGAAGGAATTTTGTGAAAACTGTAACGAAATTTCACAGTTTGTAAGTAAACAATTTAGAAAAGGCATAACCCATTTGAAAACACAATTACAGTAATTACTACCAATAGTCAAACACATTATCTGAATTTTTTTGTGAAGTCCTGTATAGGATCTATAGATTTGTATGTCAGTAAGCTAAAATTACTTCAGTTACGAAATACATAGCACATTTGAAAATTCCTCTTCAGCGATTTCCGTCCATAAACGAAAATCTACGTGAGATCTTTTGAGCAATCCTGTATAGAATCTATAGAATTTATACACACCCATTATTAGGCAAAAATTTAATTACATTTAAAAACGCGTACCACAATAGAAAATGAGGTACTAACCATTATTGTTCACAGACAGTACTGTAACAAAATTCTTTTGAGTGTCTCTGTACATGAACGATACATACTATGCACACCACATTCTATAGTAAGCGCCTTATAATGAATCTCAGTGATATGTACTGTGTGGCTGAGAAAAGAAAGACTCTGGAACCGGTCTCGGCTCAGTCCTGTTGCCAGGGTAACTGGTCAGTCAACTTTATTTTAGGGAAGTCCGTCATTTTCTCTTCTTGCCAATTTTCTCCCATTCAACCGGTTATTCCGAGAATTATCGCAGTATTTTGTCCTTCCGTTTCTACAGACGAAGTTTCCTCCCTACAAGTTTTGGAACCTTCGAAAACAATAAGCCTACTCAAGGTTTTTCGAATTTGAGCCACACAGTATCCATTTCGTTATGTTTGAAGTAGTGTAACATCATTAAAATACGCCGCAAACGATTTTTCTTCATAGACCGTCATGTAACAGAATTCTTTTGAGTATCCATGTAAACCATGCTGCACACTTCATTTTCGATACCAAACATGCCATAGTAAACTTCAATAACATATGTCCATTTCATAGCAATCCGAGTCTATGGACGCCAGTTAGAGAACGGACGGACAGACAGACAGACAGAGAAACCGAATTCATAAACACTTTTCAATTATGATTGGAAAGTTACTGAAGGCGCGTTAAAAGATAAATGTCAGTGGTTAGTAGAGGCTTTCAAAGAAATTTCCCTGTTTTGCTTTCAAAATAGGCTTAATCCAAATTGACTTCCTAAGTTTTAAAAAGAACTAAAACTTTCCCTTTTTTGTTGTTTATTATTATAAGTTATATCCTATCTAAATAATCGAGTTCTTTTTTAGCGCTGCTTTCTCTCTCGAAAGCTGGCAAGTTACGATAAAAGCCTTTCTTTATGTTTCGATATGAAAATAACTCAGCTCTGTAAATCTGTTTTTACTCAACTCTTCAAAAAATTATTTTTAACCTGAATGAAAAAAAAATAAATAAATAAGTAAAATAAAAATCCTCCGTATCTCTGGCTTCAGTCTTCCGCCAGTATCACTCAAGAAGTTTTAAACGTCTCGCCTTAGATATGATACTTTGTTTTTCTTCTCTCCCTTTATCAGTTTTATTCTGTTTTTCCTTTGTTCGAAATATCCGACAGAAAATGCGTACGATAAGAGTGACTTTTGAAACAGTGGTTCCCAAACTTTACCGTTATGCGACTCACCTTAAAGTAGAGATGCACAACCTGTGGCCCGCGATGGGTTAACGGGTGGCCCGCGGAGACCCTAAATGTCAACATCTCCAAATATTGGAAATTCTATCTATCTGTATCACTATTTTATGCACGCGATAACTTCCATAATTCTTCACAAATTTCTTCCAAACTGATGCATAAAATCAAGGGGCATAAAATCTCGGTCAAGTTCGTTAGTGGGCAAAATCGAACCAAGGGGGAGCAAATGGGGAGGGGGGGACTTTTTGTGGATACAGAAAACTTCCCATAACTTCTTAATTTTGATACATATCGAATCCGTTTAAAGTTATTATTACTTGTAGGAAAAGGGCAAAATATTTATGTAGGACAGACTTTTTATTTCATTAAAAATGCCCCCAAGGGGGAGAAAAAAGATGAGTTTTAGAAGAAAAAATTCATAACTTCGTCCACTCACAAGATATCCAATCCGCTTAAATTCATTATAAATCTTCTTAATATTATCTACAACTTTTATATTGACAAGTTTTTTATAGGACCAACTCTTACAAAATAAATAAATAAATAAATAAAAATCCCTGTTGGCTCCGCCTACAGGCAGAGTATATTTCGAAATGGGTGGTCCCAACTGCCGCATCGTGGCAAATAGGTATTTCTTCTGCAATTCCCAATAAACAGGCGCCCCACGGTCTGCGTCTTCAAAATTTACCTGTGCCTGTAGGCCGAGCCGTCAGGGTTTTTTTCTTTCTTCTTTTTTACATTGGCGCCAACAGAACGAAATCCAGGAAGGGACACATTTTAAATAGATGTGCCTGCGGTCCGCAGCCTAGGCCACATTTTTAAAGATTGAGACTATAAACGTAAAATAAACTAAATTTACAGTTTTTCAAAATGGAGATTTGAAATACACTGCTCAAAACAATTAAAGGATATTTGAAGTTTTATATAAAATAAAGATATAAACGAAATTTTTTTTGCCGAAAATAGAAGAAGAGAATCACAAATGCAAATTTTTCTGGTTTTCAAACTGTGGAGTATGCAAATTTTGAGTTCGACGTCAAAAACGTCGCTTCAGCGGCAGCGAATGAAATTTGACTTTCAACTGGATAAAAGAGATTGAAGACAAGGATGATCGGCATTCAGTGATTGCTTTGTTTCGATGAGTACGATGTCTCAGCGAAGTCATTTGACAGATTCAGAAGCTTGGAGAATTGTTGGTAGGTTAGAAGGGGGCCAAACTCAAGCCGAAGTAGCGCAAGCCATTGGAGTGTCACAAAGTGTCATTTCCAGGATCTGGAACCGTTTTTTGGAGAGTGGATGTGCAGGCCGAAGACCAGGGCAAGGTCGTAGACGGGCAACAACGCCCAATGAAGATCGGTATTTAGCGTTAACAGAACGGAGACACCGAAACATGAACGCTACTCTTCTCCAACAACACCTTCGCTCGGCTACAGGCACCACGATTTCAACTCAGACTGTCCGAAACCGGCTCCATGCTGTAGGTCTGTATGCTCGCCGACCGATGGTATGTGTTAGATTAACATCAAGGCATCGTCGCGACCGCAGGGAGTGGGCAACCGAGCATGTCAACTGGAGGAGAAATGAATGGAGCAATATTCTGTTTTCTGACGAGTCCCGTTTTTCTGTGCATCCGGATAATAGGCGTATTTTCATCTGGAGGGACCGTGGCAGTAGGAATAATCCTGCGTTCGTGCACGAAAGTGTCAGATTTGGCGGTGGAGGAGTGTTGGTGTATGGTGGCATCTCCATTGACGGGCGCACTGACCTCTACATCATTCGAGATGGAGCTCTTACTGGTCGCCGATATAGGGATGAGATCCTCAGACCTATTGTAGTCCCTTACGCTGCAGCAATCGGAGATAACTTCATTTTAATGGACGATAACTGCAGGCCACATCGTGCAAACCTGGTGGAGGATTTCCTTTTCGAGGAAGGAATCGTTCGAATGGAATGGCCAGCGTGTTCTCCAGACATGAATCCAATCGAGCACGTTTGGGACGCTCTAGGAAGACGAGTTTCTGGCCGCCAACAACCCCCACAAACTCTCCAAGAACTGGAAAGAGCTCTTCTGGAAGAGTGGGGCAGAATACCCCAACTCGAGATTAATAGCCTCATTGAGTCCATGCCTCAAAGGTGTTCAACGTTGCTGGCCGCCCGTGGAAACCATACCCCCAAACACCTTTTCTTATTCTTTTTTTCTCATATGCACAAATTGTGTTTTTTTCCTTTTGTACACAAATGCGCAATAAAATGCATTTTTTTCTGCCAAACATGTGTAATTTATTCTCATATAACCTACTATGTCTGTCGACCATGTATCAATCAGCTAAAAAGTTTCCCAGATACAAAATCCACCTAAAACTACAATATCCTTTAATTGTTTTGAGCAGTGTAGTAAGTACTTTCTTTTTTCTCCGTCAGGAAAAAAAGGGTCCTCTAAATCGGTCCTTTGATGAAAATTTCTCAGATTATTTTAATTCACTGGAAAAGAATAAACTTTTAAAATCACCAGAGAAAAAAAAAAGTAGTTAATTAAATTTCGAAATCCAGAGAGGAGCAATGCCCCTTTTCGCAATATCTATCTGTGAAGAAGTTTTAAATGTCTTGTCCAGATATGAAACGGATTCTTTTTCTTTTTTCAGTTTTCTTTATCTATCAGTTTTATTCTGTTTTGCTCCGAAAACAGACCGACTCCGCAGACCACAAATAATAACGCATTTCCCGCAGTTATCGCTCACAGACAATACGCACCTGAAATTTTTTGGGTGTCCTTGTCAGGGTTCGTGGAAATATGATGATATTTTCGAAAATATCAAAAACATCTGATATTTTGATATGTATCCGACATTTTCAAAATAGTCAACTAATTGATGATTATAAATATTTTCAGAGTTAATATAAATTAGACATTCAAACATATCTTATTTAGCATGAAAACTTAATAAAGCAATATTCTAAATGTCTTTTTCTATTTTCTTTTTTTTTTCACTTAACAAAATTTAAGACCAACTTATTGAAAACAGACACAATTTGCTTTTTACACTCACAAAAACAAATTATTAAGATTTAGTAATCAAGTTTTAAGAAAATTTTATGTTTTATACAACAAACTAATTTGTTGAACATCAATATGGTAAGCTTGGTCTGTGTAACTGAACAAAACCAAAACGAGAAAAAAAAATTATTTTTAATGAATCTGCAAGATCTCAACTGGATAGTTTATCTTTCAGTGGCTTTTCTAAGTCAATATTGTCCCACATAATTTTTCATTCAACATTTAAAGATACCGCTTCAAACATAAAGCTTGGAAAAGTTTATTTTTTGGGTTGGGGGGGGGAGAGGTGGGGCTAAAAAAGCAACTATAAGAGCAAAACTTCTTTATATACATACAGAACGATACAGCCAATAGCAGTTAAAAAATTCCTTTACACTTGTTTTGACTGAAAATATCAAAAATATTATACACAATATTTTGAAAATAAATATCAAATATGTGAAATTATCGAAAATATCAAACTTCATGATATTTTGAAAATAAATAGCGGATATATATATAAAGATATATATCCGATCCACCGATATATATCACCGAACACTGGATCGTCTAAATGAAAGATAAATGTCGTGCGTGTCCTTATTGTACAGTAAGCCTGTTTTAGTGTACTTCAAAAATGCATATCCAATTCATTATGTCTGGAATAGTGTAACATCATTAAAATACACCGCAAACGTTTTTTTCCCTTCCATCATAGACCCTGTATTGGGATTATATTGAGCGTCACGGTAAACGAACTACAAATGCTACGTACTCCATTTTCAATAGCGAACATGCCACAATAAACCTCAATAACATACATCCATTACATGGGAATGCGAGTCTATTGACGACAGTTAGAGCACGGGATTACGACAGACAGACAAAGCACTTATCAACTATGATGGCAAGTAAAAAGAAGAACCCTTCGTTGATCTGGCTTTAGTTTTTTTTTTTTAATGGTATTTGTCAGGAAATATTTAAATGTCAGCTTTAGATATGATTTTAGGTAGATTCCATAACAAATACTACCTGTTACATTCTCCCCTTAGTTGGAATTCCTGAAAATTTTTTACAGATCTACACCGATCATGACTCCTAGAACTCAAAACCACCCCCCGTTCAAAACTTTATATCTATCTATCTATCTATCTATCTATATCACTTTTTTTATAGACACGATAACTTCCATAATTCTGCACACATCTCTTCCAAACGGATACATAAAATCAAGCGGTATAAAATCTCGGTCCAGTTCGGGAGTGGGCAAAATCGAACCAAGGGGAGGGGAAATGGGGGGGGGGCTTTTTGTGAAAACAGAAAAAAAAACATAACTTCTTATTTAGGATACGTATCAAATCCGTTTAATATTATTATTACTTCTAGGAAAAGAGCCAAAAATTGATGTAGGACAGATTTATGATTTCATTAAAAAAGCCCCCAAGGGAGGGAAAAAAGAGGGGTTTCAGAAGAAAGAAATTCACAATTTCGTCTATTCACAAGATATCAAATCCGAGTAAATTCATCATTATAAATCTTCTTACTATTATCTACAACTTTTATATCGACAAGTTTTTATAGGACCTTTTTATAGGACTCTTAGAGCCCCCCCCCCCCCCCCCCAAAAAAAAAGAAAAAAAAGAAAGAAACCTTGCCGGCTCCGGCTACAGGCAGACGTATATTTCGAAGTGTGCGGTCCAAATTGCCGCATCATGGCAAATAGCTCTTTCTTCTGTAATTTCCAATAAACAGGTGCCCCACGGTCTGCGTCTTCGAAATCCACCTGTGCCTGTAGGCCAAGCCGTCAGGGATTTTCTTTTTTTCTTTCTTTCTTACATTGGCGCCGACAAAACGAAATCCAGGGAGGGACACATTTTAAATAGATGCGCCGGTGGTCCGAAGCCTAGACTACATTTTTAAAGATTGAGACTATAAACGTGAAATAAACTAAATTTACAGTTTTCAAAATGCAGATTTGAAATAGTAAGTATACTTTTTTTTTTCGTCAGGAAAAAAAGGGGGCACGGGTTCTGCTCTGCCCCCCCCCCCCTTCCCCGTTGATGAGAATTTCCCAGATTATTTTAAATCGCTTGAAAAGAATAAACTCTTATTTTTTTTTTCTTTCAAAATCACCAGAGATCAAGTATTATAAAAAAAAAAAAAATTAAAAGTCAATTTCTGTTTAGGTCAACAAAGAAAAATTTTATTTTAGTTACTTTTTATTAAATAATTACAATTAATATAAATATGTATACAGTCAAACCTCGTTAACACGAACACTCAAGAGGAAATTTTTTTTGTTCGTGTTATCCTACATGTTATACATTACATACAACTGGATGGGGCAATCGAAAACAGTTCGTGCTAAAAGTAATTTGCGTTAAGCGTGTTCGTGTTAACGATGTTTGACTGTATACATATGGCAGAATCACAGTATTAAGTGTCAAAATAGAAAGCGAATTTCCTTGCAATTTTCCATTTTAATAAATAATATAAGAATGGCCCGGATAATACGTAAGTACCCAAAATAATATGAAACAGCATAGAAAATAACATTAAAACATAATCACGAGTCAACAGTTTCATGTAGTAGTGGCTCTTTCGAAGAGTGGAACCTAATGGAGTGTTTCTGCTCATTTATCTTAGAGTTTTGAATGCTAGTAATTTGGTTATTTAATTTAATGAATGAATTTGAAAAAACTGTATTAACCCTTTAACGTTAAAACTTTAATTACGAAATTCAACAATGACAGCAGAATTTTAATAGAAATGTTTTCCATTTATTATATATGTGAAATATCGCTTTTTTATGTATAGAAATAACTTTGTTCATAATTTCCGGTGTCAATCATTTATTTCAACATTTTAGCAATTGAAATGCTTTATCAATCCGTTAAAGGGTTAACATCAAGTGTCATCCACTACAAGTTTAAAAAAAATGTATTTGAACTTGAGTGGATGAATAGATAATATTTTATTAACGATTGAAAATTTGAACAAGATATATAAATATATATATAGGGAGAGTGTGAACTAATAGTAGGAATAATAAAAAAAAAAAATAGTTAATTAAATTTCGAAATCCAGAGAGGAGCAATGCCCCTTTCCAGACGCACATTCCTGAATGTAAAGAGAATCTTACTTCAATCTTTTCGCAATATCTGTGAAGAAGTTTTAAATGTCTTGTCTTTAGATATGAAACGGATTCCCTTTTTTTTCCCTTCTTAGTTTTCTTTATTTATCAGTTTTATTCTGTTTTGCTTGGAAAACATGCACGATAACGGTGCCTTTTGTGAGATCCTCCGTTTCCGGTGGATGTTGAAAAGTCACTTCCGCTGTTTGAGTCGATGGACCTTCGTTCATTCAAATAAAAATTTTGTCACTCTCAAACTAATCCGAGCATTCTACTCGATCTTTTTCAGCGGGCGTCAATTTTAAGAGGAATGTGATACATTTTTACTTTCTTCTATCTTTACAAGAAAGTATTGGATTCATGGAAAATTACGACGGACTTATACGTTTTAAAAGGTCCTGAACACAATTGGACTGTTTTTCGAAAATGTCTGTCTGTGACAAAACTTTTGTGGGCGCTCTATCTCAAAAACTCATGCACGGAATTTAATAAAACTCTATATTCAGTTAGTATACCTGATATAAATGGGTGCTGATTCGTTTTGGGTGAAAATCGCCCAAAAGGCGGCACTGTTATGCTGCATTTTTTGCGATTTCCGCAATAGCTCTATCTCAAGAATTAATGCAGTTGTTTTCATCAAACTTCAGATTCAGTTAGACCTTGACATAGATAGACGCTGATTACATTTTGGTGTAAATAGTGGAACAGGTGGCGCTGTTATACTACTTTTTTCTCAATTTTTACGATAGCTATATCACAAGAACTAATGCAACGATTATCATCCAACTCCAGATTCAGTTAGACGTTGTCATAAGTTCTTGTTAATTAAGTTTTGGTCTAAATCTCCCAACAGGTGGCGCTGCTAGGCTGCATTTTGCAGGATTTGCACGATTTCAGCAATAGTCTTATATAAAAAACGAATGCACGGAATTGAATAAAATTTTAGATTCAGTTAGACCTTGATATAAATGGTTGCTGATTCATTTTAGCGTATGCGAAACCTGTGAGATATATTAAGAAAGTTTTGGGATTGGCACATCCGACTAGTTCTTTGTGGTCTTATTTCATGTCAATTTAATAGACAATAATAGTTATGCGATGCTAATTGTTAACTGAAAAAAAAAAAAAATCATGGTTTTGTTACATGGTTTTAACACATTTATATAGTCTATATTAGGGGTGCACAACCTTTTTAAGCGAAGGGCCACTTACAAAAATGACTGGATTGTCGAGGGCCACCATCAGTAGAATTTTGTTTACAGGAGGTGTGACGGGGGTGGGGGGTAAGGTTCCTAGGTTCCTTCCTTCCCAGTCAACATATTCAGTTCTGTTGGCAAGGATATATCAACAGTTTACGTTTGTATTTATACAAGAGATATAGCTAAGTTATTTTCAAAGAATGAAAATACTCCTTAACTTTATTTGAGGGAGTAAATTTAGCTTTAAAGATTGCCAGTGCCGAAAAAAAATTCTGCTCTCATGAATGAAGGTGGGGAGAAGGAGAAACATATATTATTCTAAATTGTACTTCTTGACATATTCAGTCATAAAATGTGGATATCAAGAAGGGGTGCACAACTTTTATAAGAGGAAAGTCAGTCACAAAAATGACTGGATTGTCCATAGGGTGAAAAAAATTTTGTTTCAGGGAAGGAGGGGGAGGATCGGCCTAAAAGTTCACAAAAATGCTAATTTTAAAAGGAGAGTTAGCTCCCTATACTCAACCACCTCCTTAGTCAGTATAACCCATTTCAGTTGGCAAGGATAGAAAAATCTTGCACTTATTTTCCATGCGCGACTGACAATATTCATAGTTTTTTTCTTAGTGATTGACAAAATTCACAATTTTTACGCGCCTGTTCGGCGAAATTTGTGATTTATACGCATCCCATCGGTAAAATTTGCGATTTATACGCATCCAATCGGTAAAATTCGCGATTTTTGCGCGGCCGATCGGCGAAATTTGCGATTTTTTTTCGTAACCGATCGGCAAAATTCGCTATTTTTACGTGCCCGAGCGGCAAAATTCATGATTTTTACGCATCCGATCGGCGAAATTCCTGATTTTTACGCGCTCGATCGGCAAAATTCGCTATTTTTACGTGCCCGAGCGGCAAAATTCATGATTTTTACGCATCCGATCGACGAAATTCCTGATTTTTACGCGCTCGATCGGCAAAATTCACGATTTTTACGGGCCCGATTGGCAAAATTGGCGATTTTTACGTACCCGAACGGCAAAATTCATGATTTTTATGCATACGATCGGCGAAATTTACAATTTACACGCACCCACTCGGCAAAAGTAACGATTTATACGCACCCGATCGGCAAAATTCACGATTTTTACGGGCTCGATTGGCAAAATTCATGATTTTTACGCACCCGATCGGCAAAATTCGCGATTTTTTACGGGCCCAATTGGCAAAATTCACGATTTATATGTGCCCGATCGGCAAAATTCACGATTTGTACGCATACGATCGGTGAAATTTATGATTTTTACGCGCTCGATCGGCAAAATTCTCGATTTTTACGGGCCCGATCGGCAAAATTCGCGATTTTTACGGGCCCGATCGGCAAAATTCGCGATTTTTACGGGCCCGATCGGCAAAATTTGTGATTTTTACGGGCCCGATCGGCAAAATTCACGATTTTTACGGGCTCGATCGGCAAAATTCACGATTTTTACGCAGGCGATAGGCAAAATTTACGATTTATACGCACCCGATCGGCAAAATTCGCAATTTTTACGTACCCGAACAGCAAAATTCATGATTTTTATGCAGACGATCGGCGAAATTTACAATTTACACGCACCCGATCGGCAAAATTTGCGATTTTTACGGGCCCGATCGGCAAAATTCATGATTTTTACGCACCCGATCGGCAAAATTCGCGATTTTTTACGGGCCCAATTGGCAAAATTCACGATTTATATGTGCCCGATCGGCAAAATTCACGATTTGTACGCATACGATCGGTGAAATTTATGATTTTTACGCGCTCGATCGGCAAAATTCTCGATTTTTACGGGCCCGATCGGCAAAATTCGCGATTTTTACGGGCCCGATCGGCAAAATTTGTGATTTTTACGGGCCCGATAGGCAAAATTCACAATTTTTACGGGTTCGATCGGCAAAATTCACGATTTTTACGCAGGCGATAGGCAAAATTTACGATTTATACGCACCCGATCGGCAAAATTCGCAATTTTTACGTACCCGAACAGCAAAATTCATGATTTTTATGCAGACGATCGGCGAAATTTACAATTTACACGCACCCGATCGGCAAAATTTGCGATTTTTACGGGCCCGATCGGCAAAATTCATGATTTTTACGCACCCAATCGGCAACATTCGTGATTTTTTACGGGTCCGATTGGCAAAATTCACGATTTGTACGCATACGATCGGCGTAATTTATGATTTATACGCACCTGATCGGCAAAATTATCGGCGAAATTCGCGATTTTTTGCGTCCGATCGGCGAAATTGATCCGCGGGCCACCAGTAATGCGATCGCGGGCCACTTTTGGCCCGCGGGCCACAGGTTGTGCACCCCTAGTCTATATAATATTAGAATATAAGTTTTAATAAAAGTTTATTGTTTAGCACTTTTAAATAAAAAAGTGGCCACTACAGTACTGCCCTAATTTGTCACTAATTACATTTCCCAGTTTTGCCCTTTAGCCGTGAAGATCTATCTCTATGTAGCGCTACAACTGCTGACTTCGGGACTCTTCGTCGAAAAACAGATCGCTCCGGCATGTCATCGACAACTTCCCGGCGGTGATACTACCATTGCAGGGAAAGAAGATTTACAGTCAACGTTGCATGATTTGTACTATATTCATAAGAAGAAAGTATCTATTGCTTTCGTGAAATTTTCGATTATTGGTTTTTGGTGAATTCATTCGTTTTGGGATGGATACAATTTGGCTATATATTTGGGTTGATGTCAGTCCGACAGTCTGTATGTTACATTAATATTGTATTGTGGGCGTTGTAACTCGAGCGCAGTAGTTTATTCCTGTTTTAATGATTTATGTTTATGAATTTATTATAAATTTAGGTACAGTAAGTATATATATATGTGTGTGTGTGAAAAGAAGATACATCCCATAAAATTTAAGTGCCAAACTGTCGCAGAGAAAACGAAAATAGCCATTCGATTAGAAATTGTCTTCTTTTAATTTATATAAAAGAAAGCCTAGGGGAAAAAAGTTTGACTTTAGCTTAACTTCTATTTAAAAAAAGCTTAACATAAGTTTAATGAAAAAAAAAAAAGGCTTCAGTTTAAATTGCGCTTGTACAACTCTGAAATTGTCAATAAAAACACGAATTTTGACAGAATACAGTGCAACTTCTATTTAACGAAGACGGTAAATCCAGAGAATAGTTCGTTATATGGAAAATTCGTTCAATAGAGATTAACTTTTTAAAATCCTTTAAGCTAAAATAAATACAAATCCTTAATTAATAACAACTAAGTATCACTAGAAAAAGTAATTAAGTACTCTTTTTCTTTTATAAATGATAGCCTTCTATATTTTATTAACCCCCTTTCCCTATCTTCTCTCCCAAGAATAAACGAGCATCACTGTCCGGAAATTTTTAATTTAAGTAATTAGTTTTATATTAAAAATTAATAAATTATTTTTTATGATATCACCGTATGTGTAAAATGTGTAAAAAGGAAGAATAAATTTGAAATTAAATTGCCTTCCTAAATATTTTGAGAAATAAGTATAAACAACATTAGATCACTAGAAAAAGTTCACTCAATAGAGAATGCACTTCGCTATTTGGAGGTTATTTTACAATAAAATTCGTAAAATGTTTTTCGTAACAGGGAAAAGTTCATAAAAGAGAGGAATTCGTAAAATAGAGGTTCATTAAATAGAGGTCGGACTGTATTTGGATTTTTCGGTACATTTTACCTTCAGATACCAAACGGGAAGTCAATAGGTCAAATACAGGGTGTTTCAAAAATGACCGGTATATTTGAAAAATCAATAAAAACTAAACGGGCAGCGATAGAAATACACCGTTTGTTGCAATATGCTTGGGACAACAGTAAATTTTCAGGCAGACAAACTTTCGAAATTAGTTACAATTTTCAACAACAGATGGCGCTGCAGTCTGGAAAAATCTAAACCATGTTATTTTCCACATATCCACCATGCGCAGCAATAATATGGCGTAGTCTCTGAACGAAATTACCAGAAACCTTTGTAAACGTGTCAGGCGGAATGGCTTCACATGCAGAAGAGATGTACTGCTTCAGTTGTTCAATTGTTTCTGGATTGTGGCGGTACACCTGGTCTTTCAAGTGTCCCCACAGAAAGAAGTCACAGGTTTACAAAGGTTTCTGGTAATTTCGTTCAGAGACTACGCCATATTATTGCTGCGCATGGTGGATATGTGGAAAATATCGCGGTTTAGATTTTTCAAGACTGCAGCGCCATCTGTTGTTGAAAATTGTAACTAATTTCGAAAGTTTGTCTGCCTGAAAATTTACTGTTGTCCCAAGCATATTGCAACAAACGGTGTATTTCTATCGCTGCCCGTTTAGTTTTTATTGATTTTTCAAATATACCGGTCATTTTTGAAACACCCTGTAGTTTAGAAATTATGAAGGTTTAAGGGGTTACATACGTTCTCAATTTTCAAAAAATCCATTTTTTTTTCTAACGGAAATTAAATTTTTATAGTGTGTAGAATGATGGGCAAACAGATTTAAAGTGATATATATGATCAATTATTAAGAAAGGTATGAGCAAAAAATGTGAGATAAAACCGACCGAAAAGATTTTCCCTTTTTGAAGCTACAGATTTCACAGGAGGGTTCACAGTATGGCGCAAGAATAGCAAATTAAGTGCAAATTGAAAAAAAAAAAAAAAAAAAAAAAAAAAATCAGTATATTTGTATATTTGTTTCTTCTAAAACTTTAAACGCGATTTTATGGAAAATACATGTTTCAACGTTGGCACCATAACTTAAACAATTTTCAACATTTTTGGATACAATTTGCGCTTACCTACGCATCATTAAATTGTCTAAGGGGCATCGGGACATTTTTTAAAATTTGTAATATATTTTTCCAATAAGTTTAAAAATCGAAATTTTAGACGAAAAAGGATTTTTTTTTTTTTCAAAATAGCGCATTTCTTATTTTTCAAAAATTTAAAATACTGATTCGATGTTTCTTTTTTATAAGAAGAAATTGAGATTTTAATAATTTTTTGTTTCTATCGGAAGTAAGGATGCTGCCCATCGAGTACGGACGCGTCACCTCCTGAAAACCCTCCTCCCTGGTCACCTCCCTGGTCATGAAAAATCGAAGCGTGTGGAAAATAGGATTCCAAATATCTCGGCATCTCATGATCCGATCAACTTCATGCTTTATGCAAAATTTATGTTTTTTTATTGTCTTTTATATTCATTTTTTAAAATAACCAATTTCGAAAAATTTTATAGACCTTTTATCAGAACGAATATTTCGAGAGTCCGAAAAAAATAGTTCCGGTTAATCGAGGTTATTGAAATGAAATAGGCTTCTTCCCATTATGACATACTAAGTAAATACCAAATTACAAGTCTCTATCTCAAATTTTTCGGGAGATAGAGCGTTTACAGACACACAGACGGACGGCAAAATTTTTCATCTAAAAATATGTTTTTCGGAATCTCCAGTGTCTGAAACGTGTCAATCCGTCAAATTTTTTTTTTCGATTTTCAAAACGATTACAAGACTTACCCTATACTACGTATGATGGGTAAGTAAAACAACGTGGAATTATTAGTTTATTCAATTAATTTTACTCCCTTTCTAAATTTATTTTGCAAAATATGTTTTTGTTGTTGTTGCCGCCGAGAACGTGTATAACTCCTTAAAGTTTGGAACTCACAATGTAAAAAAATTCTTTTTAATCATTGCGAAACAGATTGTAATTTCGAAAATGACTTGTCTTAATAAATAAGCTGTCATTCTGGATTCGCATATTTGAGCTGTTGATTTTCAAAGTGTGTTTAAAAACATTCGTAAAGAGTGCTGTGAGGACATTGTACCCTGTTTGATTATCCCGAATTCTTTTGTGTGTCCCTGTAAATGTAACGATGAATGCTATACATAAAATATTCTATAGTAAGCCTCCTGTAACGCACCTTAGTGATATACTACATCCATTTCAATATTTTTGAAATGGCAAAACATTGTTAAAATCAACCCCAAAGTCCAAACGATTTTTTGCCCTAGACCGTCATGTAACGGAATTCTTTTGGGTACTTACGTATTATCCGTGCCAGTTTTAAGCCAACTGCGCCAGGCATGGGGCCAATATTACTAATTATAGTAACCCTTATATATTTTTTTCTTGCTACATGGTACATGTCTGGGAATAATCTATAATATTATTCTTTCTTATTTACTATGCTATTTACCATTTATTAATTTTACTAAAATAATGTTACTTACTATTTTTAACAATGTTATACATTACATAAGCATATCTGGAGGCACGGCAGTGCCTCCGCCAAGTCTTGAGAGGACAGCCGTAAGCATACTTTTCTGGAAGCAACTCAGGGCACTTTTGACCCCCCCATATCTCCGCGCTGGAGTATCCCAAAAATTTTAAACTTCAATTATAGAGAGTATTTGGCCCACAGGACCAAAATTTAAAATTACAACTTTCTGTCTTTTCTAGTTCAGGCGATATATGAACTCAAACATTCGATTTTTTGTCACTTCTTACTCACTCGTTCACGCGTCATCAAAAAGATTGGGTAGATCCCGTAGCCCCAGAAACTTGACATTTGGAAAAAAGGTAGTGTTTAGGATACAAAGAAAGGAAAAATTATAAAATCCAGAAAATTCGAAAAAAAAACATTCGAAAATTCAACAAATTCCATCAAAATTGAAAATTAAAAATAATACGATCTTGTAGTCTTGGAAACTTAAGATTTGGTGTGAAGGTAGTGTTTAACATCCAAAAAAAGAAAACATCAAAAACACCAAAAAAATCGAAAGCAAAATTGAAAAAATCGAAGAAATTGAAAAAAACCGAAAATTTGAAGACAATCCGATTTTGTTGCGCTAGAAAATTTAAATTAGGAATAAAGGTAGTATTTAGGATACAGAAAAAGGAAAATTAAAAAAATCCAGAAAATTCGAAAAAAAAATAAAAAAATTCGAAAAATATTGAAAAAATGAAAATAAATTGATACGATAACGCTCGTATTTATAAATTAATTTGGACGAAACTAATTGTGTGTATTAAGCTCACCAATGCCTCGACCGAGTTCGTTGGCCAGCTTGGTCCGCCATCTTGTTTCAAGATGGCGGCCACGGAAAATTTTAAAACTAAAATAAATATACAAAAATGTTAAAAAATCAAGTTTATTTTTAATTAGGTGTTAGGACTTGATACAAGGATTCCATAGCATTTTTTGTTTTACCTCTATCTTAAAAATTGGCTGAGATAGAGCAGTTTAAAATTCTAGGGTGGCTGACATTTTGAAACAAAACAGCACATTACAAAAAAAACAACGATAAATTTATGGTCAATAATGGTCAAGCAGGTGCAATCCCGAATGAATACTCCGTGTTATTATAACTGTAACTTTGACTTCGAAATTTTGATACGTTGCATTTTCTATTTGTTGATATTTTTGAACTATGATTTACGATAAGTGAAATGTTGTTGTTGAAGAGGGATTTTCCATGTAAATCCGAAACGTCCAATTTTAATATGTTTTTAATGTTTTATGAAAGTGTATTGTAATGTCTGTAATTTTAATGATTTTAATATAAATTTATAAGTTTTAGTGAACGCGATTTCTCGCAAATTATTTTCTTTCATTGTTGTAATCATTTTCCCAATCATACGCATAAAACTATATATTCATATCCATTAGCGCCAAATTCTCGCCAAACTTGGCGACAATTGGCGAAATCTCGCCAAATTTGGCGACAAAAATAAGTCTTCATAAATGAAGCCAATTTGGCTATAGCTCAATAATTTGGCGAATTTCTTATTCAAATTCAGTGTAAACGAATCTTTTGTAAACGGTTTCTTTGCATTTTAACTTGCTGTTTTCGAGTAACATTAGCTAAAATTTTAAAACGAAGATATAGGAAAGCTACCTTTTCCTGCCGGTACAGGCCGGAGGACTTTTTTATGAGTTGTCGGATGCAATCTATGTTTTGCATTAAATAAAGTAAAACATTGAAAAACAAATCCCACAGGGTGGGGATAGTTTGTTTTAGATAGATTTTAAGATAATTGTCCTATTAGCTAGTACACCTTCCGTTATTGTTTTGTGTTATTTTCCCCGGATTATGCTTTTCTTTTCTTTTGTTTACGAATTTTGTAGTAGAAAAGTTCCGCTATAGACTGGCTACGTTATAGACCTTTTTTTATAGACAGGTTCATTTTCTTTCACAGGCTTTACTCTATTTAATTTATATATGAAATATTTGTTGTTAAAAGATGTTGGTCGCACAAAAATTTTCACATCTCTCCCTCCCTCCCGACATTACTGGTTGGTTATAGCTTGATAGTCCTTTCTAAATAAAATCATGGTGATTCTAAGATTCTCTTGATTTATCTCTAAATTGAACATAAACGATCCTAAGAAAACGGATCAATGAATTACTATATTGGCATGAGGAAATTTAGTTGCAGAAAAATGGAGCATATAGATAACATTAAGTCTAATAGGAAAACCACAGCCTTGGCAAGATTGTATTAACAAGAAACCATCCAAATACATTTTTATGAAAGTAATATAATTTCCCCCTCGAATCTATACAAACCATGTATTATAAGAAAAACCGGTACTTCTCTATTATCCCGTCGACCACTTTTCATAACAAAAAACATCGCCAAACTGTAAGATTAAACGCCAAAAATGCAGTCCCATTTACTTGATGTCAGAAGCATTACACGTGTTTATTTCATCAAGTGCTTTTTAATTCGACATTTGCGTGTATTTTTCATTATGTTTTACTGATTTATTAGTTATTTCCTTAATTAAAATAACAATTGTGTCCTTAAATTCTTACATTATATTTATTTATTTATTTTGATACTATAATGGCAAAGTTCTCCCGTTTATTTGGCGTTACAGTTTGGCGATAGCTTTTTGTTATGAAAAGTGGTCGACGGGATAATAGAGAAGTACCGAAAAACCATAGAGTTTGTAACACGTAAAAATACAATGTGTAAACGATAAACATAATTTAATTTATGAAAATTGTGGCTCGATGTACTCCATGGTTCCAAATATGGAAATAAACATCCAAGTACAAATAAAAAATAATGTGCGTAGTTTTAATCAGTATGTGAAAAATTAAATGATATCGTTTCAAATAATAACTTCATTAGACCGTGCAATTATATAATCTGGAGGCCCCATATCTCCGTGCTGGAGTATTCAAAAAATTTGAAACTTCGTTTTTCTAGAGTATTTGGCACACAGGACCAAAATTTAAAATTACAACTTTCTGTCTTTTCTAGTCCAGACGATATATGAACTCAAACATTCGATTTTTTGTCACTCACTCACTCGTTCACGCGTCATCAAAAAGATTAGGTAGATCCCGTAGTCCTAGAAACTTGACATTTGGAAAAACGGTAATGTTTAGGATACAAAGAAAGGAAAAATTATAAAATACGGAAAATTCGAAAAAAAAAAAAACATTCGAAAATTCAGCAAATTCCGTCAAAATTGAAAATTGAAAATAATACGATCGTGTAGTCTTAGAAACTTAAGATTCGGTGTGAAGGTAGTGTTTAGTATCCAGAAAAAGAAAACATCAAAAACACCAAAAAAATCGAAAGCAAAATTGAAAAAATCGAAAAATCGAAAAAAAAATCGAAAATTTTCAAATAATCCGATTTTGTTGCGCTAGAAACTTGGAACTCGGAATAAAGGAAGTATTTAGGATGCAAAATAAGGAAAAATTAAAAATTCCGGAAAATTCGAAAAAAAAATTCAAAAATTCGCAAAAAATTAAAATAATTAAAATAATTTGATTGTTTAGCCTTAGAAGCTTAAAATTCGCATTAAAGATAGTGTTTAGGATTCAGAATAAGTTAAAATAAAAAACGCAATAAAATTCGAAAATAAAATAAAAAAATCGAAAAAATCGAAAAATAAGGAAAATTTGAAAATAATTCGATTTTATAGCGATAGAAACTTGAAATTTGGAATAAAGGTAATATTTAAGATACTGAATAAGGATAAATTAAAAAATATGGATAATTAAAAAAATATCCATAAATTAGTGCAGACGATATATGAACTCAAAGTTTCGATTTTTTGTCACTCACACACTCACTCCATTTCGCGTCATCAAAAAGAATGGGTAGATCCCGCAACCACAGAAACTTAAAATTTGGAATAAAGCTAGTGTTTCGGATACAAAGAAAGAAAAAATTATAAAATCCGAAAAAAAAAAAACATTCGAAAATTTAAAAAAATCGAACAAAATAGAAAATTGAAAATAACACGATCTTGTAGTCTTAAAAACTTAAAATTTGGTTTGAAGGTAGTGTTTAGAATTCAGAAAAATAAAACGTCAAAAACACAATTTTTTTTTAAATAAAATCGAAAAATCGATAAAAATCGAAAAATTTCAAATAATTCAATTTTGTTGCGCTAGAAACTTGGAATTCGGAATAAAGGTAGTATTTAGGATGCAAAATAAGGAAAAATTAAGAAATCCAGAAAATTCGAAAAAAAAAAAAAATCAAAAATTCGAAAAATTCGAAAAAATTAAAAAAGAAAATTAGAATAATTTGATCTTTTAGCCTTAGAAACTTAAAATTCGCGGTAAAGATAGTGTTTAGGATTCAGAATAAGTTAAAATAAAAACGCAATAAAATTGGAAAATAAAATAAAAAAATCGAAAAATAAGGAAATTTTGAAAATAATTCGATTTCATATAGCGCTAGAAACTTGAAATTTGGAATAAAGGTAATATTTAAGATACTAAATAAGGAAACATTAAAAAATATGGATAATTAAAAAAAAAATCGAAAATTTAAAAAAATAAAATAAATAAATAAAAAATAGAAAGAAAGAAAGAAAAGGAGATAAATTGAAAATAATATGATCTCGTAGTCTTAGAAACTGAAAATTTGCTGTAAAGATAGTGTTTAGGATTCAGAAAAAGAAAAAATTAAAAACACAACAAAAATTGAAAATAAAATCAAAAAATCGAAAAAAAAACGAAAATTTTAAAATAATTCGATTTTGTAAAGCTAGAAACTTAAAATTTGGATTAAAGGTAGTATTTAGGATACAAAAAAAGAAATAAATAAAAAATCTGTAAAATTCGAAAAAAAAAATAGAAAAATTGAAAAAAATTCGATTTTGTAGCTTTAGAACTTAAAATTCGGCGTAAACTTATTGTTTAGGATAGAAAAAAAGGAAACATTAAATCACAATAAATTCGAAAATAGAATAAAAAACTCGAAAATAATCGGAAATTTCAAAATAATTCGATTTTGTAGCGCTAGAAACTTGAAATTTGTAATAAAGATACAAAATAAGAAAAAAATTAAAAAATCCATAAAATTATAAAAAAAAAATTTCGAAAAAATAAAAAATTGAAAATAATTTTATCTTGTAGTCTTAGAAACTTAAAACTTGGTCTAAAGGTAGTATTTACTATTCAATAAAAGGAACAATTAAAATATTCGTTAAATTCGAAAATAAAATCGAAATATCTTTAAGAAATCGAAAATTCGAAAACAATTTGATTTTGTACTGCTAGAAACATTAGTTTTAAGATAATTGTCCTATTAGCTAGTACAACGCCCCTAATTGTTTTATGTTATTTCTCCCGTATTATGGTTTTCTTTTCTTTCGTTTACGAATTTCGTTATAGAAAAGTTCCGCTATAGACGGGCTACGATATAGGCGATTTCTTTATAGACAGGTTTGTTTTCTTTCACAGGTTGTACTCTATTTACTTCACGTATGAAATATGGATTGTTAAATGATGTTACCCCCACAAAAATTTTCACAGCTCCCCCTACCCTCCCGATATTACTGGCTGGTTATGGCTTGATAGTCCTTTCTAAATAAAATCATGGTGACTCTAAGATTCACTTGATTTATCTCTAAATTGAACCTAAATGATCCTAAGAAGATGGATCAAATAATTACTATATTGGCATGACAATCAGGTAACTTCGAATTAAAATCGAAAAATCAATAAATTTATAAAAAGTCGAAAATTTGAAAATAATTCGATTTTATAGTCCTAGAAGCTTGACATTTGGCAGAAAGGCAGGGTTTAGTACACAAAGTAAGGAAAAATTAAAAAATCCGTAAATAATAAAAAAAAAGACTAAAAAAAAAACGAAAAAAAAAACATCGAAAAAAGGAATATAGTTTGATTTATTGGAAATTTCCGGAAATTTTAATTTTGGCTTTCTTTTTATACTAAAAAGTTCTTTTATGTTAAATATCAAGTATCTAGGGCTGCGAGTAATATCTCAGATGGATAGCACCTATCCTGGAAGCAATTGACAGTACTTTTGACACTCCCCCTCCCATAACTTAGTGCTTGCCTAGGAACCTGAAATCTCTTTTTATCTACAGTACTTTGCAAACGAAACTAAAGCTTCAAATTTTTGATACCTGTAAATAATAGGGACAGAGTGTGGGCTTAGCGAAAATCAGTGGATGATCTCCAAAAAGAACCCAAAATCAAGAAAAGCAGGATTACTTACAAAAAGAAGTGAAATCTCATCAAAAAGTCACCTGTAAAAAAAGCAGCCAAGTCTCGTAACTCAACTCATTTACCGTAAAAAGTACTGAGATCGTATAAAGCCAAGTTTAACTATCTTATTAACTCTGAAATTTTCATTCACAAATCACTCCTAGTCTCTACATCTTTAGTTAATTATTATTTTGTGACTTGGCAATTACGCAGCACAGGAAAGTTATTACACCTTACTATGTCATGGGATGGGATGGGATAATTTAACTAAAGCAAATTATATACGCACAGGGAAGTTATTACACTTTAATATGTTATAGTATTATTTGATTAAGACTAACTATATACAACACATTCTCGTGCTACGTAATTGCCAAGTCACAAAATAATAATTAACTAAAGATGTAGAGACTAGGAGTGATTTGTGAATGAAAATTTCAGAGTTAATAAGATAGTTAAACTTGGCTTTATACGATCTCAGTACTTTTTACGGTAAATGAGTTGAGTTACGAGACTTGGCTGCTTTTTTTACAGGTGACTTTTTGATGAGATATTACATTTTATTTATTTTATATTAATTACCATTTTTAACAATGTTATTTGATAATGTTAAATTACTGCGTTTGAAAACATGATTGGCAACGATAAACAAGATTGGTACTTGTCAACCATTTTTGGCGATCAATCTCCTGGCACGGATAATACGTAAGTACCTTCTTTTGAGTGTCCCTGTCAAGGAACTATAAGTGCTATGCACGCCCTATTCTATAGTAAGTCTCTTGTGTTGCACCTCAGTGATACATATCTATTTCAATAGGTTTAAAATTGTGTAACAGCATTAAAATAAACCGCAAATATTTTTTTCCCGTAGACCGTCCTGTAATGGAATTCTTTTGAGTGTCCCTGTAATAAGACTACAAGTGCTACACACTTCATTTTCAATACCGAACATTCCACAGTGAACCTCAATAACATACATCCACTGCATGACGATCCGATTATATTGACGCGAGTTAAAGCAAGGACAGACAGCCAGACAAACCGAATTCACAAACACTTTTCAACTATGTTGGAAAGCGTTAAAAAAGAAAGAAAGAGAGAAAATGCGGTTGAGCGCAGCTTCTAGCAAACTGAAGTCGCACATAAATTAATTCCAAGTCATTAACCGCAATGTGTAACCTTCCCACCACAATCGTCGCAATATGGAAATTATTTGGAACAAGTGAGAAGAGGAAAACATGATTACATCTACTATATTGCAGCGGAAGATGAACGTTAAAAAAAAGAAGAAAAGTATACAGAATACCAATAATAGATTACCTCAACAATCTTTCAGGAATAATTTCTAAGATAATTTAACTATAATCGCAAAGTCATGTTCATTTGCATGCTATTTTAACATTTTTACTCTCTTCTATCTTTACAAGACGAAAGTATTGAATTGGATTCATGAACATTTTCGACGAATTTATACGTTTTAGAAGGGCCTGTACACGATTGGACCATTTTTAGAAAATGTCTGTCTGTATGTGACAAACATTTTGTGGGCGCTCTGTCTCAAGAACGACATTTAATAAAACTTCATATTCAGTGAGTCCCTGATATAAATGGGTGCTGATTGCTTTTTGCTGTAAATCGCCCAACAGGTGGCGCTGCTAGGCTACATCTTTCAAGATTTTCACGATAGCTCTATCTCAAGAACTAATGCATAGAATTTCATCCAACTTCGGATACTGTTCGACCTTGACATAAATAGATGCTAGTTACGTTTTGATGTAAACAACCCAACAGGTGGCACTGCTATGCTATATTTTTCATGATTTTCATAGTAGTTATATCTCAAGAACAAATGCACAGAATTTCATCAAACTTCAGATTAAATTAAACGTTGACATTAGAGATAAGACGGGCTCAGCCCGCGTACGAAAGCCTGACCCCGATATGGGCTAGGGCTCGATTTTTATACCAGCCTTCGGGCTCATTCTTTCAGAAACTGACAATTTTATTTATTCTGTTATGACAATTATAATTCTGTAATGACAATTTTATTTATTCTCATATAAAAAAATAATCCCCCTCCCCTAAAAAATTACATATTCCATTTCCAGTCATTTTAATGTTATTTTAATCAGAATGAATAGAAGGGGAAACAGAAATCTTATTTTTCTTTTCTTGTATTAGAATGCTACTTTAAAAGAAAATTAACGATATTTACGACGCGACTGATTACTGGGTGATATGGCGCCAATGGGATGAGGCACGAATAATATTTGTTGCTCGATTTTCGCTTGTGACGTAGGATATTTTTTTAATTGGAACGTTTATTTTATTTTAGTTTTTTAGAGATCTAATTGAATATATATATATATATATATATATATATATATTGTCTTTAGTCAATCAGCATTAGCTTTAGCTTAGGTTTGCAAATTTTTAGTCTTCTATTGTGTGCGAGTCATAATCGCTCTTCATACGAAAATAACGATAGTGATTCTATTTTTCATCACGAACCTGCTCATGCTAAAGCTCTGCTCTGCACATTTACGAAGTCACTTTCATTCGTAAGTAGATACAACTGTCATGTATTGTTATTTTGATAGAAAGCAATCTAAGTGTTTCCACTTTTCCTATAAAAACATAGGATCTTTCAGACAACGGTGACAAATTTTTAATTTAAGCTGATTTTCAGGAACACGACATATTGTTTTAATTTAGGAATCAATTATAATTTACGTTATACACCTTTTATAAGAAATAGAAAACGTTGTTCGATTCTTCGGCACAGAAATAGTAGTTTTTGCAAATTTGGTGCATTTATTCATAAAAAGCACTTCATTAATATGTCCATCAGATTTGCTTGTGGCGAGAGAAAAATTTGAACATCCTTTTAAACAAGTATATTAGGTAGCTTTTAATACAAAAAAGTATAAAGCTACCTATTGCAGCCGTTCGGAGGAAAGCAGTTTCAGAAAATTTCGATATATTTTCACCGATCATGACCCCCAGACGCCAAAACCACCCTCCGTTCAAATGTTGATTTATATATAGAGGGTGTCTCAAAAGGTCGTTTACAAACTTAACATGCTGGTCTGTCATATCATGATAAACAAGATTTACATAGGAACATGTGTTCGAAAATGCAAACTGCGACCGCTACAGGGTGATGAACGCAGACTTACGGAAGAGTGGAAAGCGCAATCATTTCAGGCGAAGACGTTGCAGAAGGATGAATCGGTTTAGTAACGCAGAATTGGCCGATATGTATTACGTATATGCCGCGGATGGAAATGCCCGAGCCGCGGTACGGATGTACCTTGAGCGCTTCCCAAGCAGACGTCAGCCAAGTCATGTTTTGTTTGGACAATTGCACCGCAGATTGCGTGAAGCAGGAGCTTTCCAAGTACGTAGCTACATCGGTCAAGAACGCACGCTTGTCGTAGAGGAAACCGTGCTACGGAAATTTGACAGGAACCCGCAAACAAGTCTCCGAGCAAGCGAACGCGTCTTGGGTGTACGTCGTTCCAGCATTATGAGCATACTGCATGAGGACACGAACCACCCCTACCACTTACAAAGAGTACAGGCATTGTGCGTTGACGATTATCCCCAACGCGTTGCATTCGCACGCTGGTATTTGCAACAACGGGTCGCACAGCCGGATTTTCCCATTTTGAACGGGTCCGTGAATTCATGCGTCGACGTTATGAAGCATGCATTGCGGCGAATGGAATGAATTTTGAACATCTTGTGTAAATTAAACCATGTTCTTTAATAAAAGTCATATTAATATCTCTTTCGATTTACTTTCTTTCTTCCCCTCCACACCTGCGATCATCGCCCTCTAGCGGTCGCAGTTTGCATTTTCGAACACCAGTTCCTATGTAAATCTTGTTCATCATGATATGACAGACCTGCATGTTAAGTTTGCAAACGACCTTTTGAGACACCCTGTATATATATATATCTGACCTATGTCATACGATAACGCTCGTATTTATTAATCGATTTGGATGAAACTAATTGTGTGTATTAAGCTCACCCATATCTCACCCGAGTTCGTTGGCCAGCTTGGTCCGCCATCTTGTTTCAAGATGGCGGCCACTTAAAGATTTAATAAATATTTAAAACTAAAATAAATATACAAAAAATTTAAAAATTCAAATTTATTTTTTAATTAAGTGTTAGGCCTTGCTACAAGGATTCCAGAGCATTTTTTGTTTTACCATTATCTTAAAAAATTGCTGAGATAGAACACTTTGAAATTGTAGGGTGGCTGGCATTTTGAAACAAGACAGCACATTACAAAAAGTCCTTCCGGCCTGTACCGGGAGGAAAAGGTAGCTTTCCTATATCTTCGTTTTAAAATTTTAGCTAATGTTACACGAAAACAGCAAGTTAAAATGCAAAGAAAACGTTTACAAAAGATTCGTTAATACTGAATTTGAATAAGAAATTCGCCAAATTATTGAGCAATAGCCAAATTGGCTTCATTTATGTAGACTTATTTTGGTCGCCAAATTGGGCGATATTTCGCCAAATGTCGCCAAGTTTGGCGCTGACGGATATGAATATATAGTTTTATGTGTATGATTGGGAAAATTATTACAACAATGAAAATATTTGTAATGTGCTGTCTTGTTTCAAAATTTCAGCCACCCTAGAATTTCACACTGCTCTATCTCAGCCATTTTTTTTTAAGATAGAGGTAAACCAAAAAATGCTCTGGAATCCTCGTATCAAGGCCTAAAACTTAATTAAAAAATAAATTTGAATTTTTAACTTTTTTGTATATTTATTTTAGTTTTAAATTTTTAAGTGGCCGCCATCTTGAAACAAAATGGCGGACCAATGGCAGTATTCTGCCCTCAACGGAAGAAACCGACGCGGAAACAAACGTTAACGTAATTCATAACGAGATTCAAGAGTTTGCAATTCTGCCCTAAGATCGGTATTCGCGAGTGACCTTCAAACTCACTGCGTTCGAGTTAACATGTTTCGACCAATCAAAGACAAGATCACCCTTGGTTTGTTTATTTACGTGAGATGTGAACGTGTGTTTTACTGTGGTGTTTGCGATGCTATTAAAAAGGGAAAAAAAGATTCATCTCGTTTACTTAATTTGAAAAAAAAAAAAAAAAGAAAAATTCTTGGATCAGCAGATAATAAATAGATCTAAGAGAACAAGAATTTGAAATCATGGTTTTATCACCAATCATAGGCAGATAGAGAATAAAAAATTTGCGCCTAGTTATACAATATTTTAATTTTTAGAATTTTTTTTTCAGGATATTGATTTTTTTTTTTTTTTTTAGCGTGGCGGAATTTTTTTTTTTCGAAGCTAAATTTGCGGGAATTATTTAAAAGTCAATGAAAAAATTTATTTATAAATATTAATAAAGAAATAATTTAAAAATACTAATTACTGATGGGACTTTTTGGAAAAGGATTTAAATATTTTGATGAAATAAAGGAGAATACACCAAATTTTATGAAAATTTTATGCGGTATCTATCTATATTACATAAATACATTGTTTTTTAAATAAATACTACATATTCTGATGACATGCAGCAAAGGCTTTATTGCTAATTTATAAATTATGTATATATATTTTTTTACTGTTCAATTAATTTGAATTGTTCTAACCCATTTTTCATTGTGATTCAGACTTGAAATTGAATAAACATTTTCTATTGAAATTAAATATTTGTAGCCATGTGACACTTCCCTCTCCCCCCCCCCCCCTTTTTTTTTTTTTTTTTTTTTTTTTTTTTAACTATTCAGTGAATATGAATTGTTCTTGCACATTTTTTATTGTGATTTAGACTTAAAATTAAACAAATATTTTCAATTGAAATGAAATATTCATATTCATATGACACCTTCCCTTCCCCACCCCTCTTTTTTTTCTCGTGTAATATACCTTTTACATTTCATTTAAAAAATAGAATTACATTATGTATATACTGCAAATAATGTATTTCATTTCCACAATTTGAACTACATGCCGCATAAGTATGAGTGCAGTAAATATATTTCAAAATTAATAACATTTTTATGAGGTGTTTATCTAAATTCTATAGCTATACAGGGTTGTTTAAATATATATATTATATTTTCTTATGAAATGCAACAAAAACTTTCGGGAAGCTGGTTTTTTTTTTCTAGTGGGTGATTAATAATGATGAGGTTTTTAATTGTGTATTAACATGTTTTAAATCTATTACACACAGCCCGGTTGCATTAAAATATCGTCCACCCCCTCCTTTTTTATTATGTTTATTAGTAAATTATCAGGGATCTGTTTAGGAAGAAATTGGGTCCTTTAAAGAACCTTTCACACAATTTTTTTTAATTTCATAACAGGACCCTTCACACAATTCTTTAATTTCAAAACCGAACCCTTCACACTTTTTTTAGGTAGATTTCGTCAGAAATACTACCTATTACATTCTCCCCTAAGTTGGATTTTTTTTTTTTAATTTCATGACTCCCAGAACCCAAAACCACCCCCAGTACAAAACTTTATATATATATATATATATATGGGCTGTTTAATAGCCTCTGCTTGTTAACTAGGAGAAGACCCTTTAAATGCCTCAGAGGAGGACTTAAAGGAATCGACTGGGAGCAGAGACTTAATGTCCAATCCGCACCTTCCATCGGTGCAGCCTGTTAGTACTCTTGCCTAGTGCATGGGGAACGAACGCGGATGGGCTTCCTCCAACCCGCTTGGCCAGCGTGGAGGAATTTGGCCACCTCCCCCCTTATTTTACCATGAATTCACAAAACAAATCACGGCCCTCAATTCCCGGCAGTCTGCATGTTCCTGATTACGGCAGCGATCAGAAAAACATGAAGACAGAGGGTGCTAAGAATCACCGGGCTCGGCTTGGCTGCCATAAGTTGATGACCTTGGCTACGTATAATGGACGATCCTTATCTTCTGAAAGTCGTTTACAGGAACTTGAAGAAGAATTAGAAAGAATCAACTGGGACATTCTAGGATTATGCGAAGTAAGAAGAAAAGGTGAAGAGAAGATTGATCTTGCCAGTGGACATGTATTGTACTACAGAGGTACAGAAGATGGAAAAACAAGTGGTGTAGGATTTCTGATTCATAAAAGGTGGAAGAATCAAATCGTAGAATATGATAGTGCATCAGATAGAGTTGCAAGGTTAGTTATACAAGTGTCAAAAAGATACAAGCTGCAAATTACCCAAGTTTATGCACCAACAATTAGCTATACTGATGAAGAAATTGAGGATTTCTATGAAGAAGTAGCTTCAATGCATCAAAAAGGAAAATGCTACATAAAATTAATAATGGGAGACTGGAATGCTAGAATTGGGGAAAAAAAGAAAGGTGAATTCTCAGTAGGAAATCATGGATATGGGGTGCGTAATGAAAGAGGAAACAGATTGATTGAATTTGCAGAATGTGAACAGATGTATATCATGAATTCATTTTTCAAGAAAAAGCCACAAAGAAAATGGACATGGCGTAGTGCAAATGGCTCAACAAGTGAAATCGACTACATCTTGACAAACAAAAAGCATCTTATTCAGGATTGCAGCGTTCTCAATAACTTCAATACAGGAAGCGATCACAGGTTAGTTAGATGCAAACTGCTTTTAAATACTAAAGTGGAAAGAATGAAGCTTTTGCAATGCTCAAAGAAATCAGTCGATATTATAAATCTCCAGAAACATAAAGAAGAATTTAATTTAGAACTTAAAAATCGTTTTCAAGTACTTCAATCAATCTTAGAAGAAGAACAAGATGTTACAGTAATGAACAAGAAAATAACAAATACTCTACAAGAAATTGCAAGGACGATAGCTGGTGAAGTACAAGTAAAGCAAACAAAGAAAATAACAGAAGAAACAAGAAGATTGATGAAGAAACGCAGAGAATTTAAAATGAAGAAAAACTATCCTAAATCAAGAGTTGAATATGCAGAATTATGTAAAACGGTAAGAAAATGTGTTACAGAAGATATCAGAAAATTTAACTGTGATCTTGTCAAAAAAGTTCTAGAAGATAACAAAAGTTTAAAATCAGCTAAGCGCAAACTGTGTGTTGGAAGAAAAGGTATTTTTGCACTGAAGAGAGCAGACGGAACAATCACCAAAATCAATAATGAAATAGTACACATTGTCGAAAAATTCTATAACAATCTATATAAATGTGAAGATCAAAGGGAAATCAACCTACGTGATCCACTAGTAAACATAACAGAAACTGAAGAGATAATCCCAGTGATGACAGATGCAGTGATGGAACACCAGGATCATCATTTTGGAGCAGCAA
Organism: Maratus michaelseni; assembly: GCA_963931845.1. NCBI lineage: Eukaryota > Metazoa > Arthropoda > Arachnida > Araneae > Salticidae > Maratus > Maratus michaelseni. Next base: position 264,044,865 of record OZ007600.1, on the reverse strand, counting down.
AACACCATTTTGGAGCAGCAAACCGCTCATTTTGGAGCAGAAATCGCTCATTTTGGAGCAGAAATCGCTCATTTTGGAGCAGCAAATGACTCATTTTGGAGCAGCAAATCGCTCATTTCGGGGCAGCAAAACGGTTTTTCAGCAGAAAATAACTATTATGGAGCTGCAAAATCCCTCTCTTTTAAGCATGAAAAAGCTTTTTAGAGAAAACGTACACACACACACACACAAAAAAAAAAAAAAAAAAAAACTATGTTACAGCTATCACAAAACTTTATATCAATCAAATCGTTTGTAACCAAAATTAAATGACAATCTACTCGTTCTTGAGATAGAGCTATCGCGGAAATTGTGAAAAACAGAGAATTAGCAGCACCACCTGTTGGTCAGTATACATCCAAATCTAATAACAATATATTTATGTCAAGGTTTAACATAATATGAAGTTTGATGAAATTCCGTGCATTAATTCTTGAGATATATAGCTATTTCAGAAATCGTGATAAATGAAGTGCAATAGCGCCACCTGTTGGGCGATTTACACCACAATCTAACTGGCATCTGATTCAGGGGTAATTCTGAGTAAAAAAAAAAAAAAATTCTGAAATTCACAACAAATTTTCTGAAAGGTTACAACAAGGGAGACGGGGGAGGGGAGATCCACTCCCGGCACAATGATTTTTTTCTGCACCCCACTGACGAAATTTGCAGTTTTTCCTCGATCCTTTGATGAAATTTGCCGTTTTCTGCGATCCTTTGACGAAATTTGCCGTTTTTCCGCGATTATTTGACGAAATTTACCAGTTTTTCTGCGATCCTTTAACGAAATTTGCCGTTTTTTCGGGATCCTTTGCGAAATTTGTTGTTTTTAAGTATCTGTTGACGAAAATTGCGGTTTTCCCACGATCTTTTGACGAAATTTGCCGGTTTTTCCGCGATCCTTTGATGAAATTTGTAGTTTTTTCTCGATCCTTTGAAGAAATTTGCCGTTCTTTCGGGATCTTTTGACGAAATTTGTTGTTTTTAAGCAATCTTTTGACGAAAATTGCAGTTTTCCCACGATCTTTTGACGAAATTTGCCGGTTTTTTCGCGAGCCTTTGATGAAATTTGCGGTTTTTTCGCGATCCTTTGACAAAATTTGTCGTTTCTTCGGGATCCTTTGACGAAAGTTGTCGTTTTTTCGCGATCTTCTGACGAAATTTGCGGGTTTTCCCGCAATCCTTTGACGAAATTAGCGGTTTTTCGTTATCCTTTGACGAAATTTACAGTTTTTTCGCGATCCTTTGGCTTAATTTGCCGTTTTTTCACGATCCTTTAACGAAATTTGCCGTTTTTTCACGATCCTTTGACGAAATTTGCCGTTTTTTCACGATCCTTTGACGAAATTTGGCGTTTTTTTTCACGATCCTTTGACTAAATTTGCCTTTTTTTCGCGATCTTTTGACGAAATTTGCCGTTTTTTCGCGATCTTTTAACAAAATTTGCCGCTTTATCGCGATCCTTTGACGAAATTTGGCGTTTTTTCGCGATCCTTTGACAAAATTTGGCGTTCTTTCGCGATCCTTTGACGAAATTTGTCGTTTTTTTACGATCCTTTGACGAAATTTGCCTTTTTTTCGCGATCTTTGACGAAATTTGCCGTTTTCCGCGATCCTTTGACGAAATTGGCGATTTCTTTTCGAACGATTGACGAAATTGATTTTTTTTCGGCGACCATTTGTCGAAAAACGCGATGTATTTTATGTCCGAATTTTCGGATTTATGACAAAATTTTTTTTAATTTTAGGAAATGACTGCCTTAATTTTTCGGAAAATTCGGAACAGAATCACCCCTGACTGATTATGTCAAGGTCTAACAAAATATGAAGTTTAACGAAGTTCTGTGCATTAGTTCTTGAGATATAGTTATTGTGAAATCATGCAAAAGTAGAATAGCAGCGCCACCTGTTGGGCTATTTATATCGAAACGTAATCAGCATCTATTTATGTCAAGGCCTAACATAATCTGAAGTTTGATGAAATTCTGGGTATTAGTTCTTGAGATACAGCTATCGTGAAAATCATGAAAAAAGTAGTATAGCAGTGCCACCTGTTGGGATAGCTACACCAAAATATAATCAGCATCTATTTATGTCAAGGTCTATAACTGAATCTGAAGTTTGGTGAAAATAAGTGGATTAGTTCTTGAGATAAGAGATTGCGGAAGTCGCGAGAAATGCAGGATAGCAGCGCCACCTGTTGAGCGATTTACACCAAAAGCTAATCAGCACGTACTCCCGCCACTTTTTTTTGCGTCCCTTTGACGAAATTTGCAGTTTTTTCCGAGATCTGTTGATAAAATTTGCGTTTTTTTCGCTATTTTTTGACGAAATTTGCCGTTTTTCGCGATCTGTTAACAAAATTTGCCGTTTTTACAGGATTCTCTGACGAAAGTCACGTTTTTCCCGCGATCTGTTGACAAAATTTGTTGTTTTTTCGCGATCTTTTGACGAAATTTGCCATTTTTCGCAATGTTTTTGAAGAAATTTGTCGTTTTTCGCAATGTTTTTGAAGAAATTTGCCTTTTTTCGCGATGCTCTAACAAAAGTCACGTTTTTCCCGTGATCTGTTGACAAAATTTGTCGTTTTTTCGCGATCTTTGGGTGAAATTTGCCGTTTTTTGCAATGTTTATGACGATATTTGCCGTTTTTAGCAATGTTTTTGACGAAATTTGCCGGGGTTTTTTTTCGATTTTCTGACGAAAGTAACGTTTTTTCGCGATCCGTTGATAAAATTTGCCGTTTTTTCGCGATCTTTTGACGAAATTTGCCGCTTTTCGCAATGTTTTTGACGAAATTGGCCGTTTTTTCGCGATTTTCTGACGAAAGTCATGTTTTTCCCGCGATCCTTTGACAAATGGCGACTTTTCTTCGAACGAATAACGAGATTGATTTTTTTCGGCGATCATTTGCCGAAATACCGATACATTTTATGTCCGAATTTTCGGATTTATGACCGATATATATATATATATATATATTTTTTTTTTTTTTTTCGGAAACCATTGCCTTAATTTTTCGGAAAATTCGGACCAGAATCACCCCTGTAGCAGACTGTGATTGGTGTCTCGCGAGCCGAGCTTCCTAGCTGTAGTCATATATAGTTGGTTCCTTTGCAGGAAACTCAATCCAATCAGAGGATCGACTGATCGGCGCGCGCGAGCACGTTTCGAATCGTAACAGGCACTTTAAAGAGGGGATTTCGTACCGCGAAGAATGACGAAATTTTTCTTATATAGCAAAATGTTGCTAGAAGAAAATTATCGAAGTGGCGCAGTTGGGCGCAATTTTGTTGAAAAATGATCGTTTTGGCGCAGAGTGGCGCAGCATTATCGTTTTGGCGCAATTGGAGCAATTGGCGCAGCTGTTCCATCACTGCAGATGAAGTTGTACAAGCCATTAGAGGCATGAAAAAAGGTAAATGCCCTGGCGAAGATGGAATTACAATTGACCTTATCAAAGAAGCAGGAGAAGAATTTGCAAAAATGCTAGCCATACTGTTTTCCAAATGTCTCGAGAAATCAGATGTACCAGAAGATTGGAATAATGCTGTGATGGTGTTACTTTATAAGAAAGGAGAAAAGGAAAACATTAAAAACTACCGTCCAATCAGCTTACTGTCAGTGATTTATAAAATTTTCACCAAAGTTTTAACGACAAGACTTGAATCAGCTCTGGACTCAGCTCAACCTAGAGAACAAGCAGGATTTCGAAGTGGATTTAGCACAATGGATCATATTCAAACAGTAAGGGAAGTTATAGAAAAACATAAAGAATATAATTTACCTCTCTGCCTTGCCTTTATTGATTATGAAAAAGCATTTGATTCGGTCTACACATCTGCAGTAATTACTTCTCTGGAGGACATTGGTATAGACAAACCTTATATCAATATTATAAAGAAGATCTACAAGAAAGCAACAGCCACCATCCGTTTGGACAAAGGAAAAGCGAAGATCAAGCTTGGAAGAGGAGTAAGACAGGGAGACACCATTTCGCCTAAGCTTTTTACTGCTGTCTTAGAAAGTATTTTCAAGAAGCTGGATTGGGAAAACAAAGGGATTAGAATAAATGGGGAATATTTAAGCCATCTCCGGTTTGCTGATGACATTTTAATTTTCAGTAATAGCCCTGAAGAATTGCAAAATATGCTAAAAGATTTGGCAGAAGCTAGCATTAATGTGGGATTAAAAATAAATTTGGAAAAGACTAAGGTGATGTTCAACTCATTTGCATCAAAAAAGAAAATCGTCTACAACAACACTGAGATTAAAGATGTTGAAAGTTATGTGTACCTTGGACAAGAAATATCATCAGACAACAGTATCATGGATGAAATCAATAGAAGAATAAGAAATGGATGGAGTGCTTTTGGGAAGAACAATATTATTCTGAAGAGTAACATGCCTCTTTGTTTGAAAAGAAAGGTGTTTAACCAATGTGTTTTGCCTGCACTAACTTATGGAGCAGAAACTTGGACACTAACAAAACGGATGGTACAAAGATTACAAACAACACAGCGAAGTATGGAAAGATGTATGCTAGGCATAACCAGAAGAGACCGAAAGAGAATAACGTGGATAAGAAGTCAGACGAAAGTTTTTGACATCATCGAGAGAATTAAACGGCTAAAATGGAAATGGGCTGGGCACATTGCAAGAAGACAAGACAATAGATGGAGCACAAACACCCTACAGTGGTATCCCAGAGATGTAAAACGACCAAGAAGACGACCTCAAGTAAGATGGAGTGACGAAATCAGAAAAGTGGCCGGTGTTAATTGGATGACTAAAGCACTAGACAGGCAACAATGGAAAAATCTGGGGGAGACCTACATCCAGCAGTGGATTGAAAACGGTTGATGATGATGATGATGATGATATATATATATATATATGTCACTTTTTTAAGGACACGATAACTTCAATAATTCTGAACAAATCTCTTCCAAACTGATACATAAAATCAAGGGGCATAAAATCTCAGTCAAGTTGGTTAATGGGCACAATCAAACCAAGGGTGGGGGGTGGGGGGGGGGAATGGGTTCTTCTAGTGATAACAGAAAACCCCCAGAGCTTCTTAATTATGATACGTATCGAATCCGTTTAAAGTTATTATTACTTCTAGGAAAATGACCGAAAATTTATGCATGACAGATTTTTGATATCATTAAAATTGGCCCCAAGGGATGGAAAAAGGGGGGGGGGGGATTAGAAAAAAAAAATTCATAACTTCGCCAATTCACAAGATAGCAAATCCTCTTAAATTTATTATAGGTTATTATTATAACCTATATAATATAGGTTATTATATAGGTTATAATATAGATTATTATATAGGTTATAATATAGGTTATTATATATTCTTCTTCTTAATATTATCTAAAACTTTTATATTGACAAGTTTTTTATTGGACCAACCCTTATAGCAAAATAAATAAATAAATAAATAAGTAAAAACAAAAAAAAATCCCTGCCGGCTCCGCCTGCTTTTTTTTTTTTTTTTTTAACGAATTATTTTTTTAACGAAATGTGTTAATTACATTTTGGAAACTGTCAACGAAATAAGAAGTAATGCTTTCCTCTATTAGTTTTCAATAGAGAATATGTTTCAATCCTTATATGTATTATGACTCAGACACTATATTTCATACATATGCAAGACAGTGCAAGACAAATCAGGTAAATTTCATTAGTATATAATTTCCATCGGTAGTGTAAAACTGTTTTCTCGTAACATGCAAAACTAATTTCGTGAGCAAAAAAACATTTTTCCAATCTAGTGAACTTTTTACTAATTATAATTTAAATAGTACTATTGGATTAGGGCTTTTATTTTTATTTTCCTAACGAGTGTATAATACTGTATTATTTACAATTCAAAATAGTATTAAAATAAATTTTAACTGAAAAATAATTTATGTTTAAAAATTTCGTGTAAACTGTATTCATTAGAAAATGTACCTATTCTAAAACACTGTCTTTTGGCACTGTATTCTCATATGCAAAAACGCATATACACGCGCCATCTTAAAACGACAAAGCGAAGGCTTTCCGGCTGCCTAAAGCAGTCGGAAAAATTACCACAAAACAACCCCCAGATACCGGAACGAATTCCGAGACGATAGGGGCAGAATGCGAAATTATCACTTCGTCGGCGAGAAAGTCACCCTTTCCGATGAGGGCAGAATACTGCCACAAGCTGGCCAACGAACTCGGTCGAGACATTGGTGAGCTTAATACTCACAATTAGTTTCATCAAAATTGATTTATAAATACGAGCGTTACCGTATAACATAGGTCAGATATATATATATATATATATATATATATATATATATATATATATATATATATATAAATCAACATTTGAACGGAGGGTGGTTTTGGGGTCTGGGGGTCATGATCGGTGAAAATATATCGAAATTTTCCGGAACTGCTTTCCTCCGAACGGCTGCAATAGGTAGCTTTATACTTTTAGGTAGCTTTCAATACTAAGAAGTATAAAGCTACCTATTGCAGCCGTTCGGAGGAAAGCAGTTCCGGAAAATTTCGATATATTTTCACCGATCATGACCCCCAGACCCCAAAACCACCCTCCGTTCAAATGTTGATTTATATATATAGATATATCCATATATATATATATATATATATATATATATATATATATGTGGTCGCGGGAGTTCTCATCTGAACTTTAGACTGCAAACACAAGCAAATACTTTATTGGGGCTTGTGAAGTTGAATGATGCCTCGCGAACAATATAAATTTTGATGAGTGCAGTAATTTTTTACAGCGTGAGAACGAAGTAGACAGAATGAGTCTAGATGCAGACTGAGTAAGACGGACTCGGGAGATGCTCTTAAATCTCCGGCGACGGCCAGCCTTTACGAGCTGAGCTGAGAAATGGTATCTGCAAACGGCCTTTACGAGCTTACGAGTTGTCATGATTGTTCTAATTATATTTTAACTTGTACATATTTGTAAATATTTGATATAATCCAGAAAATTAAACAGTGTAAGATTTCAACAAAAATCTGCCTTGGACTTATTAATACCCATTTAGACAACCGGCCATAACTAATATCTACAAAATGGGAGCACGGCCTGGATCAACGGAATCTATGCGAACTGGATCTACATGATTTGTAATTGATCTGAATGATCGGGATCTACGTGAATTTCGAATAAAGAAGCAAAAAGATTTGTGCATCAAGTTCCTGTGAGGTGTTCACGTGTGTCTTCACGTAAAAGTGTTTTGTGCTTCCGATTTTTTTTTCATCTGTGTATTACTACACATCCAAGTGTGTGTGAGTGGTTATTATGTGATATGTGCATCGTATCTGTGAGGTGTGCATCGTTTCTGCGAAGGTTAAGTTCAGTGATGAATCGCTGAAAAGCCGATAAAGTTCTTTCGGTAAAGTGTGAAATATTTCGAGTATCGGTGTAGAAAGTTTGACCCACTGACCGTCTGTGCAAGATAAGTGTCGTGTTTTCGCGGTGGCGGAAAGCGATTTTCTTTTTTTCTGGTGATATTTTTTTTCTTCTGCTTTTAGTGTACGCAAGAGGAAAATGTGTTGTTCGTTTATCAGCAAATAAGCGACCCACAGTCAGAACGCTCGAATGAAATAAAATATAAACGTCTGCCGTGCATATTTTTTTTTGCAGACTGGGAAAAGTGAAAAGTGAAACGATTAAAAGTTTTTTTTTTTCTCTCTCTTTTTCTTCGTATAGATAGAGGAAGGTGTTATTTTTTTTGCTTCCTCACATGAATAATATTTGATTGAGTAATGTTTTTTTTCTAGAATAGAGTTAAGTAGTACAAAGATATATATATATTTTTTTGTATCTTGTTATTTTTATGGGAAAGGAAACAAAATATATATTCGATTTAGAATATTTAGAGAAAGTGTTTATAAAATTGTTGAATATTATTATATGTATAAATATATTTTATTTATCGGGTGAAGATATGAAAGTAAGTGTGTTTTTATAACTGTTACGTATTATTATATGTATTGCTATATTTGATTTATCGGGTGAAAATACGTATATTATTGATTTATTTAATGATATATTTTATTTTTATGTGTTAATTAGTTTATGATAAAAATGGCACATTTAATAAGGTCAAAAAAGATCGATCTGATTACTGTGGCAGTCGAATTAGGTTTAAATCCACCAGAATCGACCAATAAAACTCAATTAACTGATTTAATTGTAAAATCCAAAGGGTATGATGAAGATTTAGTGAAAAATTTGTTAGAGGGAATTGTAAGTGAGCGTGAAGAAGCCGAAAGATTATTACAGCAAAAAGAAGCTGAGAATCGCGAGTTTGAATTAAAACGATTACAATTGGAAAATACACAAAAAGCCCAATTACATAACTCTGTACCTACAATCGCCGGAAAAGGTTCCGATGTTTTAAAATTGTTAAATAGGTACAATAACGAGGAGGAAATCAGTATATACTTAACCCTTTTCGAACGCCAGGCAAAGCGGTTAGAGATAGACAAACATGAATGGGTAACCTATCTTCTCGCATTATTACCTCTCGATATAGTTAATTTAATAAATCGCGAAAGTGAGGAACAGTCCAGCGACTACGACTATGTAAAAAAAATACTTTTAAGACGCTTTAGACTTACACCGGAGCAATTTCGGCAAAAATTCTTCTTGCATAGAAAGCAAAATTCGGATTCGTGGAAAGATTTCTCGTTTGAACTCTCAAATTTCTTGGATAATTGGTTATCTGGCCTGCAAATATCGACGTACGAACAATTAAAAAATATTTTAATTATTGATCAAATCAGGAGAAAATTGTCTTTAGAAATGAAGGAACACTTTTGTGATGAATTACCCAAAATTACGAATATAGATGATTTGACAAATAAATTGGATGATTTTGAAACTGCCCGAATTAACTTACGGAAGGCTGAAATTAAGTCCCCAAATACGGAATTCCGAAAACGTCAAGGTTTTGAAAATAATAGAGCGTTCCATCGAAATGATGTTAGCCGCGTACCATATGAAAAAAATTACGCGAATGCCCCCCAAAAGAATTTAAATACAAAAATCCGTTGTTTTAATTGCAATGAATTTTCGCACCGCTGGAGGGATTGTCCCCGAAAAAAAGAAGGCCCAGTGTGCTGGAAGTGTAAAATTCCTGGCCACAGGTCTGACCAGTGTACAAACAATTCTCCTAAAAATGCAAATGCCGCCATAAGCAACAACTCTAATCCAGCAGATAAAATAATAAAGAGCGTGAGGATTTTAGGAAAAAATATAGATGCTTTGATAGACACAGGGAGCGACGTAAATATGGGGAATAACGATATTTATATTGCCCTGGGATGCCCTAAATTACATGAAAATGACTTGGTTTGGAAACCAAATAACACCCATAGGATTTACGACCGTAAACATTGAAATAGATGGTTATACAGTAAATTCAGATTTATACATCGTGAAAAATTTGAATCATTCTATAATTTTAGGGAATACCTTTTTGAGACAGTTAAATTTCAATATTTCAGAAAAAGGATTGCAAATTATGGGAAAACGGAAGTTAAAAGAAGTTAGGATAAATTACGTCACTGCTTTCCCACAAAAAACAGCCATGACGAAAATCAAACGCGTCAGCTATGTCACACCCAGATTTCATGCGATGTTGCGGTCAGAAAAACAAAACAATCCCACGATAGGAAAAATGATTTCGACAGCTGAATTAGTGAGAAAGGAGCAAACTAATCAAAATGAAACAGCTTTTAACTTTAGTGAAAAAGTAAACATGCAATTAAGTACTGCAAAAAGTTGTTTATTAGAAAGTGAACCGTGTTCTATCCCACAGTCAGACTTAGCGAAAACCACAGATATTTATTTAGCTGAAACAGCCAATTCAATTAATTTTCAGGAAGTTGAGCTGAATCATATTACAAACAACGCTATTAAGAAAGAGTTAACGGAATTGATTACTAATTATAAGCCAAACAAGGTTAAGGACACAGAGTTAAAAGTAAATATAATATTAACTGATGATATTCCGATTGCGCAACGACCGCGTAGATTAGCGTATCCGGAGCAGGAATTTGTGGACAAACAAGTACAGGAATGGTTGGAAACGGGAATTATAACGGAGAGTAACTCTAATTATGCATCTCCTATAGTGTTAGCGAAAAAGAAAAATAATTCTTGGAGACTTTGCGTAGACTATAGATTACTAAATAAAAAAATAATTAGAGATAATTTTCCCTTGCCAAGAATAGAAGATGTTTTAGATAACATTGAAAGTGCAAAGGTTTTCACAACATTGGATTTAAAAAATGTTTTTTTTCATATAGACGTAGCAGAGGAGAGTAGGAAATATACAGCATTTGTCACGCATAACTCTCAGTACGAGTACTTAAAGCTCCCATTCGGATTATCGGTTGGACCACAACAGTTTCAAAGATATATTCAAGCTGTTTTTAAACAGTTAATTAAAGAAAAGGTAATATTAATTTACTTAGACGATGTCATAATACTTGCGGAAACTGAGGAAGAAGCCTTGATAAAACTGAAACGCGTCCTAGAAGTTGCATCGGATTACGGACTTGAATTTAATTTTGCAAAATGTCAATTTCTTAAACGGAAAATTGAATTTTTAGGCTATATTATCGAAAACGGAACTACTAGACCCTCGGAAGTCAAAACTTTGGCAGTAAAGAAATTTCCTGAACCCCGAACCCTTAAACAACTACACAGTTTTCTGGGTCTAACTTCTTATTTCAGAAAGTACATCCCACATTATGCAACTATAGCGAGACCTTTAAGTGATTTATTAAAAGCGGGAAATAAATTTAAATTTGGAATACCCGAAAAGCAAGCTTTTGAAACTCTTAAAGAAAAATTGGTTAACCCCCCAGTATTGCATGTATTCCGACGAGGCGCTAGACTAGAATTGCACACCGATGCAAGCGCCATAGGTTTTGGTAGTGTCCTACTACAAGAAGATGAGAACAAAAACTTACATCCTATTCATTACATGAGCCGTAAAACTACACCTACTCAAGCAAAATTTTCGAGTTACGAATTAGAGACCCTTGCGGTAATAGAATCGGTCAAAAAATTTCGAAACTACTTATTAGGCACGAAATTTAAAATTGTGACAGATTGTTCCGCGTTTCAAAAGACTATGGACAAAAAAGACATTACGCCAAAAGTAGCAAGATGGGCGCTATTCTTACAAGAATTTGATTATGAAATAGTACATCGAGCGGGAAATCAAATGAAGCATGTCGACGCATTAAGCAGAAATACAGTATTGGTAGCAACACGTTCTTATGACGAATTAACAGCAAAAATTAAATTAGCGCAACAAGAAGATGAACATATTCAAACCATCAAAAAATTAATAGAAAAAAGTGAAAGCTCGGAATATTTTAATCGAAACGACATACTGTATAAATATGAAAACGACAGGGAACTGTTAATGATTCCCTTAAATATGCAAAAAGAAATAATACGAAATGTTCATAATAGAGGTCATTATGCGGTAGCAAAAACCGAAACAATTCTAAAAGAAAACTATTTTATACCCCAGTTAAGGAAACAAATAGAAAACGTCATTGCGAATTGCGTAGAGTGCATTTTATGTAATAAAAAGCAAGGAAAAGGAGAAGGTTTATTGAACCCGATTCCAAAACAAAATATCCCCCTTGAAACTTATCACATTGATCATATTGGACCGATGCCATCCACTCACAAAAATTATAATCATATTTTTACCGTCGTAGATGCTTTCACAAAATTTGTCTGGTTATACCCAGTTAAAACTACTGCTGCCGTAGAAGTTATAGATAAGTTAAAATTACAACACAACATTTTCGGAAACCCGTCCCGAATAATAACCGACAAAGGACCCGCGTTTACATCCGACGATTTTGAAGCATATTGTAACGAACAAAAAATACAACATGTCCCAATAACGACAGGTGTTCCAAGAGGAAATGGCCAGATAGAACGGATGCATAGAATCCTGATACCAATATTAGCGAAACTTAGCATAGATGACCCCACTAAATGGTACAAATATGTAGCATCGGTACAGCGAATTATAAACAGCACTATATCTAGAAGCACAAAATTTTCACCATTTGAGCTTCTAACCGGAGTGAGATTGCGACATAAAAACGATTTGCAAATAAAAGAGTTGTTAGACGAAGAACATGTAAATTCGATTATGTCAGAGAGAAATTTCAATAGGGAAATTGCAAAAGAGAACATTTTAAAAATACAGCAAGATAATCGCAAAACCTTTAATAAAAAAAGAAAAACGGCATACACTTATAAACTCGGTGATTTAGTAGCTATACAAAAAACACAATTTGGTACAGGCATGAAGTTGAGACCTAAATTTCTCGGTCCCTATGAAATCACCAAAGTGAAAGGAAAGGATCGATACAACGTAAAGAAAATTGGCTACCATGATGGTCCAAACATTACATCGAGTGCTGCCGACTTTATGAAACGATGGACAAATTGGACAGATTGATATTTTGAAACAATATTCTTTTTACTTTTATTGAACATTATGGGTGAACTCTGAACTTTAAGCAATTTTCAACGTTATAACAAGTTTTGTTGTGTTATTTTCATTTTTTATATTTTAGGAAACACTGTATGTTTCAATATTTACTATTGTTTATTGTTTTGTTTGTATATATATATTTTTTGTGTGTATTTGATAACTTTATATTTTAGTCGACTGGTTCTATACCTAGTGAAATTAGTAGATAATGACTGTGAGGACACAGCACAGTCAGGACGGCCGAGTTGTGGTCGCGGGAGTTCTCATCTGAACTTTAGACTGCAAACACAAGCAAATACTTTATTGGGGCTTGTGAAGTTGAATGATGCCTCGCGAACAATATAAATTTTGATGAGTGCAGTAATTTTTTACAGCGTGAGAACGAAGTAGACAGAATGAGTCTAGATGCAGACTGAGTAAGACGGACTCGGGAGATGCTCTTAAATCTCCGGCGACGGCCAGCCTTTACGAGCTGAGCTGAGAAATGGTATCTGCAAACGGCCTTTACGAGCTTACGAGTTGTCATGATTGTTCTAATTATATTTTAACTTGTACATATTTGTAAATATTTGATATAATCCAGAAAATTAAACAGTGTAAGATTTCAACAAAAATCTGCCTTGGACTTATTAATACCCATTTAGACAACCGGCCATAACTAATATCTACATATATATATATATATATATATATCTGACCTATGTCATACGATAACGCTCGTGGTGCGATACGATAACGGTGGATGTCATACGATAACGCTCGTATTTATAAATCGATTTTGATGAAACTAATTGTGTGTATTAAGCTCACCAATGTCTCGACCGAGTTCGTTGGCCAGCTTGGTCCGCCATTTTGTTTCAAGATGGCGGCCATTTAAAAATTTAAAACTAAAATAAATATACAAAAAAATTAAAAATTCAAATTTATTTTTTAATTACGTGTTAGGCCTTGATACAAGGATTCCAGAGCATTTTTTGGTTTACCTCTATCTTAAAAAATGGCTGAGATAGAGCAGTTTGAAATTCTAGGGTGGCTGACATTTTGAAACAAAACAGCACATTAACGCGATTACTCGCAAATTATTTTCTTTCATTGTTGTAATAATTTTCCCAATCATACGAATAAAACTATATATTCATATCCGTTAGCGCCAAATTATCGCCCAATTTGGCGACCAAAATAAGTCTTCATAAATGAAGCCAATTTGGCTATTGCTCGATAATTTGGCGAATTTCTTATTCAAATTCAGTATTAACGAATCTTTTGTAAACGTTTCTTTGCATTTTAACTTGCTGTTTTCGTGTAACATTAGCTAAAATTTTAAAACGAAGATATGGGAAAGCTACCTTTTCCTCCCGGTACAGGCCGGAAGGACTATTTTGTATTGAAAGTTACCTAAAATTTTCATTGTTGTAATCATTTCCCCAATCATACGCATAAAAATATATATTCATATCCGTTAGCGCCAAATTCTCGCCAAACTTGGTGAAATATCGCCCAATTTGGCGACCAAAATAAGTCTTCATAAATGAAACCAATTTGGCTATTGCTCGATAATTTGGTGAATTTCTTATTCAAATTCAGTATTAACGAATCTTTTGTAAACGTTTTCTTTGCATTTTAACTTGCTGTTTTCGTGTAATCTTAGCTAAAATTTTAAAACGAAGATATAGGAAAGCTACCTTTTCCTCCCGGTACAGGCCGGAAGGACTTTTTTTATTTGATATCAAACTTCTCTTTTGATAAAATTGAATGTAAATTTCCATAAAATTAATTATGTGCACGGGGTAGGGATTTTTTTTAAATGACAATAACAATTTTTATTCAATTTTTTTCGGTATCGGGCTCGGATGGGCTCCGGCTCTAAAGACACAAAATGTTTCGGGCTTGGGCTTCGAAAAGAGAGCCCGAACTCATCTCTAGTTGACATAGGTTGTTGTTGATTAGGTTTTGGTGTAAATCTCCCAACAGAAGGAGCTGCCGTGCTGCATTTTCCAGGATTGACACGATTTTAACGATAGTCCTATCTCAACAACGAATGCACGGAATTGAATCAAACTTTAGATTCAGTTAGACCTTGACATAAATTGGTTGCTGATTCGTTTTGGGTGTATATGAAACCTGTATGAGACAGACGAAAGTTTTGAGAAAATTATATAAATATGTATTAAAAGTGTTTAAAAAATTGTTTTTTGCTTACAAATTCTAAACTGTCTCATATATATTCACGGAGATATTTTTATATAGAAATACCTGAAAATTGCAGACATTATTGTTTAAGCACCAAAACATGAACATTGTTTTTTTTTCTCTCTCTCTCTCTCTAAATGTGGTACATTTTGAATTATACTATTGGATGACTCCTTCAAGACGATATTTCCACGATTGCCGAGCAATGAAAATCGACTTGAAACGCGAACACTTTGAGAAAACTCTCTTCTTTGCTTGAAGAAAACGAGAAACTCTAATTTCTTCGTATCTGAATAAAACATGCAAATGTTATACATTTACGAATACATACCTGCAAATTTCATGCATTAACGACAGAAAAGTTTGGATCTAAGATGTAAAAATTGCTAATGAAGATATGTGACCCCTCCCTAAGGCTGTGTTTAGTACGTTCCCGAGCAAGTGTCCGATGAAGGCAATTTATCATGTCGTTGTCGGAAATGCCGCTAGATCATCTCAAGAAAAGGCTGCTATTTTGGGCGTCGAATCGCCACTGTAATAATAAGGTAGTATTTTTTCTTTTTAACACTTTTCAACGCAGTTTAAACGTTTTTATGAATTAGGTCTGTCTGTCCGTCCGTGCTCTAACTCGCGTAAATCTACTCGGATTTCCATGCAATTGATATATATTATGAACAGTCAGCGAAAACATTAAGACTTTTGAATATAATAATGTATAAAAATAACAATATAGTAAAATTGTAAGTATATACTTTGTATTTGTTTAGGGTTATCACTAATGTATATTAATTTCTTCAGAATATGTAAACACACACTAGAAAAAATATTGTAGAATTTAAATTAAGTACTTACAAAACGTATATGAAAATATATGACACATTTTCTGATTTCATTTTTGTTTAGAAACGCATGAAATTGGTAAGGTGTTCTTATTCAAATTCATTTATTAAGTGGAGGGCTGGATCCGCCTCTGCAAATTTAAGCCTCTGCCGTACACTTGTGATCCACGTCCGTCATGGCTTGAGGCGGCCCGGCCTGCAATTGACCCGAGTCATCGTATCCATGAGTCAATACAGCCGAGAGATAAGCTCTCGAAGTAAGACAGCATTGTCCGTACAAAAAGAAAATAGAAAAAAGGCGTGGCCCTTTTGGCGAAACAAAAGATGATGTTCTCGGACTTCTTCCTTGTGACATAACAGCATTCGGGACCGTTTAGCGCTGACAGGCGAAACAAATCTCCCGGGTCAAAGAACGGCAGAAAGGAAGAAAACAATGGGGTGTGGATAGGCGGACAAAAAAAAGAAAAGACTTAAATGTTCATTCATCGTTTCGATTTTGCAAGTCTCTTCTGCAGTGGTTACTCTACTCTAGAGGTCTGCACCGGCCAAAATTTCCAGACCCGGGTCCGGCTCGACCCTACAAAAAATGGATTGGCCCTGCTTGCCGCGCATGCGCGGCAGTGTATTACTGCTTATTTTACTGTTAATTTTACGGTATAATACTGGCAGCTGGAATGCCAGAATCATACTGTAAAATCAACTTTTTTTTTTTGCAGTGCATTGTCAGCACTATTTCACAAAGAAATGTCTAGCTTAGTGTTGTTTAGACATGAATAATGACAATTTTCAGCGCTTATCCTATTTCACAGAAATCAAACTATCTCTGTTAAAAATATAATATATAGTGTAGTTACAAAATATTCATTATTGTTAAAATAAAACTAGTCGTAATACTTACCCATCATGTATAGGCATAATATAAAATAGGAAAATAAAACATATGTAAACTACTTATAAAATGCATTGCCATTCAAATAAAATCGTGGCTGGATAACGTCCTAAACTTTAAAGGCTCTATTGACTCCAAAACTGATAATCCTATTAACTAACTATTTACTGCGTAGGATGAAGCGTCTCATTTCTAATTAAAATATATCTTTGAATTGAAATTGGAATGAAATACAGGGTCACGAAAAATCGAAGCGTGTGGAAAATAGGATTACAAACATCTCAGCAACTCATGATCCGATCGACTTCTTTCTTTATGCTAAATTTATGTTTTTAGGAAGATTTCGTAAGATATACTACCTATTACATTCTCCCCTATGTTGGAATTTTTGAAAAATTTTTTCAGATCTACGCCGATTATGACTCCCAGAACCCAAAACCACCCCCAGTTCAAAACTTTTTATATCTATCTATCTATCTATATATGTCACTTTTTTATGGTCACGATAACTCCCATAATTCGGCACAAATCTCTTCCAAATTCATACATAAAATCAAGGGGCATACAATCTCGGTCAAGTTCGTTAATGGGCAAAATCGAACTAGGGTGGGGGGGGGGGGGATAGGGGCTTTTTGTGAAAACAGATAAACCCCCATAATTTCTTAATTATGATACGTATCGAATCCGTTTAAAGTTATTATTACTTATAGGAAAGGGCCGAAAATTTATGTACGACAGATTTTTGATATCATTAAAAATGGCCCCAAGGGGGAGAAAAAAGATGGGTTTTAGAAGAAAAAAATTCATAATTTCGTCCATTCCCAAGATATCAAATCTGCTTAAATTTATTGTAAATCTCCTTATTATCTACAACTTTTATATTGACAAGTTTTTTTATAGGACCAACTCTTATGGCAAAAAAAAAAAATCTCTGCTGGCTAAGCCTACAAGCAGACATGAAAACAGAAAAAAACCCATAACTTCTTAATTTTTATACATATCGAATCCGTTTAAAGTTATGATTACTTCTAGGAAAAGGGCCAAAAATTTATGTAATATGACAGATTTTTGATTTCATTAAAACTGCCCCCAAGAAAGGGGGAGAGGGGATAGGGGTTTCAGAAGAAAAAAATTTCTAACTTCGTCAATTCCCAAGATATCAAATTCGCTGAAATTTATTATAAATCTTCTTAATATTCTATACAACTTTTATATTGACGTTTTTTAAGGACCAACTTTTACGGTAAAAAATAAATAAATAAATAAATAAATAAAAACAAAAAATCTCTGCTGGCTCCACCTACAGGCAGAGGTATATGTCGAAGTGGGTGGTCCCAACTGCCACATCATGGCAAATAGGTCTTTCTTCTGCAATTCCCAATAAACAGGTGCCCCACGGTCTGCGTCTTCGAAATCTACCTGTGCCTGTAGGCCGACCCTTCCGGGATTTTTTTTTTATTGTCTTTTATATTCCTTCCTTAAAATAAACAATTTCGAAAATTTTTATAGACCTTTTATCAGAACGACTATTTCGAGAGTCCAAAAAAAAAATAGTTCCGGATCATCGAGGTGACTGAAATTCAATAAGCTTCTTCCCATTATGACATACTCAGTACACACCCAATTTCACGTCTATCTCGATTTGTTCGGGAGATACAGCGTTTACAGACACACAGACAGATGGCAAATTTTTTTTTTCTAAAAATATGTTTTTCGGAATCTCCAGTGTCTGAAACGTGTCAATCCGGCAATTTTTTTTTTTTTTTTTTTTTTCGATTTTTAAAACGATTACAAGACTTACTCTATACTAACGTATGATGGGTAAGTAACAAACGAAAATCAAAGTTTAACCTGGAGTGAGATAGACTGAATAAGTGGATTGCGATCCTAGTTTCCCGGAAAAAAGTTGTCTGTCTTGATGTCTATTATCATACTCCTGAAAGTGTTCTCCATTTTGTTTAAAAACACCCTGCTTGCGAAAAAAAAAAAAAAAAAAAAAAAAAAAAAATATTTGTCAGACAATGTGCAGGGACTTCCATTTCTACATCATCCATTCTTATGAAGCGTTGTTATTAATGGTTAATTTTGTTAAATGACACTTTTCAAATAGCCAATAAATAATGTAAAAGCATTATTCTGTTTTATTTAAATATTTGTAATTATTCTGAATATCTTATTAATTGACAGTTAAAAGTAGAAGTTGTGCATGGTTTCTAAATATTTATTTACATTTAAGGGTTTTTAAATATTCGGGTAAACCTAATATTTGGCAGACCGAATAGTTTCGATATTCGGCCTAACCCATTATTTGGTAGTATGGCCGAGCAGGCCGAATACCGAATAGATACCGAATATTTGGAGTCTGGGCCGCACCAAGGGTGGTGCGGGCGGTGCCCCCGCCAGTAGTTAGAATAGGCGCTGACGAGCTTAATCGACACCAACACTAATTACTAATCACGCATCCACCATATATGCAGAAAAACTAACAACGGGGTTTTGCACTAGACACCAAATAGAGTTGTTGCGGTACTGTTCGGTGTATCTCTAATATATACCACCAAAAAATACTTTCTTTTCTGGGAAAAAAAAAAAAAAAAAAGAAAGATATTTAGCCGCCGAATACTCGATACTTAGCCAAATCACTATTCGTCACATCCCCAGTAATAATAATAATCTATACATTTAAAACGAAAAGCGAATTATGTCAAATTTTCACATTGTATTTTCCACAGGAATATAGTCGCTTTGCGCATGTTTCAATGTTGTTTGAAGGCTTCTCCCCTCAGAAAGGGGAAACCTGATGGAATATCCCTCACCTGCTTAGTGTAGGGGGATTGAAAACGGATGGAGTCGTACTATTACATTGAAAGCATAGACCTTCTAATATATTTTTTCCTGAGATTGAAAGCTAAAGCTTTTTTTAAAGAACTCATGTTTTCACTACTAAATATGCATTTTTTTTTTTTTTGCAAAATTTTAAAAAGAGCTTGTATACAGTTCTATTTATAACGGATTGAAATGTCGGAGAGTTCGGAAGATGAGAATTTTTTTTATTTTTTATTGTTACGTTAAAAGAGCCGACGCGAAAACAAACAAACAAAAAAGCGAGAAGAAAACATTTCTTTTACAACTCGATAACACTATTTTTTCACAAACTTTTTCCACGGGCTGTAAATCTGCTTTATTTATAACCCATAAAGATTTCAAAGAGTTCGGACAAAAAGAACTTTTTCTTTCAAAACTATGAAACGACTCTACGTAAAAAAACAAGAAAATGAGCAATTTTACTCAATATCAATATTTTTGTCGCGAATTTTTCATTTAAAATTATAATTTCATACAAAATCGGGTTAAAGATATAAAATAATAAAAAACTTGATGTTTTTTCTTTTTTAAATTTATTATCACGGGCCCGGGCAACGCCGGGCGGGGATTCACTAGTAATTAAATAAAAGCGGAAGACGGAGTAAGAAATACCGGATCATCCCCATGCATTCTTGTTTTGGGAAAACCCCTCTCAGCGAGACGCGTTCATTTGTTAGCCTTGAATATGAATGAAACAACGACATGTGAGTCATGGAATGTTAGCAGAATAGGGTCACCACAGGCAAAGAAAAACAGCAGTATTGCTTCCCAGTCTAGCAAGCACGTCACCTTTTCTCATCAGGTAAAAAAGGGAGGACAATTAACCGGGATGCTGGATGAGTAAAGGAATGACAGCGCTACCGTCAAACGCGTTTATAACGACTCCGGTTTGAACGTACTAACAGAGAGAAAATAGTTGGATAATACAACCTAGTCGGACTTCTAACTAATCCCAAAACTTTCTTCTGTCTCATATACGTTAATACTTCAAACAGCGCAATTTTTTTTTTTTTTTTTTTTTTTTTTTTTAGAATCCAAACAAGTTGAAAATTGTACGTTAAACGTAACACGTGAGGTGCGTTCTTTTTATAACTAGTTTCACAATGTAAAACAAGTAAAAAAAAAAAAAAAAAAAATTAAGTGAATTCCTACTTTTTAATCATAAATATATAAAATAATGCAGCATTAATGTCCTAAATTATCTTTATTGAACATTTTTTTTATAATCATCGTTGCGGTATTTTATTTCTGTGGCATCACTCATTTGAGATAAATTTTTCATTTCATTTATGAAAACAATGGGAGACATTTTTTTTCTCCCATACAAAACTAAAAATAATTAGTTAAATTTAATAAATGAATTAATATTTGAAAAAACTGTATTAACATAGAGTGTCATCCACTACAAGCTAAAGAAAATATATTTGAATTTGAGTGGATGAATAGAAAATATTTTATTAAAGATTGAAAATTTGAACAAGATATATATAAATATACAGAGAGTGCGAGCTAATAGTAGGAATTAAAAAAAAAAAAAAAAAAAAAAAAAAAAAATCATCCTTATTATTTCAGTGAAATGAATTGTATCGTCGGCTATGAGCGAATGAGCATGCCTTTTTTTTTTTCCCCTTATTACCCATGCCACATTTACAGATGCAATTTTCTTTCTTTCCTTTTTTTTTCCCCCACAGCAGACAGCGCTGCAAAATTCACCCTGGAGATCTTACTTTGCGAATGATGACCTCCATGGTTTAATATTTTCAGGACTCATAATGAACGAATCTCCTGTGTTTATTGACTCTACTGGATTGAGATTTTCGGCTGTTCACCTCATTTCCACTAAAGTCATCTCAGAATCTATACACTGTTAAATGTCACTCATCTCTCAAAAAGACAATTTTAAATAAAAATGGCCGCCTCGCGTATGAAAAAAGAAGTGGTTCTCAGTCACATGACTTGCGCATTTTGTTATAGAGATTACTTACGACAGGATTTAATGGAATGAAGAAAACATTTATTAATATCTTTTTTTTTTTTTTTTTTTTTTTTTTAAGTTTTGATAGGATTTAATAGAATGGAGAAAACTTTTATTAATATATTTTTTTAAGTTTCGATTCGACTTTCATGAAATTTGAAATGACTCGGCAAAATTCTGCAACGATACTACAGATTCAATTTCCAACCATTCGGTTGAGTAGTTTTTGCGCTGTTATATGTAGACGAACGGAATAGACGACGACTGTAGGTGCTACGTATTTATATAATTACGAACGCACCTAAAAAGGCACACAATGAAAATAGGAAAATTTCTACTCTGCAGGTAGTCGCTGTTGTATGCGGACGGACGGACCAAACGACGACTGTAGACGCCACCTATTTATGTAACTACAAGCACATCTAAAAAGCAGCAGCGCCACCTGTTGTATGATTTACACGAAAAACTAGTCAGCACCAACTTATGTCAAGATCTAACACAATCTGAAGTTTAGTGAAATTTCCGTGCTTCCTGGGATATTGCTATCGCGCAAAATGTAGCAGGCATCTAAAAGTGTATTAAAAATGTATGGCGACGACGAGAAAATCGGCAAAGAATATAGGGAAAGAAACAGGACTTTGTCGCTAAAAATTAGAAGACTGTAATGAGCTGAGTGTATGGCCCATGCTAACAAAGCGAAATTCGTAAGCAACATGTTCCGCTTCACCTAGTTAGGCACATGGAAGTGTCCATTGCAACATCATTTTTCTTCTCGTTTTGCTACACAGAATTCATGGACGGTTTTTCTGCTCCAACGATAACGGTCACACACAACATCTATACCGATATTATGCAATCGGGTGACAGCTTTCTGCTTCGTTAGCCTGATATGTCATTTATGTTTGTCTCTTGCGTCTTTATTCCCGCCATCAGGATTTCAATTTTAAAACGATCTTAAAGATTAAAAAAAAAAATCACTGACGGCTCGGCCTACAGACACAGGTAGATTTCGAAGACGCAGACCGTGGGGCGCCTGTTTGTTGGGAATTGTGGAAGAAAGGACCTTTTTGCCATGATTCGGCAGATGGGAACCGCCCACTTCGAAATCTACCTTGTCTGTAGGCAGAGCCGGGAGGGATTTTTTTTTTTTTTTTTTTTTTTTTTGCTATAAGGGTTTATTTTATAAAAAAAACTTGTCAATATAAAAGTTTTAGATAATATTAAGAGGATGTATAATCAATTTAAGCGGATTGAATATCTTGTGAATGGACGAAGTTATGAATTTTTTTCTTCTGAAACACCTCTTTTTTCTCCCCCTTGGGACCATTTTTAATGCTATCAAAAATCTGTCCTACATAAATTTTCGGCCCTTTTCCTAGAAGTAATAATAACTTCAAACGGATTCGATACGTATCCTAATTAAGATTTTTTTTTTTCACAAAAAGGCCCCCAATCCCCCCCCCCCCCCCCCCTGGTTCAATTTTGCTCATTAACGAACTGGACCGGGATTTTATGTATCCGTTTGGAAGAGATGTGTGCAAAATTATGGAAGTTATCGTGTCCATAAAAAAGTGACACAGATAGATAGATAGATTGATAGATAAAGTTTTGAAGTAGTGGTTTTGGGTTCTGGGAGTCATGATCGGCGTAGATCTGCAGAAAATTTCCAGAAATTCCAACTTAGGGGAGAATGTAATAGGTAGTATTTCTTACGAAATCTACCAAATATATAACACTAGTCGATTTGTTTATTAACAGAATTTTTAACTAAGCCTTTATGTTTACTGTAATCACATCATTTATTTTAATGATAATAAATGTTTTTTTTTTCCCTTATCTATACTATTATATAAAGAGAGAACGCCTGACTGACTGATTCATCAACGACCAGCTGAAATGGCTAAAGTCAGGATCAAGAAATTTGGACAATAGATTGTTGTTATGACGTAGGCAAGCAATAAGAAAAGAATTTTGAAATTTCCTCCCGAAAGGGTGTGGTCGAACGTTTTGCGTGATTTCGCCCTATCTCAGCAACATTTTTAGGTAGGAGCATGAAATTCGGGATAACAAATCTAAAAAAAAAAAAAAAAAAAAAAAAAAAAAATTAAAAAAAAGTGTTAAACATGTATTTCAGCTGTTTTAGAAATCCCTCAATCGGATATGAACCCGATTATGGAAGATTAGACAAATATTGCTGATTTTTTTTATTAGATATTTTGCTTAAAACATTTTTAAATCATTTATAAAGCTGAGGGATTTAGCGGCAAAATAACATGTTTTTTTTCTGATTGTCATTTTGACGGTTTCCTGACGCGAATGCGTTATTGTGATCGGCGTATTACATTTCTACTTACGTTACCCGGAAGGCTAAGGTTAACTCGGGCAAATATTACACCATTTTCTACTGCGGTTTCAAAAATATTTTACTGAGAAATAAAACAGTTTCAGATGACGTCACCTCTACGTCTACGAGGTCGTATTCGTATGGATCCAAAATCCAAAGGTCTAATAAGAACTCAAAATTTTAAATTTAAAATACTAAAAAAAGTAATATTGTTGAAATATTAATTTGTTTTAAAATTTAATGGCATTTCACAACCATTTGGTCCATTTTGGCGTGCGTTTATGGGTCCATCGTTCAATCCTTAGTTGTTTCAACTCGTATACAACTGTAAGATTTACAGAGAATATTGGGCAATGGATCACCTGTGCCAGGGTAACAGAAAAAAATGCATTTAAGATTTATGTATTAATTAATAACTACTTTGCAAAAATATTAAAATTTTATATTGTTATCAGAAATCACACCTGTGAACATGATTTTTACAATTCTAGCCAATCAGGAAGTGAGTGGAAAATCAAGTACAAACTTCCATCTTTACTGCACACAAAAATGAGGTTGAGTGTCTCTCTATATTAAAAATAAAAAAAGTAACCACCAATAACAATGAATTTATTGTGTCTGAAGGTATTTCAAGGCTAATATTAAGAAAACGCATAAAAAAATATGAAAATTACGTAGTTTTATAGAGAAATGTTTGATAAACACGCTGAAGCAGACAATTTTTAAATCGAAGAATTATTTTAAGAGATAGTTAATATTAGAGTCGGTCAAAATAGTTCTCTTATCTCATCAAAAACAACTCGTTGTAAATGATCCCGCCAAGCCACAAACCTAAAACGTCAGCCATAAAAAGAAGTGATATCACATAAAAAGAAGCGATATAGAAGTGCATACTCCGAGTCCCGTGTAAAAATCTATCACCACTCATAATGTTTCCAAAGGACTCGGAGTGAGGTATTAAATTAATCAATAACTTTAAACTGATATAACTCAAAAACTAATTGATATTTTTTCATGAAACTTACAAAGGTTTGAACTACTCATAAAAACAATTCAAATGACGTAAACCACGTAAACATCCGATAATTACAGATTGCTGTAGCCCTGTCAACACTTTTTTGCTACATGTTAAGTATAGGAATCAATAACTTTAAACTGATATAACTCAAAAACTAATTGATATTTTTTCATGAAACTTACAAAGGTTTGAACTACTCATAAAAACAATTCAAATGACGTAAACCACGTAAAAATCCGATAATTACACATTGCTGTAGCCCTGTCAACAGTTTTTGGTGTGTACAAGATTTAAAAAGGACAAAAAACAGCACTTTTAAAATCGCATTTCCTGAAAACCTATTCGACAGATCTTGCTTTTCTTTTGATTTCTTAGTCATTTGGCGCGCCCCATTCCATAGAATCAAGAATTTTGTTTCTATCATAAATAGAACGCGAGATATAGATGTGTCAAAAACCCGTTTTGTCCCGTCCGCAAAATATAAATCAAAAACCCGTTTTGTCCCGTCCGCAAAATATAAATCAAAAACCCGTTTTGTCCCGTCCGCAAAATATAAATCAAAAACCCGTTTTGTCCCGTCCGCAAAATATAAACTAGACAGAGTTAAAAAAAAAAAAAAAAAAAAAAAAATGTAAAATCGTTTGGCATCCATTGGCGGAAATTCCTTTCATTTACTGTGTAATGCATTGCTGTTTCTTATGCTTGGCGAGAAACTCTGTCGAGTTTCTATGATAAAAGTTTTATAGGAACAAGAACTATGCATAGGAATTTAACCATCTTTTGAAGAGATATAGTTAACAAACTTGCTGAGTAAAGTATGCTTTTTTTTTTTTTTTTTTTTTTTTTTTTTTTAATTCAAAATTTCGCTATTGCTATTTTAATTGAGATTTATTTCATATATCGAAAAAAAGCCATTTATTTGTACTGTTGCCAATTTGTAAAACAGACCAAATAATAAATTCTCTTTCAATTCAACAATGTATTTACACGTGACTGTTAAAAACAGAAATAAAACTTTAACATAATAATTAAATGATCACGTGTTAAGAGCAGTAAATGGAGAAACTTATGTCATAAAAAATGTGCTTACACGGGAATATTAAAAAGAGAAATAAAACTTTAAAATAATAAATTAAATTATTACACGCTAAAAGCAATAAATGGTGAAAATGAAAATTACGCCCTATTTTAAATGCTCAATTAATAACTCCAACCAGTTTCAATTTAAAAATATATTTACACGAGAGATTTATTTCATATTTTACGATGGTGTTTTAAATGATTAAAAATTGTATTTCCAAGTGAATACTAAAAGAAAACAAAAATTTGGTGAAAATTACATCATATTTAAAACGAAACAGTTAAAATGTGTTATTTTAAACAATCTTCCTATACAGTCGTTATAAAATCCCTTGAGGCAGCGACATTGTTTACTTAGAACTTAGCCATTTTATGTAAGTTGATTTTCAAATGTTTAATAAGTCTTATTTAATCAATCACAAAAAACAGCTGTTAGCTGTTTCGAGCAACAGTTGATTCAGCCTTAAAATTTCTCAATCAAAGGGAAATGAATGGAAACCCCATTGCAGGAGATCGCCACTGGTCGGTTAGTTATAATTTAATCTTCCGTAATCGTTTTAAAGCATTAAAATTAGGTCAAATTAAACGTGCTTTTAGAGTTTGCTGTGTCGGAACGGGGGTTGGCGAGCGTAGCGTGTAGGGGGCTGAGCTGCTATACTTAGTATGGGACAGGCCAAACCATATAACGGAGTAGAAGTTAAATAAAAGTGAAGTGAGCTAGGGCAGGTCTCCTAGTAATTAAAAAAAAATCCCTGACGGCTCGGCTTACAGGCACAGGTAGATTTCGAAGACGCAGACCGTGGGGCGCCTGTTTGTTGGGAATTGCGGAAGAAATGACCTTTTTGACACGATGCAGCAGTTGGGACCGCCCACTTCGAAGTCTACCTATGTCTGTAGGCGGAGCCGGCAGAGATTTTTTCTTTTTTTTGCTGTAAAGGTTGGTCCTATCAAAAACTTGTCAATATAAAAGTTTTAGCTAATATTAAGAGGATTGATAATACATTTAAGCGGATTGGATATCTTGTGAGTGGACGAAGTTATGAATTTTTTTCTTCTAAACCCCTCCCTTTCCCCCCCCCCCCTCCCTTATGGCCATTTTTAACGAATCAAAAATCTGTCCTACCTAAATTTTCGGCCCTTTTCCTAGAAGTGATAACTTTAAACGGATTCGATACCGATACGTATCATAATTAAGAAATTATGGGGTTTTCTCTGTTTTCACAACCCCCCCCCCCCCCCTCTTGGTTCAATTTTGCCCCTTCACGAACTTGACCGAGATTTTATGCCCATTGATTTTATGTATCCGTTTGATCGTGTCCATAAAAAAGTGACATAGATAGATAGATAAAGTTTTGAACGGGAATAATCTCCGCTGCATTTGCCCGTTTTCCTAGATGCGCACCGCAAAACTTGAATGAGAAGCGGAAGAGCAACAGGTACACACCAGCCTGTTTAATAACTTGGAACCTGCGTCATAGTCATACGACTGGAATAAAAATCACCAGTGGGTCCTTCTAATAAAGAAGAAATAATAAATGACGCCACCGACTTGCTGCGGGCATACGAAGAGGCTGCCATGTCGGCTGCTTGCATAATGCGGACACAATAACTCGCTACACAGTGAATGAGCTAATCTTTAATATCCGTTTCTTCCAAGTGGAATCGTGAAGACCATTTCAAGTAATGATCTCGGATCACGCGGACAATTACGGTTAAATGCATTCCAAGCAATAATAATAATAAAAACCCAACAAAGTCCATTCCAGGTTCACAAAATAACAATGGGACGGAATTCGGAAATGAAAGCGGAGATTTCATTTAACCCTTTAAGCTCTGTCTTGGCAATTAATTTTAATCCTCAAATATCCCAATATGGCACCGGAATTTTTCGATCAAATTTATTTGAAAATAAGTAAGTAAATGCGTTTCGTCTGTGTGGTACATAATAAACCACACATTTTGTTTCGAAATTTTCGCGCCATGGGGACATTTGAGGATGCAACTTTCTATCACGTTTTTAAACGCAAAGGCATCATAAAATGAACAGGCCTGACTAGGGAAGCGATTTGGAATCGAAATGAGTTTTCTATTTTTTGCAGATCTACGCCGATCATGATTTTTAGAACCCAAAACCACACCCAGTTCAAAACTTTATCTATATCACTTTTTTATGGACACGATAACTTCCATAATTCTGCATAAATCTCTTCCAAACGGATACATAAAATCAAGGGGCAGAAAATCTCGGCCACGTTCGTTAATGGGCAAAATCGGACCAAGGGGTTGTAAATAGGGGGGGGGGGGGGTTCTGTAAAAAAAAGAAAAAACCCATAACTTCTTAATTATGATACATAATATCGAATCCGTTTAAAGTTATTATTACGGCCGAAAATTTATGTATAACAAATTTTTGATATCATTAAAAATGGGCTCAAGGGGGAGGGAGAAATAGGGGTTTAAGAAGAAAAAATTCATAACTTGGTCCATTCACAAGATATCAAATCCGCTTAAATTTATTATAAATCTTCTTAATATTATCTGCAACTTTTATAGTGACAAGTTTTTTATAAAACCAACTCCTACAACAAAAAATAAATAAATAAATAAAATTAAATTTAAAAAATCCTTGCCGGCTCCCCCCTACAAACACAGGTAGATTTCGAAGTGGGCGGTTGGAAGTGCCGCATTAAAAAGCATAAAAAACTGTAAAAAGGTCATTTCTTCCGTAATTCCCAATAAACAACAGCCCTACGGTCCGCATTTTTTAAATCTACCTGTGCCTGTAGGCCGAGCGCGAGCAGTCAGGGATTTTTTTATAATTCTTGAGTAATCAGGAAGTGGATTCGAATTCAAAATTTCATCTTTGCTTACAAAAACCAGGCTGCGTTAAATAAAAGAGTGTAGTTATTATTATTAACTTGTTTAAAATTTACTTTGGGTTACAATTAAAGAAACGTTAAAAATGCAGAAGAGCTACTTTCTGACACATTTCTGAATTCATTTTTGTTCGGAAACGCGTGAAATGGGCGGGTGTTTTTATTCAGAAACTATCACATCGAAAGACGTTTATCATTTTTACTTACCAACCATACATAGCATAGGGTAAGTATTGTGATCGTTATGAAAATCGAAAAAAAAAAATTTTGTCGGATTGACACGTTTCAGACACTGGAGATTCCGATAAACATATTTTTAGAAAAAAAAAAAATGCCGTCCGTCTGTCTGTAAACGCTCTGTTTCCCGAACACATTGAGATAGAGACTTGAAATTGGGTATGTACTTAGTATGTCATGATGGGAAGAAGCTTATTAAATTTCAGTCACCTCGAGGATCCGGAACTATTCTTTTAGGACTCTCGAAAGAGTCGTTCTGATAAAAGGTCCACAAAATTTTTCGAAATGGTTTATTTTAAGGAGTGACTATAAAAGACAATAAAAAAACATTAATTTTGCATAAAGCATATGAAGTCGATCGGATCATGAATTGCCGAGATATTTATAATCCTATTTCCCACACGCTTCGATTTTTCATGACACGGTATTTCATTCCAATTTCCATTCAAAGATATATTTCAATTGGAAACGAGACGCTTCATCCGACGCAATAAACCGCTAGTTAATAGGATTATCAATTTTGGAGTTATAAGGATGTTTCTTTCAAGCCATTCAGTCATCGAGCCTTTAAAGTTTAGGACGTCATCCAGCCACGATTTTATTCGAATGGCAATGCATTTTATAAGTAGTTTACACATTTTTTATTTTAATATTTTACATGATGCATATCCATGATGGGTCATTATGACGGTGGCCCCCAACGACTAGTTTGATAAAGGCAGACGATCTGTCAGAAAATACTGTCAAAGTGGGCGTTTTGAACTGAATTTGCGGACGCGATAGCCCGGAAAAGAAGAAGAATCTGTCGTCCCGTAACAACAATCGCTTATAACTCGATGAATGTAATTTATTTATTTAAAAAAAAAAAAAAAAAAAAAAAAAAAAACAAGGCAAACAGCATTCGATCTAAATCGCTTCTACAGTCAGGCGTAGCAATTGTTTGACTTTACGCTGAAAAATGATTCAGTAAACGTGTCAAAAAGTTTCGCGTTGTGAGGAAGGGAATTTGAGAACCGCATTAAAAGCAATTAACGTATAATGTGTTTCACTCTCAGATGTTTCGAGGGTCAGGTCGGGTAAAATCGAGTTACTCGAATCGATACAAAACTCCAACGGTAACCAGGCCGACCCAGACGCAACCCGCCACGACGAGAAAAAAAAAAAAAAAAAAAAAAATCAAACAGAACCACAGGTCAGGTAGGGTTAAATTGACCGGACGCAAGACTCCGACGGGAATTTCCCGCCCAAAAAAATTCATCAATTTATTTTCAGAGTATTTTGCTTTTCACTTTCTTCTATCTTTACAAAAAAAAAAAAAAAAAACATTGGATTTATGAAAATTTTCGACTTTCGGTTTTTGACGGATTTATACGTTTTAGGAGATCCTGAACACGATTTGAATGATTTTAGAAAAATGCCTGTCTCTCTCTGTGTATGTGAAAACAAATTTGTGGGTGCTGTATATCAAGAGCTAATGTTCGGAATTTAATAACACTATGGATTGCGTTAGACCTTGATATAAATTGTTGCTGATTCGTTTTTGGGTGCGTTCGTAATTATATAAATACGTAGCACCTACAGTCGTCGTCTGATCCGTTCGTCTGTCCTCATAGAACAGCCCATAAACGACCCAACCGAATGGTTTGAAATTTAATGTATAGAATCGTTGCAGATTTTTTTCAAATTTTACGAAAATCGAATCAAAAAAGATATTAGTAAAAGTTTTCTTCATTCTATTAAATCCTATTATACGTATTTAATTAATCCAATAATATTCCATGATAGGTCATGAGTCTTAGGTTGCCATGGTGATGACATCCTATTTAAGATGGAGTCGTGTTATTTTCGTATTACTGAATTTAAAAACGGAATTTGTATACAAAAATTGTTTAATGATAGCAATCCTATAATCTACGGACAGTTTTTTGGATAGGTGTTTCTGGAGAAATAGATATTCAATGGAAAAAGAATCAAAGTATGGATTCCAAGTTCTGAAATTTTCGAAGCTAGGCTTAAGTTTCCCATTGGAATTTTCAGTCGAGAAAAGATAAAATGTTGCCAACTTAAAATGTACTTATATTATGACGGAAATGAATCTTATCCTAATAACAGACGATATAATTCATTTTTTTTCAGTGAAATAATAACGATTCTTTTTTTGTACACTGTCCTGTATTGGATATTTGCGTATATTATAATTTGAATGTAACAGAAGTTACATTGTTGTGAAAATGCATTGAAACTTAATTTCATAAAATAAAATTACTATCTTGTAATATGAAAATCTGCACATAAATAAAATAAATTTCTATTCATGCATTTTTGCATAAGAGTGCCACAGGTATTGCACCAAGATCCGAATATTTATAAAACTAGTTATAGTACGAACTCCCCTCATTTGTCACGTTTGACGTACAATTTCCAACTTGTTTTTTTTTTTTTTTTTTTTTTTTTTTTTTTTAATATACACCCACTAGAATAGAAATGAATACAAACTCTTTTTTCGGTGACCAATCCCGAAAAATTTTGTGTTACCAGAGCCCGAGCTCGATAGTGAATAAATATACGCAGCAGAAAATACTTAATAACGTTTAAAATTACTTCAAGATTCATTTTCTTACTAAAAAATATCTTCTTACACAGAAGTAAGCATTAATACTAAGCACTCCCTCATGATAAAATAGCAAATTTGATATTTATGCCCAAACATTGGCAGTAATCTGCAAAAGTCGCCATTCTTATTCTTTTAAAATACCATTGCACAATTATGACAGAAAGACATATGAGTTCTGTTTTCCAGTAATATTCGGGGAAAAAAAAATTGAAACAGAAAGCGAGGATCGACAAGGGATATCCCAAGGCTTCTTAAGTTAACAACGCTGACCGAATATTTCTCCTTATGTCCTATCCATAGAAATACAAGAACATTTTCAACTGACTTTTAACCCTCTGTATCCCCGTGTTGCATATCTGCAACTTACTCAAAAGTCCATATTTCTTATATACACTGCAGGCTTTAAAAGACGATTTTATGGATCGCTGCTATCTCTCCCAACACTGCAGTTGATATAAATTGTTCACAGAAATCTCAACAGACGGCGATTCTGAGTTGATTTTTCATGTCAAAGTTTTATTCATCATTTGAGCCATTTCGCATCTCTATTGCTAAAAATGAACTTTAGGAATTGAGTGAAATTAAAAAGGCTGGAAACATCCAAAAATTGATTATTATTTACAAAAGTAAGTTCGTATTTAATTATCAGTTTATTGCATATTTATATATAAAAAAAATCCCTGACGGCTCGGCCTACAGGCACAGGTAGATTTCGAAGACGCAGACCGTGGGGCGCCTGTTTGTTGGGAATTGCGGAAGAAATGACCTTTTTGCCATGATGCGGCAGTTGGAACCGCCTACTTTGAAACCTCACTTGTTTGCAAGCGGAGCCAGCAGGATTTTTTTTTTTTTTTTGCTATAAGAGTTGGTCCTATAAAAAACTTGTCAATATAAAAGTTTTAGATAATATTAAGAGGATTTATAATAAAGTTAAGCGGATTTTAAATCGTGGGAATCGACGAAGTTATGAATTTTTTTCTTCTAAAACCCCCCTTCCCTCCCCTTCTTGGGGCCATTTTTAATGATATCAAAAATCTGTCATACATACATTTTCGGCCCTTTTCCTAGAAGTAATAATAACTTTAAACGGATTCGATACGTATCCTAATTAAGAAATTATGGGTTTTTTTCTGTTTTCACAAAAAGCCCCCCCCCCCCCCCCCCCCATCCTGGTTCGATTTTGCCCATTCACGAACTTGACCGAGATTTTATGTATCAGTTTCGAAGAGATATGTGCAGAATTATTGCAATTATTGTGTCCATAAAAAAGTGACATAGATATATAGATAGATAGATATAAAGTTTGGAACGGGGGGTGGTTTTGAGTTCTAGGAGTCATGATCGGTGTAGATCTGTAAAAAATTTTCAGGAATTCCAACTAAGGGGAGAATGTAACAGGTAGTATTTGTTATGGAATCTACCTAAAATCATATCTAAAGCTGACATTTAAATATTTCCTGACAAATACCATTAAAAAAAAAAAAAAACTAAAGCCAGATCAACGAAGGGTTCTTCTTTTTACTTGCCATCATAGTTGATAAGTGCTTTGTCTGTCTGTCGTAATCCCGTGCTCTAACTGTCGTCAATAGACTCGCATTCGGATTGGCACATCACTGTTAAAAATTTCCGTTCAATGTTGAACCATCACATGGTTCAAAGTCAGCAAAAGTACCAAAAGATGGTTCGATCTCTATTTCAAAACCCCTCTTTTTGGTGAATTCTGGATTATGGTTCAACGTTTTACCATCCGATAGTAAATCGTTGCATCCAATCATAGATCGCCCGCCATTGAATGCGAATCTTCTTCTGCCGTCCCTCACCCGTCCGCCACGTCAGAGTTCAGAGTTCGCTTGCACTTCACGTGACTGCGTGCATAAAACCTCGTGTAGCTGTATTCCGGAGAAAAATAAGCAAGCACAAGGTATTTATTATTATTATTATTTGTTTAATCTTCACAATATATATGTATTTATTTATATTTTTTAACTATAATTTGTGAATAAAGTATATTACTTTATTAATCCTTAACTATATTTCATTTTTTTTGCTAAGTTGATAAAATGTAATTTTATAATGTGCCTGTATTAGGCCTAATTGAGTAATGCGTGTTTGAATTTATTTATTTTCTTTTCGTATAGTTTGCGTATCAGATATAATTTATGTTCTGGATTAAGCACTGATATTGTGAATTAATTTTTGCTAACTAGCTGAGCGTAAAGTTATTACCAGGTTAGGAGTTTGATTCGTCAAGAACTTCAATAGTACTATTTACATTGTAACGTGTATTTGAAATCTTAGAGACCTGTTGCTTGATTATATTTGATTTCTAGCGTAAACTAATATAATGTGTTGAAATTTTTATATGACAGTAATATTCAATTGTTGAACATACAGGGTTCGGTGATATGTATCAATGGATGTATATCATGATCAGGGGTCGATGCAGGTTTTTATTCTTGAGGCCCATTTTGTGAAAAGTAAAGGTTATTTTTTTTAAATTTATTATATTTTTGTGAAATATAACATTTTGCAACAAAAGTTGAAATCCAGTTAATCAAATTCGAACCAAGCATTTTTTAAACAAAATTTTTTTTTAATCCTTTTTGCTGAAATTTTCCTCTATGGTGAACTTGTTTGTTTACAAATTACACATTTTAAAACATCACAAAATAATAAATAAATAATAAATAGTAAGTTTTTATGGAATAGAATTTTGTGAAGGGAGTCATTTCATCAAACTGATTTTTGTGAAGGGACCCATTTTATCAAATTGATTTTTGTGAAGGGGCCCATTTTATTAAATAGATTTTTGTGAAGGGCCCTAAATAGGCCCCAAATTTTTCCTGGATCGACCCCTGATGATATACTATATCAGATATTTATTTTTAAAATATGAAGTTTGATATTTTCACATATTTGATATTTATTTTCAAAATATTGCGTATAATATTTTTGATATTATACGCACGAAAGTACATTTTATCAACTTAGCAAAAAAAATGAAATATAGTTAAGGATTAATAAAATAATATACTTTATTCACAAATTATAGTTAAAAAATATAAATAAATACATATATATTGTTAAGATTAAATAAATAATAATAATAATTTCAACTTGTTACCAAAACATGGTTCAACCTATTACCAAAACATGGTTCAACCTATTACCGAATCATGGTTCAACCTATTACCAAATCATGGTTCAACCTATTACCAAAACATGGTTCAACCTATTACCAAACAGTGGTTCAACCTATTACCAAATCATGGTTCAACCTATTACCAAATCATGGTTCAACCTATCACCAAACAGTGGTTCAACCTATTACCAAATCGTGGTTCAAACAAAGCACCAAAGGATGGAGAAAGGTTTTACCATCCCATGGTGGCAGCTACACTTGTACCATCTT
Organism: Maratus michaelseni; assembly: GCA_963931845.1. Taxonomy (NCBI): domain Eukaryota; kingdom Metazoa; phylum Arthropoda; class Arachnida; order Araneae; family Salticidae; genus Maratus; species Maratus michaelseni. Next base: position 264,009,915 of record OZ007600.1, on the reverse strand, counting down.
TTGGTGAAACGTTGAACCAAAATTTTTAACAGTGATCCGACTCGTTTTTCCTGCATTCATTTCCCTGTTTTTCAATATTTATTTTTAATTTATCATTATTATGTATGTATTTTAATATGTAATTATCAATGATATGGCTGAACTCGAGTTTTTGCATGAAGAAAATACAAATTTTCTTTAAAAAAAATTGAAAATGGCGCTAATATTAATGGCGATCGCGATCTTTTTTCCAAGACAATTTTTAATTAATCAAGCTTTTTCGGAAAATCTATATAAACATGATATAAAATTTTGTTATTTTAAGATTCTGATGTAAATTATTTTCGTATCTAAGGTGAAAAAAGACGTAACAGTAGCCACTTAGCATCGGTATTTAATTTCAATTTTAATCTTTAATGATTTTTTCCCCCGTGATTTCGTATGTAATTTTGGCTAATATGGTTGAATGAAACAAGAAGGAGTGATATTTCATCATTATTATGCATATTTAGTACTACATCATTAATTATTATTTACTTGACCTTTATTTTTAATATTTATTATTTTACATAATTATTTTAATAATTTACTGCAATTATTTTAATATTAAAAAAAAAAGTAAATTCAATTTTAGTTGTATACCCACAGATTTCATGTAAAATAACTTCCCCATACAGTATTTCTAAATCTGTGTGCCTTGAAAAAAAAAAAAAAAAAAAAGAAAGGATCAAACTTTTATTTTTTTAGAAAAAACAAAGAGAGTTATTTGATCATGTTGTAATTTAATTATATTTTTCAATTTGTAATTCATAAAATCATTAAAAATTAAAGTCACTTTATTTTCCATATTAAAAAATTACATATACTTTTTTTCCCCCTTATATCATTACTAATGTATAATTCCTGACGAAATAATTAATGCACTTTTCTACTGAAGTTGCCCTTTTTGGGAACTAGCACCTGCCCCCCCCCCCTTTTTTTTTCTAGAAAGAATGAATATTAAATTATTTATTTTACTAATTAAAGCATAAAAATGTATATTATTTTCCAAATTATAGTTAATGGTTTAATACTTATTAATTTTTTTAAACTGTGTTAGCAATTAAATATTAAATAGAGTTATTAAAATTATTTTAAAATTACTAATTTGTGTTTTTTATAGTTTCTGAAATTATTAACTAATAATTATAATTTTATTAATTAAAGTATAAAAACTTGTATTATGTTAATGAATTAGAGAATTAATTGCTTCGGAAACATAAAATTCTAAGGTAGCTATTCTGTATTTTAATGCAGGGGAAAAATCCTAAAAATCCAATTAAAAAAAAAAATCTGATTTTAATTTCATTTTTTTTATTATTTAATTAATATTTTTATTTTATTTATAAATCAGATTTTTTTTTTCTTAAATCACCTTACTTTATAGTGGTGTAATTTGTTTGAAAAAATATCAATATTAACAGTTAAAAAAAAAAAAAAAAAAAAAAAAAAATCAGAGAGCCGTTTCAGCTATTTTACTGAAAAACTTAAAAATCTGCAATCCAGTTACATGAACAAAATGCGAAAAAAAAAAAAGAAATATCCACTTTTTCCTTTCTAATAATGTGTTTGTTATTAAAAAAAATATATTAATATTTATTATTTAAAAAATAATAATTTCTGAAAGTCACTTCTTGAACTCCTTTCCTGTACTTGTTGCCAGATTTTTTTATTATGTTTTTCTCTTTCTCTCCACTCTAGAATATTTTTGGAAGGTTTTCTTTGTTTGTGTCCATGTGCTGAGAAACCTACATCTTCGACAGAAACAGATATTATTTTGAGTTTAAAAGAGTAAAAGGGAGGGGGTCCTTTTATATTATTTAAATTTTCTCAGGAACTTTTGGTCAGAATCGAGTTTAATATATCTAAATGTCAGAAATTAAATTGGCAATCACTATATAACAAGGGCCACTTAGCTCGTTTGGATATACAATCGAGTCACTATAACGAAATCCAATGTTCCAGTCAAAAAATTTGTTATATAGAGAATAACGAAAAAATTCCTATTTAATGTGTAACTTTTGAAAAAATTTGTTTTTGATGTGTTTAATTAAGATTGTGAAATGTTTATAATTATAAATATTTACTTGATATTGTATTTTTTAATTTTTGAAACAGTTTCAAAATGGAAAATAAACATTAATTTTAAAGCATAATTAAAAAAAAAAAAATCCCTGACGGCTCGGCCTACAGGCACAGGTAGATTTTGAAGACACAGATCGTGGGGTGCCTGTTTGTTGGGAATTACGGAAGAAATGACTTTTTTGTCATGATGCGGCAGTTGGAACCGCCTACTTCGAAACCTAACTTGTTTGCAGGCAGAGCCGGCAGGAATTTTTTTTGTTGTTTTTAATTTTTTTTTTTTTTTGCTATCAGGGTTGGTCCTATAAAAAACTTGTCAATATAAAAGTTGTAGATAATATTAAGAGGATTTATAATAAATCTAAGCAGATTTGATATCTTGTGAATGGAAGAAGTTGTGATTTTTTTTCTTCTAACACCCCCCTCCCTTTTTCCCCCCTTGGGGCCATTTTTAATGATATCAAAAATCTGTCCTACATAAATTTTCGGCCCTTTTCCTAGAAGTAATAATAACTTTAAACGGGTTTGATACATATCATAACCATAACTAAAAAATTATGTTTTCACAAAAAGCCCCCCCCCCCCCCCCCCACTGTTTCGATTTTGCCCATGAACGAACTTTTATGCCCCTTGATTTTATGTATCCGTTTGGAAGAGATTTGTGCAGAGTTATTGCAGTTATCGTGTCCATAAAAAAGTGACATAGATAGATAAAGTTTTGAACTGAGGGTGGTTTTGGGTCCTAGGGGTCATGATCGGCGTAGATCTGCAAAAATTTTTCAAAAATTCTAACATAGGGGAGGATGTAATAGGTAGTATTTCTTACGAAATCTACCTAAAAATGCATCAGGGAAACTTAAAGTTGTTTAAACGAAGAAAGTTGTCATTTTTGGTTGTTTTGATTTCAAAACTGTTACACCCTCGTAAAAATTTTCACACTTTAAAAAGGAATGCATGATTATACAAGAAAATCTCTTATTATCATTAAAGTGAAAATGTATATGCTTAAAATGATAGCAATACACACTAAGGTTACAAATACCTTTCAATAAATAGATCACGAGTTTGTAAATTTTTTGTGAGAATGAAATTGATTAACAAAATAAAGAATAAGATAGAAGTACTCAGTTTTACAAAATAAACCAAGAATCAGTAAAGGAAAATTGGTTCCACGTACTTTTGAAACCTTTTCTGAACAAATGAAGAATTTCGTTATATGGAGACAGGGTTCATTGATATAGTGTGCTGTCCTCTAAAAAAAAAACCCACAGTGAAATGTTTCTTAAAAAAACCTCACTTTAGTTTCAAGTACTAAATAATAATAAAAAAAGATTTGTGCAGAATTATGGAAGTTATCGTGTCCATAAAAAAGTAATATAGATAGATAGATAAAGTTTTGAACTGGAGGTGGTTTTGGGTTCTGGTAGTCATGATCGGTGTTGATCTGCAAAAATTTTCCAGAAATTCCAACTTAGGGTTGGTCCTATAACCAACCCTAAGTTGGAATTGCCGAAACATCAGTTGAGGCTTACTGTGGACACCAGAAAAGTTTTTGGTTTCTGTCTGTCTGTTCCACGATAACTGCCGCAAAAATGATCCGATTAGGTTGATTTTTGGTAGGTATGTTGGTGAGGTACCCGGAATTAGCTGTATAGTTTTTAGTTACATTTGGTTCATTCGTTCGGAAAATATAGAACATTTCTTTTTCGGTCATAATGCTTTCCTATGGGGAATTCAGACGATTTTGAAATTTTTCATTTGTTGAAAATAAAATGGCTCATTTGATTCATGTATTTAAACGGTAAGTTATGAAGGCTAAAATTTATCAAGTTAGGTCTTAAATTATTCAAATTAATTTGAAATTTTGTTAATACATTTGTCAGATTTTTTAAATTAGGTGTATAATTTTTGGTGCAATTTTATACATCTGTTCTTATAATATAATACGTTTTATTTTATCATTTTTTGCAAATTTTAAAATGCATTTATTTTTATTTTCCCCTTTAATTTAACCGTAACCTAGCAACTAAATTTCAAAGAATATCAAAATAATAAAATTCAAATAACTCAGACTATTTTGCTGCAATATTTTATTAGCAAAATAAAATATTTTCGGTTGATTTTTGTATTTTATTGAAATAAATGAGAATTTATTTTGATATAAGTTACCTTTTAACTACTGTAGAATGCTTTCCGAAACATTTTTACACGAGATATTATTCATTTTCTGGAAGAGATGTGGATTTTTCGTGGTTGAAAATTAGTATTATTTAAAAAATAGGATAAAATCTCTCGTACAACGAGATGGTTAATCTAAAATCTAAAGAAATTAGCATAGTAAAACGCATCCATACATCCTGAAATAGCACAATTACTGGAAACTGAGATCATAAAAAGCTATCACAAAAAATAATTTATAGCACCAAATCACGTTTGCTATTTAGTGAATTGGCAGTAGACATAGACACGATTATGAATGATTACCCAATAGGTTTAAAAGTTTCCAAATATGACTAATATATATAATATATATATATATATATATATATATTGAGGGGGGGGGGATTTAAGTATGCTATTGCCATCGAGTAGATCAGGATGAACTTAGATAAGATCTTACATCTAAATATTATAGAATGACCATCAAAACTGTTTTTCCGAAACAAAAATTGTAATTAAACTAGATTTCTAAAATAAGTATAACGGAAATATAGTAGATTCAGATTCATTTCCATAAGTTGCTTTTGTACAAGAGATACTATTCAACTTATCCATCAGATGCAAGTGTTTCGTGGTTGGAAGGTAAGGAAATATTGTTATTTGGGTATTAGGATAACATGAAATTATTTTCTAAACTGTTGCTTATATTAATAAAACCACAGTATAAAACGAAATCCAATATCTATATATATATTTGTCTTACGTGGCGCGAAAATAGGGCTGAATTTGTAACTTATGGTTTGGCAACAACCATAGTTTCCAGAGCTCAGACCAATGAACAGACTAGATTGTGTTAGATTAGCTCCACCTCCAATATGGCCGTCAGTGTGAGAGCATTGAAACCATAGAATGAAGCTCAAACTACCAATTATTAAAAATAAAATAACATGTACGTAATCCAAAGCGTCTGAGATGATTCTTCATTTTAATTATGAGCAATATCGTTAATTTCAAATGAATTCTCAACTCTTATTCAGAATTCATTTACGAATTTCACTCACTCAAAAGTCGGAGAAGAAAAAAATCAACTTTGTAGATTGCACCTGCGCCATCTGTTGATGTATTGAGGAAGTAAAAAATAATTTCTACTTAGTTTTTTTTTTCTAATGAATTTAAGTCGTGCTGTACAAAAGATCCAATTTTCATGGTATTTAAAAGATTTATATGCTCATTGGTAGCGCCAACTAAATACATTTTCAGTTGTGTTTTCAACGGAGAATTACTTTTTTACATTAAAAACAAATTGTCAATTTCATATGTTCAAATATTTTATGGTAGAACTCATTCCGGCTAGAATTGCTGAAAAAAAGGGTCGAGCGAGCGAAGCGAGCTGTGACCGCGTAGCGGTCTCAATGTGAATTGCTTCGCAATTCACGGGGGGTTGCCGAGCGTTAGCGAGTAGGGGGCTGAGCCCCCTAGTATACTATAATCCTTCACACAATCAATAGGAAACCACTAATATAAATTTAACAAGATTACGGGGGTGTTCAGGGGGGCGGAGCTCCCCTGAAGAAATGTACTCTTTATCCAAAACATGAAAAAAAAGTTCATAAGAATTTCAGAATTTCATTGCATAAACCGTGTTTAATTGAACGGTTCTAATTTTTGAAAACCTTCGAAGTGTTTTATATGTCTATAAATACTATGTATATAATATAAAAAATTAAATTGCGGATTATAAGATGCTAAATATGAAAAGTGATATTAAAAAACAATGATTTTCAGAGCTGAAGTTGCAGCTCCTGATCTGTAGATTTACTAGTTACTATTATTGTCGAAACGACAGTTGAGGCTCACTGTGGAGACGCAAATAGCTTTTGGTTTCCGTCTGTCTGTTCCGCAATAACTGCCGTAAAAATCGCCCTCTTAGGTTGATTTTGGGTGGGTATGTTGGTGAGGTACCCGGAATCAGCTGTATAGTTTTTAGTTACATTGGGTTCATTTGTTCGAAAAATAGAGAACATTTCGTGTTAGGTCATCCTGCTTTCCTATGGGAATGCAGACGATTTTCAAACTTCATTTTTAACTGAAACGAAAATCGCCTATTTGAAGAATGGATTTAAACGTAAAATTACTGATAATAAATTTTCAATAGGGAGGTTTTAAATATATCCAATAGTTTTGAAAATTTGCCGATACATTTATTAGAATTTAGAAATGAATTGTTTAAATTATTAGAAAATTTTTTGCAACTGTTCGGGAAATATAAATAATTTTATTTTCCTAATTTTTAAAAATTTTGAAATGGATTTCTTTTTCTTTCCTCTTTATTTTATGAGTTGCTTAGCAACCTTATTTCAAAGAATATCAAAATAAGAAATGCATTTTTTTTATCTAAAAAAATAACAAGAATAATAAGTTTATAAGAATTTCAGAATATCATTCCATAAATCGTGTTTAATTAAACGCTTCTAATTTCTGAAACCTTCGAAGTATTTTATATGCCTATAAATATGTGTCTAACAAAAAAAATTTAACTGCGAATTGTAAGATGCTTAATAATATGAAAAGTGAGATTAAAACACAATGACTTTTAGAGCTGACATTGAGGCTCCTGATCTGCAGATTTACTAGTAAGTAGTGTATATAATGTAATAGGTAGTATTTCTTACGAAATCTACCTAAAAAGAAAAACCCACCCTAGTGCTTCATCAAATGTTTCACTAAAGTCCATTTTTTTGTTTTGTTCTGTTTTTATGCACCCTTTAGAATAATAAAAATAGTTAAAAATACGTAAGGAGTGCTTATTTAGTTTTAAAATAATTTAAACAAACAATTGCAGAATTCTGGCAAAACAGGAGCTTCGTTTTTACAGATTTTCTTGTAATAGAATTTTAGAATATCTACATAAATTTTTAATTGTTTTTATGTCAAACCATTAATAAGTAATAAAATGAATCATTTTTAGCTGATTATATCAAATGTGGGGTTTTTTGGGGGTAACATGGGTTAATTTTTAGAAAAGTGGTTTTTTTTTTTTTCAAATTCTCGTTCAATTGGCTGCCACTTTGTAATAAAGTGATAAAATGAAAAATGCTCAACACTAAAATCTTAGTCAGAACAAGCTTTAAAAATTTTGCCATGTTTAATTTTTTTTTAAATTCTTTATTATACTTTATACAGAGAAAATTTCAAAAAGTAGGTTTTTTTTAGAGGACAGTACAATATATCAATGGATCATGGATATCATGATATATCCAATATTTATTTTCAAAATATCAAGAATTTTGATATTTTCATATTATTTTATATTTATTATCAAAATATCAAGATGCTCGTTATTTTCAATACTTGATATTTATTTTCAAAATATCACTGTGCAAGATATTTTTGCTATTTTAAGTCAAAACAAGTATCAATGAAATTTTCAACTGATATTGACTGTGTCATTCTGTAGATAAAGAACATTTGTCTCTGCAGTGACTTTTCTAGCTAAAGAAAAAAAAAAGTCTTATCCAAGCTGTGCTTAAAGTTTTTATTTTTAAATGTAGATTATATGAGAGTATGTGGGACATAACTAATTCAGAACGCATATAGAAAGATAAACTGTCTAATTTAGATAGTCAGTTCTATACAGCTTCGTTAGAAAAGAATCCATTTCTGGTTTTGGTGTTGTTGAGCTTAAATTGTACAACATGTCCTGGAATAAAAAATAAATAAGCTTACATTTATGGTTAAAATTTTCAATTAAAAAAAAACAATTTTGTATTTAATTTTTTGTTTTATACATTTCTGATTTCTTGATAGTTGATACTGAATCTTGTAGTTATATATATATATATATATAAACTTATTGCAAAAATTAACCATTGAAACAGAAATAACTGACCAAATGCAATGAAATTATTATCCCAAATAGCTATGTCAAATTACACATTATAAAACATAGTCCTAATAAATGAAGTATTTATTCAAAAAGTGAAACATAAGTAAAAAAAAAAAAACACAAATGCAAGCTTATAATGTAATTTACTTTTTCAAGGGCTGGGAAACCACATATATATATCTATATATATATCTATATCTATATCTATATATATAAGTGTATAAAGCAAATTTTTTCTGTTTTGTTGGTTAGTTAATCTTCAATTTTGTTTAAAGTGAAAAATAAAAGAAGGGAAAAAAAGGCCTTTTTAGTATATTGATTAAGTTTTCATGTTAAGTGCAATATATTTTAGTTTCTAATTTATATTATGCTTGAAAATATTTAATATGAGCAGTAAGTTGATTATTTTGAAAATATCAGACATTTTTGATATTTTCGAAAATACAGTAGAACTTCCCTTTAACGAAATCCCTAATTAGCGAAGTTTTCTACTTAACGAAATTTTCTGTAGAACTTTGACTTTGGACACCATTAGCATGTAAATTAATCTCCATATTACGAAAAATATATTCTATATAACGAAGTTAATTTCACTTTTGTACATGTACAGAATTCAAACTAAGAGGTTGCTGTTGCGATGGATATGCGAATTTATTTCAGCGGATTGTACAAAATGAACACATTTAAATAATTACCATTCTGTTTGGTGCTAAATAAAACAATTTTTTTCGCACTAAGAAAAACACTTGTTATAATTATTCTTTCACACCGATACTCCAGCGCTGACAGATGGGGGAGGTTAAAATCCCTTTTTTACATTCAATTATATAGAAGATGCAGTGACGTAATGGCATCAGATGCATTGACGTAAAAAATATGAATTAGAGTAAGACAGTTATCATTCTGACCTTCCATTGTTGATAGACAATTGCTTTGTACATACACAAGAATGTACTTTAAAATTTAAATCGAACAACATCAAAGTTATTTTTGTTCCTGCTAATACAACTTCTAAATTTCACCTATTAGTCTAAGGAATAATAAAAAATCTTCAAGTACATTATCGAAAAAGACAGAAAAAAGAAAATGTAGTGAATACATTAGTTTGAGAATCTGTGTATCAGAACTGATGAAAGCTTGAGCCAAATCTTGGATATGTGACGTGATTTCATCGACCGTACACATCTGTTTTGTAAAAGACGGTTTCATAATTGAAACTGAATCAAATGCTTCTGAATACAATACCTGTTTGCCATATCTAAAGGAAAAATTTCATGAATTTAAGTTGATTTCTATTTAACGAATTTTCTTCACAACGAAGTTTTTAAGTGTAACGATGAGACTTCGTTAAATGGCAGTTTCACTGTATCATATTTTTTAATCCTGTATGGAGATTAATCTTTTGTTATAAGGAGATTATTTTTAATGTAATGATGGGAAAAGATGATCGTTCCTGCTAAAAATTCGTTATAGAGAGAAATTCATTATATGGAAGTTTGTTATAGAGAGACTTGACTGTATTTTCATTTTAAAATATAAAATCCTACAAACTCAAGGGTGTATGTTGCTGAAGGCAGTGGGGCTCTCCTAACATTATTAAGTTTGTTTGAAAAAATTTTCGTTTAAAAATATAAAACCATTCAACAATGATTTTAGGTAAATTTAATGTTATTATGTTAAGGTCCGAGCAATGCTGAGCAGGTCAGCTAATGATAAAATATTAACAATGCTGTAAGAAGAATTAAATTAAGATAACTGATAAAAATTAATGTAACTTTAACATTACATAATTTAATATATTGCTAAAAGTACATTGTACAGTCTTGTAAAAAAAAAAAAAAAAAGAACAAACATTCTAATTCTGTCTTTTTAAAAAAAAGAAAAACAATATTGGAATTAATTGATTGAAAATATGAAAGAATTTATTTATTATTAATTAATATCTTAAAAACTTAAATAGGGGTCCATCTCCAGGCGATGGGACCAAATCATATAATTTCATCACAATCATCATTTTGAAGTAAACCCTAACTTGAGAAAATCCAAAAACAAAAAAGGAATATTTACCCCTATATAATAATTACTAATGACTAGCAATTATAGTAAGCTAAATAATACAGTATAAGTACAGTCATTCAGGATAACTTTGTACCATGGGGTGTAACTTTGCACCATGACCTAATTTTCAATATTTTTGACTTCAAAAGGCTGGATAAACTCCAGAACTATGTTCTGTTGGCAAGGTTCTAAACTGGGATTTCTACTCTTTATTTTGGAAAATAAATTAGCAACATTATACATAATTAATTGCATCATCCAACTATTATTGTGAAGTACTGTTTTCAAGTTAATTTTGAATACTGTTTTGAAGTTGTTGTAATCCAATAATATTTTTATAGTAAGTAACAATATACTCATTTATCAGACATATTATTATCTAAATGTTGTAAATGTGTTAATATTTTGTGTTTATTTATTTATTAATAGTAAATAAAATGTAAAATAAGAAGGCACTGTCGTTTTACCCCATTTTCAGTATAACTTTGAGCCGCCTCAAAGTTAGGCATTGGTTTATAATTTACTGATTATAAGTACTACAGTACAAAATTCTGCATATTTGCACGTATATTTTATATAAACGCCGAAAGTGTGCATTAGATATAACATGTAAATATTTTCACAAATATGTGTAAAATACATAAAATTCATTTAAAGGCGTCATTTGGGGCGGAGCTACTCAAATTTGACATTTCATACATTCGACATTCTTTATTCTTGTTTAAATAATACTAGTACTAGTATGTATCACCGTAACTATGGATATATTATTCAGTTAAAACATTGTAAATTGTTTTCACTGCAGTTTTATGTTTTATATGAACAATAAACAGTTTTTTTTAATTTCTAAATATTCATGGTTTTCTTCTTCCACTTTTCTTATGCATAATATTACCATAAATTATACAAATCTTGTGATGTAGGGAAATGTAAATTAGGAATCTTTACATATCTGAAAACATTTTTGAGGGTTCAAAGTTGTCCTAAATATAATACTTTTTTTAATAATGAATTATTTTAGATGATACTTATCATATGGTGCAAAGTTACCCTACATGGCTGGGTAACTTTGAACCAGGTTAAAAATTCACTTTTTATTGCTTTTATCATTATTATTCCTTAATTTTTGGTAGTTAAACAATAATTTAGGATCATTTCTTCTCTTTTATGCCCCTAGTTGCAATAATATTCTTAAAATAAGAGTGTGGCATCTGAAAATAGAGAAAATGCGGATCAAAGTTACCCTGAATGACTGTAAGTAATAGCCTAAATACAAATTTTCACAGTAGCATTATAATTTAAGAATTTCATTTACTGTTATCTTTACATGTAGAATGGTGGCAGATTCACAATAATGTAATATAATCCCATTTTGACACATTCTAAAATAATAAAGTGAGGGTTTTGTAAATCTATTTGTAAATCAGATTATCAAAATTTGACAAATAACAAAAAAGTCATACAGCAAGGCAAACTTTATCTTTTAAATAATTCAGTTATTTCTTTAGTACAGGTGCAACAGTCTAATGGTTAATTCTTAACAGACTTAAGAATGATAAATTAAGCATTATTTTTGCCGCTTTTTAAATCCGAAAATTAAATATACCACAACGACTTTACTATTTAAGAAGGCTGTTATTTACTTGCAAATAATAGTTTAGTATTGAACTAGCTTCAAAGTATAAGCACAAATTAAACTACTAGTAAAATCAACAATTCACAGTTATATGAGAACACTTTATAAATACATGATAAACAGTATAGAGCTAGTATACCTTAAAATGAAAACACATTTAATGCGCACAATTTTAAATTAATGAAAAAAATTAAATCAGTTTAATATGGTCACTTAAAAAAAATGTAAGTATTCTTTAACAAACCGAACGGAAAAGCTAAAGGAGGGAAAAAACAAAGTAAAATAAATCTGGAGAAAAAAGAAAAGGAAGAACATATACCTGGAATTCCACTTCGTATTGGTCATCATATAGTTTTTTTCTGGATTCTAAATCGTCTATATGATCGAGAAAGTTTTTCAGAACGGTTTTTAAAGGTGTTTTCATGATTGCGGTTTCATAGGCAACACAATTATAAGATGATATTTATCTACATTCTACATTCATTTAGTAATATTTTGAAAAAAATCAAAATATAAAGAATAGCACCACTAAATCATATTGCAAAAATAAACAATAACCTCATCTTTATTTATATAGGAGAAAATAGAAGATCGTCAGAATATTTTAAAAGACGATTTCGTCTTTCGCCCAAAATTTTACGAAATAAAAATAAAACAGAAATAGACCCGGAGATGTTGCCATATTCGGCAATTCTATTACGCAATTTCGAAATTGAAAATTAGCATAAAATTTATTGTCAGTAAACAAAATGACGAAAACTAAATCAAAATTTAAAATTAACTTTGACAATAATTTAAATTGATTGTTTAAAAATGAAGAAATGAAATATGCGAAAATTTTTTGTTGGTATGTTTTGATTCTTCTCAACTTGTCTTCACATTCAAGTAAACAACACACCACACCAATTTCTGATTGTGAAATTCTCAGACACTGTGTCCTCTGTCCTTGAGTTTTCTTTCGTTGAGTTTCATTTTGGTAATAAAAACTCCTTAATTTTTATTAATTAGTTTTTTAATTAGGCTTTTTGCATTCTGTTTTTAATTTTGAGTTCTCAAGTGTACTTTTATTCGCGATAAAGTTATTTTTTGTATCTTGTCATTCGTTTCAATCTGACATTGTAGCTTGTTTCTCATCAGTTAGATGTATGGTGTAATTAATTTTTCTTTAATTAGCTATTTTTTCTCTTATTTAGTTCCATATAGATCATGGGTAATAAATCATCCTTGATGCTCCAAGCTGAAGAAATAGCTGAGATTCATCAGGAAACTGGGTGTAAGCAATCATTTAGTTTAACACATTTTTATTTAGTATATATATTTTTTTTCAATTTTCTATTCTTTATCATATTTTACTTTTATTATATCTTTTATGCTTCTTCATAAGTTTATATTAATATCCGCCACTTTTTATTGTAGAACAGGAAGTGCTATCAACGGATTTAGTTTAGTCGTTGATGAACAATTCATTCGTAAAAACTCCTGTCGCTGTTTAGAAATGTTTTCCTCTTAAAATATTTAAACATTTTGATCGAATTATATTGAATTTTTATTTAGATATTTTTAAAGCGGAGTAATTTTTAATTGTTCTTATATTGAAAGGTGGAGTTGAGAGAGTCAGGCTGAACTCTATCGTTTGTAGCAAGAAAATAAATAAATAAGTTCTGTAGCTGAGAATTTTGTGTAAAAATTTCTTTTTCTAAAATTAAAAGTTTCATCCGTTTGATTTTGGAATTTCTGAAACTATTAGATAACTCAGTTATTAATAATTTTAAAAAAATCTCAGTGACAGTGGCTTATGGCTACGAAGTCTAAATGATCTGTAAAGAAAGTTTATTGTGAAAAGAGGTCTGCTCATATGACTATTATTCAATTACCCAGTAGTCGGAAGTAGCAAAATTACTGTAGTCGCTACTGTTTGTAGTGTAGTGCACTATATTTTGAACAATGTAGTGTAACAAGTAGCGCGATACACAAAATCAGTAGTTTGTAGCGAGAACCGACACTTCTTTTAACGCTACTTCAGGACAAAAAAAACCAAAAAAGGTGCCATTCTGCAAATGACATAGTCGAAACTCGCTTCTTTTGTCCAGAATTTGGTCTGCCGAAAAATTTCTGAATTGCAGTGACAAATCTCAGCTACAGTGTATAGCAATGCATCGCATGCTAAGAGACATTTACAATTTCATGCCTGCAGTTTAAATTGAGTTTTATTTTGTTGTATAATATAATTCTTTTATTTTAAGTAATATACAGGGTGTCCATAAAATAACTCCAGGGTTTTGAAGCAAAAATTTTTAATTCAATCATAAAATTAGGTTAATGTTGTATATATGTACTTAAAGATAAGTTTATCAAGATTTTTACCATTTAGTAGATTTTAATATGTACCCCATTTGTTTTGTGGCATGTCACACATCCAAACGGTATTTAACCACTTCGACTGCGTCGTTTCAACGATTTTTTTTTACTTTGTTCACATGAATTAAGATTCTATCGAGGTTCTCTTCTGACACTCGTGGCCTACCAGGCGACATTTGTTTTAACAACACACTTCCCGTTTCTTTAAATGCACGTAGCCACTGATGAATGGTTTTGTCCGTAGGCGCACTACCACCATACTCATGCCGAAAGTTCCACTGTACAATGGTAACAGATCCAGTTTCTATAAGCCAGATAACAAACACACTGAGCCTTTTGTTGTGGCATCACCATTGCACTGCATTAACTTGATGGAAGGATCATCTGCTACATTACTTCAAGGTCAGTGACATGCAGTGCTACCTAGTGTTGAAAAAACTGGTGTGGATAAAATTTGATGAGCTACTGATTTCTTCTAAATTAACTGACCTGACCTACACCTAACTCATACTGTTAACTTGATATTTTTTAAAACGCTGGAGTTCTTTTATGGGAGTTTCTATTTGTGGTGATTTAATAAAATAGTTCATGAAAGTCTGTAATTTTTAAATTTTATCAGTTTAAAATAATCGCTTTCGCACGAACAATGTTGACTTTTTAATGTTTCATTTGGCACTGACTATTATAATTGACTCCAATGGTGTTGATGTAATAAGCAAGTTGGAAATTGTGCATCAAACATGACAAATGAAGTGGTTTGATCCAGGGCTGCGGAGTCGGTGGGAAAAATGACCGACTCTGACTCTGACTCTGAAATTTTAAAGGAACAGACTCCGACTCTGACTCCTGGATGGCTAAAGTACTAGTATTGCCTGTTGATTCCTATTATTCAGATTGCTTCATTGCTGTCATTTGTTTTCAAATAGTAATAGTCGCTTTATTAAATTTGTCATTAAATGAAGAAAATATTACTATTTTTAAAAAAAGTGACAGCAATCAAGCAATCCGGGAAAAAAAAAAAAAACCTCAACTGGTAACACTGCAACCTGCTGTTACATTCATGTTTGACCTTGAAGCATATGATATGCATATCAACCCAGGGGTTGATGCAGGTTTTTTATCTTGGGGACCATTTTGTGAAAAATAAGATTTTTTTTTTTTTTTTTTTTTTTTTTTTTTTTGTGAAAAATAACATCTTGTAACAAACTATGTACTAAATATAAAATATAAACTAGAGATTTCTATTAAAAACAGTTTTCATATTTATATGCTGTATACTGGACAGTATATTGGGACTGTTTAACCTGGGTTTCTTTGTATATATAGTCAAAATATAAAAATAATTCAGTTTATAAATTTAAAATTACATAGAATTGGTTTAATTTCACTTCAAACTGTCTAAAAAACAAGCTGGAGTCGGAGTCGGCCTGTTTTTCAATGACTCTGACTGTTTTGCCCCAAAATAGGCCTGACTCTGACTCCACAGCCCTTGTTTGATCGTACTATAGCTAGTTTCAGTGAAATTAATTGCATCGTTATTATAGGATTCATTTCCGTAATAACAGAAGTACATTTTAAGTTGCAACATTTTATCTTTTGTTGACATTGACTCAAAATTCCAATGGGAAATTTAAGCCTAGCTTTGAAAATTTCAGAACTTGAAATCCATATTTAGACTCTTTTCCACTTAATATCTATTACTCTGGAAACATCTATCCAAAAAACTGTTGGTAGATTATAGGATTGCTATAATGAAACAATTTTAGTATTATACAGATTTAGTCTTTAAATTCAGTTATATGGAAATAATAGGACTCCATCTTAAATAGGATGTAATCACCATGGCAACCTATAATCATTACCTATCATGAGATATCATTCAATTAATTATGTGTGATAGGATTTAATAGAATGAAGAATGTGACTATAACTTGGTCATTGAGGTTATAAAATGTCATATACTTTCATACATGTCAGATAACTGGGTGATACATCTCGGTCGCTGGACGATTTATCCTTGGAAGCTGCTATAACAAGGGAGTATCAATTAAAAAAAAATTCAAATTACTTAATAAATATTTTTATTAATATATTTTTAAATTTTGATTCAATTTTCATAAAATTTGAAATGACTCGACAAAGTGTTGCAATGACTATATATATATATTAAATTTCAAACCATTCGGTTGGGTAGTTTTTGCGCTATTATATGCGGACAGATGGACGGACCAGACGACGACTATAGGCAGTGTTGAATTCAGGGGGTGTCCCGGGAGGACATCCCCCCCCCCCCCCCCGGAGCATTGAAATGTCCCCCCCGGAAGATTTGAGATTTTATACTTTCAATGGTCAAAAAGTGCAATTTCCCCCCCGGAAGTCTATAATGTCCCCCCTTAGCCCCAGAAATCCCTCCCGGGGAAAAGTGTCTGAATTCAACACTGCTCTACAATGTCCTCCCCGGATCTACAGAAATCCCTCCCGGAGAAAAGTGTCTGAATTCAACACTGACTATAGGTGCTATGTATTTATGTAATTAATTACGAACGCACCTAAAAAGTACCAAAAAAAATTATTCCAAATCATTTCAGTGTGCCTGTCAGGAAGTGTGATGAATCTTTTAGGTAGCTTTCAATACTAAAAAGTATAAAGCTACCTATTGCAGCCGTTCGGAGGAAAGCAGTTCCGGAAAATTTCGATATATTTTCACAGATCAGGACCCCCAGACCCCAAAACCACCCTCCGTTCAAATGTTGATTTATATATATATCCATATATGTGACGAAATCAGAAAAGTGGCCGGTGTTAATTGGATGACTAAAGCACTAGACAGGCAACAATGGAAAAATCTGGGGGAGACCTACATCCAGCAGTGGATTGAAAATGGTTGATGATGATGATGATATATATATATATATATCTGACCTATGTCTTACGATAACGCTCGTATTTATAAATCGATTTTGATGAAACTAATTGTGTGTATTATGCTCACCAATGTCTCGACCGAGTTCGTTGGCCAACTTGGTCCGCCATTTTGTTTCAAGATGGCAGCCATTTAAAAATTAAAAACTAAAATAAATATACAAAAAAATTAAAATAAAAATTTATTTTTTAATTACGTGTTAGGCCTTGATACAAGGATTCCAGAGCATTTTTTGGTTTACCTCTATCTTAAAAAATGGCTGAGATAGAGCAGTTTGAAATTCTAGGGTGGCTGACATTTTGAAACAAAACAGCACATTAATGCGATTACTCGCAAATTATTTTCTTTCATTGTTGTAATAATGTTCCCAATCATACGCATAAAGCTATATATTCATATCCGTTAGCACTAAAATTGGCAACATTTGGCGACCAAAATAAGTCTTCATAAATGAAGCCAATTTGGCTATTGCTCAATAATTTGGCGAATTTCTTATTAACGAATCTTTTGTAAACGTTTCTTTGCATTTTAACTTGCTGTTTTCGTGTAACATTAGCTAAAATTTTAAAACGCAGGAGAGCGCTTTTTTGAGAACATCTTTAAGAGTTGAGAAATTTTGTCCACAAAATAATAATTCTTACTTTTCAATGAGTAATTTGAACCATTTTTTTTTTGTTCAATAAAATTTAGTTGCTGTTTTATATAATTTATTTCACAGTAGTGTATTCTGTTTTCTTGAACTAGAACTGCTTTTTTTAAAATTATTATTGATGGAATTCTGTTATGTTTGCTTTCCTGTATTTCATATTAGGTACTTTTCCGTTATACCAAACAAAACACCATGCAAAAATGTATTCTAATGTGCTATTTCTGTCAACCCTGACAGCGCAAAGGATTTTATTGTCAACTGTTCCAAACATGCGACTTGTTACCTATTGAAAATTGATAATTATTACTTACCCATCATACATAGTATAGGGTAAGTCTTGTAATCATTTTAAAAATTGGAAAGAAATTTTTGACGGATTTACACGCTTCAGACACTGGAGATTCCAAAATACATATTTTTAGAAAATAAAATTTTGCCATCCGTCTGTCTGTCTGTGTGTGTGTCTGTAAACACTCTATCTCTCAAACAAATTGAGATAGAGACTTGAAATTTGATATGTGCTTAGTATGTAATAATGAGATAAAGTTTATTGAATTTCAGTAACCTTGATGATCGCGAACTATTTTTTTCGGACTCTCGAAATAGTCGTTCTGATAAAAGGTATATAAAGATTTTCGAAATTGTTTATTTTAAGGAGTGAATATAAATGACAATAAAAAAACATAAATTTTGCATAAAAAACAAAGTCGATCGGATCATGAGTTTCCGAGATATTTGTAATCACATTTTCCACACTCTTTGATTTTTCATGACCCTGTATTTTATTCAAATTTCATTTCAAAGATATATTTCAATTGGAAACGAGACGCTTCATCCGACGCAATAAACCGCTAGTTAATAGGATTATCAATTTTGGAGTTATAAGGATGTTTCTTTCAAGCCATTCAGTCATCGAGCCTTTAAAGTTTAGGACGTCATCCAGCCATGATTTTATTCGAATGGCAATGCATTTTATAAGTAGTTTACACATTTTTTATTTTAATATTTTACATGATGCATATCCATGATGGGTCATTATGACGGTGGCCCCCAACGACTAGTTTGATAAAGGCAGACGATCTGTCAGAAAATACTGTCAAAGTGGGCGTTTTGAACTGAATTTGCGGACGCGATAGCCCGGAAAAGAAGAAGAATCTGTCGTCCCGTAACAACAATCGCTTATAACTCGATGAATGTAATTTATTTATTTAAAAAAAAAAAAAAAACACATGATATTAATAAGTAATGAAATTCTAACAATATTTACAATTAATTTACTCCGCAATCATCTGATTCAAAAAAAAGTAATTGAAGTTATGCAAAAAATAATACAAGTTACATTAATTGTTCTTTACATATTTTTTAAACATATGATTATAAACAAATATAAATGTCGTACAAATGTAAGTCCTAAGCATTTTTCTGCTATGTTCAAAGAGGCAATAGCTGTTCCAAAATCGTTTCGGAAAACAATTGTTATTGCCGTACTTTTTTCTCGGAAACTTCTGAAGCTAATTCAATACTTTATTTTATTTTTATTTTGTATTATACTTAGGTATTATACTTATTATATAATTAGTATTATGTTTATTAAACTTTGTATTATACTTATATATAAATAAGGATTGTCTCTCAAAATTCATTCATTTTCAACAAAGTTAATTAACGCTGTTCTCAAATACAAAGGGCCTACTATCATATACATTTTTAAATTCATTTTTGTTCAGAAACGCATGAAACAGGCAGATGTTGTTATTCAGAAACTTTGCAATCGAAACACGTTTTCTATTTTTTGGTAAAGGCAGAAATATCTTTTATAAAACACTGTCAAAGTCCGCGTTTTGAACCGAATTCCTGATTCTTCATCGCACGAAAGGAGAAAAACCTGTTGTCACGTGACACGAATACCTTATAACACGACAACTAATTTATTTATCAGAAAATTGAAAACTCATTTCGATTCCAAATTGCTTCAACAGTCAGGCCTGCAAATTTTATGATTTTGCGTTTAAAAATGCGTCAGAAAGTTTTGCGTTGTTCAGCAGAACATTTGAGAACCACATTCAAAATAAAGTAGAATGTTTAGTTTGTGAAATCGTACAACTGTTGCACTTTTTAATTTCATTTATTGCCGAATGACCATTTATTGTTTAATAAACGTCAAAAATATGAAAAGGAATTTCTTTTAAATCGTTTCAGTAATTCTCGAGAAAAATGAACTTTACTCCCAGCTATTTTCTATATGATTTCTCTAGTGTTATTGCTTGCTTTAGTATTATTATTCTAAGGTTGTTTGGGGGGGGGGGGCATTAAAATTAGAGAGACTCAAAATCAAAAAAGCACATTTCATAAATTAGCAAGGCATAATTTAATTTCAACACAGCGGTTTTAAATTCCACGTACGGGAAATATAGTATTGAGTTGTTAGAAAATACACAGCACACACGTAAAATGTACATGTTTAGTTTTTTTTTTTTTTTTTTTTTTTATTCCTTAAAAGCTATACATATATATATATATATATATATGTGTGTGTGTGTGTGCGTGTGTATTAACATTTAGTTTAGAGGACGCCCCACTGGTGGCTGAGAGGTTCTGCTCTCAAAGCTGGTAGACGGGAGGTCCTGGGTTCAAACCCCTGTCACGCTCGTCGACCTAACAGTTCGGATTTTTCCGTGGTTTTCTTCAAACCTTGCCGTAAATACGGGTTATGATCCCTTAGAAAAACCCCCACTGATGCCATCCCCCCTTGTGTAAATAATCGGCCGTCATAAATCAACTAACCAACCGACCATCAGTTTAGAGGAGCTAGATATTTTTTAGTTATATTCTCTCATTTTTTGCACATTGAAAAAAAATGCTTATTTAAGGAAATTATTTTTATTAAACTTATTTAATTTTTAAATGTATCTGAATGCTTGGAGCTATTATTACATAAAGTATTTTTGTATTAGCATACAATTTTTTTTTCTTATTTTACTTGTAACATTTGCTTAAAATTTTTATTCAGATTTCTACTACTATTTCTATTTCTGTATAGTAATATTCGACTAATTTAAGTACAACATAAATTATAATACAATTTGGAAATAGCGGTTCATTTTTTAATTTAAAAAGTAAATGCCCAACTGTTAACACCAAACCCGTTGTATATAACTTTATTCTTCTTTACTGTTTATACCGATTTCTATGTATTTATTTCTACCTTTTTCTTCTTCTTCTTTTTTTTTTTTTTTTTTTTTTTTTTTTAGTTATAATCTAAATTGTAACGGGAAAAAAAACTTTTTTTTAAATAAATTATTTTTGTATTACTTATTTAATTTTTAAGTGTATCTGAAAGTTTACAGCTATTTTTAAATATTATTGTACCTAGTTGTTTGTGTTATAAAATGAGTATGTAAATGTTTTGCTTATCACATTAGTTTAATTGTTTTTATTCAGATTTCTGTCACTATTCGAATTTCCGAATTTTCGCTAATTTAAGTACAAAATAAATTATAAAACACTGGAAGTGTAAGTTTATTTCTGAATGAAAAAAGTTAATGCCTTACTGGGAACACTAATTCCGTTGGATAAAACTTTATTTTTCCTTACTGTTCTTTGTTGCGATACCCATATATTTATTTTTACATTTTTCTTATCATGGAATTTATTTTTTCTTATAATCAGAATCATGATAAAAAGAAAATAAATGTTTATTTAAGGAAATTATTTTTTATTTGCTTATTTAATTTTTTAAAGTATCTGAAAGTTTAAAGCTATTTTTAAATAAAGTATTTTTATATTAGCACAAAAAATTCTTTTTTTTTTTTTCTTGTAACTTAACATTTTCTTTTATATTCTCCTTTTGAAAATATAAACCACTATTTAAACGTTCATTGTAAGTGTTTTTCTGCTTATTTTTAAGAGACATCACTCAATTATTTCAAAACCTAATCTCTTGAATTTAATGACTTCACAGAAAAAAAAGTGCAATTTTCATGTCCGTATAACATTTAAACCTTATTTATAACGATAAGCTATTACTTTTGACAGATGAAAAGGTTTCCTTTAGGGAAAAGTAAATCCCGAAATTTCTCACGATTGAAAGTCGTTAGCGGACGCGCCTAATGATTCCAGATGTTCTACCGTCACCTGGGGTGTGATGCTTCTGAAGAAAGGGGGATGAAACGGTCAAGTTTTTCCCGTAATTGGAGGGTATTTAAAGTATTCGTTTCCCGTAAGCTACAGGTTAATGTGGTGACATCTTTATTCAAAAAATTAAATGTTCTACTGCAATGCTCAGAGACATTTACAATTTCTTGCCTGCAGTTTAAATTGAGTTTTATGTTTTTATTTATTGTAATAATATTTATGTGTTCTTTTTTTTTTTAAATTTTAAGTATATATATGTAATGTAATGTTTTAATAAAACAGCTTGCAAAAGTCTATAATTTTCAAATGTTATATATTTTTTAAATGATCACTTTCATACCAATAACGTTAATATTTTTCAAATATTTCATTTGATGCCAACTATTATGCTTGGTGACAATGGTGTTAGTATAACAGAAAAGTAACCATAATTGTTTTGCCTAATAATGTTTATATGTCTTTGTTGTTGTTTTTGTATATTTAAGTTGCTAAACTTGTGTACATTTTTATTAGTTTCGCCAAGTCAAATTGAAAGATTGTACAGTAGATTTACCAGCCTCGACAAAACTGACAATGGAACTTTAAGGTATTATTTTATTTTGTACAATGATTGTGATCTTTTTTATGATATTATGTTTTGAATAAAAGTTACATTATTATTCTAATATAATTCTGAAATTTATTAGAAGAACAAGAAATAAATAAAATGTTAATTACTTTATTGTCCTTCTAATATTACTTGTATAGCTATGAACTTTGTAGTATTTAAGCCGGAGATCCTTGCTTTTTTTATATAATGTAATGTGTCTGGCAATTCTTCAATTTTGAAAAAAAAATCAAATAAAGATAACATATTGAATTACCCTTTTAACTTAGTTACAAAATAGGATAAAAATTTTCTTTTATCTTTTTTATTTATCTTATAAATTAATCAAAAGTAACCAATTACACTAAACTAAACCTGAGTGCAAAGTTGCCATATCAAATAAAAATATATATAACGATGATGGTACAAACTTGGAGTGGTGGTACAGGACACTGTAACAAACAATTTTTGTATAGGAAAGCAGGGTCCGAAATCCATTTATAGAGTCAAAAATACAGGGCATCTCACTCCAATCCGTAGTTGCGTTTTCGTTCATAACTTTAACAGTAGGGAAGGTATTTGAACGAAATCCTTACAATATATTTACAAGTCATACAAAGATAAGTCTATTGCAAATTTTGTTAAAATATCTTCACTACTGTTAAACTTACGAACGAAAATGCGACTTCGGATTGGGGTGAGATGCCCTGTATTTTTTACTATATAAATGGATATCCGATCTTGCTTTCTTATACAAAACATGTTTGTTTTAGTCATCTGCATCAACCCTCCAAGTTTGTCCCATGATCGTAAAAACACCCTGTATATATATTTTTTTTGATTTTATAATTACAAAAATTATTGCAAGATAGGCGCAAAAGCAGCACACACTAATGCAACAAAATATATTATGCCAAAAACATGAATCACCAAATGTAAAGACTTAAAAGTAGGCATATATTAATGAACAATATTAATAAACAAACTTGAAACAATTAAATTCAAAAGTCAAATATTTAAACAAAGGCAGAACTTTGACCTGGATGTTTAAATATTTGACTTTTGAATTTAATTGTTTCAAGTTTATTAATGTTGTTCATTATAATATACGCCTACTTTTAAGTCTTTACATTTGGTGATTAATGTTTTTGGCATAATACATATATATATATATATATATATATTACAGATCTTTATACAATACTTGTGTATAAACTGCATGCCGTTGGCGAACTTTCAAGTTCTTTACAATCAACAAATATTTTTTGTTGACATACAGTATATACGCATGCATAATATGGGTTACACATACATTAGATGTACATACATACATAATATACATACATTTCCTAAAGTATAGGTGCAGATTTTTTTTTTTTTTTTAACGCGAATTTCGAGAAGGAAAAAAATGCAAATTTCATCAATTGGTCGTGAAAAAATCACGAAGTTGATCAATCAATTGCAGAAAAACATTTTCGTTGTGAATTTCGTCAAGGTGTTGTGATAATAAAATATGCAAATCGGCGATCGGTCAGAAAAATTTAAATTTTTTTTGTCTCCATAGGGATTTAAAAAATTCTTTAATAAATCCTTTAAAAAATCTCCTTGCAACAAAATTTGCAATGAGGCTTATAGTATTTGACCTTTCTCCATCATCCTTGAAAATATCAGAAATTGTTAAATTAATTTTATTAAAATCTAAAACCTAAAAGAAAATAAATCTTCTCCATATTTTTTTCATATATATTTATTTTTAATTTTGATTTTTATAGACATATTTTCTAATGCAAGTTTCCTACGTTGAGCATTTATTTTCAGCTATGAAAAATGCTTTTTTGGGGGGAGGGGGGAAGTTTATGTATAGATAAAAAAAACTTTAGAGAATTGTTTATTCTCAAAATATTCAGGCCTTAAATTACAAAATTTATTCCTACAAACTGTATGCAATTATGGCGGGAAGATATTTCATTGTCCAAATTTAATTGAGAAAAAAATATTGTTTTTATGTGTTTGTTTCACAATGTGGCCACTGGATTTTTTGGGTTTAGGAGCCACTGGCTCCTTCCAGATTTTGGGAATCTGCACCTATATCCTAAAGGTTACCCGAGTTTGCCCTAAGCAGTTTCAATAGGGTGCTGCACCCTGCCTGTCTTTGATTTAAAAAAATAGCACCCTTCTTGCCTCTCAGTTTAACAAAATTGTGCCCTTACTGCCCTTTTGTATTGAAAAATTTGCTTGTATAGTGAAAGCTGACTCCTCGTGTCTTAAAAAGAGTGTCCTAAATTTAACCTTTAAGGCAGTATTCAAAAAAAATATTTTTCCACGCTCAACAACTCAAAATTTTGAGACACATTCCCAGACTCATTTTTAAAAGTAACAACAGGAAACTTGGTGGCGTGATTTATAAAGACATTTATAAGAGCCCCATATTTTTATTTTTCGTTCAATTAATTAGAAATTGATTTACAGATTTTTATTTTCACAGTACGATCATTTTTTTTTGTTTTTTGTTTCCAGCGCTATCGCTTCGGGAAATTCGGTTCAAAATGTCCACTTTGACAGCCTTTTTTGAAATATATTTTGCCTTTATCAAAAAATCGAGACAGTGGGGACATTATAAAGTTTCTGAATAAGAGAACCTGCCAATTGGATGCATTTTAGAGCAAAAATGAATTTAAAAATGTGTCTCAAAATAAGCAGTTTAGATTTGAATACACCCTTAAAATTGCCTTTAAAAATAAAAGTGCCCTTACAAATCTAAAAAGTGCCCTTTTTCCACCAGCAGCACTCTGCCTTTTTTAAAACCTCAGGGGAAACTCTGGGCTACTTATACTCGATACATGTATAAGTGTTAATAAAAGTGCTCATATTAACCCATTCACGCTGAGCATCTGTACAATTCTTTCAATTCTTTGACACCACTTTTTCCACATTGTAATTTTCCCTTATTTAATTGCTCAGAATTTGATACAGTACAGGATCTCAAATCCGGACTGGCTGGTGCTGCGATCGTTCCAGATTTCGGAATTTTCCGGATTTTAGGTACTGCGTATTAGCCCGCGGTCCGCCATTTTATTTCTCAAACGATATCAAAATAAAGGTAACATCTGGGTAAAACACATACAATTATCAAACTTTATATTATTTCATAAATACTTCTACGTAAGCTGTTTCAAATAAATAAAACTTTTTCATAAATCTTATACATATGACTAAAACTGTGCAAAACAGAAATAAGAAGTTTTGCAGTGAATTTTTATACCATACTCTCTGAAACATAAAGTATCATTCAGAAAGTAACATCTACCTTCAAAATCAAAATATTTATGAAATAATATAAATTTTGATTATTGTAAGTCTTCTAGCCAGATGTTACCTTTATTTTGATATCGTTTGAGAAACAAAATGGTGGACCGCAGGCTAATACGCTAATACGCAAGGGTAGGCCTGACGCAAGTATAAATTACAAAGAAAGTATTTAAAACAATGATAAAAAAACATGAAAACATTTTTGAAAAAATGAAAAGGGGTCGCTTTTCGCGAGAGCCGAGTTAAACCTAGGAAGCTAAATCGCCCATTGCCATGTTAGGCTAAATGTAAGTAA
Organism: Maratus michaelseni; assembly: GCA_963931845.1. NCBI lineage: Eukaryota > Metazoa > Arthropoda > Arachnida > Araneae > Salticidae > Maratus > Maratus michaelseni. The sequence continues at coordinate 263,983,821 of OZ007600.1, read as the reverse complement.
AATAAACAGAGAAAAACATAAATTACAATAAAAATAGAAAATAATTGTTGAAAAAAAAGGGGGGGGGGTATTTTACGGTAATTTTGATTAAAAACATTGCAAAAAATTATTCAAAAGAATGTAGTGTCGTTTAACTCATCTGGAAACTGTGATACGAGTGCACGAAGCATCATCTGTATGCGTTTTCATTTTCAGAAATTATTTTTTTCGGTTCTGTCGCGATCCGGATTTGAGGTCCTGTACTGTAGTAGATAAGGAAAAATTCCCATACTAATTTACCGGTTATTATATTAATACATTCTAAAATACTGGTTTTCAAATTTAAATGTTCTATATGCGTTAAGTGGCCAGTAAACTTGCTAATCGTCATGAATGAGTTAAGAATTGCTCATAATGCTCTTGTAGATAATGAAAATCTTTAAAACACACACATAATTAGACTAATTATTACTATTAATTGCCCTTGTTTCATTGCTAAAATTAACTTAATTATCATAAAATTAACATAAAATATTCAGTCTTACATTTATTTGTGAGTGTCATTTTTTATCTAGACAAAATCACACTACTTAAGTCAAAGTCTCTAAAGAACTAGTCATTCCAAAGGACATGAATGACATAGAATATCATTTCCATAATTCTACCCTACTGTTCGCCAAAAATCACATTGAAATTCACCATCTTGCTTTTTTAGCTCGTAAAAAGCATAACAATCTTAATGTAGTTTTAATGATGATCCATTCTTAACATGCAAATTGCTCGTTTTAACCATGTTTCATTTTAGCCATGCTTGAATTAAGCAAGTTCGACTGCTTATCTAAATGTAATTTTATTACATTGTTATACAACATTCTTTTTTTTTTTTTTTTTTAAATACAAGAATGAGATTTCTTTGACTTTTTGCATACCAGTATAATCTTAGAGAAAATGTTGTTCTGTTAAATCACAGAATGCTCTGATTAAATAAAAAAACATTTTTTCTAAGATTATACTGGTATGCAAAAAGACGGAGAAATCTCATCCCTGATAGTATAAAAATATTCTACATCTGAATTCCTAAATTTCACTATAAAAATAATCAGACTTAAGTTAAAAACATTAAAACAGCAATAAGATTTATTAAAATTAAAAACAAATTAGACGTTTCATGCCATAAACCTACTACTTCATCATTAAAAACATCAATATCAACAATTACAAAAGAAGAGGTTCTTGTCAACTTGTGCCATTCCAGAAGAATATACAGTTTTGTTCGATATGTAACTTCAACTTTAACTCTGAATGACTTGTTCTTTTGCAATTGTTGATATTGATATTTTTATTGATAAGATGCTAGTTATATAGCATGAAACATCGAATTTGTTTTTAATTTTAATGTATCTTATTGTTGCTTTTATGTTTTTAATTTTTAAGTCTGATTATTTATTTTTATAATGAAATTCTTTTCTTTCTTTTTTTTTAAATTTAATTTTTGTTAATGTTACTTTTTAAAGTTCATTAAAATATGCAAAATTATATAATTATTTGAATGTCTTGGAAACTTAGTTTATTATTATTTTTAATGTTGGCAAGTATAGGTATTTCAGTGATTAGTCAAACTGGTAATGTGGCATTTTTAATTAAGTTTCTGTACATTTTGACGAATTATTTAATATAATTTTTTTCTTGGAGGAATATTAATTTTTTACTATAACATGCTACTTGAAAAAGAAATTGCATTTTATAATAATTGAATGTTTACTTTTTGTACGCTGAATGATTAAAATTGTGTGCTTTAAATATCTATTGCTGAATTAGAATGTTTTCTGGGAATCAATTATATCAGTTTGATTTTTTTTTTTTTTTAATATGAAATGTAATTAACAGCATGATAGCTTTTTTGGTGCTTGTCTATTATTCCATTAACCATTTTCTATTGAAAAAAAATGTTGGTAAGCAATGTGATTTAACGGCAATAATACAAAACAGTGACGTCAGGTTTGATTTAAAATGTAGTGCTAGCTCACGATGTACGAGTATGTATTCCATTTTTATTTATTTTATGGATAAGTTATCATTTTTCTAATATGAGATATAATTTAACTGCTATATCTCATTTTGGAAAACATAAATAAACTAGGGGGCTCTACGCTCACCAACCCTCGTTCTGATATCACAGCCTCTTAAAACCTGGTAATGTATCCTGTTTTAAAAAGATGATGATGATGATATCACGAACGGCGACTTTCTTCTGTAATCAGGTTATAATGCTTTTCCATTTAATTCATCTTTTTTATCTTTAATATTCATGTGTAAACACAATTTTTATGACGTAATTTTCTTTATTTCCTGCTTTCAACCCGTGATCTTTTAAACTTTCATTATTGTTTTTAATAGTCTCGCGCAAATTCATTTTTTATTTGAGATAAAACATAATCCTTTGCGCTTATTTAGATATTGTCAACAATATAAAAAATGACTTTTTCAATAAGATTTTTTACTCTATTTTTAAGGATTTTTTGAGTTTTTATTGTCAGACCGTGATAATTTTTTTAATTTCTGAAAGCTTGTTATATTTCGCGTCTGGTGGTATGATTTTCAAATCCATAGGATGTCTAGAAAAAAAGTAATAGCTCCTCAAAAAAGTCCCTAGTAAAAAAGCGATGAGAATAACCCGGAATATCTACGCAGAATTTGATTGGTCCATTTCTAAATCGTTTTTGGCACAGTTTCAGGCTACTTTTTTTTAATATAGAAGGATAAAGATCTAGGATATTCCATCTACAGAACTTGATGCGATAAGCTCTTTTGCAGGTTATAGAATTCTGCCATCAAAAAAAGTGTGCATTAATGGGTATGATAGGAAACTTTAATCTGCAAATGTAATGCTAAAAACTGTGATAAGCGAATATCTGTTAACAAAAAAAAAAAAAAAAAAAGAAATGTGGTATGGTGATTCGAAAATCATTTGTATCATCTGCATTCAGTTCTGTTATGGCTGGTCAGATAAATTAACATCAATCAAATGGGTAAAAAAAAAAAAAAAAAACACACTTGGATTTAAGCAAGAGTACAGTGATTGATTGGAATAGTTATCCCCGAGAAGTTTGTATGTCTAACCTTCATGAAAGATATTCCAGAAAAATCTGAGGGGCTTAAAATGTTCTAGAAATTGAGAAATGTTTTTTTAAAAAACAAAAATATCAATCTAGCATTTTTGAAATTTTCCGTGAGGGTTTCTCTTTGAAAACTCTTAATCACTCACCTCCACTTCTGTAGGGCAAATAAAAACAGTTCTTTAACCAAGCACGAAACTAGGAAAATAAAATTGTCTGCATCGTTTAGAATATTTATAAATGTACAGTTAACAGTTTGAAAAAAAACCTTCTGTAATTTTATTTTTTAGTTTCGCTGTGTTGCCAATGCGTAAAAAAATAACTCAGTTTTTATGGAATGCCCTTTGTGTATATATATATATAACAATTGCAGTAATAAATATTGCAGTTTCTTATGAAATTATACTTATTTATTATACATTATATTATACTACAAATTAGACTTACATAAAATTAAAGTTTCGTAAAAGTCTACGGAACACATTAAGTCAGGGGATACCTGTATGCGGAAACGAGTTATGCAATAATAATATTGAGTTCAAAATTTTATGGCTAGATGGTGCTGAATTGTTAGAGAAGTTTCATTAGTAAATGTTAACAAAAATAACTTATTTTAAATTAGTATTTCATCTTTCTAAAGATGTTTTTATTGTGGAATACAATATGAATCGATTAACAATAAATTAGCAATGAATCAGTTGCTTCTTCAACAGCTTCAGGTTTCAATGCTCACTACCCCCCTCTGGTTTGAGGGATCACTCCAATTTCTCTTGTAGCTTTTAATTATTTATATCACCTTTTTAAGACCATTTATACAGATCATAACTCCTCTCAATCCATCGAGACTGCTATGTAGTGTCAAAGAAGTGTTATGAAGGGTTGATCCAGGCAAAATATGGGGCATACAGAGGTGCCAACCTCTCATTAATATTCCGTAATATGTGGGTTGATTTGACCCAGTTTAACAACACTTCAAACCAGAAAAATTATTGGATGAATCTTTATTTATTTAATTTCATATTTTTATGTGGAATTTATTTAATTTCATTTCTTTAAAAAAATCTGATGCGAAACTTGTTAAACCTGGGTGAAATTAACCCACATATTACGGAATATTAATGAGAGGTTGGCACCTCTGGGTGTATTTTTAGGGCTCCTTTACAAAATTCCTTTTAATAAAAGAAGCCCTTTCATAAAATTCTATTACATAAAAGCTTATTATTTATTAATTATTTATAATTTTGTGATGTTTTAAAATGTGTAATTTGTAAACAAACAAGTTCACCAGTGAGGAAAACTTCAGCAAAAGGATTTAAAAAAGCTTTTCAATCCTTTAATAAATGCTTGGTTCGAATTTGAGTAACTAAATATCCACTTTGTTACAAAATGCTATTTTTCACAAAAGTATAAGAAATTTCACAAAAATAACGTTTATTTTTCACAAAATGGGCCCCAAGATAAAAAAAAAAACCTGAATCAACCCCTGGTTATTATAATTGCTACCATTTGATAAAAACCTTTTATTAAGAGAGGGTGTTATTTATTTATCTTTTTTACTCTCTAGTATTACATAAAATGTATGATAAAAAGTTTTTAAAATCAGCTGGTGGGAAATTCTCAATTTTTGCACTATCTGTTGGAAGAGTTTTAAAATATTATTATTATTTTATTTTTATTTTTTTATTATTGCAAAACTTGTTTCTGTGTGATCTAAATAGTGTAAATATCAAAGCATTCAAAAATATTCCAAATAGTTTAGCTTGTAGAGCAATTCAAACACGTGTTTTCCTAATGGCTACCCTATTCGGATAAAACTGTTAAATCATTAATATTTATGAATGCTGTATTTTGTTCAATGTTTTTCAAAATTAATAAAAGTTTACTTATTTTTCTTTTTAAGCCGAGAAGACTTTCTTCGTATTCCTGAATTGGCTATTAATCCCCTTGGTGACCGCATCGTGCATGCTTTTTTCAATGAAGCCTACGATGATCGGATCAATTTCAGGCAGTTCATGAGAGTCCTTTCACGATTTCGTCCAGTCAAAGCTAATAAGGAAAACAAGCTCAACAGTAGAGAAGAAAAATTGAGATGTAAGTGTTTTGTTTAAGCGGTGGAATTTTTATTGGTATTATCATAACTGTGATGCAGTCAGATTTCATATGTACTTGGAAAAAGTGTTCGTGTTAGAGGCTTTTTAAGAGTGTTTGTTCTAAAAAAAATAAAAAATTCCTGTTCAACAATGCAACACTTCCTGAAACATTTAGGGAGTCATTTTTAAATGTGAGATTCGTAGTTTCCAAAATATATATATACACAGAAAATTCTGTCTAGAAAGGTCATACCAATTTGTTGTTTTAAATTCCTCTAAAACAAACTTTTCATCTTCATGCATCGGCCAATAGATAAACAACAAGGGAGAAGTAGACAATTCTTATAGCAAAAAAAAAAAAAAAAAAAAAAGCATTTAAAGGAAATTTATCAAAATTACCATTAAATTGGGTAAAATTTTTTTAAAAAATAAGGATCATGGGTTACCATGTCAAATCAACACAGCTAAAATCCTGACCTCATACTTTTATAGTTAACTTAATTGTTAGTTTCATAGAGAAATGAATAAATACCTAGTGATAAATCTCAATCTCTCTTGGTTTCTGAGATAATTAGCTTCCAAGATGGACTAAAACACAAATTTTTGCATTTCATGTAACACACAAAAAAAAAAAAAACATATTTTGTTCTCTAATTGTCACAGAGACTTACTTTTGATGTCATTAGAAAGTGTTTGAATTGGGCTTTCATGTGATACATCACATGCATGTAATTTTTTAATTTCACAGTCAAACATTTTTACCTTTAACCTTTCAAAATCTGACATTTTAATTTTTTTGAAAAAAAATATATGTTACTATTATATTTATTTTCTATAATATCTGAACATATCATTTTGCAACAACCACGGAATGCTGAGTTATAAATTAAAATGCAAACTGCTTGTCCTAAATTAAAGATGACGAACACTTACCTACCGGAAAAACGTAAAGTCGGGATCAAATAGAGAAAAGCACTTCAAGAAAACAAATTATACAAAAATAAACTTACCAATACCATATTAGTATTTAAAAAAGTCTGTTATTCTTGATTGCTTATTCTTTTTAAGTGTAATTTCACATATACTCTATTTGCAATACATGCAAGTTTTTGCTATTTTTTTTCTTAATTTTCATGTCTAGTTAAAATTTCTTTACAATTTTTTAACTCGCAATGGCCTTTGCCGATGAGGGCACGGTGTCTTCTGGATCTTCATCAATATCATCCTCATTTCAATATTGCGAAATCAAATCGGAAATAGTCTGAATGTCTGTGGTAGCGATAACATCCTTATCGCAATCAATGTACTCATCAACATTAATATCTATAAGTATAAATTCATACTCTTTTGTGTAGTCTTCCATAAAGAGCTCTTCCAGCGGCGCTTCACTGTTAATTTCGGATTTTGAAAATTCTCCCTTCAGAAAAGCATTTGACATGCATTTTTCATCTACACCATTCCACGCCGATGAGATGGAATGAAATGCATCCAGCACAATTAGCTTTGTTTTCTAAGCATCTTGAAGCTCAACTGAATTAAGTGAAAAAAGGCCTTTTCTTACCAGCTTCTTTCTATAATGCATTTTGGTGGATCTGTTTACTCTCAAGTCACGTGGCTGAAATAAACTGGTACAGTTGGGTGGGGAAAATTCTATACGCATAATTCTTCAAATTCAGATTAACATGAGTGCACTGGTCTACGAATAAAATTATTTTTCGCTTTTGCAAGCTCATTTTTATATTCAATTTTCTTACAAAATCTTCAAAAAGATTTAGGGTCAGCCAATTATTGTGGTTGGCATTGTAATCTGTCGGCAAACTTTTAATGTTTTTGAAGCATCGGGGCCTCTTGGATTTACCAATCACAAAGGGTGTTAGCTTGTCAGTTCCATAATAACAAAACTGTTAATCGCACTTTTGATAGCTTCCGACTGTGCCACATTTCCTCCATTCACGGTGTATGTTCTATCAGGTAAGAGATTTTAAAAAAACAATCCGGTCTCATCTGCGTTAAAGATGGCTGTTTTGAGTAATTACACACAAGAGAAGGCTAAGTTTTTGTCCATCCATTCCTCAGCGACCGCAGTATTTACTCCATCTGCCTGACCAAAAATAAATTTGTAAGACAAATTATACCTCTTCTTGAATCTGTCGATCCAACCGTTGGGTGCCATAAAATTCTGCATTTCAAGTCGAGAAGAAATTTCAAGAGCCTTTTCTTACAAGATTGAGCCATTGATTGGAATCTTGGCAGCACGGGCTTGTTTAAACCACTCGTATAAAATCTTTTCCAGTTCCTTAAAAGAAGAGGTTTTCAATATTTTTTCTTTTCTTTGACAAATATCCCAGTTTTTCAGATTTTAATTTCACAGAGACCTCTTGTTTTAGGATGGTTTATAACGTTTAATAAGCGATACCGAACGATTTTACGCGATCACTTTAGCTCCTTTGGAAACTTTGGATTTTTCGATAATTTCTGCCTTTTCGGCTACAGAGAAACATTTTCGTTTAGACATCCTACTTTTGACTGGCAATCACTAAGAGATAGCAAAAGAAAGCCCCCCCCTCTCCGATATCACATGACGCAGGTTTGGTCAAGTGCTGATAGACGAATAATAGTAACAAACAACAAGTTTTGTTAACAAACAACCAGTTGACCAAGTGAAAAGCATTTTTGTTCTTTTGAAAATTTTTCCATGAGTGAAAAAAGATAAAATTTCCTGAGGTACCTCACCTAAAATGACGTACCAAGCGGGAAACACTAAGAGTAAATAACGTAGAATCGAGGTACTTTTAACATTATCGGAATAGGATTTTCTGGGACCGACGAAAAATAACGTAGGAAGCGGGATAACGTACGAAACGGGTTATGTAAAATCGGGGTTCCACTGTATATATATATATTTTTTTTTTACTGATGTTGAAATGAATCATATTTGCTGTATTTTAAGTAGAAAGAATAATTTTATACATAATCAAAGCATAAAAAAGTACTGACATTGGGAACTATTTCTTAATACATTTTTACTCTTATGTTACAACCATTGTTCAATTCATAATGACATTTGTAGACATGATTACTAAAAGGATTTGTAAACAAATAGTTTTTTAATTTTTCGATAAATAAATTAAATCTTGAGTTATAAGCGATTGTTATCTTGTAGTGGCATTTTTTTATCTTTTGCTGTGCAGTCACGGCTGGAAATTTGGTTCAAAACACCAACATTGGCAGCATTTTCTGGCATATCTTCTACTTTTATTGAAAAGTGGGAAAACTGTTTGATGTCATAGTGTTTAGGCCTTGCAGATTAATCTAACAGTTTAAAAGAAACAAAATAGCTAATATTTACTTTATCTCTAGATTTATTGTATTTTTTTTTATAAATGCAAATTTTTGCTTATGTTATGGGTTACTATAATTTCTTATGATAATATCGTGTGTCACAGAATAAATTTTGATTTTCAGATTGACACAAAAAATTCTGCTACTGGGAATGTATATTAAATTACTGTTAAAACATCATTGGTGATTAACAATCTGTTTTATTTTTACCTTTGTGGTGATCACACATATACTTCATCTGACAAAAATAGTTTTAAAATTAACATGTCTAAACTAGTTTTTTATTTTAACCGTTTTTAGAATTTTAAGGAGGTGACAAGATTTGTGAAATACAGTCTAACCTTGATTTAACGATTGCAAAGGATTTTTTCAAGGTCATTATTAAATGGACGAACACATTAGATAAATTAAAACTGCATAAAAATTCTATATTAAATTTTGAAGAATTTACAACCATTGGTATTTAATTATATTTTCCTTTTGAATCATCAAATATACACTTTCAATACAAATGGGTTATTACTGATAAATTCATTGTTTTCTCTTAAATATAGCCGATGACATAGATTTTTTAGTTGTTCTAGCATTCTAGTATATAAATGTCCATCCATATTAATTGTCATTATTTCTTGTTACATCTAATCCAGCCATTCGCTTCAATTGAAGTAACTTTTGTGATTTTACCATGATTCTATGTCAGAATCAGACTAATTTTGTTTGCTTTTGTTACAAAATTCTTAAATTCAGGGCTTCAGAAATTTGATAAAATCTAGTACTTTCATATTATCCATGCCAGGAAAATAGATCAACAAAAAATGGTTGCCCATCATCAGTCATGTTTATGTGTGGGCTTCTGTTTCTAATTCAAATCACTTTAATAATGCTCAAGAATTATTAAGCTCATTAGAAAATGTAACTAAATTTATAAGGAAGATTATTGCATTATATAAATCTCAACAAAAATAAACAAACATTGTTGAACATAATGTTTTTTTGGTACTTCTCTATTATACCGTCGACCACTTTTCATAACAAAAAAATTATCGCCAAACTGTAAGATTAAACACCAAAAAGGCAGTCCCATTGACTGGATGTCAGAAGCATTATACGTGTTTGTTATGTCATCCAGTGGTATTTAATTCGACATTTGCGTGTATTTTTCATTATGTTTTATTGATTTATTAGTTATTTCATTCATTAAAATAACAGTTGTGTCCTTAAATTCTTATATTTTATTTATTTATTTATTTTGATATCCCAGTGGCAACGTTCTCCTGTTTATTTGGCTTTACAGTTTGGCGATAGTTTTTTGCTATGAACAGTGGTCGATGGGATAATACAGAAGTACCGTTTTTTTATGTTAAATTTTAGTAGGTATTTAAATGTCTATGGGTTATTTATTAATCAAATTTTATGCAAGAAGGATTCTTAAATATGGTTAAACTGAAATGTGACTAAAGAAAAAGCATCTAAAATTGTAAATATATGTTTAAAAAAGTTAGTTAAAATCTAAGGGAAAGTACACGAAAATTGAACTTACCATGGCTGCTATTATGGACATGCCATGGCAGAAATCAAAAGTTATTGCAATTGAGTTTTTTGCTCCAGAAATATATAAACTATAAATGAGTCTGTGAATGAAGTTCTTCTGTCATATGAGTAGTCCTTTCTTATTTGAATACATTGTGTGCATCTATCTACGTTGCCTCTCTACATAATATAATTATTAAGTTACAATTTCATTTTGTGATAGTCTGAATACTCGCATATTTTTTATTGTAATAGTATCACATTCCTTGAAATAAAGAATAGCTTCTGTTTCATATCTTTGGAAATCCTTCGAACACATTATTCAAAATGTGGAATATAAAAAAAAAAAAGTAGAGAGAAAATAATTTAAAATACACATCGCAATAAAAAAATACAGAACATAACATGCAGTCACAATGTAGAAAGAAAAATAAATAAAGGTTACTGTAATTACACTGCTGTCCAAAAATTAAGTCACAGTGACTGGACACTTTCACTTTTTACATGATTTGTCGCCCCACTGTGGCGCAGATGGTTAAGCTCGGTTCTCGTAAGATCACCGAAAGCGAAGCAGCATCGACTAAGGTCAGTGCTTGGGAAGGTGACAACCTCTCTCAACTGACGCTCTGTGGGACAGTGTACGTTAATGAGAGCTGGTGCACGTGAAATCTGTTCGTGGCTCCAATCCCCTTCAAGTTTAGAATAAGCGTTACCTCTGGGGGTGCCAATCCAGGTGCAGGTCTCTCATCTGGAATTGGTTGAAAATTAGGAGACCAGCTTTAGAAGTCCAACCTCTCTTGAGGTTCTGGTGTCCCTTTTTTCAGAGAAGTGCTTTGGCACTTTCTCTGACACAACAACATGATTTTTCGAATATCTATTGAAATTCTTGACAAATTGTCCTTGAACTTCGAGGATGTGTAAAGCATGTGTTTGACTTCAAGAACAGTAGAAACAATATACTGCAATTAATATTGGATGAAGTAGGAACATTTGTATGAAATGATTTTTAACTGTGCATGCATGAACTATACAAAAGATTTTTTTTTTTCATGATTTGGTAGTCAATTCTATAGAGCAACTCATATAAAAAAAACAGTCAAATATCGTGAAAATTAAAAAAAAAAAAAATACAAGCAATACAGTGAGCTAATTGATAAATTGGGGAAAAAATCCCATTGGATTATAAGTGATTTCCTCACCAATTTATGAATTAGCTCACTGTATTGCCTGTATCTTTTTGAGTTTTCACAATATTTGACTGGTCTTGTTTTGTTATAAGAGTTGCTGTATAGAATTGACTACCAAATCATGAAAAAAATATATCGTATATTTTGTGCATGCACAGTTAACAATTATTTCATACAAATGCTCATATCTTATCCAATATACAATATTTAATTTTTTTAATTACAGTATACAGTTTCTACTGTTCTAGAAGTCAAACACATGCTTTACATCCTCAAAGTTCAAGGACAATTTGTCAAGAATTTCAGTAGATATATGACAAACTGTGTGAAAAGCAAAAGCGTCCGGTCACTGTCCTTTAATTTTTGAACAGCAGTGTAGTATAATCAGTGCCATTGTTGGCACAGTGTATCTATAGCATGGCAAGGATAATATGTTACCTGTAACCTTGTTTAGAGATAAAGCAAATTTTCCATCTCTGATCTGAATCTTAGTTCTCATTATTGTTATTACTGATGTAGTAATTAGGTCTTTAGATGATATAGTTCTTAAATGAAGTTCATGTGACACACTCTTTTTTATTCAGTGTGACTGAATTGTTATGCATCTGATTTCAGTTGCCTTCAAGATGTATGATTTGGATGATGACAATAAGATATCGAGAGATGAATTGCTTGCTGTACTTCATATGATGGTTGGAGCAAATATTTCAGAAGAACAGGTAAATTTTTATCATGAATAGATCTTATAAGGTACTACTTTCTGAGTTAAAATCCTGCTATTGTTGTAAAAATTGATTTCAATTTAATATCCTTTTATTTATTTTTCTCGTTAAACAGGGTGTTTAAGACAAACAAGGTGATTGTGTGCACTACAACAAACAATTTTTGTATAGGAAACCAGGGTTGTAATCGACTTATTCAGTCAAAATTTGGTGCTGTGCTTCACTTCAATCTGATCCCAAATTTTTTATCATAGCTTTAATGAAACTGTTTTAACGATATTTACAACAGAATCAACTAGCTGCATGCAAAATGCATGAAATAAGGAAAAGTGTTAGAAATACACAATAATTGGATGGTGGTACACCCTATATAATGTCAACTAAATTTTAAAAGGTCGATCATCTTATTTATTACTGATTGTATGCAAATGATGATCACATCTTGAAATACTATCTCATTTAAGGTGGTAAAAGCTGCCACCATCCACATCCAATCAGTACAAAATTAGATGGTCCACTTTCAGAATGTAGTTGACATTACATATGATCCACCGCCCGAATGACTGTGTACTTCTAACATTTTTCATGATTTCATGACATTTTCCCCGCAAAGTTAACTGTGTTATAAATATCATTAAAATGTCTTCATTATTGTTATGAACAAAAATACGAGCTTGGATTGAATTGGAGCATTCTATCATTTTGACTGAATAAGTAGATAACATCTCTGGTTTTCAATGCAAAAATCGTTGGCTGTAGTGTACTCTACCACCTCATAAAATTTGTAACACTGGCACTGAAAAACACCCTGTATACTAGATATCTTGGACAAAACTTGTATGTCCTTAGATAATTTTTAAAATAAAAGTAAAAAATGAAATTTTGGGGGAGGAGGAAAAACTTAATTTTCTTTGAAATAATAACTATAACCTTTGCTTCTAATATTTTAATAATTTTTTTAATTTTCTTAATTTTTATTATTTTATTTTATTACTTAATTGTTTTAATACTTTACTTTATTATAAGCATTCTTTGAAATTCCAAGTGCAATATTACATTCAAATGACTGTTTAGAAAATGTAAATATACAGTGATCAGAAATCTGCATAAAATCTGCACAACCCCAGGTCTCAAGCCATGCAGATTTGAGAAAGTCTACCCTATAAGTAAAAGTATTTTGCTTGCTGCATATTTGCATTGTATATAAGTTTATATATAAATAAGCTTGTTTATAAGCATTTAAAGAAGCATGTAACTTTAATTAATAAAATTCACATTATTATATACTCAGGGTTCATACAAACTCCTTAGGCTACTTAGAAACTCCATAGAAATAAAAAAAGTTTCCAAGGAGTACTTAAAGCTCCTTAAATAAACAAAATACTCCTTAAAAACTCCTTAAATTGTTGTGAAGTATAATTTAGCATTGAACAATGATTTAATTAAAGTACACAAAAGTAGAAAATGGAAATGTATTGCACAGTTGATAATACTGCTTAAGCATCATGTACAGCGTGAAAGAGATTAACCTTTAAAGTTTAAAGGAAGTAAAATAAACAATTTCTCATATTTACAAAGGTAAACTTAAGTAATTACTGCTGTTCTAAAAAAAATTAAGTTTTAAAAAAAGTTACTGTTTTTTGTATATGCCACGTGGTTTTTCCCTTCAAAATTTCTTTTTAAATCTAGGTGCACGTGATAAATGAGTATTTGGAATTTGACTATCCTCTGTATATAGGGTCATTGATCACTGCATAAAACAGTTTGCTGGTGATTTTTATTCAAATTTGCAAAAAAAAAAAAAAATTACCTCCATTTTTAATATATTTTTTAATATTTTACTATGAGCGCAGCTTTGCAACACTTTTATTTTTACATATATTGTACATTTTGATGTATTTTATAATATAGGTTAATAAGAATGTGTTGCACGATGGCGCTCCTATAAATAATTGAGCTAAAATGAGGAGAAATTGCGTATTTCTCATAAAAAAAACTATGAATAATACAAACTTTGAGCTTGTGTAAGTCCTATAAATCAGAACAAAATGCAAACAATATTGTTGAAATCATGGAGGATAAAGCTTCTAATATTAAAAAGTGAAATAAAGTCAGTATAACAAAATTGAGTTTAGGCTTATTTCATGGGCCAAGCCAAAAGAGAATGCTTATGGACCCTGATCCTTTATTTTGACTATTCTATTTCAGGAGCTATATCTACTGAATACGTGAAAGAATAAGCTGCCCCATTGTTTTTTAATGTAAGAAAGGTTAAACGCATGACTGGATAGTAGAAATAAAGAATATTTTAATGGAAATAACATACTTATCATCCTGACGTACAGAAAATGAATTTGATATGTCTGAATATTAAAGAATAAAATATAATTCTTAAAATTTTTGTATTGAAATAAGTTTTTTAAATTAAAGAATAAATTTTAAAAGCACATTTAACTCTAATATTAAAGAGTTCCTATTTTAGGTAAAATGTACATGTATTACATGCAGATAAAATTATGCTATTAGTAATTTAGATTTAATGGATGTAAAGTATTGTTTTATTAATTAGCATATCCCATCAATAGCAATTCAATTTCCTTTCAAACTGATTTTTTGAGGATTGTAAAACACTTTAAAAAAAATTAGGCTGCATTCTTGTTTCTCAAATAACAATTTTTTTTCTCTCTTTTTTACAGTTTGTGAGTAAATAAAATTTTCATTTGAACACAAGCCCTCCTATTCCTGGAGACTGGTATGAAAATTCATCCTGAACCCGTTTCATCTCTATAACTCTCACATTTTCCCCACCTGAATTCTACTTAGAATAAATCAGTCAAGTGCGAGTATAAATCGCGATCAAAGGGTTCTGTACATTAAATTTATTAATTACTATTTATTAAATAATAAACTCCTACTACCTATAATTTTTTCATAATTTTAGTTTCAGTAGATTTGGTAATTGGAGGCAGGTAACATCTTTTTCAAGCATACTTTTGACGATATCTCTGAAAATATATTACCTGAAATTAAAACAAATATATGTAGTTTTGAGTTCAATGTCATAAGATCTGTCAAACAGTACCCTACACGACAGATAAAAAGAATTTTTTTCAAGTAATTTAATTAATATCTCAGTTAATTACCAACAATTCTTTTCGAAAATCAATATCAAATATCCTGGGGTGATTCTGCGTCAATAATAGCTCGAGCACCCATCAACTCTCCCGCTGATGATCCGAAAAGTAAAGTTTGTGTGTAACAGAAAAATGAGTTTCTCTCAAAATCTATGTTATCTAGAAAAATCACTAAAGTTTTCCTGCAGGGTTTAAATAAACTCCTACTACCTGTAACTTCTTTCATAATTTTAGTTTCAGTAGATTCGTAAATAGAGGGGGGAGGGGGACATATTTTTGCAGTGCATTTTTGATGATATCTCTGAAAATATAATACCTAAAATTAAAAAATATATTTTTTGGAGTTCAGTATTAAGAGATCTTTCATGCGATATATACAAAAAGAAAACATTTATATTTCAAGTAACTTAATTAGTCCCTTAAATTTTTCCTAAACCTATTTGTAAGAGGCTAATAATCTGAAAATAGGTGGGTGAAAAAGGCTTTATAACTTTCCACGTCCCATAGTTTATGAGAAAAAGGGCTCTGACAGACAGACACAGCTGTGATCTTATAATGGTTCTGTTTTATTTTTTAAGTACAGAACCCTAAAAAAAATCCAGAAACTTTTATGCCAAAATAGTTTGTGTTGTATTTAATATATATATTTTTACACACTTTTATTTACTTTAATTCACTGAAACAGATTTTCCTCCCTCCAATCACGAAATCTCATGCTAAGCTATGGTAAAATTGAATTGTGTTATCACTCATTACCCAATGGAAGATCAGAAAATGGTTTCAATCTCCAGAAAGTAAACATTTCATGTCAATGTTAGTGTGTTTTAAAAATGTCCTACACTAGTAAATCTACAGATCAGAAGCCTCAGCGTCAGCTCTACAAATCATTGTTCATTAATCTCTCTAATTTTTAACATTATCTGCTTAATATTTGATATCCTAAAATTAAATTTTTTAAAGCTATACAGTACAGAACCATTTATCCGGAATGGTTGGGGCCAGATGTATTCCGGATAACTGGTTTTACTGGATAACTGGTTGAACATTAAAGCAACATTCATTTGATGAGATTTGTAGAATATATTTGGCTGTAACATTGTTACTGATTTCAAATTATTAGATTACTCTGATTAAGGCTCAGATCCTATCAAGATAAAAGATAAATCAGAGTTTGAAAGAAGGCAATACCTTGGAAAGAATAATTCTGCATAAAACTTAAAATGTTCAATATCTAATAAAAATGCTTTCATTTCAAATCCTAGTTATTGATTAAGTTGTACACTGCATGTAGCATGTGATAATGTATCAAGCTATGCACATGTCAAACTGGCATTGTGTGGCACTTTTTCCTGGAAAGATTCTGAAATCAGTCAGTTGGAAATATTCTGGATAAATGGTTCCCTACTGTATATACATTTATAAAAATATAAAATTTATCGAAAGTTCCAGAAATTTTAGAAGTATTGCATTAAACACAATGTTATGCAATGGTAGGATAAACTATTTATTACTGTATTTTTTCAGAATAACAATACATTACTTCAGGGGTGCTCCCCCCCCTGAACTCCCCATTGTTGCTTTAATTTTATATTCTCAATTTCCAGTAATTGTGCTATTTAATTTCTTGAGTATATGTCTGAACATATTTACTATTTTAATTTCATTAGGATAACCATAACTTTGTACAAGAGATCCAATCCTTAAAAGAATAGTTATATTTCAACCACTAAACATCCTATGTTGCTGAAATTGAATAAATTTTCGTGTATAAAATATACTTATTCAAATGTAAATTCCTCTTATGTGACCTATATTCAATTTACACATTCAACGTTTTATATTTTCATTTGGAAAACCGATTTGGTCATCTTTCTTTAGTAGTTAAAATAAATTCTCATCTATTTCATTAAAAAATGCATATTAAAAAGTTAATCACCTGAAAATTAGCTATTTTGTTAATAAAATTTCGCGTCAAAATAATGCGATTCACTTCAATTTTTCTTTATTGATATTCTTTGAAATAGAGTTGCTTAGCAACCATTTAATGAAAGAGAGAAAAAATGCATTGGAATTTTCTGTAAAAATTAGAAATTAAAATGTTTTATATCTTTCAAATTAATGCATAAAATTTCCCAATAATTTATGCAATTAATTTTGAAATTCTTATAACTATATTGGCAAATTTTCAAAGCGATTGGATTAAATTAAGATCTCTATTTTGTAAATTTAGCATCCATAATTTTGCATTTACATTTATCGCAATGTGACATTTTCTTTTCGGTGAATGTTAAAATTAAAAAAATCATCTGACTTCCCATTGAAAAGCATTATGACCAGGGTTCTCGCTACCGCTCGCCATTGTGCCAAATCGCGACAAAATGCTTCATTTGGCGAGTAAACGAACGATTAAACTTGCCAAATTGCGAGTGTTAATTTTTTTTTTGTGTGTGTGTTGTGTGCGCGAACGTGTGTGTCAATACAGGTGATACTCTTATTCGCATTACTAAAAGACCCTTTATGACCCAAATAAAGACCCAAACTATGGTATAAAAAAAATTGAATCAATTTTTAACCTTATGCATTTGGATGAAACACGCAGTTCCTTATCTGAGGTATTATTAGAATGGAAATTATTTAAAATTTTCTTGTGTTCTCGTTGCAGAACCATGAAATTTAGGAGATTCCATAGATTTCATTCGAAGAAACTATCTGCAGCAACTTTATCCCATAACAGGTTATATTGTATTTTTCTGCAATCTTGCCACTACATTCATTGGACTGTGAAAGAGGGTTCAGTGTGATGAACGCAACATAAACTAAATTGAGAAATTGAATGAATATAAAAAATGTGAATAATGTCATTTCAGTATGCGTTAATGGGCCTAATAGGCAACAGTACAATTTTGAAACTACCTTTGAAGTATCGACTTCAATGAAAAGCCAAAGAACTCTAGAAAAATAGTTTTTTTTTTCATGTGACATATATTTTGTTGTTTATATTTTCAATTTTCAGAATTCGTTAAATAATCTTAAAATCCTTAGTTAGCATGGGTTGGAAGTTTTATTTCATAACCTTTTAATGAGTTAAATTGGGTTTGGAATTTTTTCTTGATTGCTCAAGGCATTTAAAATGTACATATGTTTAATAGTTTTTGTAGCAGATAGTTGAATTTAGATGGATAACTGATCTATAAGTAGTTACAAAATCTTGAGTTATTTTAGAACATACTGAAAAAAAAAAAGAATAGTACATTAAGGCGTTAAAGATCGATTTTTCAGTGTTTCATGACGAATCTATTTTGCTAATTTTTTTTTTCATTTGGCTAACATTTTTTATTTCTGATTAGCCAAATTGGTAACGTTGGTCAAAAGTCAGTGAGAACCCTGATTATGACCTAAAAAGAAATGTTCTATATTTTTCGAACAAATGAACCAAATGTAACTAAAAACTATACAGCTAATTCCAGATACCTCGCCGACATACCCACCAAAAAGCAACCTAATCTGATATTTTTTACGGCAGTTATCACGGAACAGACAGGCAGACAAACAGATGGAAACCAAAATCTTTTCGGGTCTTTACAATGAGCCTCAACTGACGATTCGGCAATAAATTTTAAATATTTAAAAAACCTATAAAATTTTTATTTCTGGAAATTTTTTAAAGTTTATCATCTTTTTAAAAAATACTTAAAATTGAAAGAGATCATTTTTAAAAATTTATGTCTACTTTATGATGCTGAAAACTAGGGATGTAATAAATAGTAATTTGGCCAAATATATATTTTTTAAAACATAGTGATTATAATTCCTTTTACAAATATTAAAATAGAAACAAAATTAAATGCAAATTAAATTTAATATGCTACTATTTGTATGTTTAAAAGTTTTAACAGCTTGATGTATTTTTTGTAATATTTCAAACACCTTGGTACTACTAACAAAATAACATGCTTTACTAAAATTACTATTATAATAATTTTATTTGTAGATGCATGTAATTCATATACATTTTATTTAAAGTAAGAGCTCCTTATTACCACTGTTAAATCTACTTTTATTATTTTTTACTGTAGAAAAGTTATTCCAATACCAAAAAAAAAACATGAAATTGATTTTCTATATTTCAGGATGGTAACTTATTTCCATTAAAATATAAAGAATATTCTTCATTTTTACTACCCATTCATACTTTTATCTTTTTTTAGGTGCGTTTGTAATTGTATATAAATACGTAGCACCTATAGTTGTCGTATGGTCCGTCTATCTACATATAACATCACAAAAACTACCCAACCGAATAGTTTGAAATTTAATATATTTATTGTTGTGGAATTTTGTCACGTCATTTCAAATTTTATGAAAATCAAATCAAAACTTAAGAAGATATTCATAAAAGTATTCTTTATTCTATTAAATCATATCCTACATAATCTACGTAATAAAAACGCAAATCATGTGATTGAGGAAAACAAATGCAGGCTGACCATTTCTTTTTTCATATGCCCGGAGGCTATTTTTATTCAAAATTATTTTTTTCGAATGAATACTAATATCAGAAATCTATCTTCTGCCAAAGCACTACTCGGTACATCCTTATATCATGTCCATTAAAACACACATTTTTTTTATGTCAGAATCCCATCATTTTGAATATTGTTTATTGCATCAAATTTTCTAGCTGGTAGATGCCAGGTCTTTATCTTATCTTTTTTTTTCAAAGTGTGAGAGAAATAGCAGTTAACTTATGTCTGAATGAAAATCTTGCAATTCAGCAAAGGGTGCACACCCTTTATTAGAGGCGGGGCACTCACAAAAATGACTGGCTTGTCAAGGGCCACCATCTGACCCGATCGACAAAATTTGTGATTTTTACGCGCCTGATTGATGAAATTTGCAATTTTTGTGCCCGAACGATTAAATTTATGATGTTTTTTCTGTGGCCTATGGACAAAATTGCTGTGAAAAACTTAATGTGGAAGTTTAACTTCCACATATTTATTGTTTTTTCTCTTAGGTCTCATGCCACTGAGATATAGCAGTGCATTCTGGTTTAAGTGCATCTATCACAATCGTACGGTCATCGATGCACGATCTCTTAATGTAAACAAAAGCACATGATTTCCTTGATCCTGCGTATCTCAGTACGTATGCATTGCGTCATTGCCATTTCCTGATTGGATGCCAGGACTGTGCATGTGTTCAACTGGCTTAAATACCACTGGAAGACTTGTCTGCTCTCTCTTTTTGCTGATGTGGCTGTATATCGTACGGTGTTTATTAGTTTTTATGTCTGTGCAAATTTGCAAGACTGTTTATAATAGTTTTTATAAAGATTAAATGTTGTTTGTTAATTTAAGCCATCCTCTTATTAAGAGTCAGTTTACTTTTTCTTTACCATTTGAGCCTGCTGGATTAACCACCTAAATTCTTTTTAAGATTCTTTAAGATTGCAGTTGTTTTTGCGACTAATTGCCGAAATTTGCAATTATTGGAGATGTTGACACTTAGGGTCTCTGTGGGCCACAGGTTGTGCATCCCTATTACAATCTATTTTTGACTATTTTCCTTTAAACCAATTTTCCTCAAATGTGGTACACAAGTTGATTGTGTGCAGTATTCATATGTTGTGATGATCATGCCTCATCAAGAGCAGGGTCCAGAGGTAGATACATTCTTTTACATTTTTGTCTGAAATCACATATCTAACAAACTGATTTTTGTTTTAATTTTGCATACAAGTTCCTTGTTGATGACAGTGTCTATTTAATGTATTAAATTATAGATTCAAAGTGTGTTACTTAATTTTTTTTAAAGTTATATTTCTTGTTTCCCTTATAGCTAGCAAACATTGCGGATCGAACCATTATGGAAGCGGATACTGACGGTGACCACATGATTTCGTTTGAGGAATTCTGCGCAACACTGGAGCGAACGGATGTGGAAGAAAAGATGAGCATCCGATTCCTTCATTGATAAAAGCAGAGAAGCTTTAAAAAGCGTATTTTTTTATAAGATGTATTGTTAAAGCTTTTCCACGATATAATCAAATATCAGTATTCCTATCCAACATTCCAAGTTATTCAAACTGTACAAAAAAAAAAAAAAAAAAAAAGAAAGAAATCATAACTGATTATTTGTTTCTGTAAAAATTACGGGGTACATACAGACTGCTTAGACTGTTTAAAACTCTTTATAAGCAAAAAACAGTTTTAATGGTGCTTAGGTGGTGAGTCCTTGGAGAGACTCAATACCTCTCATTTTGACAAAAATGGAGAATTTCAGATTTTTATCCTAAAAATGAACCTTAACATCTCTAGAACATTATGCCTTTTTTTTTTTTTTTTTTTTTTTTTGTAAATAAAATGCTTTAAAACATTTTTTTTTTTTCAGTTCGTATTTGTTTTTATTCTCTATGCTATCATAATGTAGAATAGCTGTTGCAGATGCACCGGGGTTGGTGTAATTTTTCTTTTTCACCATTTTGGCGAGAAAATCCCGTTTTCAGTTACCTGTTAGGCCTAGCTTTCTAAAACAGCATATTAGTGTTATTTTATTATGAAACATTTTATTTTATTATAAAATAAAACAGACAGTTTTCATTATAAACACAGTTAAATTATTTTATTATATAAAACACACAATATTTAATTTATTATAAAACGTGGAATCTGTTCAACCAGGTTGCCAAGTTGCCATACAAAGCAAAACTTTGCCAGGTTGCCTGGGCGTAAAATAGTCATTTTGGCACAAAGAGATACCCCAGTGCGTCTGCGACACCTGTACCCAAACTTTTAAAGCTTCCACAATAATTAAGCAAATTGTCTGATTTTTTAAAATGTATCTTTAAATTATAAACTAATTAATTTTTTGATTTCTTTAAAATTTTTGTTTAAAAAAAAAAAAAAAACTTAGATGCAATTTTTATAGGTTTATTCCATATATATTCAATTATTAATTTTTTTTCTTTTAATCTAATTTTTGTATAAAAAATCTTATACTTAGGTTTGTAGAATAAAGACCCTGAGTATATAAAAAAAAAAAATCTAGTGTGAAATACCAAAATTAAAAAAAGATTTTTTTTTTTAAATTGCTAAATATTAATATATATATATATATATTAATTAAAAAAAATTATTAATTTATTGATAATTTAGGGTCTTTTATTATCTTTAATGATTTTGTTTTATTGAAAAATTATCCAAAAACTTTAATATAGGTGTTATTCACAGATTTTTGGCACTGAGTCCCCTTAAATAAACAAAATACTCCTTGAAAATTCTTTCAGTTATTGCAAGGTTAATTTACACAGCTACAAACATATTTCTTACTGTTGAGAGAAAAATTTTATATGTTGTAATTTCAAAATTTACAGTAACCCGTTTGCCATTTATTTTTTCTTTTATTACAAGGCTGTCTTCATTATATGTATCAATTTCTTTTGAACTTGATGGATTTAAAGTCCAAAATGGATTTGGATTTACATAGACAGGTGTTTAGTGATTAAAAAAGTGTTATTGTACATACCACTGTGCTTGGTGGTTTTATTTTAAGTTCTTAAAAATTCCTGGACACCTTAGATTTATTTTTTTTCTGGATTTGCAGTGTAAAACCTAAGTCTGTATGGACCCTAAAAAATTGAAACAAGTTTTTGATGAGTGACTACTTTATCTAGGTTTTAAAGTTTCACGTCAAAAATATGTGCAATAAAATTGTCAAAATTCTAATATTTAAATACCATAATAAAACACTCTTATGCTAACAATGTGTATAAAATAAACAAAGGTAACTTCCTGTTTTCCTTTGCCAATTTAAATAAATATAAAATCTGTTATAAATGCTTTTTGTGATAAAAACATTTAATGCCTTGACTAAAAGACAGTGCATATTTTTTTAATAAATTTGAAATAACTTCCAAAATTATTAATTTATCTCTCTTTTACAATCTGAAATTGGATTGTTAAACTTAGTATGTTAACTTGTAAAAGTTGTCTGGAATGTACAGTATTATTATTCATTTAGTTTTGTATAGGGGGGAAAAATCAATATTCATTTTTGTATTTATTACTTTTTTTTTTTTTTAACTCTGGGTAATTTATACTATTGATTCAATTAAAATTATAAATGTGTTTTTTTTTGTCAATAATATGTATACTTTGATTATAATTGTGACATTTGCACAATGTATATACTAATAATAGCATATGGATATTTAAAAACACATCATTTAGGATCCTTTAATTTTGAATCATACCCTTTTTAATCTAAATATTTAAGTTTAAAGATGTTTTAACCAATCAAAAGTAGATTTTAATTGTTGACATGTCAAAAATTAGTTTTTGACACCAAATTGCCAACCCTGAAATAAAACTACAATTGGACGTTGTTAAACTGTCACCCTGCATCATATAATGCCAGTTTCTTAAAGTGCTGGTCAAACAGATAAGGAAAGAGTGTTAAAAAATCCTAATTTGTCATTCAAAAAATATGAAACGTTGTTAAACTTTATCCTTTTTGACTTATGATTCTCCCTTTTTTTTATATGTATATATAAATGATAGCAGAAACAAAAATTTGTGATAAGGAATTAAGTGAGAGTGACAATGAACTCGTTGGAGAGAAACCCACACCACCCAAATTCCAAAAACTGCCTCTGTAAATAGTTTTTTCTTGAAAAAATTGACGAGGATTTTGCAATCTAATAAAATTAGAAGATAAAATTGAATCAATGAAACCAAAGTAAAAACAGACTTTTTTCAGATAATGTTTTATTTGCTGAATTCTTGTATATTGTACTATATTTTAATATTCATATAGTTTTTCGCTTTAATAACTGTTATAAAATACACATTTTATAGTGATGATTTTCAGATGAATTTTCTTCTTTTAATGTTTCTTTTCTAAGTGAAAAGAAAGAACCTCTATTATAAAGTAGATGAATGTTACAGCTTGTAAATAAGTTTCAAGATTATGCTCATTAAAAAATTAATATAACCAGTTCAAGTACAATAAATAAAGTAGCAATTCACTTGTTAACGTCACACCACTTAATGTGTCAGAATCCTTGGGTCACAGGGGGGGGGGGGGGGATGAGAATTCATCAATGATTGGAAATGCAAGATCAGTCTTGAAAAATCACAATTATTTTCAAGAAATACCCTATTTTAGAATATAAATGCTATTTATATTGTATAATTATTATATCACTTCATGTATGTTGTTTTATAGATATTGCATATAATTGTACAATGACTTATTGACTTTTTTGTTACTTTATTTTGTTGTTTTCAGATATTTATAAAGCTTTATATATATCTTAAAATAAATGTTTTATAAATGTTACTGAGTGTTTATTTCGGTCCTATGTAATCTTGATTTTAAATAATAAAGTATCTTGAAATATAGAAAATGTTCATTGATATGTTATTGACTCTTTAAGCGAGGTATGTCAAAATGATTGCTCGGATTAGAAATGACAGTAACTTCATTGTAAACAACGATAGAATGTAGCATTCTGAACACAATACAGGAAGAAATCCAAAGTTTTATTTGCATATTTAGTAACTGTTCTTTGTGACTTAACTTGTTCAGTCACACGAACATAATCCAAAAGTTAGTATAGTACCTTTCAAACTAGACATTGTGAAGAATGCTGATAATCACTCATGTTCAACATCTTGGTTAAGTTTTGACATGAGTGTATGTGACATGAATACTGTAACATAAATGGGTACTTCTCCATTATCCTGTCGACCACTTTTCATAACAAAAATCTATCGCCAAACTATAGGATTTAATGCCAAAAATGCAATCCCATTCACTTAACGTCAGAAGCATTTCAGGTGATTGTTATGTTATCAAGTGCTTTTTAATTCGACATTTATCTGTATTTTTCATCCTGTTTTACTGATTTATTAATTGTTTTGTTAATAAAAATAACAATTGTGCCCTTAAATGGCGATGCCATGATATTAAAAGAGAAAAAGCATTGAGAAAAACGTTTTAATGCATAATTACGTGCAATAGATCAGTTTCAACTGATGTCATTTATTCATTAGCCGAGAGGTATAATTAACAAAAACAATGTAAATGAATAATATTTTATTTATTTTGCTATTCCAATGGCAACATTCTTCCATTTGTTTATTTGGCGTTACAGTTTGTTGGTGATTGTTTTTTTGTTATGAAAAGTGGTCAACGGGATAATGGAGAAGTACCCATAAATGTTATGAAATAACCCTTCTTCTAAATTTTCTACTGTCATTTAATTATAAAATTTTTGGTACTTTTATGTTAGCTGGGCACCAGTGATATTATATAATATGATGTAGTATATATGTATTTATACTATATATTATATATGTGTATCTATCTATATATGGTACTTTTATGTTAGCTGGGTGCGAAGGATAGTATATAATATAGTAATATATATTTGTAGGATTTCAGTTTGAACACTTCATCTCCTTTATTACGTAAATGATCATCAAATTAATTGACACTCTAGTACTATTAATATCCATGATTTAAATGCACGAGTTATAAATATTTTGGATCGTGAGATCAAGATTAAAACATCTTCAAAAATTGGCAAAGGGCCAGTCTTCTAATTTTTATTGTGAAGCAAGCATCAAAGTGAGAAATAGCCAGTAAAGGCGCTGTTAGGCCTATTTGGTTTTTTGGAATATAAACATATTGTATATATTGGACGAAAAATGTATTAGTTGAAAGAAATTATGAATAAAGTATTGTAGAGTTATCTGTCTAGGACTGTATTAAAGTTCATATTCTGTTATTTGTGTCTGTCATATTCTGTTATTTGTCATATTCTGTCTATTTGTTCATATAATTCAAGTAAGTCTACTATTTACATATCATCTTCTTACATATATATATGTGTAAGATTTTGTTGTCTTTTGCCTGAATATGAAAGTATATTAGGATGAAAAAGTCTAGGATTAGCAAGTTTTCAAAGTTAGATTATATAGAATTTTAATACTTCTAGGTTAAAGATTATCATCAACTTAACCAGGTTTTATTGTCTTTTTCTGATTATTGGGCTATAATGTTGTTAAAATAATTATAATTCAACAAACTGTATTGCATAATATTTCTTAATTAAATTATCTTTCCAGTGGTATATAGCTTTTATGATATTAATTACTAAGAAATATTGGGTGTTATGATCCATCAAACTTCATAAAAGCTTTTTTCCCAAAAGGTGTCCACAATTTTGGTCACCCTTGTATATATATATATATACACTGCTCAAAACAATTAAAGGATATTTGAAGTTTTATATAAAATAAAAATATAAACGAAATTTTTTTTTGCCGAAAATAGAAGAAGAGAATCACAAATGCAAATTTTTCTGGTTTTCAAACTGTGGAGTATGCAAATTTTGAGTTCGACGTCAAAAACGTCGCTTCAGCGGCAGCAAATGAAATTTGACTTTCAACTGGATAAAAGAGAATGAAGACAAGGATGATCGGCATTCAGTGATTGCTTTGTTTCGATGAGTACGATGTCTCAGCGAAGTCATTTGACAGATTCAGAAGCTTGGAGAATTGTTGGTAGGTTAGAAGGGGGCCAAACTCAAGCCGAAGTAGCGCAAGCCATTGGAGTGTCACAAAGTGTCATTTCCAGGATCTGGAACCGTTTTTTGGAGAGTGGATGTGCAGGCCGAAGACCAGGGCAAGGTCGTAGACGGGCAACAACGCCCAATGAAGATCGGTATTTAGCGTTAACAGCTCGGAGACACCGAAACATGAACGCTACTCTTCTCCAACAACACTTTCGCTCGGCTACAGGCACCACGATTTCAACTCAGACTGTCCGAAACCGGCTCCATGCTGTAGGTCTGTATGCTCGCCGACCGATGGTATGTGTTAGATTAACATCAAGGCATCTTCGCGACCGCAGGGAGTGGGCAACCGAACATGTCAACTGGAGGAGAAATGAATGGAGCAATATTCTGTTTTCTGACGAGTCCCGTTTTTCTGTGCATCCGGATAATAGGCGTATTTTCATCTGGACGGACCGTGGCAGTAGGAATAATCCTGCGTTCGTGCACGAAAGTGTCAGATTTGGCGGTGGAGGAGTGTTGGTGTATGGTGGCATCTCCATTGACGGGCGCACTGACCTCTACATCATTCGAGATGGAGCTCTGACTGGTCGCCAATATAGGGATGAGATCCTCAGACCTATTGTAGTCCCTTACGCTGCAGCAATCGGAGATAACTTCATTTTAATGGACGATAACTGCAGGCCACATCGTGCAAACCTGGTGGAGGATTTCCTTTTCGAGGAAGGAATCGTTCGAATGGAATGGCCAGCGTGTTCTCCAGACATGAATCCAATCGAGCACGTTTGGGACGCTCTAGGAAGACGAGTTTCTGGCCGCCAACAACCCCCACAAACTCTCCAAGAACTGGAAAAAGCTCTTCTGGAAGAGTGGGGCAGAATACCCCAACTCGTCATTAATAGCCTCATTGAGTCCATGCCTCAAAAGTGTTCAACGTTGCTGGCCGCCCGTGGAAACCATACCCCCTACTGAAAATGATTTTCTTTGAAGAAAACACCTTTTCTTATTCTTTTTTTCTCATATGCACAAATTGTGTTTTTTTCCTTTTGTACACAAATGCGCAATAAAATGCATTTTTTTCTGCCAAACATGTGTAATTTATTCTCATGTAACCTACTATGTCTGTCGACCATGTATCAATCAGCTAAAAAGTTTCCCAGATACAAAATCCACCTAAAACTGCAATATCCTTTAATTGTTTTGAGCAGTGTATAATATATGTATGTATGCGAGTGTGTATTATATTATATAATATCACTGGCACCTGACTAACATAAAAGTACCAAATTTTCTAATTAAAATCATAATTATTTTTACAATCTCATTAAATTTCAAAATCATAAATATTTATATGAACTGAATTCTTCTGAGTGAAAAAATGTCCAGCTTGGGAGTCGAACCCAAGACCTTTTGACTTAAATTGCCAACGCTCTACCTAATGAGTTACCTGGGCTGGCAACTGCCAGACACATTTCACTCAGATAACCTTATTGGCAATAGCATCTGGTCTGCCATGTACACAGCTCAACAGAATATACTGCAAGTAAGGGAACTCCTTTAAACGATGGATATATAGATTAGAGATCTGCTCGGGCCTATTTTCCTTCACGACACTCGGCCGGGCCATATTTTTTTCCTGAAGGATAAGGCCGTGCCTTAAATTATTTTTACTGTACAGAGCCGGGACTAGTTTCATTCTTCCTAGTCATCATACCCCGAAATTTTCAGTCCTGGTTTTGACCCGTATGAAATCATTGTCTCGGCGTGGCCTGGTTCTTTCGAAGGTGAGTAAAATAAGACCTGGCACAAAAATCTTTGCAACACAGGCATACATTTTTAAATTGCCATTATTCTACAATTAAACATTAAAATTTATTCTTTTTAAAGAATAGTAGATTTATACACTTATTAAAATATATATAGTAAAACATGTGAAAAAGAACCTGCTTATGACGGAATCCTGTCTTAAACTGAAAAATGTGTTGATCCATGAAAAATGAATATACTAATTTATAAGAAAAGAATATATAATACATTTACACCTGCTAAGAAAGCAAATTGTCTATATTCCTTTTCACTCAAAGTTAATATGATATTGTGAATGTTTTTTTTAAATATACATAACTGTATCAAAAATATTTGGCAATAAATCTAGTAAACAAGATACACATCTTCCCTGACTGAGTACAGATTCGCAACATATGTTCACAAAATGTAATTATACTTTCCAGTAATAAAAACTACCAGCAGAACCATGCGAGGATTTCGCACTGCAATCTAATATTTTTTGGCAATATCTAATATTTTCTAGATGCAGGTTTAAACTTCAAAAAAAAAATCAAGGATAAAAGTATCTACAAAAAGCATTAGTCAATCCAGAGTATCATCTCATTTAATCCATCAAACTTACAGTAAAAACTGATCGATGATAGCAAAAGGCACGCGTTCACAACAACAGTTTCGATCTGTTTAAAATAATAAAACAATATGAAATGCATTTTAGTGTTTACAGACTATTTCATGTTTCCTGTTAAAAAAGAAAATAATAATAATAAAATAAGTGTTATGTACACAAGAATTTATTATAGTCAGCTAATACAATACACAAAAAATCGAACAGGTTGCGACCAAGGGCTTTGTGGATTTCTGAATTTTGCAAATTTTTAGATCATTTGCTTTGTTTAGATTTTAAGTACTTGTCCGATTTATTGGTGACCAGCAATTAATCGGCAGGTTTGGCTCAGTTTATCAAGAAACAAAATGCAATCACAAAATTATAACCAAAAGAAAATAAATAAATGTCTTGGTAATTTTATGTCCGCAAATCTTGCAAATAACATTTTTTTTCTTGCCAATAGCAGTTTTATGGTTTGAGTGAGTGTACAAATTAGAAACAATGATTTAGTGTTCAAATAAAATGCTTTGGTTTCTGTTATTATTTATTATTGAAAAAAAAAATTATTTTAAATATGAGTGAAAAGGGCATGTGTTAAATGAATGTATTATTTAAATTTTCGAAATGAATGTAATACAAACACTGGCGATGAGAACTACATTTAGCGATTTATCAACTGCGCTCGCTAACTTAAGAGGCTACTTCACTCACACGAAAACACAATCTCCCTAATGTTAATCCTATGGGGCAGTTATTTTATAATATCTCGTTTGCATTTCAGTATTTTATTTTTATTATTATGCATTGGATAGCTGAGGTTGATCTCTATGCAGGCCATTTTTTTTACTTTTTTGATTATGTTTACAAGTTTTTTTTATTAAGATACTTTCACTTTCAGAACCGGTTTCGAAAGTGAAAATATCCTCATTAAAATAACTGCAACCAAAATCGAAAAAAAAAAAAAAACGGCATACATAAAGATCAACCTAAACTATCAATGCAAAAAAAAAAAAAAAAAAAATTTAAAAATATTGAAATGCAAATGAGATATAAAATAATTGTCCCATAGGATTAACATTAGTGAGCGGGTGTTTTCGCGTAAGTGAAGTAGCCTCTTAAAAGTACTTTTTTTTACGCTATTTTATTTACCTTAATGTGATATATATATATATCTAAATGTGGAATTTTGTAATTGATTTAAAACTATTCTAGAATCCTAAAAATTATGTACACAGATATGTTTTCGGTGACAGTAAAACAGTTTGATATTTTTGTAACTTAATTATAAATTAATAAATTAATTTTATGGAATTTTTATGTTATCCGGGTACAAGTGATAAGCTACCAAAAATTCTATACGATGTTCAACAATGAAGATAATTATGTACCAAACTATGATCTCTAAAATATACCACCTGGTTGTGCGATTGCAACAATGAAATATTTTAAACACTAAAAAGTAGAAAATAAAATATTACGTGTTACAATATAAAGAAAATAGAATTAAAAGAAAAAGTGTAATAGATATATTTTTAAATATGCTTTATTTTTTTATTTGTGATAAATCACTTTATTAAATTCAAAACAAAGTTTATTGGTATTATTAAAAATTGGCTATAAATACATATGTTCATGTGAGGCATGTGGAACCAATATAACGGCTTTAAAAATGTATTTGCCATATTATTTGCTGTACCTGATAAATGGCTATTTGAAAAATAAATTACAACTTTTCTTTAAGTAAGAAATTGGATTTTTGGGAATAAATTGAAAGAAGGTTTTTTTTTTTTTTAAATACATTTTCATTAAAGTTCCATTAATATAAACCACAGTTTTTATTTAGGTATGGTACCTTATCTTAGCGTATATTAAAAACAATAGGTATAGCAGAAGTTCTACATAAATAGTTTTTCATAAATTAAGTTCCAGAATTAAAAATGCATTTTTTAAATATTCGGTAACAGCTTATACATTTATGCCTACTTTTTTTTTTTTTTTTTTTTTCAATTTCATCAGATAGTAAAACAGAATGTCAAAGATTTAATACTAACTTTATGAAATAAAACTGAATATACTTTTAAATGTACTTCCAACAAATTATATTTTATTTAAATAATAAAATATGTCCTAAAAGAATCTTGAAGAACAAACAAAAAGTAAGACAACAGTCGAAATGTTTTGAGAATAAAAAGTAAGACAACAGTCGAAATGTTTTGAGAATGAAACGTTTGCGTTTTGGTTCACCCATGCGCAGTTATTTCATACATATTACAACAATTATTAAACCTTTAGTAGTTCCCCTCCTTCCGCTACGTGGCATACGACCTTCATTGATGTGACCTCAGCCGACACCTCTGCCATATATCTTTGAACGCTTGACATGTATACATCATAGTTGCCCGATTTTTTTCATAGCAGTATTTTTATGAAAAAATATTTGTTTTATGAAATCGTGCAATTTCTGCTATTTAATAAAGCGAAAATTTTTGTCTGATTTTACTGGTATTAAAAAAATTGGGAGATTGACAACTATGATACATTTTGATCCGACCTCAAAAGGTTAAGGGGAAGGAGAGTCTCTCAACGCAGCTTGATTTTTAGACCATTTTAAGGAATTTCTTTTTTGCTACATAGAAAATAACAATTTTTTTTTCAGTGGATTTATTGTACTTTTTCCTATATATGTGAATATTTTCATATAAAGATATTGATATTCTAATCAATCTAAGCTCCTCCAAAGATTATGGCATGCACAGTAATTAATGTAACTGATTCTGCTTTTAATAATCATATCTGGAATAAAATCTCCACACAGATTCTTAAAATATATTATAATTAGTTGACTAAACATAAAATTGGTATAATTATTTCAAAATTTCATAAAATGGCAGCTGTTTCAATTTGAGGTGAATTTTTGAACACTGATTTTTCATTTTTAAAACTATTTAAAAAATCGAAATTATTAAAAGTTTTAGTGTTTAAATTCTTGTCCTTCAATTAAAAAAGTGTAGTTTAATTAAAATAGAAAAATATTATAACTTGACATGAGATCATTGCACAGATTTAAACAAAAAAAACTTGCTTCAATAAAAATAAGTTTAAACTTTTTGATTAGTTTTTATTTTGTGTATAAATAAATGTATTATGTTTTTTTAAACAGTAAAGTCTCAGTTATTTGTTGCTCTGTTTTAATATTTATGTGAAATTGCTTGATAAGTATTTTGTTTGATAACCAACTCAAATATATTGTTTTAAATATTAAATATATAAATGATTTCTCTATATCTTAGCTGAAAGAAAAATACTATTTGAATGAAAAAGTTTATACGTAAACTTGAAAATACGATTTATAACTGCAGAATATGACATTTGGAAATGAATTAGAATAAAATTCATTACCAAATGTCAAATTAGTTACTGCACAGATATTTTCTTAATATAATTTTTCCCCCCATTCTATTGTAATTTTTATTTTAGCTAAGAAATAGAGTCAATAATATACATGAATACATTTTTTTATTAATAAACTTATTGTACAAATTTCCATGTGGTCAAAACTTGTGGCTATAAATTTCAATTTAAGTATTACAGACAAATATTCATGTTTTGAAATCTATGGACATACTTCAAAGTAACTTGATTTTAGAAACTTTAATAAAACTTCATGGTGAGATGTTTTATTAATTTCGCATTGTAGACCCGACATTGCAATAGTATTTGCATTCTAAATTACTGATCTAAGTGCATGACCAATCACTTTTTTCATGTACTGTAATTTATGGTATATAACCCGCAGCTCAAATAAATCGATTTCGAACCAGGTATTTTATTTAATAAAATGTATCTTGTTCCTAATTGGTATTTATAAGACTTTATTTAATAAATACAATTTCTGGTTTGATACTGATTTATTTGAGCTGCGGGTTATTTACCCCAGACATTATGGTATCTTAAACATATATCATAATTGTTTCCACTTCAAACAGAAATTATTAAGTTTGAAAATGGCATAAATATGTATTCAATAGGAATTCTGCCAGAGAATTCTGCCAGATTTCAGAAGAAAATGGCTAAATTACATTCTGCTCCCAACCAGTGATGTAAAATACCTGGGTGTTTAATTTTAAGGGTAAAACCCATTTTGGGTATTTACTTGGAAATTTACTCTTCAGTTAAATATAGCTGTGTAAAAACCTTATATTGCTATTAATTATAATGGATTACTGTAAAAGAAAGAAAAATTTAGATCTACAAACTTCTTACAATTCTTAAATTTAAAAAAAAACTCAACATTTTACATAAAAAAATATTAAAAAATTAAACGGCATTTTGAATTATAATGAAGAATGTAAAAAAGCTAAATGTATTTATTCAAAAGAGTTTTATTAAAAAGATAATTTTAATTAAATTTATAGGTACACTTAATATGTGCTGTGCAATGACACTTCAGCTAATGGATTAGTACTACATAGGTTACTCCAATAAAGGGAACATATTCTCTAATCATTCTCATGTTGAGACTTTTCTTTCCCAGTACACTCTTTCTTTGTAAATAATTACATACATTTTCAGTTGAATAATTAATTAATCTAATTTCATATATGATCAATTTCATAGATAAATGTTAAACTATCAATATGACAGTTTTAAAAGATGTAGTTATCTAAAAGAAAAAGAGAACAACCCCATGCATTTTAATCACAAAATTGTACCAGTACACAACCAAAATAGCTGTTCAATAAGAAATTATACATTATTTCAATTGTACACAAGAAATAAGCTTCATGCTGAAATGGTACCAAACTGTGAAAGGATCCATATGAACACCTAATGCTAATTTCGACCATCCTATTTAACACCTAATGCTATTAGGCTTTTACGTTAAATTTTATCTTAGGATACCAAACTGGCAGCCAGCTGAGGGGGAAAAGTTTGAACTAATAAAAATCAAACAATAAAACATAAACAAAAGAAAGAAACTTACCTTGATTTCCAGTTAAGTGTAGATGATCAAAACATATTCAATTATAAAATATTCTTGAATAAATATAATATAGGGTAGATGGGCCAGTAATGGACACCTTTAAAAATTGTTTTTTAATTAACAGGTTGACGGACACTTGCGGCTATAGCCGTCAAAGCGAAGTTCACTATGTGGCATGACGGCTATAGCAACACAAATGTGCATTTACCGGCGTATAAGTAGAAGCCCAGTGTCAATTTTCGAACTTCACTTGTTCCTACTGTCCGTCAATGTGTTAATAGTTATATTTATTATATTCCAGTTTTTTCAATATTATATTAATCTATCAACAATATTTAACCATT
This sequence comes from Maratus michaelseni, assembly GCA_963931845.1. Taxonomy (NCBI): domain Eukaryota; kingdom Metazoa; phylum Arthropoda; class Arachnida; order Araneae; family Salticidae; genus Maratus; species Maratus michaelseni. Next base: position 263,949,414 of record OZ007600.1, on the reverse strand, counting down.
CTCATAGTCTCATTTCCCAATAGGAATCAAAATTTAATTGTAAATAACAGAAATATATCAAAACACCTAAAATGCCAGTAATGGACACCTTTTGTTCCAGTAGTGGACACCCTCTGTTCCAGTAATGGACACCCCATAAAAAGTAATAAATATAATTATTTTTATGAGTCTTTTTAAAACCAGAATTTAATAAAAGCATACTAATGAAACAAAATAGTTATTTTCAAATAAATTAAAAAATTAGGATACCAGTAATTAATAAAACTAGGGGGCTCAGCCCCCTACTCGCTAACGCTCGCCAACCCCTGGTGAATTGCAAGGCAATTCACATTGAGACCGATAGTTTATCATCAATGATTGTTTAAATTTCGTTCAACATTTTATTATTCTAATTGATTATAGATTTCTGCAAAATAAATTATTTTTACTTCAATAAAACGGCAACAGATGGAAGCAGGGCATTCTAGAAAGTTTATATTTTATTATCTCCGATTTTTTGTGTGAGTGAAATTCGTAAATAAATTCTAAATGAATTCTAAATAAATTCATTTGAAAAAAATGAATTTATTTGAAATTAACAGTATTTCTCATAATTAAAATGAGGAATCATCTCAGACGCTTTGGATTACGTTCATATTATTTTATTTTTAATAATTGCTAGCTTCAGTTTCAATGCTCTGACACTTTCCGCCATATTGGAGGCGGGGCTAACACAATCTTGTCTGGTCATTGGTCTGAGCTCTGGAAACTACGATTGTTGCCAACGATAAGGTAGAAATTCAGCCCTATTTCCGCGCCACGTAAGACAAATATATATATAGATATTTGTGATAATCATTCACTGTTTGCATCAATTATTGTAATTATCAGAAGATCGATATTTTAACTATTATAGATGGATAATTTAAAATACTAAATATCAGACAATTACAGCTATCAAATTATTGAGACAGTGGGGGATTTAAAAGGTAATAATTAGAAAAAAAAGTTTTGGAGTATTAGTGTACAGTTTCGTCTCACTATTTTTAACAATTAAACTTCCAGAGACTACTTCATATATTACTTGAAATAATTAATATTACAAATATAAAAAAAATGATACTGTGAGTTGGATATTTTAAATACTAAATAAAATTATTTCAAAATAAAACTACAACTGATGTTTGAAGCCACTGATCTGCAGATTTACTTGTTTCATGATTACTATAACTTTCATTAATATCACTTTTTTTTTCTGTAAGAGATGAATAAGCAAACATTTAAGACAGAAAATAGATTTTTAACAACTCCTGTAACTTAATTGCTTTTATTTAAATGGGGAGGGATTAAACCTTATGAGCCCTTCTTTGACTGGGCCCTTAAACAATATTTTCTGCTTCCTGACTGGTTTGATTGCAGATTATAAAATATGCAAAGCAGAGTTATATACCACCCCCCCCCCCAAAAAAAAAAAAAAAAAAAAAAAAAAAGAATAAAATATTGAAATTTTATTAACCACATAAAATAACTTAACAGAAGCTATTTATAAAAGTTTTGGTGTTATTACATTTTGGTAAGTGTAATTTAAAAATTGAGTTTGATTATTTAGGTTTTCAGTTAAGTCAAAACATTTTATGCACTATAAACTATAAACATTACTGAAATTGCATTTTTAGCAATGTCTACATGGGGTGTCCATTACTGGAAAATGACTAATTAAGCATCTCAGTAATGGACATCCCTCTTAAAACCTTAAAAATAAATGAAATCTTATAAATGGCTATTAGTATATAAAATTCAAAGTTTTCTATTAATACCAAAACAAAAAGCTTCAAATTTTGCAAGAAAATAAAGAATATATGAATTTATTAAATGAAATTTTTCCAGCTCTTAGCATGTTCAGTAAGATTTTCACCGGAAAACATTGGAACTTCGAAACATTATTTTCTGCTTCCTGATTGGTTTGATTAAAAGTGTCAACAATAACCCAGATTATAAAACATGCAAGGGGGAGCTATGAAAAAAATAATAAAAGATAAATTTTTATTGGTTATTTTTTTTATAAAGCAAAAACATTGAAGGATGTCTATTACTGGCACATCTACCCTAGTATAAAGATAGTTGTTAAATAATTCTTTAAAAATAATGATTTCTTATTTTGTAAAAATATTTCAACAGTTTATACAAAGAGAAAAATAAAGGAACTCTTCCAATTTTTCCAGTTAGTTGAACTCTCCGGTTACTTGAATGTTGGATAATGGAGCTTTTAATGTATTATTATTTTTTAAATAATAGTATGTATAGTATATATTTGAATGGGCTACCTATGTCTACTAGCAACTAATATTTTCTGAACCCAAAGGTGCCATTTGGGAAAGGGGGACGCAACTGCCACCCCTAGGTAATTTTATATTTTTTGAATGTATCAGTTAACATAGCTTAACATTTAAAAAAAAGTTTCAGAAATTGCACAAAAGCTAAAAAACTTGTCAGATTTGATTAAAATAGAAATAAACATTCAATAAATACTTTAACCACAGAAATTAATTTTCTAAGGCTTAGCTATTGCAACATTCTCAAAGTGATAAACATCATCATGAATGAGTAGGTACCAGTGTTGAATTCAGGGGGTGGCCCGGGTGGACATCCCCCTGGAAGATTTGATATCTTATGCTTTTAATGGTTAAAAAATGTAATCTCCTCCCCGGAGCATCAGAAATCCCTCCCGGAGAAAAGTGTCTGAATTCAACACTGGTAGGTACTTTGGCTAGTTTTCAAAATTATATGCAAGAATAAAAATATATTTCTTGCTTTTCAGCTGAGCTTAATGAGAATTACATAAATGTCGCCTCCCCCCCCCCCCCCCGCCACGCAAGAAATTTTCAAAATGGCACCCCTGCATTAACCTATGGAAAAAATAAAAAATTTATACAAAAAGCAAGAATTTTTAAATTTCTGCTTAAGTAAACATTTTAAAATTTGTGGTCTCTTAATAAAACTGGAAATTTAAGAGAGCACACAAAAAGGGGTTTTTCTTTTTCAAGATTTCTTAAAACTGAATATTTGGTGCCCTGTCAACGTTAGTTGATACTGGACACAGATAATTTAATCCAACGTTGGATTATCCTGCTGAAAATTGGACAATCAACTTTTTTCTATGTGATTTGTCGCAGTGTGATTATCTATTCTTTTCACTAATTTATGGGGATGTAAGGCATCCCTTCATAGTTGGAATTAATTCAAATATTCATGGGCATACAACAGGGGTTGCAAAAACAAATACCTCACCCCCCTTTTAAAGTTATTATTTGCTTTTTTAATTTAAATATCTAATTAATTATAGATATATATCTAATAATAAACATAAATATCTAATAATGTATTTTAATAAAACTATTTTAGTAAAAAGGTATTATTAATTTTTAAAATAAATCTTAATAAATTGAAAAATAATTAGCAATAAAACGTTAATTGGATAACATTTAATTATTAAAACCAATAATAATTAATTATTATATTTAATAATTAATTTAAGAAATCATTACTATTAATAGTATTATTACTTTGATAAAAATTAATAAATTTTGTAAAAAATAATACAGTCAAACCTCATTATAAAACGAAATTGCTTAACAGGAAACAATACTGAGGCAGTGTGGAATTCATGGGGTAGCCCCCCGGAGCATTGAAATGACCCTCCGGGAAGATTTGAGATTTTATGCTGTTAATGTTTAAAAAGTGCAATTTCCGCCCCCCCCCCCCCCCGGACTTTGGGGCCGTCAGATAAGTCGGAAAGTCAACTTTAATTATTTCGTTTAACACGAAAGAGAATTTCGGAAAATCCTGATCGAGCGAAGAAGTGTTTTTGCTCGAAAACCAAAACATGATTCCTTACGCAAATTTTTCGATATTTTAAATTTACGTGTCAAATCCTCTTTTTAAAAATGGAATTTTTCTCATGATTTCAAAAAAACCTAAATTTGAAAAGTGTTTCAGAAAATGGTGAACAAAGTTGCATATATAATATGCAATTTTAATAGTGAAATTCTTTCTTTATCTTCTTTTGGCCCATCCCTATTCCACAGGTTATAACTTGCCGACTCGGACTCCGGCTCCGGCTGTTACGCCTACGCCAGAAGCGCACGCAACTTAGAGGAGGAATTTGTCTATGGCGGCAAACTTTTCAACGAATGAGGATGCAGAATCTATTAGTTCCACATGTTTCTAGAAGATTTTTTGATGAAAAAGTCCTTTTTCTTTCAGTACCATGGCATGGCGGTTATTTTAGAAAAGACAGTTCACGTTCACAGTTTTGTTATTAAAGAGCTACGTGCCTTGATCGTATTTGTGTCTCATTTACTACTGTTGATTGTTTGAAGACCTACGTTGTAGCTGAGCTATTCTCATTTATTCATTCAGGTATGTGTTATAAAATAACAATATTTACTTTTCCAAAATTCTAATTAATTAATTACATTTCATCTATTTTCAATTTTGGATTCAACCCTCCCTCCCCCACTCCTCAGTAAATCTACATTTTCAAAATTAATAATTTCTTTAAATTCGTTAATCGTGCGCGGGGCAATTCTAAAGCTTAGCCTTTTCCATTAAATTCCCCGTATTTTGAAATCTGTTTCCTTAATTTTAAAGTTACTTCATGACCCATAGATGTTTTTTAACTGTAGTCATGACAGGGCATTTCCTATTCATTAATCTTTTTATTGCATTCGTCGCGTGTGTCAGACACCTCTCTCTCTCACCCCCCCCCCCCCTTTTTTTTTTTTTTTTCTTTTAATGTAATGCTGTTTTAAAGAAGAAAAAAAAAATACAACACTAATTTTTATTTCCTAATGAAAATACTAGATGGCGCCAGATCTCGAAAACCCTCGTTCAGAATATTGCAAATTAATTTGATGTATATTCTTTATGAAAGCATTATTATTCAATTTTATGTAATATTACAATATAAATGACATAATAATAATATGAAGTATTAATCTATCGCACACTAAATTCATGTATCCTAGGTCCCTAGGTGGTTGGGGGGGGGGGGGGGGTGTTCACATAGTCTCTGTCACATATTTTTAGGTAGATTTCGTAAGAAATAGTACTACCTATTACATTCTCCCCTAAGTTGAAATTTTTGTAGATCTACACCGATCATGACTCCCAGAACCCAAAACCACCCCCAGTTCAAAACTTTATCTATCTATCTATGTATGTCACTTTTTTTTTATGAACATGATAACTCCCACAATTCTGTACAAATCTCTTCCAAACGGATACATAAAATCAAGGGGCAGAAAATCTTGGTCAAGTTCGTGAATGGGCAAAATCGAACCAGGGAGGGGGGGGGGAGAATAGGGGGCTTTTTGTGAAAACAGAAAAAACTCCATAATTTTCTTAATTAGGATACGTATTGAATCCGTTTAAAGTTATTATTACTTCTAGGAAAAGGGCCGAAACTACACTGTAGGACAGATTTTTGATATCATTAAAAATGGCCCAAAGGGGGAGGTTTTGAAGAAAAAAATTCATAACTTTATCAAATCTCCTTCAATTTATTATAAATCTTTTTAATATTACCTAAAACTTTTATATTGACAAGTTTTTTATAGGACCATCCCTTATAGCAAAAATTAAAACAATCCCTGCCGGCTCCGCCTGCAAACAAGTTAGGTTTCGAAGTGGGTGCTTCCAAATGCTGCATCATAGCAAAAAGGTCATTTCTTCCATAATTCACAACAAACAGGTGCCCCACGGTCTGAGTCTTCGAAATCTACCTGTACCTGTAGGCCAAGCTGTCAGGGATTTTTTTATTATCTAATTTTGATAAAGATATACAATCATAATATTTTGTAGATTTTATAATCCACTATAAATTTTTTATAATACGATCCATAAATTCCCCTATTTCTCCTTTTGAAAAGTTAAAAAAACTTAAAATATATTCGATTAATTATTAAAAAAAAATATGTCATCTCTAATTTTAATAAATTAAATATCCATCCTTCTTATCTTTTATTTTTGTAACAGTATGGAATTAATTTTCTTCTGGTTTCAGGTCTGTAGTGCCTGCATTAGAAAAATCCCTGTTTTCAAGCTCCTAAATTTAAATTTTTAAGAAATAGTAAATTTTAAAATGTTTGCATAGGTAGAAATTTAAATGTTTATTGCTTTTTATTTGAAATTTAGGAAAATGATTTGGGTCATTCCATGTCAAATCAACCAGTGACTCAACCTGACCATTTTAGATTTTGATGAAACTTACAGGAATCATTCTCCCTGATGATATAAATGAGAATATACTTTTATAATTTTTTTATCTCAGTAAATTTTCATACAATTGATTTTGTTAATTTCGAAAAATCATCATTTTTTGGCTTGAATAAATGTTTTTAATTGTGAATTTCTCAAGTTCTATCAGGCGTAGAGAGTTGTTTGACCCCTCATTTTAAAGAGAATTTCATAAGGTTTAATTTTATATGCAAGTTGACTATGCTTGGTTAATTTAATTTAATTTAAAAATTTTAAATTGGTGTTTCTTAATAATTTTGAAAAAAAAATATGTTTTTTGTAATATAACTTTAAATTCTGAAAGCTTTAGAGTGGGATCTCAATGGGATCAGCAGTTATGTTAAAAAAACTAATGTTAAACACCAGTTGGGGCTGAAATTTAAAGTTGGCACCTCACCAACTTTATGATTGTGCTAAAAATAGTGCTGTTTTATTCATTTTAAACATATTTTTTTTATAACTTAACTGCTGATCCCATTGAGATCCCACTCTAAAACTTTCAGAATTTAAAGATTATAATATTACAATATATATATATATATATATTTTCAAAATTTTTAAAAAACACTATTTTAAAAAATTTTAAATTCAAAATTTTTAAATTAAATCAATTTCACTTTTTTTAAACCAAGCACAGTCAACTTGCATATCAAATTAAACCTTATGAAATTCTCTTTAAAATGAGGGGTCAAACAACTTTCTATGCTTGATAGAACTTGAGAAATTTAAAATTGAAAACATTTATACAAGCCAAAAAAGGATGATTTTTCGAAATTTTAAAAATGAATTGTAGGAAAATTTACTGAGATAGAAAAATCATAAAAGTATATTCTCATTTATATCATCAAGGAGAATGATTCCTGAAGGTTTCATTAAAATCTGAAATGGTCAGGTTGAATATAGAAAATTTTTGGTTGATTTGACATGGAATGACCCATTTTTGAAAATGGACTGGACTACTGTGTTACCGAGTTAAGAAAGACTCTAGAACCGGTATCGGCACAGTCCTGTTGCCAGGGTAACTGGTCAGTCGACTTTATTTTAGGGAAGTCCGGCATTTTCTTTTCATGCTAAGTTTCTCCCATTCAATCGGTCATTCAGAGAATTATCGCAGTCTTTTGTCCTTTTGCTCCTACGGACGAAGTTCACCTCCCTACACGTTTTGGAACCTTCGAAAACAGGAAACTTACTCAGGGTTTTTCTAATGAGAGCCACACAGTATGTATGCTTCTTGGATGTCAGTTTTCTGATAGTGGAAACCCAAATTTTGATAGTGATATATTAAGTAAGTAATCGATCATCCTTTTTAGGCAGTTGTCAAAAATATTTTCCCTTACTCAACAACATGGAACTGACACATTTTTAGGTGTGTTCATAAACATAATTATATCATATATATTATTATAATTGCAGATGATTTTCATTTTTAAAAAAATGAAAAACGCTATTTTATTTCAAATTACTTCAGAAGACGTGCCTGTAAATTTCTTGTTTTTTACATATTCAAATGACTCTGTGAATGTGTCATAAAGCTTGCGTTGTTGAATGTAAAAAAATAATTCTTTTTAGGATAGCTTTAAGTGGATATTTTGATTTATAAAGGTACAGTTAAGGCAAGCATAAGTATGCAGTTCTGTGCAAGTTTAACCAAAAAAGCAACTAAGCGAGTTCTAACTCACTTAGTTGCTTTTAGTTAAACTTGGCCAGGATGCACCAGGATAGAAATATATTTTCTCTGATTTTAATATTTTAATAAAATAGCAAAGTATATAAATATTGAAATCCTGTTAATTAACAGTTCTAATTAAATAATAAATTCTTATAAAGGATAGATGTGCCAGTAATGGGCCACCTTCAACATTTTTGGTTTATAAAAAAATAACCAATAAAAATTCAGCTTTTTTTTTATTTCATTAATATGCTTTCTTTAAATTCTAGTTTTAAATACAATCATAATATCAATTATCTATTACTTTTTTGTGGGGTGTCCATTACTGGAATTAAGGGTGTTTTGATTTATTTCTGTTATTTACAATTAAATTTAGATTGACATTGGGGAATTGTGACTATGAGCATGGTTAAATAGTGTTAGTAGATTAATATAATATTAAAAAATGTGGAATATAACAATTATAACTATTGATTAAAAATTAATTTTTAAAGAAATTCCTTAAGGGTGTCCATTACTGGCACATCTACCCTATATTAACTTATATAACTGTTAAATAATACTAGTGGCCACATTATTATTCAACAGTTCTAAACAGTAAACTTTTGTTAAAATTTTAATCCTTATTAATCTAAAATTAAAAAGTCCAAATAAATATGTTGTTATAAACATATTTCAAAAGTAGAAACTGCAAAAAAAATCTTACTCTTTCTTTGTAGGAAAGTGGCTGGCTTTAAGGTGGCTGCTGACAGACAATTTTTTAACAGCCACCTTTTTTCATTTAGTGGCCCTGTGGCCGGTGGCTAGATCTAATTTTGTCCTTTACCGATTTTATGCCTTTGCGTTTAAATATGAATCAGAAATTGTCGTTGCATTGTTCAGCAGATCATTTGAACCTTAAGGCTGCTCGTCAGTAAACTTTGCGATTCCCCTGGCTCATGTTATTCCTATGGGCGTAGGATGTATTCATATTTTTAAAATATCTCCTCGAAAAATTAATATTTTTGATTTCTGTTTTCTTTGTACTGTTTTTAAAGAATGTCTCTTTTTTTCCTTAGTTGTTCATTTTTTTTTCTAAAATATATACTTAATTTTATATGAAATGTTAAAATCTTATTCAGTTTGGTAAGATTTTAACACATAAAAATATTAATTAAGCACATAGTTTGGAAATATTTTGATAACTAAGAAAAAAAAGAGACATTCTTTAAGAACAGAAAACAGAAGTTAAAAATATTAATTTCCTGAGGAGATATTTTAAAAATACGTATAACATTAGCGAGGAGAATCGGGATTCGGGAAGTTTACTGACGAGCAGCCTTAAGCATTGAGTTATTGAATTTTAAAAACAGTCAATTCATTTCAAGTCACCCTGTATATAGTCTTTTATGTTTGAAATGTCTTGGGAAATTTGAATTATTTTGTGTATTTCTGTGTGTTTCTTTTTGCATTCTTGTTCTCCAGTTACAAATTAGCCATTAAAAAAATAATTTTAGTTATTGTTTTTACTGCTAAACCTTTTACTGCTTCTTTGAATTTTGAGTAAAATTTATTTATTTATTTATTTTTTTTTTTTTCAGCCCGGTAACATTTCAAATTTCTCTTTTGACAATTGCTGTAGCAGCATGAATAGGAGAAACACAGGTATTAATTTTAGTTATTTGTCATAAAACTTTTTAAAAATTTCTATGTTGTTTGGTAAAATTTAAAGACTGAATTGAATATTTTTTAATGTTTTTTGAGAAACAATGATCCCTATATAAATTCATATTTTTCCATTTGAATTTTTAAACTGTTAATGATGAATGAAAAATGTTTTACTATTGTATCTTTAAAGTAATGTGTGTTTGAATAAATAGCTGTAAGAAAAAACTTATTTTTTTCATTCTAAATTGTGTTCATCCAATGATATTCATACAGATTCATATACTGCTCTAGACTGGAAAAGCTGCAAGGCAAATTTATTCTCTACCCCAAAACTGAAAGTCAAATTCTGAAAGTAGAGAAACAAAATTTTAAAAGAAGCATTTTAATATCTAAAAGTTGTAAATTAATATAATATTTCACTTTGATAAATGTAAGATAGCATTTTTATTTTATATTTAAATAATTCTTCACTCTAATTTGAGACTACTTCATTTCACTGTTGAGTAAACTAGTACAAATATTACATGGAAAAACTTAGAATTATCATTATTTTAACTGAATATGCTATGTATGAGTATACTTGCTATGTAGCACTTATGTATGCAACCATGTATTTAAAATAATGAAATAGATTTCCAAAAATAGATACAATCAAAATTGGTTTTATGTAGAAATTACATAGAAGAAATCTCAGTATAAAATATTTAGAATAAATATAATAGATTGAATATAATGAAAATGTGACATTCATCTTGAATAGAAACTATATTTTAAATTAGACTACAAGGTGAAATCAATTTCTTTTCATGTATTGAACAGACTTGTATAAAACCAAAAACTTTCTGCGCACATAAATATTGAGTTAAAAACTTTCTGCAAATTAATTTAATGTTTAATAAAATTACGTGTTATATTATTTTGACGATATAAATTAAAAACAGTAGTTTAAAATAATTACCATTTAAAATTAATTAAAGAATAATTATTTTGGTTAAAAATAATAATAAAGCTAAAAATCCATGATAGGAAGAGCTGAATTCTTATCAATTATTTTGTCAGTGTAATTTAAGAAACAACCCAATCCTTCATATTTTGACCTCTTCGCAAGCATCTGTAATGTCACAACAATGTTTTGCATCTTTAAATTTTGAATTGTGCACAAACAGTAAATAAAAACACATAACATAAAACACAAACATAAAATTGGGGAATATTTTAAATATTTTAGTATTTAAAAAAAAAAAAGAATTAAATTTTCTGCAAAGTTTCGAATTTTGCAGAAGAATAAAACAGGTTTTTTACAACCATAAGGGTTGTAATGGGTAGCTGCCCGTGCTGGGTAAAAAAAAAAAAAAAAAAAAAAAAACTGGTTTTTTACAACCCTGTTAGGGACTGGTGGTTTTGCGGATTGTATATCATCCCTTTGTTTACATTCTACTTTTAAAGTCGGATTAAGGAACAGTTACATGAAAATTGCAATAGAAAAGGAAGATATAATGCAAAATAGGTTTAATATATTTAATAACTAAACTAAGTTAATATAAAGAAAAATTAAATTATATAAAAGTACTGATTATCCATTTTTTAAACATTGACACAATGATAGTTTAAATTTTGGTTTGTTGTCAATATATATTGTTGTGAGCTCGGGGTTCGAAAGGACTGATGCCAATATATAAGAACAATAAAAAGGCTTTATTCACTATAAACAGTGCAATACGATCACAAATATCTTCTGAAAATTACAAGATATTCAGTAATCTTCAAATCCAATAAAAGCGCAGCAAAATTTCACACAGAAACAATGCGTTCAATACGACGTATCAACGACAAAATCGATCCGAGTAACACAGTTCTCAATGCAAAGCCTCTCGTATGAATTCAATCGCAGTTGACAGACAACTAACTGAATTGAACTGATGGAGGTCCCTTATATAGACTTCAGAGATCTTTCCAGATTATTCCAGGGCCTTCAGATGCTAGAAATTACCAGAAAGTGCTTTAACTTTCGATAGAGAATCTATGCGAGAAAGGATCCCAATGTACAGGTATAAGGGGGGGTGGTTGCACAAAAAGTCGCCAAATCCGTCGCCAACTTGGCGACATTTGGCGATATATCGCCAAATTTGGCGACAAAAATAAGTCGCCAAAACCATCGCCAACTTGGCGATAAACCCATTCCTTGGCGATTTTGCAATAGAACTCCTTTATAAAACCGATGCTGTAAGGTTGTTTTCCTTGCAAACCATCTGAGGCCTTTAGCATTGAGTTACATGATGCTCAATAGGAAATACATTAATAATACTGCAATTTTCACAATAATGAAATAAAATAAATTTAAACAAATGGAATATTTACAGATATATACAAAATTCATAACATTGCCCCCCTCTCAAGGACTGCACGTCCCGGGCAGTTCAACCTTTGATCGGAAAGCAAACCCGTTACCAACAAATGCTATACTATTCAAAACACTTAAAGCAAATATGGAAAATAACAATTAAACACATTCATAATGCTGAATTATAAAGCATAGACACCATTACATACAAGTATTTAAATAATAATAACAGTAATAATGATAATGCTAAGCAAAATAAATAATTACATTAATTTATATACAAGACCATGGTCATACTAATTTACATTATTTACATTACACTATTTACAATCAATGAACTAAGTACTATGGGAACTATGTACTATGGCCATAGTATGGAGCTAGCCTGTCGTAATGAACGACTCTAGGCTTCGAATTTGGTGACTTTCGGATCCGAATTACGACATCGTTCAGTCTGTTTAGGACTGTATAAGGACCGTCCCAGTGTGATTGCAGTTTGGGAGAAAGTCCTTTGTGTCGAGTCGGATTATAAAACCAAACCTTGTCACCTTCTTTGAATTGATGTCCTGTGGCTTTCGTGTCGTACCTGGTCTTCATCTTCTCCGTCTGTATATTGATCCGCTCTCGAGCCAAGTTGTGGACGTCTTCAAATCGTGCCTGGAGATTCTGCACTTATCCCTCTGGCGATGAAGGCGCATCTGGAGGGCGACCAAAAATCAGATCACAAGGTAGACGAAGATCACGACCGAAAAGCATCTGAGACGGGGAATAGCCGGTTGTTTCATGGACGGCGCTGCGATAGGCGAGAAGAAACAAGGGAAGTTTTTGGTCCCAGTCTTGTTGATTTCTTGAGACTAGCAGTGAGAGATTGTTGAGGATGGTACGATTAAATCTCTCAACCATGCCATCCGATTGTGGATGTAAAGGCGTCGTCCTAGTTTTGTCCATTCTGAGAAGTTGACAGAGACCCTCAATCACAGCAGAGATAAAATTTCTCCCCTGGTCCGAATGCATTTGGAGAGGGACTCCATACCTTGATATCCACTGGTGTACCAAGGCATCCGCAACCGTAGAAGCTTCTTGATCAGGGATGGCATAAACTTCAGGCCATATTGTGAAATAGTCCATGACAACAAGGAGGTATTTGTTGCCATCAGCACTTCTTGGCAGAGGACCTAGGATGTCAAGGGCGATGAGTTCAAAAGGTGCTCCTACATTGTAGAGATGTAGTCTTCCTCGGCTACGTTTCTTTGGTCCTTTCCGAGCTGCACATGCATCGCAAGATTTGCACCATTGTTCGACGTCAGCTCTCGCTTTTCCCCAGAAGAAGCGCTCTCGGACTCTGTGTAATGTTTTCATGACTCCAAAATGGCCTCCGGTGGGACTGCCATGTAATTCTTCGAGGACCTCTGGGATTCGAGATCGAGGAAGTACCAACTGCCACCGAGATGTCTTCCCATCTTCCGATTCGAATTTTCGGTACAGGACACCATTCCTGACGTGGAGGGAGTTCCAAAGAGCCCAATATTGCTTCGTCGTAGGACTGTAAGTCGAGATGTCTTTCCAACTGGGCTTCGTGCTAGAAGATTCTAATAACTCCAAGATTGGTTTGATGTCAGAGTCTGCCATTTGATCTTCTCGAATCTTCTCATCACTCCAGGGATCTGGTGGCGTTGATAGTGAAGTCTTCGTCTGGCGTATGACATGTTCGGGATTATACTTGTTCTCCGCTCTGGAACAATAGCGACAGCTCTCGGGACACGGTCTTCTTGATAGGGCATCGGCGTTTCCATGCGATGAGCCTTTGCGATGCCTGATGTCAAAGTCGTATTCCTGGAGTCGTTGTATCCATCTGGCTACTTGGCCCTCTGGGTTCTTAAAATTCATCAGCCATGTTAGGGATGCGTGGTCAGTACGAAGGAGAAATTTCCTGCCATAGAGATAGTGATGGAAGTGTTCTATGGCTTTCACTATAGCTAATAACTCCTTACGAGTGACGCAATAATTCCGCTCTGGTTTCGATAAACATTTGCTCCAGTATGCTACGACTCGTTCTTGGCCATCTATTTCTTGGGAAAGTACAGCACCGACACTTTCATGACTAGCATCCGTGTCCACAATGAATTGTTTGTCAGGGTGTGGATAGGTTAGGACTGGAGAGGATGTGAGAGCTTCTTTCAGCTGCTGGAAGGAATTCTCGCATTCTTGTGTCCATAGAAACTTCTGCTTGCTTTCAGTGAGCCTATGCAAGGGTCTTGCAATGTTGGAGAACCCCTGTACAAACTTTCTGTAATAAGTGCATAGTCCCAGAAAGCTTCGCAACTGATGGACGTTTTCCGGACGCTTCCAGTTCTTTACTGCAGACACTTTTTCAGGATCTGTTCGAACACCTTCAGCTGAGATGATGTGTCCTAAATAATTTACTTCGCGTTGGAAGAACTTGCATTTCAGAGGGTTCAGCTTTAAATTCGCCGCTCTTAGCTTCGTTAACACTTTTCGAATATTTCCAAGATGTTCTTCAAACGTGCGGCCACCAATGATGACGTCATCTAGGTAGATGAGACAAGCTTCAAAAGTCAGACCTTTTAACACTGTCTCCATGAGGCGCTCGAACGTTGCTGGAGCATTGCAGAGCCCGAACGGCATAACTTTAAATTGCCAAAGTCCTTGTCCAGTAGTAAATGCGGTCTTCTCTTTGTCATCAGGATGGATCTCTACTTGCCAATATCCACTCTTCAAATCCAGCGTGGAAAACCATTTATGTCCTGAAAGAGTATCTAGCGTGTCGTCTATTCTTGGTAGAGGATAGCTGTCCTTCTTCGTGATATTGTTAAGTTTACGATAATCCACACAAAATCTTGTGGAGCCATCTTTCTTTCGGACCAACACGATGGGAGAGGCCCACGGACTTGATGACGGTTCGATTATGTCACTATCCTGCATCTCTCGTAAGAGCTTAGAAACCTCTTCTTGTTTTGCAAACGGCAAGCGTCTTGGATGCTGTTTAATCGGTGGATGGTCGGCAGTATCAATTCTATGACGTGTCAGAGAAGTGCGACCTATATCATTCTCGTTTTGTGAAAACACATCCGTAAATTCCTGGAACAGTCTTTCTGCGGCATGTCTCTGCTCAGGAGATAAATTCTCATTTCGTCCAATTTCAGGTGTTAAACTTGTAGACGGCTCCGACAACGTCAAGCTCGGGTCTTTGCAAACACAGGTGACTGGAGCACAGGTTGCAAGCACTTCACCCTTCTGGATAATTCTAGATTTTTCACTTATGTTCGCAATTCTCACAGGTATGACATCTCTCGACAGATCTACCAGCGCTGATGCCATTAGCACTCCCTTTGGGCTCTTCTCAGGATATCCAGTCAAGCCATACTGGAAAATTCTTTCGTTTCCAGTTAATCCAGGTATCATCATTTTTTCGGTCCGAGGAGGGATGATAACATCTGCCTTGGCTGTGATCCGTTGAATAGACCCGGACTCATTTCCAAGTTTGAAAATTGTGACATCTTCTTGAGCAGAGCGTAACTCATTATTCTTAAAATCCAGTGTAAATCCATGCTCTTTTAAAAAGTCCTGTCCGAGTATGAAAGGGTCTGAAATATCGGCCACATAGACTGTATGATGGTAAGCGGCGTTCCCAAACTTTATTTTCAATTTCATTCTTCCATGTATGTCGATCTTATCCCCGGTCACGGTTTGGAGGATAACACGGGGCGGGGTCCAGAGGAGTTTTTCCTTTAGCCGGTGAGCTAGATCTTTCCGAATGATGGTCACATTGGCTCCTGTATCGATGATCATATTACAGGGCAAATCATTCATTCACGCCCGACTATAAAAACTCCGTTCTCGCTGCAACTTCTTGCAGAAATTTGACACACTTGATAATGGGGCTTCTCAAAATCTGGCAACCTCCGCCCCGCGAGATGGCCATTAATTAGTTTTCCTGCTCCGCCGTTCGTGGGGAGCTATTACCTTCTGTGCTGGGTCGTTTTAGGCAGTTTCTTTGAATATGGCCTTCTCCACCGCATTTCCAGCACTTGATCTTTCTGCCAGTTTTGTTGTCCATCAAGGAGTTCATCTGCCTCATCATGTCCTTCACCTGCTGCTGTAAATGCTCCACAGCTCTATCCGACGTCTCAGGCATGTTGGCTACTCGCACAAAGTGTCGATCTTTCCTTGTAGCTTGCTGGGCTGCCTCGAATTTCAGGGCATAAACTAAAGCCCCTTTTAAGTCACTGAGATCTGCAATCCGGAGTGCTTTCTGAATCTCAGAGTCACGCACACCATCAATAAAATGCTGCAGAGCTAAGCTTTCTCTAATTTCAGTCGGACAGTCAGGATAAGCAAGATGTGAAAGTCTCTCGACATCCGTAGCAAGCTCTTGCAGGGATTCAGTGGATTTCTGCTGTCGAGATTTGAGCTGGAGTCTGCTATATTCCTTCATGCATTTCTTGCCAAAGCGCAATTCTAAGGCACTGACGAGCGTTTCAAAATCCAGTGGTTCATTTGCAGGCAAAGTCTGTAGGACGTCGGCAGCATCAGCTCGTAGAGAAGCAGCTAACTGGCAAGCCTTTGTCTGGGAATCCCATCCATTGGCGTCCGCTACGATCCCAAATTGTGTCTTAAAAACTGGCCATGAGGATTTTCCGTCATAGGTCGAGAGTTTAATAGCGGCCCGGGGAAGCATAGCTTGATACTTGACATCTTCGGGATAGTTTTCGGCAGTTATCTTTTGTTTCTTCACATTTTCCAACTCCTTTTCTATACTCTCTATCCTTTCTTCTACGGTATTGGCTGTCTTTTGAACTTTTTCCTCTATTTTCAGAAATCTTCCTTCAAATTTGTTTTCCACGCTGTCAATTCTTTCATTTAAAGATGTTATTTTATTATCTATTAATTTTTTCAACTCACCAAGGTTGGTTGACATATCCTTCTTCATTTCTTCCGACATCTCTTTCATTTCAGCCTGGTTTGCGGTCATTTTCTCATCTATCGCTGACATTTCCTTCTTCATTTCTTCCGACATTTTCTTCATTTCAGCCTGGTTTGCAGTCATTTTCTCATCCATCGCTGACATTTCCTTCTTCATTTCAGCCTGGTTCGCAGTCATTTTCTCATCCATCTCTCCTAATTTCTCCAATAATTTAGTCAGTTGCGCCTCCATTGCTCTGGTAATCGGCATTCAATCCCACTTCTGACACCAAATGTTGTGAGCTCGGGGTTCGAAAGGACTGATGCCAATATATAAGAACAATAAAAAGGCTTTATTCACTATAAACAGTGCAATACGATCACAAATATCTTCTGAAAATTACAAGATATTCAGTAATCTTCAAATCCAATAAAAGCGCAGCAAAATTTCACACAGAAACAATGCGTTCAATACGACGTATCAACGACAAAATCGATCCGAGTAACACAGTTCTCAATGCAAAGCCTCTCGTATGAATTCAATCGCAGTTGACAGACAACTAACTGAATTGAACTGATGGAGGTCCCTTATATAGACTTCAGAGATCTTTCCAGATTATTCCAGGGCCTTCAGATGCTAGAAATTACCAGAAAGTGCTTTAACTTTCGATAGAGAATCTATGCGAGAAAGGATCCCAATGTACAGGTATAAGGGGGGGTGGTTGCACAAAAAGTCGCCAACTTGGCGACATTTGGCGACAAAAATAAGTCGCCAAAACCATTGCCAACTTGGCGATAAACCCATTCCTTGGCGATTTTGCAATAGAACTCCATTATAAAACCGATGCTGTAAGGTTGTTTTCCTTGCAAACCATCTGAGGCCTTTAGCATTGAGTTACATGATGCTCAATAGGAAATACATTAATAATACTGCAATTTTCACAATAATGAAATAAAATAAATTTAAACAAATGGAATATTTACAGATATATACAAAATTCATAACAATATGTATTTTTTTCTGTAGTCTATGAACATTCATTACTTTGTCCTCAAAAATAAAAAAAATTTTTGCTCAAAGAAATTTAAAAATTTATATCCCAGTAAAAAAGTTCTATTGGTGTTTTCATCCTCTGATTCAGTATCAGAATCCGTGTCGGTTTCAGTGTGGTTTAAAACAATATCTATAATTTCATCATCTGTTGTTGATTGAGTTGGCTCATCTTCACAAGCTAGCCATTGAGCCAAATTTTGTTCCTCTAAAAATGCAGGACTGTACTGCATCTTTTGCATAATTTAAAAGCTCAATGGTTTTTGCTTTGGCATCTCTATTATGAAAGCCACTGAAATCTATTTCACTGCTTTCAATATCAATGAAAAATATAACTTGTAAGAAGAATCACATGTGGCATGCAAAAGTAGGTATAAATACACTCACAGAAATTTTACTGAAAGAAATATTCATCTGTACCTGTATAGTAAGAAAATAAACATAATGTTGAGATAAAGTCAGTTGACGTTAGTTTCATTGGTGTTTGTTGAGTGAAGTGTACGTTTGTGTTACACGTTAACCAAACAAACAAACATCAATATCTATTTTAAATAAAAATTGGTATTTTGATTTGCTTGTTCCATTTTCTTAATTCAGCATTTATTTCAATGAAAAATTAATAATTCATGGAAAAAAAACACATTTTAACTTTATGTATGAGCTTAACTGCTAATTGAAAATTTCACTGTTTACATTCTAATGTGTAGTGCAGATAATAAACATTTGCATATGCAGATTGCAGATACATTGGTGGATTTCACAGAGTTGATTGTACAGTAGGGTGGAGCGAAAAAAATTATTTTTTTTTTTTACAAAAAATGGGTAAGTGCCAAAAGTTGCCTTTATACTAGTACATCAAATATCTGAAATTTTACCGCCGAAAAAAAATGGCTTGAGTCTGCGCTTTTGGTCCAAATGTCGAAATTTTAGGTAAAATTTGACAATTTTTCAAAAAAAAATAAATTTTCTGTAGAACTGATTATGATTTAATAGTGTCATTTTAACCTTTATTAATAAAGATTTAAAATATTGAAACGATAAAACGATATCTTTATTATTTTTAACTGGAGCAAAACTGACAAATTTCGGTAAAAAAAGGGGCATTGCCATTCTGGTACAGCATACTAGAGATCTGCACGGGCCGGGCCAAGGCCCGAAGCCCGTACTCGGCCCGGCCCGCGGGCCGGGCTCGGGCCTATTTTTCTTCACGGCACTCGGGCCGGGCCGGGGCCATATTTTTTTCTGAAGGCTCGGGCCTTACTTTTTTCCTGAAGGATAAGGCAGTGCCTTAAATTATTTTTTCCGTACAGAGCCGGGACTGGTTTCATTCTTCCTAGTCTTCACGCCTCAAAATTTTTAGTCCTGGTGTAAAATAAGATCTGGCATAAAAATATTTTCAAAACATGCATACATTTTTAAATCGCCATTATCTTATAATTAAACATTAAAATTTATTCTTTTTACAGAATAGTAGATTTATACACTTATTAAAATATGGCTAAATTAAAATATAGTAAAACGTGTGAAAAAGAACCTGCTTATGATGGAATCCTGTCTTAAATTGAAAAATGTGTTGATCCATTAAAAATGAATATACTAATATTTAAGAAAAGAATATATAATACATTTACACCTGCTAAGAAGGCAAATTGTCTATAACTCATTTTTTTTCTTCCCTATGCAATTCCATCTTAGAAGATTTTACTGTATAGCATTTTTCTGATTTTTAACACTTCAATAAATGGAATATGGATTAACAATATTGATGATAACTTAAACACATACATACAACAAATAGAGATTTATTAAAAAAATAAATATTCCAGCTTGCGGCACCGCTATAAAAATGAAGATTATAAGCATGAAAAAAAAAAAAGGCTAAGATAGGAATTTTTGGTTAGATCTCCTCCTACGAGGCAAATTTTTAACCAAATTGGCGTAAAAATTATGTTTTGTAGAAACTCACTCGGGCCGGGCCGGGCTCGGGCCGAACTTTTAACTTTTAAATCGGGCCGGGCCGGGCCAATATTTTTTTTGTTCGGGCCGGGCTCGGGCCGGGCCGGGCCAAATTATTTTTTGTATGGGTCGGGCCGGGCCCGGGCCTGGAAATTTCGGCCCGTGCAGACCTCTACAGCATACAATGACTCGTTGAAAAAAAAATTAATAGAAAGAAGATTAAATAAAGAAGCACCGCAATTAGAAGATGCTGCATGTGAAATTGAAATAAACGAATCAGTATGCAATGATTCAATAATAGATACAATTGAATTCCCATCTTCATCCTCCTATACCGAAACTCGAATGAAGTTTGAAACTTTTTCTAGAGCATGTGATAGCTATAGAATTTCTGATCGGTCTGCTGCAGTTCTTGCTTCAGCGGTTCTTCAGGATTGTGCACGTACAGCAAATGACACTGGAAAACATAATGTACCCGTACCCGCTACAGATAGAAGCAAGGTAAGGCCAATCTGCTTGTTCGTCTCAACGTAAAGAACAGAACACTAAAACAGAAATAAGAGCCTTATATTTCTACTCCCAAAAAGATGACACAATGTGTATCGAAAAGAGAAGTTATAAACATGCGTATCGTAGAATTATGAAAGAAGAACGTGTTACGATCTTAGAAGAGCCTGGCTTCAAATATTTGGGGACTAATTTTGCCTAACATTTCCTCATCTGGAGCATCAAAAGATATTTTTAAATTCATATCAAAGCTATTAAAAGATGAAAATATTGATTTGTCCAGCCTCTCATGCTTGAGTTGTGATGGTTGTCCGGTGTCCTATGAATACGGGGAAGCATACTGAAGTAATCCGTCGAATGAAAGAGACGCTTGCAAGACCATTGCAATGGATCATATTTCAGCTCCAGTTAAATGAATTGCCTCTGCGTCATTTGTTAGGCATGATCGATGGGAAAATTTCTGGCCAACATGTATTCACCGGACCAATAGGAAAATCCTTGTACACATGCCATTCACTCCCTATTGCAGTTTTTGAATCTATAAAGAGTAATTTAGAAAACATATTTCCTGAAATCGATGAAAAGGCACTCAGCACAGACCAGAAATACCTGCTGGACATTTGCAAAGCTATTTCATCAGGATATTGCTCTAAAAAACTAGCGAATAGGAGCCTAGGAAAATTGTCCCACGCAGTATGGCTGACAACGGCGAATAGAATTCTTCACCTTAATTATTCGCATTGACTGCGCGTCAGAGTCTCTATTTTCACTCACAAAGTATGTGATCTAAGTTTATGCCCCAGGATTGTTTACCATCAAATGTAATCCACAGCTAAAGAATGTATCTAAAACCTTATGGGAAACTACTCGGCTACTAAACAACACAGCAAACGCCATAAAACGAAGAGTTAAAAAAGTTATTCAGGACAATGATTACTTTGCACACTCAGAACAAATTCTGATTGCAATCATATTAAACAACTAGCTGCTCATCCCATAATAAATGCAAGAGGTAGATTAAATGATGACATACGCAAATTTGAAATACTGACAATCAACATTGAAGCAGATGATTATATAAATCTAATTGATTGGAAAACTATTGCGGTAACAGGACCCCCAATCACTATGCATTTATCGGATGCAAGTTTGTTGAAGATAATAGACGGCTGTATAGATTCCCGTACTAACATCCCCAATAAGTTACTTTGCATGCCTTCTCATACTCAAGCAGTAAAAAGATACATGAAGGAACTCACAGCCAGCATCATCCAAAGTCTGTGGATACGAAAGAAGAGATGAATACACCAAGACTAGGTTGATATACAGAAAACTCGTGCCAGTCTGATAAAAAATCACAATTCATTGTATAAATAAAACATTGTGCTCAGATGGTAGGGTGGTTGTGCTGGTTACGGGTAGGACATGATATGAACCCACCTCCACTCCTGGGTAGTTGTAAAAGCAACTAGCAAAGAACTGCATTCAAAACAAAAGTTTTCAAATTTTACCCAAAATTTCGACATTTGGACCAAAAGCGCAGACTCAAGGCATTTTTTTTCAACGGTAAAATTTCAGATATTTGATGTACTAGTATAAAGGCAACTTTTGGCACCTACCCGTTTTTTGTAGAAAAAAATTCACTTTTTTCGCTCCACCCTATTGTACAATTTGCAACTTACCTTTTACTAAGCATCAAATTGCAATCAAAATATTTTTCAGCTATTAAGCATTAAATAAAAAATAAAATCTAATAGATCCTTTTTAATAAAATGTTTCGATAAATGTAAAAAGTAAAGAATTATAAGCATAATGTATTATTCGCCTTTTTCCTTTAATACTTTCAAACTATTTGATACATTTTTTAAAAGAGAACACTGAGTATATCATTTAAATTACATCATCAAGTTATTTAAGTTTTCAACTTTGAGTATGTTTCTTTGGCCATGTTTTATTCTATTTTGGGTATTAAATTCTATTTTGCAACAAGCGCTATTTAACACTTTCCGGCACAGACAAAGTCTGTTCGTAAAATGAGAAATTTCTGACTGACACCGGAATTTACAAACGACTTTTTTAGAAAATATGAACTACCTATTTTAAGCTTTCATTATAGAAACAAAATTTTATTAAAATATTCTTGGTGCCGTATGTAAGTTTGGAATTAAAATTAGGTGTGCCCGGAAAGGGTTAATAGGATAATTACAGGGTGTCTATCCACCTGAAAAAGTCAGGGAAATTTACCATTTCTGATG
Organism: Maratus michaelseni; assembly: GCA_963931845.1. NCBI lineage: Eukaryota > Metazoa > Arthropoda > Arachnida > Araneae > Salticidae > Maratus > Maratus michaelseni. The sequence goes on along the minus strand of OZ007600.1, from coordinate 263,926,789 downwards.
AAAAGTCAGGAAAATTTGAAAATTCTGAGAAAAAGTTAGAAAATTTTGAAACTTTCCAGAAAAAAATAGAAAAATGTTTCATATAAAACTAAGGATTTGAAATGGCAGTGCCATTAAAATCAAATTTTGCTCTTCATAAGTACTGTAAATTATATTTCAACCTCTCGTGCCAATCATTTTGTCTACCCCCTTTCAGTCCTCCATTGTATCTCAGAGATTTTCCAGTTAAAGTATCACTGAAACTTTGTACTGAATGTTGTAGGATTGATTAGGTGTTTCACTCTGCTTACTTATCTTTGTTTGAGAACTGAATGTTTGTTACCTTAATTTATTGAATATTTATTATTTGTATTAAAATACGTCTAATCAATCTGTATTTAACTGTGACGGATGTGATAAAGAATTTCATCCTGATTTGACAAAATGGATAGGACCTGATGCTAAAAGTGTGTATCTCTAAAATGCTCGCCAATTTCTAGATTATACAAAAATTTGTTTAACCAGTAATGTGCGCTTCAGAATCAGTTCTGAAAGTTTCAAATTCACAACTTTTAAGTGATACCTGGATTTTTTTTTTTTTTTTTTTTAATGGTATGGAAAAGTCAGGGAAATTCGTTGCTGATCTGGAATAGACACCCTGTAATTAAATACAACTGGCAAGTATGGAAAGCCCCCCGCGGCAACAATGTTGCAGAATGGAGAGATTTCTTGCAGAAAAAATTTTCATTTGAGGAAAAAAAAAAATTAGGGTGAAAGAAAAAAGATCCATGCAATAGCAAACAGATCTGGGTATATGTTCAATTCTGAAGAATGCAAGAGGTGACAGTATTCTGCATTTTTGCAGATTTTCGCATCTCTCCTAACCCGAAATTTTTGTTTTCTCATTCCCCCACTTCCCAAACTTTAAAGTTGAAAATCTTTATAAATGTTAAGCTCTAAGTTCTACCCAGTTTTTTAATATTGTTTTCCTCTAGTTGTTTTATCTGTTACTTTGAAATATATATATATAAACTTTGTTTGTGGTGTCAGGTGCTGCCATCCGAAAAATCTACAAGAGACCATGCCATTTCTTCCAGTCAAGGGTCCATTCTTCCTCTAGACCCCTATCCCTCATGGCTTTTTTTAATACTAATACATAAATAACAAATCATCTGCATTTCCTTTCCCACTGATATTTCTGATCACTCTTCCCCCCTCACATAGTTTAAAATCTTTAAAACTCTGATCAATCATCTTCCTCCCCTCAAAAATTTTAGTTTTCCTCTTTTTGTGCCTCCCCCTCCCCCTTTCTCTCTAGCATTTTCCCTTAAGAGGCTACTTCACTCAGACGAAAACACCCGCTCGCTCATGTTAATCCTATGGAGGAAATTTTTGAAGCTATCTCGTTCGCATTTCAATATTGTGAAATGATTTCTTTTGCATTGGATAGCTGAGGTCCATCTCTATGCATGCTCCTTTCTACTTTTTCGATTTTGATCAAGTTTTTTTTATTAAGATACTTTCCCTTTCGAAACCGGTTTTGAAAGTGAAAGTATCTTCAATAAAAAAAACTGCAACAAAAATCGAAAAAGTAGAAAGGAGCGTGCCTAGAGATGGACCTCAGCTATCCAATGCAAAAGAAATCATTTCACAATATTGAAATGCAAACGAGATATCTTAAAAAATTTCCTCCATAGGATTAACATGAGTGAGCAGGTGTTTTCGTCTGAGTGAAGTAGCTCCTTCCTTAACTGCTGTGACAGAAACTGTTCATGTATACTGCAAGTGGTCTCTGAGACTGCTTTATCGAAAGATGAATAAAAGGCTCGATTTCTGTACTAATCTTTATGTACAGGACTGTTGTAATTAAAATTCACCTATTCAGAATTCTCTGGCAATAGTACTAGGGCTCCAAACGAAACAAAATTTCACTATTGTTAAATCATTATAGTATCTATAGCTAAACTGTGAAAATTGAAATAAAAAAATCCCTCGCGGCTCGGCCTACTGATGCACCACGCTTGATAGAAACCTGGAGCGAACTGCGTATGGGCAAAAATGGGGAAGTCCGTAAGCCGTAAGTATGCTGCCTAAGATAAAGAGCGGTGATTTCAGCTTCTTTTGCCGGGGGGCTATTCTCCCTACAGTGTGAATGGAATCGGCTTGGCATTCTGCCAACCGGAGTTCTTAGAAGCATGGTTGAAACAGTAAGTAGATTTCAAAGACTCAGGCTATGGGGCACCTGTTTGTTGGGAATTGCAGAAGAAATAAACTTTTTGCCATGATGCGGCATTTGGAAACGTCCACTTCGAAACCTAACTTGGTTGCAGGCGGAGGCGGCAGAGTGTTTTTTGGTTTTTATTTATTTTATTTTTTTTTTGGCTATAAGGGTTGTTCCTATAAAAAAAACTTGTCAGTATAAAAGTTTAGATAATATTAAGAGGATTTATAATAAGTTGAAGTGGATTGGATATCTTCTGAAAGGACGAAGTTATCAATTTTTTTTCTTTTAACCCCCCCCCTGGGGCCATTTTTAATGATATAAAAAAATCTGTCCTACATAAATTTTCAGACTTTTCCTAGAAGTCATAATAACTTTAAACGGATTCAATATGTATCATAATTAAGAAATTATGGTTTTTTTTCTGTTTTCACAAAAAGTCTCCCCCCCCCCCCCCTAGTTCGATTTTGCGCATTAACAAGCTTGACCAAGATTTTATGCATCCGTGTGGAAGAGATTTGTGCAGAATTATGGGAGTAATCATGTCCATAAATAAGTGACATAGATTGATAGATAGATAAAGCTTTGAACTGGGGATGGTTTTGGGTTCTGGTAGTCATGATAGGTGTAGATCTACAAAAAATTTTCAAAAATTCCAACATAGGTGAGAATGTAATAGGTAGTATTTCTTATGAAATCTACCTAAAAAAAAAATGATCCAAGAGACTGCTAAGAACAGTTAAGGGTTAATTTAGTTAATCTTAAAAATTCTCAAGTTTTATTTTATGAAAATTGTGTTCCTTTGTTTAATGTTGTTCTGCCTTAGTTCTTCTTTTATTTGTTACTTTGAAATATTAATACATAATTATGCATCTAGATCTCCCTCCCCTCAAAAATTCCGATCACCTCCTTTTAGCTCCATCATCACAGTTTAAAATCTTTTTAAAACAATGTCATAGGAAAAAAAAAAAAAATCTGCTTTTCATTACTTTGAAATAACAATGAATGAATGGTCACACCCCCCCCCCCATTTTGTTCCCCTTCTCTTCCTCTTCCCCTAACACACAAATTTTTAAGTATTTAAAATTCTTTAATTTTTAAAGTTTCCTTGTTCTATTTGTTACTTTTCATAAACAATAAATAAATCATTTATTTTTTATTAGTTAAATAATTTTGTTCAAGGTAATGCCTTTGACAAGTTTCTTGAAATGTATTTTTATTTTAGACCAACTATTTGCTCACAAAATCCTTTTTAAAATTAACTTTTCATTACACCCGAGCTTGCTATAACAGAGTTCAACTGTATTTAGTTGTTATTTTTTCTGCATATATGCCCCCTTGATTGCTGTGTCCTAGGCCATGGCCTACGGGCCTTATTGGAAATCCAACCCTGATTGAAACATTTAATGCTTGTACAAACAATCAGCATTTTATAACTTAGGTAACTTTTATAGGTGCTGGAAGAGCCTCGTCTGATGTAACTGAATTTTCAGATAGAGATATATGTAATGCCACCAACAACTTTTCTTCATCTTTAATAATTGGAGATGGAGGCTTTGGTACTGTTTACAAAGCTAAAGTGGGTCGTAGATTTGTGGCCATAAAAATATTGAAGACTCCAAATATGAGGCAGTTTATAACGGAACTTGAAACGTTAATCAGGTATTTGCTTAATTTTTACAAACTTTTAGATATTGTATGTTTTAAAATAATTCGTCTTTCAAGGTTTAAAAAAACTGTTTTTTTTTTAATCTTATACCTTGTTATAAGAAAATTATTTATTTTGATATTTTTAATAAAACCTTAAAAAAAAACAAAAAAAAAAAAACAGGTTTTTTGGTTTTTATTAAAAAAGCTGATTTTTAACACATTATTTTCTAGAATTTAAAAATTGTTCTAATAACAAAAAGCCATATTTTAAAGTGACACTGACAATCAAAATAAAATTTAGTTGAACCAGCAAAAACACCTTTTTTTCTTCTTTATTTTAAAATATAAATTCTATTGAGAGTTAAACAACTTGAATACATCATAAAATTTTATTTTGCTATTTGATATTGTGTATCACAATTTATTATTTTTTTTCTGTATTTAGGTTTGAACATGAAAATTTGTTATCAATAATAGGATATTGTGATGATCTTAGTTTTCCTTGCCTTGTCCTTGAATACATGGCTAATGGATCTTTGGAATATATGCTTGAAGTAAGTATTTGTTGTGCTTAACAAAAGCTACAACTTTTCTCTTTTTTTTTTTTTCTAAATCTATGTTGTTTGTTTGCAATTTCTGTAACAATTGTTACTTATACTAGAGATAGGAAAACAATTACTTTCTGTTAACAGGTTCCATCATTACACTATCAAATTAATTTTGTAACTCGCTCATTACCAGAGACTAGAAATTAGTTGAAATTTGCATTTTTTCCCCTCCTTTTTATAAGATTTTTATTATTATAGTAGGGCATTTTTATAAATTTTTGATAAATATTTGTACTTGAAGAACATTGATTGGAATTTTGTGTAACATTTTGCATATTTTACTTTTTTGAAATATTAAATATCTAAAAAAGATTCTAAACTCTGATTGAAAACATAGTTAAGTTTGAATGATCAAAGCAAACTTTTGAACTTCAGTATTGGAGATAAAGAAACACACAATCGTATTACAATCCGTAGTAAAAAAGATGAATATATTAGATTCTATATTCAACATTAACCTTCTTTTATTGCTACAGAATCCTACTTACTCTATCCCCACATCCAGTCTTATTGTACGCTTTGTACAGAATTAAGGACTTACATCTGTAGATATGAAAAAGTACAAAAGTTTTTTTCTTTTTTATTGTTCTGGCATGAAAGTTTTTAGCTTTTTCTAATGTCATTTTGGCTGTTTCTGAAAAAAGGTGGAGAAATCACGACATGGAAATTTTGTAAAATTGTAATGTAGTAGTACAAATTCTATGATTCAGCTTCAAACTTGGTGCCCCAATATTACACTGTCTGATATTGATTTAAATTAATTGCCATGTGTTACATTGTTTGTTTTTAATCTGCTTTACTCACATGCTATTTCTGTATTTTAATCATTTCAGAATAAACCTCAAAAATTGCCATGGGATCTTCGGTTAAATATAGCTTATGGTTCAGCCCTAGGTATAAATTACTTACATACCTCAGGTATGGTACACAGAGACATTAAAAGGTTTGTTAATATTTTATATAATTTCTAATTTTAGAATATTAAATTTTATTTTTTGAAACAATATGAATACAAGAAGACTGTCAAACATGTGATCCATAGATTTTGATGTAATTGAAATATGCTGTCAAGATCTTAGTCACTTAAGGGAACAATTGTTACTTTTCAACAATTTTTTTTAAATATGGTTCAAGTGGTGAACTCACTGCATTTCAATGTTCAACTAAAAGTACATTTTGAGAAAAAAAATTTAAACTGCATAATTTAATTAAAATAAAAAAAAAATTCAAATTTTTTTAAACTTACTACTTTTTTAAATATTAATATTTTTGCCCAATTTAAAAAAAAAAAAAAAAAAGATTTTTACGTATGTATTACACAAGACTGCTCATGATTTTTTAGATTCATCTAATATTACATTTAATATATATTATTTATCACATATATAATAAAGAACATGTACTAAAAAGGTTAAATCTGTATCTCAAATACAAAAAAAGCCTTAGCATTTTTAAGACGGTATTAAAAAAAAATATTTTTCCACGCTCAACAACTCAAAATTTTGAGACACATTCTCAGACTCATTTTTAAAAGTAACAACAGGAAACTTGGCGGCGTGATTTATAAAGACATTTATAAGGGCCCCATGTTTTTATTTTTCGTTCAATTAATTAGAAATGGATTTACAGACAATTATTTTCACAGTACAATAATTTTTTTTTTGTTTCCAGCGCTATCGCTTTGGGAAATTCGGTTCAAAATGTCCACTTTGACAGAATGTTTTGAAATATATTCTGCCTTTATCAAAAAATCAAGACAATACGGACATTATAAAGTGTCTGAATAAGAGAACCTGCCAATTGGATGCATTTAGAGCAAAAATGAATTTACAAATGTGTCTCAAAATAAGCAGTTTGGATTTGAATACACCCTTAAAACATGAAAGTGAAGAAAATATGAACATAGAGAAAAAGCCATTTAAAGTTTTTTTATTTGTGAAAAAAGTACACCTGAAACATCAATCCTGTACATATTACACATACAGTATTGTAAACTGTATAAATGTAAGTATATATAAAATGTTTCATGTACATATCATTCATAAAAAATTTCATGATAGTAAAAAACAAATATCTGTAAATGAAAGAAAATGATCGAGAAAGGCATATTTTAGTTTAAAATGTACTTTTGAAAGCAAATTTAAATAAATTAATTGTGAAACACTACCTGTCACATCAATCAAAGCATAAAATGTTTCATAAATATTATATATATTATTTAAATACAAAAAATGGTACTTTTTATGTCTTTAAAACAATTTTAAAATATGGAAAACGGAAATAATCATTACTGTTCTTATTATAGAACCATTACTGTTTCTATACAAATAAAAAACACAGTGAATGTAAACTAGGGCTGTTTCTGGGAAATAGCCTTTAATACAACCAGGGTTGTAAAAAAACCAGGTTTTTTTCAAAAAAAAACCCAAAAACCAGGTTTTTTTGGTTTAAATGATTTTATATTTTAGAAGAACGATGAATATTAATATTTTCAAATATTTGAAGTCAAGCATTAAACAAAAATTACTTTAAGTTATTTTTTTGAAATTATATAATAAAATTTTTACTATTTTAATTTAACCATTATAATATTTTTTATTATTATTATAATATTTTAATATACAATAAACAATAAAAATTATCACTTATATATGTATATATATAAATCAATCACTACCACTAACACACTAGTCTTTAATTTACATTTTCTTTTAAAGAAAATTAAACTAAGAAATTTTAACTGACACAAATAACAACTATTTGAAAATTATTTGCAAACTGAAGATAAAGAATCACAAACTAATGAAATATATCTAAACATTTTATTAAGAAAAGAAGTAAAAAACTTGACATTTCTTGAATAGATATCTTAGAGCAGTATTGAATAATAGGAATGAATAATAAATTTTACCCTCAATTATTGTTCATTTGTTCATTACGACCACTAATTTTGATGCTTTCTCTACTACTAATCTGTTTCGCAATTTTGAATGAACTACACCAAATAGAAAAAATCCTTTCAACACAGGCAGTCGATGCTTTGGCTGTAGTTAGCATGTTCACAAATTCCAAATCATTCTAAGTAATCAAAGATTTACCTGAAACATTATAAAAACTATTCCACCATTCAAAGTCAGACATTGTATCAACAACTTTGGGGTAAAAAAAAAACATTTTGATCATGATTATAAAATGGTTCCAACTTCCCCAAAAATTTTAATGCAAGTGCTAAGAAACCAGAGCCACATTTTTGTTTGATAAATTCAAGACCCTTGTTTTTCTCTTCTTTTGTGACATCAATTCCTAGGTTAGAAATTAATACTTAAAATTGGCTTAAAATTATGCAGCAAAATGTGCATCTACTAATGATTGTTCATATATCTGTTTATACGCTGATGATATGGCCTTTTTATTGTTTGATGTTGATACGTCTTTTAGCTTCAATTCTAGCTTTTTCCATGCTAATACACATTCAACGAGAGAACAGCTATTCCTCTGTGCTATTCCTCTGTACAAAATCAATAGTTTCGGCGATTGGTTTCAGAATAGCACAATCATGTCCTCAACATTTCTTTTTAAACAGATACTTAAGATTTTATTGGAGATGTCACTATCAATCTCAGATCTGTGATCCTCACAAACTTTTGTAAGAATTGACTAATTTTTAACGTAAGATTCAAATGAATCACAATAAATATTCCATCGTACCTCTAGAGGAAGTACCAACGCACTTCCACCTTCTGCATGATACCATGCTTTCGGGAGATGATGATTGCGAAAATATTTTAAAATACTTGTAACATGTTTTGTTACATCACTTTTAACCAAATCTTTGGCTAACAGATTTAAAATATGGGCACTGCACCCATATGTAAGTCCCGAAAAACCAAGCTCTTCATGCAGAATGTTTCTGACAGAAACCATATTTGCAGTATTGTCTGTGACAAAACTTGATATTTTACATTTGCTGCTTTTTCTTGTGCTGTCTGCACTGAACTCAAAACCAAATTTGCTAAATAATTTCCAGTATGTGATGAGCCAGATGTGTCAATAGTATCAACAAGAGTGACTTTACCACACTCTTTGATAACACTTATACACGCAATAGGTTCATTATGGATGTTCGATCATCCATCCATTGCCGTGCAAACTGTTTTGTTTTCTAAATCAGCTTTACATCTCTGAAGTTCATCATTGTAAATCTTGGGCAACCATTTTTCTTTTTTAAATAAAAGTTTTGGTATTTCAAAAAAAAAAACAAGTCTGGTTTTTTTTTAAAAACCATTTGGTTTAAACCAGCGTGGTTTAAACCTAAACAACCCTGAATACAACACTGGGTGTATTAACAAAATTTACAATATCTCACGATATAATTGCCATATGAGTAAAAATGAGGTGCCAAAATATTCACAATTAAACAGGCTTTCATTTTAATATTTAAAAAAGAAAATCTATTTTTTGATCAATTTTGCGGTAAACTGTCCCCTTAATCCCTAATTATCCTGGATTCATAGTTTTTTGAAATATTGTAAGTCAAAGTTCAACTTGCATTTTAAATGCTGGATGTATAATAGAATGATGGAGTGTTTGGTGTCATTGAGATTCAGTCTTCACCTGCTGATCCAAATAGAATATGATAAGATACAAACATGTTATCTGAGAAGTCTACCAGGCAATATTTAATTCTCAAGTGTCTGTGTGTGCACCATTACTTCATAACGGAAAATAAAGCACCTCCAAGTATGGTATGAGGAATAACAGTAGAGGTCTTCACAGGCTGAAATTTCCTGTCCTGGCCTCTTTATATTTCCTCAGTTCATGATTTAGTCTGGCCCAACAAAAAAAAAATTCAGTTTCTCTTAACATACAATTAAGATTTCTTTAAAGAATACTGCATACATATTTATATGATTTTTACAATGTATAACAGACAAGCTATAGAAACTGAAAAACAACATTGATAACCACTTGGACTTTTACATTCAAATGGACTTGTTAAAAAAATTAATGTAGTTTAGAATAAAATAAAAAAGATGGTTAAAAACATAACTTTTAAAGCTGTATAATAAAAAGAAAAATGTAAATTTTTAAAATTTCTCTAATTTATTAAAATATATTTTGATCTGAACAAAAGTTCCTTATCACTGTTATTTTTACAAAAAAAAAAAAAAATTAAAACTGTCCAACATGTTTTCAGAACAATTAAGTTGAGATCTGGTCAGCCTGAGTATGTAAAAATAAAAAATTAGCCTGAACTCAGCCTGGTGCAAATCTGCTAAAAAAATTACGTGCTGGCCCAGACACTATGTAATAGTCTAAGCATTAGCAATGTTTTCGTCACCTGATTTTAGCAAGGCTCATTTTTCTATACCCCCTCCCTTTTTATTTTGTAGTTTATATGTGGACGATCTGGCTGCAGGAGACTGAGTTTACTTGTGAGAGGAGGGGCAATGGTGGTGAAAAAGTGAGAAAATTATGTCACTTTAACATGAATTAACACTTGTTTCTGCTAACTATCCATGGTATTAAGTCATTATTGCCAGACAGTTTCAACAGTGTTAAGACCCTGCCAGACCCTGATTTATGGGTAAAAAAAGGGGGGGGGGTCAACTTCACGTCATTTTAGCAACGCTGAAATGACAGTTCAGTGGTTCAATGACAATGGTTCAGTTTTCAAGAATATTTCTTGTCAGTTCCATTAAAGATAGTTTATTTTCTGTTTCAGTGCCAATATTCTACTCAGTAAAGATTTTGTTCCTAAAGTGGCTGATTTTGGCATGGTGCGATTTGCTGAGAGTGGCAACTCCAGAGTGCAACCAGTTACCTATAACTGTTATTACACACCTTATTACGTGGCTCCTGAAGTATATGAAGGAGATGTGTCTGTCAAACAAGACTCTTTCAGCTTTGGTGTGGTGCTTCTGGAGCTGCTAACTGGGAAAAAACCATTTTATCCATATCCTGCCGGAAAACCTTTGGTAAACATAGTTTTATTTGACTTAAATCAAATATTATGCATAGTACTTAAAAAACATTAAAAAAATAATTAAGTGTCTTAATGTTTTGTTCAAATGAAAGGCATAGTAGTCAGTGCTCGCAGCATTCCTAAACAAAAATCTTCATGTTAAATTCCTTTAAGATCTGCCAAAGAAATGTACGACAAAGTTTTCTGTTTTAAAACAGTGGTAGCATATGTAGGGAATTTTAGGAGCACTGCAATCTTTTAGTATGTATTCTAAAAAACAAGTAATGTAATTTTTATAGAATTGTACTTTCGACTGAATATTTTTTGCTGTTATTTGTGTATAATAACATGATTTTCTTGCATATTCATAAGTAAACTGTTACAGGTAGATAAGGAAATATTTAAGCTGTCAGAATTTAAAATTTATATAATAAACTCACTCAAATCTGCATAGCTTGGGATAAGACGTATGGATTTTAGAATTTTGCATATTTCTGGTCACTGTTTTGTTTACATTTTTTAAGCAGTAATTTGAATGTAATAATGCACTGTAAATTATAAGCAATGCTTACAATAATGTACAATATTTAAATAATTAGGTAAAATAATAAAAATTAAGAAAAGGAACTTCTCCATTATCCCATCGACCACTTTCCATGAAAAAACTATCGTCAAGCAATAAAATTTAAAATAACTATACATTTTTAATGTCTGATAAATGAAAGTCTTTAAATAAAATGTCACATTTAATCAGACATAAAAGTTACATAAAATACAATTAAAACATCAAAAAATTACTGCAAACATTTCAGGCTATAATCTAGCCCCTCATCAGTGCAACTATGTATGTTAACCGGAGAATTTTCAACCATGTTTACAGTTAATAAAGTTAACCAGTTAAAACTTGAAAATTTTGATGAACCTCCATTAGATCAAAATTGCGTATTCAGGTGAAACAGCACATGATTTATTAATTGGCAAAGTCTGTTTAACTTTATTAACTATAAGCATAGTTGAAAATTTTCCAGTCAACGTACATAGTTGCACTGATGAGGGGCTAGATTACAGCCTGAAACGTTTGCAGTAATTTTTAATGTTTTAATTGTATTTTATGTCTGATTAAATGTGATATTTTATTTATATACAATTTAACGCCAAAAATGCACCATCGTGGAGTCACATTCACTTGACGTCGTTACATGTGTTTGATATGTCATATTTGTTATGTGATCAAGTGATTTTTAAATCAACGTTTATATGTATTTTTAATTATGTTTGCTGATTTATTAGTTATTTAGTTAATTAAAATAACAATTACATCAATAAATGACGACATTATAATATTAAAAGAGAAAAGGCATTAAAACAGTATTGCGATGCTTAATTGCATTCAATTGATCAGTTTTAACAGACGTTGCAAACATTTATCCACCAGCCAAAAATTATAATTAAGAAAAATAATGTAAATAAATAAATAAATATCCAATATCACCTGTTTCCTGTTTGCATTCATATATTTGTAAAATTTATTGCTTAAAGTTACTGACAGTTGACACTTTAGTGAGTGATGCTTTTCCAAAAGTCTTCTGTTTATTTTTTTATTTTATTTTTTATGTAAAGTGGTCGATGGGATAATGTAGAAGTACATAAGAAAATTAAAAAATGATTCAAATATTAAAAGTAAATAATTAATAATGCAATACTGAATGTGCATAATAATGATGAGATAAATTATTTTTTAATCATTCAATGAAACTCATCTCGAAGAGATAGTTAATTTACATCAGAATCATAAAATAATGTTCTATTTCATGTTTAGACAGGCTTAATAACCAAAAAAGCTTGATGAATGCATAAATGTATTTGGTAAAAAGATCACAATCACCTCTGAAATCAGCACTATCTAGAATTTTTTCAGAAATAAATTTTTACTTCCTTCATGAGAAAGCATGAGTTCAATGATATTAACCAGAATTACATATTAAAATGTGCATGATATAATAATAATAATAATAATAATGAATTCTACATCTTAACTGTAAGTTTCATTGTTTATATTTGCAACAATGTGTGGCTTTGAGGGAGTCTACTGTACTTTCTCTTGACTAAATTCTTTATTTTGTTCACATTGTAAAAGCAAGCAAATTACCCTACTTCAAATAAATGTTAGTATGTCTTCTAGGGCTATAAGCAAGGTTTTATTTTATGCTAGAAATACTTTGCAGGTTTTGAAAAGTAAATTTCCAAAATAGTGTAACATCATTAAAATATGCCACAAACATTTTTTCCCAATTGACCATAATGTATAGGAATACTTTTGAGTGTCTTTGTAAAAGAACCTTAAATGCTACACACTTCATTTTCAATACCGAACGTACCATAGTAAACCACAATAACATATATCAATTTCAAGGCAATCCGAGTATATTTATGCGAGTTGGAGCACCGCCAGATAAGCAGAATTCATAATAAGCACTTTTCAACTATGTTGGAAAAGTGTTAAGAAAATCATGCCAAAGACCATGTTTGGCTCACGCTGAGCCTATCTCATCTCCAGTGAGTGATGATAATCATTGCCATTGACTTATCTTTTAGGTAGATTTTGTAAGAAATATTACCTATTACATTCTCTCCTAAGTTGGAATTTTTGAAAAAATTTTGCACATCTACGCCGATCACGATTCCCAGAACCCAGAACTACCCCCAGTTCAAAACTATATCTATCTATGTCACTTTTTTATGGACACGATAGCTGCAATATTTCTGCACAAATCTCTTCCAAACGAATACATAAAATCTAGGGGCATAAAATCTCAATCAAGTTCGTTAATGGGCAAAATCGAACCAAATGGAAGGGGGGGGGGGTGTTTGTGAAAACAGAAAACCCCCATAATTTTTTAATTAGGATACATATCGAATCCGTTTAAAGTTATTATTACTTCCAGGAAAATGGCCGAAAATTGATGTAGAACAGATTTTTGATATCATTTAAAAATGGCCCTGGGGGGGGGGGGGGGTTACAAGAAAAAAATTCATAACTTTGTCCATTTGCAAGATATCTAATCCGCTTAAATTTATTATAAATCCTCTTAATATTATCTAAAACTTTTATACTGACAAGTTTTTTTTAAAACCTACCCTTATAGCAAAAAAAAAAAATTAATTAAAAAAAGAAAAAATCCCTGTTGGCTCCACCTGTAATGAAGTTAGGTTTTGAAGTGAATGGTTCCAAGTTCCAAAAAAAAGCATTATGGCATAAAGGTTATTTCTTCCACAATTCTCAACAAACACTGTCTGCGTCTCTTTGAAATCTACCTGTGCCTGTAGGCCGAGCCGTCAGGGACTTTTTTAATTAAACTTCTTTCTTCTTTTTGAGCTAACTAAATTAAGCTTAAACTTTCACTGCTGGATCTATTAAGATTTATGTAGATCAAATTCTGTGGCAAAAGTCATAAATTATTTATTTGGTTTCAAATGGCTCTGTGGTCAGTTGTGACCTTTTTCATTGCATTTCAAAGTTTCCAAAGTACAAAATTAACAAAAGAAATTCTCCCCAGGGGAGGTGATAAACATGTGAGGTACCTTTTCTTCACTACAGTTGTATTTTGTTGACCATATCAAACATTTCAATTAAGATTCGACAAACTCACATAGCTGTGGTCTGAACTTATACTGCTCTTCAGATGATGGAATGATAGTGCTGCCATGTAGCTTGTTTCAAATCTGCAGGTTTATTTCGTAAAGTATTGAATATAAGCAAGTCACGTTAAGAGACAAATGTGTTCAGCTTTAGATGTAATTTCTAAATAGAGAAGGGTTGTTTTGTTGAGGCAGTTTCTCTGTCAATGTGTGTGATACTCTTTTCAAATACTATGTCACTAATAAAAGAATACATTAAGTTTCGGGGTTGTTTGTTTGTTTTTTCTTGAGGAAGTGTAATAGAAACAAAACTGATAGGTATAAAGTTTGTTAATCTTTTATTCGTACATAAATTTTTTACATTTTCCATGTTACTTTGAAAACTATTAATGATTTAAAAAATTGTTTTACTATCCTTGTCTGTTCTGTAGGTTTCATAAGCATAGATAGTTTTGAAATTTTAAGGTTTGTAAGCAATCGAACAGCTTGCATTAATCATTTAAAATTAAAAACTCAAAGGAATAGCAAATTATTGACGGTAAAAGAAATGTTAATGCAGCAAATTATTTTTATGGAAAATAAATGTAAAAATAGACGTTGTACTTTAGATGTACCTCTTTGGTGTACCGCTTTATTCATTTCATAGATTATATTTGACAACTCTTTACTCAAATTCAATCCAACATTTCATTTATATACTTAAAACGAAAAGCGCATTGTGTCAAATTCTAACATTATTTTTCCACACAAAAAGGGTCTCTTTGCCCATGCTTCAACATTTTTTTGAAGTCTTCCTCCTTCAGATTCGGGAAACCTGATGGATTATCCTTCACCTGTTTAGCCTAGGGGGATTGAAAAGGGTTGATTGAAAACAGATGGAGGTGTACCATTGCATTGAAAGCATAGACCTTCTAATATATTTTTGCTCTAAGGTTCAAAGTTAATTATTTTAGAACTCGTGTTTTCACTACTCCCCAAAGCAGAATATGCTTAAAAGTGCAACACACGTTGCAGAACAATGAGCTTCTCTGCAGAACATTTCAAGTGAAATGTTCCGCATATATTTTACGTTCTTGAACACTTTAAAGTGAAATGTTTTATAATTTTTTTTTTCAATTTTGAAGGTTGGGGGGGGGGCTAAATGCAAAATGTCTTTTGCATTCTATAAAAGATGAAATTGCACTCCTACATATACAAGAACATCTCCCTGTATTTTTCTTTTTTACTCCTGCAGAACATTTTTGATCAGCTGAAGGTTCGTTTTAGAACATTGCAAAATATTCTGCTTTGGGGTCACTACTAAATATGCCTATTTTTTCGCAGAATTTTAAAGAGAGCTTGCATACAGCTATATTTATAACCAGTTGAAATGTCAGAGAGTTCAGAAGATGAGAATTTTTTTTTAAATTGCTATGTTAAAGGAGCCGACATGAAAACAAACAAAAAAGCAAGAAGAAAACATTTATTTTACAACTCGATAACACTATTTTGTCACAAAATTTTTACACGGCTGTAAAACAGTTTTATTTATCACCCATAAAAATTTCAAAGAGTTCGACAAAAAGAACTTTTTATTTTAAAACTATGAAACAAACCTATGTAAAAAAACAAGAAAATGAGTGCTTTTATCACTAAATATCAATATTTTTTCATAAATTTTTCATTTTGAAATATAATTTCATACAAGATCGGGTTAAAGGTATAAAATAATAAAAACTTCATGTTTTTTTAATTTATTTTTATCACGGGTCCGGGCAATGCTGTGCGGGTGGGTGTAAGCTAGTTATTAATGTAAGATTAACAAGCTAAATACAATTTGTAAAATATGTATATATGCATACCTAATGTCTAGGACTTAAGTAATCCTTTTGTATTTGTAGCGAGAATATTCTAAAGCACAAATTCTCAACATGTTGTTGGATGAGAGAGCTTGTTGGGATGAATCACCTCAATCAGCCGAACGCTTGTACAATGTTGCAAGACGTTGTGTGATAGAAAATAAAGCGACGAGGCCTACCATTTCTACGGTAAGATATTTGCATTATCAAATTAAAAGCCATAGCTGACATTTTCAGGGGTGGAAAATCTGCTACAAAAAAGGCAAATTTCTGAATTCTGCTAAAAGAAGGGAAATTTCTTCATCTGTAAAGTTGGAATAAAAAACCCTTCATATGTCAACACAATGCTATTTATTATGATGTGTTTAGCATCATTAAAGCTGGTGAAACTTATCACTAACTGAATAATGGATTCTGCTACAGGCTAACTTTCAGTTTTTAAATGAGTTCGTAATTATATAATATGTAGCACCTATATTTGTTGTCTGCATATAACAGCAAAAAAACTACCCAACCAAATGGTTTAAAATTTAATATTCATAATCACTGCAGAATTTTGTCGAGTCTTTTCAAATTTTATGGAAATCGAATCAAAACTTACAGATATTAATAAAAATATTTATTAAGTAAACATTATTTTTTTTAAATCAGTAATTCCTTCAGGGATCATTCTAGAGAGTTTCAGAAGGGCGGCCTGCCCTCATGCCCTTTTTAGATAAAATCCCACCCTCCTTGCCCCTTTTCCAGGTAGAATTCTACCCTCCTTGCCCTTTCTCCATGTAGAATTCTACCCTCTTTTTATTCCTGGGTAGAATCCTGCCTTGTTTGTATTGTACTTTCGAAAATTCTTTTCTTATCTTTTATTTTTAGAATGCTAGTTTGGTACATCAGGAGTACTCCTCTTTCCCTCTTTATTTCTTTGTGAAATGGCCTGATATGTCTAATCTTTGACTTTGAGTGATTCATTTTTTCATTTATCATTTTTTCCATTGAACAAGACATAGGGTAACAACTAAAGGTCATTGATTAATTTCACCTTGTCTAGTGAAATATAGTATTAGATCAGGCATTCTGGCCTTTGACCGCATGATAACTTACATGTCCTATAGAAATTTGCAAAGTAGCTTTTGAACTTTTATTTTGTAGTTTTTTTCAAAACCAGTTTTGCTAAATCTGGGAAAAAGTTATCTGGTGAATAAAAGTTTTAGAGAGAGAAGTTTTTGAATATCGTAGGGAAAAGGGGAAATTACTGTGAATATAGTAAACAATTTTGCAATAAAAATCGAGAACAAGTTTCATTTTGCTATTTTTAATACTTTCCAAACAGTGAAGTTATGGAAATTAGAAATGTTATTGGATTTTTTTAATTAAGGAGTACTTTAAGCTGTTGCCAGACTTCCCTCCCCACCAGTATATTGGTATATGCGCTTATTACAAAAAATTTTTTTTTTTTTTATGAAATGATGTGCCCTTTTCAACAAAATTGCCCTTATTATGTAATGTGCACCCTGCCCTTTTTTATGTTCTAGAATGATCCCTGCTTCCTTGTTATAGCAGCTTCTGAGGATGAATCGTCAAGCGACTAAGATGTATCGCCAAATTATCTGACATGTATGAAGTATATGACATTTCATAACCTCTATGACGAAGTTATAGTCACATTCTTCATTCTGTTAAATCCTATCCTACATATTTAATTCAATGATATCCCATGATAGGTAACGATTCTAGGTTGTAATGGTGATTCGATCTTATTTAAGATGATGTCCTATTATTTCTGTATTACTGAATTTGTATACTGAATTTGTATAATTATAGCAATCCTACAACCTACAGACAGTTTTTTTGGATAGAGGTTTCCAGAGAAATGGATATAAAATAGCATAAAAGTCTCAATATGGATTTAAAGTTCTGAAATTTTCTAAGCTAGGCTTAAGTTTCCCATTGGAATTTTCAGTCAATGTCAACAAAAGATAAAATGTTGCCAACTTAAAATGTACTTATTTTATTGCGAAAATGAATCCTATCCTAAGAACAGCATGAACTCACGTCATTTGTCACGTTTGATGTACAATTTCCAAATTGTTATAAATTTATTACACATCATCTTAATCCAAAGAGGATGATTAGTCAGAATCACAGCTGCTGTACTATCTATCGAAAATATGCATATTCACAAGAAAAATATGCCCCTCCCCCATTGAACTCATTTTCATATGTAAATGCATGAAATTTGCAAGGCTACTGAAGTGATGTGGGATCTAATAGCATTTTTCATTTTTTGATAAATGCATCTTGAGTTATAAGGGATTGATGTATCTTACAGACCTTTCCAGTGCTGTAGCCTCCCGAAATTAGGTTCAAATACCAACTTTGACGACATTTTCTGAAATCAATGATGCAACATAAGTTTTTCCTACTACAAAACTGATACGAAGAGATTTCTGATTTTCCACCCTTGCAGTTTGTATTGAAAAATATTAAAATTTCTTGTTGTCATCCATGAAATATACAGGGTTAGTCAAACTTGTGTTAACATTTAAATGAGAAAACATTTACTGAACATGGTTAAAAATTTGTTGATCATAATGTAAGGTTTCAACCTGTCACACTTTTATATATATATGAGAAATAAAGAAAAAGTTAATATACAGTATTCAAATAAATAAAAGTGTTAAATTAATTTTGATTAAATGTTTTCCCATTACTTTTTGTAGACTTTTTTTTTTAACTCTATGTAGATTAACAAATAGCATTATACAAGAAAATACTTCAGGAGATTTTGTGCATCCTGTAAAATCATCACTTTTGGCGTCCCCCCCCCCCCCAGTCATTCTGCAGTGTGGTTCTTGAAGTCCCTGAAAATCAGGACACCTGGAAACACTATTTCACCCCAAAAAAGTGCATACAATATACATTATACCACTAGACAATGTTGCTACAAGGTACTGTAAAAGTATTAAAAAGAAGCATTTCTATAAAAAACTGAAAAAAAAAAAATCTGGAAATTTCAAAATTTTATCTAAAATCCTGAAAAATTAGGGAATTTGACAAAAAATTATATTTCTATTTTTTGATGGGAGACCTGAACACAATTTGATTATTTTATGGAAATGCTGTGTGAGACACAAATTTTAACACCCTCTTTATTTTGAGAACTAATAAACAGAATTTAATCAAACTTCAGATTCAGTTGGACTGTGACATAAATTGGTGCCAATTAGGTTTGGGTGTATATCATCCAACAGGTGACACTGCTATGCAGTGTTTAATAGGATTTCCATGGTAGGTATGGTAGAACTGTAATTGCAGTGCCACCTGCTAGTCGCTGTTCACAACAGCCGCTCATGAATTTGACGTCATCATTCATGAACCAGTAGCACGTTGAATATGGTTTAGGGTCCTGCATTGGGTCAGGTGGACTTCTACTTTTTCTGCTGCAGGTTGAGTTGACTTTTATTTTCTCGGGTTTGGGTCAGTTTCAGTTGGCTCTTGACTCTGGCAGATCAGGTTGACCCGATTTTTTAAAAGAATGTCTAAAATAATTTTTCAGGCTAAAAGTCTATATATACAATAAGACCCCCATAACAGACACCTCTTATTTAGCAAACACATTCCTAACACTTATGTATTTGTGTGTTTTTACCTCTGAATAATGGACACCTCACAATCTACACATAGACCATGTGTATGTATACATAAACTATCACAAATACGATAGTTGTGTTTTTGTATGCATCAAAAATGAAATGTTGCTAATATTTTTCATATTCCGAGATAAGAAGAAATGGTTCCTAATTTTACCATAAAGGGATAATAATCTATGATCCCATTTCTTATCTATATTTTATTTCTCATGCAGTAAATTGAATATATACTATACTCATTCAAATGTGTATTTATTTTCATCTGAAATATAGTTCTGCTCAAACTTTTTGTAGAAATCTCTGTAACCCAACTTGCAAAAAACTTAAATTTGACCCGCAGAAAAAAATTAGTCTCCAAAAAGAAAATTAGGGACAACCTGAGCCGATGCAGACTCTATTCAACAATCCTGACGTGTATGCTATTCAGAGGTTTTAATAGACTTGAATATTTAAGAATATATGTATGTCTGTCCATTTTTCTATGTATAAGATAAAATTGGTATTGGCATATATACAGAAGGTCGTTCATCCTTTGTGAAAACGATTTTCAAAGTTAATTTCGACACATGAATGACATATTCTTTGCAACAATTTGACTTTGTTGGATAGCCTTAACTTTTGGCTATAGCGCTGGCTCGAAATTTCTATGATAATAGAATTTCCTTGTTACAGTCCTGTCAATTTTTCCCCCGATACCTCTTGTAAAAACTTTCCAAAGTCTTTTCAATGTTCATGAATTCATTTAAACAATCCAACTGCAGAAAAAGGCCATTGATGAGAGGAGGGAAGGGTGTGTCAGATGATTTTACATGCATTTCTTCAATTGAGACACAATTTATTTCTATTTGGGATTCTTTCTTTTTTAAATATGCGTCAGTTGAGTTATGGAAGAGTGGCTGAGAGACTTTGTTCATATGAAACTCATTTAATGTTTTTTTCTTACAAAGCTGGAATTTCTTTTTCAAAAATGGGTTCTAAAATATTCTACTGGTAATAAAGTGAAATCACCTTAGCTTTACTGCATTTTGTACCTTTAATTCAATTTCATAACAAAATCCAGCAGCAGTCATGAATTCTTTTGAAAAAATTTTCTTTACATTGACAAACCCATTATTTTTTTTTCTATTAATTAATAAAAATCGCTCTCCTTTAATGCATTCATTTACATAAAGCCATGTTTCATTGAACATTAGAAAGTGCTATCCACAACACATTGGAAGATTTTGGAAAGTTTTCCCAAGAGGTGTGGAAGAAAATTTATATAATTGTACTAAAAGAAAAATTGATTATGATGGAATTTCAATCTAGAGTTATAATCAAGAGTCAAGGCTATACAGTAGGGTAAAATTGTCGCAAAGAATATGGCATATAGGTTCAGAAATTAATTGTGAAAATTGTTTCCATAAAGTATGAAAGACCTTCTGTAATTGCAGATAAATTTTCATAATTGCATTAAAATGTGATTTACTTTCATTTCACGTTCAGGTCTGGTTGCAGGTTGAAGTATTTCAATTTGGGTCAGGTGCAGGTTGAAATATGTTTTTGTTGCAGATCGCCAAAAATAATTTTTCAGTCTCAGATCATATTACTGGTTGATGATATTCGTTTTATTGGGTTGTGGGTAGATCACATTTTTTTGTCTGTTTCTGGTTTTGAGTCGGGTACAACACAATATGAAAAATAGCAGCTGTTTAAAAGATTTTAAAGCTCCAGTTTATTTCATTATAGTATACATCCAATAAGATTTTCTTTTGATTAATTCTATTACAAGATAATAAAATTGAATTTTACATTTGTTAAATGTTAGGGCAAATTTGTATTAGCTGAATAAACAAATGATGTATTTTTTTTTAGGTGTTGAATGATCTGGGATCAATCTAAAATTTTCTGGCAGTTCCTCATCCCTGACAACTACTGATGATTATGTTGTGTATTTTCAACCTTTAAAAATTTCAAAATCTATTGATGTTTCAAGAAAAAAATGTTTTATAAAAAAAAAAAAAATCAGATTGACAATTTATGATGTTTAAATGTTTTAAATATTTGTACAATACTATTGCCAAACTATTTGTGCAATGTATACTTTGTGCTATTTTTGTAATAATATATACTCGGTGATTATTTGTGCAATATATACTTTGTACTATTTTTGTAATAATATATACCCGGTGATTATTTGTACTTATTTTGTATTATTGAATACAATATATATATTCCTTTCTAAAAGTAATAAATTTTTATATGTGTTAAATACAAATTTGTCTTTTTCCTGTAGTCTAATCTTTTTGAAATATATTGAATTTTCTTCAGTTTCATAATCTTAAAAGTACACAGTATCTTAAAATTTATAATATACTTTCACAATGAATGTGAAATTTTTCCATGCATTCATTTTTTGAGTTGTAATGAGGGATGGACACCTTTTGAAAAATGATTTTGAACATTTTCTGAATGATGATTTATTTATTTATTGTGAAATTAACATTTTGTTTTATTTTTTGAAACCTAAATAAAATTAGTTATCCAATAACTAATGAAAATGCCAGAAAAAAAAGTACAGGTTTGAGAAGAGCTAAAATATGAAGAATCAATCAGTACTTTCTGTTTTTCTATAATTGCATTACATCTTTAGAGTCGGTTACTGCCTGATGCAGTTGTTGATCCCTGGTTGCCTAATGCAGACCTTTTTAAAGTTGTGTCCCGAAAATTGCTTCAAAACATGTACTTTAATGATTTTATTATGAAAAAGAAGAAATAATGTTCAATTCTATGGAAAATAAATAGGAAAATCTTAAACTTTTCAAAATGATTTTGTGAATATGTCAGAAAGTAGCAAGAAGAGCTTCAAACACAAGTAATCCAGGATTTCAAATGTGCTAATTTATCAATACGGGTTTATTTTTTACAAAGTACATTTTACAGTCAAAAATAATAGCAGAAAATAAAAATTAAATTCAGCAGTGTTTACTAGGGATAAAAAGTGCCTTTCATTTCTGGGAACTTTTGCCTTGGAGTTCTCATTTTTACTTGCCTTTTAATAAAAGGCAGATTTATCCTTTGTCCAGTGAGATACTTGGCAAGACCTGCAAAGAGAATTTAAACAAATACAGTTGAACTGGGATGTAGTTTTTTATTTTTATTTCTTTTTTAGTGGGAGAGGGACTGGTAAAAAAAAATAATGTAATACAAGGAAAAATATTTAACTGAAATCCCTCAAAAGATTTTAATACACTCTCTTAATGAATATGAAATTGTCTATACATTCATCTTTTACTAGGTGTAATGGGTTTTTATTATTATTATTACTACCAATCTGCTTTTCTAAAGGCAGGTTTTAATCCCAGGAAATTATTCATTTTTTTTTTAACATTTATAGATGCTTTTTTAGTTAAACATTGTACTTTCATAGCAAAACAATATTGAGCCAATGTTTTATTATTATTATTTTGGCCACTATCGGAAAGAAATATTCACCCAACATTTTGATGTTTATATTTTGCCAATATTGCAAGAAAAATATTTCCTCTTTATTGATAATGTTGATGCGTAAGAGGTAGGAAGGTAATCACTCCTTAGTATTTATGTTACTGACATTCATTAGTCTTGATTATTCACAAACAAATATGTAGAGAAACTTATTTACCCAATGCAAGATTTTGTCAGTTATGATTTTTCCATTCAGTCTTTCTTTTTCATAATTTGTAATGGCCAGTTTTTTGCACATATCCTATCAAAAATACAGTCAACAAGGGTCAAACTGTGCCAGATGAAAGACTGCCTCCCTTGGATTTTCAGAGGACATGAATATTTTAAAAAATTGAAACATTTTTACTTCATTGTGTAGTACTTGACTTTACCAGGTTTAATACATTTGCATCACATCATGTAATATATATATCTGAATCTTGATAGCAGGCTCAGCTGTATTCTCTGTGCATGCTTAAACCTCTGTCAAATCTATTTGATACACAAGTCATGTATTCCACTACTACAAAAAGTTGAACAGGTAATACCTTCACTGCAAACTAAAAAGGTCTGAAATTTAGACAAAGTGTCTTCAATTTTAAGACAAAAAAAAAAGTCTGATTTATTTCAGTCACTTTGTACCTTTTTTACATTTCAGCAATAATCAGTCATTACCAATAAGTGGCAACAGCCACATTTCTGTAAATATTGCCTTCCAAAAAAGACTGTTTATTGAATGATGTGGAAGCAGTATTGAAAAATTCAATTTCAAAAGTGAAAGTATCCCCATTAAAAAAAAACAACCTGCAAACAGAATTGAAGTAAAAAAAAAAACAGCCATTGTAGAGATAGACCTCAACTATCCAATGCAAAAAAAAAAAAAAAATTAAAAATATTGAAATGCAAATGGAATATTTAAAAAAAAAAAAAAAAATCCCATAGGATTAATCCCATTAGCGAGCGGGTGTTTTTGCATGAGTGAAGTAGCCCCTTATGAAACAGTTGGACAGATGAACAAAGCCCTATTCTATGCTGGTCAAAGAAATAATAAATTTAATCCCCTTTGATTTAAAAAAGATTTCAAAATAAAATAATCATCTTATTTTAAAATAAATACTCAAAAATATAACTTTCTCTAA
Organism: Maratus michaelseni; assembly: GCA_963931845.1. Lineage (NCBI taxonomy): Eukaryota > Metazoa > Arthropoda > Arachnida > Araneae > Salticidae > Maratus > Maratus michaelseni. Next base: position 263,902,638 of record OZ007600.1, on the reverse strand, counting down.
TATACAGTGAAACTTCTATTTAACGAAGCCTCATCGTTACACTTAAAAACTTAGTTATGAAGAAAATTCATTAAATAGAAATAAACTTAAATTCATGAAATTTTTCCTTCAGATATGACAAACACGTATTTGATTCAGAAGCAATTGATTCAATTTAAATTAAGAAGTCGTCTTTTACAAAACAGTTGTGCACGGTCGATGAAATCATGTCACATTCCCAAGCTTTGGCTCAAACTTTCACCAGCTCTGATAAACTAATGTTTTACTACATTGTCTTTTTTCTGTCTTTTTCTATAATGTACCTCAAGATTTCTTATTATTCCTTCTTAGACTAATGGCTGAAGTTTAGAAGTTCTATTGGCAGGAACAAAAATAACTTTAATGTTCTTCAATTTGCATTTTGAAGAACATTCTTGTGGATATACAAACCAATTGTCTGTCAGCAATGGAAGGTCAGAATGGTAAGTGTCGGACTCTAATTTATATTTTTTGCTTTTATGCACCTGAGGCTATTGCGTCATTGCATCTTCTATAACACTGAAAGTAAAACGGGGATTTTGACTTCCCCCCCCCCCCCCCCCCCAACTGTCAGCGCTGGAGTCTCGGTGTGAGAGAGTAACGATAACAAGTGTTTTTCTTAGTGTGAAAAAAAATTGTTTTATACACCAAGCAGTGCAGTTAGCACCCAGCAGAACAGAAATTAGTTAAATGTGTTAATTTTCATACAATACGCTGAAATAAATTCGCATATCCATCACAACAGCAACCTCTTAGTTTGTATTCTGCACATGTATGTACAAAAGTGAAATAAATTTCGTTATATAGAATATATTTTTCGTAATATGGAGATTAATTTACATGCAAATAATGATCAATGTCAAAGTACCGCAGAAAATTTCGTTAAATAGAAAACTTCGTTAAATAGGGACTTCGTTAAAGGGAAGTTCCACTGTAGTCCCTTTTCTCTATTAAAAATCAATTTTCACTTTTGTTTTTTAATATTAAAAACATCACAGCTTAATAGATTACACACACAAAAAAATTTCTTTAAGTTCTAAAAATGTGTATGTATTATTAAGTTTATTCTACAAATCCTGAGAAAATACTAATAAAAGAAAAGACTTTGTCCGTATGTATGCAATGGGTAGGAAAATTGGTTCAGGTCGGGTTGCGGGTTGACTTCAAATGAAATATGTGGTGCAGGGCTCTTGTTTTATATGAGGTAGCGGCATACATTTTTAAAATACTGTATGTCTATTGTTAATAATGGAAATCAAGAAAAGCTGATAAATGTAGTAAGAGAAATCACAGAACTTTTTTTGCAATTTCTGTAGCCATCCTGTCTTACAATTAACTTGGAAAAAAAACCTGTTTTCTCAGCTTCTGCAACTTTCTGACAAAACTGAGTGAATATGTTTTCTAACTTATTTGTTGTTTAGTCTTTATCCATCTGATATGACTATAACAGACGTCTGGACTAATGGATAGAATTGCATCTGGATTGTTGGACTATCCAGAATTTTCCATTGAGTCTTTCTTTTTCATAATTTGTAATGGCCAGTTTTTTGCACATCCTATCATGCTAAATGACCAAATAGTTGGATCTGTGACAAAACTGTACTATATTAATAATAATAAAATGTCCTAATAATTGATCCTATTTTAATTAGAAACTTCAACTGATTGAGCAAAAGATGATGATGCTCTAGAATTGCTGATTAAAATGGTTTATCATTTGATTTCTTTAGTTTAAAAAGTATTTCATTACTTATTGTTTGTATTTTCACAAATATATTTCTAAAACTATTGGGTAAATAAATTTAAATTTTGGCAATTAAGATGCAAGATTATGAGTTCTAGGGGTACTAATTTTTTTAACTACATTTATTTAACTTAGTATGAATTAGTTATCAAATCAGTTATAAATACATATTCTGATGACATCTGGCAAGTAACTCCTGCTTATTTACCATAGTTTTTTAAAAGGCGAAATAGCATCTTAAAAGGTGTTCTCTATAGGTTTTTCACTGATAACACATACACACAAAAAATCAGCATGCTAACTTTGTTCAAAACCATTTATAGCTAGAGCAAAAATATTTTTTCCCATATGGAAATAGAATTTTGGAAAACTAAAGCTCATGCTTATTTTGTTCATTTAGAAAAATACCACATATTATAGGGGTATTTGAATGTTTTTGTGAAAATCATACTTATTACACTTGTAAGTACACTTACAATAAATGTTACACTTATTTATTTCACTATTAAAAATTTTATGGTAGGCTGGAATGAAATTTTTGTGCTAAATCTATAGCATGGTGGAATATTGTTTCAACATTTGGAACGATTGATTAACTGGTGCTTCAAATGTTGGAACAATATTTCACCATGTTATGGTTATATCTACTGCAGCACCAAAATTTGGTTCAAACTGCAACAATATTTTTAACAGTGTACAGTTAATGGTGCACTTGTAACATTTGGGATAAGAAGAGTTGGGATGACTCCTCCCAATATTTCCCCCGCCCCCATGGTATTTTCTCTTCTTAAGAAGCATCCCTTTATACATTCTTAAAATGCTGAATTGATGTTGCACTATTGTTTCTATTTAAAAAAAGTAGTCACTTTAGTTGGTTACCAACAATTTAATAAGTCATTTTGTTTTATTGTTAGAACCAAGATATTTGTGACATTACTGAACTATAAATAAATACATCCAACTCTTAGATTTTCAAATTTGAAAATCTCAATTTTATTTTTAATTTAAAATTTGAAAAAAAAACTTGACTTCTTAAGTTTGACCCACATCTATGCGACAGAAGTTTTGCTTTTTCTGACTTATTTGAAGGGGAGAGTCTTTTATCAGAAACTGTAAGAAAAGGCAACGAATAGGGAGGTTGCAATCAGCTGATCAACTATTGTACTTCAACTGGAGGTCAAGGTAGTTCCACCAATCAGAACTGCCAATTTGATGTGTGTGACCTGCAGCATGACGTCAGTTGCAACTGCCCTATAGCAGAGTAGCTCCATGAATAGCTCTCTGACATGTTTACGCTTTGCTTCCAAACCTTTGAAGAGTGATAAAAAAATACACAACTGTATATCAAAAATGTTACATGTATGTGTTAAAAGTAGTGTTTCCAAGTGTCCCAATTTTCAGGGGCTCCATGATCTGTCCCATGTAACCACTGCACAAGATGCATAAATTCTTTTAAATAGACTTTGTATGAAGGCAGAACCTGTCTATAACGCAAAAATTGTATAGTTCCTTCGAAAGCAATACCTTTAAAATCTACCTGCTTAGACAGAAATCTGTTTTAAACAGAATTTTTTGCAGTTCCTAGCAATTCTGTTTTCACAGGTTTTACTGCACTTTATTTAATAAAACTTTTTAAAACAGAACCTATTTATAATGGAATTCAGTTTTAAAAGTAACAATTTTATTGTCTCTAACAGTAGGAATTTCACAGGTTTTACTGTATAAGATTGCTTATATTTAGTATAATAAACCCTGCTGAGACGGAATTACAAATGATTGGAATAAAATTCGGTTTAAAGAAGATTTTGTGTCAGTAGATATAATTGTATGCTATTCTTACCGTAAAGATAATGATTTTTTTATGTTTAAGACAGGATTCCGTTATAGACAGGTTCTGTTTTATTGGTGTTCACTACATTTTTATGTCCCAATTAAGAAGTCGTTGTAATGCCTTTTTTGCCTCCCTGTCCCACTTTATGTGACACAGGACGAATATCATCAATCCCCCTTCTTCAAACTAAGAAAGCAGCATTTATTCACATACTAGCAGGCTTTGCCCACTACGGTGATCAGTTTCTCTAAATAAATCTTGAATCAAACAAAATCTATCAGGAATTTGACCTTGTGTTTTAAAGCAAAACAGACCTTCACTTGGAATGTCCTTCCACATTCCTGAAAACAATACGAACGCCGTTGTGCTTCTAATTTTCTAATGTGTCAGACAAAATTTGATCTATTAAAATACACTGAAGCCAATTTTTTCTCCATTGATCATAATGTATTGAATACTTTTGAAGGGTCCTTGTAAACTAACCATAAATGGTACACACTTCATTTTCATTACCGAACATAATATGGTAAACCTCAGTAACATACATCAATTACATTGAAATCCGAGTAAATTTACACGAGTTAGAGCCCGGACAGACAGACAAACCGAATTCATAAATACTTTTCAAAAATAAAAACATCTTCACATGGATACAGAGAACAGAATATTTTATAGAGAATTCAATTTTCAGATCCAAAAATAAGGAACACCAAGTTTTTTTTTTTCTTAAAAAATTTTACAAAAAAGTTTTTTAAAGTTAAAATTTTATTAACTCATTTTATTAACATAATCTCAAATATAAACATTTAACTGCATTACAAAACCAATAGATGATGCCGCATATTTTTATATAAATATTTTTCCTTGTTTCTGTTTTAGGTAGCTTTCATTACAAAAAAACAAAAAGCTACCTATTCCATTCGTCTGGAGGAAAGCAATTTCGGTATATTTTCCCCGATCATGACCCCCAAAACCACCCTCCGTTCAAATGTTGATACATATATATATCTGATATCTATGTCACACGCTAGCACTCGTATTTATGAACCCATTTCGATATAACTAAGTGTGTGTATTAAGCTCACCAATGCCTCGACTGAAAGTTCATTAGGAGCTTGGTCCGCCCTCTTGTTACTTACCCATCATACGTAGGATAGGGTAAGTCTTGTAATCATTTTAAAAATCTAAAAAAATTTTTTTGACGAATTTATACGTTTCAGACACTGGAGATTCTGAAAAACATATTTTTAGAAAGAAAAAATTTGCCATCCGTCTGTGTGTCTGTAAACGCTCTATCTCCCGAACAAATTGAGATAGAGGCTTGAAATTGGGTATGTACTCAGTATGTATTAATGGGAAGAAGCTTATTGAATTTCAGTCACCTCAATGATCTGGAACTGTTTCTTTCGGACTCGAAATATCCGTTCTGATAAAAGGTATATAAAAATTTTCAAAATGGTTTATTTTAAGCAATGAATATAAAAGACAATAAAAAAACAAATTTTGCATCAAGAATGAAGTCGATCGGATCATGAGTTGCGGAGCTATTGGTAATCCTATTTTCCACATGCTTCGATTTTTCATGACCCTGTATTTCATCCAATTTCAATTCAAAGATCTATTTTAATTGGAAATAAAGACGCTTCATCCGATGCAATAAACCGCTAGTGAATAGGATTATTATTTTTGGTGTTATAAGGATGTTTCTTTTACGCAATTCAGTAATAGAGAATTTAAAGTTTAGGACGTCATCAATCCCGATTTTATTTGAATTGCAATGCATTTTATAAGTAGTTTACACATGTTTTATTTTCATATTTTATATTATGCCTATCCATGAGGGGTAAGTTTTACGGTGGCCCCCAACGACTAGTTTCAAAATGGCAGCCACTAAAAGATTTAAAACAAAAAAATTAGAAAATTAAATTTATTTCTTGCTTAAGTGTTAGGTATTGATAGAAGGATCCCGGAACTTTTTTTGTTTTGCCTCTATCTTAAAAAATAACTGAGATACAGTAGTTTGAAATTCTAGGGAAGCTGACAGTTTGAAACAAGACAGCAAAATAAAACAAATCTGGGATTAATTTATGACTTTTAGTGAGCGTGATTTCTCGCAAATTATTTCTTATTGTTGTAATCATTTTTCTAAACACACGCATAAAATTATATTCATAATCCGTTAGTGTCAAATTCTCGCCAAGCTTTGCGACCAAAAATAAGTCTCCATAAATGAAGCCAACTTGGCTATAATTGACTAATTTTGCAAATTTCTTATTCAAACTCAGTATTAACGAATCTTCTGTAATCGGGTTTTTTACCTTTTTGCTTGCTGTTTTCACGTAACAATAGCTAAAATCTTAAGCTACCTTTTCCTCCCGGTACAGGCTGAAAGGATATTTTTAAAATTACTATTATTACAGAAAATAATTATGTACTTTTCTTAGTATACAGTGGAGGCTAAAATTGTGGACACCTTTTAGAAAAAATAGTTTTTTGAAGTTTGATGGATCATAACACCAAATATTTCTAAGTAAATACCATAAAAGCTATATACCACTGGAAAGATAATTTAATCAAGAATATTATATAATACAGTTTGTTGAATTAGAATTATTTTATCAAACGTTATAGCCCAATAATCAGCAAAAGGCAGTAAAACGTGGTTAGGTTGATGATAATTATTTTTCCTTTTCTTGAATATAGCCAATGCATATGAATGTTTGGAGTGACAGACAGATTCCACTTTATTTGGTAATGTGTCAATCAAAGGTGGTAGGATTTTAAAAAAAAATGTATTTTGGTACTTATAGGTAGACTTTTATCACTATTTTTTATGATTGCTATCAAGTTGCTGCAGTTCTTTGCCATCTTTCAATTTTTGAGCTAGTAAAGCATAATAAAATTAAGCAAACATCATAAATAGTTGATTAGTTACCCAGAAATTAATGTATAACAATATTTTTAAATGTAGAAAGCTATGGTTATAATGAAATTGGAAGTAAATTAACAAAGGGATATCTAAGTTGCGCAAAACAATACTTACTAATAAAGGCAGAAATAGGTGAAGGAGAGCAATTAGTGGTAGAAGAGTAAGGTGTATAGGCCATTGAAAACAATCATCTCGGTGTATGCAACATGAAATGGTGCACAGCAATGGAGAAGCTGAATCAAAGTACAGTTCTGTGTGGAGTGCAGTATTTTGGTCTAAATTCTAGAATTCCATAAAAAGAAACATTTAAACACTCACTCCAAATAGCATGACACTACTATTTCTCTGTCTGGTAATGACTTTTAGCCCAGTTTAATATTTTCAACCTTTATTTGATTTGTAATTTTTTTTCATGAAATTCTAGCATTTAGACCAAAATGATGCAGTCTCTAACAGAACTGTACTTTATATCAGTTCCCCATTACAGTGCACCATTTCATGTTGCATACACCTAGATGATTATTTTCTGTGACCTATACATAGAGGCCTTACTCTTCTATCGCCAATTGCTCTCCTATACCTTTTTCTGCCTTTACCAGTCTTGTTTTGCATGACTTAGACATCTCTTTGTTAATTTACTTCCAATTTCATCATAACCATAGCTTTATACACTTTAAAATATTGTTATACATTGATTTCTATGTAACTAATCAATTCTTTATGATGTTTTCTTACTTTTATTATGCTTTACTACAGCTCAAAAATTGAAATGTGGCAAAGAACTTTAGCAACTTGATAGCAATCATAAAAAATAGTGATAAAAGTTCTCTTATATGTACCAAAATATTTCGGTACTTTTCGGTTAGCCGGGCGCCAGTGAAATGTATATATCTATATATACATATATATGTATACATACACACATATATGTATGTGTATATATATGTATATATATATATACATGCATATATAAATGTGTGTATGTATATATATATGTATATATATGTATACATAGATATATCAATTTCACTGGCGCCCGGCTAACCGAAAAGTACCAATATTTCTTTTTAAATCCTAGCTTAGCTTTGATTGACACATTACCAATTAAAATGGAATCTGTCTGTCACTCCAAACATTCATATGCATTGGAGAAATAATGATCATCAATCTAACCAGGATTTGCTGCCTTTTTCTGATTATTGGGCTATAACATTTGATAAAATAATTCTAATTCAACAAACTGTATTGCATAATATTCTTGATTAAATTATCTTTCCAGTGGTATATAGCTTTTATGATATTACTAAGAAATATTGGGTGTTATGATCCATCAAACTTCAAAAAAGCATTTTTCCCAAAAGGTGTCCACAATTTTGGCTACCAGTGTATATGCTTTATCGATCAATTGTAATAAAAAATTGTAGATCATTTCTATTTAATGAATAATGACATACCAAAAATATAAATTTAAAACTTTAAAAAGGAAATAATTAATTTCTAAAATATTGAGGATATTACTTAATAATGATGAAGAAAAAAAAACAAATTCTGTAACTTTTCCTCGTGAAATAAAATGTAATTTACATTACTGAACTGAGTTTTCAGAACACTAACAATATCTGAAAAACATTTTATACCAAGAGCGGCGTTCGAACCGATGCTCCCTTTAGAGAACTAGAATTCTTCTTTCTGGCGCTTTAGACTACTCAGCCATCTCAACATCGCTCAACCTTCCTCCGAAATGAACTAGTTCCACACTTTGTTTAGCGACAGAAAAGCACCGATTGCACATGCTCTGATTACTCGAAATCACTCTTTAAAAATTCGCTTTGCATTTTAAATATATAGATGTTTGACCATAAAATAGGGTTGATTTCTTCCAAAAGCAGGACCTGATTAAAGCTCGGGGTCGTGACCCTGAACCCCATCTCCTGATTTTTGGGGCTCCCAAATCTGGCATGCCATTTTTGTAAAGCTGATGTTTTAAATTGCTTTCGACATTGTACTGATTCTAATCAATATTTTGTACTTTTAGAGTAGAATAAGATTAAAGCAAAAAACATATTTAATCTAAATACAGCAAAACATCTGAACAGCAGACACCTCGAGATTGCGGAATTCGTTCGTTATTTGGAGGATTTCACTTTTCAGAGGTAAAAATATACAAATATGTATGTGATATGGGTTAAAAAAGGTGTTTGCTATTAAAAATATCTGCTTTATGAGAATGTCGTTTTATGAAGGTTTACACAACAGACACCTTTTTCAACCCATAACACATACATATATTTTTAATTCTGCAAAGCAGACACCTCCGATTCCGAGGCTCTGAGGTGCCCATTATTCAGAGATTTTACTATATTTAGATAACTATATTTTTTGTTTTTAATCTTATACTACTCCAAAAGTACAAAATATTGATTATAATCAGTACAATGACGAAAGAGATTTAAAATATCAGCTTTACGAAAATTACGTAATAAATTTGGAGGCCCCTAAAACCAGGAAGGCCAAGTCCATGGCTAATTTCCCCCGTCAAGTTCTGCTTCTGGAAGAAACCCAATCCTGCTTTATGGTAAAATATTTTTCCATTTATCCAGAAGGATTCAATGAGGTCGATAATGGCTGCTAAAAAAAAAGTACTTCCGGTCTGTAGTAGAAGATAGCTTCCCTATTTCTTGGTTTTAAGATTTTATTTAATTTTACTTGAAAACATGAAGCTAAAAGGCAAAGACCCCCAATTAGAGAAAATTCATTCCCAATTTTCGCCAGTGCTGAATTTGAATGACAATTTCGCCAAATTAGCTACAGCAGAATTGGCTTCATTTATGGCAATATATTGCCTGGTGTTGCCAAGCATGGCGCGGATATGAATATATATAATTTTAAGTGCATGATTGGAAAATGGTTACAACAATGAAAGGTAATTTGCAAGTAACCACATTGACCAAAACTCATAAATTAATACCTGATTTTTTTAAATCTGTTGTCACATTTCAGAATGTCAGCCACCCTAGAATTTCTAACTGCCATACCTCAGCCTTTTCTTTTTTTAAGATAGAGGCAAAAGAAAAAATGCTCCGGAATCCCTGTATCAAGGTCTAACACTTAAAGAACAAATAAATTTGGATTTCTAATTTTTTTTAGTTTTAAATCTCTAAGTGGCTGTCATTTTGAAACAAGATGGTGGACTAAGCTGGCTAGTGGACAAAGTCGAGGTCTTGGTAACCCTAATACCTATGCCTAATTGGTGTCTGGGGGTCATGATGGGTAAAAATATACAGAAATTTTCCCGAAATGCTTTGCACTGAACGGCGGCAATCAGAGCCAGATTAAGGGAGGGGAGGGGCATGAGGGCTGCAGCCCCTGGCCCCAACCCATCAGGGGCCCTCAGCAGTGGCTTAAGCTTCATCAAAGTTTTGTTTTAAACATTACTTAATTTCTAAAAAAAAATTTGCTTCTTAAAATGATAAAAATAGTCTGAAATAATGAGAAAAAAATCGTTTCAAAGAGTCAACATCCATCACTTTTTCCTTTTGCAATTCCAAAGTTTAGCAAGTACGATATAACATCGGATATAACTGCTGCTAAGCTATTCTTTTACTATTTTTGCCCGAGACTAAAAGAAGAAAAACATTTTTATTATTTCTTCTACCTCCTAATCTTAAAAAAAAAAAAAATGTGCTCAGCATACGTTTATTAAGAAATTAGTAACAGGGACATACCCCCCACCCCAATGCCTGTTGTCCGACATTTCCCAGTGACATGACCAGTATCTTTCAACAGTATTTTGTGTAAGAACTAAGAACTTTTGGCCATTGCATTGGATCTCTCCTTAATTCTGGAAAAGAAGACAAAGAATCAAAAGGTATGTCTTGTCGTAAACTTTTATTTTAATATTATAAGAAGAAAATTTTTCTTCTTTTGCTTCACTTTTCTTTTATCTTTAATGTTTTTATTTAATTTTAAGTAAAGAAAAGTGTTTATCCTTGACAGGGCCGTAGCTAGGGGGGTGCCAGGGGGGCTCAGCCCCCCCCCCCCCTGGGAAAGTTGCCAAGGACACCAAATGAAATTCTGTTTCAAAAATCGTGTGTTAAAAAATTGAACTTGTTTTTGGGTCTTTTTACAGTTTTGCATAAATACTAAATTATAGTATTTGTTTAAAAACTGCAAATAAGTGCTTCAATATGAGCGCATCGTATCTGCACATATTCAGAATTAGAAACCTTTTGCTGATGCAAACATTGACTTTTACATAAGTTATATACTGAAATTTTTCATTTTGCAGCGTTTTCCATTATTAACATAAAACAAAGTTTTTCTAACGAGTTTCATAGTAAATATAATGCTTATGATAAACATTATGTTTCATATTTGAGTCATCCTAGTTTTAAAAAAAATATATATAAGATCCTTGATTTATAAATCATACTAATGAAAAAAAGCTAATAGCCAATTTAAATACAAGCATTTGACTAAACACAAAAATAATTTTAAAATTCAAAATACATCCTTGGTTTTTCTAATGTTTGTTATCCTATAAAAACATAACTTTGGAATTCTTAAGGGCAGGGAATATTCAGAAAAAAATTAAAGATTGCAACTCTTTTGAAACAGGTGAACTGTCAGCTTTTTACTTACTTATTGACATCATCACTTAGTATTTCACTAGTATAATTATACACTGAAAATTTTCATTCTGCAGCCAGTGAAGTAGTCGTTAAAAATCTAGAGGGCATACACTGTAGGCAGAGGGTATACCCTAAAGAGTATATGCTATAGTGTTTTTGAGTAGAGGGTATACCCTAAAGAGTATATGCTATAGTGTTTTTGAGTAGAGGGTATACCCTAAAGAGTATATGCTATAGTGTTTTTGAGTAGAGGGTATCCGGTATTCCTTAAAATAATCCAGAAGGTATACCGTATAAGTCGTATCCACCGTATATCCTCCATTACATTCCTGTCTGCAGCTTTTATTTTTCTTATCATCAAATAAAGTTATAAAAGTTTAATAAGAAACGCAGTGCTTACAATATAAATATGCAATAATTTATCTTTCTATATAGTACTTTGATCCTATATATCTGTGTTTGTGCGTGCATGTCAGAAAGAGAGAAATAGTATGAGCCCCCCCTACATTTTCTTGAGCACCCCCTGTTGTTTACTTCTAGCTACATCCCTGATCCTTGAGAATGAGTAAATTTTGCTTGAAGAAAACCGTTATTTTTACTGTATGTTTTTAACCCTAAAGTGCATGAATTTTTCATTTAGAATTGCGTTTTTTTATACTTAATAAGAATTTGACACCAGAAATTTTAAGATAGATTTTTAACTTTATTTAGTAGCATAATTATGTTATTTTTTTCAGGATTAATATTTATGTATAAATATAGGGGTTGCAAAGAACTTGATTTATTTATTAAAAGTTAAATAGAAAGTGTTGCCAAAGTGGTTCTCAAATTTACTGCTCAACAATGCAAAACTTTCTCTTTGACGTATTTTCTAACTCATTTTTAAGCGTAAAGGCCTATGACTTCTGAAGTGATTTGGAATCGAATAGCGTTTTCCATTTTTTGATACATATATTATTAAGTTATAAGTTATTCTTGTCATGTGATGACAAGTTTTATCACTTTCCTGCACTGCCGCATCCGGAAAATTGGTTCAAAATGCCAAATTTTACAGTATTTCATGAAAGATCTTCCGCTTTTAGTAAAAATTCTAAATCGCCATTCAATTACATAGTTTCTGAATAAGAACACCTGCCAATTTCATGTGTTTCTGGAAAATTGATTCAAAATGCCAAATTTTACAGTATTTCATGAAAGATCTTCCGTTTTTAGTAAAAATTTTAAATCGCCATTCAATTACATAGTTTCTGAATAAGAACACCTGCCAATTTCATTTGTTTCCGAACAAAAATGAATTCAGAAATGTGTCAGAAAGTAGCTCCTTTTCCTTTGGACTTGAGAACAACCGTAACCTTAATAAAATTTATTACATTTTGTAGAAAAATTCAAGGCTGTAGTTAAGGGGGGATGGTGATCACCAGGGTTTGATACTCCTCTGAAATTTTTATCAGGATGACTATAAATATTCCATTAAATATCAATTAAGACAATCAAAATTTTAAATTCAGCTACAATAAAAATAATCTGAAATCAAAATTCTATACGATAGCATCTCTTTTAGGTAGATTTCCTAAGAAATACTACCTATTACATTCTCCCCTATGTTGGAATTTCTAAAAAATTTTTGGAAATCTACGCCGATCATGATTCCTAGAACCCAAAACCACCCCCAGTTCAAAACTTAACTTTATCTATCTATCTATATCACTTTTTTATGGACATGATAACTTCCATAATTGTGCACAAATGTCTTCTAAATTGATACATAAAATCACGGGGTATAAAATCTCGGTCAAGTTCGTAAATGGGCTAAGTGTGTGTGTGTGTGGGGGGGGGGGCTTTTTGTGGAAACAGAAAAAACCCCATATGATGAATATTGAATCCATTTAAAGTTATTATTACTTCTTGGAAAAGGGCCAAAAATGTATGTGTGACAGATTTTTTTATATCATTATAAATGGCTTCAAGGGGGGGGGGGGGGGGGGGCGGGAGGGGGGAGATAGCAGTTTAAGAAGAAAAAAATTCATAACTTCGTCCATTCACAAGATATCCAATCCGCTTAAATTTATCATAACTCCTCTTAATCATATCTACAACTTTTATATTGACAAGTTTTTTATAGTAACAACTCTTACAGCAAAACAAAAAAATCCTTGCCAGCTGCACCTACAAACACAGGTAGATTTCGAAGTGGGCGGTCTCAACTGCCGCATTGTGGCTAAAAGATAATTTCTTTTGCAATTCCCAATTAACAGACGTCCCACGGTCTGCATCTTCGAAATCTACCTGTGCCTGTATTTCGAGCCGTCAGGGATTTTTTTTCTTTGATTTCGTCACTATGTTGAAAATAAATATCTAGAAAGTCTTTAAAATTAATATAATTTTTCTCGGTATGGGGCTCTGTAAAAAAGGGATTTTTATGTTATCAAACATAATAGTTAGAATATTCTAATATTAGATTCTTCGATTTGTTGAACTAAAACTCTTGAAGAATACAACGAAGGTCTAAATCCAAATATCCACAAATTGGTAAACGTAACTGCTGTGACTTTATGCTCCTAGAAAAACATTTTTGACAAAAAAAATTTGAAAAAATATCTAAAAATATTCAGAAGTCTGTAATTTGGTTGACACTGATGTTGATGACATCGGCGAAGCAGAATTAACATCAACACAAATGAGATTATAAATTCCTTTGCAATGAACAAGGCTGAAATTTCCTATTTTCTCTTGCAATAACTATATTATTGTATTACTCGAATTCACAATAAAAACTAATAAGACTTTTAACTGATTTCACATCTATTAAAGTATTATAAAACAAATCTAAAGTAAGATAATAAGAATAAAATTTTGAATCTACAAACCCCCCTCTAAAATATTTTTCTAGCTACAGTCTTGCAAAAATTGACATGACTCATATTTCAGTCAAACTGAAAAAAATTACCATACATATTTAGAACTTTTAATTCATTCTCAAGATATGGATTGAACTAGAAAAGTAAATTTTCTAAAAAGTTTGAATTTTTTATTTAAATCGGGAAAAATTGTTTTTTCGTAATTAAAGTTTATCTCACAGTTAAATTTTCTAACAAAACTAGGGGGTTCTACATCCTACGAGTTACACTCACCAACTCCCGTGCAGACTCCGCAGAGTCTAAAAACACGCTAATTTATTCTATTTTTTTTTAATTACCCGATTACGGAAGATTTAGGAAAAATTTATTTAATAAAATTTCCCATATTTTGCACAAAAAATTGACTTATTTCAGCCAAACTGAAATCTTTTAGCATACAGATTTAGAACTTTTGGTTCATTGTCAAGATATGGATTGAACTAGAAAAGTAAATTTCCTAAAAAGTTTGAAATAGTGCATTTTTTTTAAATCAGAGAAAAATGTTTTGTCATAATAAAAGTTTATCTCACAGTTACATTTTCTAACAAAACTAGTAATTTCTGCCCCCTACGAGTTACGCTCCCCAATCCTCCATCCATACTTCGAGGCTCTAAAAACATGCTAATTTGCTGTGTTTTAAAAAGATTACTTGCTTACGAAAGATTGGATGATATTATCACGACCAGTAGTGATCTTCTGTAATTGCATTGCTATTCATTTCACTTTGACTTGGATATTTCTTGGTTACTAATGTCGCATCAAAAGCTGTCGCGACAGCTGAAGGCTGTTTTTGTGATCAATTAAGTAAGTTCTATCACAATTTGAAAATCAGCTTGTATAAAATTGTTAATTAAAAAATATCGCTGTCTCCCGGCATTTTATAGCTGCTAGAAGAAGTATTTTATTTTAGATGCTATAAGAAAATAGTTTTAAATATATAAGTATGATGTAATTTTTCCCATTTAATGCTTTCTGTACGTAAAAATTTAATTATTTAAAGTTTTCCTTCTCTTTGATTATTCACGTGTTAATATATTTTCCAATTGAAAAGTGTTTGAAAATATTATTATTTGGGATTTTTAAATATGATGTAATTTTCTCCATTAAATGCTTTTCACATGCAATAATTTAATTATTTTAAATATTTCTGTCTTTTTTAATATTTACGTGTAAGTATATTTTTCAATTGAAATATTTTTAGAAATATTATTATTTGGGCTTTTTAAAATCTGGCATCAAAGGTAAACAAGAAAGAAAAACTATGCATCAAGCATAGATTATGAAACACTTTCCAACACTAACAGAATACTTTAACAAACCTTTGCTGTTAATAAGGTAAATAAAATACCTAAGTAAACATTTTAGAAAATGCCAAACCCATTTGAAAACCAGATTTCAGCAATTACAGGCCATAGCCAGAAATGTACTCTTATTCTTTTGTGCAGCCTTGTATATAATCTATAGATTTGTGCATACTACGTAGTATGCTGTAATTAGTTTAGTATAAGAAAACAAACATAGTTGAAAAATCAACTTCAGCAGCTTCTACCAATAGGCAGAAACATATTTGAATTCTTTTGTACAGTGCTGTATTCTACCATAAGATTTTTATACATGCCACATATTAGGCTAAAGTTTAATCTAAGCAAAAACACAATGAAAACTATTGAAATCACACTTACCAGAAATTATCATACAGAGGCGGCCATGTATTCAGTTCTTTCTGTGGTGCTGTATATGATTTTATTTATATTCAACAAACATCTCTTAGTATACTAAATATATTTCCAGTCTAACAAGCATAACTCGATTAAACAACCCTTTAAGCAATTTGTGCTGATACACGGCAATGCTTATGAATTCTTTTGTGTAGTCCTGTATATGATGTATAGCATTTATTATACATACCACATAGTATGCAAAAATTTAGTTAAACTCATACCTAATTGAAATCGCACTTCCAGCAATTATCACTTATAGATAATACTTTAGATACAGTAATGTATCTTGGGCGTCCCCCCCCCCCTCCTTCTCCTTTTTCTCTTCCGTAAAAAGTGTTTCAAATGTATAGCTGACTTTCATTTAATTCATTCTCTTTGTTCCCCTCTTTATTCGCCTCCGCACATAAACTCACCTGGTCTGGCGGGGCACTCCTATTGGTCTCTCTGTCACATGTGTTTTCTGAATCTGCTGTTGTTTTTGAAGAGGTCGCCGCCATTGAACGAAGTCACAGGTAACAGCTAGTTTACATTTATTTCAATTATGCTTGAATTGCAAATATACCAAACTTTGAAAATAATCTTTTTACATAATCTTTTACGTCATATTGTTGTTGAATATTTTTACTATTTTAATTGTATTTTTGAATATTTGTGTATTTTTGAATCATAATATTTAAAATATTTTTTATGTTATATTTCTATTTGAACTAGTATCAGATTATTTACAGTTTTTATTGAATCATATATTTGAAAAATTGTGAAAATTTTATTAATATTATTTATCCATGATAACCAGCATGAAATCCTGAACTATATCAATCATGCTAAATTTGAAAGACTTTTTGTGTTAAGGACTCTTAAAAGTAGCACACTAATTTCTCGAGAAGGATAAATAAAATTGTTTTGTTGATGCATCAATGTTTATAATGTGTATTATATAATCATATATGTTCCAAATACTTTTCTACGTAAAACTTTACCATTATTTTTATGTAAAAGTAGGCCCAACTAGTTTGACAGCCATATACCAAATTTAGAGCTTTTATAATAAACATAAAATCTTAAAGTTTTTCTTAACCTTTATGCTTCGAAATTTAAACTTAAAAATTCCCAACAGCAAAACTCAGCCATCACCATTTAGCCCACTTTGTATCCTCGGTTCTCCAGGATCCCCCCCTCCCCCCCAGCTTTGCAGGCAAATCTGGTGGATCTCATTTTGGAGGTGGAGGGGATGTTGAAAGGATAAAAAGTTAAATCCTTTTAAAATTAAAATTTAAAATCCCAAAACATTTTTTCTATTTTTATAAATCCGTGCTTAAATTGGAGTTGCCCCTGTTAAGTTTTTTTACAGCATAGCACTTATTACTTCCATACTCCAAAATTAAACTTTCTTTAAGAATAAAAAGTGTGTAGTTTTACGCTTTTTGCAGTCGCTTGCGGTTTTCTATGCGACCAGGTTCTGCAGGATTTGGTGTTGTCGGAAATCTGGGCAACATGCGAGAGCTAATTAACCAATTAACTGTTTTTCTCCTCCCATTTTCAGTGACATATTCTAGCAGAAAATATTTGAGTTAAGCTCTAAAAAAAAGTGGGAGCGTGCCTTTTTTCGTCTTCCACCTGCTAAGAATATTTGCAGCCAGCGTCCTGCTCGTCCTCGTCCTAAAAATGCCGTCTTCAACGGGCTAGGTTCTATAATCTAAAATATGAGCCTTTAACATCCAGCTGCTCTCAAACTCCTGGGTCTGACTTGCAAAAAGAGCATGTAACTAAAAAGGAAATAAAGTCAGATTCCAGGAAAAGACTGTTTTTATTTCAGACATGACTACACTCATGAATGAAAATTCGAGATACGACGTGTTCGAGAGAAACTTGAACAAATGATGCAACGAGAACTAGCGGACGTACATATGTATCGTTACATATTTATATATATATATCAGACCTGTCAACCTTTGAAAATGAGAAATAGTAGCACACCAAATTCAAATTTATCTGAAGGTTGGTTGGTTGGTGGCTGTTTTTTATGCTGTAAATTCTAAGCGAGCAAATACTAATTAATTAAACGCATGTGTATATCCATAAGTACACAAAGTAGGAGACTCTTTTGTTTTTGCTAATTTTTTTGTTGCGGGTGGGATTGATTAAACATAATTATTCCTATTCAATTAATGCTCTGTCCACTCCTAAGCCAAATTTCTGAACTTCACAGTGAATTTTCTGAAAGATTCCAAGGCGGTTGGGGGGAGGGGGTGATGGAACTACGGTTATATCTTCCAGAGAAAAATGTCTGAGTTAGAGTCCTTCATCAGGTCGAGTAAGCTGATACAACCGGGAGTGGGGGTGTCCACTCCAGCCACTTATTTTGCATCCCTTTGACGAAATTTGCGTTTTATTCGCGATCTTTTGACGAAATTTGCAGTTTTTTTCGAGATCTGTTGATAAAATTTGCGTTTTTTAAAAATATTTTTTGTCGTTTTTCGCAATGTTTTTGACGGAATTTGCCGTTTTTACACGATTTTTTGGTGAAAATCACGTTTTTCCCGCGATCTGTTGACAAAATTTGTCTTTTTTCGCGATCTTTTGACGAAATTTGCCATTTTTTGCAATGTTTTTCACGAAATTTGTCGTTTTTTCGTGATCTTTTGACGAAATTTGCCGTTTTTCGCAATGTTTTTGACGAAATTTGCCATTTTTTCGAGATTTCCTGATGAAAGTCACGTTTTTCCCGCGATCTGTTGACAAAAATTTGTCGTTTTTTTGCGATCTTTTGACGAAATTTGCAGTTTTTTGCAATGTTTTTGACGAAATTTGCCGTTTTTCACGATCTTTTAACGAAATTTGCAGTTTTTCTTAATGTTTTTGACGAAATTTGCCGTTTTTCGCAATCTTTTAACGAAATTTGCCGTTTTTTGCAATGTTTCTGATGAAATTTGCCATTTTTTCGTGATTCTCTGACAAAAGTCACGTTTTTCCCGCGATCCTTTGACAAAATTGGCGACTTTTCTTCGAACGAAAGACGAGATTGATTTTTTTCGGCGATCATTTGCCGAAATACCGATACATTTAATGTCTGAATTTTCGGATTTATGACCGATATTTTTTTTTTCGGAAAATTCGGACCAAAATCACCCCTGAATGATCTTTTGACGAAATTTGCATTTTTTTGGCGATACTTTGGCGAAATTTGCTTTTTCCCCGGCAATTTTTTGACGAAATTCGCGTTTTTTCAGCGATCCTGTGACGAAATTCGCATTTCTTAGCGCGATCCTGTGACGAAATTCGTGATTTTTCGCGCGATCCTGTGACGAAATTCGTGATTTTTCGCGCGATCCTGTGACGAAATTAGTGATTTTTTGAGTGATCTTGTGACAAAATTCATGATTTTTTGAGTGATCCTGCGACAAAATTCGCATTTTTTTTTTTCTTTCCAGAAAATCGTAGATTTAGACAGATTTTCGTAGCATCATAGTTTGTGGCTCAAAATCGTAGTAACTACGATTTTTTCGCAGCAGTTGGCAGTTCTGATATATGTATGTATCGCTATATATATATATATATATATATATATATACAGGGAAACTCGTTTAAGATACGAATCAAGGTACCGAGAGCATTTCGTATCTTATCCGGATTTCATAGATTCTCGAGTAATAATGCATACAAAAACAGTGCACTGTGTTATTAACGTATTTTAACCATTTATAACTCTCATTTTACCCATTTCTAACAATTTTTAGATATTATAGAAAATTTGAGTTTAAGATTTTGAAATAAAGAATTACTTTATTTTTCTCCAAAATTTTATTGAGTCACGTTTGTACAGTAACAAAATTAAAATGCCAAATTAAAAAAAGACAATAAAACGAAATTTTTGTTAATCTTTAGAAAACAACAACTGAAATACACTACATACTTATGCAGGAAAAATAATAAATTTGCATAATTACTTTTAGAAAGACAAACTAAATGTATGCCAGGAACAATAATTATTACATTATCTAAATTAAAGTACGTGAAGTAGTTTTAATTTGTTGAAAAAAAGTCGTTTACCTTGGTTTGGTGCAACTTAGGGCGAGATTTTATCACGAAGCTTTCTGCCTTGTTGATGTGGTAGAAAAAAAATCTTCAACGGAGGGACCAGCATCTATAGAAGAGGCGTACTGTTGAATTAAGCTGAGCGAGCTCATTACAGATGCGAATGATGGTATGGCTGGCACATCCGTTTCTTCATCCGCGTCGGCTTCTGATTCTTCTGAAGGCCTTGGTTCATCGGAACTTTTGACATCCGCGATTATATCCGGGATAGAACGAACTTCACTTGTTACAAGCTGATCGTCAATATTGACAAATGAGTCCCAATCTTCGCATTCTTCTTGATACTGCTCCTCTTCAGCGATGTCAACGTTTTGAAAAGTGCTGTCGACATCAAAGGCTTTACAGAAACAGTTCTCAATGGTGGTTGCTGTTACGTCTTCCCAAGAAGCTCTCAGGAAATGCATGGCGTCCAAGAGGTTAATAGGCTTACAGGTTGGGCAGGACAGATCCTTTTCACGATAAATCTATTTGGTGTAGATGAAGTACAACTACACGACTTTTGTATTTCATTTTGAGAACATGAATTATTCCCTGATCCATGGGTTGAACAACGCTAGTTGTATTAGGGGGTAAAAAGACTAGTTCGACGTTTTGTAAACCGGGGATATCCTTGGGATAGGCGGGACAGTTGTCGGCGAGACACAATACTGAACTCTTTTTTCATTCGTTCCTCGAACTTGCGGTTCCACTTAACAAATATATCGCCTGTCATCCATGCTTTGGCTTGACTTTCATAATCGCAGGGCAGATTTCTAGCATTTTTAAAGCAGCGAGGATTCCGCGACTTGTCGATGACGAAGGGTTTTAATTTATCCGTTCCGCTCATATTTGAACCAACAAGAACAGTTATACGTTCTTTGCTAAGTTTGCCCCCAGAACATTTCTCACCCTTAAACGCCATGGTTTAATCAGGCATTAATTTTTAAAAAAGGCCCATCTCGTTGACATTGTAAATATTGCATCTTGAGTATTTTGTCAAAAGCGGCGCAAGCACGTTATTTTTCCAACAATTGACATCATCTACATTCACAGCTGTCGACTCTCCGTATACCTTCCTATAAACTATGCCGTATCTTTGTCTGAAGCGGTCTAGCCAACCGTTGCTAGGCGTGATATCCACTCCAAGACGTGTAGAAAATTCGCAGGCCTTTTCCTTAATCAATGATACATTAGTTGGGATGTTCATCGATCGGGTTTGGGCATGCCTGTTTGTAACACTTGATGAAATCCCCTGAAAAAATAAATCCCCATTTTTGAAATAAGATGCAACTTACGAAAGTATATAACTCATAATCATCAATTAACTTCATATAAGTATCTCATGAGTCGCTACATAGAATTGTCTTTAACATGCATATCTTTTATTCTTTTGTGGATTCCTGACCCCCCCCCCCCCATAATAGTTATGAACTATAAGAACATCAAAAAACATTTCCCCCCCCCCCCTGCACATTTATTCTTATCCCCGAAAAAAGAAAAAGCTCCATAAATCTGATGCAATCATTCTGTCATCACTTTGGTCGGATGTAAGCACAATTATCACAATAGTGTTTTTATGAAATGCAAAACATGCAGCATTTAATTAAAATTTGCCACAAGAAGTAAAACTGTTCGTAATCGGTAATTAAAAAAAATGTAAAATTATACTTTATGAATAATCTTAAGAAAATATTTTACAGTTGCCTTAAAAATAAATTGCAAAATTAAAGTAGAATCATTTTCATTGCAGCAAAAGTAATAAATCAAAAGTTTGACATGGTTTAAATTTTCTTATCTCAATTATGGTTTCAATAAAATTAAAAAAAAGGTCAAATTAACTATTTCATTTCAGGATTAACATAAAATCCAAAGAAAATAGCTTAGAAGATTTCTTGAAATTTAGATTTTAAATCCAAATTTCATTTATAAAAAGTACAACTTGAAAGTAAATATTAAAAGAAATAAATGAAAAATTACACTTTAACTACTTTATGGATAATATCAAATCAAGAGAAAACAATTTAAAGATGTCTTAAAAAATATAACATTAATATACAGTTAATACAATGAAAAATATACGTTAAAAAAAAGGGGGGAAAAATATTTTTTTGTAAAAAAACAATCTAATTTTTTTTTTGTTTCTTAGAAGAAGAGTTTGTGGAACTGATTTCTCTTTTCATTTGATTTCCAGATGTGGAAGATTTGTTTTCGTCATTAAGCAGATCAGGAAACATACTTTTAAAGCTAAATGTATGCTTAGTGAGTATGATTTTTTTTGTCTTTGTATTTTGATATCAAACCCAAATGCAGAATTTTAGAGTATGCATAAAAAATGAAAGTCACCAAAGTTAGTTTCGGAAAGGAATTTTTTTTTTAAAGAGTTAAATTATCCTTTTTTTATCAGGAACAAAACCCAGCAATTCAGCAGTTTCTTACATAATAGTAAGCATAAAACTGAGCAAACACGAGAAGTATCAGGATTAAAACGAGAATCCCCATGATTGGATTGGATAATAATCCACAGCTCTCTTATTTATATTATAAAATACAGACTTGTCTGTTTTCGCTTAGTTACTGGAACACGTTGATATTACATTAAAGCCTGTTAGAATAACAGAATAACTAAAGACCTTCACGGAAAGAAAGTTTTCATGCAGAACGGCACATTACTACATAAACAAGAGAATCTGTCTGCCAGGTGACGTAATGCGCATGAAGTCAAGAATTTCTCACAACTAGCGGATCGAACAAACGGTTCTCCCCTGCGCAGCGTAAGAAATCGAACTGGTCTCTGGAGCGGCGTTTCCGTTCTCATCTACCTCTGCACTCTGGAAGATCATACCCTCTCCTGCCTGCTATTGGCTGACATGCGGAGAGCGATAGTTCCACCCTTTCAGTGGGAGAACACAAGGTGAGATTTTGACGCGATCTTTCGGAACAAAAGCTACTAAACCTTAGTAGCTAGGAAACTTGGTTTCCGAGTAACCAATCAGAATCCGTTAGTGGTGAAAATGCCTTTCGTCACTATGACGTAGCTTATCCACTTGTTCGCTGTGATTTGTTGTTTTCGAA
This sequence comes from Maratus michaelseni, assembly GCA_963931845.1. Taxonomy (NCBI): domain Eukaryota; kingdom Metazoa; phylum Arthropoda; class Arachnida; order Araneae; family Salticidae; genus Maratus; species Maratus michaelseni. The sequence goes on along the minus strand of OZ007600.1, from coordinate 263,879,721 downwards.
TCACGCTTCTCAGCTATTAACGTCTGGATGAAAGATGATTCTAGAGAAGTAAAAAAAAAAAAAAAAAAGATGCCGATCAGCTGTATTGTAACTCCGGAATTTCCGGGGCACTTTTTGTCAAATCCCCGGAATTCCAGGGATTCCCGGAACACAAACAGGCATGTTTGGGTGAACCACTCAAATAAAATCTTCTCCAATTCTTCAAATTTTGCCGACTTAATTTTCTTTCTGCCAGTGCTACCAGCTGATGCACTGCTTTCCAGTTTATGTCTATTATTTAACAGAGCTCGAAGAGTTGACTCGTGGATTCCCACAGATTTGGCAAAGACTGTCTTGTTTATCACATTCTCAGCGTCGTATTTCCTTAAGACATCCAATTTTTCAGTCAAAGAAAGTGCTTTTCTTTTTACTTTAAGTTACTCATCCATTATTTACTCCTATTACTATTCAGCAGATAAACATAAGACTAGATTTACGCAATGACCTTTCGACAGCTTTACTGGTACAGAGGTTTCGAAGGCACAGTGTTCTCAGATAGATTTTACCCTTTTCCCTAGACTACGGAATAAAAATTCCCTAGATTCTAAAGTCACGTGACATGGAAGAAGTTCTGCATTTTGATTGGCTGTAACGACTTGACTGAATCACATACGAGATTCATGAGCACCGGTTTGTGTTATAGAAAAAACACCTCCCCCCCCCCTTTGTTAGCGAAAGAATTGCTTGAAGACAATTTCTACCCACTGCCCATCCCTTTACTTCCTCTTCCATCTATCACGTTCATTGCCAGAAAAACACAGAAGTCTAAAAAAAATCTTTTTTAAAAATTAGATTTCCAGAAAATATTGCTAGTCTTCTAAAAATTCCCTAAAAATAAGAAGGAATTCCCTATATAGGCTTGAGGTTCCCTAGATCTAGGGATGTCCCCTAGATCGGAAAACGCTGAGAAGGCACGGTATGGAATTGCATCACATCACGTGATTATGACGTAAAGGAGAACTTTCCCGAAAAACCTCCAAGAGAAAGACTCGAGCACAATTCAGTTGCTCTTTTTAGCCATTCTGTCCTAAAGACACGTGATAAACGGATTATATAAGCACCATTTCGTATATTAAGCGGGTTTTTTTTTATATCAAGAGACAAATTTTCTTCGTATATTAAGCGGGATCGTATCTTATGCGTACGTATATTAAGCGGGTAATTTTACACAGGTTTAATAGGCATTTTTCAAGGGACCGAAGATAATTCGTATCTTAAGCGGAATTGTATCTTAAGCGGGCGTATCTTAAACGAGTTTCACTGTATATATATATATATTTTAATCTCACTATATACTTTAACAGATTGAAATAAAAGAAAAAGGGAAGAAAAAAAAAAGACAAATTTGTATTTAAAACATAATGTATTACTTTTACAAAGTAAATTACATATTGTATTAATAATACAAAGTAGAAATATATCACAGTAGAAATAATCACAGAGTATATATTATTACAAAAATAGCACCAAGTATATATTGCACAAATAGCAATAAGTATATATTGCATAAAGAGTTCTGCGCTAAAAAGTATTGTGCAAATATTTAAAACATTCATACAGCATAAATTCACATCAGAGATCCGTTTAAATTATAGTCAGTCTGATTTTTTTTTATTTTTTTTGTAAGAGACATGAATGGATAAATTTTTTTTTACACCTTTCAAAAAGTTGCAGATATAAAATCTCATAAGTTTCTATATATCATCTCCAACACGTATGAACTTCTGAAACTTTCATACTTTCTTCAATAATTCTCATAAACGTTTGATTCTTCTACTGGAACTCTCATAGTTTTCTACATATTCTCTCTAATAATTCTCACCAACTTCTGAATCTTCTCCCCAAATCTCATAATTTTCTGCATATTCTCTCCAACTTACATCAACTTCCGAATCTTCGCCTGTACTCTCATAATTTTTTACATATTTTCTCCAATAACATTGATCAACTTCAGAATCTGCACCACAAATCTCATAATTTTCTGCATATTCCCTCAATCTGTCATCAACTTCCAAATCTTTGCCTGTGCTCTCATAATTTTCTTCGTATTCTCTCCAATAATTCTCTTCAGCTTCTAAATCTTCTCTCCAAATCTCATAATTTTCTGCATATTCACTCCAGTTAACATCAGCTTCTAAATCGTCTACACACTCATAATAATCCTCTTCAGCTTCTAAATCTTCTCTCCAAATCTCATAATTTTCTGCATATTCACTCCAGCTAGCATCAGCTTCTAAATCGTCTACACACTCATAATAATCCTCTTCAGCTTCTAAATCTTCTCTCCAAATCTCATAATTTTCTGCATATTCACTCCAGCTAGCATCAGCTTCTAATTCTTCACCTACACACTCATAATTTTCTTCGTATTCTCTCCAATAATCCTCTTCAGCTTCTATATCTTCTCTCCAAACCTCAGAATTTTCTGCATATTCACTCCAGCTAGCATCAGCTTCTAAATCTTCACCTACACACTCATAATTTTCTTCGTATTCTCTCCAATAATTATCATCAACTTCTGAGTCTTCTGCATAAATCTCATTAGTGTCTGTATATTCTCTCCAACTCTCATCAACTTCTAAATCTATGCTTGTACACTCATAATTTTCTTCATATTCTCTCCCATAATCATCATAAACTCCCGAATCTTCTCCACATATCTCATAATTTTCTGCATATTCTTTCCAACTTTCATCAACTTCTAAATCTTCGCACATATTGTCATAATTTTCTTCATACTCTCTCCAATAATCGTCAACTTCTAAATCTTCTTCACAAATCTCATAATTTTCCAAATCTTCTCCATAAATCTCATTATTTTCTGCATATTCTCTCCAACTCTCATTATATTCCAAATCTTCATCCGTACACTCACAATTTTCTTCATATTCATCATAAACTCCTGAATCTTCTCCACAAATCTCATAATTGTCTTCATATTCTCTCCAACTCTCATCAATTTCTAAATCTTCGCCTGTGCTCACATAATTTTCTTCATATTCTCTGCAATAATTCTCCTCAACTTCTAAATCTTCTCCATAAATCTCATTTTCTGGATATTCTCTCCAACTCTCATCAACTTCTAAATCTTCGTCCGTATTGTCATAATTTTCTTCATGTTCTCTCCAATAATTATCAACTTCTGAATCTTCTTCATAAATCTCATAATTTTCTGTATCTTCTCCATAAATCTCATTATCTTCTGCATATTCTCTCCAACTCTCATTATATTCCAAATCTTCATCTGTACACTCATAATTTTCTTCATATTCTCTCCAACTTTCATCAACTTCCAAATCTTCATCTGTACACTCATAATTTTCTTCATATTCTCTCCAACTTTCATCAACTTCCAAATCTTCATCTGTACACTCATAATTTTCTTCATATTCTCTCCAACTCTCATCAACTTCCAAATCTTCATCTGTACACTCATAATTTTCTTCACATTCTCTCCAACTCTCATCAACTTCCAAATCTTCATCTGTACACTCATAATTTTCTTCATATTCTCTCCAACTCTCATCAACTTCCAAATCTTCATCTGTACACTCATAATTTTCTTCATATTCTCTGCAATAATTCTCTTCAACTTCTAAATCTTCTCCATAAATCTCATTTTCTGGGTATTCTCTCCAACTCTCATCAACTTCTAAATCTTCACCCATATTGTCATAATTTTCTTCAAGTTCTCTCCAATAATTATCAACTTCTGAATCTTCTCCACAAATCTCATAATTTTCTGCATATTCTCTTCTATTTGCATCAACTTCTGAATTTTCTCTCAAACTCACAGAATTTTTTTCTTCCCCTTCTTCGCCATCATAGTTATCATGGTAAGGATCTAAAATAAAAATATAAGATTTTATATAAGAAAATGTGGAAGTGTAAAGACAAAAAAAGCATTATGAAAGAGTCATTGTCTTCATACAAAAAATAGTCAAGCACAGAAAAAAGACCTACATGTATTGTATGGCTTTTTTCTGCATGAAAAAATTAAACTAAACCTAATAATATTATAAATGTGAAAATGTGTTTGAAGGTTTGAAAGATGTGAAAAATTTAAAGTACCGTAAAATCCCATTAATCCACCCTTCCCGATTAAGCGCCCCCCTCCCACTTTGTAAACAAATTGGAAAATTCTAAAAATCCCAAGAAAGAGCCCTCCCCCAAAAGAAATTTCGCCACGCTCGTCAAGATCAACACCAATTTTATCTCACGAGTGTTTTTTTTTATCTGACGAATCAGAAAGGCATGGAGATTCTTTTATATATCGCAAACATGTACAAACACAAAAGTAACATACACAACTTAAACTAATGTCAATCTGAAAAAGCAATATAATCAAACATTAGTTTTGCTGTAAATTTATCTCCATGGCGATATGGAGGTAATAAAAATATCGATAGTGAAAATTTCTCACGAAATAAGTTTAAAAATGTGTATTTGATGCTGTGTGTGAAATATTTTGATTAAAAAAGAATCTATTTATTTTATCAAAGAATTTATAGTCATATTTAACGTTATTATGAAAACCAATTACAAAAAAATTATCGATTGATTGATCAGTAGATGGCGCCACAGTCAAATTTGTAGCATATTTTGTGCTATGCTTGTGCTAGCAATGTTTTTCGTTGTAAAAATCTGGCAACACTACCAATTCGTTCTGTATGTTCTCATTTTTTGTGATTTGTATTATTTATTTAGTATTTATAGATACAAAAAAAAAAAAAAACACGGTTATTTAATCTCCCTAATTTACAACAGATGGCGACACCACATAAAATGTTACTAATTCTGGAAAGTATTTCGGGACATTTTCAACAGCAATTTCTCAGTATTTTTTAATTATTTTAAATTATTAAGTTCCTTCTTTTTTCTGTTACCATATTAATGAGAGATATTAGTGTTATTATTTATCTAAATGCATTACAGTTTCAAAGCTTCTGAAATCCAAAATTTTCAATAATCTGAAATCACCATTAATCAGGAAGTTATACTGTTTTTCTATTTTGTATATCATTTTTTTTTCAAAATGTTTTTCTATTTTTACTTTATTAAAATAATGCATACTTTGCGACGATCGGCCATTAGCATCTCCCCCCCCCCCCCCCCACACACACCACCACCACCCATAAATATCATATACTATAATTTTAATACCGTTTAAGCGCCCCCCCTCTGATTGTTTTACAATTTTCTGTCATGTTTAGGGGGGCAGATTAACGGGATTTTACGGTACATTTCTCAGGTTGAAAGGTTGCAAAACATTCAATGTGAAATTAGATCATTAAGGATAATTTTTAGACAACTAGCTGGATCTGAAGGTCTCCCTTCAGCTTGGTCTCCCTTAAATATATACTATTCCTTTCAAGAGATTACTTTTATTTTCAATTCAATATAGCAGGGCTGCCAACCTTTGCAAGCAGGGTGTCAATGATTTTAATCAATTGATTATTTTTTTTTAATCATTGATTAAATTCGCAAATTTTCTAAATGTTTAAAATGACACAAAATTCAAAATCTAAAATAAACATAATTTGGAAAGTTTCTATAGGTATTTTGCCTTATGAATAAACAAAACAAAAAAGCTTTAATTCTGAGCTTAATACTTAATTAAGGATTGTAAAAAATTAAGTATAGTAAGTTTGTAAAAAGCAAGCTTTTATCGGCCATAAAAAGAATTTAATTTAAAAATGATATTTAAATCTAATATAATTGTCATAATTTTCTTTAAGTAATCAAATTATTCATTATTTTATATAAAATAAGCATAGCAAGTATAATAAATTTCTGCTAGTAAAAGAATAAATAGCCAGCACCTTATTTTGTCTTTCTACTTTTGCAATAATAAATTGATAGCCAGAGCCCGATCAAGCCGAAGTTGGGCCCAGGGCCTCTTAAAAAGTTGTGCCCCCTCCCCTACCTCCACATTCCCGGCGACACTTTCAGAAAAAAAAAAATATTAGGTTTATTTGATGAGTTGACAAAGTTGTTTGGGTGAAAGTTTCACGTTTACAAAAAAAAAAAATTAACTTACAAGAATAATCAAGAAAATGAATTACTGTCCACTTTCTCAAATAAGCATTTGTATAATTCACAAACATCTATGATCCACAGTTTATGTTGCAGAATAAATGAGGACGTCTTTTTCAAAACTCGTCTTATCCAAAATCATAAAAATTGTGTTTTCCCTAAAAGTCTAGTAATCATTTTAAACTATAATTCTGACATTGTAAAATTCATGTTAAAAGTCGAGTAAAGTCCATGTTTAGTTCTTGGTCATTCACTTTTTCAAGTAAAACTGCCTAGGTTAAAAGCTTCTAAAAATTTTATTGAGTCATTCAGAATATTTAAATTTTACGTTTCATATTTTATAAAACAATATTATTTGAAAAGTATTTGATTAAGGAAAAAATATCAGCCACATAATTTGCGGGCCCCTGAAATGAAATTCAGGGGCCTTTTCAGGCCCCTGAGATCCGTGCATTAATCAGGCCCTGTTGATAGCAAATTGGAGCTAAAAGAATGACATCTGCTCAGCAGCTATTGTAAAAGAATGTATAAGAGATATAGAACAAAAAGATATAAAAATATTAAGCACAGCAAGAACTTCTTCATCCAGTAGAGGTTGGATTAACATTGTTTTTTTTTTTTCCTGATATATACCACTAAAGAAATTAGTTAGGTATTGAAAAGGCAGCAAAACTGTTTTATTTTTTATTTGAAACACTGAATGCTAATAATCCCTACTGGGTGATAATAATGCTGTTATTTAATATTTTGAGAATTTCGGATATAGCTGGCTATTCTTGTATTTACTTTGTATGTGCGTATGAATGGGTGCAATTCATTTTCATTTTCTTTTGTTAGCATACACATACATGTGTGTGAGTTTAGATTTAGGAAATTAACAGTAATCTTTAAGTAGAAATACAAAACGAGCTGCAAATGATGTTTGTTTGTTTTGTTATTTGTATTACTAACTGATGAAATTACTTATTTACAGTTCTTATTAATTCTGCAATTACTTATTGTTCTCTCTAGACTCTAGGCCATTTTTTAAGGACGCAGCACTCTGCCCTTTTTAAAATTGCCAAAATGAAAATGTATCCTTATAGTATTTTAAGTACTTAAATTAAAGAAATTACAGCAGCAACATTATTAATTAGTCGAGGTGGACTTTAAAGAACTTTAATTTACATACTATCACAAACACGTACATCGAACAATAATGAAATACAACAGATACATTTTACACGCATAACAGTAAACAAACTTAATACCAGTATGTGACGTAGTTCGCTGTGGTGCTGCCAACTATTACTTACATTTGTAACTAAACATCACATACTCTCCCCTCCATATTTGGAAACTTACATGGAGCTTTTCTTTTCCTGGTGGATCTTCTAGGTACCTGTTGGGAAAAAGAAGAGTTAATTAAAGTATCTTTAGCATCATCAATAGAAGTATTGGACACCATGGGTTTTGGAGCTGAAGGTATCCCTTTAGAGTCTACTGGAGCCGGACTTGGAGTATTTGGGAGGACACAGTCATCTGGTTTAGGATTTGGAGTAGATGGAACAACAGAGTCATCTGGTTGAGGATTTGGAGCAGATGAGACAACTGAGTCAGCTGGTCGAGGATCTGGAGTACTAGGAGGCATTAGCTGAGAATCACGTTGATTAACAACTGCATTATCACTTTTGTGACTTTCTGTACCACTCTCTTCAGAATTTGAATCATTAGTTAGATGTATCTTCGAACCGACATTAGTTATCTGATCAACATGCCTTTTCCAAATATTCGAACCAACTTGAATTTAATTGTGGGGGTAAATCTTCACTACGTAATGGAAGTTGTGAAAGAGCATCGACATTTCCATGTTCGGATGTTTTCTTATAGCGAATATCATATTTAAACGCCCTTAAGTATAATGCATATCTTTGCATCCGAGCAGCTGAAAGAACAGGAATACTTTTATTTGGAGAAAATATGGACACAAGTGGTTTGCTAGCTGTAAATAAAGTAAACCTATTACCATATAAATATTGAAAAAATTTCTTTACTCCAAAGATAATAGCTAGTGCTTCCTTATCCACCTGGCTATATTTTTTTTTCTGCATTCGTAAGCGTTCTGGACACAAAACCAATTGGTTTTTCCACGTTATCTGGCATCATATGCGAAAGAACTGCAGAAATACCATATGGAGAAGCATCTGTTGCTAACACTAAAGGCAATTTAGGGTTGAAATGAGTAAGAACTCTTTCTGAAATAATTTAATTTTTTATATTTTTAAATGCTTGTTCACAAACAGGAGACCAAATAAATTTTACATTCTTCTTGAGCAATTGATTTAAAGGATGAGCAATTGTAGATAAATTTGGTACAAATTTAGAATAATATGTGACTAAGCCTAAAAAAGCTTTAACTTGTGACACATTAATTGGTCTAGGAGCATTGACAATAGCTTCAATTTTATCTTGTGTTTTATGAATACCTTGCTTATCAATTTTATAACCACAATATGTAATATGGTCAGCCAGAAAAATTGATTTATTTTTATTTATCCTAATATTATATTCACGTAATCTTTCTAAGACTTGTTTTAGTCTTTTTAAATGAATTTTATCAGTTTCCTCCGTAACACCAATATCATCAATGAACACAGTGACACCATCAATACCACTTAATATTTGTTCAATCGATCTTTGCCAAATTGCTGGAGAGCTAGTAAGACCCATTGGTAACTTTAAAAATTGAAATAAGCCCTTCGGAGTATTTATAGTTAACAATTCCTGTGATTTTTCGTCTACAGGTAACTGAAGATAAGCTTGATTTAAATCTATTTTCGTAAAATGTAAACCATTACCTAAAGTAGCTAACATGTCCTCTACCCTAGGTAAAGGATATTTTTCCACCTTCAAAAATTTATTTACTGTAACTTTAAAATCTCCGCATAACCGAATTTTACCATTTGGTTTTACCACTGGAACTATAGGAGTTGCCCACTTACTACTGGTGACAGGTTTAATAATACCCTCATTCTGTAACCTTTGAATTTCATCATTTACTGCATTACGTAGAGCATACGTGACTGTTCTAGCCTTACAAAATATGGGCGTAGAACCTTTTTCTAGATAAAGTTCTGCTTTCAAACCTTTTATTTCCCCTACTTTATCCGAAAATAAATCAGAAAAATCATTTAATAATGCTTTCAATTTATCTGTAGAATTTGCAATTTCATTGACATACACAGATTTAAAATTAGTGGGAAATTATCTTCTTTAATCAAATACAATTTAAGATTTTTAGTAATATTTGCATAAGAAACATCTACTGTTACATACACCTACATACCCCACAGGTGTAAACACCTCACCAGTTGCAGTTCTCAACTGAACATCTGGTGGAAAAATTTTATTTATCGGAAAAATTCTCCGAAAACGATTTACAGGTACCACAGAAATTCCTGAGCCCGTGTCTACCTCCATTTCAGCTTTAGCTTTATTTTCAATTAAAACCCACACTTTTATAGGAGTAGAACTCTTATCATGACTCACGGATAAAATATCAACCGTCTGCAATACATTTGTTTGTTTCTGAGAACTACTTTTACATACTTTAACAAGGTGGCCTCTTTTTTTACAAATTTTACAAATAGTGTTGATATGCTTACACTTATTGGCAAGATGAGAAGGATTTCCACATCTATAACATTGTAATTTATTTTTATTTACTTCAAAATTCCCCTTATTTACATTGTTTATTTTCAGTTTCTGGAAATTATTTGAAATTTTATTCGGCTGAACATTTTTAGAATATGCCAATTTATTAACATTTACATTTTTGTTTTTCAATTCAGAAATATCATGTTCGTTATTTTGCAAAATAATTGCTTTTTCAATAGCTTTCTCGAATGTTAAATCATCTATTTGTGAGAGTAATTTACTTTGGATAGTTTCATTTTTTAAACCTCGCAGAAATTGTTCCAACAAATTTTCATTAAGTGTTTCACCAGCAAAAGCACAGAAGGTAGTTAACTTCTTTAATTTTGAAACAAAATCTTGTATCGATTCGTTTTCATTTTGATAAGAATTACGGAATTTAATTCTAGAACAAAATTTATTAGGGGCGGGGCTTAAGTGCTTTAACAGAATATCAACTATTTCCTCATATTTCAGTGCTTCAGGATTTTTCGGAAATGTTAAATCTGGCAGCAAATTATACAATTTAGGCCCCATACATGAAATAATTGCAGGTACCTTTTTTTTTCCTCAACATCATGTAATAAAAAACTCTGTTCCAACCTCTTAACATATGATTGGAACGATTCAATTGAATCGTTAAATTCTTTAAAATTAGCAAACATTATGAACTTTTATTTATTGCAGAGAAGAAAAAAAAAATGTCAGCACTTACCACCCTCGAAATGATGTACGTATTAAAACATTAATGCAGCATATACTCTTGTAGATGTAAAACCCGAAGTATCGCCATTTTGCGAATCATTTGGAATTTCTTTTCAATTGAATTCCGGTAAGAAACTTTATTTTCTTGTCGCCATTTTATAGTATTTTAATTACTTAAATTAAAGAAATTACAGCAACAACATTATTAATTAGTCGAGGTGGACTTTAAAGAACTTTAATTTACATACTATCACAAACACGTACATCGAACAATAACGAAATACAACAGATACATTTTACACACATAACAGTAAACAAACTTAATACCAGTATGTGACGTAGTTCACTGTGGTGCTGCCATCTATTACTTACATTTGTAACTAAACATCACAATCCTGCTTTTTTTAAAAATAGTGAAATTCACCTTTAGTTGTACAACAGAGATTTCTTGTATAAAACTACCCCATATCACAGTATTTCTAAATCAATATACCCAAAACCTTACAAAAAAAGAAAAAGAAAAAATAACTTTTATTTCTTTAGAAGCAGGGGTAATGTAAGTGCATGTAAGTTGTAATTTAATTGTATTTTTCAATTTGTAATTCATAAAATCATTAAAAATTAATGCCACTGTATTTATCATATTAAAAAAAGATGTACTATTTTTTTCCTTATATCATTATTAAACACATTACTATTATATTTCCTCGAGAAATAATTCTCTCTCTTTTCTACTGAACTAATGCCTTTTTTAATTCGCACTCTTATAATTTCTGTAATTATTAACTAATAATTATAATTTTATTAATTAAAGCATAAAAATATAGGTTAGCTAACCTGTTTATTGTTCTGGAAATATAAAATTCATGGTATTTTAATGATGGTGAAAAAAAAAATCATAAAAATCTGTTTTAAAAAATAAAAAAATCTAATTTTAATTTATATATATATATATATATATATATATATATATATTTATTTTATTTATTTATTTTTTTTTCAATTATGATTTTTTTATACCTTATTTGTGAGTAATAATATATAATTCAAGTTCAGAAAATTCATAATTTTAAGGTGTCAAGTATGGTTTACTAAAATTTGGACACTCACAAAATATAAAAATCTAAACGATAATAATAAAATAAACTTTTATTCATGAAGCACAGTAAAGTCTCACACAGCACAAAGAAAAATTTCACTAATAAAAAAGAAGCCTTGTACATGTATGCATACCTTAATTATTATTCCTTTATTCCAATTCCAAAACAGCTTCTAATATATTTCTTTTAAATGCTAAAAGGTGTAAATTAACAACATAATATACAGTAAAATAACTTTTATTAGATCGTTGACATGTTTCAGCTCTCTCCGAGCCATTATCAAAAACAAATGAGAATATTCGGTAATTGCACACTCTTTGAAATCATTATTTGAAATGCCATCATTTTCATGTACTTTTTTTAAAATTATGCACATTATTTTTGTTATTTTTACTTGCTTGTTTATTTCTATACTTGTAACCATGGAGTCACTCGAGCCTCAATTTCGATAAGTTAAAAGATGCTGCATCGTTACATATCGTATTTTTGCGTGTCTTTTTAACTTACCGAAAGGGTAGCTCGAGTGACTCCATGGTTACAGATATGAAAATAAACAACCAAGTAAAAATAAAAGATAATGTGCATAATTTTTAAAAAGTATATGAAAATTAAATGATAGCATTTCAAATAATAACTTCAAATACCGTGCAATTACAGAATATTCTCATTTGTTTTGGATAATGGCTCGGAGTGAGCCAAAACATGTCAAACCACCTAATAAAAGTTAGTTTATACCTTTTAGCATTTAAAAGAAATATATTATTATTACAAGGTGTTATAATTTATTATATCAGCTTTTAAGTTAGAGTATGAATTTTTATTAACACCACAAGATAACAATTTTGACCAAAATATTAATTGTATATTTTCACACAGTATGCAAAATATACATTATAAATAATAAAGTTTATATATGTTGAAAAATGAAAAACCAAGAATATGACAAGAGTATCTTTTGTTAAGAAGCAACTCGGAAAAAAAAGTGTAGCTTCTAGTAAGCAATGTGTAGTATGTAGTAGAAGCAGACCAATGTGTAGTAGTAGTTGGCAGCCTTGATAAAGTTGCTTAATTTGTTATTGAATTGTAAGTTTCCTGTAGGAGTGGCAAGAACACTTTGCCATCATTATAGATATTTCAAATGATAAAGTTCGTATCTTGGATGACATTAATTAAAATTCGAAAAGAATGTACTTTTCGTAATGTATACAAATAGGAATAAATGGCAAATTGGAAAAAAAAAGGTAAGGGGTTATTATATTGTGTCAAAATCTTTAACCAAGCTAGTGTCAATATTTTAAGTAAAGGATTCTAATGAAAGAAAAAAAAAACTAATTTTCAAAAACGTTTTGAGTAACACAATAAATGTATTTCACATTGAATAAAATAATAAATGAATAAATACCTATCTTAACACCTGCAGGAAGGCATGCTTCTAGATCATTCAAAATCTATAAAGGACAAATAATATGTATATATTTTTTTTTCTAGGAAACGAAAAAAAAATGTATATATAGATTTAAAAAAATAAAAATTTTGATAACTAATTTCAAGATTTTTTTTCAATATTTACTACAACTAAATAAAATGAAGAAAAAAAATGTGCACTTACAAAATAATTACACATACAGTGTATATAATATTTAGAAACAAAGGGAAATACTTATGCAGAGCATTTCGTAAAGTATATCTTAAAGAAAATAAAAAAGCTAAGATTTTTATTGCATTCAAAATAGCAATTTATTTTAATACCAGCAAATGTTAACTGAAAGAATGTTGTAAAGAACTCCCTTTAATTTGAGAATATCTTAGTGTGTGGGAAATCACCTTGAATCAGGATGACACCCGTGGGAAAACCTTGACCACACTGCACGAATATTTTCCCATGTCATGTCAGTGTTTTTAGGTGCGTTTGTAATTATATAAATACATAGCACCTATTGTCTGGTCCGTCCATCTGTCTGTCCACATATAACAGCGCAAAAACTATCCAACGAAATGGTTTGAAATTTAAGATATATTATCTTTGCAGAATTGTGTCGAGACATTTCAAATTTTATGAAAATCGAATCAAAACTTTAGAAGATATTAATCAAAATATTTATTAAGAAATTTGAATAATAATAATTTAACAAAAAATAGGTGCTTTCTTGTTATAGGAGCTTCGGAAGTTTCATCGTCAAGCGACCGAGATACTTACTTTATGACAGAAATGAATCTGCAGACGATATAATTCATTTCACAGAACTAAAAATCATCAAGATCTGAATATTTATATAACTAGCTGTAGTACAAACACACCTCATTTGTCACATTTGACATACAATTTACAACTTGTTTAAAGTGATGGCAATCCAGAAGTTCTTTTCTTGTGATTAAAAAAGTTTCCAACAATGACATCTAGAATTGCAACTTACCAAGCAAAGGCTTTGATTCGGGTAATGTTGACCACACTGTGGTTAGAATATCGCCTTGGTGAAAATTGGCAGTGCAGCATCATGCTCTCATAGGAACAAATAATGAGCTTAGTTAAAGGTGACATTACTTTTCTATTTCCTAAGTGGACGAGTTAAACCCCTCCTGGATTTGGTAACCAGGAGAAAAGGAGAATCTGGAAGATTCAGTTCTTGATTTTTTCTAAAGAAGTGTCGCAGCTCAGCCTTGAGTTATGACAAATACAGGATAGGCAGGGCTTGATTACTGCACAAGCCAACTAGGCCATGGCCTGGGGCCCACTGCTGATGGGGGTCCCAAAATAAATAAAATGATTAAGAAAATAAATTCTTAAAATTGCAATTTTCTGCAATTATTTTCTCAAAAAAAAAAAAAAAAATGTGTTGACGTGGCAACCAGATCATATCTATATATAATGATAAACCCTGAATACTCCTGAAAAAAATTCTAGCAACTATTTTGGTGTGATAAGGTCCCAAAAAGGTTCTGGGCCTTGGGCCCCAGGCTACCTTAATCGGGCACTGTTTTATAGTTCTCCTTTGGTTACAAAAAGTACCAGTACTACAGTTCTCGTGAAGTTGAGTGGCTCCCTATGGACTTAAATGTGAATTAACTAAAAGTATAGCACAACAGGCCTATACTATTTAGTTACGATCCAGTATGGGATCCTTAGTTTTCAAAGACTGCTACTTTGAACTTTATTTAAATGTTATTGTAAAAGCAAGAGAAAAGGACGTTACTACTTATAAAGACGTTTCCTTGACAGATGTTTGTAAGAGACTCAGTTACTTATTCAAGACCAGAACTTTGATTTTGTTAATCTACCAATAAAATGTTGAAGGACCTAATTTATGTATATGTTATTTTGTCATTTTCTTAACATAATCAAGATGTTTGGATTTATTCAATAAATTTGAACTTTTGTTTTAAAAGAAAACTAGCTGACCCCTACCCGGAGTTGTCCGGGCCCATGATAATAAATTAAAAAAGAAACATCAAGTTTTTATTATTTTATAATATTTAACGTAATTTTGTGTGAAATTATTTTTTAAATGAAAAATTCGCAAAAAAATATTGGTATTGAGTGGTAAAAGCACTCATTTTCTTGTTTGTTTTTTTACGTAGGCTCATTTCATAGTTTTGAAAGAAAAAGTTCTTTTTGTCCGAACTCTTTGAAATATTTATGGGTGATAAATAAAACTGTTTCACAGCCCGTGTAAAAATTTCGTGAAAAAATAGTGTTATCGAGTTGTAAACGAAATGTTTTCTTCTCACTTTTGTGTTTGTTTCTTTGTTTTCGCGTCGGCTCCTTTAACATAGCAATAAAAAAAAGAAGTTCTTATCTTCCGAACTCTCTGAAATTTCAATCGGTTATTAATATAACTGTTTCCAAGATCTCTTTAAAATTTTGCGAAAAAATATGCATATTTAGTAGTGAAAACATGAGTTCTTAAAAAAAAAGCTTTAACTTTCAATCTCAGAGCAAAAATATATCAGAAGGTCTATACTTTCAATGCAATGGTTACTTCATCCGTTTTCAATCAACCCAACCCTTTTCAATCCCCCTAGGCTAAACAGGTGAGGGCTAATTCATCACGTTTCCCCTTTCTGAGGATAGAAACCTTCAAAAAACATTGGTGCATGCACAAAGATATTCGTGTGGAAATTTGATAGAATGCACTTCTCGTTTTAAATATATAGATTAAGGTACGTATGGCACAACTTTCATTTGATGGACACTCCCAAAACTCTTGCAATATGTCTTTAACTGAACTGATTATTGTACAATTGTAATTTCATTGTATGGTAATTTTGTTGTAGCAAAGGTTTTCATTATATTTCATTACAGAGTGTAAATTGTAATTTTATTTTTGCTTAGCTGTAGTCTATTCACTAAATCACATTAATTTTCATTTCCTTCTTTATTTACTAACACTGCTTATCATAACCACAGAATGCTTTCAGTTTTGTACACAAATGATATTAAACAACAAAAGATTGTTTAAAAATCAAGCCGGGTTTTATTTTATCTATTTACTAGTGGTGCTTTGCTTGCTTTGTTATTCGGTTTTTCCTAAATGAACCTGAAGTTTGTGTCTACACTGCCTTCAGCAGCATACACTTGATTCGGTCTACAATCAATTGAACCTTTAATTATTATGATTTTTTATTTCGATCTAGATTAAATTAAAATTTTCAGCTTTATCATTTATGTTGCTATAGGAACTGATTGGGTATTCTTCCAAGTTGAATTAAATAATGGCAGTCATAAAATTTATTAGAGCTCTGTTTTAGAAAAAAAATCTATGCAAAATGTGAAAAAATGCATAAAAAATTCAAAAATTACAGAGAATAAAATTTACTACATTGATTTAAAGCGCTGAAAGATTCAAACTGGATTCCTTTTAACAAATGTAAAAAATTCACATAAAAATTTTGTGAAAAAATAAAAAAATCTCAGAGCGCAAAATTTACTACATTGGGCTAAACAATTGAGAGAAACTGGATTCCTTTTATAAATGTAGAAAAATGTGAGGAAAATATGAAAGAAACACTAAAAATTGCAAAACGTTAAACAACTGCAGAAGATAAAATTTAGTATATTGGGCTAAAAGATTGAAACTGGTTTCCTTTTACAGATGTTAAAAAAATGCCACAAAATGTAAAAAATTCTAAAATCCCCCCAAAATTAAAAAATTGCAGAGGATTAAATTTACTATTTTGGGCTAAAAGATTGAAACTAAATGCATTTTATCAGTGTAAAAAAAAAAAAACACAAAACACAAAACATGAAAAAATTATAAATTTTTTTTTCATTGAGTTATTCTGAAGTCAAGTTTGTTTAAGCAGAGTTGATTATGCAGCATATAAATTAAAGTTGTTTTTCTTTTTTGAGAGTGCTATTTCGCAATTCAAGTGTCACTGGCAAACTAGTATATATTTTCTTTAATGAATTCCATAACAGTTTAGTTTAGTTTCAGCTATGGGGGAATCATATGGTGGCTGTTGTCCTTGAAGCTTTGTACTTCTGGAGGAACATGCCACGTGTCATCGTGTAGTGTATAACTTGGAATATGCAGATATTTGTTTTCATCTAAAGCAAGCATTCACCTGGCGAATCCCTGTTTTACATCAAAGTTAAGCAACCTGATTATTTTCTATTTCTGTTTATTTTACAAATAACTTCGAGATGCCCTGTTTAAAATTATCAAATCAGATAACTGATAGGATGATATATTTGCATTACTCAGGATCACAGAAACATCGTGTCTGCTTTGCTTTATGAAATATAGCATATTTTGCTTTTTTCCACCATTATGTGTTGTGAGGCCTGTATAAAGTTTATAAGTCCTGTTTCTTGTTGGAATAAAGCATATACAGATAGGAGTTTTTCTATTTCAGAAAGTAATCAATGTTAAA
Source organism: Maratus michaelseni (assembly GCA_963931845.1). NCBI lineage: Eukaryota > Metazoa > Arthropoda > Arachnida > Araneae > Salticidae > Maratus > Maratus michaelseni. The sequence goes on along the minus strand of OZ007600.1, from coordinate 263,862,298 downwards.
AATAGTTTTTCAGTTACAATCCCAGCTCATTTACTAGGGGAGAAAAGAAGACACTTCATGAGAGGTGGTAGACTTGCCAAGTCTCCTGATTTTCGACATATTTTCCTGATTTCTCACATTTTTCAATATTCCATTATTGTACCTTGACCTTCAAATGTACTGCGATTAAGGGATGAAAACTGCCATATGGATGTACTTGTTCTTTATTATGATCAGCAGTATTTTATGTGATAAACTACACTTAGATTCATTATAAGTGATTAATCTTTAAGACTTTTTACTTACTATGGACATGTTTTCGATTATCAATAATTTGTCCCAATTAACACTTATTTAATTTCTTCACTCTATTTTATATGTTTGTGGAGAAACAAAATGTGATATACTTCTTCATCTTCAATAATAACAAAGTCTTGTTTAAAATTAAACTTGTGCTAAATATGTTTATGTATAAAAATTAATAAGATTGCACTGAAAAAATATATCTTGATTTCTGAAATAAAATCTCCTGATTTTTGGCTCTCAGAACTTGGCAAGTCTGGGTAGGGGATTCCATTGAGATTATATAAACATAAGTGGAAATCTATCAAACAAGTTGGAAATTGTACGTCAAACTTTACAAACGAGGTGCGTTCGTACTATAGCTAGTTATATAAATATTCAGATCTGGATGATTTTTAATTCTGTGAAATGAATTCTATCGTCTGCAGATTAATTTCTGTTATAAAATAAGTATCTCGGTTGCTTGACGATTAAACTTCGAAAGCTCCTATAAAAAGAAAGCACAGATTAAAAAAAAAAATCAAATTTCTTAATAAATGTTTTATTAATATTTTCTAAAGTTTTGATTCAATTTTTAAAAAATTTGAAATGTCTTGACAAAATTCTGCAAAGATAATATATCTTAAATTTCATACCATTCGGTTGGGTAGTTTTTGCATTGTTATATGCGGACGGACAGACAGACAGACGGACAGACCAGACGACGAGAATAGGTGCTACGTATTTATATAATTACAAACGTACCTAAAAAGTGAAACAATGGAAAATTAACAATGTTCAATAAGTGTTTTCTCATTAAAATCTATTTTATCATATTTTTAATCCTATCAGGTGTTTATGAAATCCCGTTCACCAGAGCGGATGGAACGTTATAATATTATATAGGAATGACCACCAGAAAGTTTCAAACAAGATTAAAAGAGCATATAGCAGATATCAAATATGACAGGAGTACTACAGCACTGGCACGACTACATAGAACCGAGGCAATAGAAATTGATTTTAAAAATAGTAAAATAATTTACCCATCAAGAGTCTACTTCCCATCCATTATCCGTGAATCAATAGAAATCTACATGCGTAATGTAAACATTTGCAATGAATCCGCCTCATTTGAATTGCCTAAAATTTGGCACGAGGTACTTTTCCGTTTTAAAAAGCAATAACGAAATATTAATTTTCACGATTACAGTTGGCTACGGCAAGCACCTGCTTTTCTCTTTCTTTACATATTTGATCTCGTGATTCGTGTTTTCAAGGTTATTTTTCAAAATGTGCAAGAATATTTTGTTTATCATTATATTTCTTGAAAATGGCGCCGTAGGAGCGTTGAAACGTATGTTGATTATTAAAAAGTTTTTTTTATAAACCTTTTGTTGTTTCTTTTAGTATCACTTAAGCATTCCTCTAGATTTTAATTATATTTAGTGATCTTATTTTGTGATTATGTAAGTGTTTTCTCATTTAAATGTTAACATAAGTTTGACTAACCCTGTATATTTCATAGAAGACAACAAAAAATTTAAATCTTTTTCAACACATAGTGTTAAATGTCACGTGAGCAATAGCTTTTAGTTTGATAATGAAAATATCTTACCTGAGAAATGGTAGGTCGAGCTCTTTTAGATTCTTCCAGATAGCGTTTTGAAATTTTGTACAATTCTTTGGATACTGACTTATTCCAATTAGCATTCGAATCCAACAATCCGGTGAGAATTTCTGTTTCAGAATATTTTCTCTACAAATAATAAAAGGATTCATTAAGTCCAAGACATTAGGTATGCTTATACACGTTATGCACATATTTTACAAATTCTATTTAACTTACATTAATCATCAATTAATAATGTAATGTTGGATCAGACTTTAAGGGTTATAAAATATAAATTAGGAAATGAAAAAAAAAAATGGTTGGAGTGCATACTAATACTAAAAAGCATTGCACAAGTTCATTTTTTTTTTAAATAAAAAATTACCTTTGCATTTATTTTACTGTCAATATTTTGCTATTTCTTTGAGTTTTTATGTTCATGTTTGTCATTTAAACTGATTAATGCAAGCTGGCTATTCAATTGCTCCCAAACTTCCAAATTTCATAACAATCTATACTTATGAAATGTACAGAACAGACATGGATAGATAAACAATCTTTTAAATCGTTAATAGTTTTTCAAAGTAGCATGGAATTGGAAAATGTAAAAGTTTACGTCATGTAAGGAGTAACAAGGATAAATTCATTAAAAACTTTTAACATATCAGTTTTGTCTCTATTACATTTCTTTAATTCAAGAAAACTTAAAACTTAATTAGACATAATTGTTCTTTAGTGACATAGTACTTGAAAGGACTATCACGCACATCAACAGGAAATCTACAGTCAAATCTTTTAAATCTGCGACTCTATAATCCGCAGACTGTTTCAGATGTAAACAGTGAAAATTCAGTTACCGTTAACTTTGCACGAGAAATTCAAAATGGCAGCAATTTGATCAACAATCAGTATTCAGGTCCCCCCCCCCCCCCCCACACTCCTAAATTTTTGAATTTCAATGAAGTAATAACTTATTTTTCAAATGGAAAGAAAAGTAAAAAATTAGGAGACTTTTTTGTAGCCAGCATCTTTATTTATAGACAGTGATAATGATGATGTTGACATAGGCTTTAATTTGGATGGTGCAAAACAGAAATCTGCAGAATTTTGTGTTTTGCAAAAAAATCCTAACTGTTGTGGCAGATTTCTGGAATGTAGAGTTTGCAAAAAAATCACTAACTGTTGTGCGTAATTTCTGGAATAGAGAGAGAAAATATAACCGAATGGTCATAATGAGCAGAGGAAAGCATATTCTACTAAGTAAATTATATCCAATGGTTGTGACCAGGACTCAAACCTGGGTACTTCAGTTTACCGTACCAACGCTCGCCTACTGAGCTATCCCGACGATTTCTTGGCTGGCATATTTCACTCTTATTTGTTGGACAAGGCTGCGAACTGCAGCACTAATATCATTCATCCGAGCTATAACTATAGCATTTTACATGATGAATCTGAAATAGCACAGAAACTCCTGTACACCATGTAATTAGGTCATAATGAATGGAGGAAAGTATATTCAACTAGGTAAATTATATCCAATGGTTGGAGTATCATACTTAAGATTTTTTCTAACAGAGCAAAAATATGCCGGACCACGACTCGAACCTGGGTACTTTGGTTTGCCGTACCAACGTTGGTACCATGAGTGGTACGACAAACCAAAGTACCCATGTTCGAGTCCTGGTTCCGGCATATTTTCGCTCTGTTGGAAAAAATCTCAAATATGATACTCCAACCATTGGATATAACTGAATGGATGTCATCCCAAGATGAAGCTCCAGTAACAGAGAGTTTCACAGATGATGACATAAGTACTGCTCTGTTAAACTCTACTGAAAATAGGACAATTCTGACACAAAGTATGATGATGAAGGTGAAAAAGTAACTCTTGAGCAGGGCTTGGATATGGGTTATATCTGAATTTTTTTCAGATCAAGAAATAATGATTATACATACACTACAAGAAAAAATACTAGACCAAAAGTTAGAAGTTCTCAAAGAAATGACAACTGGTACTATGTTTGAAAATTATAAAAACAAAACAAAAGAAATTGTAAAATAAAGTTTAAATAATTCTTCCATAAAAATTTTTTTTAATTAAATAACCCCATCCTTTTTTACCACTTAATTTATGCAGTAATAATTAATTTACTGTAAAATTACAGGAGAAAAAAAATTAAATAAAGTTATGACCTATAATCTGCAAAATTCTATAATTGGTACAACTTTCAATCTCAAGCTCTGTGGATTTGAGGGAGTTAACTGTATTTAGAAATTACAACTAAAGCTGAACACATTTGTCATTTAAGAGCCTACACTAGTCACACGAAGAAACATTCAAGCTAATGTTAAGTCTATGGGAAGGTTCTTGGCTTATTTCTCACTTTCATTTTAATATTTTTAAATGATTTTTTTTTTTATTTGCATAAAATAGCTGAGGTTGATCTCTAACATTGTTAGTTTTTATTTTTTTTATTTTGGTTACAGTTTTTTTTATAAGCGGACATTTTAAATTTTGGAACCGATTCTGAAAGTGAAAGTCCCCTTATATAAAAAAAAAAAGGAACTAAAATTGAATAAGTAAAAACTAACAACGTAAGAGATCGACCTCAGCTATCCTATGCAAAAAACACCATTTAAACATATTAAAATGCGAGCAAGAAATCTGCCAAGAACCTTCCCATAGACTTAACATTAGCTTGCACATTTTTTCGCACGACTGATGTAGGCTCTTAAGAGGATACTTCAATCACGCAAAGATACTTGCAAGCTAATGTTAAACCTGTGAGAGGGCTCTTTTAAAATATCTCATTTGTATTTCAATATTTTTAAAGTTTTTTTTTTTTTTTTTTTTTTTGCATGGGATAGCTGAGGTCTATTTCTACAAAGGCCCCTTTTTACTCTTTTGATTTTTGTTGCAGATTTCTTTAATAAAGGTGCTTTCACTTTTAAAACCGGTACATAAATGTTTTCTTCCAACCTTCTATCCATTGTCTCATCTGTAGTCCCATGCTTGTGTCACTATTTATAAACAACACAAACAGGGACATAGCTTGTAGCTCCTATATGATTTGTCACTCCAGTGATTCAAAACTTAATAACGAGTCCAATGCACTTCTTTGTTGTTGGGGAAACAACCAACATGCTGTAGAGTAAATACAATCAAAGACCTTTGTGTAGCATAACCAATGTCTATTAAAACCTTATCCTTAGTTGTAAAAGTGTAATAAACTGTTTGAAGAAGATCTGCCTGCCTTGTTTTGTCAGTTCTAACTCAATATGATGATTGATGAAATTTCCTCCCATAAATGCTGATGCATAATTATCAAAGAAATAGTGAATAACACAACATTGCAGCGCCATGTGTAGGGCAATATACGCTCAAAACTAATGAGCCCCAATTTATGCCATGTTCTAAAAGAATGCAGAGTTTCATTAAATTCCCTGCATTTGTTTTCGAGACAGAGTGTTGACAAATTTTATGATAGATGCATGCAGAAAGACCAATAGACATTTTACAAAAATAACCAAATCATGTCCAGGACATCCCAAAACATGTAAATCAAATTAAAAATCTAAAAAATATTCACGTTTACAGGACTTTGTGCTTATGCAAGAAAAGAATGTTGTCAAATGTAATAAATAAAAGTGTAAACCGTTTACTGTTATGTTTTCATCAATGTTTCTTATAAGTTAAGAAAATATTTTTCAAATACTGATGCTCAGGGACCAATTTAGAAATTTGGGGGCTCTGGGCATAGATGCATATGGGAGCCCCCTTGCACCAATGCTTATAGCGACCTTCAGTAAAAAAAAAATATATATATTACTGAATGCAGTACTTATTAAGATAATCACTGTTGACCTTAATAATTTCTTTCAAACATCAATTAAAAAATTAAATTTGATTATCATTAATTTACTTTTAAATAGTTATTTCATAATTATGAAACTTTAATTGAATAGATGTTTTATAATAAATTGTGTGGTGCTGATTACCTTTCTCTATGCAAGTCCATATATCTGGAATGATAAAGTATGCAACAATTAATAATAAATTCACCGCAGTACCAAGCTATAATTATTAAAAATATTAGCCTATCCTATTAATTAAATAACTTTTTCATTCAAATACAATAATTCATTAAAAAACATGAAAACTAAATTTATACAAGTACTAGCAGAAATACATGGCCCATCTTAATCATGAAGGCCTTACAGGTAAAATAAATTAAAATGCAATAATATGGTGATCCCAAAAAAGGAGTTCCGTACATAAATCATTAAAAGACGACAATTAGGAAAATATGAAGTTACTTTGACACAATCGTAAAAAAAAAAAAAACACTATAATAAAGTAATTAAAAATACATGTTTTAGACAAAATATATAATTTTATAAAAATACAGTACAAACACAATATAATGTAGAATGAAATGTAAAATTCCTGCTAAAAAACTAACAAATAATAAATATAATGGCTATTTTCAATTTAAGAATCCAGATTCTAACTAAATATATCATCCTATGATGCAGACCTGCCAACCTTTGAAAATGAAAAATAGTAGCACACCAAATTCAAATTTATCTGAAGGTTGGTTGGTTGGTGGCTGTTTTTTACGCTGCAAATTTTAAGCGAGCAAATCAGATTCTGAGGTGATTCTGAGTAAAAAAAAAATTCTGAAATTCACAGCAAATTTTCTGAGAAGTTACAACAGAGGGGAGGGGGGGGGGCACTTTTTTTTGCGTCCCTTTGACGAAATTTGTGTTTTTTCCCGATCTTTTGGCGAAATTTGCAGTTTTTTCGAGATCTGTTTGTAAAATTTGCATTTTTTGATGAAACTTGCCATTTTAGGCGATTTGTTAACAAAATTTGCCATTTTTTCGCATTGTTTTCGACGAAATTTGCCGTTTTTACGCAATTCTCTGACGAAAGTCATGTTTTTCCCGCGATCTGTTGACAAAATTTATCAATTTTTTGCAATCCTTTGACGAAATTCGCCATTTTTTGCAATGTTTTTGAAGAAATTTTTCGTTTTTTCGGGATCTTTTGACGAAATTTGCCGGTTTTTTTCGCGATTTTCTGACGAAAGTCACGTTTCTCCCGCGATCTGTTGACAAAATTTGTTATTTTATCGCGATCTTTTGACAAAATTTGCCGTTTCTTGCAATGCTCATGACGAAATTTGCCGTTTATTTGCGATCTTTTGACAAAATTTGCCATTTTTTTAAATGTTTTTGACGAAATTTGCCGTTTTTTAATGATTGTCTGACGAAAGCAGGGATGAGATTGACAAAAAAGCTGAAAACTGCGTGAACGACATTTGACCAATAAGTTATGAATTTCAAGCGCAACAAATATTATAATTGCTATTAAAAAATATATATTTTTAACTAAAACAAATATATATAATATAAAAATTTACGTTTTTACGGCAATCTTTCGGCTAAATTCGCGTTTTTACAACGATCTTTCAGCTAAAATCGCGTTTTTACGGCAATCTTTCGGCTAAAATCGTGTTTTTACGGCGATCTTTCGGCTAAAATCGCATTTTTATGGCGATCTTTTGGCTAAATTCGCGTTTTTACTGCGATCTTTTGGCTAAATTTGCATTTTTACTGCGATCTTTTAGCTAAATCCGTGTATTTACGGCGATCTTTCGGCTAAATTCGCGCTTTTACGACGATCTTTCGGCTAAATTCGTGCTTTTACGACGATCTTTTGACGAAATTTGAGTTTTTTCAACGATCCTTTGACGAAATTGTTTTTTTTCGGCAATCCTTTGCTGAAATTTGCTTTCCCCCCAGGCAATTCCTTGACGAAAATCACGTTTCTTCAGCGATCTTTTGGCAAAATTCACGTTTTTTCAGTAATCCTTTGACGAAATTTGCATTTTTTCAACGATACTTTGTCGAAATTTACGTTTTTCACATGATTCTCTGAAGAAATTCGTGTTTTTTCAGCGATTCCTTGACGAAATTCGCTTTTTTTTTAAAATTCTCATTTTTCAACGATCTTTTGACGAAATTTGTGTTTTTTTAACGATCCTTTGACGAAATTTGCGTTTTTTCAGCAATCGGTTGACTAAATTCTCGTTTTTTTGGCAATCGTTTGGCAAAATTTGCTTTTTCCCACTAATTTTTTGACGAAATTTGCGTTTCTTCGCGTGATCTTGCGACGAAATTCGCGTTTCTTCGCACGATCCTGCGACGAAATTCGTCCTTTTTCGCACGATTCTGCGACAAATTTCACGTTTTTTTTTTTTTTTTTTTTTTTGAGTGATCCTGTGACGAAATTCGCGTTTTTTTTTTTTTTTTTTTTTTTTTTTTTTTTTTTTTTTTTTTTTCAGAAAATCGTAGTTTTAGACAGATTTTCGTAGCATCGTAGTTTGTGGTTCAAAATCGTAGCAACTACGATTTTTTCGTAGCAGTTGGCAGCTCTGTATGATGAAATACAAGAAACTAGTTTCACATTTCCTTACTGTTAAGATTTAAGACATCAAAGACTAAAAAAGACACAGAAAAAAGATCCCTATACAAATTTAATGTTTTTTACAGATTTTCTTCTCAATTTTGTAGCAGTAAAAGTTTTTATAACATCCTTATAATCAATCTTTAATGTTATATTTCGCCAATGATATTTCGATCTTTTGAAACTGGTTCCGAAAGTGGAAGTATCCTAATAAAATAAAAACTGTAAACAAAATCGAAAAAGTAAAAACCTCAGCTATTAAATTTTAAAACAAAATCACTTAAAAATATTGAAATGCAGATGAGATGTTTTAAAAAATTTCTGCTATAGGATTAACATTAACGAGTGGCTGTTTTTGCGTGAGTGAACTATTTTTTTCGCATATTTTTAAATTAAAAAATTATAAACAGATTTTTCCATATTAATTGTGTTTTTAAATGGTCAAAATTGTTTTGGACAATATTTGAAAAATCTTCAGTAGCATTTGGGTGCCCCCGAAAATTGGAGGCCCTGGGCCTGTCCCCAAATGCCCTGCCGTAAATCAGGTACTGCTGATGCTGAATTCCTTTATCTCTGTTTTTTAATTTAAAAAACTCTTTAAATATAGGAGGACATTTTTTAAATCATAAATAACACATTATAGTTTAAATAATATGAAAAGGTTCTATAATCAAATAAAAAATATATGTATACCATGCATTTTAATCATAATAATAACAGAAATTTTCCATTTGCTGAAAAACAAACCAAGGTGTCTTAATTTTATGGAAACTATTTATTTTAACTATTTGGTTTAAATGAAAGATTTGTTTATAATCTTTGACTGTGATAGAATGCGTATAACTAATATGCTGGAAAAAAATGGTACTCCATACAATGATGAATGAATAATTGCACAAATTTTCAATTCAGGGCCTGAATACTATGCCTTTCATTTGAACAAAACATTAAGCCACCTAAATGAAATATTACACGTGGTCAGGGCTTTACAAATTCGAAACAATCTGGTAGCCAGAAAAAAATTCTAGTCCCCAGTAAAAAATATTTACCCCACAACCCCCTCCCGTCATTGATTTTCAAAAAACACAAAAAGTTTTTATAAATTAGTTGAAAAAAATAATAACAAGCATAGCTTAGAATTATTAATTACATAGTTTTTAATAGTACATAATTCAGAAAGATAATGCAAACAAAGTTTTCTAATGTAATTTATAAAAATTATAATTACTTATATGTTGAAAACTTATATAAACACAAAAATCTGACTTGAAACCTTACAAAAAAACTTGAGCATCTTTTAGAATTGTATCCAATTTTAACTGCCACAGAGGCTGAATTGACACTATTTCTTGCTGTTTTATTGAAACCTTTTTCCACCACATTCTAATCACGTGACATATGCTAGCTGTCTAGAGCTGAAAAGTATGGTGTTTTCTGTGCATGAGCTGGATAATGTTTTTTAAACTCATTTCTTGCATTAAAAATATGAGAGACGAGGAAGATCACATCACTGCTTGTCACACACAAATAGGAGTGGGGGAGAGAAAAAAAGGCCAATTGTGCTCATTTCTTAAGTCAATTTTTTACCCCCCCCCCCCCTACCCTCGAAAGATTAAATAACTTGGTCGCCAGATCAAAAAACTTGGTAGCCAGGGTTCATACACTTTTCAATAAAGTTAATTCCGGGAGTTTTCAAAGAGTCTCAAATTTTTTTTCCAGGAGATTTGCTTTGAGTTTTTAATACAACCTTGCTATCTTTTTTCAAGATGGTATACACAGGGATGGGGTTTCTCCTCTTGAAATTTGAAACTTTAAAAATCTTACTAATTTTAAATTTGTAAAAAACCTCGGAAATATGAGACTTAAGAGAATGTTGATTTTTCATTATGGATCACTAAGCTCCAGTTGATACGTATCAGAAGCAAAAATTAATTTAAAACTTTTGTTTAAATTCCCTCAATATTTTAATGTCAAATTCACTGCTAAAAATTAAAAGTTCCCAGTTTAATTCGATTTTGTGTTCCCCCACGAGCTCAATTGTTCTTCTTAGCTGCCGGTTGCACAGGTTTACTGCGTACTGTGCCAGTTACAGTTAACACTGCTCCATGACGAAATAATTAGATTTTTTTGCGATTTTCCTTCAAAAAAAATTTTTTTTAATGTTTAATATTCTTAAAATTATAGAGAGTAAAAAAAAATAATAATTAAAATATCGTAGTTTTAATATTTTCCAGGAGATTTTTTTAATTTCCAGGAGTCACAGGTAAGTTCTAGGAGTTTTAAGGGCCCTTGAAGGAAAAAATGGAATTCCAGGAGTTTTCAAGGAATTCCAGGAGGAGTATGAACCCTGCAGTGACCACCTGGTGACCTAATTTGTCAAGCCCTGCACATGGTACTTAAAAGCACCTAAAAAGACAAAAATAATTGAGTCAAATGAAACATAAAACTATTTTTACCAAGGGTTTTCCTGCATGAAGTGGGTTTAACCCGGTTAACAGTTCCAGAAGCACCACACCAAAGCTGTAAGTGTCTAGTTTGATAGACACATCTCCATCTCGTACTTCAGGAGCCTCGTAAAATGGGGTGAAACAAAGGTTATGGGTAACAAACTTAACTGTGGAGTCACCCCTTCCACCAGCTCGGACCATTCCAAAATCAGCCACTTTAGGAACAAAATTTTCATTGAGCAGAATGTTTGCGCTGAAACAGAAAAAAAAACATACTAAGTGAAATGAAACTGACAAGACATATTCTTGACAACTGAACCGAACCATTTTAGAACATGAACAAAAAGTGAATTTATATGTAATAGAAAACCTATAATTCACAAAAGATTGAGACAAAAATTATGCAGACTGGGGAATTAAAAAAATTACATGGCATGGTTATTTATATATGGCTTACTTTCATTTTTTTTTTATCTACAGGATGAACCAAAAGTCTCATCTCTTGTACATAATTTGTGACGATGAAAGGTTATGGATCTAAAATAAACAATGTATGATACAAGGGAAGTTAATTGAAGAAAAGACTGAGAAGACCACAGGCAACAATCTATTCCACTATTTTTTTAACAGATACAGTAAAACCCTGATTATCTGTAAATCGACTTAACTGAAAGACCTTAAAACTCTTATTATTATTTTTTTACATATGAAAAATTTTAATTTTTAAACAAGCATGCTGTTTAATAAATAAATAAACAGTGTCAACTTACTTATTTGGACCATTGCGTAAATGCAGGTATTTTATTGCATAGACACATACAACAGTTCATTTCTTTACAAAATATTGTGGGTTTTTTTTTTTTTTTTCTTTTTCAACTTCGCATTACTTCAAAGCTGCGTTATCACGCCACCTTTTAAACAATAACACATCTGACACTGTAGTATCTTCCTGCACTGCAATACATTTAATTATTGGTACGTATTGATACTGTAATTGATTATCAACTCTTTTCATCGCATTGAGCTCTTCATGCTTATGAAAAACCATTTGTGCTTTAAAGCATTACTCATCGTAAATAAAGTTTAGAGGAAATTCAAATACATGTAAACAGGAAGGGGATATTGTACAGAATACAGATGAACTCTTGCTGCACCTGCAAGCACAAATGCGTTACCTGATTGTGTTGAAGTGAGAAGGATGAGTAGTGCTTTCTGGTAGAATAAAATTAGGAAGCCTCCCGGTTATTTGAAAATTCCTTTGGTCCCATGCTTTTCGGATAACCGGGGTTTCACTGTAATTCCACACCTCCAAGTATGGTATGAAATTCTACCGATCATAATATGAAATTGTTAATAAACGTCCTCTTTAAACTTCTTGGTTACATGCTGGAAAATTTGTTTGATAATCATAAACCCTCATAACACATTATCAGAAAGATGAATTCAGGGAAAGGCCTAAGGTAGGGGGTCTTTAATCCGTATTTTGTAGGCCATGGGAGGCCTGCCAAGGGTATTTTAGTGCCCCTCCCCCTTTGCATTATTTTAAATGTTATGAACAAAACCTTTTCAGTGACTTTGAAATATTTCTGAAATGCATAATTAGAACAAATCCATAGCAGCTCAGTTTTATGCCAATTTCGTGTCAAACTTGTTTGAAACCAGAAAATTTATTTAATAAAATGTTTCTTGTTTTTGTGAGATATTTATTTGCATTCATGTATTAAACAAAATTTCTGATTCAAAATGTTTATTAAACTTATTTTCAGGGGTTGGAAAAACTTTTTTATTGTAGTGAAATACAACTAGGGAAAGGTGGCCTAAAATGGTCCCCTTAAGGGGAAAACTTGTGTAAAATAACATTACTGTTTAAATAAAACTTTGGCCCTTTGCTAGTATGTTTTACACTATATTTTCCATTATAAACACATTTCAATAATATTTTAAACCCAAATTCAGTATTGAAAAAAATAAATTTTTTAAAAGGTGTCCAAAGGATTATTTTACCCTCACCAAAGGGTAAAATGATTGTAAATTGCATTTATCGGCAAAATAAAGGTATAAAAGTAATTATGACAATACATAAGTGTAATTTCACATCTAAAAACATACTCCTTTACGTAAACCAAGTCATATTTCTGTACATGAAAGACTGTACATCTAAATAAATATTAAATTTAATGTTTACCTTATAACAGATGATATAAAACCCAATTTTTGAAAAAATTCTATTAAGACGCATAATACTGCGATCGCTTGAATACCAGCATTGCTTTTTATGCACTTGGCACAGCTAGTTTGTGTTACCCAGTAGATAACGCAACCTGTCTGGAAGAAAACATATGTGGATTGTTTTGCCCGCTAGGATCATTTTAGGCCACCTTCCCCTACTTTATCAAAAATGTATTCAACTACAGCTACTTGTCGAAATTGAAAACATGTATTAAACGATAGTTACACCTTCATTATATTGCATACGCCAGGGTGCACTTAAATAAGTGCAATATAACCAAGAGCATTAAAAATTAACCCCTTCGGGACCGGCGGCTTTTACACAAATTTTATTTGTTTGGCACAACTTTTTTAAAAAAAGCTACCTTTACTTAAACTATCACAAAAATGCTCTAATATGAGAAAGCAGATATTACTTTTATTTTTTACTGGTGCATAAAACAAATTCTGTATGCTCTTTTTGAGGTTGCATATATGATACCATGGTCCCGAATGGGTTAAGAAAGTTAATATATAAGAAAATGTTTTGTGTTTGTCCCCACAATGTTAGTTCATACACACATTATAAATTTCTTATAGAGATACATAACACAATCAATATTTAAATGCAGTTACTTTAAAAAAGAAAAAATCTGTAGTGACTCCACTTGACTTTTTGAACACTATGCAGAATACGGATGGTTTAAAAAAAAATAGTAATATAACAATAAATAACTAGTCGTTGGGGGCCACCGTAATACTTACCCATCATGGATAGGCATACTATAAAATATGAAAATAAAACATGCGTAAACTACTTATAAAATGCATTGCAATTCCAAAATAAAATCATGCCTTGATGACTTCCTAAACTTTAAATGCTCTATTGTTACTGAATTGCGTAAAAGAAACATTCTTATAACTCCAAAAATGTTAATCATATTAACTAACAATTTATTGCATTGGATGAAGCATCTCATTTCCAATTAAAATATAGCTTTGAATTGAAATTTGGATAAAATACAGGGTCATGAAAAATCGAAGAGAGTGGAAAATGTGATTACAAATATCTCGGCAACTCATAACCCGATCGACTTCATTCTTTATGCAAAGTTTATGTTTTTTCTATTGTCTTTTATAGTCACTCCTTAAAATAAACCATTTCGAAAATTTTTATAGACCTTTTATCAGAACGAATAGTTCGAGAGTCCGAAAAAAAGAGTTCCGGATCATCGAGGTGACTGAAATTCAATAAGCTTCTTCCCATTATGACATACTAAGTACATACCCAATTTCAAGTCTCTGTCTCAATGTGTTCAGGAGATAGAGCGTTTACAGACACATACACACAGACAGATGAACAGCAAAATTTTTTTTCTAAAAAAATTGTTTTTCTGATTCTCCAGTGTCTGAAACGTGTAAATTCGTCAAAAAATTTTTTCCGATTTCCAAAACAATTACAAGATTTACCCTATACTACGTATGATGGGTAAGTAAAAATGTAGATCTTAATTTTACAAAGGTGAACTCTGGAGTCCTGAACACTTGACGAAATTTTAATATACACATATAATACACATCATTGTAAAAACAGCTAAAACGGATTCAAGGCACCTCACAGTGTAAAAATATACCAGTATTTCCATAATCGGGTTTTTATCATGAATACAATACTTTATTTATACTGTGTATGTGTATGGAAAGTAAAAATGCAATTAAATTACACCATTTTTTTTTTTCCAGGAGGAACAAAAACAGAGCTACACATATGAACAAGCACTATAACGAGGGACAACTCTTGTATACATAAATTTTATTTACTATTCTTACAGTAATTATTGCAATGGAATATAAAATTGTTGATGATATGTATTTACCAGTATGTTTGTTTACCTAACTTTCCAATACATTCTTAATATAAATTGTACTGAGTTCTGTTGAGAGTTAATTATATTGAAGTTGTGTAATTTTATAAACTACAAAATTACAGAAAAACAACTCTAAATTCAAACAATAAGTAAATCTGCAATTAAAGCAATTTAAAATAATAAGAAACACTTTTTTGATACTGAAGGCAGTGCCCCCCCCCCTTTCCCCATTATTAGGTTCCTTTGGAAATTTTTTCATTTAAATATATAAATTCCTTCAACACTGACTTTAAGTATTTTTAAGGTTATTATCTCCAGCTTGGTCAATGCTGGTGTTTCATTGAAAAATAAAAATTCAAAACCGACCACAGTATGCATAGCATGCCAGGAGATGTTGCTAAATGCAGTGGGATTCCCACCTCTAAATTTCTTTGGATAGATTTTCATTTGAAATTTAAAAAATCATACAAAATCAAAGGTATATGCTACAGAAAGCAGTGGGATCCCCAGCATTAGGATAGTTTAGAAAGATTTTCGTGTAAATATATAAAATCATTCAGCACTGATTTTAGGTATATTCAAGATTATTACGACCTGGGCAACCCTGGAAGGTCACTTAGTGTTTAAATAAAGGAGAATGCTTGAAAAGTGACACTTGAGAAAACTAACAATTAAATGACATTTATAGGTATTAATTATGTACAAAAACAGTTCTGAATATTGTCTGGTAATAATCGGTTTCTTACTTTTTTTCACAAACAGGCTATTTCTAAACCAAACAGAACAAACTTTCAGGTGTGTGAATAATAGACATCAAGACAGACAATATTTGTACAGAACAAAAGGATCTCAATTCCACTCATTCTGTCAAAAATATGGTTTATCTCACTCGAGGCCGAAATTGGATTTTCGTTTGTTACTTTAACAATAATTAAGATATTGAAACGATATTTTCAACAGAGATACAGTAAAAGATCTTTATAATGCAATTCTCAATATAACATACATACAACTTTGCAGATGCAAACAATGAATTTTTCAGTTTAAAAGCACCTGCATTCCCACATTGTGAAAAATTGTTACTGTCTAGAAGACTAAAATTTATCTGCTTAATTCAGAGTATTTTAATGAATTACAATTTTTTTTTTTTTTTAAATGAGTAATTGGGTTGTTCGGAAAGTTCCTTCCATTCGTACCGGAAAATTCTGCCCATCAACTATTAGACATTAGATATTTGAATTAATGTCTAATAATTAAATGATAGAATTTTCCAGTATCAACCAACTTTCCCAAATGGAAAGAACTTTCCAAACAACCCAATTTAATGAATGATTTGATTCAAGCATATTTGAACCATGTTTATAAAGTAAATTTAACAATGAATGGAATTATCTATAACATGCAAAAATTTTTATTAATCTGCACGACTCCTGGTAACAAGGAATGCAATATAAAGATTCTTTACTGTATTTTGATTATGTTTCAGACATATTTGGCCATGTTTACAAGGTAAATGTGATCTATACATACAACGCAAAATTCTATATAATAGCACAAGCTCACATTCTACTGTACTTTGATTTCTGTCATATAATAAGATATGACAAGAAGTGCTGAAAATTGCCAGTATTTATATATGCAACAATGAGCTAGACATTCCATTATTCAGAATGCAGCTGACAATACATGTACTGCATCACTGGCAAAAATTCAGTCACTTCCAATGTTGTCATCGCATTTCATACAAGCAAAGTTAATATGATAAAAATCTCGCTAAAATATCTTCATTATTACAGACCTACCAACCTTTGAAAATGAAAAATAGTAGCCCGCAAAACTCAAATTATCTGGAGGTTGGTTGGTTGGTTGTTGTTATATGCTCCAAGCGAACAAATACTAATCAACTGAACGTATGTGTAATGAACGTCAGCATACAAAGTAGGAGACTCTTTTGTTTTTGCTAATTTCTTGGTAGTGGGTGGGATTGACTAAATGCAATTCTTCCCATTCAACTCATGCTCTATCCACTCCTAAGATAAATTTCTGAACTTCACAATGAATTTTCTGAAAGATTCTAGGAAATTCCCCTCTCCTGACGAAACTACTGATATTTTTCCGGAGAAAAATGTCTAAATTTGTCTAAAATGTCCAACATCAGGTCGGGTAAAAAGCCCGCATGTCGGCTCTGTGCTAATTGTTTTTTTTTATTGCAGGTCAGGTTAATCTCATTTTTCAAAAGTAAGTTCAATATATTGTTTCAGATGAAAAACTATATCTATGATAATAAACATAGATGTTTGTCTCTGTGTGTGCTGCTTTGTGAAGAGACTGCTGCGATGTGCACAGATCTACAAGACTTGGCAGGAAGGTACTGTACCTGTTATGTCTGAAGTTATGCACTTTGTAGCCAGTGTGTTTCTGGATCTTTTAATAGACTTTTTAAATTAATTTTTTTTTTTTTTTTTTTTTTTTACGTTTCGTGGCGAATTTTCTAATTAGTAAAAGGAATATATATGGTTTTAATTTTTTAACCCAATGCAGCAAATTTTGAAGAAATTAGCGTTTTTTCAGCATTTTTTTTTTTGAGGAATTCGTGTATTTTCAGCCACTTTTTGACAAAATTTGTGTTTTTTCAGCGATCCTTTGGTGAAATTCGCCTTTTTCATCAATTCTTTGATGAAATTCATGTTTTTTCAGTGATCTTTCGCCGAATTTCGTGTTTTTTAAACGATCTTTTGACGAAATTCGCATCTTTTTAGCGATCTTTTCACGGAATTCGCGTCTTTAAAGCGATCCTTTGATGAAATTCGTGCTTTTTTCAGCAATCCCTTGTCGAAATTCGCGTTTTTTCAGCGATCTTTCGCCGAATTTCGCACTTTTTATACGATTCTTTGACGAAATTAGTGTTTTTTCGGCGATATTTTGACGAAATTTGCATCTTTTCAGCAATACTTTGACAAAATTTGCGTCTTTTCAGCGATACTTTGACAAAATTTGCGTCTTTTCAGCGATCTTCTGACAAAATTCCCTTTTTTCCAGATATCCTTTGATGAAATTAACGTTTTTTTCTGCGATCCTTTGATGAAATTTGCATTTTTTCCGCGATTTCTTTGACGAAATTAGCTTTATTTCAGTAATCCGCTGACGAAATTCGCCTTTTTTTTTTTTTTTTTTTTTTTTGCGATTCTTTAGCGAAATTTGCATATTTTTGCAGAAAATCGTAGTTTTAGACAAATTTTCGTAGTATCGTAGTTTTTAACTCCAAATCGTAGTAACTACGATTTCTTCGTAGCAGTTGGCAGCTCTGTTATTACTAATGTTGTGAACAAAAATTCAGTTTCAACTTGTAATGGCACACACTGTATTTTTGATTGAATGTATTCTATTTTTGATGAAAATAAGTAGATTGAGATGCTGGTTTCCTATACCAAAAATTTTTGGTTTGACCATATTATCTCCCTTGAAAGTTTGTTCTAAAATTTTAAGAATAACATGTATGTTTACAACCTTTGAAAATAATTGACCACTCCAGACACTGCTCTCTGGTGCATTCAAAAACTTCCTTGCGAAATCGAAAAGAGAAGGAAAGTTATTCTTATTGAGTTGCCGTCATTTGAATAGCTTGTATTTATTTATTTTTTACTTTAGTCCCTTCCTGACAAATAAACACATAAATAATTGACACTGTAAGAACAGATAATTATAATAAAATACAAAGATAATATATCCAAAAATGTGAGATTCTCAAAATGAAATATATATATATATTTCATTTAACTTGCTAACATGCTATCCTGGTTCGAGTTAACACAGGTTTTCTTTCAGAAAACCATATAAGAAATAGATATTGGGCTATAAGTTTTTTTTCTCCATTTTGCAAAGCTCTATATATACACTTGTTTTAATAGTTTCTGGAATTGATAGTTGAATTTAGATTAATAACTATTCTAAAAATAATAATTTAAAAAAATAATAATAATAAGTAAATAAATTGCAACACATATTGAAAAGGAAAAATAGGATAAATTGGGGAGTATTAAAAGAATGATTTTAGAATCAGTGTTTCTATTACTAGCATTATTTGAATTTAGCTATATAGTTTTTCTGAACAATTAGCCAAATTTCTAAGATTAGTTAAAAGCCAGTGAAACCACTGGTTCCTATCAGTTGTTATATCTAATTTATTTTTTTTGGGGCTTGTTAACTCCCCCCCCCCCCCCCATTTCCTTTCCATTGAAGTAATCTGTTGCCAAACAGTGTGACTTACTGCCAATAATGGATGAATGCGACATTGAAACATACTTTATTAAATGTTACCTAGATTTTTTGTATAACCTATATGTGGTGTTATTTTTGAGTAATGATACTGTTGGAAATCTGGACAAAGTCTTGTCTCCCAAAATTTGTCAAGTGGTTTGTTCAGGAGTAAAATCGTTCCGAACCGGTTTTTCTTTTTGCATTTCGGTCGTAAAGGCACTCTCTTTTAACTGTAACTGTATGCATACAGTTGAACCTCGAAAATCTGGAATCGGCCGGACCGTGGCGATTCCGGAGTTTGGAGATCTGTTAAAAATATTTTTTATGATAGCATAATAACATACAAAATGCAATTTTTTCCCCACAGCAAATAAACTATGATCAAATTGGCGAATTAAATAATAAAATAGGAATAATACAGTAAAATGTAACACCTATGCTGAAATTTAATATACATATTAAAAAACAATAAATTAAAATATAGTACACAATAAATAATACAGTATAGGATCTATTATCTGGCAACCTGATTTCCAGAATGCTCTAAAAACCGCAACAATGAATGATCTGAAACCGAAACTTTTAATTAAAAACCTTGGTAGATTTTTTTATTTTCTTTTTCACATCTTATTGAAGAGTTAACATGCTTTATTATTCAATATTTTAAATATTTTAAACTTTTTCTCATACATGTCAAGATACTGTAAAATCTCGTTACCCCCCCCCCCCCCCCTTTGCAAATGCGGTAAAAAACCGTAAAATAATCAGAGGTGGCCCAGTTACGATGTTTCGCGGAATACAAGCGTTGAATGAATGCAACCGTCAGACATGTTCTTTTTTGGATCATTTTTATAACGTCGCATCGGCAAAATCGTTAAAAATACGGAAGAACTAACTACATATTCTTAAATTTCATACTTTTCTTTCTTAAATGCCAAAATCCATCAAAATATTTTTTTTTTAATTTTAATCCTTTGAAAGTATAAATATTAAAATATTTTTTAAACATCGTCATGCTTTTTTACTTTCTCCTTTTTGCCTTCTTTCTTAGAATACATTTTTGAAGATAGAAAATCAGATTTTCATGATAACAGGAAATCTATGTCGTCTAAAAGCACACCCACAATTCGGCCAATCAGAGAGATCAAATCCGGAGAATGAACAAAGGAAGAAGTATTTGCTTCCTCAGGATTCAGCTGGGAGAGAAAACGAATGAGAGAGGGTGGGGAAAAGAGTGAATAAGAAAGAAAAGTGAGAGGATTCCTTTACTGTTTAAGGCCATTTCCAGAATATTGTACTTAGCGTGCTTTATTTATTTATTTATTGGAAAGGCTGCTTTTTTGGGATTATTTGAAAATTTTAAATTTCTTTACAAAATTGCGGGGTAGGGACAAAAAAACAGAATATTACAGTAATTATGTATTCCTTTATATCCATTTTATGTATCTAAAATTATCTATTCATTAAAAAATACTCAAATAAAAATAAGGAATCTGACAAAATATTTTTTATGATGAATTTTTTAAAACACTTCAACATTCTCAAGGGTTAAAAAGTGTAAAATCCTTGCCTTTTTTTTTTCCAATAATTAAAGTCTTTTAATTAACGGTCAGGCGGTATAAAAATATACCAGAACATGTCCATATTTATTTATTTAGTTTTCAGTTAAAAGTGTTTAACTGCATTCCACAAGAAATGTGGAAATTACAGCTAAGTCTTATTTAAAATATTAATAAAACTGAAATCGAAAAAATGTCTGGATTTTAGAGATTTCCGGAATTTGGATGTCCGTATTTTCGAGGTTCAACTGTATAAGGTTTCTTTAATGTAAAGTTTACTTGTATTTGTGTTAAATATCATGTAAAATTGTTTTAAAATTTAACTTTTTAATACCTTTAAAATCTGATATATAGTATTTGGTATTTGGCCTTACAGTTACCAGGGGTCGATCCAGGAGAAATTTGGGGCCTATTTAGGGCCCCTTCACAAAAATCTATTTAATAAAATGGGCCCCTTCACAAAAATCAATTTGATAGAATGGGCCCTTTCACAAAAATCAATTTGATAAAATGGGCCCCTTCACAAAAATCAATTTGATAAAATGGGATCCCTTCACAAAATTCTATTCCATAAAAACTTACTATTTATTATTTTGTGATGTTTTAAAATGTGTAATTTGTAAAACAAGTTTACCAGAGAGGAAAACTTCAGCAAAAGGATTTAAAAAAATTTTTGTTTATAAATGCTTGGTTCGAATTTGATTAATTGGATTTCAACTTTCGTTACAAAATGTTATTTTTCACAAAAATATAATAAATTTCACAAAAATAACCTTTACTTTTCACAAAATGGGCCCCAAGAAAAAAAACCTGCATCGACCCCTGGTTACTATTTGGCTGGTCAAATATTTCATATTCAGTTTATCTGTGAGCCAAGTATTCAGCCAAAATCACTATTTGGTGCATCCCTACTGCAGAGTGGATAAGTTTCAAGTTTTAGATAATACTTGCAAAAACGGAACTTGTCTTAAAGTGAAACTTTCATGGTTCTAGCAAAAGGAGTACCTTGGAATTATACAGCTAAGATGAAAACGTGCATAAAACTGAATTTTTCACTTGCCCCTTGCAATTATGTCTTAGCAGCTTTTACTGTTTTTGTATCCATGACTCAGTAAACCAGTTCCATATTAGGGGAGGGAGGTCTAGGGATGCATGGAATATTCGGTATCTATTCGGTATTCGACCAAACTACTGAATATTCGGTTAGGCCGACTATCAAACTATTTCGTCTGCTGAATATTCAGTTTGGATGAATATTAAAATATTCGGCCAAACCAAATACTTAAAAAAAGCCATAAAAATATTTTTTAAAACCATACACAACAATTCGAGTTATTATGAGTTGCATTCGAGTTACTCCATGGTTACAAATATGGAAATAAACAACCAAGTAAAAATAAAAGATAACATGCGTAATTTTTAAAAGGTACATAAAATTAAATGATAGCATTTCAAATAATAACTTCAAAAACCATACAATTATAGAGTATTATCATTTATTTTTTTAAATGGCTCGGAGTGAGTCGAAACATGTCAACTATCTAATAAAAGTTATTTTACTATATATTATGTTATTAATTTACAACTTTTAGCATTTAAAAGAAATATAACCACACACAACTTCTATTTTTAACTGTCAATTATTAAAGATATTTAGAATAATTACAAATTCAAAATTTCTCTTTGATTTTAAAATATTTGTTTTAGACCATAAGAAAGTTTTATTGATTTGTTTTAATTCATACAAGAATCCATGAAATTAAAAATTTTATTAATTATTATTATTTTTTTTAACTATCCTCTTCTTAAATAATAAATTAAAGCATAGATTTTTTTTTTTTTTTTTAGTGTTAAGTTTAGTTATAAAAATGTCTTTTTTATAAAAATGGAAGTATCTGTGTTAAATATTATGTAAAATTGTTTTAAAATTTCACTCTTTAATACCTTTAAATTCCGAAATATAAAAGTATTTGGCCAGCTGAATAGTTACTACTCAGCAGGCTATATATTTGGTATTCAACCTAACAATTACTATCCGGCTAGCTGAATATTCGATATAACTGAAGGTTGAATATTCGATAGTCGGCTAAAATCACTATTCGGTGCATCCCTAGTCTAGACCCCCTTTTGGCTAAGACAGTGAGAACAGTCCAGAAATGCCAGTAACAGTAGAGAAACCTGTTCTATCCATCTGTCACTAAATGCTTGCGATATTCTAGCAATTTGAATAATGAGCTGGAACCAGACGCAATCTGTAAATCCTCATACCTCACACCATATTTAGAGGAAATTAATTCTCTATTATGAAAGTAATGGTGCACACATACACAGACACTTGAGAATTAAATGTTGCCTGTAACCTTCTCAGATAACATGTCTATCTCTAATGATACTCTATTTGGGTCAGCAGGTAAAGACTGGATCTCAATGCTACCAAACACCCCTTCATTCTATATTCATTGAAAGTTGAACTTTGATCTCTAATAGCTAAAAAGTTATGAACCCTTCGATTAGGATAATTAGGGATTAAGTGACTACAGCATTTTTCAATTACATCAAAATCTATGGATCACATACTTGACAGTCTTCTTGTAAAATTCATAATATTTCAAACAGAAAAAATAATTATATAAAATATTAACAAACCTTTTAATGTCTCTGTGCACCATACCTGAGGTATGTAAGTGATTTATACCTAGGGCAGAATCATAAGCTATATTTAACCGAACAGCCCATGTCAGTGATTCACAATGATCCTGGAATGATTAAAATACTTTATTGACACCAGAAAAAGCATGTGTGTAAAATAAATAAATTTTAAAAAAAATGTAATACATGACAATTTAAATCAATGTCAGATAGTGTGTATCAGGGCACAAAATTTCAAGTCTAAAGGCAATAAATAGACAGACTTACTCGTTGTTATAATTTTATTCCAGTTGAAAATCCTTTATTCATTGCATAGACATGTAGTTAGACTTTTTTTTTTCCATTTGCTATGCATTTATTGCAGTTTACTTGTCAGTAATACCTACTGGATCTATAACATATAAAAACTATTATCAATACTAATAAAACAAAGATGCTTGTGTGTCTGTGTTCAATGACTAGAGAAATCTATTGCACATACAGGTCGGCTTATTTGGATAAAGATAGGTGAAGGTGGGTCCAAGTGCACCTGAGCTTCAGATTTAGAATTTCTTTTATTAGATTTTTTGTTATTTTTTATTGAATGGAAAAATTTGTTCATCTCTCCAATTTTCCAAATTTGTTGGCAATTTTGATCCACTCATGAAAGCAACTCAAATTCAAAAATTTTGCTTGATATAGTAAATTTTGTCCTTGTTTCAATAAAGTTTATTAGGAATTTGTACTGGTGATTAAATTTAACTGAAGTGCTCGATAAATGTTGAAACTTTTCTTTCTTAATAGGTATTTATGATCTGGCTAGTTGTCAGCAGCTTGAAAGTATTCTTATCAATGTCACACATCCTGCTGCAAAGTGAGATCTGGCTGGTTGTCAGCAGTTTGAAAGTATTCTTATCAACGTCACACATTCTGTTGCAAAGCGAGATCTGGCAACCATCAATTATTGAGATAACATTAACTTTGCAGCAGTGTATATGACATTGTTAAGAGTACATTTAAATTACTGACAACCAGCCAGATCATCCATAAACCAATAAAACTTTGTGCAGTTACATATGTGATTTTGGAGCTGTCAAACCATGTTCTTTCATTTTTATAAATAGATATTCACCTATCTCAGTTTCACAGGCGTACAGTTTTGAAAATTATTGATGGGGCTCAATTCTTTTTTTACACAAATATGTGTATGCGAGTGTAAAAAAGATCGATTTCCAATTTAATGTTGCTTTTTTAACTACCTTTTAAAGAAATTAAACAGAATCGTATACTAATAAATAATCACAAGTTAAATAAAACATTAAGACAATATAAAAATTCGAATATACAGACCCATTTATAAAATAATACTCGCTGATATTCGCGAATAGTTTATAATAAAATCAAAACAAAAGTTGACTTTGAATAATGCCCTTTTTTTTTTCTTGGAATATGGATTTCTTTTCTGTTTTCATTTTTTATATAAAAAAAGCAAACGTTGAGCATTTTATTCTAATTTTAAAAAATAGAACATAAAAAGTTTTCCTAATGTCATTTATTCCTATAACAAAAGAAAAATGGAACATTTAAAAATTCTATAAAATACTAGAAAGTAAAAAAAACTAGTCGGATGTGCCAATCCCAAAACTTTCTTCTATCTCAGTCATGTTAATACTTCAAAATTCACTATCCCATCGCCAATAAAATCAATATTTTTCGTCATTCTGTTGTACGTGAGCTGCTTGCGAATAGTCGGATTACAGGGATGCCAACAACGGATGTATACTAAACTACGAAAAGTCCTGGCCTGAACCGACAGGAACAGATAGCCTCCCTATTCCTGGGTTTTATGATTTTAGCTAATTTTACTGGAAAACACGAAGGTAAAATGCATGGAACCTAAATAAAGAAGATTCAATCCCAGTTCTCGTCAACATTGAATTTGAATGAGAATATCGCCAAATTAGTCCTCTACAGCCAAGTTGGCTTCATTTATGGCAACTTATTTTGGTTGCCAAATTTGGCGATATTCCGCTAAGTTTGGCGAGAATTTGACATTGGCGAATATAAATATATAGTGATAAGCATATAATAGGATTAATGGTTACAACAATGAAAGAAAATTTGCCGAAACCATGTTAACTAAAACTCATAAGTTAAACCTGTTTATGGATGAATTCTGCTGTCTTGTTTGAAAATGTCAGCCACCCTAAAATTTCAAACCACTATATCTCAGCCATTTTTTAAGATAGAGGCAAAACAAAAATTGTTCCGGATTCTCCGGATCAAGGCCGAACATTTAACAAAAAAAAAGTTTTAGGATTTCTATTTTTTTTTAATTTGCACATCTTTTTTAATTTGAAATCTTTAAATGGCTATCGCAGCGCCCCCTTTCGTCGAAATATCCCCAAATTCTAATAGAACCTGCTTGCCATAGCCAAAAACATGGAAAAAAAATGTGGTTCAATTTGAAGCATAACTTCATACACTTTTCGATGATACAATAGTGAAAATGGAACAAAAATATCAATCACAGTGCCCCCTTTCGTCGAAATTTCCCCAAATTCTGATAGAACCTGCTTGCCATAGCCAAAAACATAGAAAAAAAAATGTGGTTCAATTTGAAGCATAACTTCATACACTTTTAGATGGTACAATAGTGAAAATGGAACAAAAATATCGATCACAGCACCCCCTTTCGTCGAAATATCCCCAAATTCTGATAGAATCTCCTTGCCATAGCCAAAAACATAGAAAAAAATGTGGTTCAATTTGAAGCATAACTTCATACACTTTTAGATGGTACAATAGTGAAAATGGAACAAAAATATCGATCACAGCGCCTCCTTTCGTCGAAATATCCCCAAATTCTAATAGAACCTGCTTGCCATAGCCAAAAACATAGAAAAAAGATGTAGTTCAATTTTAAGCATAACTTCATACATTTTTCGATGATACAATGAAGACACACAGACGGACAGACAGACATTTTGTAAAAACATGTTTTTCAGAATCTCTGACCCCTAAAACGTGTAAATCCGTAGAAAACTGGAAGTCGAAAAAAATTTCGATTACAATACTTTCTTCTATTATAGATAGAAGAAAGTAAAAAATAAAAAATAAACTTTTTTTATATTAAAACGTAAAAAAAAGTGTCCATTTTAGAAATTATTGGTGGGGCTTAAGCCCCATTAGCCCATACAACTTTATGCCTATGCTCAGTTTTTAACGTTATATTTCCATTGTTTATCCATTTGCAGATAAACTATCATATCATGCTAGATAATTTTTCCACAATTATTCTAATTGGTAATTTAGTATAATCATGTTTCCAACCTTTTTTTACAGGTCCCATTACCTGTGATTTAATCTGTTGTGCTGATTCAGATATCAGACCAGATGCTATGATCATGAAGGTTAACTGGATGAATAAGTTCAGCCTTGTTCATCCGCAATTGCTCAGTTGGTAGAGCATTGGCAGCTTCAGCCAAGGGATCCCAAGTTCGAATCCTGCCCGAGACTTTTTTGCCCAGTTGGGAAGATTACATCTCATATCCTATCCTGCCCATTAATGCATACTTTTTTTTTAAATAGAAGAATACCATAATCTTTAAAATAATTTATTCAGGACTCCTAACACATTTTAGTGCTTCAAAAGGGAGAAAGAGGAACATTTTTATTTAACAAGTTGGAAATTGTACATCAAATGTGACAATTGAGGTGTATTCGTATTATAGCTAGTTATAATAAATATTCAGATCTTGATGATTTTTAATTCTGTGAAATGAGTTATATCGTCTGCAGATTCATTTCCGTAATAAAATAAGTATCTCGGTCGCTTGATGATTAAACCTCGGAAGCTCTTATAACAAGGAAGCACAGATTATTATTTTTTTTAATTCAAATTTCTTAATAAATATTTTTTTTAATATCTGCTAAAGTTTTGATTCGATTTTCATAAAATTTGAAAGGTCTCAACAAAATTCTGCAAAGATAATATATCTTAAATTTCAAACCATTCGGTTGGGTAGTTTTTGCGTTGTTATATGCGGACAGATGGACGGACTACGACAATAGGTGCTACGTATTTATATAATTACGAACGCACCTAAAAACGGGACCAAGTGTCTAAAGTTACTGCACTAAGCCTTCATAAATATGCAAGCAAATTTTAAAAAATTACCCCAGGAAATAAGTTAATTATCTAATCTTTATAAAGATATCATTAAACAATGTACAAAGCTTTATTTAAACACAGTTAAATATCCTACTGCAAGAAGATAGAAAGTATTCAATATTCGGCACCCACCTTGATCATTCTCCTTTAAGGAGCCTAGAATTTTAATTCTAAATATTAATAAAGCAACAATTTGAACAGCAAAAAATGATTTGCAACAAAATATGAATAGTAAAAATTTATGCATCCAAGAAAATATTAAATTAATCAATTGTTAGTGGACAATTACAAAGTATAGTGTATTTCTTACAATTTAACATGGAGTAACTGTGATCAGTGAATAAAAAAAGCACAGCAAAACAGCACCTCCTGTTGAATATAAACATTTAATTAACATATATATATTATCAATTATTAACCTCAAACATAAAATCCAGTTCCTTTCTACATAATAGAAGCTGGAATAACCTACAATGTTCATCGGAAAAAGCATAGTATGGCAACGCCCCTGCGGGAGTGATCAAAACCAATATTGAATCAACAGTTATTCATAATCATCTTACATATGACATTTGGTGAAATTCATCCCAAACATGCCGAGATCTGGCTACCATGGAAATCATTAAAAATGCGACCCAGTAATGTCACCTGTTGGGCAAAACACACCAAAAGCTAATCAGCATCAATTTATGTCAAAGGTTAAATGAATATGAAGTTTGATGAAATTTCACCCCAGAGGTGCTGAGATATAGATATCATGTAAATTATGAAAAATGCAGCATGGCAGTGCCACTTGTTGGGCCATATACGTCAAAACCTAATTAGCACGTGTATGTACTAAAGTCTAATTAAACAGGGCATTTGATGAAATTATATGCTTTAGTTTTTGAGGCAGAGTGGCTATAAAATTTATGTCACACACAGAGAGAGATTTTCAAAAAATTATCAAACCATATTCCGGTCAACTTAAAATGTATAAATCCCTTAAAAAATGGAAAACATTTTCACGATTCTGATAAATATATATTAAAGAAAAGAAAACAAGAAATTGTAATTAAGATTTCATTTAATTGCTAGGATATATACCTCTCCATCAAAATCAAAAACAAAATTACATCTATAATAATAAAGATAGATGTTTGTCCGCGTGATGAAGAGACAATTTCACATAGAGTACAAGATTTGGCAGGAAGGTTGTATGTCTAAAGTTAGTTTTGGGATTTTCTTATTAAATATTTTTTAATTCAATTTTTTATGTGATTTTTAACTTTTGTTTTATGTTTTACGGCAATTTTCTTACATTAATAAAAGGAATCTGGTTTAAATTTTTTTAGCTTAATTTAATAATTTTTTTCTTTTTTTCAATACAGTTTATTCAGAAATTTTACAGTGATTTTTTAATTTTTTATGTAAATTCCAGTTTTTACATACCACAGCAATTTTTTGACATTTGTTAAAGAATTCCAGTTACGATGTTTTAGCCTATTGCAGTAAATTTTTTCTTCTGCAATTTTTTTAATTTTTAGTGATTTTTATACGTTTTGCGATGATTTTTCTACATTAGTAAAAGGAATTTGGTTTACATTTTTTGGTCCAATATGGTAAATGTCCTCTTTTCTATAAATTTTTTTTCAGAATTCATACAGCGATTTTTTAATTTTTTGCAACTATTTTATGTAACTTTTAAAGGTTTTTTTGGTGTTTTGTGGCAATTTTTAGACATTAAAAAAAAAAAAAAAAAAAAAAAAAATCCCAGTCACTGAAAGGGACATTAAGAAGACCAAAATGTACAAAAGTGGAACTTTTTTTTAAAAGGGGATTTTAGGGGGAAAAGGGGACAATTTGAGAGGCCTGTTTATTGCATCAAAGTCTGTAGATAAATGATCCCAGAAAATTAATTTTTTGTTTTCAAAATGTGAGAGAAAGCAGTAACAGCAGTTAACATATATCCCTCATTAGAAAAACTAAACTGACTTATCCACAAAATAAATAATAATTAAATGTGTACATTACGTGCTAGCATTGCATTACAATCAAACATGATTATTATAGATTTTTTTTATTATTGTCATTAAATCACAGACATTGTTTAATGAAAGTTTTTTTTTTTTTAATGAGTAGTAGTTGAAGGGATAATAGACAAGTACATTTTGGTGCTTAAAACACTGTTCTATTTGTCACATTGTTACAGAAATTACAACAAAACAATGCGGATAAGGGAAAACAAGTGGGTAAGTGTGATCGAAGATCGCACAAAGGGTTTCATTTAATATTCCTTTCAAAACACTTTTTTATTTATTTTTTTAATAAAGTAAAAATTTATCAGTCTATTTTTCTCGTTTTTTCGAAAATCTAAACCTGTTTGATAGCGGGCAAAGCCCGCTAATATACTCTGTCATAATAATATCTGTCATGTAGGCTAAATGCAATATTAAAAAAAAAAATCAATTTCAAAATTAAACATGTTGTATAGAGACCTTCAAAATATTAGATGTCAGATTAATTTTCTTTTTAATTCTCTAATGACGTCCTATGAAGCTGCTTTCTGTATTTACACATATTCATACTCCTTGTATTACTGAGAAATGTTTGAAAATTTCCGTTTTATGACCCATAGGACATCCTATTAATCTTTATTTCAATGGGTGAAACTTTTTATTTCATTTTCATTTATCATGTGGAAATCTTTCAATAGAAAATTAATTATTGTAGAAAGAATTTTAGTGTGGATTTTTAATGATTGGCAACTGCTATAACGAAAAATGTTTAAATTGAATAGGAAAAGGCTGTTAGAGTTTAGGATTTTTATCTCTATATATTAAAATAATACGATTTTTTCAAATTTTATGATTTTGAGCTTCATAATAGGTATTTAGCTATAAGTATACAAAATTTCATGACTGTAAGTTATATAGTTTCTGAGAACGGTCTCTGTGACGAACAGACAACGAAGTGGGAGTAATAGGGTTTCGTGAGATGAACGAAACCCTAAAAAATTAATTTGTTTTTAAAAGTATACTTACTGTAAGTCTGTCTTTCAAAGATCCATTCTCTATGTATTCAAGGACAAGTGAAGGATAATTAGAATCATCACAATACCCTATTATCGATAGCAAATTTTTATGTTCGAACCTAAATATGAAAAAAAGATCCAAATTATTACATAATATAAGGCAATGTCAAATAATGAAATAAAATTTTATCACATACTTCAAATCACTTAACCCTCTTAAAATAATTTACATATTTAAAAAACAGTGTTTTAACCTTTTAATCATCCTGACCATGTTTATCTGTCCCGTAAATTTTGAATTCAAAGGCTGAATTAACAAAAATTTGATATTAGTGTTAATTTTTTTCAGTGCATAAGAAAACAGATATGTAAGGTTATTAAATATAAATCCTCATAACAATTCTTTTCATATCTATTATTTTATGAGTCATTAAACATTGGTGAAAAATTATGCAGATGTTTAAAGGGTTAATCACTTTTAAACTTAATTTTATTTTCATTGTCAGTGTTGCGATGATGTATATGATGCTGTAGCTGATTTATCTTATCTAACTCAAAATATGATAAAACATGAATGTTCACAATCACTTTTAAACGCCACATTAGAATTTAATTTGCTAGGAAAAGTGTAAATTATGCATGTTATTTTTTATTTTTAGTTGCATTTTTATTTCTATATTTGTAACCTTGGAGTAACTTGAGTCACAAGTTAAATGCTGCTGCATTGTTACATATTGTATTTTTACATGTTACAATCTCTATGGTTTCTAATATGTAACGATGCAGCATCATTTAACTTACCAAAATTGTGGCTCAAGTTACTCCAAGGTTACAAATATAGAAATAAAAATCCAACTAAAAATTTTTTTAACTGTGCGTAATTTTAAAAAAGTACAGGAAAAATTAAATGATAGCATTTAAAATAATAATTTCATAGACTGTGCAATTATAGAATATTCTTATTGGTTTTGGTAATGGTTCACAAATAGCGTTAACATAAAAAATGAATAGTTCACAGTTATGCAGAATAGAAAGACTATCTGTTTACTCTTTATTCTGATCAAAATAGCATTGAAATGATTTGAAATGGAAATAAACTAAATTTTGAATTTAAGACACATTGAGCTTGAGCCTGCCCAAATCCGAAGACAGATATAAAAATCGAGCCTGTTTCATCTCCATTTCTTACGTGAGCGGCACATTACGCCACTTATAAGCATTTTGATACAAAAGCAGGCAAAAGATTAGAGATGGAAGGGAAAGGAAAGGGTAATATAGGATTAAATTTTTCGGAAGCGTTATTGCATTGGGCTCCGGAGCGCAGTGTTTATGAGCTCCGAAGAATTCTGGCCAATATTTAAATATTTACTAAAAACAGAGAAGTACCGGAGCTGAGCTCCGGTGGGCTTCGGTGCAAATTAAGCCCTGGGTGGTATTATCTATAGCAGATCACTCTACAGCATCCTAGGAGATCCTTGGGTTACCTACTCATTTGTTTCCACCACAAAAATCCTTGCTAAAAATCTTTTTCATAAAGGGATAAATGTTCAATAAATATTACTATGTATTTATCATAAAAATGAATATACATTAAGCTAAATACATTTCATTTAAATCAGTCAATTATTTTTTAACTGAAAATTTAGAAAAAAATTTTTAATCTACAGTGTCTTTCAGATTCTCTACAGCACTATTTCTTACTGTGGATATATATTTATGTTAGAATATATTAGAAATGATTCAGTTTAAGTTGGCAATTGAATTTTTGAAACAAAAGACTAGAACTATTTTAAGAGTATGATACAGATATATGCAGTAGTATTTGTCCAGTATAATACCCATTGATAGCTTAGGCCTTCTTCCATTATAGTTTTCCATGTGTTTCAAAGAACATAAGATGTAATATAGAAAATAGAAAATGGGAAATGGAATTAGCAAGACCACATTACAATAGGTATATAAAAAAAATTCTAATTTAACAAATTACAACAACCATTGGAAAAATACAGAGGGATAGCGGGGCAGTGTTCGGACTCTACCATAACCGTTACCTCGTACTATAACATTTAAAAATTTTATTAATTTAGCACCTCCCTCTTATAGCAGACCTATTCACCCCACCCTACTATAACACAGCTTCCCCACGCTAGCTATTCCACCCACCTAATATAGTATGATCTTGGCAGCAGGCAGTGTTACCATCGTCTGCTGCTGATGCAGAAGTCCCATTCCCTATCTACTGATTTTCCGTTTGGTATCCAAAGGTAGAATAAACCAAAATATCCAAATATTATGCCAACTTTAGGTATTAGCATTGAAATTTTTAAAGTTTGGTACAATTTCTATTTGTAGACCATCCCCTAAGCAAAATTTATGTATTGCTTTAACTCTTGTTTAGATTGATGTCTGAGCTAAAGGTATTTTGAGGAAATTAAAGTTGAAGACCACGTTTCTTGCTTTATAAGACGATTTCTCATCTGACGTCCATTTTTGAATTCGGCTTTTTTTCATATCTCATAATTTGCATCTATCCTTTTTGTAACAATTTTATGCATTTCTATTGCCTATTCAAAGAAAAATTCTTCTAAAGTTACAAAATTTTGTTAAAAATTCTTCTTAAGTCACAGAATTCCATTAAAAATGCTTAAAAAAATATAAAGTGACGATGTCAAGAGGTCCATTCTTGACTAAAAACAACAACTATTTTCCCAATGGTTAATAAAAATGGCTATAGTATGTGCTAAAGCTAAACACTATTCAAAATTAAACTACATGAATCTAAAAACACAAATTACTTTTAAAATATGCAATATCAAAATTTTTTAAAAAATAAAGCAAATACCTGATTAAAGTTTTAAGTTCTGTAATGAACTGTTTGTCATCAGGTCTCTTCAATTTCTTCACGGCCACAACTGTGCCATCAACTTTAGCTTTGTAAACAGCACCAAAGCCTCCCTCACCAATTGCCGAAGAAAATCTGTTGGTGGCATTCCATATATCTATATCTGAAAATTTTCTTAAATTTTCAGTATTGACATCAGACAAGGCATTTTCAGCACCTAAAAAAGTTACATAAGTTATAAAATGCCGGTTCTTTTTACACGTGTTCAATGTTTCAATCAGGGTTGGATTTATCATAAAACCCCTAGGCCAAGGTCTAGGGTACAGCAGTCAAGGGGACATATATGGGTGATTCCATTGTTACTGTGACTCAGAAAAATCACACACGTAACAACGATTTTACTATTTTTTTTTTAAAAATTGTTATAACTTTAGACTAAAGGTGTCACTACAAAAATGATTCTGTATGTGTCCTGTAATAGTAATAACAAAAGTAAAACGTTATCTAAATAATTTCACTTCCAAATTTGTCTCAATTTGCAAAAAAACACTCTCTAAAAGTCACACACGTAATGGTGGAATCGCCCATATGCAGAAAAAATAATAACCAAATATTGGTTTTAGCAAACTCAGATGCAATGAAAATTTGATTTTAAAAAGGAATTTGTCAGCAAATGGTTGGTCTAAAATAAAAATACATAACAAGAAACTTGTCAAAAGGCATTACAGTTGAACCTCGAAAATCCAGACATTTTCTCAATTTCAGTTTTATTAATTTTTTAAATAAGACTTAGCTGTAATTTTCATATTTCTCGTGGAATGCAGTTAAACACTTTTAACTGAAAACTAAATAAATAAATATGGACATGTTCTGGTATAATTTTATACCTCCTGACCGTTAATTAAGACTTTAATTATTAAAAAAATGGGCAAGTTAAAAAAGCAGGAACAGGATTCTCAATAAAGTGAGTGAAATTTGCACTTTTTAACCCCTGAGAATGTTGAAGTGTTTTAAAAGAAATCATCATGAAAAATATTTTGTCAAGTTCCTTATTTTTATTTGAGTATTTTTTAATGAATAGATAATTTTAGATACATAAAATGGAGATAAAGGAATACATAATTACCGTAATATCCCGTTTTTTCGCCCCTCCCCTTCAATTTTGTAAATAAATTAAAATTTTCAAATAATCTCGAAAAGACAGCCTTTAAATAAATAAATAAAGCACGCTAAGTATACAATGTTCTGGGAATGGCCTTACACAGTAAAGGAATCCTCTCACTTTTCTCTCTTATTCACTCTTTTCCCCACCCTCTCTCATTCGTTTTCTCTCCCAGCTGAATCATGAGCAAAGAAATACTTCTCCCTTTGTTCATTCTCCTGATTTGATCTCTCTGATTGGCCGAATTGTGGATGTGCCTTTAGACGACATAGGCTTTCTGTTATCATGAAAATCAGATTTTCTATTTTCAAAAACGTGTTCTAAGAAAGAAGGGGAAAATAAAAAAGCATTACGATGTTTAAAAAATATTTTATTTTAGAGGGTTAAAATTCAAAAAAATTTTTATGGATTTTGGCATTTAAGAAAGAAAAGTGTGAAATTTAAGAATATGTAGTTAGTTCTTCCGTATTTTTAACGATTTTGTCAATGCAAAGTTATAACAAGTTGGAAATTGTACATCAAACGTTACGAACGAGGTGCGTTCGTACGCACGTTTTAGAATTAAATTCATGATATCCCGTGCGTAGAACGGGTTAAACAGCTAGTTAAGTATATATTTTATGACACCGTTCATACAAATATCTTAACTAGTTATATAAATATTCAGATATATATATGTATCAGCTAGTTATATAAATATTCAGATCTTGATGATTTTTAATTCTGTGAAATGAATTATATCGTCTGCAGATTAATTTCTGTCATAAAATAAGTATCTCGGTCGCTTGACGATTTAACATCCATCGGAAGCTCCTATAACAAAAAAGCACCGATTTAAAAAAAAAAATCAAATTTCTTAATAAATATTTTTATTAATATCTCCTAAAGTTTTGATTCGATTTTAATAAAATTTGAAATGTCTCGACAAAATTCTGCAAAGATAATATATTTTAAATTGCAAACCATTTGGTTGGGTAGTTTTTGCGTTGTTATATGCGGACAGACAGACAGACAGACGGACGGACCAAACGACGACTATAGGTGCTACGTATTTATATAATTACGAACGCACCTAAAAATGATCCAAAAAGAACATATGTCCGATGGTTGCATTCATTCAACGCTTGTATTCCGTGGAGCATCGTAACTGGGCCACCTCTGATTATTTTACATTTTTTTACCGATTTTGCGAGGAGGGTGTAACGAGATTTTATGGTATCTTGATATGTATGAGAAAAAGTTAAAAATATTGAATAATAAAGCATGCTAACTCTTCATTAAGATTGGAAAACGAAAATAAAAAATCTACCAATTTTTTTAATTTAAAGTTTCAGTTTCAGATCGTTCAGTGTTCCGGTTTTTGGATAATAGATCCTATACTGTATTATCTATTGTGTACTATATTTTATTTTATAGTGTTTTAATATGTATATTTAATTTCAGTATAGGTGTTATATTTTACTGTATTATTCCTATTTTATTATTTAATTCGCCAATTTGATCATAGTTTATTTGCAGTGGAGAAAAAAATTGCATTTTGTATGTTATTATACTATCATAAAAAATATTTTTAACAAATCTCAAAAATGTGGAAAATTCAAAAATCCAGAATCCCACGGTCCGGCTGAATCCGGATTTTTGAGGTTCAACTGTATTTTGAACAAAATTAGGTACTTCTCTATTATCCCGCGGACCACTTTTCATAACAAAAAACTATTGCCAAATAAATGGGAGAACGTTGCCATTGGAATATCAAAATAAATAAATAAATAAAATATAAGAATATAAGGACACAATTGTTATTTTAATGAATGAAATAACTCATAAATCAGTAAAACAGAATGAAAAATACACACAAATGTCGAATTAAAAACCACTGGATGTCATAACAAACACGTTATAATGCTTCTGACATCCAGTCAATGGGACTGTATTTTTGGCATTTAATCTTACAGTTTGGCGGTAGTTTTTTGTTATGAAAAGTGGTTGACGGGATAATAGAGAAGTACCCAAAATTATTTTATTAATAAAAGATTTAATATGAAATTAAGCTTTCAAATTTTTTTTGAAAAACTTGGTTCTGTGGGTTAATTCTGGATATTATTTTTTTCTAAAAACGTTAAAAATAAAAGCAGGTATGTCTTTCATATTCCATACTGGTCAGTTGTGTTTAATTATCCCATTAAATAGTGCTTGTTGTAAAAGAGAATTTAATACCCAAAATAGAATAATACACAGCCCAAGAAACACACTAACTTAAATAACTTGATGATGTTAACTTTAAATGGCTTGGTCATTTTGTCAGCAAATGGTATTTTTTCCAAAGTAAAAAAATAAATGCATATATTTCTGATTTTAAAATTAATTTAAATCATTTTATATGTGTTTTGTATGTAATTTGTATACTTTTTTTTAATAATATAAATTTGGAATTAATGCCAATTTTATATTTTGTTATTTTTCTTTCTCCAAATTTAAGACAGATACCACAAAAAAAAAAAAAAAAAAAAAAAAAAAAAAAAAAAACGTGAGATCCTAATTTTTCTTTTTTAAAATTTCTGTTTGAATTTGATATTTCTAAGTACTATACATATAATTTTTAATAACATTTCCTTTATGTGGGTATTATCATTGTAAATATATTAATGAAAATAATATTTATTATTTTTTTAAATAATTGTAAGACTTTTAAATTTCTTATTATAACACTTTGCTTGTTTTTTAGAAAATTAGTTTCATTTGCAATATATCCGTATTATAACTATTTATTTGTGTGTGTGTATATGTGTTATTTATAATTCAGAAATCGTAATTTAAATAAATAAATAAATAAAAATACTATCATTATGTTTCCTATAATGTACAACAGATGGCGATACCATGTAAAATAGTCCCACTAGTGGCTGAGAGGTTCTGCTCTCAAAGCTGGTAGACGGGAGGTGCTGGGTTCAAACCCCTGTCACGCTCGTCGACCTAACTGTTCAGAATTTTCCGTGGCTTTCTTCGAGCCTTGCTGTAAATACAGGTTAGGATCCCTTAGAAAGACCCCCATGGAGGGCACTGCCCCCACCGGCCTATATCCCTAGCGCAGATAATCGGCCGTAACAAATAACCAACCATGTAAAATATACATTATTTTTTTTAATATTTTGGGACATTTTGAATTTAAATTTCTTAATGTTATTTAATCGTTTTAAATTATCAAGTTGCTTGCATTTTTTGTAATGCGATATTAATAACTGATATTGTAGTTAAAAAAATTCTATAATAATCTGGAAATTTCCATAATTCGCAATTGCGGTGGTTCTGATGATTCTGGATTAAAGAAATTATACTGTACTAATATTAATTTACAACTTTAAATCTTAACATATAACATGCATCTTTTAAAAAAATTTTCCCAACTTTTAGAATTTGACGTTCAGTTTTGGTGGTACAGAATCAATTTGACTTGCAGATTTTCCAGTACAAGTGTTATTGAAGTTATATGAAGCTATACAAGTGTTATTGAAGAAGAAACATTTAAAACGTTTTTTCTTGGAGCTATTTATTCTAAAACACATTGCTTTAATCTATATTATTAATGTTCGTAAATGTCTGTCTGTACCCAGATAAACGCTGCTCGCTGCAAGGCGATTTTGGTATAAAAAAATTCGGAAAAATCCGGGCCTCCAGGAATTACAGTTTCGAAGAAGTCGGCCCCTAATTAAGAACGTTATTAATTAAAAACCTCATCAAAATTAGCAAAACAAGAAACAGTTTTATCGAAACCCGAAAAGAAAATTTCCGTTTTGATAATCGCAGACATCCAAATTGTCGCTTTTTAACGCATCATTGAATTAAAAAAAAATCTACCGGAAGTATCGATCCGAAAATCGGGGTACACACGCGGTCGATTTTTGTCGTTAAAAAAAGTCAAATTTTTTTTAATTCGGACTGTAACTTTTCTTTATTTCGGCCAAAAACTGACCAGACATCCAACATTGACCCCAGACGGGAAAAAGGTTGCTGTAAAGAATGCCGGGTTGACACATCCGAGATCAAATCGCTCCATTCCTTTTTGAAACAAGTGGAAATAATGACTCTACAATCACGAAAATTTGCACACATGTGTATAAAAAAATCGCAAATTCAACAAAAAAAAATTCGTAAAAATCGACCAGTAATTTTTAAAGATATCAATTAAAACACATTAATGAAAATGGAAAATAAATTTATTTCTTAGGGAAGAGGAAGCTATACTGAGATTGGCAGGTGTTTTTGTTAGCATATATAAAGCTTTCCTTGATCACTTATACAATAATCAAATGCTTTCATTTCTTTTCTCTAAACTACTTTTTAACCTTAAGCTAAACAGCTGTCCCTTTTCCATTCAAACCAGCAGTTGTTTATTTAGATCTATCTTTTCAGAGATCCCAATTATATCACTTTGTTTTTCATAACATCATATCAGCTTGCTGTTTTTTTTCTTCCAATGTTATTAGCTTATCTGGATTGCATGTTTGTTATCTTTAACCACAAGAGGGCTTCTATGAATGAATGATGTAACATGACACACCCTTCTTAGGTACTACAACTTTCATTCAGCTGTTGGTTTGGACTGGATGGTATAAAGGTTGTAACACAACGTTATCATTATCTGGTTTTTTTTTCTTTTGAGAAGTTCCAGAAACCATTTTGCCTTGTCAGAATAATGGAGTTTCATTTTATTAGATGTTTCATTTGACCAGATGTTTCCAGCTGTAGTTATTCATTTTCCTTTTTGTTTGGTTGAAAGTAGAAGATGTTTTTACAAATAGGGAAAGATGTTTGTGCTACATATGTTGTATAGAGTTATCAAGTGGATTATAAGTTTTATACAAACATCGTTTTCCAGAATTAGATGTTAATGGATGTTATGAAAATGAGACTGAATATTTTTTGCCACATTGTCATTGTCAGCCATTAAAAATATTTCATTATGTAAGTTTATTTTTTCATACTTTAAGTTTATTTATATTCTGTTTGAATTTATTTGTAAATGTTTTTTGTTAATAAACGTTTAGTTTATTTAAAACTTAACTTGCTTTATCATTGTTTATTTTTCACTCTGCCATTTATTTTTCAGCTTCCAATACTCTGCTTATAATTTGATTAAATTTTAGAAGCCAGCATTCTTGGTGTATGCACCGGCTGTCCCGATATACCGGGGCTATCAGTTTTGATAATATCAGTGGAAGAATAGGAGAGACATCGCGACACTTCTGACAAAAGAGATAAATTGATAAAACAAAGCATTTGAAAAGTATTAATGTTTTTATAGGTGATATAAATTTTTTAATAATATCAGATTTTCGAATATGAAATATATGCATCCTTGCTCAGAGTGGGCTAACATTTCAGGGATTCAAAAAATTTTCGAATTCCAACCATAATTTTTTATTTTAGCAAAATTCCGATTTTTGTATAGGGAAAAAAAAAGAAAAAGAAGCTAAGGAATTAGCTATTTCTTTTCAAAATATCTCCCGTCGTATGGGTCCCATCGCGAAGCGGTATGGCTCATTCGACTCGACATCAATAGTGCTTACTTATTTTAGTTTCCAGTTCCACCATCAGGGGGCACTTCCGTAAATCTGGTTCTATGGGCCCGATTACAACGGGGTTTGGCTCTTTCGACTGGATTTCAATAGCTTTACAGATTTGGGTTAGTTCGCATAGAACAGATTGTGCCCCCTGGTGGTGGTAGGTGTAATTAAAGAATTTTGCCGCTAACTCGGGTTCTATGGGTCACATCACGACGCGGTTTGGCTCATTCGACTCGGCATCAATAGAGCTTATCGATTTCAGTTTATTTTGTCACCACCCAGGGGCGCTTTCCTATCTCCGGTTCTATGGGCACGAAGACGACGGGGTATGGCTCATTCGACTTGACATCGAAAGCCTTAACGATTTCAGTTATGATCGTATAAACAGATTGCGTCACCTGGAGGTGGAAGGTGGGACTAACGAATACTGCAGCGCGTGCGCAGCACGAATGCTATACGGTGCCGCAGGCAGCGCGGACCCGAGCGGACTGTTCGTTCAGTTAGAGGTTTATAGTATTCGATGTGCAATTTAAGGGATTATCCGGTGCCAAAGGCAGCGGGGACCAGGGTCGGAGGTTCGTTCGGTTAGAGGTTTGTACTATTCAATGTGCAAATTAAGGGATTATCCGGTGCGTGCGTAGCACGACCGGTATACGGTGCCGAAGGCAGTGGGGACCCGGTTCGGAGGTTCATTCTGCTCGAGGTGGATGCGAGCCAGAGGGACGTTCGTTTCGATGTTTTATATAAAAAAAGAGTTTCCAAAATATTCGATGCACCGATGTAAATTAGGGGCCCGCTGGCGGGCGAAGCCAGCTAGTTTACAATAATGAAATATTTTTCATTCATCAGTAACAGTTTAAAAATTATCAGATAGAAAACATTTATTATAAAGGATGAATGAAAAACACTTCATAATTGTTTTTCCAAATACACTAAAAAATATTATATTCAGTCTTAAAATTTTATCAATGGACTATATATTTAAAAGGAAAAGCACATTCTGTCAAATTTTCCACACAAATATTGTCTTTTTGCACATGCAACAACGTTTTTTTTAAGGCATCTCCCCTCAGAAAGGGGAAACCTGATGGATTAGCCTGTTTAGCCTAGGAGGATTGAAAAGGGTTGATTAAATATGGGTGGAATTCACCATTGCATTGAAAGCATAGACCTTCTAATATACTTTTGCTCTGAGATTGAAAGCTAAAGCTTTTTCTTTTAAGAACTCATGTTTCCACTACTAAATATGCATATTTTTTCACAAAATTTTAAAAGAGAGCTTGGATACAGTTATATATTTATAATGGATTGAAATGTCAGAGCGTTCGGAAGATGAGAACAATTTTTTATTGCTATGTTAAAGGAGCCAATGCGAAAACAAACAAAAAAGCGAGAAGAAAACATTTCTTTTACAACAACTAGATAACAATATTTTTGCACAAAATTTTTACATGGACTGTAAAACCGTTTTATTTACCACCCATAACGATTTCAAAGAGTTCGGAGAAAAAGAACTTTTTATTTTAAAAATATAAAACGGCTCTATGTAAAAAAAAAAAAAAAAACAACAAGAAAATGAGCACTTTTATTACTCAATATCAATATTTTTCACGAATTTTTCATTTTAAAATATGATTTTACATAAAATCTGGTTAAAGATATAAAATAATAAAAACTTGATGTTTCTTTTTAAAATTATCACGGGCCCGGGCAACGCTGGGCAAGGGTCAGCTAGTAGAAATTTTAAATAAGTTTTATGAAAAATAACTGAAATTACCTGAGTCCAAGTTATTCATGCTGCTGTAGCAACTGACAAAGCAGAAAGTTTTGAATGTCACTGGGCTGAAAAAAAAGTTTCAAAATTTACACAAAATTCAAAGCAGCAGTAAAAAGTTTAGCAGAAAAAAGAATCTCTACAATTTTTTTTAATGACTAATTTGTTAGTGGAGAACAGAAAGCAAAATGAACATGCAGAAATGCACAAGACAATTAAAATTCCCTAAAACATTTAAAACATAAAAGGCTATATACAGGCAGACTTGTATAAAACCAAAAACTTTCTGCACACATAAATATTGAGTCAAAAACTTTCTGCAAATTAATTTAATGTTTAATAAAATCATGTGTTATAGTATTATTTTGATGATATGAATTAAAAGCAATAGTTTAAAATAATTACCATTTAAATTTAAAATTAATTAATATTAATTAAAGAATAATTAATTTGGTTAAAAATAATAATAAAGCTAAAAATCCATGATAGGAAGGGCTGAATTCTTATCAATTATTTTATCAGTGCATTTAGAAACAGCCCAATCCTTCATATTTTGACCTTTTTGCAAGCGTCTGTAATGTCACAACAATGTTTTGCATCTTTAAACTTTGAATTGGACGCAAATAGTAAATAAATCATTCATACATAAAACTGGAGAGTTTCCCCCAGGTTTAAAAAGGGGTAGGGTGCTGCTGGTGAGAAAATGGCACTTTTTTTTAATTGTTAAAAGGTATTATTTTGGTTTTTAAAGCCACTTTTGATATGTAAAAGCCAGGGCACTCTTTTCAAGACAACATTGAGTCAATTTTTACTACGAAAGCAAATTTTTTAATGCAAAAAGGAAAAAGGGCACTTTTTTTACTGATGGTCAAGAAGGGTGCTAATTATTTTACTGAGGGGGCAAGAAGGGTGCTAATTATTTTATGAAGGGCGAGAAGGGTGCCATTTTGTAAACCAAAGGGCAGGCAAGGTGCAGCACCCTTCTGAAACTGTCTGGGAAAAACTCTGAAATTGGAATATTTTTATTTTTTGGTATTAAAACAATAATTACGTTTTTCTTTTCTAAAATTTTATCTGAAAAGTTCCGAATTTTGCAGAAAATTTTCCACATGCATGCATCTATATTATACAACTTTGTATACTGGGTGAGGTAACCTGAAATGAACTGACTGTTCTTAAAATTCAATAACTCAATAGGGGAGACTGGAGTACAATGGACCACCCACTATTATTCATATTATTTCTCTTTTTGAATGCATCAAGGTTTGGCACATGGATAATAGCGCTACAGTGGTGAAACAAAATGTAAAATTATGTGTCCAGCTGACAATTTAGCCATTTTATTCTAGATACGTGATTTGTGGCAGGCAAATACTTTCAGCATTTTCTTCGTTAAAGAATTGTGTTTTGAAAGACCCAATTCTGCACAGTTAAAAGGTAAGATAATATTCCTCTAAAATAGGGGTGCACAACCTTTTTAAACGAAGGGCCACTTACAAAAATGACTGGGTTGTCGAGGGCCACCATCAGAAAATTTTTGTTTCAAGGAGGTATGACCGAGGGGCGGGGGGGATCAGATTAAAAAAAAAAAAATTTCGGAAGTGTAGATTTAGCCCCCTAGGTTCCTTCCTTCCAGTCAACGTACTCAGTTCTGTTGACAATTATATATCAACAGTTTACGTTTGTATTTATACGAGAGATATAGCTAAGATTATTTTCAAAGAGTGAAAATTCAAGGAATAAATTTAGCTTTAAAGATTGCCAGTGCCGAAAAAAAAAATTTGTTTTCATGAATGAAGGTGGAGAGGAGGAGAAAAATAATTCTAAATTGTACTTCTTAACATATTCAGTCATAAAATGTGGATATCAAAGGGGTGCAACCAGTGCCGAAACTAGCCTTTCTTGCGCCCGGGGCAAACATGGATTTTGGCGCCCCCCCCCCCCTCTCTGAAATGCGAATTTTACCAAGTTTCTAATAGCCGACTCGACTTCTTTTAAATTTAAAATATGTTATCAGAAAATACGTAATACTGAACTACGTAATCAGCTTTATCAAATATTGATTCAATAAAACCTTCAAAACGGAATAGAAAGGAACAGGATAACATTCCATTTTATACACGTTTTTGTCTTAGCAAGTATAATTGTTGGTATTCCTTCTGTTGAGAACATATAATTTTAAAATTTAAAACTGTATTCCGTTATAGACAGATTTCATTTTCACAGATTTTACTGTATGTGTATCATTACAAATGAGGCGTTTAAAGACCAGTGATATGAATCACATTGTCTTAAGAGTTTACACTAATCACGCGAAGACATTCAGAAGCTAATGCTAAATCGGGGGAGCGTTCTTAATACTTTTTGATTTTTTTTTCAAGGGATACTTGCGGTCGATATCTAATGTTGTGCGTTTGTACTTTTTTGGGTTTTGTTACAATTTTTTTTTTCTTTATTTGGACACTTTCACTTTTGTGAAACTGGTTGGAAACGGTTCTGAAATTGGAAGTGCCCTCATATAAAAAAAAACAGCCTAAGAGAACAGTTCTTTCTTCCTATTAATTTGCTATCTAGTATTTTAGACAAATCTTTTTATCTATTTGTCAGTTTTAATGGATTTGGTTCAGTTTTTTTTTAATTTTCCGGCTACGAGACATTTTTATCCAAATTTCACACATCTACCCTATATATATATATCTACCCTATATATATATAATCCTAATGAAACGAATTTGTGAAACGATTTTATGAAACGAATTTATGAAACGATTTTATGAAACGACTGATTAAACGACTGATTATGTTTCAGGGCTATTTTTAATAAAATATTAAACGCTTGATGGTGAAATTAATACCAATTGTCCATAAAAATCCGCGGATGTCAAAACTGGTAATATAATTTTGAAATTGGAATTAGTTTTGGAGATATTAATTTTTTTCTAATTTTAATGACATTTCTGTAATGATGGCAACTAATTACTCAGTTTTTTTGTGACAAAAAAGGGAAAAAAATCGAAAAGGATCCCGATAGGGATTATTGATTTCTTTTTATTCGTCATTTTCAAATTGAAATTGAATTTATCTTTTATTTCACTCGATAATGAAGACAAGATTGTGATTAAATTATGTTTTTCAGGAAAAT
This sequence comes from Maratus michaelseni, assembly GCA_963931845.1. Taxonomy (NCBI): domain Eukaryota; kingdom Metazoa; phylum Arthropoda; class Arachnida; order Araneae; family Salticidae; genus Maratus; species Maratus michaelseni. Next base: position 263,817,312 of record OZ007600.1, on the reverse strand, counting down.
TTGAAAAAAAAAAATCACATTTCTATCGTCAGGATTCAATCGTCTGTCAGCATTTAATTTAATTTATAAGCTGAAAATATTTAGAATAAATTCGTCCAAATGACGTCATTTATGTTTATAACAATTTATTTAATATAAAGAAGCCATTTATCTATTTTTATGTACAAAAAAGAGGTAAATTGAAAGACAATTATAAATAAATTGTATATATACATATAAATACATGTATAAACAAGCATAAAAGTTCGGTGCTTTTCCAGTATATGGGGCCTTAACGAAACAGGGAAATTAGCCTTGGCGGAAAAGGAAATTTGGCAACATACTTTCTTTCAACCTATTCACTTTGTCATTTCGTATACAGAAGCATTTTTTCAATATTTATACAATTTGTTTAGCGTAAAATGTCATTTATTCTATTTTATATATAATCAGAAGTAATTTGTATAGGAAAAACAATAATAATATACGTATAATTAAAATACGCATATAAACAAAAAAATCGTCGAATTTGTTTCCATGGCTGTTTATGTCATTTGGCACCAAATCTCATTTTCTGATCCCCGAATTGCGCTAAGCTTTTTAAAAAAGCGTCAAGACCCCTATAATAGAAAAGCACCAAAAGTTCATTGGGTTTGTTTTCATAACTTTTGGCAACAAATCTATGTATGTTAACGAATCTATCCCTTTCCCTTTTTCAAGCTCGACCTAAAAGCAAAGGATCCTATACTGGAAAAGTACCCGATTTTCTTATGAACAGTATTCAAGTGACATAACATGGTGTAAAATTATCGCGGGTAGCAAATTTGTTTAAATATCTTATCAATTGATGCCGAATAAATGCAGGCATGCATGCACAAAATATTTAATTAATTTTGTATGATAAATAATTATTAGAAAATTCGTATATACATATTAATTAAAATAAATAATTTACATATTTAAAATAACATGAAAATATGCATGATGGTGCACTAAAATAGACAGAAAATTAAAACCTGTTACTGAAAATGTCTATAACATAATACTTTTCAATACCGTGGTTCTTAATGTTATTCACAAGAAGATGGAATTTTTCTCATCCTTAAACGCAAAGGAAGAATAGAAATACAGATCGTTGTTATACAAGTCCGAGAGGTATCCACAATTTAAACATAACCATTTTATATAAGCTGGTTTTCAAGTTGTAATTGATTTTACTTATCAATCCCGAAAACAGTCGTCAGTTGTCGCTACAGCTGTGTATGAGGCCATGATAATAAAATAATGCCCATTAAAACGTTAAAAGCATGGCAACCCAATTACAGATTTACCAATATTTTAAATACAAAGCACGCTGTCATGTTTTTAGAGGCTTCGAAGTTTGAGCGGGGTTGGCGAGCGTAGCTCGCAGGGGGTAGGCCCCCTAGTATATATATATATATATACATTTTTGTATTAAATGACAAACGAAATCTTCATTTGGCGCCCCTTCGGCTGGCGCCCGGGGCACATGCCCCCTCTGCCCCCCCTTAGTTTCGGCCCTGGGTGCAACAACCTCTATAAGAGGAGGGGCTGTCACAAAAATGACTGGATTGTCAAGAGCCAATACATCCATAGGGTGGACAAAATTTTGTTTCGGGCAAGGAGGGGGGTCGGCCTAAAAGTTCATAAAAATACTAATTTTAAAAGGAGGATTAGCTCCCTATACTCAACCACCTCTTTAGTCAGCATAACCCAATTCAGTTGGAAATGAAGGAAAAAACTTGCTTTTTTTTTTTTCCTTGCGCGATTGACAATATTCAGTTTTTTCCTAGTGATTGACGAAATTCATGATTATTACGCACACGTTCGCGAAATTTGCGATTTATACGCACCCGATCGGCAAAATTTGCGATTTTTGAGCGCCCAATCGGCGAAATTTGCAATTTTTTTCGCATCCGATTGGAGAAATTTGCAATTTTTCGCACCCGATTTGCGAAATTTACGATTTTTATGTGCTCGATTGGCAAAATTCGCGATTTTTACGTGCCGATTGGCGAAATGCATGAATTTTACGCGCCCGATCGACGGAATTCGTGATTTTTATGCACCTAATCGTCAAAATTTGCGATTTTTACATGCCCGATCTGCAAAATTTGCGATTTTTACGCATCCGATCGGCAAAATTCACGATTTTTACGCATCCGATCGGCAAAATTCGCGATTTTTACGCATCTGATCGGCAAAATTCGCGATTTTTACGCATCCGATCGGCGAAATTTACAATTTACATGCGCCCGATCGACAAAATTCGCGATTTATATGCATCCGATCAGCAAAATTCGCAATTTTTACAGGCCCGATCGGCAAAATTCGCAATTTTTACACATACGATCGACGAAATTTACTATTTATACGCACCTGAGCGGCAAATTTCGCGATTTATACGCACCCTATCTGCAAAATTTGTGATTTTTACACACCCGATCAGCGGAATTTGCGGTTTTTACGCGCCTAATCGGCAAAATTTGTGATTTTTACGCAGAGGATCAGCGAAATTTACAATTTACACACACCCGATCAGCAAAATTCGTGATTTATATGCACCCGATCGGCAAAATTTGCGATTTTTACGGACCCAATCGGCAAAATTTGCGATTTTTAAGCATACGATCGATGAAATTTACGATTTTTACGCACCTGATCGGCAAAATTTGCGATTCATACGGCTGCGATCGGTGAAATTCACGATTTTTACACACCCGATCGGCAAAATTTGTGATTTATATGCACTCGATCGGTAAAATTTGCGGTTTCTATGCATACGATCAACGAAATTTACTATTTATACACACCTGAGCGGCAAATTTCACGATTTAAACGCACCCTATTGGCGAAATTCATGATTTTTACGCACCCGATCGGCAGAATTCGCGATTTTTACGTGCCTAATCGGCAAAATTTGCAATTTTTACGCGTCCGATTGGCAAAATTTGTGATTTTTACGCAGAGGATTGGCGAAATTTACAATTTACACACACCCGAACGCCAAAATTCGCGATTTATATGCACCCGATCGGCAAAATTCGCAATTTTTACGGGCCCGATCGGCAAAATTCGTGATTTTTACGGGCTCGATCGGCAAAATTCGCGATTTTTAACGCATAGGATCGACGAAATTTCGATTTATACGCACCTGATCGGCAAAATTCACGTTTTATACACACCTGATCGGCAGAATTCGCGATTTTTACGGGCCCGATTGGCAAAATTCACGATTTTTACGCAGGCGATCGGCGAAATTTACGTTTTATACGCACCCGATCGGCAAAATTCGCGATTTATATGCACCCGATCGGCAAAATTTGTGTTTTTTACGCACCCGATGGGCGAAATTTGGCAAAATTCGTGATTTCTACGCACCTGATTGGCGAAATTCGTGATTTTTTCGCATCCGATCGCCATAATTCATAATTTTTTCGCATCCGATCGGCGAAATTGATCCGCGGGCCACTGGTAATCCGATCGCGGGCCACAGGTTGTGCACCCCTACTCTAAAAACAACCAACCTATTTTTTGAAATTTTCTCTCTATAAAGTCTAATAAAGAATTTTAAAAAATTTAACAGGGCTAAGTTTTTTAAAGCTTGTTCTGACTAAGATTTTAATGTTGAGCATTTTTCATTCTATCAATTTATTGGAAAGTGGCAGCTAATTAAGGGTCCTCTTCACGCACTTGAAAACACCTGCTTGCTAATGTTAATCCTATGGAGCATTATTTTTCTAATATCTCGTTTGCATTTCAATATTTTTAAACGATTTTGTTGCATTGGATAGGAGAGATCAATCTCTATTTCCGCCATTGATTAATTTTTCGATTTTCGTTGCGGATTTTTTTTTACGAAGATACTTTCACTTTTGAAACCGGTTCCGAAAGTGAAAGTATCTTCGTAAAAAAAATCTGGAAATAAAATTGAAAAAGTAATAAACGGCAGAAATAGAGATTGATCTCTGCTATCCAAAACAAAAAAAATCGTTTAAAAATATTGAAATGCAAATAAGATATTAGAAAAATAATGCTCTATAGGATTAACATTAGCGAGCGGGTGTTTTCAAGTGCGTAAAGAGGACCCTTAAGTAAAAATTTGAAAAAAAAACCCACTTTTCCAAAAAATAACTTGTTACCTGAAAATAACCCCACCTGACATAATCAACTGAAAATGAAGCATTTTATTACATACTAACGGTTGAACATAAAAACAATTAAAAATGTATGTAGATCATTTTAAAATTCTATTATAACAAGAAAATCTGTAAAAATGAAGCTCATTATTGCCAAAATTCTGCAATAAGGTTAGTTTAAATTATTTTAAAATTAAATAAGCACTCCTTAGGTATTTTTAACTATTTTTATTATTGCAATAGGTGCATAAAAACAGAACAAAACAAAAAAAATTGACTTTAGTGAAATATTGGATGTAGTACTAGGGTAAGTTTTTTTAGGAAACAATTCACGGTGGGTATTTTTTAGAGGACAGCACAATATATTATTACATTAAATGTGGCTAAAACAATTGAATGGGCGAGTGGAAAAAGGATAACATTCCAGCTGATGTAAATGTTGAGGATACACAAAAAAATCCTATCAATTTTAGAAAAATGTTCACCATTATTCAATTGTAGATCTAGTAAATCTGGTTTATCCTATAAATTTCAAAGAAAAATACGAATTAATTTATCAATTATGATTAATTAAACTATCTCAGTTCATTTTTCATATTTTTGGAATGTTATCATTTTTCCACTCACCCGTTCAACTGAATATACTAAAATTTGTTTACCGTAAAATCCCGTTAATCCGCCCCCCCCCCCTAAACACGACGGAAAATCGTAAAATAAGCAGGGGGGGCACTTACACGGTATTAAAACTGTAGTATATGATATTTACGGTTGGTGGGGGGGGGGGGGGGGGGAGATGCTAATGGCTGATCATCGCAAAGCATGCATTATTTTAATAAATTAACAAAAGAAAAACATTTTGAAAAAAAAAATGATAGAAAAACAGTATAACTTCACGATTAATGGCGATTTCAGATTATACAAAATTCTGGATTTCAGAAGCTTTGAAACTGGAATGCATTTAGATAAATAATAACACTAATATCTGTCATTAATATGGTAACAGAAAAATAAAAGGAACTTAATAATTTAAAATAATTAAAAAACACTGAGAAATTGCAGTTGAAAATGTCCTGAAGTAATTTCGAGAACTAGTAACATTTTATGTGGTGTCGCCATCTGTTGTAAGTTACGAAGATTAAATAACCGTCTTTTAAAATCATGATTTCGTATCTATAAATGCTAAATAAATAATACAAGTCACAAAAATTGAGAACATATAGAACGAATTGGTAGTGTTGCCAGATTATTAAAACAAAAAACATTACTACCAAAAAGATAGCACAAATTATGCTACAAATTTGACTGTGTATCGACAATTCGATTGACCTCATCAATCAATCGATATTTTTTTTGTGATTGGTTTTCATAATAATGTTAAATAAGACTATAAATTCTTTAATAAAATAAATAGATTCTCTTTTAATCAAAATATTTTTCACACAGCATCAAGTGGATTTTCTCCATGCGTAAATACGGATTAGGTTCCCTTAGAAAAACCCCCACGAAGGGCACTCCCCCTGGGCCTATATCCCTAGTGTCGATAATTGGCCGTCAATAATCAACCCAACCCAACCCACACAGCATCAAATACACATTTTTAAACTTTTTTCATGAGAAACTGTCACTATCGATATTTTTATTACCTTGATATCGCCATGGAGATAAATCTACAGCAAAACTAATGTTTGGTTATATTGCTTTTTCAGATCGACAATGTGTTTGTACATGTTTACGATATATCAAAGAATCGTCGCGCCTTTCTGATCCGTCGGAAAAGAAAAATCACTCGGGAGATAAAATTTTTGGTGTTGATCTTGACGTGTACGGCGAAATTTCTTTTGGGGGAGGGCGCTTTCACAGGATTTTTTGAATTTTCCAATTTGTTTACAAAGTGGGATGGGGGCGCTTAATCGGGAAGGGCGGATTAACGGTATGTTTTTTTTCTTTCAAACTTCCAATAATCGCTCATTCCAGACTGTCTGGTGCAGTGGTGTAGTCGAAGGGGGACGCTGGGGAACGGTGTCCCCTCACTTTTTATTTTATCTCAAGCGTCCCCCACTTTTTTTTCAAGAGGATGGTAGGGATGCAGACTTTCCGAACTTATTAATTTTTTAAAGGGATAAGCATGCTAATCAATTAAGCATTTTAAGAAATAAAGCACTGATTTTTAATACTTTTCAACAAAGTTGAAATGTTGTTCAAAGTTGAAATGCACTTCGGATTGTCTGCCATGTCTGTCTATTTGTCTGTTCTCACTCTAACTTCTGTAACTCTGTTTGAATTGTGACAAAATGCATGTATGTTTTTGAGTTTCTTTGCGTGACGCAATAGCTTCAATCTAGAGATCTACATGGACTGACATTTTCAGTCACGAAATAAAGTTCTGAAATTTTCAATAAGAGACAGGCTATTTAAAACATTACAAGTAAAAAAAACTTTAATTAAATTAAATTAAATTGTTTAATTTTTCAATTACTTTTCTCTGCAGTTCAAAATGAAAGGTAATATTCAGTATCAAGTTTTCTATTAGTGGCACAGACCCTATGTTCGGAACTATGAGCGTCCCCCCACTTTTCTTCCCAGGACAACACCACTGGTCTGGTACATTTAACAACTTCCTAGCTAGATCACAAGCACCAAGGAAATTATTCTTGTTGAGTTGCCACCATTTGAATAGATTATTATATTTTTCAATTTTAGTCCCTTCCTGACAAAACATTCTATCTGTAAAATTTTCTCCAATTCCTTCAAAATTTCTCTTTGTTTTTAAAATATTTTTTTTAGAATATCTGAGTATTTCATTCATTTGCTTTAAATCACAGAAGACGCCATAAAGATTAATTTTTTATTAAACTGAAAAAAAAGGTTTTAAGACTATCTTCTTCTAAATAGTAACTGAAAGCATGTTTTTTTTTTTTCAGTGTAAAGTTTACTTCTGAAAAAGTCCTGTTCATCAAAATCGAAATATTTGTGTTAAATATGATGTTAAAGTTTAACTTTAAACACTGAAGTGACAAATACAGTCGACTCTGTGAAATCCGCCGATGTATAATCCGCAAACCTCTATAATCCGCCATCCATTTTCAAATGTAAACAATGGAAATCATACTTTCATAGTTAAGCTCTTTAAAGAAATTACATACGGTTGTTTTTATGAATTATCAATTTTTAAATGCTTTAAATTGTGATTTAACAAGTTTTATGTGATTTGCATGATGTATATTAAAATAATAACTTTAGGTAAGCAAAAGGAACAACTAAATGCAAATATCAGTGGAGTAATTTACATTTTAAAACTAATACATTCATGTAACAGCTGACTAAAGAAATATCTGCAGAAATCAGTAACTGATTTGGTCTTATTTGAAAGGCACTTTTGCTAAATACACCTTTAAACAACTTGTATGTATATATATATATATATATATATATATATATATTAGAATTAAGAGCTAAAGATCTTCTTAAAAAGATCGTTTAGCTCTTATTGTTTCACACCAGTTTCAACTTATTTTCTATATTTAGAATTATTAAATTACTTTTGAGTTATAGTGTTCCTTTTTATATTGTTATTTTTGTACAAATATTAGTAATTTATAGTTCAGTTTAAAAAGAAAACAAAGGAATGATCTGTAATCTGCAAAACTCTTGGTCCCAAACTGTGTAGATTTAAGAGAGTTGACTGTATTTAAAAAAATGAATAATATAAATAAAATTTGCATTGTATAATTAATTTTTCTTTAAATTAACTTAGTTATTAAATAATTTAAACCAGTTATGCATTATATTTTCCTTTTCTATTGTAATTTATATTTAAATATTTCTAATTAATAGTCCGACTATAAAAAAATAAAATGTAAACAAAGAAATGATCTATAATCCGCCAAAATCTATAATCCACCAAACCCTTGGTCCCTAAGTGTGCGGATTTCACAGAGTTGACTGTATTTGGTATTCAAAACGAGAGAATTTCAGAGTATCAGTCACAGTGTTGAATTCAGGGGTTGGCACGGGAGGGACATTCATCCTCTCCCCGGAGCATTGAAATGCCCCCTCCCCCTCCCCGGAAGAAGATTTTATGCTTTTAACTGTCAAAAAAAGCAATTTCCCCCCCAGAACTCTAAAATGTCTCTCCCCCCCGGGAGCCACAGAAATCCCTCCCGGAGAAACAAGTCTGAATTCAACACTGATTCAGTCAACATAGATCACTGTTTAAAAAAATTTCAGAAATTGCACAAAAGCTAAAAAATTTGCAAGATTTTATTAAAATAGAAGTATTAACATTAAATAAATACTTTAAAACACAGAAATTAATAATTATCAACAGCATCTGCTAAAGGTTGCAACATTCTCAAAGTGCAAAACATCATCATAAACTTTGACAAATTTTAAAAATATGTATGAATAAAGATGTACTATTTATTGCTTCGAAGCTGGGGATAACAAGTTTAAAAGAAATGTTTACCCCCCTCCCCCCCCCACAAGAACAGTTTCGAAATGGCACCCCTGTGTAACCTATGGAGAAATTTAGAAGAAGGATAGCTGATTACTTAATATAACTATCAAAATTTTGTTTATCACAACATCCGAGAAGCATAATACATATTGTGCTGTCTTTTAATAAAAACCCACACTGAAATGTTTCCTAAAAAAAACCCACCCTTGTACTACCCCAAATATTTCACTAAAGTCAATTTTTTTGTTTTGTTCTGTTTGTATGTACCCTTTAGAATAATAAAAATAGTTAAAAACCAGAGGGCCCGTGCGAAGATTTCGTACTGGAATCTAATATTTTTTAGGTACTTCTCTATTAACCCGTCGACCGCTTTTCATAACAAAAAACTACCGACAAACTGTAAGATTAAACGCCAAAAATGCAGTCCCATTTACTTGATGTCAGAATCATTATGCGTGTTTGTTACGTCATCTAGTGGTATTACATTCGACATTTGCGTGTATTTTTCATTATGTTTTACTGATTTAGTAGTTATTTTATTAATTAAAACAACAATTGTGTCCTTAAATTCTTATATTTTATTTATTTTTTGATATTCGAATGGCAACGTTCTCCCGTTTATTTGGCGATAGTTTTTTGTTATGAAAAGTGGTCGACGGGATAATAGAGAAGTATCATTTTTTATCAATATGTAATATTTATTAGATGCAGGTTTAAACTTCTAAAGAAAAAGCAAGGATAAAAATATCTGCAAACAACATTTAGTTGTTAGTCAAGCCAGAATATCATCTAATTTATTCCATCAAAGTTAGACTAAAAACTCATCCAAGATTGCTAAAGGCATGCACGAGAAAAAAAATTAACAATCGTATTTTGACTGCATTAGAGGATGACGTCCTCCGCTTCGGGAAAACCATGGGACTTAGAAATATCAATCTAAACATTTCAATTTCAATTTCACTTTTTAATCATAAGTATAAAATAAACCCGTGCAGTGTTTTTTATAATAATTGCTATGAGCATCATATAATGTGGTATTTTATTATTTTGGCAACAATAATTTCAGGAAAACCTTTCATATCTTTCATGAAAACAATGCCGATTTAATTTTTTAATTTCAGCAAATTTTAATCAAAAACATGTTTTAACGAATTGTTAAGTGGGCTATGTCAGAAGCCTGTTCTAAAACCTTTCATATGGTATCTCATTCGTTGTTCTGCGTTTCATATTTTCTGAGTAAAAGGGATGTTGACAGGAGAAATAATATATAAGGATACCTAAGCAGTGATGGAACACCAGGATCATCATTTTGGAGCAGCAAAACACCATTTTGGAGCAGCAAACCGCTCATTTTGGAGCAGAAATCGCTCATTTTGGAGCAGCAAATGACTCATTTTGGAGCAGCAAATGACTCATTTCGGAGCAGCAAATCGCTCATTTCGGAGCAGCAAAACGGTTTTTCAGCAGAAAATAACTATTATGGAGCTGCAAAATCCCTCTCTTTTAAGCATGAAAAAGCTTTTTAGAGAAAACGTACACACATACAAAAAAAAAAAAAAAAAAAAAACTGTGTTACAGCTATCACAAAACTTTTTTCTATATCAATCAAATCGTTTGTAACCAAAATTAAATGACAATCTACTCGTTCTTGAGATAGAGCTATCGCGGAAATTCTGAAAAACAGAGAATAGCAGCACCACCTGTTGGTCAGTATACATCCAAATCTAATAAGAATATATTTATGTCAAGGTTTAACATAATATGAAGTTTGATGAAATTCCGTTCATTAATTCTTGAGATATAGCTATTTCAGAAATCGTGATAAATGAAGTGCAATAGCGCCACCTGTTGGGCGATTTACACCACAATCTAACTGGCATCTGATTCAGGGGTAATTCTGAGTAAAAAAAAAAAATCTGAAATTCACAACAAATTTTCTGAAAGGTTACAACAAGGGAGACGGGGGAGGGGGAATCCACTCCCGGCACAATGATTTTTTTCCGCACCCCACTGACAAAATTTGCGGTTTTTTCTCGATCCTTTGACGAAATTTGCCGTTTTTCCGCGATCCTTTGACGAAATTTGCCGTTTTTCCGCGATCCTTTGACGAAATTTGCCGTTTTTTTCACGATCCTTTGACGAAATTTGCCGTTTTTTCGCGATCTTTTAACAAAATTTGTCGTTTTATCGCGATCCTTTGACAAAATTTGCCGTTTTTTCGCGATACTTTGAAGAAATTTGCCGGTTTTTTTCACGATCCTTTGACGAAATTTGGCGTTTTTTCGCGATCTTTTAACAAAATTTGTCGTTTTATCGCGATCCTTCGATGAAATCTGCCGATTTTCCGCGATCTTTTGACGAAATTTGGCGTTTTTTTTTCACGATCCTTTGACGAAATTTGCCGTTTTTTCGTGATATTTTGACGAAATTTGCCGTTTTTTCGCGATCTTTTAACAAAATTTGCCGCTTTATCGCGATCCTTTGACGAAATTTGGCGTTTTTTCGCGATCCTTTGACAAAATTTGGTGTTTTTTCGCGATCTTTTGACGAAATTTGGCGTTTTTTCGCGGTCTTTTGACAAAATTTGATGTTTTTTCGCGATCCTTTGACGAAATTTGCCGTTTTTCCGCGATCCTTTGACGAAATTTGCCGTTTTTTTCACGATCTTTTGACGAAATTTGGCGTTTTTTCGCGATCTTTTAACAAAATTTGTCGTTTTATCGCGATCCTTTGACAAAATTTGCCGTTTTTTCGCGATGCTTTAAAGAAATTTGCCGGTTTTTTTCACGATCCTTTGACGAAATTTGGCGTTTTTTCGCGATCCTTTGACAAAATTTGGTGTTTTTTCGCGATCTTTTGACGAAATTTGGCGTTTTTTCGCGGTCCTTTGACAAAATTTGCTGTTTTTTCGCGATCCTTTGACGAAATTTGTCGTTTTTTCGCGATCTTCTAATGAAATTTGCGGGTTTGACGAAATTAGCGGTTTTTTCGTTATCCAGTGACGAAATTTGCCGTTTTTTCACGATCCTTTGACGAAATTTGCCGTTTTTTCACGATCTTTTGACAAAATTTGCCGTTTTTTCGCGATCTTTTAACAAAATTTGTCGTTTTATTGCGATCCTTCGATGAAATTTGCCGTTTTTTCGCGATCCTTTGACGAAATTTGTCGTTTTTTCACGATCTTTTGACGAAATTTGCCGTTTTTTCGCGATCTTTTAACAAAATTTGTCGTTTTATCGCGATCCTTCGATGAAATTTGCCGTTTTTTCGCGATCCTTTGACGAAATTTGCCGTTTTTTCGCGATCTTTTGACAAAATTTGCCGTTTTTTCGCGATCCTTTGACGAAATTTGCCGTTTTTTCACGATCCTTTGACGAAATTTGACGTTTTTTCGCGATCTTTTAACAAAATTTGTCGTTTTATCGCGATCCTTTGACAAAATTTGCCGTTTTTTCGCGATCCTTTGACGAAATTTGCCGGTTTTTTTCACGATCCTTTGACGAAATTTGGCGTTTTTTCGCGATCTTTTAACAAAATTTGTCGTTTTATCGCGATCCTTCGATGAAATCTGCCGATTTGTCGCGATCCTTTAACGAAATTTGCCATTTTTTCGCGATCCTTTGACGAAATTTGCCGTTTTTCCACGATCCTTTGATGAAATTTGCCGTTTTTCCACGATCTTTTGACGAAATTTGCCGTTTTCCGCGATCCTTTGACGAAATTTGCCGGTTTTTTGCGATTTTTTTGACGAAATCTGTCGTTTTTCCGCCATCCTTTGACAAGTTGGCGATTTCTTTTCGAACGATTGACGAAATTGATTTTTTTTCGGCGACCATTTGTCGAAAAACGCGATGTCTTTTATGTCCGAATTTTCGGATTTATGACCGTTTTTTTTTAATTTTAGGAAATGACTGCCTTAATTTTTCGGAAAATTCGGAACAGAATCACCCCTGACTGATTATGTCAAGGTCTAACAAAATATGAAGTTTAACGAAGTTCTGGAGATATAGTTGTGAAATCATGCAAAAGTAGAATAGCAGCACCACCTGTTGGGCTATTTATATCGAAACGTAATCAGCATCTATTTATGTCAAGGTCTATCAGAATCTGAAGTTTGATGAAATTCTGGGTATTAGTTCTTGAGATACAGCTATCGTGAAAATCATGAAAAAAGTAGTATAGCAGTGCCACCTGTTGGGATAGCTACACCAAAATATAATCAGCATCTATTTATGTCAAGGTGTAACTGAATCTGAAGTTTGATGAAAATAAGTGGATTAGTTCTTGAGATAGAGATTGCGGAAGTCGCGAGAAATGCAGGATAGCAGCGCCACCTGTTGAGCGATTTACACCAAAAGCTAATCAGCACGTAATCCCGTCACTTTTTTTTTGCGTTCCTTTGACGAAATTTGCAGTTTTTTCCGAGATCTGTTGATAAAATTTGCGTTTTTTTCGCTATTTTTTGACGAAATTTGCCGTTTTTCGCGATGTGTTAACAAAATTTGCCGTTTTTACACGATTCTCTGACGAAAGTCACGTTTTTCCCGTGATCTGTTGACAAAATTTGTCATTTTTTCGCGATCTTTGGGCGAAATTTGCCGTTTTTTCGCGATCTTTTGACGAAATTTGCCGTTTTTAGCAATGTTTTTGACGAAATTTGCCGGTTTTTTTCGATTTTCTGACGAAAGTAACGTTTTTCCCGCGATCCGTTGATAAAATTTGCCGTTTTTTCGCGATCTTTTGACGAAATCTGCCGCTTTTCGCAATGTTTTTGACGAAATTGGCCGTTTTTTCGCGATTTTCTGACGAAAGTCATGTTTTACCCGCGATCCTTTGACAAAATTGCCGACTTTTCTTAGAACGAATGACGAGATTGATTTTTTTCGGCGATCATTTGCCGAAATACCGATACATTTTATGTCCGAATTTCGGATTTATGACCGATATATATATATATATATATATATATATATATATATTTTTTTTTTTTTTTTTTCGGAAACCATTGCCTTAATTTTTCGGAAAATTCGGACCAGAATCACCCCTGTAGCAGACTGTGATTGGTGTCTCGCGAGCCGAGCTTCCTAGCTGCTAAGCTCTAGTCATATATAGTTGGTTCCTTTGCAGGAAACTCAATCCAATCAGAGGATCGACTGATCGGCGCGCGCGAGCACGTTTCGAATCGTAACAGGCACTAAAGAGGGGATTTCGTACCGCGAAGAATGACGAAATTTTTCTTATGGCAAAATGTTGCTAGAAAAAAATTATCGAATTGGCGCAGTTGGGCGCAATTTTGTTGAAAAATGATCGTTTTGGCGCAGAATGGCGCAGCATTATCGTTTTGGCGCAATTGGAGCAATTGGCGCAGCTGTTCCATCACTGCCTAAGGAGTTCTTATTTAGTTTTAAAATAATTTAAACTAACAACTACAGAATTCTGCCAAAACATGAGCTTCAATTTTACAGATTTTCTTGTTATAATAGAATTTTAGAATGATCTACATAAATTTTCACCGGGCCCGAAGGGTCAAACAACAACAACAACAACATCTACATAAATTTATATTTTTTTATGTTATACCATTAATATGAAATGAAATGCTTCATTTTCAGCTGATTATGTCGGGTGTAGATTTTTTTCAGGTAACATGGGTTACTTTTTCAAATTCTCACTTTTAATTAGCTGCCATTTTGTAATCTATACTAATATTATAAAGAAGTAAAGATTGTTTTTTTGTTTGTTTGTTTGTTTGTAGGGGGTAATCTCTGGAACTACTGAAGCGATTTCAAAAATGATGGCGGCAAATTGATGGTGACAATCCCTGCTCCAACATAGGCTATATTTTATGTCTGTGCCACTACCCCCAGGGGGTGTGCAGGAGCGAAAAACTTTCTAAAATTTTGATTTTTTGTATACTGAAGGAGATAGAAACATCAAATTTGGTATGGTAGTTACTTATAAATGTAAATGCTCTCTAAGAACAAATTCTAAAAACATTCGAAAGCTAAAAGGGTCAGATGAGCAAAAAGCGTTCTAAAAACATTCTAAATTACAATTTCTATGGAATCTCTGGAACTACAGAACCGATTTCAAAAGTGATGGTAGCAAATTGATGGTGACAGTCCCTGCTCCAACATAGGCTATATTTTTTGTCGGTGCCACTACCACCAGGGTGATGCAGGATCGAAAAACATTCTAAAATTTCGATTTTTTGTATACTGAAGGAGATAGAAACATCAAATTTGGTATGGTAGTTACTTATAAGATGTAAATGCTCTCTAAGAACAAATTCTAAAAACATTCGAAATTTAAAAGGGTGAGATGAGGGAAAAGCGTTCTAAAAACATTCTAAATTACAATTTCTATGGAATCTCTGGAACTACAGAACTGTTTTCAAAAGTGATGCTGGCAAATTGATGCTGACAGTCCCTGCTCCAACATAGGCCATATTTTATGTCGCTGCCACTACCTCCAGGGTAGTGCAAGAGCGAAAAACGTTCTAAAATTTTGATTTTTTGTATACTGAATGAGATAGAAATATCAAATTTGGTATGGTAGTTACTTATAAGATGTAAATGCTCTCTAAGAACAAATTCTAAAAACATTCGAAATTTAAAAGGGTAAGATGAGCGAAAAGCGTTCTAAAAACATTCTAAAATAACCCTTAACCGGAAACGTGAAAATTCAGAACACAAACAGAAACGTGCCCGTCTGTGAGACTGCTAAATTTTAAAAATTGCTATAAAATTTTAAAAAGAAAACAACTCATAATAATTTACTAAATAGTGAACTTAAACGTTTATTCTTTAACAGTAATGCATTAACAGGAACGAATTTTTAATATAACAGCATAAAAATAAGTTTTAAATGTCGGATAGAGGAAATATTTCAAAATTACACACTATTATTCAAATATTTACATTTTCGACAAAATGATAAAATAAATGCAACTATTTTTATATAT
This sequence comes from Maratus michaelseni, assembly GCA_963931845.1. NCBI lineage: Eukaryota > Metazoa > Arthropoda > Arachnida > Araneae > Salticidae > Maratus > Maratus michaelseni. Next base: position 263,801,753 of record OZ007600.1, on the reverse strand, counting down.
ATTAGTAGAATATGAATTAAAAAAATATATTAGACAGTAAAATTAACAAAACATTTAATAGTAAATATTGCAGCATGTTCTAAATATCAGCATTTTTTATGCAATCATTGCATTTAGGTTTCGAGCATTGCAGGCATACAGGCTTCCGGCACTGTACACACAGGTATTTTGTCATTCTATGGTTAGTTCTATGACACAAAAAACATGCTTTGCCTTTGAGAAGTATCAAGTCATCATCTACCTGGGGCACATTTTCAACAGGTTTTTGCAGAATGCGAGCTATTATAAAGCTCAATTCCCGGGGTAATTGGGGATTTTCTAGTCGTCTCTCCATATTACTTTCTTTCATATTACTGCTCAGAGTATCATATTTCATTCGCATTTGAATTATTTTATTTTTTGTCCATTTCACTATATGCACTAACATATCATTTGTAAACAACAACTGCCAGACAGAGAATGGATCGAGCTTTTCTCCGTGATCTCAAGCTTTTCCTCTTAAAACTGGCACTTTTATAATATTGTGTTTTTTTGTTCTTGACGAGGGGCGAACTTCTGAAACAGACCATCGGTACCGATTTTTTCCATATATATATTTCGTATCTGCGTCTGCTAATTTTTCATCATTTCTTATATCTTCATTTTCGCTTTCATTAGAATTTTCTGACAATGTGGAATCACTTTCGTGTTCAGAATTTATATATTCATCATCTGAAATACTTTCAACATCGCTCATGCCACTTCCTACTTCATCAAACCATCGCAAAATAGTTTCTTCAAAGTCTTTATTACCAAGCGTACCCGCTTTGACGGCTCCGCCATCTCGATATCCTAAAGCAAAAAAGTTCATAAACGGAAACACACCGTCTGACAGACTGCGGCGAAAAGAAAATATTTTTTCTGTCAACAACTAAAAAAGATCAGGTGTTACAAATGGGTCAGGGGGGAGAGGACCAATAGCGTAAAGATTAGATGGCGTGATAATATTGAGGATACATTCATTTTTGCATAAAGGGTAGATATGTAGACGCCACCGTCTCACAGACGGTACGTTTCCGGTTAAGGGTTAAAATTTCTATGGAATCTCTGGAACTACAGAACCAATTTCAAAAGTGATGGTGGCAAATTGATGGTGACAATCCCTGTTCCAACATCCTCTTTAATAAAAAGGTATGCGTTGCTGACGACTGGGTTTTTCGCTAATCGTTGCCACAGATTAATCTCGGAAAATGAAACATTTGGAGTTACTGAAAAAAATAATAGCTCAAAAAATATTTGTCAGAAAATTGTTAGACAAACTGTGTTTGAAAGGTAAAAAATTGTATTCTTCTTGATATAATTTTCAAATCTAATGATTATGCCGTTTTTCAAATATTGAATTTCAAAAATTACCAAATTTCACAATGGTGTACCATAACTTCACGTGTAAAAAGATAATTATGAGGGCGACGTGTCCTGACGTGTATATTGGCTATAGCACGAGTAACAAATTAGAGTACCCTTATTATTCTCTTAAAATATAAAAGTGCAGTATGAAATGTCAATATTTTGTTTGATTAAAGGTTCAAAGGTTCATGGGTTCAAAGGTTCGTCGTTAAGCGAAATTGACCAGCGTAGCGGGCGTAGCTTGCTAGTAAAGTGATAAAATGAGGGGCGTAGCGAGCGGGGGGGCAGGGGGGGCAGCTGCCCCCCCCAATGTTTGGTAAAAGGATTCAGTCGGCTTATCAGCAGATTTAATTAGTGTCTCTGTAGTATGTCAGTAGGCCGATTAAAAAAAACAATTCGGAAAAATTCTGGTTGGTAGGACTTTAAGTCTTCAGAATGCATTTCACTGCAACCTTACAATCATATGGCAAAAGGTAGTCGGTCTATCAATAGATATGTTATGAATAAAAAAAGTAATGGTTTCAATAGATCTATCTGTTCAGCCGGTATGAAAGTCACGTTTTCACATTTTTGAATCACATAAATAGCTAGTCGGCCTACCCACTGAAAAAAATTATCATGTATAAATCTTGTCTGCAGAGCCGGAAATGTTGGACATATACTATACCTTACCCGCACATGGAAAAGCTAAGTCGGCCGTAGATACAGAGGCCAATAGGGGAAAAAATGAATATGATCTATTGATTTGAAAATATCATAAATTTGTCCTACAGCAACACTCGCAACTTATATAGCTAGAAACTATCAATATATAAACTAGGTCGACCGAATGCGAAAGTCGCTTAAGAAAATTCAAGAAATTTTATACTTGATACATAGTAGGTTCTAGCAACGATATGATGTTTACGCCCTTTGGAACTGTTTTAGGAACGTTTGGAAAATAAAAACGAAGAATTTTTAAAACTATTTAAAAAAAGAAAATGAATAAATTATAAATTTAAAAAATATTCGTGCATTTAACATTTAATACCTAAAAAACTTCTTACTTTTTTTTAAAAATACTAGGGGGCTCTGCCCCCTACGAGCTGCGCTCGCCAACCCCCGTTCTGACACCGCATGATTTAAAAACACTCTGATTTGATCATCTCTAAAACGATTACGGAAGATTGTATTATAATTAAACAACCAGTGGCGATCTGCTGTAACAGGGTTTCCATTCATTTTCCTTTGACTGAGGGATTTTAAGGTCGAATCAACTGCTGTTGAAACAGATTACAACTGTAACTGTCACCAAAATATATGATTTAGCGCCAAACGTGCATAATCGTGGCGTCGCGTCACTTTCAGTTGACATCAGATGCGTTACACGAGTTAGTTTTTTCATCGGGGAATTTTTAATTCAACGCTTATTTGTCTTTTGATACTTCTCCATTACCCCGTCAATCAATTTTCATAAAAAAAAAAAAAAAAAACTATCGTTAAACTGTAACACCAAATAAACAAATAGAAGAATTTTGACATTGGAAAGGAAATATTATTATTTACGCTGTTTTAAAATTTGCAATAATGGGTAAAAGATATGTCGAAATAAATTGATCTCTCATGAAAATATAATAATTAATTGAAATTGTTTGGAAATATTGTTTTTTTTTATCATTTTAAATGTGACGTGAATTTCCGTAGTTACTCGTATTTCTCTTTGTAATATTCACGCGCAAGTATATTTTTATTACGTCATTTTCTACATTTATTGCTTTTAACACGTGATCATTTAAATATTATTTTAAAGTTTTATTTCTGTTTTTAATAGTCTCGTGTAAATACATTTCTTAATTGAAAGGGAATCTTATTACGTGCGCTATTTTACAAATTGGCAACGGTTCAAATAATGGAATTTATGAAATATGAAATAAATCTTCGTCAAAATAATGAAAATTTTGAATAAAAAATTGGCAACGGTTCAAATAATGGAATTTATGAAATATGAAATAAATCTTCGTTAAAATAATGAAAATTTTGAATAAAAAATTGAAATATAACCTGAAAAAATTACTCAAATTAAAAAAGTGATTGCAGTCTGCACTCCGCAAACTTGTCAACTATATCCTTACAAATTATGGTTAAATTCCTGCGGATAGTTTTCGTTCCTATAAAACTTTTTTCAAAAAACTGTTTTGACGAACTTTGATTTTAAATATCTCTTAAAATAATTCTTCGATTTAAAAACTGTTTGCTTCAGCGTGTTTATCGAACATTTCTTTATAAAACTACCAATTTTTAAAATTTTACATGCAATAGTTTTCTAGATATTAGTCCAGAAAGACTTCAAGGCACAAAATCTTAATTGACAGCGGCCGCAGCGGTGGTTACTTTTTTTTAATATAGAGAGATTTAATCAGCAACAGAAAATATCTTCTTTATAAGACAAATCTTCACACGTATTTTCTTTGATATGTAAAGCAAAATTCTTTCCAGGCCCAGACCACTAGGGATAGATACAGAAAAGGTGTCAGGTATGGTGTAGATAAAAGTCTTTTGTTATGATCTCCAGATAATCCTGCAAATCCAGTTTTGCACTAATTTTCTGAACTATACATTGTCGGAATTCTACAACTTCCGACTTTCACAATAATATATTTCTGAAACTTATAGAATAGTCCAGTAGAATAGCATTTTACCTTGCAAAAATTCGGGTAACTCTGATTTTTGGGTATGCTGTAAAGGTTGACCCTCTAATAAAAAAACCAAATTTTCGTCCTTCTAGACCTTGTGCGTTTTTCACAATATCAGAAAACCAAAAATTTTCGGCACTTTTTTCGATTTTTCTGAAATAATTCGGTTTCAGTGCATTTTACAGAAAAGGCACGTACACCATTTTGTAGAGGATAAAATTATCTACAACATGCATTATTCATGTTTGTAAATTGTCCAAATAGAAGGAGAGATACGGAATGCGGAGCCGGAAAATAGGGTTAAATTTGGAAAAAATGCAAAAATCCGCAAATGACGTTAGTTTTTGCTCAATAAACCCACTTATAGTGCATTTTAGAAACAAAACTGTCATAATAAACTTTTTTGAGCATGAGATAGTCTACAGTTTCATTTATTAGATAATTAAATATTGGTAATAGACCTTAAAAATCACAGCAAAAAGATTTTGGGTGAAAACAGAATAATACCGCCTGACAAGTTATTAATTTAAAAAACGAGCTTTTATTTTTGATATTGAAAACACGATGTGGTTAATTAATTATAGAATGCACAATAAATTAATCAACAAATACATAGTAAGTATTATATAGTCGCTTTGTCATATATGTTTCCTTTTTCTGCTGCTTGGCCCTGGTAATGATGCCATTGTCTCAGATACTTCATCATCCGTCTCTGTACTCGACTCGATTGGTTGTTCTAGGTCATCAAAGTCCTCAAGGTCCAGTATAATATCAGGACCGTTACCACATAGTTGGTTGTGGCATTTCACACAGATAACTGAGCACTTCAAGTCGGATTTTCTACAACTTCACTTCGTACTGCAATCTTTTTTGAATTGGCAAGATATGAAATCGAGTAGAGTTTGAGGGGCGGGTTCGTTCATCATAGTTACTAAAATGAGCCCATGACCACCCCTCTTCCTGCCCCATTCAAGAGGATCCTTTTCGTTTCCCAGCCGTGTCTGAACTTGTAGGTATGTTCGGAATGCATGATATTCAGTAGCATTTCGAGTAGGTGGTAGTCTCGCTAAATTTAATTTAAAATTGTTAGCTGCTCTAGCGAAGCTGACATACCGCAATACATTCAAGTTTTGGCTGGGATCACCTCCATACAGGGCAAGAAGTACAGCTTCTGTGGCTTCAACAAGTTTGTGCCTCACTCCATTTGAATCTTTAAAGATTTGAACTTTTTGGTTCAGGGATGGGTTCTGAAGAATTCTGCAATATTTCATTTTCCCATGGTTGTAGAGCGCAGAAGTGGTCTCGCAACCACTTACTGCATGAATTAAAAGAATATTTTGTGCAGCTTCCTTAAACTTGAAACACTTGTTGGAGTAGATAACATCAGGCAGTTTCCCTCTCCCGGTCCTTCGGAAATAAACATTGTCTGGAACTAGAGAAGCAACAAGAACAAGAAGGTCAATGTCTACACCATTGACAATGACAGCATCGTAATCACGGGCTAAGGATATAGCTGTGTTCTCTGTTAGCACATCTGCATCTTCAGTGGCCTGCTTAGTGATCATTTGTGCTTTTTCAAATTCATTTCGAAGCATAGAAATGAAAAGTTTTTTGTTTTTTTTTCATTCCCCAACAATTTTTCTTGTGGCATCTGTGGAAACATGGTCTCATTGAACTTAACACCTCAGCAGAAGTATGAATCTTCAAGCGACGAGCTCTTTCTGCACATTTATACTTTTTTGATTATGTTCAGGATAAGTTTCTGATATTTTCTTTATTTTAAAATTTAAAATTGAATTCAAAACACCAGAAAACAATTCCTCTTTATACAGGTTTCTGTCTTATCAAGTATAATTTTTGGTATTCTTTCTATTTGGACTAACATTTGCAACCTGAGATACATTTACCATTGACGAACTAACAAAAATATGTGGGTCAAATTAATATAAACACAACAAACCAAATCTTCATTGTGTGCCCTCTTCTCTTTCAATTCTAGCACCCGGGCCACTTGCTCCTTTTGCTCCCACCTCCCTTAGTTTTTGCCTTAGATACTCCTTTTCCCTTTTAAAATTTCTAAATTATGTCTTATTTATCTTTCAAGTATTCTTTTACATTATTCCCAGCTATTAATTTTACTTTCGACTTTGAATTCTTGGCTCAATCTCTTTGCCGCGCTTATATCTACCGACTAGGTTTTTTGGTTAACTTCGCTCCCCCCCCACCCCCTCAACTATTCAACAGTTACCTTTTATTGTACATGCTATAATTAATTAATTGCATCGTTTAATCAATATCAAAAATAAAAGCTCGTTTTTAAATTAGTGACTTGTCAGGCGGTATTTTCCTGTTTTAACCATAAATCGTGTGTTCTGATTTTTAGAGTATTATAGATATTTAATGATCTAATAAATGAAACTTATAGACTACTTCATGCTTTACAAACTTTATTATGACACTTTTGTCTCTAAAACGCATTAAAAGTTGGTTATTAAGCAAAAACTAACGTCATTTGTGGATTTTTGCAAATTTTACCCTATTTTCCTGGCTCCGTATTTCACCCCCTATTTGGACAATTTACAAACATGAATAGTGAATGTTGTAGAGAATTTTATCTTCTACAAAATGGTGAAAGTGCTTTTTCTGTACAACACACTGAAATCGAGTTATTTAATAAAAATCGAAAAAAGTGCCGAAAAATATTGCTTTTTTCGATATTGTAAAAAACGCACAAGGTCTAGAAGGTCGAAAACTTGTTTTTTTTTTTTTTATTAGAGGGTCAACCAATGCAACAAATCCAAAAATCAGAGTTACCCAAATTTTTGCAAGGCAATACCCTTTTTTGCGCTATTTCTACTGGACTAAGAAAGGGAGGAGACGGATTTGTCCTGTCGGCGCCGAAACGTCTGTGCCTCTACTGAAATTTTTTTAAACTCGGCTCTTTTGGTTAGATGTTTACCGATACAAACTAAAAAAGACTAAGAGTGTGTTACTATCCTCGCGACAGCATAACATACAGGTTCACTTCTCTCTATCATTCTAAACACATGTGTTTTTCACAAATATAACTGTACGATTTTCTCTTATCAATACATATTTTCTTCCTTTTTCTCCAGTAAAGTTCTTGGTAAATCTTTTAAATAATTACTGAGTTATATCTATAAGAAACATTTTAGGAATACAAAATCATATATTTTATTTTTAATTATCAATTATAATTAATCAGTTAAAATTAATTGCAAAAACTATTAATTAAGAAATAATGCGACAGATTGACTATTTTACATTACTCGGATTTGAAACATTTTTGAGTCGGCCAATCTTGCCTTTTGCCCCCCCAAAAATTTTCTTTCGCTACGGCACTGGATAAAATGAAAAATGCTCAACATTAAAATCTTAGTCAGAACAAGCTGTAACTATTCAGCCAAGCTCAATTTTTATAAATTCTTTATTAGACTTTATATAGAGAAAATTTAAAAAAAAAATAGTTTTTTTTTTTTTTTTTTTTTTTTTTTTTTTAAGAGGACAGCACAATACTATGTTTACAAAAAATCATTTTTCTAAATTTTAAATATTTAATTGTAATAATTTTTAAACTTCTGTTTCAGAAAACATTTTAAAATTTGCAGTTTCTTAATTAAAATTTAGGGGCATGAAAACAAGTGTTTTTCTTTTTCTCAGTTTCTTAAAATCTGATATTCTTATGTTCGGTCATATAGTTGACAATGGACCCAGAAAAATTACTTCAACGCCGGATTGTCCCGCTGAAAATTGGGCGATCGAAATTCTACTATTTTCGGGGATTCCCCAAGTAGGTAAGCGTAGCTGTGCTACTGCTGAGGTCCAATACAGATACATAAATTGAAATACAGCCAGTAGCGTGCCATCTGAAGCCTGAAGGTTCAAAATCATTTTAGTATCAGGATTTTATTATATTAAATTTGACCTTGTGTAATCGAGAAATGTTCTACGGTTAAACAAAGAGAAATTTAGGTTATTAAAATACTAGCATATTATTAAAAAATCAGAACGGCATAAATTTATCTCCCTGGAAATTTCTGAATGCGATTTTTGGACTGTAAAGGCTTTTTTCATTTTTTGTTGCCAGGCTTTCTCTGAAATCCGCACAAGCGGTTTATGATGATGCAATCAGCTTTCCAGAATTAAAAACATAATTATTAGACTGATATGAGGAAAAAAAATATTCGTAAATAAAGACCTAATTTTAAATTTAATGAATAAAACATTTTTAATTAGCGGAAAAATTGTTTTTAAATTGAATTATCTGAAAGTAAAGTCTCGATGCGTGGAAGTAGGAGGAGCTTGTGCGAATAGGAGGAGTTAAAACAGATTTTTTTCCGAGTGTAACTTGCTTTTGGTACGTCGGAATATGAATTTCTGTTTAATGGTACGTTGGTCTAAAAGTTTCATAATCCCTGCTCCATGTGATTTGGTTCGGCACGATTATTGAAAACAGAAGACACTGCTTTCGAAACAACTATTCGGTATTGCCTTCCTTTTTCCCTGAAATCTTTTTGTAATATATGCTAAGAAGGGTCCCAAAAGTCTAAGGCCACCCTGAAACTTAAGGAAGTAGAAAATTAATTCCATACCTGAATGCAATTGTAGGAGAATAACTCGCAATCTGTAATTTTCTCAAACAAGAACCAAAACCAACGACAGTAGAAGAGACAAGAGACAAAGAGAATCCACAGGTGCCAGATAAGGCAAAGCTGAGCAGCACGTGTGTATTAATAATCCCTATAGACGGCGCTGCGAGCATGGGCTTCGCTTTCTGGTCTGTGTTCATTTTTCTCATATTTGGTGGCGTCATCTAGTGTAGATGAAATGAAATAAAAGATTTAAAAAATAATCTCTGAAAATGTTTAGTTCTTTTTCTTTTTAATTTTCCTCATTATATGGCGATTCATTGTTTTATACATAAACTAATAACAAAATATTCAAAAGAATTTATAGATTATGAACTGAACTTATGATATTAGATGATATTTTGTCTTATTATTACCTGCGCTCAGAAAGAAAGATATATACTTTAAACGAGCTGTATTAGTAATTATATGTAATAAATATATTTACAAACTTTTATTGGTAAGAGTCATATTTCTAAATATTTAGAAAATAGTCATGATGCTGCAATAAGCGTAATTTTCCGAAATTCAGTATTTTAAATCTTCTATCTAAAATAATAAATATATTGATCTACTGATAACAACAATAATTAATTTGAACAATTAATTATTCTCATAAATAGTTTATTAATTAGTGATATATTAACTGTTAAATTTATTTGAAAATGACTATTTTTATACTTTCATTGAGTTATTATTCTAAATACAATCATAAAAACAATTGTATATTATTTTTTTAGGCTGTCCATTACTAGAATTTTGGTTGTTTTGATTTATTTCTGTTATTATAATTAAATTTTTATTCACAAAGGAATATATGACTATGAGATTGGTTAAATATTTTTCATAGATTAATATAATATTTAAAATAATGGAATACAATGATTATAATTATTAATTAAAAAATATTTTTAAAAGAAATTACTTAAGATTGTCCATTACTGCACATTTGGCTTATATATATAATTTTTGTATTAAGGATAATAATAATTTAATAAGCTGATGAGTATAATGAATATTTTAATAAATTTATTCTGCTAATTAGTATATATGTTACTAAAGTTTTAACATATATATCTATATATATTTGGAAGTTCAGGAGATATTATTATATTTTATAATAATATATTATAAAATTTATTTTTATATCTTAATAAATATTCATTTTAATTATTAAGAAAGTAGCTTATTAGTGATCTGAATTTTAAAATTTCATTTCATTAACAGTATGTATTTACAATAAAAAAATTACTAAGCAACTGATTATAAAGTAAATTAATAAAGATTTTTATATATGAAGGATAATATTTAATTTCAAAAGAGGAAAACTTTAACAAATTAACTCTGTTACTTTGATATTTATCTGATTTTAAAGTTCGACAGTAAAAATATTTTTAATCTGAGTTTTAGGAGACATTATTATTGAATTTTTATAAATGTTTATTTTAATTATTAAAAAATAACTTACATTAATTTTAAAATTTAATTATTTAAAATTCAATTTAATTTTCTATTTTATTTAGTAAAAAATTAATCTATTTTTTTTAACTTAATGATAATTAAATTTTGTTAATTATAATTAATTTTGTTTAACTTAATGTTATTAACATTTAATTTAATTATCTTATTGACAATAAAAACTACAAACCAACTGATAATTAATTGACTTTGACATTAGACGGAGATTGCTTTGAGACCTATAAGCTACAAGGCCGTTTGTCTCAAATGATTCATATTTTTTATTCACAGAAATACATACAGGACTTTGACAAATTACATAAATCTTCTTCTTGAGGACGGGATAGACACAGGGAAGGTCCTAATGGTAGGACTTAGAGCAAAATCTTCCAAACTTCTCTGTGCTAGAGACTGGAGAGATTTATCCCTAAAGAGGGATATTTCCCTCAATAAGATATCATTATTTAAACTTTTGGTTGGTGCTGCCATCTATTAGCAGAAAATTAAGTTAGCGAAATTTAAAACTATCATCTTGAATATTGTGGCAGATAAAGATGAAAGTAATTATCAAAGGCATTTAAATTAATTATACGCTTGATATTTTTCTTGATTTAAGTAATTATTGAATTTATGTAGTAATTATAATTCTGACATTTTCAAACCATTTTCACACCTTCCACTTTAGGAAGATAAACATCCTAATTTATTATTTTATATTTATCATAAAAATCATAATTTAAATTACAGTAATTAGCATAAGTAGTTTGACTAAAACAGGGTTTGTACACATTTTTAAGATAAAATTCAAGGACTTTCAAGTTCTCTTCCCCTTTTAATATTTCTGAAAATACAACTTTTAAACATTCAAATAGCAGGGGGGGGGGGGGGGGAGAATTTCGGCATGTGAATATTAATTATTGTTATTTCAAAATAGTAATGTAAGGAAAAAGGGATAAAGCAGATTTTTTTTTTGTGTGTGTGTGGAGGGGGGAGTTCAGTTAGAGATGATTATTTAATTTATCATTACTTGAGTTTCAAATAGGGCAGAAAAATAATTAAGTATTAAGGATCTTCAATGCTGTTTACTTCGTATACTTTGTACAGAGGGAAATTAAAAGAGAACAGAAATTTTCGGGGAGATGGAGAATTAAAATGAGGGATTATTTATTGTTACAATAATAATTTAAAAAAAAAAAAAACAGAACAATAAAGTTTTAAAAAATTAAAAAATTGGCTATTATCTGATCATAAAAGCACATGGACTAGTCATAAATAATAATCTCCCTAAGAATTTGAGGTAAGAGGGGAAAAAATCCATCATTAGGGATAAATCCCGAGTATCAAGAAAGGAAAATTTTACGGATTTTACTGTAAGTCCTACCATTAAGAATCGTCCTCTAGCCGCTAGTAGTAGGTGTTGGCACAACCCACATATTCTTTTTAACTTTACTTATTTTACCAATAGTGAATGGTACACATCAGTCATTAACTTGTGCGTACCATTCACAGGAACATTTCAAAAGATAGTCTACTGCAAACACAAAAATTTTGTGTAAAATTCAAAAAATAAACATTACAAAATAATTATGGTGTGAAAGTTAACAATTTTGGATTTTTAAAAGGAAATACAGTCGAAATCGATTAATACCCGTGAAGATAATAAAATTCTTAATACCGCACACACATAATTAAACTCATTACGACTATTAATGCCTCTAATTATCTCAATGCCAAAATTAACTTTATATCATAGAGTTAACATAAAATATTCATCCGTGCTTTTGTGAGTGTCTTTTCTTTAGATAAAAACCCTATACAGAAATCAAACTTCTATAGAACTAGTGATTCATCAGTAACATGAATGATGTACTTTAACGCAACTGATCACTTTCCCTTTTCCCTGAAAAACTTGGGTAACATTGCAATTTACAAACTCTTGATTTCACGTATCCTTTTTATTTTAAAAAATGCAATAAGAGAACGTGAAAAGGCTCATTAATATGGTCCAGAGTCCGGATTTAAAGAAAAAAAAAAAACAAATAATGGTTTTCTTCTGTGCTCCTTCCTTCCATTTCTTAGAAAAGAGCGATATTTGAAAAGTCCTTATCTCCCTCTACTCTCTTTCATTCTTTCAAAATATCGGGACATCCCTTCGCATTTTTGGGGCGTATGCATGTGTGGAGGAGGGCGGTCACCTTGAAGGATGGAAAACTGATAAAAGACTTAATTTCGGCAGACAGTTGAATGCAGAAATATTATCACTGAGAGAGTACAGTGTTCTATAAGAAAGGAATTTCTTTCCTAATACTACAGTGGAACTTCCCTTTAACGAAGTCCCTACTTAACGAAATTTTCTGAAGAACCTTGACTTTGAACATCATTAACATGTAAATTAATCTCCATATTACGAAAAACTTATTCTATATAACGAAGTTTATTCCAACGGAGAGGTTGCTGTTGCGATGGATGTATGAATGTATTTCAGCCGACTGTATGAAAATGAACACATTTGAATCATTTCATCAAAACACACATTTAATCACATTTGAATGAAAAAAGAAAAGGCACGCTTCGGTTTTTGTTTACTCCTCTTTGTTTTGTGGGTTTTTTTTTTTTTTTAGACATCATTCTCATATATACATTGCATAAGAAAATGACTGCCCGAATTAAAATACGTTTTTCAAATATTTCCTATTTATGTATACTTTTAATGTTATGTGAGTTATATGTATACAAGTTTTATAAATTTAAGTTGATTCTATTTAACGAATTTTCTTCATAACGAAGTGTTTAAGTGTAACGACGAGACTTCGTTAAATTGAAGTTTTACTGTACTCTACTTTTCGCCGAAAATCACATTGAAATGAAATAATGTTTTGCTCATATTGCCAGCTTTTGTGGCTCGTAAAAAGCTTGAAAATCTTAATATAGCTTTATTGATGAACCATTCTTAACGTGCAAACTGCTCCTTTTAACGTGCCCTCGTGTTAGCCGTGCTGGTATTAAACAAGTTCGATATTTTTTGCATTGTTTTCAAAAGCTATGTACTTAAAACACGGTCTCTTGGATTTTATATAAATACGTTTTGGTTCAACTTCATGTAGAACTGCTATGCGTACTAAAGTAAATGATACAGATTTTTTAAATTATTTTTATAATACTTTTATATTTTTCGACTTAATACTTTTCGAAACCAAAAATTTGGCATCTCGTCATACTTTTTTCAATTCATGAACAAAACACTTTTGCTCGTATTAAAATAAGACGTTTTAAATTTGTACAATATAGTACTAAGTTGGAAAATGTGTAGTCATTTTAGGAATTAAATAAATTTCTATATATTTAAAATACAAAGGCAAATATTTAAGACCGATTTCGGCTTACCTAAGCATGAGCAATGAGCATTTTAGGGTGCCTCTCTGAAATTATCTACAATTTTTGGTATATTTCTTTATTGTAATTGGTCAATAAGGCACATATATTAAGGGGGAAAAAAGTGATTATTTTCCATTTAAAAAAAAAAAAAAAAAAAAAAAAAAAAAAAAAAAAAAAAAACGAAAAATATTTATACAAAAAACCGCTGTTCAATCTATTGTATCGTACGTAATGCAGTTAAATTTTTATATGAGAAAACTAATAAAATTTTAATTTCAAAATTTGATTTATAAAATTTAAATAAAAACAAAAACATGTAGTTATCAATTTTTAGGGTTTCGTTCATATCACGAAACCCTATTCTTCCCGCTATTGTGTCTGTCCGTCACAGAGCCGGTTCTCAGAAACTATATAACTTACAGACTTGAAATTTTGTGTACTTATAGCTGAATACCTACTATGATGCTGAAAATCATAAAATTTTGAAAAAAATCGTCTCATTTTAATATAGAGAGATAAAAAACAAAATTCCTTTTCCTATTAAATTTAAACATTTTTTGTTATAGCAGTTGCCAACCATTAAAAATCCACAATAAAATTCTTTCTACAATAATTAATTTTCTATTGAAAAATTTTCACGTGAAAAATGAAATAAAAAGTTTCATCCATTGAAGAAAAAAGATTAATATGACGTCAAATTTGTAATAAAACGGAAATTTTCAAACATTTCTCAATAATACAAGGCGTGTGAGTATGTGTAAATATAGAAAGCAGGATAATATGATGTCATTAGATGATTAAAAGGAAAATCTGACGTCTTATTGGAAGTTTAACGGACTTTTTCAAATGTTTGAGAATCATACAAAGAGAGTATCAGTATGAGTAATGGAGAAAGCAAGTGATTATAACGTCCTATGAGTTTGAGGATCGTATTGAATCATGATAAAAACCCGATTATGAAAATATTGGTAAATTTTAACATTTTGAAGGTCTCTATACAACATGTTTCATTTTGAAATGGATTTTTTTTTTTTTTTTTTTAATATCGCATTTAGTCTCACATGACATATATTATTATGACAGAGCATAATAGCGGACGCTTCGCCCGCTATCGGACCGGTTCAGATTTTCGAAAAACAAGAAAAATAGATCGGTAAATATTTACTTTATAAAAAAAATAACCTTTTTTTTTTTTGAAAATAAAATTTATTTGGATTTATTAAAGAAAGGATAAAGTGTTTTGAAAGGAATATTAAACGAAACCCTTTGTGCAATCTCCGATCACACTTACCCACTTATTATTATTATTATTCCGAAAATTGAATTCTCTGGCAAATGTTCTGTTGTCTGTATTCATGTAAAGATATTTAATATGCACCCAGTCCCGAACCTGGTTAAAAGGGAAAAAAAAAAGAGGAGGTTTTATTTCTTTGAAATATTATTAACAAATATTCTGTAAAAATTGCGGACATTTTAATGAAGTTATGACAAATTTTTCTTTGGAACATTTAACTTGTTTACTGTCAAGTTTTGACGGATATTATCTAGTACATTTTTAAACACTAAAAAATATTTACAGAAAAATAAAAAAAAATTAACTCATCTACTGTTTTTTTTTTTTTTTTTTTTTTTTTTTTTTTTTGCGATGTAACATTTTAAGGATGTACAATGTAATCTATATTATTACAACCAAATATAAATTCACCGGAGATGAAAATGTACTGACGTAACTTTTCTATTTTTTTCTTCAGATAGTGATTAAAAACCACAACTATAATTTCCAGAGCAATCTGTTCTCATCATGCAGTCAGATTTTCAGATTTTTAAAATTATCTGGGTAATGTTGAAAAACCGTTTTGCAAAAAAGAATTAGATTCTTTGATATATATCGTAAAAAAAAAAAAAAAAAAAAAAAAAAAAAAAAAAAAAAAAAAGCAAAGTTAAAAATATACATTATTAAGCCAAAATATGTCAAACATTTTAAAACAATCAAATTGCGTATACAATTTGTGTGGAATTTCAAATAGCAAAATAATTATATCAATAACAAGTCATATATCTTTTTGAAATATGCACAAAAATGAAATCCCCTATTAGTAGTATTTAAAAGAAAATAATTATTGAAAATGAAACAAAACTTGAAAATCTAATTTTCCTTGATTTTTCTTTGGCAAAGTCATTTATTATAATACGGAAATCAATATTATAAGGCAATCACATTGTCAAGACAAAAATAGACAAACATATTAAAGCAAACTTCTTGAAATTAAATAGAAAAATTATGATATGAATAGAAAATAACATGATCATTTGAAATTGTATACATGAAGATTTAATTTTACATCAGTAATATTTACGAAAACACAACTATCAACAGTGAAATAAATAATTCGATACTAAGTCGCCTTGTATTTTCTTTGTCAAAATCGTTTGTTATATCACCCTTAATTGTATTTTCATTCGCTAGAATAATTTAACTAACTGACCCGACCGGCGTTGCCCGGGCACATAAAAAGCACAAAGCGCGAAAAAACTAAAAATCGTACTATAAAATCACGAAAAATATAGAAATCGCTCCCCGAATTCTGATTAAACTTTATTGAAAAAAAAGAAAAAAAAATTACTATATTGGGCTAGAAGTTTGATGCCGGATACCAGATAGCACAAACGATTTTCAAAACCTTGTTATAGCCTTGTTTCAACCTTAAAACCCCTTTAAACAACGTTAGTCTAAGCTTACGTGCTGCGTGGGAAGTGGAAAAATTGCAGCGAATTGCGGTAAAACGCTAAAAGTTGCATACAAAAATCACAGAGGACAAAATTTACTACATTGGGATAAGAGATTAAAAAATATATTTTTTACAAATGTCCAAAAATCGCTACAAAACGCTAAAAACTCAAAAAATCGAACAAAAAACTCCAAAAATCGCTGAACGAATTCCGAATAAACTTTATTAAAAAGAGGACAAAATTTACTATATTGGGTTAAGAGATTAAAACCTGATTCCTTTTACTAATGAAGAAAAATCGCCGCGAAACGCAAAAACAAACTCGCTAAATATTAAAAAATCGCAGATGACAAAATTTACTACTGTATGCTAATACATTCTAACAGTAATTCTTTCCCGAAAGTCAAAAATCGGTGGGGAAAATCGCTAAACATCGCATTGAAAATCGCCAAATACTTTCGTATGTGGCGATATTTTGGTAATATATTGAGCTAAATGTTTGAAACCAAATTCCTTTTATGAATATCAAAAAATCGCCGCGAAACGCAAAAAAATGCTAAAAATTGCATTGAAAATCGTAATAAAAATCACAAGAATTTCAAAAATCACGGAGAACAAGATTTAATATGATGGGCTAAAAGTTTGAAACTGAATTTTTTTACGAATGTCAAAAAATTCAAAACCTCTCTAAGAATCGCATTAAAAATCACCAAAAATCTCGGAGAACAAAATGTATTACATAACCCAGGTAGCACAAAGATATTGGCCAATATCAAAATGTAATATCAATATTTGTGAATATTAGTTTTTGACATCTGTGAATGTTGGCCAATATTTTGCAACATTTCTGAATATCATTTTTTGACATTAAGTGATACTTTTTTTCTGTCATTGGTGAATATCATCATTTGATATTGAGCGATATATTTTTCTAACATTCCTGAACAACATATTTGGATATTAAATGACTTATTTTTTCATTACTGAATAACAATCTCTTTTTCGCACCCCAGATGTGGTGGACAGAAATCCCTTATTGTAAAACGGGAGATCTCTGCTTTAAGGAAAATCTAGTCTCGTTACGTAACCAGACAAAGGCAAACCCAGTACTAATAAGCATAATCAATAACTTGAACTTGAACTTGTGATAGGTTCAATGGGCTTCCAAGTTGCGAAGCAACTGCACACCCTGGCTTTGAGTAGGTGTATATCAAATCCTGAGAGAGCCATATGAAATGTCTAGCCGTAGTCCAATTGACTACAAAAAATAGGATAGTGCTAAGTATAACAATAAAATAATGAAAATTTACTAGTTAAAGTATAAAAGTAAAAATAGTTCATAGTTCAAAAAAACAAAAATAATGCCAGACGAGGTAAAGTAAAGATGTTAGGAGAGGTTTAAAAGAAAGGACAATTTTATTTTATTTGCTAAAATAAACATATATATATATATGTAAGGAATTATCCGGAGGACGACTTGGGAGAAATAAGTTGGTGACACATAAATAAGTTTGACTCGGGACCTCTCTTGCGAATCTAACACGTTTATTGAAGCATTCCTTCTTACAGTCATATTCGCGCGTTCAATCGGAGGTCCCGCGAGCCATTTACGTTGTTTTGAGATCTACATGGCCGAGGGTTTGGCTGACCGCTCAAATGTGCCAAAAATCTGTCTTCTTCCTTCTTACATGTGGTTTTAATCAGAATTTAGGATATTTTCCAGCAGAGGGAGAAAGAGTCAAATTGGGAGGATCATTTATTTTAATTGGTCAATTAGCTTTTGACTGATGTCTGGGGTCTTATGCCGACACCAAGGCTTGGCCGGGCCTGGGAGCCGCACCCAACAGACAGCTGCAAGAAATGCAAACTCATCACTTTTAAAACTTAAAGAGATGTCGAAATTGATAGATGAAAGTAATATTTGTGAGGCTGAGAAACAAAGATCACAGGGGCAGATTAGATTTAAGCATTAGATTTATAAGTTAGAAAAAATGTTTTGGTGTTTTAAATTTTAATTTTGCATTTTAAAAAGGGTTTATTTATATCCTTTCACATCCCCCCCCTCCAAGATGAGATCCACCAGATTTGCCTGCAAAACTGGGGGAACTCACCCGGAAGACCGAGAATGCCAAAGTGAGTTAAAAAGAAGTGTTTAATTGAGTAAGGCTTCAAAATAAGTTAATGTTAAAGTGAAATTTACAACTAAGATTGGTAAAAAGTGAGGGCTGAATTTTGCTGCTGGAAAAATATTAAAAGTTTACATTTTGACGCGTAAAAATTGAGGAAAAATTAAAGATCTTATGGTTTTATGCTAAAAATTTCTAAATTTGGGATATGGCTCTCGGGACAATCTGACCGAACTTTACATTAAAAACTTGAAAAACATAATAATTATACCACAAAACATACGGAATCTATGAAAACAATAATACAGTAATATTACCACAAAACTATATGGAAAAAAAATACTAATAAGATAAAGATTAAAATAATAGCCATAAATTTGTTGTTTGTCTTTTGGCCATAATTGTATGGATTAAAAGTTTTTTGGCTATTTTTGTTCAAGTCCTTACAGCACAAAATTTGAAAATATTTTATAAAATATATATAGTTCTGTGAAAATTATAACTTTATGGTAAAAAGTGCAAAAATTAAATATAAAAAATAGTTATGTACAAATATATAAACATATGGTATCAATATAATAAAATAATAATAAACGTAAGAAATTGGTGTGAAAAATATACGTTCTTTATATGCAAAATATTCACATTAGACAAATACTTGAAAATGTTAAATTATGAAAAAGAAACTTGAAATTATTTATTCACATTTTTTCAAAACGTGAAAATATTAAAATTGCAGTAATATAAAATTACCAAAATTAAATGATTATGTAAATATTTAAAAAATAATGGAATATACTGTAAAATGGACAAAACAGGTGTGGACATAACAAGTGTAAGATATAGAGTTTATTTACAGGGACTACTGGTTAGGTAAGTAGTTTTATTTATATCCTAAACCTTTGGAGGTTTTAGTAGATCCTAAACCTCGAGGAGGTTTTAGCAAAAATTAAAAAAAAAAGAAAATTGAGCATGATGTTTTTATTTTGGGTGAGGATATTGATGCAATTTAATTGTAAGCACTGGAATTTATTGTTTTGCAGACTGAGGTGTATTTGTTTCCCCAGTGGCGTTAATAAATCAGAACAGCAATATAATAAATTACAACTACATCTCACTGTTAGCTCAAAGAAAAAAAAAATCCTGCTCTAGACAAGTATAACTCACAGAACACTTTTCCTTTAAGATTAAGGCCAGAATGCTCAGAGTTTTCCTTGCTAGATTTTACGCAAATAGCAAAAATCTTTTTTATTTTTAAGGGTTTTACTACTGGCAAAGGAAAAATTAATTAATAAAACAAAAAATAATAAACCTGGTATGAATAAAAAGGACAGTGTTTCAGAAGTGCATGGCAGCCTGGTGATAATTCTGTTTACTAATGGATCTATTCTTACAAAAATATCAGCAGTCGCCACATTTGCACATGTACATAACTGAATCCTCTTTGATTGCACAGGGGTGATTTTGGTTGGAGTTTAACCAACTCAAAAACTTAAAAAAAATTGTGGGCTTAAAGATTTAATGGAATGGAACCATGGTCATCTTTAAAAATTGAATGGGTGGATTTAGACACTATTGGACTTACCACGGTAAAAGTGGATTCACCAAGGTCATGCCTAAACCGATTGGTTAATGAATTGAATTTATTTTGAATATTTAAAATGGTAAGGACGGGGCCTTCCAAATTTTACCTTTAAAAACTGGTTGGGGTTTAACCAACACAGGGAATGATGAGTCACGATATTTGAATTAAAAAGTGATATGGGTAATAAAGGGGTGATATGAGTAATAAAAAAGGAAATGGTAAAAATAATATAATATAAAATATAAAAATATTGAATAAATGCACTGGAAACACAACATACATTACTTACTTACATGAAATATTTTTAAAAATACTGCCAATCTGATTGGTATCTCAAACAGTTCAATAAAAATATATTTTCATATAAAAAGAAACGAACTGTAATGATGAATAAGTACCATAGCTAATAATTAAACACACACAAAATCTAAAAATAATAATAATAATATATTTACAAATTTAAAAAAAATTCACCTGGAAAAATTGGGTAAAAACTTGATGAAAAATACTTGGAGAATAAAATGATGAAACACTGAATGATAACTGCGTAAATGTATCATTTCATAGCTTTATAGCTATTTTCTGTTCTGTTTCACTCTTATATGGAAAAAGTTGTAAAAATAAACAAAAATGTTGTATGTTTAAGTCTTCTTACTGGAAAGCGTTCATAAAAGTAACTAGTTCAACCCATTTATTTATAATACCATAAACATTAAATTCAACTGCATTTATTTTTTGGGTGATCGCACGTATGCTTCACCTAATGAAAAAGAAAAGAAACTACTGTTATCAAAACTTGTCACAATTTTAATATGCATAGCTTGTCATTACCAAATTTCTTCTAACTTTAATAACTTGCACTTTACAAGAAAAATAAAGCCAATAAAATTTTAAAATAATAAATTTAAATTTGCTTAAAAATTATAAAATCTCTTTAACACATTTTAGAAAAATCTACTTTTAAACTTTTAAAAGTTACACATTGATAACAGCAATTTTTTTTTTTTTTTTTTTTTTTTTTTTTTTTTTTTTTCATTCTTGATATTCTCAGAAGTAACTTTTCAATATTAATTCGTTAAGCAAATAAACAAATAAAATATTGTTTAATTTAACAAAATTGATTTTTAAAAACATCTTTTCATAAAAGAAATAACGTAAAAGAAATCTGTATTGTGGCTTAATTACTTTTAATACAAAACTTAATAAAACATTAAAAATTTAAGCTTCAATTAAAAAATATCAGTTACTTTCAAACACTTAAATGAAGAAATTAAAAAGAATGTAATTAAACTTTATACTTTTTTTCTACAAAACCATTAAGACGGAAATTTATATAGCAATAAAACTTACCTGTGGATTAAAATATCCAATTTGCTTTAACACACCCACACACACAAACAAAATAAAATAAAATAAAATAAAATAAAACGCAGTGCTTTTTCTGACCCAGATCATTAGAGTTATTTGTTCACTAAAGGTAAATAAATAACATTTTCCGGAGGTTGGTTCACAGTGCATCATGAATCACTTTAGTTTAACGTGCTCAACTGAAAGAAAAGAAAAACTTTAAAAAATAAATGAACACTGAATGTTTTTTCCTTTTCTTATTCAGTTCTAACCACAAAAATTTAAAGTCGGGATCGCACAGATAAATATTTCAGTTCTGTATCAGAGTTTGCGCGATCTTGAAAATCAGCTGTCTCTTTGACCTACATATGTTGAGGTTATAAAAGAGTTTTTCGAAAGATTCAGTTTGATCTTCAGTGAGTCTAAAGTTAATAAATTGACGTGGTTTGCAACTAGATAAGTTTCTTTTTGACGATAACAGAGTGAGAAAAAAAAATGTTTCTTGGTTGAGGACCGGAAATACAGCAAATAAATTTCAGCATAAAGGATGTTTATTTTCGGTTTTTCTCAGATGAATACGAAAATTATTTGAATGTTATCTGGCGAGTAAGCACACTAAATAAAATAATTTGATGTTGGAGGAAAAAAAAAAAGTTCTTTTTTACCGGCCATCGGGGGGGGGGGGAAAGTATTTTTCTTTTCTAGGTGACTATATTCAACTTTTATACACAATAAAAGTTCATGATGGTAAAATGCACTTTCTTGAAAGACTAATCGAAGTCTCATTAATTGCTGGCAATCTTTTGAGATTGTTCGTGGGCCGATTGCACTGACACAACACAGATACTATTCGAAATTTTCATGGCACAAGTGGAATTTTTCATTTTTCAAGTTCTTTTATCGTGGAAAGGCTGGGATTTTCCCGAAGTAGGCGACCGTCATGCCGACTTTATAAAATGTAAGGAATTATCCGGAGGACGACTTGGGAGAAATAAGTTGGTGACACATAAATAAGTTTGACTCGGGACCTCTCTTGCGAATCTAACACGTTTATTGAAGCATTCCTTCTTACAGTCATATTCGCGCGTTCAATCGGAGGTCCCGCGAGCCATTTACGTTGTTTTGAGATCTACATGGCCGAGGGTTTGGCTGACCGCTCAAATGTGCCAAAAATCTGTCTTCTTCCTTCTTACATGTGGTTTTAATCAGAATTTAGGATATTTTCCAGCAGAGGGAGAAAGAGTCAAATTGGGAGGATCATTTATTTTAATTGGTCAATTAGCTTTTGACTGATGTCTGGGGTCTTATGCCGACACCAAGGCTTGGCCGGGCCTGGGAGCCGCACCCAACAGACAGCTGCAAGAAATGCAAACTCATCACTTTTAAAACTTAAAGAGATGTCGAAATTGATAGATGAAAGTAATATTTGTGAGGCTGAGAAACAAAGATCACAGGGGCAGATTAGATTTAAGCATTAGATTTATAAGTTAGAAAAAATGTTTTGGTGTTTTAAATTTTAATTTTGCATTTTAAAAAGGGTTTATTTATATCCTTTCACAATATATATATATATATATATATATATATATTTTTTTTTTTTTTTTTTTTTTTTTTTGAAACCCAGGAGAAAAACTTCTTATAAAGAGCAGTTAACAAAAGCTGGTGGGAGTAAATTTTTCTGTTACTGAAATAAAGAATGTTTGACAAATGACAAAACTATCATTTAATTATCTCGTATTTTTCAATCACAATCGACATATATTTTTTTTTTATGTTCTTTTAGCAAAGATTTATTTAAATATCACTTTTTATTACTGAGTTTGTAGGAAATTTTCTAAAAAAATATTTTAAAATAGGTAAGAAATTTAA
The DNA here is from genome assembly GCA_963931845.1 of Maratus michaelseni. Classification (NCBI taxonomy): domain Eukaryota; kingdom Metazoa; phylum Arthropoda; class Arachnida; order Araneae; family Salticidae; genus Maratus; species Maratus michaelseni. The sequence goes on along the minus strand of OZ007600.1, from coordinate 263,778,557 downwards.
AATGTAGAAATTTTAAGGAAATAAGAAATTTTAAAGCTTTCTGTGTTAAAAATCATGTGTACCGCCCCCCCCCCCTTCCACAAAAGTATAAAGAAAGTTTTAACAACCCCATTACTTTGAATTTTGCTTTGTGAGAAATTAAATATATATATATATATTATTAATTTTAAGTCAGAAATATGTGTACATTTTTTCAAAAATTGATGCACTACACAAAGTTAACACGCACATAAATTAGCCCAAAAACTTATTATTATATAATAATAATTACTTAGATGAACTGTATAAAATATATATTATTAATAGTGCCTAATTAAAAGTTCAGTGACCTAATTTTGAAACTAAACTTGTATTGTTTCAATAATAAAAAATAAAATTCTTATAAAAGTCGTAAATCCGAAAGCATTTTAAAAAGATAAACAAGCATCCATTTAAAAATTATATAAATTGATTTTTTTTCTTGTAAAAACATTTTTAAAATTAGTATAAAATACATAGTATAAAGATAGTAAAAAATCATCTTTAGTTTTTTATAAAACATAAATTTTCACATGCTTTTTTTATATATAAAAATAACTATAGATTCCTACAGAAAATTTTTATATAGACTTTTTCTTTCTGTGCAAATTTCACGCCCAACGCCTCCATCAAATGCACATTGACGAAAACTACACCACACAAATGGGCGGTCCTTTAAAACTTTCCGATCACTTCGGTCAAGATTACAAACCGTCAGATATGCTGAATGTCGACAGATATCTTGAAATGTCCGAAAAATGATATTGTTTTTTACGAATGTCGATAGATATCCCTGAATGTTGTAATAGTAATATCATTTTTAGAACATTGGCCAATGTAACCAAATATTAAAAATAAGGCATTAAAAAGTCAAGTTTTTTAAAATTGGTAAAATTATTAAATTTTATTTTTTAGAATACTATTTCTTTATTATGATGTTATAAGTAATGCAAAAAGCTCTTTTGAATGCTTTCTTTTTAAAACTAATTTTAAGTTATGTCTGTGAATATCGGCAGATGTTGTAAATTTTACGTACGACATTCAGCGACTTTCAAAATATTGGCCAATATTGCCGTGGATATTGGCCGATATCTCTGTGCTACCTGGGATGAAATGTAAAGGACGTGTAATGCAGATAAGTTGCTATACACCACACATGCACAAATTGGAGATTGAGTTTCATTAAATTTGAATAAGTAACTTAAAACAAAACAAAAAAAGAATTGCCGTGATTAGTTGCAAAGAGATATTGTTAAAGTAAGTGATTTTATATTTATTGTTTGGCAACATCCTGTAATAAGTTTTACCTTTCATGTATTGGCAACACTTTTTAATCTGTATCTCTCTTACCGCCGATGTTGGTGTTTGTAGCTGTTTATCACATCCTTAACGCGATGCTATTATAATAAACCTTTTTTATTCTAATAACCTGCTAACTCTGACAGGTTATGGGCCCAGGAGCCCATCGCGTAAATTAAACAACATTTAACGACGCTTTGAAAATTACGGACAAGTGAAAATTACTTATACCGGCGGCGATCGTTACGCCTAGTTTAAAAACGTGCTAAAAAATTGCGCGATGTCTACACCTACAGTTACTATACCAAGTGCAGTTCCTCCAAACTTTGAAAAGCTTAAAGGTCGAGCTATCCCAGGTAGCACAGAGATATCGGCCAATATCCACGGCAATATTGGCCAATATTTTGAAAGTCGCTGAATGTCGTATGTCAAATTTACAACATCTGCCGATATTCACAGACATAACTTAAAATTAGTTTTAAAAAGAAAGCATTCAAGGAAGCTTTTTGCATTACTTATGACATCATAATACAGAAATAGTATTCTAAAAAATAAAATTTAATAATTTTGCCAATTTTAAAAAACTTGACTTTTTAATGCCTTACTTTTAATATTTGGTGACATTGGCCAATGTTGTAAAAATGATATTACTATTACAACATTCAGGGATATCTATCGAAATTCCTAAAAAACAACATCATTTTTCGGATATTTCAAGATATCTGTCGACATTCAGCATATCTGACGAAGTTTGTAATCTTGACGGAAGTGAACGGAAAGTTCTAAAGGACCGCCCATTTGTGTAATTTACATTTGATGGAGGCGTCGGGCGTGAAATTTGCACAGAAAGAAAAAGCCTATATAAAAATTTCTGTAGGAATCTATAGTTATTTTTATATATAAAAAAAGCATGTGAAAATTTGTGTTTTATAAAAAACTAAAGATGATTTTATACTATCTTTATACTATGTATTTTATACTAATTTAAAAAATGTTTTTACAAGAAAAAAAAATTAATTTATATAATTTTTAAATGGATGCGTGTTTATCTTTTTAAAATGCTTTCGGATTTCCGACTTTTATAAGAATTTTATTTTTTATTATTGAAGCAATACAAGTTTAGTTTCAAAATTAGGTCACTGAACTTTTAATTAGGCACTATTAATAATATATATTTTATGCAGTGCATCTAAGTAATTATTATTATTATATAATATAGTAAGCTTTTGGGCATGTTAACTTTTGTGTAGTGCATCAATTTTTGAAAAAATGTACACATATTTCTGACTTAAAATTAATAAAATATATATATATATATATATATATATATTTAATTTCTCACAAAGCAAAATTCAAAGTATTGGGGTTGTTAAAACTTTCTTTATAGTTTGGTGCAGGAGGGGGGGGGGGCACAGATTATTTTAACACAGAAAGCTTCAAAATTTCTTACCTATTTTAAAATATTTTGTTACAAAATTTCCAACAAACTCAGTAATAAAAAGTGATATTTAAATAAATCTTTGCTAAAAGAACGTAAAAAAAAAATGTCGATTATGATTGAAAAATACGAGATAATTAAATGATAGTTTTATTATTTGTCAGACATTTTTTATTCCAGTAACAGAAAAATCTACTCCCACCAGCTTTTGTTAACAGCTCTTTATAACAAGTTTTTCCCTTGTGATTGTAATGATAAATCGCTCGGTTTACAATGAGGGATTTCTGTCCCATCTCACTGGGGTGCGATTCAGTAATAAAAAAAGTAAGTCACTTAATATCCCAAAATGTTATTCAGGAATGTTAGAAAAATATATCGCTCAATATCAAATCATGATGTTCAGCAATGACAGAAAAAAATATCACTTAATGTCAAAAAATGATATTCAGAGATGTTGGAAAATATTCACAGATGTCAAAAACTAATATTCACAAATATTATTTTAGGGGGGGGGGGGGGGGGTCATTTAACGTTGGCCAATATCAAATTTTGATATTGGCCGATATTACATTTTGATATTGGCCGATATTACATTTTGATATTGGCCAATATCTTTGTGCTAATAATTATAATTATAGCGAATGGAAATTTAGTATACGATATCACCTTGAAGATCGGGATCTTTATGACGCTTGTACTAAGGAAAATGCAGTAACTACAGTTGATCGTCGCGCAAGATCCGCAATCGTAAGTAGTGTTTCCAATATTGTCATTAAAGAATTATTGAACTGTGAAACTGCAAAATCCATGTGGGATAGACTCCAAAATCTCTACGAAGATAATAATCCAAATCGTTTTATTACGTTAAATCAAGAAATGTTTGCTACGAAATTTGAAAACTGTAGAGATATGGCAGAATACATTGAAAAGATTCGTTCCATCGATATTAAAATGAGAACGATTCTTCCCGCATACTCCGACCAAGCTGTAGCTGCAAATATTTTAACGAATTTACCGACATATTTTCGTCCTTTAACGATGGCTCTGGAAAATAGTGTTCAAGAGTTGACTACAGATCTCGTTTGTGAAAAGTTGCTCTCGGAATTTGCTAAGATGGGAAATCAAGAACAAAATGCCTATGCAACTAAAACTTCCAACCATGATTCAAGATTTTATGGTAAATGCAACTCATGTGGCAAAAATGGTCATAAAGCAAAATTTTGTAGATCAAAGAAGTCTAAATTCAACAATGCAAACAAGAAAGATGTAAAATTTGAAAAATCCGCAGACTACAATTCCAGAATAAAAGAAGCTTGGGTATTATGTTCAGGATCTGAAATCAAAGCCAGAGATGAACCATGGATTATAGATTCTGGAACAGACAGACATATGACATCACATAGAGACTGGTTCACAGATTTTGTTGAATTAGCCCCATGCCTAGTGAGAACAGGTGGAAAAATTATTCATAGTGCAGGTGAAGGAAGCGTTACACTCAGTATAAAAAGAAATGATGCAATTGTGGAGGTAACTCCAAATAATGTTTTATATGTTCCTGATTTAACTGCTAATTTAATTTCTGTAAAATATCTTGCAAAAAAGTTAAATATCCTTACTGTATTTGATGCTAATAATTGCAAATTAATTGAAAAGCATTCAAGAAAAATTCTAGCTACAGGTACTTCAAAAGATAACACTTTATACTATCTGGATACTGTAAGAAGCACAGCCTTGATTTGTTCCAAAAAGGATTCTATCAACATGTGGCATAAAAGAATAGCCCACTTAAGTTATCCTGGACTTAAAAGATTGAAGTCAATGGCTAATGGTATCGATTTTGATGACGGCTCTGAAGATTGTGTGTCCTGTATAAAAGGAAAAATTCATCGCAAGCCATTTCCTAATCAAAAAGCCAAACGAGCAAAAGAAATTCTTGAGCTTGTTCACTCCGATTTATGTGGACCAATGGAGGTTCAGTCGCATGGAGGGGCAAGATATTTTCTTACAGTCACTGATGATAAAACCAGAATGACTTTTGTTAGTTTCTTAAAAATCAAGGATAAAGTTTATCAAAAATTTGTTGAATTCAAAACTTACGTTGAAAAACAAACTGACAAGAAGTTGAAAATAGTTCGTAGTGACAGAGGTAAAGAATTCCTACCACTTAAAGAATTTTTCAGAAAAGAAGGCATCTTTCACCAAACAAGCATTGCATATAGCCCCGAACAGAATGGAATTTCTGAACGTTGCAATCGGACACTTGTAGAGAGAGCACGTGCTATGCTCAATCAAGCAAATTTAGATAAACGATTTTGGGCAGAAGCTATCAATACTGCAAATTACTGTAAAAATAGAAGTCCTACAGTTGCTGTAAATGGGAAAACTCCTTTTGAAGCATGGACCGGAATAAAGCCAGATTTGCAACATATGAAAATTTTTGGATGTAAAGCCTTTTCTCATATACCCAAATGTCAACGCAAGAAATGGGACTATAAAGCTGCGTTTTCACTGGTCGACCCAACTACCTAAAAATCCCAGCGACCCAAGACCTTAACCTAAGAGCGTTTTCACTGGTTACAGGGAAGCACTAGCGCTAACCAATCATGAACAAGGTTTTACTGCGCAAGCGTCATATTTACGGATCGATATCAGCTGTGAATGATTATAAACATACACAAATAATTATTTGTTGTCCTTATCTTGTTAATAACAAATGTTTTGCGTGGAAATAATCCAAAGTTTTGGCTAGTTTTCGCTATTAAAGGGTCTTAAATAATGCCACACAAAAATATTAATCTTCCGTTAATAAATCAATGATAACTATTAATTTTTTTGTGGTTTCAAAAAATAAAACATTATATTTTTTTAATAATGACGATCGTAAATCATAAGATTTTGAAGTCACTCAGAATACAGTGAAAGCTCATTTTATCTGAGAATAATTTTTATTGCATATGACTTGTATATCTAAAATTATATTTATGCTTTTCACAAGTTAAATTAAAAGTCTAAATATGTTTTTGATATTTACTTCAGTGCTATATACAATTTATTTGTACATGCATATATCATTTTTGTGCCAGTGCAGTTATACTTTTGAAACAAATAGTAATATTTATCATTTATTTAAAAACACCTTTCAGGATTGTCATTATACATGAGGCTTCTCCAAGGTACATGCTAATAGCATGTATCAGTTGATCACACTGGCAGCTAGTTTTATCATATAATCACTACAATGTAGAATTATAGAATGTAGTTACATCTACTTTTTGTGACACCCCCAACCCCTCCCCACAAAAAAAAAAAAAAAAAAAAAAAAAAAAAAAAAAAGTCTTCACAGTAAAATGCAAATTAAATGTATTTAAAATTGTAAATTTTACTGTATGATTGATTTCACATCAAAGTTTGATGCAGATTTTTTTTTCCCATCTCTCTCATGGGTATTTTTTTTTTAATTATGTTTTGCGAAAAATAAAATGATGTAACAAAAAGTCAAATCCAGTTACTCTTAAATTCAAACTGATATATATATATATATATATGTTAAGTTTAGCTTTTTGGCGAGCTTATTTTGTTTGCAAATTACACATTTTAAATCCCAACAATTTTTTTTTCTTTTTTTAATGTAAAGTGTTCACTTTTATAGAAAAAATAATTTTGTGAAGGTACTTCTTTTATTAAGAATAATTTTGTGAAGTGGTCCCAATTTTTGTCAGAAGCAATCACTGATTTTTCAAATAGATCACAAAAAAAAGGTACTTTTATGTTAGCTGGGCCAATATTATATTATCTTGCCAATATCTTTTTTTCCCTTCCAGCTATAGCACCGTTTATTTTTCACTTGCTTAGATTAGAAACAATGGCTTGATGTTGAAATAAAATATTTTGGTTTTTTGTATTATTTCATTTGTTATTATTATTCTTTTAAATAAATGTACCTTAAATATATGTGATATGTGTATTTTAAATGAAAAATTCATATTTTAAATAAAATGAATGATAAGTCTATATTTCAAAAGAAATTAATAGAATACGAATAATGGTAATAACAACAATATTTAACGATTAATCTCATGTGCTAGGCTGACATAAAGCCAACATTGCATTTGGCAAAGATTCCGATTTTTTGTTGTGATAGTTCGTTAAATTTAAATAGTTTTACATCATTGTTTTTTAAAATCTATATACATAAATACTTTAAAATGTGAAAAAATAGGGCAGGTATATGAATTTTTATGCAATATTGCTTAAATAAATGCATAATTTAGTCATTTTCGGTGGCATGGATGCCATAAATGGTGGTTTATCGCTCTTTTCTAGCGATCGTGAAAGTGTTACATTGGCGATATGTTTATGGTGGCTTATCGCTCTTTTCTAGCGATCGTGAAAGTACTACATTGGCGATATGTTTTTGTTTATTTTGTAATTACGATTAATAATGAAGGGGCAGATATTTGTATCAATCCCACAAGTCAGATGTATGTTCTCAATAAAAAAAATAATAACGAAGGCTTCTCTTAGTATTTGATTAATCTAAATTGTTTAAAAATCAATACTAAAAGTTATACAGAAGAGTAAACAATATTTAATTTGTTCCTAAATGTAAACTTAATATGTCATTTATTTGTATTGTTTTATTTATAACATATTATTTCTTTCGTTTAGATTTTTCACTTGAAAGTTAAATCAGATTTTTTAAATTAATTATCCTTACCAAACTTAATAAGCTTAAAAAGATTGTTATAAAAATAACAATGTTAATAAACTTAAACTGTTAAACTTGCATTTATATTATATTAAGCTTAACTGTTTACATTAAACTTTTTCTCCTCATCGTTCAAAATATCTTAAACGTTTAATTGTAATATTTAAAAATAAAGTACAGTTGGAAATATTTAATTAATAATCAAAATAACTGTTGAAGATTTCAATTACAAATAATATGAGGTTGTGAATCAATATTTTATTTTCAATATTGTCACAATAAAAAATAATTTAGACTAATGAAAAAAGAAAAAATCACTCATTTACATGAAACTATTCCAACGTTCTACTACCAACAACAAATTATAGTGTAAACATTAAAATTTCAAGAATTAGGGATATTACATCAAATATGCAGCAGTCAATCACTTAGTCTTATAGTTTTTTCACTCTAAATAACAAACAATAGAACCTAATACTATACTAATTTGTGCTCTAAATAGCGTCACAAAAAATAGAGTGAACACTAAATTCTGCAAGTTTATTCACAGAATAAACATAAAGAAGTATTTTGTTTTCTTATTAACAAAGGTTTTAAAATATTTTAGTATTTGATTTCAATAATAAATAAATAAAAACCCGTTTTTATATTTTTGAATGTAGTTAAAAATAAACATAATTTGAGAATAGTAAATATTTACTGTGTATCGCACTAAATAATGTTACAAGTTTTTGAATGCATCTTTACATATATGTGTCTAAAATATATAATTTTTTTTCCATACAACTATGGTTGTTGTATTTTTAAATTGTAGTCAGAATAAAATAAGAAATAATGTAAATAAATAAATAATCTATTTTTCGCGAAACCTTGAATGTTAAGTGTGTGTATTTCATAGATTTGACAGCATCAAATTTGTAAACAAACAAACTTCGCCAAGCAAAGGCGCCAAAAGTAAGGGTTAACTTACCGGAAGTAAAAGGCAAATGTTTCTACATTAGTGTCCTCGGCTTGAGGTTTACAGAAAATTCAGTCTATAAATAGCTGTCAACTATTCCACTTTTTTGTTACCAGTACTTCTGAACAGAAGTCTTCGCCTAATCTTGACATGGTTTAATTGCAGAATTTTGCAATTAAATAAGGTCAATATTACTATCCAGATTTAGTAGCAACACAGATAAGGATTAGTTGGCAGCTATGCATATATATAAAGTAAAATCTAATGAATGAACAAATAGCAAAAACATTTATAAAAAAAAATTTCAGAAAATCTTACTTGCTAAGCATTTTTTTATCAACCAACAATATAAAACATACACGAATGTCCTGGTAAGTTGTGGTGCACAATATTTATAAGCTCTGGCTATATTTAAGTATTTACTGAAAACAAAGAAGTACCAGAGCTGAGCTCCATCATAAATTAAGCACTGATTGCTAGATATCCAGTATTCACTTATAAAATTCACGTAAAATAAATATTTCAATAATATTGAACACCTGCTCCAATTCAAATCCATCAAAGCAAAATAATCTGATGATTTAAAATTATAAACAAGCATCTTTGACTGCTCAAGTGTACAATTCTTAAAATTAAAAATAACACTAAGAGGCAATTCAAGTATTACGTAAGCAGTAAGGAGGAGTTCAGGGTTTGATTATTTTTGCTGACAGGGAGAAGAGGGGGGGGGGGGGATTATGACAATTCTTATGAATGCATTAGACAACGCAGCAACAACAAGAAAAAATACATGATGGGAAATGAGTATTCTGTAGTCTGCTCGGAACTTCAAACACGTAACATTTCTATGATTCCTTTTAAAAATTTTAGTTATGATAACTAATTAAGTTAGGGCCTATTGTTAAGTTTTAATGTTCAGTGCGATAAACAACAATATATTAAAACCATTTTGCATTATTTTGATACCACAACCCTTATATATGCCTATTTATATAAATTTGTAAGATTAATAGTGTAAATTAATGGTAACTGTTTTTTCCTGGCAAACAGTGTTGACGTACAAACTGTTAAAATCATACATAAGCAAAAAAAAAAAAGGAGGGGGCTTACTATTTGCTTATATTTTCTGATAAGGGAAGGACGGGGTATAAAATTACTAAAAATATGCTTACGGGTATACTTGAACGACCCCCTAAGGTCACTTGAGAGATAACATCACCATATAACTTTTGTTTTATTCATGTTCGACGAAAAATATCTCTTCTCTGTCAGAACCACCAGCAAAAGGGAAAAGGTTGCTAGAATTTACCAGAAAATGCATATCGCCAAAATTTCACAACTTTTTGATTTTTCTTAGCAGGAAAATTTTCCCTTTTTTTTTTTTTTTTTTTTTTTTTTGTAGACAAAAGCATTAATTTCAAGCTTAAATTGATTATTTTTTTAGATTTGTTTGATAAATGGGCCAAATCAATGTATATTTTAAATATTAATACTAGTTGGCATTGCCCGGGCCCATAATAATAAATTTAAAAAGAAACATCAAGTTTTTATTATTTTATATCTTTAATCAGATTTTGTATGACATATTTTAAAATGAAAAATATTGATATTTAGTGATAAAAGTGCTCATATTCTTGTTTATGTAGGCTTGTTTCATAGTTTTAAAATAAAAAGTTCTTTTTGTCTGAACTCTTTGAAATCTTTATTAGTGATAAATAAACGGTTTTACAACCCGTGTAAAAGTTTTGGGAAACATAGCAATACCAAAACAGTCTTCATTTTCAAAACTCTCTGACATTTCAATCGGGTATAAATATAACTGTATCCAAGCTCTCTTTAAAATTTTGTCTGAAATTATATTTTAAAATGAAAAAATTGGCGAAAAAATATTAATATTTATTTAGTGATGCACTCATTTTCTTGTTTACAAAGGTCGTTTCATAGTTTTAAAATAAAAAGTTCTTTCTGTCCGAACTCTTTGAAATCTTTATTGGTGATAAATAAATGGTTTTACAGCCCGTGTAAAAATTTTGCGAAAAAATATTGTTATCTAGTTGTAAAATAAATGTTTTCTTCTTGCTTTTTTGTTTGTTTGTTTTCGTGTCGGCTCTTTTAACATAGCAATAAAAAAATTGTTCTCATCTTCCGAACTCTCTGACATTTCAATCCGATATAAATATATAACTTTATCCAAGCTCTCTTTAAAATTTTGTGAAAAATATGCATATTTAGTATTGGAACAATGAGTTTTTTTTTAAAAAAAGCTTCAGCTTTCAATCTCAGAGCAAAAATATATTAGAAGGTCTATGCTTAATGCAATGGTGAGGTGACTCCATCTGTTTGCAATCAACCCTTTTCAATTTCCCTAGGCTAAACAGGTGAGGGCTAATACATCAGGTTTCCCCTTTCTGAGGGGAGAAGCCTTCAAAAAACGTTGGCGCATGTGCAAAGAGACTATATTCGTGTGGAAAATTTGACAGAATGTGCTTTTAATTTTAAATATATAGATAAGCCAACTAAATATATTGTTGATCACTTTACATAATTTATCATTACAATAGATATTAGACATTAAAAAAATGTATGCATGGCTTTTTTCTGTGAGATGTGTGTTGGAGGCGAGTGGGTGCATTCTCCTAAACATTGTGTAAATCTAAGGAGACAAAAAATTTAAAAGATACTTCCTCATTATAGTGGCTTTCACAATTACTATTATCCCACAGTTGTAATGATTTTGCCAATCTTATACAGTAGACTTCCTTAAATATGTGTAGCTTAAAACCAGAGGTTATGCAGATTTTTGGTCACTGTTTTATTACATTTTTTAAACAATAATTTGAATTTAATAATGCACAGAAAATTATAATGAATGCTTACAGTAAAATAAAATAAAAAAATTAAGAAAATTTAAAAAACATTTAAAATATAAAAGTAAAGGTCAAATAAATAATTATTAATGCTTAATTAAATATGATAATGATGAGATATTTTTTTCTTAAATTATTCAGTGAAACTCACCTTATAAATGTACACTAATAATTCACATAAAAATCTTAAAATAACAAAGTTTTCTTTCATGTTCAGCCGTGCTTAATAACCAAAAAAGCTTGATTATACAAAAATTATTTGGTTAAAAAAATATATATATTGCAATCGCCACTGATATCAGCAGTATCTAGAATTTTTTCAGAAATAAATTTATACTTTCTTCATGAGAAAACACGAGTTGAATCATATCAAACAGAATTACATATTAAAATGTGTACAGAATGATATAAAATTTTTAAAAAACTAAAATTTTACACTTACATCTTAATTGTAAATTACATTGTTTACATCAGGAACGATGTGCGGATTTTAAGAATTTGCAGATTTTAGGGTGGTGGATTTGAGGAAGTATACTGTATATATGTATATCCTAAATGTACCCAATATATATATATTTTTTCATAATATTTACGTCTAAAATATATATACATTATAAAATGTCAATATGATTTTAATGTCATATATGTAATATAACTTGGCGATACATTTTAGTCGCCGCTATCTATATCAAGGAAATACCATATTAAATATTTTATTACATTTTAATTAATTTTTTGATAATTATAAAATACTCTGGATAGAAATTGCAGACTGCCCAAATGGTGATTTTCTTGTGTCAAACTGTCCCCCTAAACAGATTTAAGAAAAGGACAACACGAACTGAAGCCCCATGAGTTATGTCACAAATTTTAATACAACCTTTTTTATTAAGTATCATAAACATCTTACGGAATATTAATAAAAATGGGATAAATTATTACAATAACAATAAACGCTTACTTTTGGTAAAGCTTTCTCCCTGCTAGATCAGTTGCTGGTGAACACAGCTTTTCCCATTTTACAGTCGAAAAAGCATTGCTTGCGTATACAGTTCAAATTATGTATCAATATACAGCAAGCAATATTTATCCAACTATGCCACAATGCAGCAGTAGTTCTCACCACAACATGGCAGCTAAGTCGCATCAGATGTGGTCATTTCTTCCGAGGATGGCTCTTGGGAATGCCATGTCACTGTTATAGACTTGCACAAAACGATAGCGGTGTGGAGAGTCCTCTCACTTGGAGGTCAGTAGATGGAAGAGAAATGCCAATCTCGTGGCAATTATGCCATGTGGTATCTCGTGAAATAAAAGTTGCACATGTGGGTGAACCCAGTTCCTTTAATCACATTGATGTCTACAGTTGTCCAGGATACAACAACAAAATTGGCTCTAAAAAGAGAGAAGATTTCAGATTTTAAAAGTTTTGTTAAAGTAAAAATTAGGCTAGAAATATTTCATAAAATTTTCTGTTTAATAATATATATTATAGTATATAAGAAGTATAGATAATGATAATTTGTGGGCTTTTCCAAAATATACATTTATATTGGCACAGATGTCATATATGCACCATGTTGGTGCGATTTCCCCCCCCCCCCCTACCAATTTGGCAAAAAAAAATAAATTGTTGTTATTTGCTTTTAATTCTATAAATTATTTTTATTAGGTATATCAATATTTATTGGAACAGATGTCATATATGCACCACATTAGCACAATTTTTCCCCCTGCCAATTTGGCAAAAACTTTGTTCTTGAATATTAACATTACAATGTACATTAACGTTTATAACACTAACGTTATAATGTATATTAATGTTATAACGTTATTTTATTTTTATATTGAAATAAAAAATCACATGCTATTATTGCATGCTATTTGTAACTAATATTCAAAAACAAAGTTTTCGCCAAATTGGCGGGGGGAAAAAATCGCGCCAATGTGGTGTGTATATAACATCTGTGCCTTTATATTTTAGACTTATTTAAAATTGACTCACTCAAAAAAATTTCACTCTTAAATATTAATAATAAATCATAAAATGTTTTCCTAATCTATTATTAAAACAATACTTAATTATCTTTAAACATCTGAAAATTAATGGATTTGTTTTTTCACATTGGTAAGTTCACAGCACTACTGTCAATTTGCAGATAAAGAATTTTATCATCTATCTCTCAGACATCATTACACAAGCATAAAATTTCAAATAACAGAAGTTGCATAATGCAACATTGTATCAGTTTAAAAAAATATCACTAGAATATTCACTAAATTTTGTTTTCTTAATTAAAATATAGTAGAAACCTAAACTGACTCAATAACATTTATCAGGATATAACAATCATCTTATAACTGATACAATATAAATATAACTATTTGTAAAATGCAGTAGAAAATGTTACATAAGACTAAATGAAATACAGCAAACTACGTCTAAAACAGAATCGACCAGGACCGAGAAAATTTTCCATCATAGATAATATTCTACTTTAGACAGTGTATAACTCTATTAAAGTGAGGACTTTAAAATCTTTTAGCATTACACAAAGTTTATTGTACACATAAAAGGTCTAACCTAAATCATAAAGTGGTTTCTGTTATTCTAATGCTAATTTGTGAAAGAATACCTTACCATTAAAAAAATTTGTAAACATTATTTGCAATGTACCAGTTTGTTTATTTAAGCTTAGCATGCTATTAAACATTTTTTTCTTTTTTTAAGTTACATGCCTTATAAATGATTGTTTATTTCCAATCTAATTCTTAAAATTTTCCTAAAGAAAAAGATAAACACAGACTTGGAACTAAATTTCTCCTTTTTTCTACATTCATAATTAAGAAAATAATAAGACTGAAGAGCAGAATCCAAATCTAATAACTTGTATATAATATTAAACCTGCTGCTTTCTTGTTGACCAAATAAAGTACATATAACAAATTCAATGGGATAACTCTCAGATTCATTACTCCTCACTTAGAGAATACAGAATATTTTTTACACAAAAAGAGCATTAATTCCAATCAAAGTTACAGGATTTGTGGATTAAACTATGGTAAAGTAAAAGTTAAATGCCATTCGAATTGAAATATCACACGAAAACATTGCTCAATTAATAACAAATCATACATGATAATGTGTGCCAATTTTTAGAGATGTCTGTTTAAAAAAGTTAATTGATTTAAATTTCATACAAAGTTTTAAATCTTCATAAAAGTTTCAGCATGAATGGAATAACAAAAAAGATTAAACTCAAATATAGTACATCTGCAGGTGAAATGCATAAAAAAACAAAAATTAAACAATAGAGTTTTCTTTATATAGCAAAGTTAACAAGTAAATATCTGAAAAGGCAAACTGTTTTGAAATTAGTAATACATATTTCACCTTTAAAAGAGAATATGATAATACAAAATACACTGGCTTATTTAATTTAGAGAAAGTTTGTTTACATGCTTGAATAAACATGAATGTTCAAGTATTAACAAAACTGGATTGACGTTTGTCTTTAACTAATTTTCAATTTAAGGCTCCTCTTCAGTAAACTTCCCGATTCCCCTCGCTAATGTTATTCCTATGGGCGTAGGATGCATTCGTATTTTTAAAATATCTCCTCGGAAAATTAATATTTTTAACTTCTGTTTTCTTTGTATTGTTCTTAAAGAATGTCTCTTTTTTTCTTAGTTATCAAAATATTTCTAAATTATGTGTTTAATTTACATTTTTTTGTTTTAAAATCTTAATAAGATTTTAACGTTTCATATAAAATTAAGTATATATTTTAGAAAAAAAATGACAACTAAGAAAAAAAGAGACATTCTTTAAGAATAGTACAAAGAAAACAGAAGTTAAAAATATTAATTTTCCGAGGAGATATTTTAGAAATACGAATGCATCCTACGCCCATAGGAATAACATTAGCGAGGGGAATCGGGAAGTTTACTGAAGAGGAGCCTTAAATACCAATGGGCTGGGCTACAGTAAGCAAATCTTTCTTAACTTATAATTATTTTAAATGAGAAAAGAGAAATTTAATTCTAAATTGCCGAAAAACACATTATCAAATAAGGATATATAATAAATTAAAATCAATGAAACAAGTATATTTAATTCATTATGAGAAAGAAATATCCATAATCATAATATATAATATTTTTATTTACCTTTTTTTTTGTATTGTTAACATTCAATCATAATAAAATAATTTTGAGAACTGCACTTTATGTATCCATTATTACATCAGAAACGAACTATATATTTAGTATTTTAATATTAATAAAAAGCATCTGATTCATTATCAAAAACAGAGATATTTATCCTACAAAAAAAGTGCAATAATAAGTACTATACTGAATTGCTATTTACTAAACGGAAAGACATTAATAAACGATATAAACTTGTTAAGAAAACTCACTATTTTGCTTCAATCACAAAAAATGGAATTTATTTTTGTAAAAGCTGAATAATTCCAAAATAAATATTATTTATCGCCGCCATTATGTATGAAAAAGCTCTTTTCTAATTGGCTGGGCTTGGGTTAGATGGGCTTAGGATTGAGTACTGATCAAACCTTCAAAATCGCTACCTAACTGCCTAAAATCTTGGGTTTAGGTCGAAAGTTGGGTAAGTTAGGCCTTGGGTCGACCAGTGAAAACGCAGCTTAAAGCTAAAGAAATGATATTTGTTGGGTACTGCCAAGAAAGCAAAGGTTACAGGATTTATGGATCCTAAAACGTTCAAGATTACTGAAGCCAGAGATGTAATATTTTTAGGAACAGAAAAGTGTACTCCTTCTTGTTCCTCAGAAAACGAGCAAAGTCTAGAGTTTTGTCAAGATGAAATACTGTTCCCCATATACCAACAACCACAAGAAGTTGTTTCTATAAATTCAGATTTAGATGACGGAAATTCAGAAATCAAGGATGACGCTCCCACAGACCCTTGCGAAGACGAAAATTCAGAAGCTAAAGATGTCACTCCTGCAAAACCTTGTGAAGACTCTTATAGTGATGTTGGTGCAAGAAGACCTAAACGAGAAATAAGGATGCCATCTTATCTCAAAGACTATGATACATCCTCTGAAGAACATCAATGTCACATAATATCTACAATATTAGAAGATGAGACAGAACAAACTACTGATATTCCAACATCTTATACAAATGCTCTGAATCAGGCAGATGCTGTGAAATGGAAAGGGGCAATTTCTGAAGAATTAGAAGCACACAAGCGAAACGAAACATGGCAACTTGTGTCACTTCCTCCTGGCTGTAAACCTATTAAGTGTAAATGGGTATTTAAAATCAAGCACGGTGCTGATGGAAGTCCTCAACGCTATAAAGCCAGATTGGTCGCCAAAGGTTGTTCCCAAAGAGCTGGCATTGACTACACAGAGACATTTTCTCCAGTTGTGCGCTATGAAACACTAAGAGTGTTAATAGTCATGTCTACCCTTTATGATTGGGATATTGATCATCTTGATGCTGTTGTTGCATTCCTTCAAGGAAGTATTAAGGAAGAAATTTATATGGAGCCCCCAGAAGGTTTGGAGTTCTCCAAAGAAAGGGGAAGTAAGAAAGAAGAGAAGATAGTTTGTCGACTCCAAAAAGGACTTTACGGTCTAAAACAATCCGGTAGAGCCTGGTACACTAAACTAGACAACAACCTCAAAGATTTAGGATTAACTTGTGCTGACTTTGACTGCTGTGTTTATTATAAAATCACAGGTAAGAAGATTTTACTTATAGCAGTTTATGTGTAT
This sequence comes from Maratus michaelseni, assembly GCA_963931845.1. Taxonomy (NCBI): domain Eukaryota; kingdom Metazoa; phylum Arthropoda; class Arachnida; order Araneae; family Salticidae; genus Maratus; species Maratus michaelseni. The sequence goes on along the minus strand of OZ007600.1, from coordinate 263,761,501 downwards.
GACTTGTTGATATTTTCAAACTGTCCTAAAGATAAAAGCAGCATTAAAGAACAATTATTCAAGAGATTCGAAATGAAAGACCTTGGTGAACTAAAATATTGCTTAGGAATTGAAATTGAAAGAGATAGAGAAAGAGGAATTACTGCTTTAAATCAATCAACATACATTGAATCAATTCTTAAAAAGTTTTCCATGCATGATTCAAATCCTGTTTCAACACCATCAGACGTCAATCAAAAGTTGTCAAAATCCTCTGATTATGATGAAAAATTAACATCTATATACCAATCAGCTATTGGTAGTATGGTTCCTAGTGAAGAACTTCGCGACCGAAGCGGGTTTGGGACCCCGTAGGCCGCCTTGCGAGTCCTCTGCGGCAGGATCAGTTGGGAGCCGCCTTCTAGGCCTGGTTCGAGATTGCCCGACCAGAACAAGCAACGACACAGGAGCACGGCACTCAGCCTGCGATAAGTGTCTTGCAAGGTTTCTGGGAGGGGGGGACCTTTCTCGAGATAGGGCCACGGAGTGCGGACCGGAGGCTCGTCGGTAAAACGACGGTGTCTGGGCTCGAAATCAAATCATGGGCCGAAACCTAATCCAGCACGTCTCTCGTGCAGCCAGGAACTTCCACGTCTGGCGGGCGGATGAGTGGCTCGCCTTCTGAGTTTCAACCAATACTAATCTCGATCGGGCCCGCCTCTTTGGCGCGTTTGGAGGAGCTTTCCGCGACCTCCAGAGTCCGATAGCGGCCTCTTGATTCCTTCTTTGTTGTGTTTTTAGATTTTTAATTTGTTTGTGCATGTTTTTTGTGATATTTGTTTCTGTGATATATGCTTGTCGCCATACTCGGTGTAACGGGAGTCTCTGACTTGTCAGGGACTCAGTCGCTGGTTTACTGTCTAGTTCTGCCTAGTCAGGTTCAAACTCGCGCCGTTCACCGAGGGCAACCGAGCCGAGTCTCGTCTATGAGACAGAGACCGATTTTCCCCGTGGTCTCGGGTCGGCCAGGGGCACCTTCCGGCACATGTAGTGTCGCCCGCGGAAGAAGAGACCAGTGGCTTGCCCTTCCATGCATGTTCACGATCGGACTCTGCGGGAAAGCAAGGGCCGTAGGGATGCCGGACATATGGTGGATGACCCGACTCCCTTATGGGTGTTCGGCGATGAAGCCGTCCGACATTCTCTACGGTTCATCAGGTGTCACGTGGGGAAGTATCCTTTAATGGTGGGAACTTCCGCCGAATCGCAACGACCTCTGTCGTCGACACCAGGGCAAGATGAGGAGGCGTCGCTGGAACGCGAACTCTCTGATTCGGTCGTAGCGACCTGGCGAGACAAAGCCATGGTCTGCGTTAAAAGTTCTTCAGAACTTGGGGACGATGAGGAGTTGGGCTCCCCGCTCGGCGCCGATGACGTGAGGGCGCCGATGGCGCTCATTAGTTTATGCTGCAAAGGGAACTCGTCCTGACATTTCATTTGTTGTAGGTTTGTTATGTCAGTATTGTCAAAGTGCATCAAAAATACATTGGGTTGCTGCCAAACGTGTGATGAGATACCTTCATGGAACAACTAAAACTAAATTAAAATACGATCGCTCAGCTAACAGTGAATTTTTAGGATATTGTGATTCTGATTTTGCTGGATGTCCTGATGACAGAAAGTCAACAACAGGTTTTATCTTCAAACTTGCTGGAGCTGCAGTAACATGGCAAAGTAAAAAGCAAACAACTGTAGCTAGTTCCACCGTCGAAGCCGAATACACAGCTTTGGCATCTGCCACAAAAGAAGCATTGTGGCTTAAAAAGTTTCTGAATGAATTAAACTTAGTATCTAAAGATAAACCAATCACAATATTCTGCGACAACAAAGGTGCTATTGATCTAAGCAAAAACAGCCTTTTTCATGCTCGCACCAAACACATAGATGTGTCTCACCATGTCACTCGTGATTCTGTTAAAAAGAAACTCATAAGTGTTGAAAAGATTTCAACTGATGATATGGTTGCTGACTCTCTTATTAAAGCTGTGCCAAAACAAAAGCACGAATGGTGCATGAATAACATGGGACTCTGTAAACTTTAAAAAAACTGTTTTTTAAATTTTGAACTCTAATTTTACTTCTTTGTTTATTTTATAATATATAAAATCAGGGGAAGTGTTAAAGTAAGTGATTTTATATTTATTGTTTGGCAACATCCTGTAATAAGTTTTACCTTTCATGTATTGGCAACACTTATTAATCTGTATCTCTCTTACCGCCGATGTTGGTGTTTGTAGCTGTTTATCACATCCTTAACGCGATGCTATTATAATAAACCTTTTTTATTCTAATAACCTGCTAACTCTGACAGATATAAATTCCTATGACGGACTTCAGAAACTTTTGGTAATAAATTTTAAGTATACCTCCCTGTATCGGGACTTAAAACGGCCTATAGAGGCGCTGATCGCAGTCGTCGGTACAGATAAAATGGCCCTTTAACTAATGCTAAAGTGCCATTGAAACCATTATTTATTCTAAACACGTTTGAAAGTGTTAGATATTCAAATTTGGATAATTTTTACCTTGCCATATAAACACAGAACACCAATATCACATGAAATCTGAAATTGTGCAATAAAATAATCAGTATGAACAAATTAAAAATGCATGTAATGCAATGGGCTTGCAAGAGATTTTCCTGAAGCGAAAAGTTACATCTTTTCTCCACTAGATGGCGTATTCGTGCGCTTGAATTCCCAATCACCACTTCGCCAATGAAAACGATAATGAAAAAGTGTTTTAAATCGAAGCACCAAAATAAGGCGAAATACAAGGTGGCTCTCAATAGAAAAATTGTGTACGAGATTACGGAATCGCAATGATTACAGCTGATTACTGTGATGACATGTGATTATACCTAGATTACGGTTGATTACACTCAGAAATACGTAATTACAGGTGATTACACTGCTACAAGTTGTGATTTAACAGTTTTACTCGATTTTACTGCAATCCAAAAGCTGTTAAACTTCTAGAGACAACTGTAGGAGGGGGCCTCCGTGGCCGAGTGCACCACGCCACTAATCGCTTGCGAGTGTAGGAGGTTGTGGGTTCAATTCCCACTGGTTCCATTGCACACACACTTTGTGTGGAACCCCCAGGTTGTGTCTCTTGTGTTGTCATGTTTCCTTGTACTATCTCGTCAAGATGTATGTAATTGTAAAATTCATGTATATGTTTCTGTGAATAATAAATAAAATAAATGTATATGGATCATTCGAGACGACAGCCTTGTAGCTATAGGTCTCAAAGCCCACCTCCCTTCAAAGTTCAACTGTAGGAGGTTGTCAAATTGATTTAATAACAAACAAGGAAAAAAATAAAACAACCGTACAAAATACTCAAAAAACAATAGAAAAATTTTCAAACATACACATACATGTATGAATAAGTGATTCATTTACCATTTTACAAAACGTTGAAAATTTGTACTTTTTCTTCTTTTATTAAGCATGCATTAAATATGAAACTGGATCAGTTCGAATCCGAGTTTGGGCGTGAAACGGATTAGGTCTATAAATTTTATGCCAGTCTTCGGGCTCGGGTGGGTTCAAGATAAGATATTTTAATTTATTTTTTCACAAATTGAAAAGAGCGGAAAGAAAAAAACTTGCTGTTTGAGAAACAAGAACATTCTCTAAGTTTCTTAAAGTGTTTTAAATTCATTTAAAAAATTGTTTGAAATAGAATTGAGTTGTTATTGATAGAACAAAAGTACAAATATTCTACCTGATTTTGAAGCCTGTGTATGGTCAGTGTTAATAACATAAAAAAACCCCTGACGGCTCGGCCTACAAGCACAGGTAGATTTCGAAGACGCAGACCGTGGGGCGCCTGTTTGTTGGTAATTGCTAAAGAAATTACCTTTTTGCGGTGATGCGGCAGTTGAAACCGCCTACTTCGAAACCTAACTTGTTTGCAGGCGGAACCAGCAGGGATTTTTATTTATTTATTTATTTATCTATTTTTGCTATAAGAGTTGGTCCTATAAAAAACTTGTCAATATAAAAGTTTTAGATAATATTAAGAGGATTTATAAGGCAATTTTTAATTATATCAAAAATCTGTCATACATAAATTTTCGGCCCTTCTCCTAAAAATAATAATATCTTCAAACGGATTCGATACGTATCATAATTAAGAAATTATGGGTTTTTTCTGTTTTCACAAAAAGTCCCCCCATCCCCCCCCCCCCCTGGTTCGATTGTGCCCTTTAACGAACTTGACCGAGATTTTGCGCCCCTTGATTTTATGTATCAGTTTCGAAAAAATGCGGGAGTTGGAACCGCCTACTTCGAAAAATAACTTGTTTGCAAGCGGAGCCGGCAGGGATTTTTTTTTTAATTTTTTTTTTTTTTAATTTTTTTTTTTTGCTATAACGGTTGGTCCTATAAAAAACTTGTCAATATAAAAGTTTTAGATAATATTAAGAGATTAATAATAAATTTACGCGGATTTAATATCTTGTGAATTGACGAAGCTGTGATTTTTTTTCTTCTAAAACCCCCCTCCCCCCCCCCTTTGGGCCATTTTTAATTATATCAAAAATCTATCATACATAAATTTTCGGCCTTTTTCCTAGAAGTAATAATAACTTTAAACGGATTCGATACGTATAATAATTAAAAAATTATGGGTTTTTTCTGTTTTCACAAAATGCCCCCCTATTCCCCCCCCCCCCCTTGGTTCGATTTTGCCCATTAACGAACTTGACCGAGATTTTATGCCCCTTGATTTTATGTATCAGTTTGGAAAAGATTTATGCAGAATTTTTCCAGTTATCGTGTCCATAAAAAAGTGACATAGATAGATAGATAGATATAAACTTTTGAACTGGGGGTGGTTTTGGGTTCTGGGAGTCATGGTTGTCGTAGATCTGCAAAATTTTTTCAAAATTTCCAACTTAGGTGAGAATGTAATAGGTAGTATTTCTTACGAAATCTACTTAAAACAGTGGGATAACCTTTGTCTATCGTCCCTTTCTGTTTGAAGTCATTTTCTAAAATTACTGGGAAACAGAATTCACGTCTTTTTGCCATAATTGTACAATTATATTAAAAATAATAATATAAGAATGTTGATTTCTGCCAGTGGTTGGGAGTAAATAACAAATTTGTTATTTTAAACAAATTTTCAGGGACATGAAAAATTACGAAACGTAAAAGAGTATTTAGGATTAATATTTATTTCTATGTAACGAGATATATTTAAATAAAAAAAATAAATATGTAAACAATTTTAAAATGTTAGTAATGATTTTCTGCTGCTTATTCTCGGGCTCGGGTTTTTAGAGTCGTTGGGTTTGGGTTCCAAAAAAAGGCGTCGAATGTATGAATGCATAAATCTCTAGCATGAATGTAATTGTTAGGTGTGCTAAAAGTATTTACGAAACTTAAGAACCCCCCTGCAAAAATTCGCTTTCGTAGAATTCTTTTTAAATGATCAAGTGGAAATTTGATTTTTAAAGTTAATTTTTTAAAAACGTGGATTTTGGCCATTGCGATATTTGAAAGTGGAGAGGGAGGGGGGGGGGGGGGACTAAGTTAACACTCTGCTCCTCCTTGTAGCTGAAATGTCTCGATACCAGAAGCAGAGAGCAAATTCTAATATAGCATAGGCGTAGCCTCGGGGGTGGGGGGGGGGGAAACGTGCCCTTCCATCTTTCTGAACATCAATTTCTAAAATATGTTGATACAGTCGATTAAGACCTGTCTTGTATTGACCCAAAATGGAAATGAAATAACTACTTTAATTTTCATTTTATATTTCTTCATTTTTTATTTTTTTACTTAATCAGATGTCAGATCAGTATAGATAGCTGAACTCCTTTTCTTTGAAGTAATGAATTTGGTAGCAAAAATTGTGTTGTGCATTCATTAAACAAAAGTTTGAACTATCACTTTATTACAGCTGCGGACAATTTCAATGTGTCAGCTGTTTTTTCCTATGGTCTGCGTTTTGCGTTTAATGTACTTTTTCTTTTCTCCTCATTCCGTCTGTAGATTTTAGAAAATGTAGTTGTGTTTATCAAGCGGGAGTTCTGTTTCCCCGCAATGTATATGTATATTTCATTTCATTTGTTGTAACTTTAATTATAATTTAATCAAGTCATAAATATCCTGCTTTTCCAATCTGTGTCGTTGGAGTTATTTATCAATGGAATGCAACCACACATCACTAAGATTATAAAAAAATAATTAATATTTCCTTCATTTAGTTATTAAATATGTTCCTCTCTCTTGCTTATTATTTTTTTTATTGACAGCACTTAATCTTCTACTATACCTCCGCATTTTTAAGATGCAATGGTTGTGATTTTTTTTTTCTCAAAATAAAAGCCTTCTTGAATGAACTGTTTTAAAGTTAATATACAGCTGTACCTTGGTAAACGATGGTAATCCGTTCCAGAAATACCATTGTTAAGCAAAACCGTTGCTATCGAAGGTGTAATTTTCCATACAATTTTGCAGGCGCACATACATTATATGATTAATTACTTCTTAAAAGTGCCGTTTAAACTTATTTCAAATGTCTTAAAAGTTTTATAAATGTCTTTTATTTATTATCAGGGCCGTACCGCGGGTGGTGACCCCCCCCCCCCCACACACCAGGCGTTAGATACAGTTGCTGTGGTGCTGTTTATTATATTTGTTACAAAAATATTAATTTCAATAAAATGATCTAGTGGTGCTTTCCTCATTTACTTGGTCGTTTTTTTCCCAAGTGAACCTCGAATTAAATGAACCTAGTAGTGGGGTCCAACTGCTGTCAACAGTGTACACCCGTGCAGGCTACACCTGATCTGGTCTCAAATCAAACTAACCTTGAATTTTTGTATTTTTTTATTTCGACCCAAATTAGTTTAATATTTTGAGAATCGTAGTTCACGTTACGACGATTTTTTTTTTCGTCCAACTTTAATTTTATCGCAGGAAAGCAAAATTTAACAGAGTTACTTCTTTCCGTTTAGAAAAAAAAAGGTGAAAAATCACCAAAAAATTCGGGAGCAATTCTAAACTTGCAGAGGACAAAATATACTATATTAGTCTAAAAGCTTGAAAACGAATTCATTTTACAAGTGTTAAAAATTGAAGCTCACCGCGAAAAACCGCAGAAAATCGTGTACAATTTTTTATGTACGCAATTTTAATACAATATAGTTAAACCGGATTCCTTTCGCCACAGAATGCGAAAAAATGCCAAAAATCTCTCTCTCCCTTTTTTTTTTTTTTTTTAATCGCAGAGGACAAAATTTACTATATTGGACTAAACGGGACTAAAAGAACGAAACCCGATTCCTGTATTAAATGTTAAAAAATTGCCGCGAAACGCAAAAAAAAAAAAAAAAAAAAAAAAAAAAGTTAAATCGCATGATAAATTAAAATCATTTTACGGATGATGAACAAACTTTATTGAAAAGAGAAAAAAAAATACTGTGTTGGGCTAAAAGATTGAAAGTGGATTATTTTTATGAATGTGAAAATATCTCCATAAAACGTGATAGAAAAAAAAAAGCAAGAAAAATTCAAAAACCGCAGTTGACAAAATTTACTATATGTTCAAAGATTAAAGCCAGATTTCCTTTACGAATGTAGAAAAATCGCCGCAAAACGCATAAAAACGTAAAATGTGCAAAATAATAATAATAATAATAATAATAATAATCGCGAAAAACTTAAAAATCTCAGAGAACAAAATTTATTACATTAGGTTAAAAAATGATAGCTGGATTCTTTTTACGAATGTCAAAAAATCGCCGCCGAAGGCGAAAAAGCTTTAAAATCGCATGAAAAATTAAAATCATAGTACGGATTCCGAATAAAGTTTATTGAAAAGAGAAAAAAAAGTTTCTCTATTGGGCTAAAAGTTTAAAACTGGATTCTTTTTACGAATGTGAAAATATCTCCACGAAACGTAAAAAAAAAAAAAAAAAAAATCACATAAAAAAATTACGAAAAATTAAAACATTGCAGAGGACAAAATTGACGGTATCGTATTTAAAGACTGAAACCAGATTTATTTTACGAATGTTAGAAAAATCGCTTCAAAATGTGTAAAAACTGAAAAAAATTTCACGAAAAACTTAAAAATCGCAGAGAACTAAATTTATTATATTAGGTTAAAAGATTGTAGCTAGATTCATTTTACGAATGTAAAAAAAATCGTTGCAAAGCGCGAAAAAACGCCAAACCCCGCATAACAAATTCGCGAACGAATTCAAATTCGCTATAACGAGTTCCGAATAAACATTATTGAAAATAAGTCAACATTTACTATATTGGACTAAAAGGTTGTAATTGGATCCTTGTTACAAATGTTAAGAACTTCCACGAAACGAAAAAAAAAAAACTTTGCAAAATGTCACATGAAAAATTCGCGATTAAAATCAGTAAGTACAAAATTGAGTACAAAATGTAATCGCACAGTTCAAAATTTAGTATTATGGTCTGAAAGATTAAAACTGGACCCTTTTTACGAATATTTAAAAATCGCAGCAAAACGCGAAAAAACACCAAAACATCTCATAAAAATTTCATGAAAAATTGGACAAATTTTGCAATAATGGGTTAAAAGGTTGAAACCAGATTCGCATCACAAATGTTAAAAAATTACCAAAAAACGCGGAAAAACACTAAAAATCACATAAAAAAATTAAGAAAAATTTAGAAATCACTGAGGACAAAATTTATTATATCGGGCTGAAAAATTGAAAACAGATGTATTTTACGAATGTTTAAGAAAATCGCCGCGGAATGCTTAAAATTGCATAGAAAATTCGTGAAAAATCTAAAAATCGCAGATCAAAAAATTTGCAATATTGGACTAAAAGATTGATGTTGGATTCCGTTTACGGATGTCAAAACAAATCGCCGCGAAACGCGAAAAATCATATAATAAATTTTCAAAAAGTTAAAACATCGCAGAGGAGAAAATGTACTATATCGGCTGAAAAAATAAAACCAAATTTCTCGTACGAATGTTTAAAAAATTGCTTCGGAAAGATAAAAAAACGCTAAAAATCACACAAAAATTTCGCGAAAAATTAAAAAAAGGCAGAGGACAAATTTTACTATATTGTGTTAAAAGATTGAAACTTCTGTCCTAACACAAATGTTAAGAAATTGTCGCAAAACGCGAAAAAACGCTAAAAATCACATAAACATTTCGCCAAAAATTCAAAAATTGCTGTACGACGAACATGTTTAAGAAAAATAAACTTTTAGGTCTAGGGGGCTAGAAGATCGCAACTGAATTCCTTTTACTCAATGTGAAAAATTCCTGCGACGCCGTTTTTAACCAAGATACCATTGTATATGTATATAGGAATGTGTGCGTGCGCGCATGTATGTGTTTAATAAACATTTGTGCCCCCCCCCTCCAAAATTTTCTGTCACGCTACGCCTATTTTAGAGAGCAAATTAGAGCTAATTGAGAGCTAAATTTTGGCATATTTGAAACTTCGATAGTCGAATGTGGGGGGGACGGCTGGACCCCCACAGCTGATTGAGAGTTAAATTTTGGCATATTTGAAATTTCGATATTCGGAAGTCGGGGGGGGGGGGGATAGCGTTAACTTAGTCCCCTCCACCATTCTAATTGGAATATCGCGGTACCATAACCAGAGCAAATTCTAATATTAGAAAGCAAATTAGAGCTAATTGAGAGCTATAATTTGGCGTATTTGAAATTTCGACAGTCGAAAGTGGGGGGGGGGGGGGGGCTTCTTGTAACTGAATCATCTCGATATCATAACAAGAGCAAATTCTAATATTAGAGAGCTAATTGAGAGCTAAATTTTAGCATATTTGAAACTTTGATATTCGGAGGGGGGAGTAGCGTTAACTTAGCCCCCCCCCTACCACCATTCTAATTGGAATATCGCGGCACCATAACCAGAGCAAACTTTAATATTTGAGAGCAAATTAGAGCTAAATTTTGGCATACTTGAAATTTTGATATTCGGAAGTGGGCGAGGGCTAGCGTTAACTTAGCCCCCCCCCCTCCCCCGCCCACCATTCTAATTGGAATATCGCGGTACCATATCCAGAGTAAATTCTAATATTAGAGAGCAAATTAGAGCTAATTGCGAGCTACATTTTGGAATATTTGAAACTTCGATATTCGAATGTGGGGGGATGCCCCCCCCTTCTTGTAATTGAAATATCTCGATACCGAATGCAGAGCAAATTCTAATATTAGAGAGCAAAAAATGAGAGCTAATTGAGAGCTAATTTTTGGCATATTTGAAATTTCGATATTCGGAAGAGTGGGGGGCTAGTGTTAACTAAACCCCCCACCCAGGGCCGTAACCAGCGAGTAATGTCGGGGGGGGGGGGTCGCTCGGAAATATTTTTTGTGAGCTAAAATCTTTTAATAATCTATATCTCTCGCAAGCTAAATGCAGTAAAACTTGCGAAAAAGAACTGTCTATAAAGGAATCGTTTATAACGTAAGCTGTCTATAACATATTTTTTTATAATAAAATTCTTAAACGAAAAAAAAATGGGATTCCGAGTAAATTAATACCAAACAAATTAGTAGCGGTATAACTGCTAATACTAAAACCTATCTAAAACAAAAACGTTACCCATTCCTTGGGAGTTTGTCTTAGCAGATTTTTACTGTATATAATGTAAAACATAAATTACATCCGACACCTCATAGAAAAAATAATTTAATTGAAATTGTAATAAAGAAAAAGTTATGCATTTCACACAGGTTAGCGTGAATTTTCCAATTTTCAAAGCCTATTACTATTTTGACATTATTGAAACTATTTTGGAAAATATAGTATGTAAGAATATTTCTGATTACATTTACGATTGATATAATAAGTAAAAATTATTAATTAGTGTTAAAACAAGTTTTAAACAACTGATTACTTAACAAAAGTAGAATGAAGAAAAAAAAATGCATTGAACGCTGATGTAGATTGTACTTTATAATTTATTATATCATAGTGCGTCCTTTTGAACTCAGTTAATTCAATCCATAAAGAAATAATTTATATTAATAAAAAAAAAAGATGTTTGTGTGTCCGTGATGGCTACAGTAAAATCTATTACACGTAGAGGTCTGAAAATTTGGGTGAGGATTGTCCAAAGCAGGTCCTAATGCACCTGCGGCTAAGATTTCTCATTTTTTGTTGATTGATTGGTATATATTAACTAATAACCTTAATAAACATCGTAAAATGGCTCAAAAAGTCACAATGAGGTGGCCGAAATGCCGTTGCACAGTTTTCAAAGCAGGGAAGTAACCGATTAACCGTACTTTTTTTCAGTCTTTTGCGGCTCTTGTCGGCTAGACAAATGGAGATACGAAAAAGCAAAAAAATATACGCCATATCATCGTACTTTTATCTATATAACGGTGCAATACGTTTAAAGCATATTAATATTAACCCTTTAAATCAAATTCTTTTTTCAAATTCGTCGTTTTTCGCGTCTCTCATCTTTCACTTTCCGCATCCACTCGACCGTTCGAAATAAGAGAAAAAAAACGCTTAAAGCAGGTACCTTCTTCTCTACGACACGATAATCCGTTTTAAAAACTATGAATATCAACCCTTTCAAAAAAATTATTTTTTGGACGATGCGTTTCGGGTGCTTTTGCATTTTCTGCAATGTTTAAACATCTGTTTCCGCACTTTGGATCAAAATATGAATATATATATATATATATATATCACTTATTTAGTATTTATTTTTCTTTCGAACGGTGTAATCCGTATGAAAAATATTAATATTAACCTTTTCGAAAAAAAATATTTTCCGAAAAGTCACATTAGCGGCTTTAGTTTTTTTCTGCATATTTTAAAAATTTGCATCGGCTTCGAAACACACAAAAAAAAAAAGAAAAAAAAAAAACATACCGTTTTTTAAGTATACGTTTACTTATAAACGAAATATTTAGTTAAGAAAAATACCAATATTAATCCTTTCAAAAAATATTTTTTCTCGAACTCACTTACGGCTCCCATTTCGCATACTCGTCTTATTTAAACTTCTTCCGTAAACTGATTTTTGCACTAATACTCTAAAATTTTAATATCTTAAACTAACCTTTTAACTGTTGTTTCTATAAAATTTTGATTTAGAAATAATGAGATTTAGTGGTAAAATAATCAATTTGAAAATGCAAAATCGGTTTCAAACTTTTAACTCTATAATATAGTACATTTTCTGCTCAGCGGTTTTTGGAAGTTTTTACAATTTTCAATGATATTTTTAGCAATATTTTGCGTTCCGTGACAATTTTTTTACATTCGTAAGAAGAATTCGGTCTAAAACATTTAGCCTAATTTGCACATTTTGTTTTCCTCTATTTTCAATGCGATTTATAGCGTTTTCTCGCGTTTCGCGCCGATTTTTAACACTTTCCAACCTAGTTGAAAAGTGTTTATGACTTCGGTTTGTCTGGCCGTCAGCCGTCTGCCGTCTGTCCGTGCTCTAACTCCCGTAAATATGCTCGGATTGCCTTGCAATTTTTATATGTTATTGTCGTTATCTATAGCACGTTCCGTATTTCAACTGAAGTGTGTAGCACTTATAGTTTTTTTTACAGGGACACTCAAAAGAATTCCGTTACATTACGGTCTACGGGGAAAAATCATTTTCGGTTTATTTTAATGATGTAACACAATTGCAAACACATTGTAATTGATATATATCACTAAGATTTATTACAAGAAGCTTAATATGGAATAGGGTGTGGATAGCACTTATAGTTAATTTACAGGGACAGTCAAAAGAATTCTGTTACATTACGTCTGTGGAGAAAAATCGTCTGCGGTTTATTTAAATAATGTTTCACTATTTTAAACGCATTGAAATTTATATATATCACTAAGGTGCATTACAAGAGGCTTACTACAGAATATTGTGTGTATAGCAGTCATCGTTCATTTACAGGGACACACAAAAGAATTCTCTACTGTCTGTTAACAATAATTCCTGGAAGTGCGTTTTAAGTTACTGAACGCGATATTAAATTTAACTCACTTTTTGTTTATTACGTGGTGTGTATAAATTCTGTAGATCATATACAGGGAAATACAAAATTTCACGAACACATTTCCGTTTATTGACAAAAACTCCAGAAGTAGAATTTTAAACTGTGCTACGCGTTTCTTAACTGAACTAAAATTTAGCATCCTATGTAGTATATATACAAATCTATAGATCCTATACAGGGCTGAATAAAAGCATTCGGATATTTTTCCGAATATTGTATACGTTGGAAATTCCTGAAATTATGTTTTTAAATATGTTATGCGTTTTTCAAATTGTTTACTTAGATGTTATCTCTCAGCTTATTAAACGGTATGATTTGTAAAATTATTTTGGAAGCGTTGGAAAGTGTTACATAATCTATGCTTGACGCATGATTTTTCTTTCTTGTTTAACATTCGTGAGAGATTTTCGGCTACAGTGTTTTAGCTCACTGTACTAAATTTTGTCCTCTGCTATTTTTTAATTTTTTGCAATTTTTTCCGTGTTAATTTTTTTTATCTGAATCTATGATAATTTTTCGCCACTAGTAAAAGAAATCCGATTGTAATCAATTTTTTGACGTAATATAGTAAATTATGTCCTCTTTCCAATAACGTTTATTCTGAATCCGTACAGCAATGTTTTAATTTTTCGCAATTTTTGGAGTTTTAACACACTTTGCGGCGTTTTTGTGACATTTTAAAAAATATCTCTTGTTTTAAATTTTTTTCAATGTAGTATATTTTGTCCTTTGCGATTTTTGATGCGACTTTTGGAGTCATTTCGCGATTTGCTGCGATTTTCCCCCAGTTTTACCTTTTAGCCCAATATAGTAAATTTTGTTCTTTTTTCAATAACATTTATTCAGAATTCGTGCAGCGATTTTAAATATTTCATGATTTTAAGATTTTTTTTCGCGTTTTGTGTTATTTTTAGATGGGCCCGGGTAACGCCGGGTGGGTCGTTATAAATATATATTTTAATTACATATTTTAAAAATATGCCTGGATTTCATTATTTTTTTATTATTATTATAAATCTAATATCCACATTCCTCAATACTTTTATCAGAGAAAGACGTAGATTTCAATTAGCAAATAACAAATACTTAAAGAAAGAAAGAAAAAAAGAATATGTTTGAGAATGCTTTATATGTGTTCGCTTTACATGTGTTTCATGAAATTCGATGGTCCAACCTGATTTAGAAAAATGAGCACCTTTCATAATTGTCTATAATGCGAGCACCGCCTTTTTTCGAAATAACCCTTTCATTCATTTTCCATTAAGGTGGTTTCTCAAATGATCTGCTGAACAACTCGAAATTTTCTGACACAGTTTCATTGACTCCATTTTTAAATGCAAAGGCATAAAATTGAGAGACCTGACTATGGAAGCAATTTGGAATTGAAATGAGTTTTCCATTTTTTTTATCAATAAATTATTTATCGAATTATAAGCGATTTTTGTCACGTTATGACACGCTTTTCTTCTTTCTGTCGCTGAAGCATTGGCAATTTGGTTCAAAATACCGACTTTGACAGTATTTTCTGAAAGATATTCTGCCTTTACTAAAAAATGGAAAATGTGTTTCGATTACAAACTTTCTGAATGACAACACCTGGCTATTTCATGCGTTTCTGAACAAAAAGGAATTAAAAAATGTGTCTGAAAGCAGCCCCTTTGGATTTAAGAACAGAATTAAATGTTGGCGACTATTATTCGCGTTCTCTTCGTTTGTAAGAGTCTCAAAAAATATTTTTCTCTTACTCAACAGCACGAATTTGCTTGACACATACTAGAAATAACTTTCTTTCCGAACTCAGGTTTCCTATACTCACAAATTCAGGTTCTCACATTAATGCGCCTAAGAATCGAATAGCGTTCTTCGTTTTCCTATAAATTCCGTACATCTTCAGTTACACCTAATTTCTCATAGACTGTTTACTGTTATAGTAAAACGTAAAGCACTATTCGATTCCTTACAGCCTGATTACCGACAAATTATATACTTTTATAAATAAATATTTTTCGCGAATATGTCAGACAGTGGCTGGTTTAGATTTGAAAACAGCTGTACAAAATGTAAAACGCAGTTCAACTCTTTGAGCCTGCGAATAACCATAACTGTAAATTTAATACCTTTATTAATAACGCAAATTTGTCAGAAAGTAACTGATTTAAATTTGAAAACAGATTTAAATATTACAATATCCATTGTTTAAATGACAGATTTTGTCAGAAGCCTTGTAATAAACTTTACCTCAATCATACTTTTTCGCTTAATGTTTAATTGTTATAAGACAACAACAACAACAACAAAAAAAAAGATTTTCTAAGTTCAGAATAGAAAAAGAAAAAAAAAAGATAACAGTTCAAATATCAAACAGGAACACGCGCATTCTCCGATTTCTTAAAATCACTTTGCCGATGCCGACCCGACACCCAAGACTTGAAACAAATAGCGTTCAATCATTTTTTTTTTTTTTAATTCCATTTGTATAAAAATTGACAATCTTACTTCTTCGTAATTTCTTTCTACAAACATTCTCGTTTACGAGCGATATTTCGCTTTTAACCTTACTGTCTATTAAACACATGTTTTCAGTTTTCAAGATGCAAACCAGTGGGTAGCACTTCACTAATTAATGATCAGCATGATTAACACATGTCTATTGCCGTTCACCCTGCTGAGATCTGGTATAATTGAGGTGATCTGGACACTATTTTTTCAGGAGAAGGAAATGTTCCACTTTAACTTGCATTTCGACAGTTGTACCGCAAGAAAATATAACAAAACTAATATGCTTCTGAATAGAAATTTTTTGGCGCATTCGATTCAAGACTGTTGAAAGATCTAAATATTTTTCTTGCAAATATATATATATATATATATATATATATATTTTTTTTTTTCAGATTAGTTGAAATATACAATATAGTTAAAAATAATAATAATAATTGTGAAATGGTTAGGGGGGCTATAAGGGAAGCTAGGGGGGGGGCTCAGCCCGCCTGCCCCCACCATTCTAATTGGAATATCGCGGTACCATAACCAGAGCAAATTCTAACATTAGAACGCAAATTAGAGCTAACTGAGAGCTAATACCTTGGTCAAGGGCGGCGCAAGAGAGGTCCGGGTGGGCATATGCCCCCCATAGGGCATACCTGCCCCCCCCCCCCCCCCGCCGGGGTCAAAATTTAATTGTCGTCGGGGAAAATATTTTGACTTTTGGATTTCAACCCGAGTCGGGTCGGGACGGGTTGGCACTCTTCCCAGGTAGCACAGAGATATCGGCCAATATCCACGGCAACATTGGCCAATATTTTGAATGTCGCTGAATGTCGAACGTCAAATTTACAACATCTGCCGATATTCACAGACATAACTTAAAATTAGTTTTAAAAAGAAAGCATTCAAAAGAGCTTTTTGCATTACTTATTACTTCATAGTACAGAAATAGTATTCTAAACAATAAAATTTAATAATTTTACAATTTTTAAAAAACTTGACTTTTTAATGCCTTATTTTTAATATTTGGTTAGATTGGCCAATGTTGTAAAAATGATATTACTATTACAACATTCAGGGATATCTTTCGACATTCGTAAAAAACAATATAATTTTTCGGACATTTCAAGATATTTGTCGACATTCAGCATATCTGACGAAATTTGTAATCTTGACGGAAGTGAACGGAAAGTTCTAAAGGACCGCCCATTTGTGTAATTTACATTTGATGGAGGCGTCGGGCGTGAAATTTGCACAGAAAGAAAAAGCCAATATAATAATTTTTTGTAGGAATCTATAGTTATTTTTATATATAAGAAAAGCATGTGAAAATTTGTGTTTTATAAAAAAACTAAAGATGTTTTTATACTATTTTTATGCTATGTATTTTATACTATTTTTAAAAATGTCTTTACAAGAAAAAAAATCAATTTATGTAATTTTTAAATGGATGCTTGTTTATCTTTTTTTAAATGTTTCGAATTTCCGACTTTTATAAGAATTTTATTTTTTATTATTGTAAGAAAATTCGTTTTCGTTTCAAAAGTTTAGTTTCAAAAGTAGGTCACTGATTTTTTAATTAGACACAATAAATAATAAATATTTTATATAATGCATCTAATTAATTATTAATATTATTATTATATAAGAAGCTTTTAGGGCTAATTTATGTGGTGTTAACTTTTCTGTAGTGTATTTTTGAAAAAATGTACACATATTTCTGACTTAAAATTAATAAAAAATATATATTTAATTTCTCACAAAGCAAAATTCAAAGTAATGGGGTTGTTAAAACTTTCTTTATAGTTTTGTGCAAGGGGAACACATGATTTTTAACACAGCAAGCCTTAAAATTTCGTATTTCGTTTAAATTTCTAAGTTTTTAATTTCTTATATATTTTAAAATATTTTTTTTTTACAAAATTTCCAACAAACTCAGTAACAAAAAGTAATATTTAAATAAATCTTTGATAAAAGAACGTAAAAAAAATACGTCGATTGTGATTGAAAAATACGAGATAATTCAATGATAATTTTGTCATTTGTTAGACATTTTTTATTCCAGTAACAGAAAAATCTACTCCCACCAGCTTTTGTTAGCAGCTCTTTATGACAAGTTTTTCCTGCGTTTATGCCGATCATACTTATTAGTACTTTGGTTTGCTTTTGTCTTGTTACATAACGAGACTTTCCTAAGCAGAGATCTCTCGTTTTACAATGGGGGATTTCTGTCAGTCACATTTGCGGTGCAAAAAACAGATTGTTATTTCGTAATGAAAAAATAAGTCATTTAATATCCAAAAATGTTATTTAGGAATTTTAGAAAAATATATCGCTCAATATCAAATGATGATATTCAGCAATGACAGAAAAAAATATCACTTAATGTCAAAAAATGATATTCAGAGATGTTGGAAAATATTGGCCAACATTCACAGATGTCAAAAACTAATATTCACAAATATTATTTTAGGGGGGGGTCATTTAACGTTGGCCAATATCAAGTTTTGATATTGGCCGATATTACATTTTGATATTGGCCAATATCTTTGTGCTACCTGGGTTATAATACAAAATAATATATTAGTAAATTAATATACTCAAAATAACTTATTTTCTAATTTAGATTCCTTTATTTCGGCTATAATATCTTATATCAAAATCTATGTAACCGTTTCCTTTCGCAGTGATTAATTTGTTCAGGCCTTCAATTGTCTCTGCTTTGTAAAATTAAAAATCCCTGACGGCTCGGCCTACAGGCACAGATGGATTTCGAAGACGCAGACCGTGAGGCGCCTGTTTGTCGGGAATTGCGGAAGAAATTACCTTTTTGCGATGATGCGGCAGTTGGAACCGCCTACTTCGAAACCTAACTTGTTTGTAGGCAGAGCCAGCAGGGATTTTTATTTATTTATTTATTTATTTATTTGCTATAAGAGTTGGTCCTATAAAAAACTTGTCAGTATAAAAGTTTTTGATAATATTAAGAGGATTTATAATAAATTTAAGCGGATTTGAAATCTTGGGAATTCACGAACTTATGATTTTTTTCTTCTAAAACCCTTCTCTCCCCCACCCCTTAAGGCAATTTTTAATTATATCAAAAGTCTGTCATACATAAATTTTCGGCCCTTCTCCTAGAAGTAATAATAACTTCAAACGGATTCGATACGTATCATAATTAAGAAATTATGGGTTTTTTTCTGTTTTCACAAAAAGTCCCCCCCCCCCCCTGGTTCGATTTTGCCCATTAACGAACTTGACCGAGATTTTATGCCCCTTGATTTTATGTATCAGTTTCGAAAAGCAGGAGTTGGAACCGCCCACTTCGAAAAATAACTTGTTTGCAGGCGGAGCCGGCAGGGATTTTTTTTTGTTTTTATTTATTTATTTATTTATTTATTTTTACTATAACGGTTGGTCCTATAAAAAACTTGTCAATATAAAAGTTTTAGATAATATTAAGAGGATTAATAATAAATTTAAACGGATTTGATATCTTGTGAATTGACGAAGCTATGATTTTTTTCTTCTAAAACCCCCCTTCCCCCCCCTTGCGGCCATTTTTAATTATATCAAAAATCTGTCATACATAAATTTTCGGCCCTTTTCCTAGAAGTAATAATAACTTTAAACGGATTCGATACGTATAATAATTAAGAAATTTTGAGGGTTTTTCTGTTTTCACGAAAAGCCCCCCCCCACTCCCCCCCCCTGGTTCGATTTAGCTCATTGACGAACTTGACCGAGATTTTATGCTTCTTGATTTTATGTATGAGTTTGGAAGAGATTTATGCAGCATTTTTCCAGTTATCGTGTCCTTAAAAAAATGACACACACACACACACACACACACACACACACACACACACACACACATATATATATATATATATATATATATATACAGTAGAACTCCAATTATCCGAATCAATTGGGACCGGACCCCATTCGGATAATTGGATTTTTTCAGAAAAAATGGTCTATTTTAATTAATTACTGTATGTACGTTGAAAATGGGAGAAAAAAACTATTTTTAAAGAAAAAGATCTTTTAATTAATTAAATGAAAAGAATGAATAACTATTACATGTTAAGCGTACTTACAACTGCTGTATAGTATGTACGTATCGTGCTGTAAATGAAAGTGATATTGCTTGCTGAACATCTCGATCAAAGTAAGCTGTTTGACAGTCTTCATCCGTTTTCGGGCAGCCAAGTCGCGCATCCGCTTGACAGTGAGAAGTTGCATCTGGTCACACTCAGGCTGATCCTCCATCCACTTCAACGCAGTTTCAAGACCGGCATATGCTTCACTAGCTGATGGTCCCGTGTCTACTTCAACTTTGACATTAAGGTCATCTTCTTCCTTGACACTTTCTTCTCTCACACTTTCAATAAGTTCATCGTCATTTAGAATTTGAAACCCAGGGTCTGAAACCCATGTGGGCCGTGCCGGCCACCTGGCGACGGACGACAGCCAATAATCGAAATGCACTATGAGACGGGGACTCGTCATTACAATAATGTTCACATTGTGCCTACACTAGATTCGCGGAGGGAGGACAATATACTGCGCGTAGACAGAATCATTATTTTGCGAATCGCAGTACGTTTCCGCCTTATTGTTTTTTCTGAAATTATGAAAGCGATTCGGATAATCAGCGATTCGGATAGTCGGAGTTCGGATAATTGGAGTTCTACTGTATATATATATATATATAAAGTTTTGAACTGGGGGTGGTTTTGGGTTCTGAGAGTCATAATCGGCGTAGATCTGCAAATTTTTTTTTAAATTTCCAACTTAGGTAAGAATGTAATAGGTAGTATTTTTTACGAAATCTACCTAAAAGAAAGAAAACGATTTATGTCATCTTATCTGTTAGGTGGCCGTGTTTCCCATCTCGATGCATTTCGTTTAACTTAAACAAAGTCATCATAATATTCTTAGTTTTGTTTCGGCAGGACATCTGCACCTGCCCGACCCGACACTTTTAATTTTGCTGTTTAAAAATTGTAATTTAATATTTGATTTCGGGTCGGCTTGGGTTGAAATATTTCTCGTTCGGGTCGGAATGCGAAGGACGAAAATTTTTTTTATCGGCCTCGAGTTGCGGGTAGAATCTTGCATCGTGTGGGGCAAACAGAACCCGACTCGGTTCGTGGTTTGGATCGTATCGGAATCGGACTGACGCTAGTCTTTTTGTTGCGGGTCGGACTTGTATATTTTAACTGTGGGTTGATTCGAGTCGAGTTAACTTTAACTGTTTCGGGTTGGGTTTTGACACTTCCGGGTATGGTTCGGGTTGACCCGATTTCTCAAATTAATCCCTAAAAATGAAAAACCATATATTTTTTAATATTAATTGTTTCGAGAATTATTTTTTTTTGTTTCTAGTCGGGTGTCGACGAACATTTTTTGTCAAATTTGAGTCAAAATAAATTTTTTCGTGGGGGTTCGGGTTGGGTTTCAGGTTGGTTTTAAACGGAATTTTCGGGTCCGGGTCGATACAACCCAAACTATTTTAAATGAAAATCTATATATTTTTGAATATGAATAATTACATGTTTATTTTTCAACATAAAGGACAAAATCGATATTAGAAATATGATTAAGGGCTTTTTTCCATAATTACATTAAGTTTTGGATCAATTTTCTCCGATTGGGGCTTTCGGATCGGGTTGAATTGAAATATTTCGGGTTCAAATTGAAGCATTTCAGGTTCAGGTGGAAGTATTTTGTTTTCGGATCGGGTGGCGAGTGGAGCAAATATTTTTGTTAGGCTCGGCTCGGGGTTCGGGTTGTTTTTAAATAAAATTTGCAGGTCACAAGTTTTACCTATTACACGATCAAGGCTCTAGTTGGGTTTAACCAGAGGTCGGAAGTAGCGTACTATTAGTTGCGAAACTACAGTAGTCGTTATTTTTGCTATTAGTTTGTATGGTAGCGCGATATAATTTTAAAAATGGTATACGGTGCCGAAGGCAGCGTGGACCCGATTCGGAGGTTTGTTCGGTTCAAGATTTATCATATTCGAGGTCGAGGGCGGTGTTATAGGGGGATCCGGGATCCAAAATCAATTGTCATTGGGAAAAATATTTTGACCTACTAGTTGGTTGGTTGGTTGAATTGGGTTTAATGGCACAAAGTCCCTTCTGGAACATGCTGCGCCAAGAAAAAGTGAATAAAGAACATAAAATTACATCAAGAAGTCATCCAAAACCTTGTCAAAAAAAAAAAAAAAAAAAAAAAAAAAAAAAACACAGTTTAGTGAAAAAAGTAATAGGATGATACATGCAATTAAAATCACTAAAATTACTTCACAATAATGTTTAAAAAACACAAACGAATCTTTACATTCTGTAAAGTAACATTTATCAAAAAAAGTATAAAATATCTAAATAACGCAGCACAAAATAGAATCATGTTGGCTCAAACTCTTCAAAAACAGTATTTTCTTCATCTGTACCTGAGTCACAGCTGTCGGACTCCATAGCCTCTTCCACATAGTGGAATAGCTGTTTGGAATCCTTCATATTAGTTATTAATGGGCTGAGACATGATTTCCTGTTTTTTCTCTTCACAGTTTTCCACTGTGAAGAGGCTTGGGATGAGGTTATTCACCTACTAGTAGAATCCTGCATCGGGTTAGGAAACTGCCCATGACCCGACCCGACCCGAGTCGGGGCAGGTTAGTTTTTTAAAAAATTACCTGGGGCTAGCTTATAAAAAACTCAACTCGTGGGTAATGTAGGTACTGACTTGTTTCTTTGAAAGCCGGGTTGACTACAACTGTTTCAGTTTCGGGTTGAGTTTGATTCTTGCGTGTCTGGCTCGGGTTAACCTGTTTTTTCAAAAAAACTGTCCAGAATATTGTTTCAGATTAGAATCCTGTATCGGGTGGGGTAAACCAACGCCCCCCTAGAGATAATGCCTCAGGACTGGCAACACTGGATTGAATGACGTATTTACAGATCGGCCATTCGCCCTTCCCTCCTTTGTGCTGCAGCATAAGGAGACGGAGAGTAAGCCATGCACGTTGTAGCGGCAACGTGCTTCGTAATCAGAAAGTTCTTGTCGTCTAATTCTAATTTGATAAAAGACCGGATTGCTTTCAATTAAGGTAAGTACTTATTTACAGTATATATGTACATTTTTATCAGTATTAACTATGTTAATCACTATATATTAAAATATGTTTACTTTTGTCCTTGTTGCACGATTAGGCTTAATCGCACAGCTTTGTTGAAGCTGGTAATGTGACAGACTTTTTTCCCAGGGTCCTGTTTTTGTGAAATTGCGAACAGCTTTTCATATTTGTAAAAAATCTAGACATAATTATGTGAATTTGAAATTATCGTTATATTCAGGATCTTATTTATACATTTTTAAGAAGATACATGGATGTAAAATACATAAATACATTTTTCTTTATGTATGTAAAAGTGGCAGGTCAGATTTTACTTTTAAATGATTAATTTGTGAAATGTTCGGTTTAAAGAAGGAAAATTTTTGTGAAAAACCTATTTTTAAGACAAAGAATTTTGTGAAGGGTCTTATTTTAGGGAAAATAATTTTGTGAAGGGTCCTCTTTTAGGGAAAATAATTTTGTGAAGTGTCCTTTAAAGGACCCAATTTTTTCCTAAACAGATCCCTGAGTGGTTTCTCATAAAAAAATGTAAATTTTATTTATAAAAATAAGTTTTGAGAAATTCACGATTGTTTCATTCTGATGCCCCCCCCCCCCCCCACTGTTTAATGTATTTTATCGCTAAAATATTGATATATTTTTTCATACAGAGATTAAATTATAAATTTATTAACTTAATTAAATGTTTCTCTTGTCACTAATTCATATTCAAAAATATATCAGTTAGTGAAAAGTGTAAGCTAAAAATTAATATAATGTACTGACTATCGTTTGATGATTACATAATTGATTTATTTCGCCATATATGCAGTTTTCTATAATCACCAATAAAAATCACCAGAGATATTTTACTATTATTAGAAAATATTAAATATATATTTTTACTAATGTTCAAATGAAAGTATTACGGCTAGCATTCAAATCTGTCTTTGCCTTAAATATACTACACTTAGCTAAAAAATGTTTTTTAAATTACTTATTTGTTATATAAATGCATGTTTCACGTATACCACACTGATTACACCCTCTTCAAATAAGGTCTAAAAACATCATAATTCCGATTACAATTTATTTTATTTTTATATTTATTATTACATAATGTATTATATTTTTGGGATTATATTTAGTTTATCTAAATTTTATCATTATGACATCATTATCATTTAGTTTATCTAAATATAATCACATTATTCAAATAAGGTCTAAAACATCATACTTCCGATTACAATTTATTTTATTTTTATATTTATTATTATATAATTTATTATATTTTGGGGATTATATTTAGTTTATCTAAATATAATCACATTATTCATATAAGGTCTAAAACCTCATAATTCCGATTACAATTTATTTTATTTTTATATATTTTATATTTATTATTATATAATTTATTATATTTTTGGGATTATATTTAGTTTATCTAAATATAATCACATTCATATAAGGTCTAAAACATCATAATTCCGATTACAATTTATTTTATTTTTATATATTTTATATTTATTATTTTTCTGGTATTATTTTAGTTCATCTAAATATAATAATCACATTATTTAGATGACCACGATGAATACATAATTACATTCACATTATATGGATTTTTAGGTATTTATAATAATTATTTTATAATTAGAATTATTATATTACATAATAAAACATCTTTGGTTATATTTTGAAAAAAAAATATTAAATATTACATTCATATGTGTGTGTGTTGTGTATAAAATGCAAATGTCTAGCAAATTTTTTAGAGCTATCATTTAAATTTTGTAATTACTTTTGTATTAAAAATATTTAAAAAACTAATTAAAAGTTACTTTTTATCTTATCATGATTTGCATAACAAAAACAAAATATCTAAATATAAACCAAAACAAAATTATATCTTTTCAATTGCACATAACTAAAATATATATTTAATATTTTCTAATAATAGTAAACTACTACTAGTGATTATAAAAAAAAACAACACTGCATATATGGCAAAATAAATGAAATTTGTAATTATCAAATGCAAATATTCAATCAAGTATTCAGCAGTAACAAAGTAAACATATTTTAATGGATAATGATTTGCATTGTTAATATTGATAAAAATGCACATATGTACTGTAAATAAGTACTATAAGTACTTTAATTGAAAGCAATCCAATCTTTAATCAAAATATTATTAATTTTCATGAAAATATGCTAGAACTTAAACATGCGAGCTTTCATTTGCACATTAACAAAAAAAAAAGTGTTAATGAAACCTCAAAAGTTGGCTTTTATTTTTCAATAAAAATAACTATTTTGTATTTCAAATTTTGTTACATAAAACAAATTTTTCTTGATACTAAATCCTACAGTTTTTTTTTTTTTTTTTTTTTTTTTTTTTTATAGGATGTTATCAGTTGAATCATTAGCCGATCTGCCATGACGTCAAAATTGAGCTCTTATTCATTATCTCTAGGGGGCGTTGGGTAAACCGATTTTACCTGAACCCGAATAGACCCGCGATTCGGGTTGGAGCTAATTTTTTTTGTTGTGGTTGCTGTTGGATTTGGGTCGGGTTGACCGTAATTGTTTCGGGTTGAATTTTGATACTTTTGCGTCGTGTTCTGGTTAGTTTGATTCTGCAATAAAACTCTAACGTTGCTGTTTCAAATGAAAAACTAAATATTTAAATAAGAAAATCTTTTTACATGTTTATTTCCCTACATAAGAGGTAGAATTGATATTAGAAAAATCATTGTAGATTATTTTTTCATAATTGTATTAAACTACAGATCTTTTTTTTTTTTTGCGGGGGGGGGGGGGTCGGATTAGGTCAGAAGTATTTCGAATTTCAGGTAGGCAAAAAAATGTTTCGTTAAAATTTAATTTCTGCAGGGGAAAATATTTTGATTTTTGGAGTTGAGTCAGGTAACCAATTTTATGCCCACCACTCGACAGTCGGGTGGTGGTTAGTTTTTAAAAAATGACTCGAGGTTAGTGTTTTTAAAATAAACGACTTGTCGGTTAGGTTGGCGCTAAACCGATTCGAACGAGATAAAAAAATCCATTGAACAGTAGCCCGATCCAAACCCTACAAAATAAATTCTTCGTCTCGCAACCCGACCCGAACTTGAAATTTGATGTTAACCCGAAAGCCGACCCGAACCAGACAAATAAAAATCCATCTATACGTAACTCGATCAGAACTCGACAAAATAATTTTCGTCGTCACGCAACCCGATCTGAACCAGAAAATTGATGTTAACTCGAAACCCGACAAAAAAAAATCCATTGAACCATTCCCAATCCGAATCCGACAAAATAAATTCCTTCGTGTCACAACCCGATCCAAACCAGAAAAATCAAGTTAACCCGAAACCCGACCCGAGCCAGACAAAGAAGTACAACGAACCGTAGTAATCCGAACCCTAAAAATAAATTCCTTCGTCTCGCAACCCGACTCGAACCTGAAAATTGAAGCTAACCCGAAACCCGACCGAACCTAAAAATTTATGCTAACCCGAAACCCGACCCAAATATTCTGAATATATGAGTTCTGAAAATATAAGTTAGCCGAAACCCGATCCGAACCCAACAAAATTAATCCATCAGACCGTAACCCGATCACAACCCGACAAAATAAATTCCGTCTCGCAAACCTACACGAACCAGAAAATTAAAGTTAACCCGAAGGCCGAACCGAACCAAACAAATAAAGATCCATCGATACGTAATCTGATCGGAACCTGACAAAATAATTTTCTGTTTTTAGGTTTCGGGTTAAATTAAATTTTCAGGTTCGGATCGGTTTTGGGGTTAACTTAAATTTTCTGGTTCATCTCGGGTTGTGAGACGAAGGGATTTATTTTTTCGGGTTCGGATTGGGTTACGGTTCGATGGATTTTTTTGTCGGGTTTGGATCGAGTTAGCTTCAATTTTCAGGTTCGGGTCGGGTTGCAAGATGACGGAAATTATTTTGTCAGGTTCGGATCGGGATAAGAATCGATGGATTTTTTTTGTCTGGTTCCGGTCGGGTTTCGGATTAACTTCAATTTTCTGATTTTGATCGGGTTCCGTGATGACGAAAATTATTTTGTCGGGTTCGGATCGGATACGTATCGATCGATTTGTATTTGTTTGGTTCAGGACGACTTTTGGGTTAATTTCAATTTTCAGGTTCGGATCGGGTTGCGAGACGAAGAAATTTATTTTGTCGCGTTCGGATTGGATTACGGTCCGATGGATTAATTCTGTCGGGTTCGGTCGGGTCTTCTTCATTCTTCAATTTTCAGGTTCGAGTCGGGTTGCGAGACGAAGGAATTTATTTTGTCGGGTTCGGATTGGGTTACGGTCCAAAGGATCAATTTTGTCGAGTTCGGGTAGGGTTTCGGGCTAATTTAAATTTTCAGATTTGGGTTGGGTTTCGGGTTAGCATAAATTTCAGATTCGGTCGGGTTTCGGGTTAACTTCAATTTTCATGTTCGAGTCGGGCTGCGAGACGAAGAAATTTATTTTTTCGGGTTCGGATTGGGCTATGGTTCATTGAATTTCTTTACCTGGTTCGGGAGGAGTTTCAGATTAACTTGAATTTTCTGGTTTGGATCGGGTTGTGACGCGAAGGAACTTATTTTGTCAGGTTTGGATTGGGTTACGGTACGTTGTATTTTTTGTCTGGATTGGGTCGGGTTTCGGGTTAACTTGAATTTTCTGGTTTGGATCGGGTTATGACACGAAAGGAATTTATTTTGTCAGGTTCGGATCGGTTACGGTTCGATGGATTTTTTTGTCGGTGTTGGGTCGGGTTTGAGGTTAACTTCAATTTTCTGGTTCGGATCGGGTTGCGTGACGACGAAAATTATTTTTTCGAGTTCGGATCGGGTTACGTATCGATGGAATTTTTATTCGTATGGTTCGGGTCGGCTTTCGGATTAACTTGAATTTTGAAGTTCGGGTCGGCTTTCGGGTTAACTTCAATTTTCAAGTTCGGGTCGGGTTCCAAGACAAAGAAATTTATTTTGTCGGGTTCGTATCGGGTTACTGTTCAATGGATTTTTTTGTGTCTGGTTTGGGTCGGTTTCGGGGAGATGGTAATTTTATGTCGGGTTTGTGTGTGTGTGCGTCGTGTTTCGGGTTAACTTAAATTTTCATGTTTGCGGCGGGTTTCGGGTTAACTTAAATTTTTTGATTTGGATTGGGCTGTGACACGAAGGGATTTATTTTTTCGGGTTCGGATCGGGTAAAGTATCGATGGATTTTTATTTGTCTGGTTTCGGTCGGCTTTCGGGTCAACTTAAATTTTCCGGTTCGGGTTGGGTTGCGAGATGAAGAAATTTATTTTGTCGGGTTCAGATCGGGTTACTGTTCAACGGATTTTTTTAATCTGAATCGGGTCATGGCACGATGGTAATTTTCTGTCGGGTTTGGGTCGGGGTTTCGGGTTAACTTAAATTTTCAGGTTCGGTTCGGGTTTCGGGTTAACTTGAAATTTCAGCTTCGGATTGGGTTGCGTTGCGACGGATTTTAAATTGTCGGGTTCGGATCGGGTTACGGCTCGATGGATTTTCTTTGTCGGGTTCTGGTCGGACTTCGAGTTAACTTCAATTTTCAGGTTCTGGTCGGGTTGCATGACGACGGAAATTATTTTGTCGTGTTCGAATTGGGTTATTGTTCGATGGAAATTTTTTCCTGCTTCGGGTCGGGTTTCGGGTTAATTTCGATTTTTAGGTTCGTCTCGGGTTGCGACACGAAGGAATGTATTTTTTGGGTTCGGATCGGGTTACGGTTCGATGGATATTTTATGTTTTGTTCGTGTTGGGTTACTGGTTAACTTCGAATTTTAAAGTTCGGGCCGGGTTGCGACATGAAGGAATTTCTTTTCTCGGGTTCGGATCGGTTTACGGTTCGATGGATTTTTTGTCGGGTTTCGGGATAACTTCAGTTTTCTGGTTTGGGTCGGGTTGGGACTCGAAGGTATTAATTTTTCCTTTTAGGATTGGGTTACGGTTCGATGGAATTTTTCTGTCGGGTTCGGATCGACTTCGAATGGGTTGGGTTGATTTATGACGGCCAATTATCAACAAGAGGGATATAGGCCCAGGGGGGAGTGCCCTCCGTGGGGGTCTTTTTAAGGGATCCTAACCCGTATTTACGCAAGGTTCGAAGAAAAACACGGAAAACTCCGAACGGTTAGGTGGACGAGCGCGACAGGGATTTGAACCCAGCACCTACCGTCTACCACCTTCCAGAGCAGAACCTCTCAGCCACTGGTGGGGCCGACTTCGAATGGAATTTTCAGGTTAGAGTTCGGTACAACACCATATATTGACAAAGAGCTGGTCATTTTCTAAATAGGCATGGCCATTTTTCAATTAGCCTAACGCTATCTAGACTCTTTGCAATAAGCCTAAACATTATCAGGCTGATTAAGAAATAAATGACCATATTCCAATTAGCCTAAAGCTGTCTAGGCTCTTTGCAATAGGCCTGAAAAATAGCAGGCTGATTGGGAAAAGGGAGATGATTCTTCAATTAGACTGGCTCTTTGCAAAGAGCCGGATTTCCCAATTAGCCTACAACATATATATATATATATATATTACCAATTTGGCGCCCTATTGGGGAGACCATGTCCCACCCCCCCCGTCGGGCAAATCTTGGCTGAATGAATCTCTCTGAATGAATCTCCTCTTCAACAATCAGAATGGATGATGCAGAAAAGAAAAATTCGGCGTGTGTTGCACTTGCAATCTCTAACGAAGCAGAAACCACAAAAACAAATAATAAAACCAAAACACTCTCCCTTTGAACTTTGAAGAGGGGTGGGCTTTGAGACCTATAGCTACTAGGCTGTCGTCTCGAATGATCCATATACATTTTATTTTATTCACAGAAACACAGACATGACTTCAACAATTACA
Organism: Maratus michaelseni; assembly: GCA_963931845.1. Taxonomy (NCBI): domain Eukaryota; kingdom Metazoa; phylum Arthropoda; class Arachnida; order Araneae; family Salticidae; genus Maratus; species Maratus michaelseni. The sequence goes on along the minus strand of OZ007600.1, from coordinate 263,731,909 downwards.
TAAATCTTGACGAGACAGTACAAGGAAATTTACAACACCAAGAGTTACATCCGGGAGCTCCACAAAGTGTGTGCAATGGAGCTGGCGAGAGTCGAACACCGCGCGCCTTGCTTCCTACGCTATGAAGCGATTAGCGGAGTGGTGCCTTAACCACTCGGCCACGGAGGCCCCCACTCTCCCTTGAAAAATTCTGTGTTTCCAAGTTCCGTGGCTACTCGTGAAAAGCGCGGCGTAGTGGTACAAACTAGATTTTCAGTTCGAGATTATACTTGATTATACTAAGATTATATAGATTACAATTGATTACATTAAGATTTCTTGGATTACCACCGATTATATGTGATGACGTGATTAAGAATTGATTACAATACGATTACACTGATTACAGAAGGGGTTGTACGAGAGACCCCTTGATCATCTCGATGAAAGCCTTTGGCGTAGCTACAGTGCCTAGAAGTATATAGTGTTGTTATCGGCGTCAATATTATACTTCAGAAATAGAGGACGCCGATAGATGGCGCCAGTGTTCTCGCCGCGGCTATGGTAACTTTCGTTTTTACATACACCTCATTTTAAATCTATTTTTTTCTGTATAAATCAGTACTTTAAAATGCTCTAGATAAAAAATAAACAAGGAAAAAAATTCTAATAATGAAAATACAGTTGAAGAGAAATGTAATTGATTTCATAACAACTAATTGTAATGAACTCAAACAGTTACAAACTTTATCATAGGACAATGTTTTTCTTCCTACAATATTTAGTTATTTCTAAAATTGGATAAATACAATATATTGGATAAATACATTATACTATGATGAATTCTTGCAAAAACATGTCCCTATTTTGGCAACTTTTTAATCGGTATTCATTATTACATAACTTGTTTACATCCTGTTAACAAACTAAGAGTAAATTGAGTTGTTAAAAATTTCTGACATTTCGGAGCTTTAGTTTTGAGTAAAATAATTTAAGGTATACTAGCAAACATCAAACATTAAATTAATGATAATTTCAAATCTAGAAAAAAAAATAATTACTCTCCTGAAAGTATGACAAGAATGCATTTTCTTTAAATTAGGGTAGATGCGCCAATCATCCTTAAAAAATTATTTAAAAATTATTTTTGATTAATAGTTATTATTATATATTATTATTATTATTATTATTATTATTATTACATTAAGTTATCAACCATATTTAACCATTCTCATACTCACATTTCTCAAATGTGAATCAAAATTTTAATAACAGAAATAAATCAAACACTTTCCAGTTTTTTTCGAGTAATAGACACCCTACAAAAAGTAATACATTGATTTTGTGAATGTATTTAAAACCATGATTGAATGAAAGCATACTAATGAAACAAATTAGTCATGTTAAAATAAATTTTAAAGTTAGGATATCAATAATTAATAAAATATTTATGATAATGTTCATTTTTTAAATTATTTATTGTCATTATCACAAGATAAATATTTTAATTATTTTAGATAGAAAAATTAAAATACTAAATTAAAAATAATTGAGCAAATCTTCTTTCCCTTCAATAGTGTATTTGTAATTTCTCTCAATAAATCGCTCATGAAAATGCGATTCACATTAGAGTCCTGCATCGGGTCGGGTTACCCGCACCCGACCCGTCCCGCGGTTCGGATCGGGTTGGCGCTCTTTTTTTTTGTTGAGGTTCGGGTCGGCTTGACTTCTACTTTTTGCTGCGGGTCCGGTTGACATTCACTTTTTCGGGTTCGGGTTGGGTTTTTACTCTTGCGGGTCGGGTTCGGGATGACCCGCTTTTTCAAAAGAATGTCCAATATTTTTTCAGATTAAGGAAATCGAGGTAAATTTTTTGTCGGATTCGGGTCGGGTTGCTAGTTGACTTCAAATGAAATTTGCAGGTTCGGGTCGGGTACAACCCGACCCGTGCAGGACTCTAATTCACATGCAACTGAATGTTGGTTCAGATCTTTGTCGGCACGAGGAATGACTTTTAACCATTTTTCAAATTAGTTTTAGTCTTTGAGGGGGGGGGGGGGAGGGATAGAGTTATGTTAGTTTTGTTGCTTTTATATCCACTAGTATATCCGGGAACGAAGCATGTTCAGGGCTTGATTTGCGCCGGAGCCCACCAGACCTCAGCTCCGGTACTTCTGTATTTTTAGTAAATGTTTAAATATTGGCCCGAATTCACCGGAGCTCATAAACACTGCGCTCCGGAGCTCAGTGCAATAACGCTTCCGAAAAACGAATTCTAAATTACCCTTTCCTTTCCCTCCCATCCCCAATTTTTTGCCTGCTTTTGTATCAAAACACTTATAAGTGAGGTAATGTGTCGCTCACGTAAGAGATTGAGATAAAACGGGCTCGGTTTTTATATCAGTCTTGGGAGGCTTGAACTCAATCTGTCTTAAATTCAAATTTTATTTATTTCCATTTCAAATCATTTTAATGCTATTTTGATCAGAATAACGAGTAAACAGAAATAGTCTTTTTTCTATTCCGCATAGCTGCGAACTATTAATTTTTTGTGTTAACACTATTTCCGAATCATAATCCTGAGCTTATTTAATCGCAGAATTCTGCGATTAATTAACATTAAGATTAGGTAAAGCAAAGGTTTCTATTTGGAAGTAGTAATAACAAAAAAATGGAACAGTTGATATCTAAGTATACGCAGATAGATGTATTTAATTATTTTTATTTTGCTAAAAAAAAAAAAGTGTTTTAAATTTTGAAGATAGTGTATGAAATATAAATAGGCAGACTGGAGTGACGGTGGGTGCGTATTAGTACCGTAGAATATTAGGGCTCCGGCACTTTTTTTCTTAGAAATTTAGCCCGGAGCATGTTCGATCAGCTTTCTTTTCTTAGTATTTGCAGATTTATCCATACTGATTTATCATTAAACAGGCATAATATATGTTTACTTTCAAATATTATAGAAATAGAAACATTCGTATAGTTTGTTTGAAAATACAGCGTTAATTACATTGAAACTAACATTAGGATCAAGCCTGTTAAATGAAACTTCAAACGTTAATAACGGCGGTGGGAACTCGACGCCCTCTCGCGGAGAATCTGGTTTTCCTCCTGTTAGGGACATTTTTTTTATTGTGGTTGTATTGGCGATAAGCACACTACTTACTTCTAGGCACTGTAGCGTAGCACAGGTGACAGGCCCAAGCTGTGTGCCAACCAACCAACCAACCTTATAACCACCAACTACTTTCCTGGCTACAACCTGTTGATTTTCTGCTTTTAAAGTCCTCGTTTGTTGAAAAGATTGTGACAATTCTCCTACAATTGCATCTAGGTATGGAATTAATTTTCTGCACTTCTAGTTTCAGTGCAGCAGCTTACAATTTTTTTTTTTTTTTTTTTTTTTTTTTTTTTTTTAAATGATATGGTAGTCATTTTTAACACACATAGATAATTTATAGCACGAAAATTAAAACTTCGCCAAGAGTAACTTGAGTTTATTTCAAACATTACGTTATTACCGCATCGAATTTTGTATGTTATGCTACGAATTTTAGTTTACATATCATATAAAATAATATGGAGAACAGTGATGTAATATGTAATATTATTAAAAATTATTTTGGTGACAAAAATCTAACGCAACTTTCTTTGAATAATGTAATCAGTTTACCTAATTGTTAGTATTTTTATATGTAACATATTTAATATATAATATTTCATTTTTCTCATTACATTGAAATATATATATATGTATTGATACTTTAAATAAAATAAATAGTTGTTGACGTATAACTAAGCATTATAATTTCTATGTGGGCTGATTTTATTCAAAATACCACTTGTCTTAGGTGTACTCCCCTGCCTCCTCCCCCAAACCTTAATCGCCCTATATATTTTTAATAATATAAAATAAACCAATTAGTAAAATTACTCAGCAAAATCCTATAAATAGTTTTTGTATGTCTGTATAAATGTAAATCATTATTAAAAGTCAGTAGTGTTCTATAGTGTAGTCCAACCAATACTCCTATATTCAAAATTGTCAGGGGGGATTTAGATCATCTAAAATCCATAGTAATTTTTAATAATATCTATTTATTATTACTACAAAATAATAAATAGGGCAGAAAAAATATAAAAAATACTTTTTTTTTCTGTGTTATTTGTTGTTTTGTTTTCATATACTTTTATTTCAAAGTAAGGCAAGTAGCCAAAAAACTATAAGCTCCCACCCTTTCAAAAAAAAAAAAAAAAAAAAAATTGGCATCTGATTTAAATTTTTTAATTGTTTAATATCATCTTAGAGAACTGAAAACTTTCTATGGTTATGGTAAACAGAATTACATAGAGTTTACATCACTCATGAAATATAAACAAAAAATATAATGAATCTTTATCCCTCTCCTCCCCCCCCCCCCCCGCCAAAAAAAAAAAAAAATAAAATAAAAAATAAATAATTACAAGCAAATAATAATAATAACTTTAAAACAAATGAAAAACAATTTATTAGAAACTTTAAAAATCAATTTAAATAAAAAAATTCTCAAAAGTTAAATTGTTATTAAATGCTTTAACATTTAAACAACAATTTTAATAAATAAAACATAACATTAAATGTTGCTACAGTTGTTGTTATGTGTTTGTAATAATTAAAAATTAATCCAATTATAAATTGTGTATATAATTAATTTATGATTTACTTGTTTAAAAATTATTATATGAACTGTCTTGTAATAGTTATTATAGGGTAAATGCAAATGTAAAATTTTTGAATTTCACTTTACTATAATCACTTAACTTCATTAGGATGTATATAAATAATAAGGATACACCTATCTATCTATATTATATATTATTTTAATTCATTTTCTAGTCTAATAATGTGCAATTGCCCAAATCTTGTATTATTTTGGCTTATTATAGTTTGTACAAGGATGAAATTGTACATTTTTAGTGGAATCTGTAGTAATTTTGGCTCAATGATACTGCTATAGTTGAACAAATATTTCATTAATTTACTTTTTCCAATTTGATTTCTCTTTTCTTGGTAATATATTATATTTTTTCTTGGCCAAGCTATTGTATTCTCTGTGGTCCACCATCTTGTTTTTTAAATTGAAGCATATTAAACTTTTATTATTAAAAATAAATTAGTCAATAAAATTAAATAACGTGTTTATAATAAGTAAATATGGATGAAAATTATTTTGAAAATGAGAAACACAACAAATATGTTTTGATTTAAAAAACATTTTTTAATCAATCCTGGTTGTTTACATTAATAATGTGTTATGATCACTCTATTATTAAAATAGACTGATTCATTTATCCAATTGGTTATTTTATGCTCAAAATCCTTTGACACTGACACTTCTTGAACAATTATTTAATTGTAATATAAATTATCCCTAGTTTAAATTGTTGTTACAGCAATTCGTCCTGTAGATTATAACTTTATCCTCTAAGTTAACTATATTACAACTTTTCTTGCAGTTATACTAGAAAATATAAGAAAACATATAATTTTGTAGTTCAATCTATCACAACTTTGTCTGTACATATTTAGTTAAAACAAAATCATGTTTAAAAAACAAGATGGTGGACTGCTGGCGAATACATTAGCTGTTCCTTTTTCTGTTATTTTCTGGATATTATTCAAACAGGCATGTGTTCATATTTAAACTTTTGATTCTCCCATTTGTGTATGATATTTCTGCGTTGTCTTATAACGGTTATCCTAATCCTAATAATATTATAAATCTGATTGTGTGCAAATGTTAGGCTGAAGCCACCGTCAAAATGGAGAATTTAATGGCCCTGTATTTTTGCATATAGGTTGATTATAACCCGGAAATGAACATAGACTGTTTTTTTTTTATTTTACTCAAATATTTTTCTTAATGATTCAAAATTTCGTTATTTTCATAAAGAATAAATGGACATTTTTTCCCTTTAAAATTTAATTAGTCATTTTACGTTGCTAAGCATTACCGTTGCCAATAAATACAAAACCTGGAATAATAATTTTTCCTCAATAATTATTTTTCAATTGAACGATTTCCACGTAAAAAATGGAAATTAAAAAGAATTCAAAAAATGATGAATTGCCATAATATTTGAAAGCAAATATGGAGTATTTGTTGTTATACATGAAGTATGAATATCAGTTACGTTGAGAAGACATTTTCTGTCAAAGACTGTGATATAATTAGATAGAAAAATGAATAATAATTATATTTTTAGGAAAAGATTTCGCTTGGACCTGGAACTATGAAGAGGATCCTCCTTGACTTGGACAAATGTGACATCATAAATAAAACCATATGTATTTTCAAATATTCCTAATAATACAAGGAGCATGAATATCAGATATAGTAGTATGAAAGTAGATAGATAATGAACGTAACATTTAAGATGAAAAACTGAAATATTTTTTATCGATACTGAGATCAATTGAGCTTGGATATCAGTTACATACAGATGTGAGTTTTCTGCTAAAATTTACGTCATGATTGCCAGGAAAAGAAAATTAAAAATAATTATATAAATACAAAAGATATGAATTAGTACTTTACTGCACAGCGTACAACCACGAATTTAAGAATTATATCATTAAAAAGATATTTCTCTGGGGAAAAAGTGGCATCATCATATTATAAATAAAACGTGAATTTTCAAATATGTTTTAAAAGGAGCGTGAATCAATTCCATACATTAATAATATGTAGATCAGTAAGTATAGAAAGTAGATGAGTTCTCGCCATATTTAAAACGAAAAATAGAAATGTTTTTTTAGCTATACTAATTATTAATCATGAATATCAGTTATATACAGATGAGATTGCTCTGTTAAAATCACATCATAATTTTAAGAAAAGAAAAATGAACACGAATCTATTATATTAAAATCTGACCGTCTGTTTGTATTTCGCAACTACTCCTCTTAGATTATCGGACGCAATGCGATTTGCTTAACATCGGTTATCATTGATCCGAGGATGTCACACAAAATCTCAGAATTTAAAAAATTGAATTAGATTCCGATATATTATTATTATTATTGTAAATTTTTAACGAAGTTTCTCGAAAAACGGCATGTAAATTACTCCATATTTGTGAATAGAAAAGGAGAAATAAAATGGATCAATATATTTATTACGCCATTTTCTCATTAAAACTGAAAACAGAATTTATATTCAGTTGGAATACAGTAGAGTCCCGCTATTCCGAACTAATTGGGACCTATCACTGTTCGGTTTAGCGGGAATTCGGAATAGGCGGATTTCATTAATAAAAATCAATGTATTTACTTGTTAAGGCATAAATTAAGTGCGGGGACATCTGCGAGTATCACTTCTATGCAGCGTTGATCGGCTCGTGGTGAACGGGTTTGGTGAAAGTGGGAACGGAAGGACAGTGACCTTCGACCACTCATCACCCCACCCACCCTACCTGTCACTCTGGCTTACATTGGAATTTGTTGAAGCAACTTTTACACCAGTGAAAGACTGTCACCTTCTTCCAAATCCCTGTCTGTGAAGAAAGCTGTGTTGAGGAGTGTACTGCTGTTGAGGAGAATGGCCACAGCAGTACGAAGACGAAAGCATCGTAGCAATGGTCCAGGACTCATCAGCTGAGATCGACTCGGAGAAAAACGAGGAGGAGGTGAACGCTCAAACTGATTTCATATCACACACAGATCGCGGCAAATGCTCTTGACTTCGTCTTACGCTACGTCGAACAACTCGCTTAATCAACACCAAATGATGTTATGTTCATGCAGCGATGGCGGAACATTGCATCCTCAAGTCGATTCAGTGTTCTTCGTTAGAAAAAATCACTGACTTTACTTCTTAAGTGTGTGTAAATTAGTTATTTTTTGCGTTTAGCAGTGATTAAAAATGATTCTACGGAATTGTATAAATAGGGCCGACGCGTACTGTAAGTAACCAGCTTTCATTTCAATTTAGTTTCAGGTGTTTTCTTCAAACTTAAACTCTATATATGTCTCTATTTAACTTCTTTAGATAACAATAAATATACGTTTTTTCATGAACGTCTTTTTAATTTTTCCTGTTTTTTAATGTAAAACAATAGGTATTTTTTTCTGAACTCTGTTTGGAATAGGTGGATTTTCTCAATAGCGGGACTCTACTGTAGATGGTGAAAACAAAATTTTGATTTCAGTAAATTATCCAAAAAAATAAAAACATATTTTCACATATTCAAACTTCATGAATCAATTTTTTCTGCAGAACAAAAATCGTCTGTCAACATATTGTCTTTTAGAAAACAAGATTTGTTTCAGCTATACATTAAATCAAGGAGGCAGAATTGAATTTAAATAAAAAGCATATAATATTTCCAATTAATTATTTTTGAAGAATGGTTGTTAAAATGTTTCACAAAAGCATTAAAAATAAAATGGTTTATCAGGTAAAATTGACATTTGTTTTTACCCAATTTGTCGATTTTCACGATTTCATTTGGCTCTCCATTTTAAATTGGTTGCATTTTCATTTTCGCGATTATTTGGTACAAATTTTCACTTTTTTAAGACTGAGTTATGTCAAGGTCCTTATAACAAAGAAATACCGTATTGTTTCCTATGAAATGTGATAAAGAGTTAGTTAATTATTTACGTTTTTAATTATCGGGAGTGAAATATTTTGCTTAATTAATGCATTTATTCTTCTTTTAATGTTGCGTGAACGACGTCACGGGTAACAGCTAGTATATGTATATATATGTGTGTGTGTGTGTCTGTGATAAATTTGTTGTTTATTTATTTATTAGTTTGTTTTTAATATTTTTCTTGCTCCTTAAATATAATTAATAATACAGTAGAAGATCTTTATAATGCAAACCTAAAAACACGAGGTTGTGTGTTATATAGAATTTTGCATTACCTAGATCACATTTCACACATCATTAAATTTAGCTTGTAAAACATGGCCAAATATGTGTGAAACATACCAAAATACATTAGAGTATCTTTAGATTGCATTTTTTATTTACCAGGAGTTGTGCAGATTGTAATTTTTTTGCATAATATAGATCATTCCGCACATTGTTCAATTTACTTTATAAACATTGTCCAAACATAGCTGCATCAAATCATAGCAATATTTTCAGTAATTAGCTCTGAATTAAGGAGATAAAGTTGAACTAATGTATCAAATTGAGTCCACTAGAGAATAGCAACTATTTATAATGTGGGAATGCAGATGTTCATTATATGGAGAATTGCGTTACAAAGATCTACTGTACCTTGCTCTTTCTGAATGATAAACTATAATTGTGCATAAAAAAAATCTAAATTTAAAGCTGAACAATAATTTCACCTAACACTATTAAAAATTATTTTTATGTGTTTGAACTTTATGCATTAAAAATTTTGTTTAGTTAATAATTACTTAAACTTTGTTTTTGACTGATTTTTCTAATAATTTTTTTAATTTTTTGAATAGAAAAAAAATTAAGAAATTTTTAATAAAACCAATTCAACAACTGGTTGAAAAACAATTGCTATTATTATTAAGTAATAATTTTAATATATAAATTAATATTTTATAAAATTAATAATATTGTTAATAAAAATTAAAAATTTTAGTTTAAAATAAACTCATTACATATTCGTAGTTACATATTCAGTTTTTCATTATATTTTATAGTTAGCTAAACTGAAATTTCCCCCTTTACCTGTTTATTCATTTTACATTTTTAGTTACTGAAATTTAAAATTATTAATATAGTTAATAATTAAACTAAAATTTAGTACATAAATAATACTTTTTTTTATTTAAATTAAATTTTAAAATTTTATTAGTTTTTAAAATTTTTATTGTATTTTTGTTACTAAATGTATTAATTTTTATCAAATTAATAATACTCTATTAATATGAATGATTTCTTAAATTAGTTATTAAATATCATTTAATAAATATTAAAATATCATTTTATTGTTTTAAATAATAAAATTTTATTATTAATTTTTTTTTTCAATTTATTAAGATTTATTTTTTAAATTAATTATACTTTTTTACTAAAACAGTTTTATTAAAATACAATTCATTGGAAATATTTAAATTAAACAAACAAATAATAATAAATTTAAAACAAAACTATCACGCTGTGAAATTGCAGTCATGCAATAAGTAATTCAGCTATGATCACAGCTTTTAGGTAGATTTCGTAAGAAATACTACCTATTACATTCTCACCTAAATTGAAATTTTTGAAAAATTTTTGCAGATCTACGTCGATCATGACTCCCAGAACCCAAAACTACCCCCAGTTCAAAACTTTATCTATCTATCTATGTCACTTTTTTATGAACACAATAACTGCAATAATTCTGCACAGATCTCTTCGAAACTGATACATAAAATCTCGGTCAAGTTCGTTAATGGGCAAAATTGAACCAAGGGGGGGAGGGTGGGGGGGGCCTTTTGTGAAAACAGAAAAAAACCCATAATTTCTTAATTATGATACGTATCGAATCCCTTTAAAGTTATTATTACTTCTAGGAGAAGGGCTGAAAATGTATGTATGACAGATTTTTGATATAATCAAAAATGGCCCCAAGGGGGGGGGGGAAAGGGGGTGTTTTAGAAGAAAAAAATTCATAATTTCGTCAATTCACAAGATATCAAATCCACTTAAATTTATTATAAATCCTCTTAATATTATCTAAAACTTTTATATTGACAAGTTTTTTATAGGACCAACCCTTATAGCAAAAAAAATCCCTGCCGGCTCCGCCTGCAAACAAGTTATTTTTTGAAATAGGCGGTTCCAACTCCCGCATCTTTTCGAAACTGATACATAAAATCAAGGGGCATAAAATCTTGGTCAAGTTCGTTAATGGGCAAAAACGAACCAGGGGGATGGGGGGGCTTTTTGTGAAAACAGAAAAAAACCCATAATTTCTTAATTATGATACGTATCGAATCCGTTTGAAGTTATTATTACTTCTAGGAGAAGGGCCGAAAATCTATGTATGACAGATTTTTGATATAATTAAAAATGGCCCCAAGGGGGGGGGGGGGGGAGGTTTTTGAAGAAAAAAATTCATAACTTCGTGAATTCCCAAGATTTCAAATCCGCTTAAATTTATTATAAATCCTCTTAATATTATCTAAAACTTTTATATTGACAAGTTTTTTATAGGAAAAACTCTTATAGCAAAAAAAACAAAACCCTGCTGGCTCCGCCTGCACACAAGTTAGGTTTCGAAGTAGGCGGTTCCAATTGCCGCATCATGGCAAAAAGGTCATTTCTTCCGCAATTCCCAACAAACAGGCGCCCCACGGTCTGCGTCTTCGAAATCTATCTGTGCCTGTAGGCCGAGCCGTCAGGGATTCTTTTTAAGTTTGGGGTGATTCCACCGTTATGTGTGTGACTTTTAGAGAGTGTTTTTTTTTGCAAATTTGGAAGTGAAATTATTTAGATAACGTTTCACTTTTTTTATTGCTATTACAGGACATATACAGAATCATTTTTGTAGTGACACCTTTAGTCCAAAGTAATAACAATTTAAAAAAAAATAGTAAAATCTTTGTTATGTGTGTGATTTTTCTGAGCCCTGGCATTAATTCCAATGCATGCCCCCCCTCACCAGAAGTATGATATTATACAATAAAACATGTTTAGCAGGGATCATTCTAGAACATAAAAAAGAGACAGTGTGCACATTACATAATAAGGGCAATTTTGTTGAAAAGGGCACATCATTTCATAAAAAGAGCATTTTTGTAATAAGTGCATATACCCATATACTGGTGGGGAGGGAAGTCTGGCAATAGCTTAAAGTACTCCTTAATTTAAAAAATCCAATAACATTTCTAATTTCCATAACTTCACCGTTTGAAAAGTATTAAAAATAGGAAAATGAAACTTTTTCTCGATTTTTATTGTAAAATTGTTTACTATATTCACAGTCATTTCCCCCTTTCCCTACGATATTCAAAAATTTCTCTCTCTAAAACTTTTATTCACCAGATAACTTTTTCCCAGTTTTAGCAAAACTGGTTTTGTAAAAGCTACAAAATAACAGTTCTAAAGCTACTTCTCAAATTTTTTATAGAACTTATGCAAGTTATCATGTGGTCAAAAGGCCAGAATGCCTGATCTAATATTATATTTCACTAGACAAGGTGAAATTAATCAATGACTCTTAGTTATCCATGCTCTTGTTTAGTGGAAAAAATGAATCGCTCAAAGTCAAAGATTAGACATACCAGGGCATTTCACAGAGAAATAAAGAGAGAACGAGGAGTACTCTCGATGTACCATACTAGTATTCTAAAAATAAAAGATAAATAAAGCATTTTTGAAAGTACAATGCAAACAAGGCAGGATTCTACCCAGTAATAAAAGGAGGGTAGTATTCTACCTGGAAAAAAGGGCAAGGAGGGTAGAATTCTACCTATAAAAAGGGCATGAGGGCAGACCGCCCTTCTGAAACTTTCTAGAATGATCCCTGTGTTTAGACAAAAACACAAACAAGCATTGAAAAATGCCATTTTAGACAGGTTGTTTTCGTCTTAGCAGGTATAATTACAGTTTTTATTTTATTTTTTTTAAACTGGACCATGATTTTTCCCCATTTATAGCAGATTCCGTTATAAACAGGCTTTACTGTGATAGAAAATAAATTTGCTGAATAGTTTTTTTTAGAAAATTTATATAATACTTGCTTATAGTATTTATTATTTTTCTTTTACAGTGTTACAGTTTACGATGTATTTGTAATGCTTTTTCACATAAAAATTTAAATTTTAATAAATTTTAATTGAATTTAGGAATTATTTTTAATGAAAAAGTTAAAAGTAAGATATAAATAAAATGCAAAATATGTTTTTGCATTTTACTGTATGTTGCTTTACCCAACTTCCCACCTGTTCGCACGTCTGAAATCATCCACGTCATTAAAACAGGAGCGCCATTTCAAAACTTTCTTGAGGAGAAAGGGAGTGAAAATATTTAGGTAGTCTTGAGAAATAGGCACAGCTTTATTCTCACATTATTTATAAAACTAGCTGACCCGGACCCATGATAATAAATTTAAACAAAACTCAAGTTTGTATGATTTTATATCTTTAACCCAATTTTATATGAAATTATATTTTTAAATGAAAAATTCATGAAAAAATATCAATATGTGACCATGGATCTGTTTACAAAAAAATTGGGTGCTTTAAAGGACTCTTCACGAAATTTTTCATTAAAAAAAGGGCCCTTCTCAAAATTATTTTCTATAAAAAAGGACCCCTCACAAAATTATTTTCCCTGAAAAAGGAGCCTTCACAAAATTATTTTCTCTGAAACAGGACCGTTCACAAAATTCTTTGTCTTAAAATAGGTTTTTCACAAAATTTTTCCATCTTTAAACCAAACATTTCACAAATTAATCATTTAAAAGTAAAATCTGAACTGTCACTTTTACATATATAAAGAAAATATATGTATTTTATATCTATATATCTTCTTAAAAATGCTTAAACAAAACCTAAATATAACGACCATTTCAAATTCACAAAATTATGATCAGATTTTTCACAAATATTAAAAAGTTGTTCACAATTTCACAAAAAACAGGACCCTGGGGAAAAAGTCTGGACAAGACCCCTGGTGACAAAAGTGCTCGTAAGAAGGCATTTTCTTGTTTTTTGAAATAAAGACGTTTCATAGTTTAAAAAAAAAATCTTGTCGTCCAAACTCTTTGAAATTTTTATCAGTTATAAATATAATAGTTTTACAGCCCATGTAAAAATTTTCAGGATTTTAAACTTTTTGTGTTGGGGGGGGGGGGGGGGGCAGTGAAGGGAAGCAGATTTAATTAACGTTATATAAAAATAAAAAGGAAAATCTTGAGAATTCTCTCCCTTGAATTTTTAAAATCTATTTTTTGTGCAAAAAAATGTGTGTGTGTGGGGGGGGGGGGGAGGCTTATATTTGGGACTGGAAAATAAAAATAAAAATTGCTGAAAAGTAGGAGGGGGCTTACTATCAGATTTTACGGTAATACTATAGTGACAATACAAAATAGAAAAACAGTATAACTTCGTGATTAATGCCGATTTAGATAATAGGAAATTTTGGATTACAGAAGTTTTTTAACTAGAATGCATTTAGATAAATAATAATACTAATATCTGTCATTAAATATGATAATAGAAAATGAAATAAACTTGTTAATTTAAAATATTTAAAAAACACTCAGAAATTTCAATTGAAAATGTCCTAAAATATTTTCTAAAAATTATAACATTTTATGCAATGTTGCCATCTGTTGTAAATAGTGCAAAATACTAAGCTACAAATTCAACTTTGGTGCCATCTATGGATCAATCTGTAATTTTTTTGTGATTAGTTTTCATAATAACATTAAATACAACTATTAAATTCTTTGAAAAAATAAATGTTTTTTTTTAATCATCACATTTAACTTATTTACCGTAAAATCCCGAAAGTAAGCCCCCCTCCCACTTTTAAGCAATTTTGGTTTTCTTTTCCATTCCAGAATATAAGCCCCCCCCCCCAAAAAAAAAGAATATCCGTAAAATCTCAAAAGTAAGCCCCCCTCCCACTTTTAAGCAATTTTGATTTTCTTTTCCATTCCAAAATATAAGTCCCCCCCCCCCCCTCTCAGATACAAAAAAATGTTTATGCACAAAAAATTGATTTTAAAAATCCAAGCGAGGCAATTTTCATTCTTTTGATATTTTTGACAGATTTCCATTTATGTTTTTATATGATGTTAATGAAACCCTTCCTTTCACATGAAATGTCTGTTTCCCTTCTATACCCTCTCTAGCACAAAAAGTTTGAAAACTTGAGAATCTTAAATCCTTCTGTACTTCTTTCTGTTCACTAGTAACATAACAATTAGTAAAAAAATCAATCCTCTACACTACAATCTCCCTTTCCATCCAAAATTTATGCCTCTTCTCCCTCAGCATGTAAAGTTTAAAATCTTTAAAACTCTTTATAACAAAAAATTGTGCTCTATTTGTTGCTCTCTACTAACAATAAATAAATAATCAGCCATTTAAATTTTCTCTCTACCACCAAGATGTCTGCTTCTGCTCTTTTGCCTCCCCCAGCAAAAAAATCTTTAAAACTCTATTTAAAAAATATATTCTGCCTTACATGTTGCTCTCTAGTAAAAATAAGTAAATAATCAATCATATAAATTACCCTCCACTCTACTCCTCTCTCTCTGAAACTTACACTTCTCCTTCCTTCCCTCCCTCCCTCTCCTCTCAGGATGATACAAAGTTTAAAATCTTTATTAAAAAATTTGCTGTCTGGTAACAATAAATAACTAATCAACCATTTCAATTATTGCTTTACCTCCAAAATGTCTGCTTCGTTCACTTAGCTAACCCCTATCAAAAAAAAAAAAAAAAAAAAAAAAAAAAAAAATTAAACTATTTATTAAAAAAATCCTCTGTCCTCTCTTTGTTGCTCTCTATTAACAATAAATAAGTAACAAATCATCTAAATTACAAACTCCTTCCATCGAAATTCATATTTCCCTCTCATCCAAAGAGTACAAAGTATAAAACTCTTATGTGAAGAAATTTTATGTCCTACTTGTTGCCTTCTAATTTGTCACCTACGTTTTCTGTCTACTCCAAAAGTGTCTGCCCCCCCCACACAGAAATTTTAAAACTCTATTTTAAAAAAAAACTGCTGTATTTATTTCTCTTTAGTAACAATATTGATGAATAATCAATCATATAAATTACCCCCCCTTTCTCCCAAAACTTCCACTACCCCCTCTGTCTTCTCACCCAGCAAGTAGTTTAAAATCTTTAATATTATTATTTAAATGTTGATTTATTTCTTATTTTGTAGTAAGGTAACTCATCTCATTTACATCATCTCACATAAGTATCACTCATCTAAAATCATCATTCCGTTTCAAATTTTTTCTCTGTCCTATTCTCCCAAAGAAGAGGAGTGGATTTCTAAATATGTGAGAAGGAAACAGGGTGGCTAGTGGTCAGGGAAAAATACAGTCAAAAAAAGTGATAAACACCAGTATATTCTTATCGAAAAATTTATGTTGATTATTCGATCAAATAATCAATTTGAATTTTTCTATAAGAATATACTGGTAAATATCATTTTTTTTTACCGTATTTTTCCCTGACCACTAGCCACCCTGGGAAAGCAAAAATGTTTATATTTTTGCAGTTTGGCTGTTCTTCCCTGAATCACATGTATGTTTTATGTTTTCAAATAAATATGTTCTCTAAAATAACTCCCCATCCATTAACAAAATATCAGCTGTGAGAACAGCCAAACTACAAAAAGACTAAAATATTCTCTTTGCCCTTCCCCACCTCCATGTCTAGAAATTCATCTCTTTTTCTGGGGATGGAGAATGGAACTTTAAAGGGAGAGTTAGATGATCATTTATTTATTGTGACAATACCACATAAAATCTTTAAAAAATAGTTTTAAAGATTTTTAAGTTTGTATGCTGAGGGGGGGGGGGAGCAAATTTTTAGAGGTGTGGTGGGGGGAGAGAAGCAATTTATATAATTATTTAATTATAGTTGCAAGAAAGTTCTAAATAGATAAAAATACTTTTAAAGACTTTAAAGTATGTACTGGGGGGGGGGGGGGGACAAAGGAAATAAAGAGGACTTTTTGGAAGGGAGGAGGGTATAATGTAGATCGTTATTTAAATATTGCTGGGAAAAAAATCACAAATAGAGCAGAAAAAATCAAGAAGAAAACTATGCATTTTTGGTACCAGAGGGGGGCAAATGGGGGAAACAGTAATTTTAAGAGCAGATTTAAATTATTGATTATTTATTGTTATGCAATAAAATAAGACATTAAAAAAATGATTTTTAAAAATTGTTATTTAATTTAAATTTTTTTTTTCGGTGGGGGGGGGGGGGCAGGATTTTAGGGTAGAGAATTTATTTTTATTTTTTTTAATCTACCAAAATACAGAAGATTCTTGCCCCTTTTTTTTAATTTTACAATTTTACAGTTTTTAAATTTTACGAGATGCATTTGTAGAGGTAGGATCTTTATGAGATAAGGGTGGGGGGAGGGGGGGTTCATTTAGGTGGTAGGTTGGAGTTATTTATTTTTAATATAGAGTATTTAATAAGTCTGAAAAGAAGTTTAAAATTAGTTATAAAGGTTAAACTATGCATTTTTGTCACATCGTCAGTGTTTCCGGTTACAAAATGCATAAAATAAGATGAAATTTCGGCTGGGGACGCAAAAACGTAACGTATAACTGACGGAAATGTATAACTTAAAACGTATGACTATGACAGCTAATTTTTAATGGAAAGTGGCCAGGACCGCTGTGTTGAAACGTATAATTGAGAGAAACTTACAACTCGGGTAATGTATATCTGGAGTTGCACTGTAGTTGTTAACAAAATTATAGTGATTCTTTTTTTTCTGCTAAACGTTTTACTATGCTTTGAATTTTGTGTAAATTTTGAACCTTTTTTTCAGCCCAGTGACATCCAAAGTTTTCTGCTTTGTCAGTTACTACAGCAACATGAATAACTACAACACAGGTATTAATTTTAGTTATTTTTCATAAAACTTATTTAAAATTTCTATGTCCATTGGTCAAATTTTAAGACTGAATATAATATTTTTTAGTGAACTTTGAGAATGAAGTATTTTTCATTCATTATATAAATGCGAAGTTTTCTATCTGAAATTTTTTTAACAGATAGTGATGAACAGAGTTGTATAATATAGACGCACGCCGCCGTATGTGGAAAATTTTCTGCAAAATTCAGAACTTTGCAGAAAAAATTTTAGAATAAAAAAACGTAATTTTTGTTTAAAAAAATAAAAAAAAAATAAAAAGTATTCTAATTTTATGTACGATTTATTTACTATTTGTGTACAATTCAAACTTTAACCCCTTATGCACCATATTCAATTTAATGATAGTATGCTGAATACCAGCTATGTTAAATTTCGTCAAAAATACAAAATTCATACCGGAAATTCTAAAAGAATAATTTTAATTTATGCAATCACGAAAAGTCTGTCATTATATAAAATACAAATCACTACTATAACTTTGTGGTATGAATTCAAAATTTTAAATTTTAAAAAAGGCCAAACTGGCAACCTGGACGTACGCACATATGTCCTGGTATTTCAGATAGAGGTGTTCATGACGTACGTCATGGTGCTTATGTGGTTAAAGATGCAAAACACTGTTGTGACATTACAGACGCTTGTGAAGAGGTCAAAATATTAAGGATTGGGCTGTTTCTAAATGCATTGACAAAATAATTGATAACAATTCAGCTCTTCCTATCATGGATTTTTAGCTTTATTATTATTTTTAGCCAAAATAATTATTCTTTAATTAATATTAAGCAGTGGCGCAGCCAAGGGAGGGGTTTGGGGGTTAAAACACTCCCCAGAACTAAGAAAAATTACTGTAATTGCCACTTATATGAATCAAAACCAATGTTAATATTTAAACTTTTTGGCTTTTTTTTTTTTTTCAGAATTTGCGCTTTGTTAAATTAAATCTATTCAACAAAGTGATTCAATTAAATGACGAAATTTCTACTTAAAACTGTGAAAGCGCATATTACATGCATTGGTTAAATGAAAATTGGTTATTTGGGCTAAGTCACTTTTTCGAGACGTCTTATGCTAAAATAATGGTCATTTCCTGCCACACTGACGTTTTGAGTTTAAGTATTATACAGTGGGCCGTTTCTTAATTGCACTTCTGTCTTTGTTCCATGTTCTAAACAATAATAGACCAGAGAAAAACATAAAACATACACTTTATAGATCTCTTTCAGTTTCAAACGCCCTGTTTTATGCTTTTTGCTCTCAATTCTATCTAAGACCAAGCTTTTTGCGTAACCAGGTAAAAATCTTTGTAAAAATAAGAATTAAAAAATAGTACTAAACAGTTATAAAAAGCTGTTTTGAGCGTAATTGAACAAATTAACGCAATCAGTGTTTCCTTTGAACCTTTTGTTCCATAGGGGGCCTGTACATAAACTTATAGAATTTATTTCATTAGTTTGTAGTGTAGCAACGAGTAATGGTGCTTGCTCTTGGGGAATTACTTCCACCCGTGCCTTGTAGGAAAGAAGCATTGATTATAATTTCATTGACTTATAAATACATGCCTGTGAGTATAGATTTTGAAAAGAGAGGGGTTAAATGTAAGACATTTTCTTAGAATTTATTAAAAAAAATACTATCTATAATTATACACAATTTTATGCTAATCGTGCATTAATTTTAATTAATAAGCAATAAATTAGTTATACATTGATTTACACTTATTACATTTTAAAGAATGCTACCTGCATATCATCAAAATTATGCTAGCTGATCCGTCCGGCGTTGCCCGGGCCCATGATAATTACCTCAAATTTGCATGATTTTATATCTTTAAACCGATTTTATATGATTTTATATTTTGCAATGAAATTTTCGCAAAACATTTTGATTATTACAGGTAAAAGCATTTTCAAGAAAACATTCTCTTTTTCATTCACGCAGGTTTGTTTTATAGTTAAAAAAAATAGTCCTTGTTGTCTGAATTCTATAAAATTTTCATCTGTTATAAATATAACGGTTTTACAGACCGTGGAAAAATATTGATATCTAGTTGTAAAAGAAATATGTTTTCCTCTCGTTGTTTTTTGTTTGTTTGTTTGTTTGTTTGTTTGTTTTGCATCAGGTCCTTTAAAATAACAACAAAAAATCTTACTGCCTGAACTCTCTGAAATTTTATTTGATTGTAAATATAACTGTATCCAATCCCTTTTTTAAATTTCGTGAAAAAAAATTGCATATTTAATAGTGAAAATATGAGCCGAAGCCGTGCGAACCCACGCCAAAACACATACCTTTTTAGCACTTTCATCGAAAAATTCTCAGATTTTTTTTTTTAATACTTTTATTCACCAGAGCGTTTCGAAATTTTTGTAGGCGCTGTAAATTTGGTCTTCCGAGATGCTCTTAAACGATTGTGTGGAAATACAGACATTTACTTACTTTTAGCGTAGAAAAAAGATCGTCTTCGAAAGGCCCGAAGTACGTGCGGTTCTGAATAAATCGTAATTTAGAATACTTTCAGCTCATTTGAGACCTTTAAATTTCTAATTTTTAATAAGCTGTTTATGTCGAGCATCTGCATCTTAAAAGTAATCTCTATACTAAATTTCAAGTTTATAACGCTAACAGTTTCAAATAAATCATAATTTAGAATGCTTTCCGCACATTTCATCCTTTTTAATTTCGAAATTTTTTTTAAAACAGTTCTAAAAGAGCATTTACTACATGAAAGTAATCACCGTGCCAAATTCCAAGCTTCTAAATCAACTGTATCACATAAATCGCAATTTTAGAATGTTTCTTACTCTTGCATTTTTTTAAATTTCGAATTAAAAAAAATCTGGGCGAGCATTTACGTCTCTTAAGTAACATCCATGTAAAATTTCAAGTTTCTAGCCCTAACAGTTCTAAGTATATTATGATTTAGAACATTTTTTAAAACGTTTTCCACTCTTTTAAATTTCAAATTTTTTAAAAACCATTTTGAGCGAGTATTTATACTTTAAAAGTAACCACCATGTCTAAAAACAAACTTTTATGCCAACTGTATCGCACAAATCGCAATTTTAGAACGTTTTTTCCTCTTGCATCCTTTTAAACTTCGAATTTTTGGAAAACTGTTCTTGGTGATCATTTACGTTTCTAGAGTAACAGCCAAACCAAATTTCACGTATCTAGCCCTAACAATTCCTAATAAATCATAATTTAGATCGTTTTCAGACCGTTTCCCCTCATTTCATCCTTTTAAATTGAAAATTTGTTTAGAAACCATTCTCGAGCATTTATACATCCCAAAAGTTACCACCATGCCAGATTCTAACCCTCTATATCAACTGTATCACACAAACCGCAATTTTAGAACGTTTTTCGCTCTCGCACCCTTTTAAATTAAAAATTTTTTATAAAACTGTTCTGGGCAAGCATTTAAGTCTCTAAATTAACAACCATGTCAAATTTCATGTTTCTAGCCCTAACTGTACCAAATAAATAGTAATTTAGAGCGTTTCCTGTTCCTTTCCCCCTTTTAAATTCCGAACTTTTTAGAAACCATTCTTAGTGAGTAATTACATCTTAAAAATAACCACTAGACCAAATTTCAAATTTCTAGAACCAACAATATCGCAGAAACCGTAATTTTGTTCCTGCACCCCTTTGGAAGTTGTTGTACTGATGTAAAATATAACCTATGTGGGAGTGGAGATGGTCAGCAGCATTTTATTACCATTATTAAGGTTCCACTCCATACTTAAAAAGTAAAAAAGGAACTATTATAAGATTTTTTGTGTGTCTTATTTTGCTGGCGCTCAGGGGCGTTCAATGTACCTATCGACGTAGAATCATCCAAGGATTGTTGGTAATGATTTTCGAAAAAAAAATGTGCCTGTTATTAGCTGAGATATTAATTAAAAACCCATCTAGAAAACAACGGCATGGATGAAAACAGTGTTGCTATTTTGTGACTTCCTTTTGAAGCGCGCTTGGCACAACGCCAAGTTTAAACTTTGTACAAGATCTTGGTTTTAGGTAAGGCGAATCATAGTGACAAGCATCATTTTTCTTTCCAACTAAATTGTATTTTTTAAAGCAAATATTAAAAAAATAATTCTTATTATAATTCCAAGACATTAAGAGTGAGTAATTTTGAGACAACAATCACTTATAATTCAATAAGTAATTCATTTATAATGAAAAAACTTTTCAATTTGAAATCACTTGAATAATCATGCCTGCATATGCTTTTATTTTTAAAAATGAATCGGAAAGTTTCACTTTGTACTTTTTTTTAAATTGCTTTAAAATTGTCTACTCTTACGTGAAATATCATTGACAAGTGACTTTTCGTGAGAATCTCTGCGACCTCTTTCCGAAGCGTGGTTGGTTCTCTGCCAAGTATAAACTTTGTGCAAGGTCTTTGTTTTAGAGTGAGAAATATTTATCGGTTTTCATTCCAATAGAATTAAATTATGGCATGTGGTAATGTTATATGTACGCGAGTATATTATCTTTGAACAGCTCGGATATTTTGCATGGAACCCTTTGTAATCGAGTAAAATTCGCACACGACCGATTATCTTTTTAAATCCGTTCAGTAGTTCCAAAATTAACCTACTAATAAGTTACTTCTTTATAATATATTTCCATATTTTTAGAGAACTTTAACAATAAAGATATTTTAACGAAATTTTCAACAGATTTACATTAGCTAATGTTAAATTCGATTTTATGTAAAGTACTGGAAGTGCACAGTAATTAAGTCAACAATACCATGTTTAATATCAACTACATTCCAAAATATGGATTACCTAATTGAGCAATAATTGGACGCGGATGATGATAAATTCCACCAATTCTCGTGATGTTGTTACATTTGACAAAAAGCAAAGTAAGTCTATTAAAAATTTCGCTAAAATAACTTCATTATTATTAAAGTTAAGAACAAGAATTCGGGATTGTCTTGGAATGAAACCCTGTGTATTTTTGATTGAACAAGTGGATTGGAACCCTATTAATTTCTATGTAAAAATTATTTGCTGGACTCTGTTCCTCCATTTCTAAAAGTTTGCCTCATCATTTTTAAACACTTTTTATAAATCTAACTTAGTTTTGTGTTATTTCATTGGTCCATTTTAAGTTTTCTAACTCTAATATTGTAAACGCTGTTTAAATTGAAACATAACCAACGTAACTGTGGACAAAAAAAAGCATCATGATTTGATTCATTAAAAAGACTGATTATATTAACAAGTTATTCAAATAACCGGTGAACACCTTTACCAGAAATTCAAAACCCCCCCTAGAGCCGATTTCTGGCTGTGCCACTGTATTAAGTGGTAATTATTTTAAACTACTGTTTTTAATTCATATCGTCAAAATAATATAACACGTAGTTTTATTAAACATTAAATTAATTTGCAGAAAGTTTTTGACCCAATATTTATGTGCGCAGAAAGTTTTTGGTTTTATACAAGTCTGGTGATGAATGAAAAATATTTTAGTATTGTATGTGTATATTAAAGTAATGTGCTTTTGAATTACAATAGACATAGCCTTAAGAAAAAACTTAATTCATTCTCAATTTTGTCCATTCAATAACACTCACAGAGCTTCATATACTGTTCTAGGCTGGAAAATCTACAAGTCAAATTGACTCTCTACCAGCAAAACTGAAAATCAAATTCTAAAAATTATGAAACAAATTTTAAAAGATGCAAGATATGAAGTTGTAAATTAATATTAATATAATGTTCCACTTTGATAAATGCAAGACAGCATCTATATTTATATATTTAATAATTCACTATAATTTGAAACTGCATATTCATTACACTGTTGAGTGAAACAGTAGAAATATTAGGCTGTATCAAAAGTATTTTTGTTTTTTTAATGCTTTTATATCAAAGCATGTAGCTGGCACTTTATCAAAACCTATTGTTGAACATAAAATGTTATTTTAAGAGGATACATTACCCTCTATATTCTTATAATCACACAGCCTTCTTTCTTTCATTTTTAGGTCACATAAAGAGTGATACAAATGTTGAGATTTTTTTTACATCTTAAAGGCATGATTTTAAAATAGGCCTTAAAACCTATAAAACTGTCCTCGACAAGAATAGTGTCCAGACAGCTCAAAACAAATCCAAAAGTCCAAGGCTGCTACACCATCTGGAGAACCTGGAAAAGTCAGGGAATTTATAAATTGGCCTAATGAGTCAGGGAATTTCAATATTTTACCCAAAATCTGGAGAAAAGTCAGGAAATTTAATAAAATTTCATGGGAGTTGACAAATATGTGCAAGCTTTGTACCATGATTAGTGAGAAAAGACTTCCCTGTTTTCATGAATTCCAGATTTTGTTTTCTTTAGAAATTTGATCTAAAATCACTCTGCTCATCAAAATTTCCACTTCCTACTCTTACCAGCCCTACACACAGTTTAAAAATTTAAAAATTCATTAATGTACTTTTTTGGAAATTTTCTGCAATATTTGTTGTTTTGAAGTGACAATTAACTAATACATCATTTCAGATCTCCTCAACCCTCATCCTGAAATTCCTGCTTCCCTTTCCCCCCTTTGTCTAAAGTTGGACCTAAGTTCATAAGAATTTCAGAATATCATTGCATAAACCGTGTTTAATTTAACGCTTCTAATTTCTGAATCCTCCCAAGTATTTTATATGCCTATAAAATATGTAAATTAAATTGCAGATTGTAAGATGTTAATAATATGAAAAGTGAGATTAAAAAAACAATGACTTTCAGAGCTGACGTTGAGGCTCCTGATCTGCAGATTTACTAGTCTATAATCATACAAATTTCCTTCTTTCATTTTAGGTCACATAAAGAGTGATAGAAATGCTGAGATTTTTTTACATCCTAAGGCATTATTTTAAACTAGGCATTAAAACCAATAAAGCTGTCTGTAAAATTTGTGCAGTTGGAGGCCAAGACAAGAGTAGTGTCTGGACAGTTCAAAACAAATCCAAATGTTTTAAGGAAGGGGATCTCAGCCTTGAAATCAAACCCAGAAATGACAGGTCATCAGTTGGGAATTTTGCTCAGTTGGAGAGAAAATTAGAGGGGAATCCAATGATTCCCTCCAAATTTGTTTAAACTTCTGTATAATTTCTCATATGATGTGCTATGTGTGACCTTGTTCCTCCATCATTTTTTGGATGTCTGTGGGTGGATTCTTCTCTAATTTTCTCTTCAACTGGTCAAATCTGGTGAGATCTACCCTGGTGTGTGTGCTTACGGTAGGGTTAACAGTGACATGGAAAGTCAGGGAATTTCAAAGTGGTCAGGGAAATTTTAAAATATATAGGAAAAGTCAAGGAATTTACAAATATTTTCTAAAAAGTCTGGTGAAAAAATGAAAAAGATTTGGAAGGTTAAAATTTGTCGTAAAATATTTGAACTCAGTAATATAGGGATAGGAGCTTCCAATTCCCAATACTTAATATCAACTACTCATCAAAAATGTTTAAGAGTGAAATCTGGACAAAAACCAATTATAAAGTTTTTTGCAGAAAATTCTGATAACACACGCAACCATACTTCACCAATATTTGAAGTTTCTGAAGCAAGTGGCTTGAATTTGTTTTAAATTTTAGTGAAGGTGCTTTATTTTCTTTGACAGGTGCTTAATTTTTCATTTTCAAATGTTAAAATTAAAATAGAGGTGCTAAGTGGGAAGCGAAAAACATATGTTAAGTAATACAGCAAAATATTTGTTTTCATGAGATCATTTCTGCTTTGGGTGACCAGAATACTGTGCATTTGTACTTTGCTTTGCTCCCATCGACCTGCCCTCTCTCAGATTAAGTTGACTCTTGTTGGTTGCAAGACCAAAAAATCCCTCCAAATGCGAATGGAGTAAAACCACAGTACAGACAAAAGTTTTCTATATTTTTAGACTTTCTCATAACATTTCACATTCAAGACTTTGCTCAGAGCTGGATTACCCATTAGGCTGAGTAGGCTGAAGCCTAGGGGCCCAGAAGAAAAAGGGCCCCGGTGCTAAGATTTTCTTTCGGGTTTTTTCTTCATATCATGGTAATATTTTAAGCAAAAAATGAATTAATGTGCAATATTCTTTGTTTCGCTTATTTATTGAATCTTTTAGGTTATTAACCCGAAATTGCTCGCGCTGGGTATCTCACACCCAGTGTCTCTGTTTTCGCAGTTTTCTTCCCAACCTTTTTTCAGAAATGGACGAGTCTTCGTTTAGCTGCCTCAAAGGACATAACCTTGAAGGGGGAGAAACGGTGAAAGAATTCTAAAAATAGATCTATCGTAATCACTATGCATGGGTGTCTCACACCCAGCGTGAGCATTACTGTAACAGCTCTGAGTGCAGGTAGACGCATTTAAAAAATTCTTTGGTTATGGCGCGTTACCGAAGTTATGACGAAGAAATGCAACATTTGAGAAATTTACTGGAAACTGTTTCTTCGGATGAAGAAATTATCGATGAAGATAATGAATTTTCTGATAACGAAGAGCAAGATGATGAAGAGTATTGTAGTAATCCTGATTCTTCGAAAGAAATCGAATCTGATTTAGAAAGCGCTGTTTCTGATTCAAATGAAAATGATTGTTTCACAGGAAGAGATTATACAACAAAATGGAATAAAGAGAAATTATGTGCTAATAATGTTAAAATTTCTGCTAAAAGCATAATATCTAAACTCCCAGGAAATACAGACGTTTCAAAAAATGTCACTTCTCCCATGGAAGCTTGGAATCTTCTTATATCTTCTGATATGGTAAAGAAATTGGTGCAATGGACTAATATTTTTATACACTCAATTCAAGAGCGTTTTTCTCGAGAAAGAGATGCAAAGGAAACTAATGAGGCTGAAATTAAAGCATTTATTGGATTGCTTTATCTCATTGGTTTGCATAAATCATCACATGTATATATACGAGATCTTTGGGCAACAGACGGCACTGGAATAGAAATATTCCACTCAACTATGTCATCATCACGTTTTTATTTTTTATTAAGATGCCTTCGCTTTGATAATATACAAACTCGCCAGAGCAGGAAAGAATTCGATAAACTGGCTCCAATACGGGAATTTTTTGAAAATTTTGTAGAAAACTGCCAAAAATCGTACACCGTTGGGGAGTACATAACAATTGATGAAAAATTAGAATCTTTTAGAGGGCAATGTGCATTTCGCCAATATATGCCAAAAAAACCATCGAAGTATGGAATAAAAGTTTTTGCGCTTGTAGATTCAAGAGTATTCTATACTTGGAAAATGGAAATATAGGCAGGTCAACAGCCAAAAGGTTCATTTGAACTAGATAACTCTCCCAGTTGTGTAGTGAAAAGATTGATAGAACCTCTGTATAATTCAGGAAGAAATTTGACTGTGAATAACTGGTACACTTCTTATCCACTTTCGCAAGAACTTTTGAAAAAAAAAATAACACTAGTTGGAACTTTGAGAAAAAATAAGAAAGAAATTCCTCCAATATTTTTGAACACAAAGAAGAGGGATGTCTACTCTTCGATGTTTGGGTTTCAGAAAGAAACGACTATTGTGTCATACGTACCGAAGAAAAATAGAAATGTTCTTCGGCTTTCAACAATGCATAATGATAATGCAATAGATCTCACTACTGGAGAATCTAAGAAACCGGAAATAATAACTTTCTATAATTTAACGAAAGGAGCTGTCGATGTTGTGGATGAAATGGCTGCAACATATTCAACGGCTAAAAAAACAAATCGTTGGCCTATGGCGATATTTTATTCTATGTTGAACGTTGCTACGATAAATGCACGAATTATTTTGTTATCCACTAGGAAACCACCGACACAGTATCGAACCCGACGTTCATTTTTGAAAACTTTGGGATTTCAACTTATTGAAGATTACAAGAAGATAAGAAGCCAGCAAGCAATGCTCCCAAAAAATCTAAAAGTAAAACTGGGAAACAATGAGGATACTGAATCACCTGCTAAGAAGGCAAAAGCAACATATAAAAGATGTGCTGAGTGCAGATCTAAAAAGGACAGAAAAACTAAATTTGTTTGTGAAAAATGTCAAAAACATGTATGTATGGAACACATGGCATGTATCTGCAGGAAATGTACAGAATAAATGTAAGTAACATGTTTAATATATGTTTAAAATTGTATAATCTCTTCTCTTTCTCTGGTGTTTTATGTTTTATGTAGATTTTACAGTAGAAAATAGGAAAAAAACGCCATGGGTATGACATACCCAGCATGAGTAATCCCATCTGTCTTTTTTGCGCGTGCAATGCCGGGTTAACATATCCAAATGCTACTCCCCTTTTAATTTCTTCTATATTCATAAGAAGAAAGTACTGGATTCATGAAATTTTTAAGAATCCAGTTTGTGTTGGATTTGCTAGTCTGCTTCTGTAGCAACGCGGTCTAGACGAGATTTTGTCAGCACCTCTCTGAATGATGTGTGTTAAAACGGTTATTAAGTTTTAATCAAGCATTTTACCTATTTTCCGCCCTTTAGTTTTTACCGATCACCCAATGTCGCCCATTTAGTCCAGTACAATTAATTGTTAAACTAAGAAAGTCCTTTTGAGGTTAGAGATTCCATATAAATGTCTACATGAAAATATGTTAATTTGTAAAATTATTTACTGTAAATGCATTCTGAAAGAAAATCTATGCAAAAATTTAAAAAATCTCATTATTTTATTATACTAGGTGATTTAAAATCAATGTATCCTCGGCTAGCTCTTAAACTGATAGTGATAAAAATATACTACCATTTGCAAAAAATTATACAAATCCAGTACAGCTTTTAGATATGGCATTTGTTTTATAAAAGACTGTATAGATGAGTACGAAATTTTATTTTTTATATAGTCCCTAGGTCCTAATTAAACTTAAACTTAAAAAAAAAAAGTGGCCTTTTGTCTAAGAAGAACATTTTAAAAATCTCATTCTGTTATGACCAAAACTTTTAAATTATGGCACTTTGAATTTTATTACAATGTTTACCTGCACTAAAAAAACTTCTTTCCATTTTAAGTGACAGGAAAAACTGAAATTTCATCAAATTTGAAGTATCATTATTTAATGAATTTTGATTGCAAAAGAATAAGAATTTTTTATCTCCTTCTTAAACAAATGACATTTTTCTAAATATAACTTTTAGGACCCAGGGGTGGTATAAAAATTGAATTCCGTATTTGAAAACATGTACAGTCCATTATAAACCAAATTCCATACCTAAAATCTGTACTTGATTTGTATACTTTTGGTAAATGGAAGTATAAGTTTCCATCATCAGTGGTTTAGGTGATAATTAAGCAAACATGCATGTATTTTGAATTACCCGGTATATATTGTTTTGAAAGAGGGGAGTCCCCCTCCAAAAAAAGATTAAGTGTAAGAGGATGTCTCCCCCCCCCCCCCCCCCCCCCCAAAGAAAGAGGCCAAGCCTAGGGTCCCGGGAGGTAATTGATCCGCCTCTGACTTTGCTACCGTATGGCATTCATTTGAAAACTGGCAAAGGTGAAGTTTTTATGCATTTGCTACTTTGTTCAAACAATATAATATTTTATAGAATTTCATTTTCCAATTTTCTTGAAAAGTGCTTGAACAGGGGTGCAAAAATCTAGGTGCCAATGGGCCGATTCCCACCACTAAATGTTTAGTTTTCTTCGCCTAATAAGAATACTGATAAAATTTAGGCGAAGTATACTGATAAAATTTGAGGAAAAATACTAATAAAATTTAGTGGTGGGAATCAGCCCATTGGTGCCTAGATTTTTGCACCTCTGTGCTTGAAATTTAGGTTTGAATTTTCTCCTAGGAAAAGAGTATAAACCCCTGTTATCATGATAAAAATTTCAGATTTTTTTTTTTTTGTATGCTGCTTGTTATTAAGTTATTTTATGTTAATTTTATAAAAATCTATCTAAAGCTATTGAAATATATTATTTTTAAATTAATACTAATAATTAATGCATTTTTTTAGAGATTTATGTACTATATCAAAGCAGATTTTGTGTATGTCCGTTTTGTCCTAGAATTTTTTGAGATTTGTTCATGAAAAGTCAGGGAAATTGCCGGACATGTTTTGCTGGGAACCTTGTACAGGTTAAAATCAAGTTTTCATTGCATCGGAGCTCTGTTATAACAGAGCTATAACAGAGTTCAACTGTATTTGGTTATTATTTCTTCTGCATACTATAGGATCATTCCATGTCAGTTCAACCACAAAAATGGGATTTGTACATCCATGGTCTCCGATTTTGATGAAACTTGGTATATTCAATAAACATATGGTATTAAATAACCCCCTATTTTTTTTTATCACTGGCTTCAATACTTTTTTATTTACAGGCATTCAAAATTTCTTCAAATTCACATTTTTGCATATATTCAAGAAGCAATAAACAAGCTGCACTTGGTTATAAAAAAAATTCTATTTGGTTCCCAAACCTTTCAATTGTTTTCAAAATTTATTTACTTACCAACAAAAATATGATAAACTCAGAATAAAATACCGGAGGGCTGTAAATATTTATTTTGGTCCCTTAAAAAATATAAATTTTTATTAATTTTGGTTAGAAAAAGCATGATTTTCTAAAAATGCAATATCAAGGAAAGGGACAAGTATAATCTTGATGCATTTTTTTCTTAATGAACCTAAATATATGTTCTATCTTATTCTGGAATAAAATTGGTGGTTTTTTAATTCCTTCTAAAGAAAAAAAATTGTTTTCTTCAGTCATTTAAAAAAAATGGCAATACTACAAATATAATTTTAATTTCACGTAACTGTAATATAATTTTGAATGTAGTTTAATAATTAAACACCTATTTAAATTAAATATTCATGTTTCTTAGTAATTTATATTATAAATATATATATTTTTTAATTTAGAGCTTAAAATGACTCATTCTCTGTAGTTGTATTTTTCTTAATTGTCAAGTATTGTGTTAGAAAGACTTTGCTAATGATTAATATTATTCTTCCTTGCAATCAATGCAGTTTAAATGTTATTATAGAATAATTCAACAATAGAAATTTAAGCATTTTACTTGCATCTTAATATAAACACAGGCCACCATACACAAGCAAGTATACACCATTTTGGGCGCAGGCTACAAAATTTTGAGAAACCCATCTTAGTGTTCGGAAACTCTTGCTTAAAATTATTATACAATTCATGCAAATTTCCCAAAAGTAATCTTTTTCTAATGTGAATTTTTTTCCCCTAAGCTCACAACATCTTTCATTTCTGGCATAATCCTTGAATATCATCATTTTCATAAAAGTTTTTAACCATGTCAAGTACATTGGGTCTCAATTATTTTCCTTTTTTGTGTTCTGGTTCATCTAATATTCCTTTCTGTTTGAAAAGTTTCTGAGCTCTATGAACTGCATAGTCTGATACATTAAATGTATCTTCTTTTTTTTTTTTTTCGTGTCCATAATAGTGATGCTGGAATCGTTAACAGCTGAATTTGTTTTTTATTAAATTTTTCAAACGTTAGTTTGTCTTTTATGATATCTACTAAATTAACCATGTCTTTTGTGCAACAAGATCCTCTGCCATTGAATGTACTTCTGGAATATTGCTATCAAGAATTTCTTCAAATTGGCTTTTAGCCTTTTTTCTCAATTGAACGCAATTTAATTTTGCCATATGAGGCCTTGCTTTTTTCTGCAAGAGCATGCAATTTTAATGGAGAACAAATAAACCCCTGCAAAAGATGAATTTAGTTTTTGTATGTCATCTTCTTTGCTGCTGCTTACAATGGGGGAGTATAATCCATTTCTTCAACTTTATATGGGCTGTCAGAATTTGTATGTGTGTTGTTGTACAGACATTCTTCATTCTGGAATACACTTTTGAACAAGAGCATTGTC
Organism: Maratus michaelseni; assembly: GCA_963931845.1. NCBI lineage: Eukaryota > Metazoa > Arthropoda > Arachnida > Araneae > Salticidae > Maratus > Maratus michaelseni. Next base: position 263,700,428 of record OZ007600.1, on the reverse strand, counting down.
CTACATTGACAGCATATTTTTTCTCCTAACTTGACTTTAAGTCCCTTAAGTAAAAGATCATTATGTTGCTGAAAAATTATAGCACATAGTGTATTTTTCACAGATTTTTTGAAGGGATCACAACATTTTCTCTGAAAGGATTCAAAATTTTTCAAATATACAATTCTATGACAAAAAGAAATGGTATGCAATTCTTCAGTAGCTTTTGTCTTCTTCAGAGAGATCATTTGATACATTTACAATCCCATTCTTTTTAATGTAGCTAGTCTTGTAGCATTCTGTTGAAGTTGTTTTTCCCACAACACATGTAGCACACTCCATGTCATAAAAAGTCACTATTAATATATATAATACAGTTAATCCACTGAAGATTTTTAAAGCAGACTTGTATCTAATTCAGGAAACTAACACTAACTGAACAAAAAAAAAAAAAAATTATCCAATGCACTCTGCATGCAAAGCAGAATTTGAGAAAGGACAAAATGAGATGCTCTTATTTAAAGCTTATTGTATTTTCATAAACCATCAATAAGAGCATGGAGTGAGGAAAAAAAAAAAACAAGTGGGTAAGTGTGATCGAAGATCGCTCAAAGGGTTTCGTTTAATATTCCTTTCAAAACACTTTATCCTTAAATCCAAATACATTTCTTTTAGCAAAAAAAAAAAAAAAAAGTCATGTTTTTTATAAAATAAAAATTTACTGGTCTATTCTTTCGTTTTTTCGAATATCTAAATCAGTCCGCTATTATATTCTGTCATAATAATATCCTTCATGCGGACTAAATGTGATATTTAAAAAATAATTTCAAAATTAAACAAATTGTACACTTTCAAAATGTTAAAATATGTGAATATTTCCATAATTGGATTTTTATTACGATTCAATATGTTTCTCAAACTCGTATATTTACTATTCTCTATTACTCATATTGATACTCACTTTGTATTATTCTCAAACATCTGAAAAATTTGTTAAACTTCCAAAGGACGTCAGATTTTCTTTTTAATTCTCTAATGACGTGAAATTAATCTGCTTTGTGTACATACACATACTCATACACCTTGTATTATTGAGAAATCTTAGACATTTTCTGTTATATTACCACTATGACATCAATCAATTTATTTCATATTTATCTTTTTTTAATTGGTGAAACTTTTTATTTCATTTTCATTTTTCCAGTGGAAATCGTCTGATAGAAAATTAATTATTATGGAAAGAATTTGATCGTGGATTTTTAATTTTTGGCATCTGCTATAAGGAAAAATGTTTCAATTGAATAGGAAAAGGCTGTTAGAATTTTGGTTTTTTATCTCTATTTATTAAAATAATACAAATTTTTCAAATTTTAATATTTTGACCTCTTTATAGCTGGTATTCAGATATATATACAAAATTTCAACTCTGTAAGTTATATAGTTTTTGAGAATGGCTCTGTGACGGACAGACAATGGAGCAGGAGTAATAGGGTTTCGTGAGATGAATAAAACCCTAAAAAAGAAAGAAAGAAACTCAAAATTACAAAAATGATGCTTCAGTACTTTGAATGATTGCATCAGCTCTCTGGTTAACCCAAACATCTGCCTTGTAATATAAACAGTGAAGGACTAATCCAAAAGGGAAGGTAAACAAGCCCAGTTTATTTTTACAAACATATTGAGGATTCATTTTATATATCAGAATATACTGAATTAATCCATTTTAAACTGTAATGATTTTACTGTATAGTTAAACAAATTAATTTGTTCAAAAACACTTAATTTTTTAAATAAGTTTATTTAATTTTTAATTTGATAGGAATTATTCTTAGTTAAAAATCCTAATTTTGTAATTAATTAGCATAAACGCTAATATGTGTTCTAAAACCCCATATAATCACATTTGATAATTAATACCTAAATATTATATCTATATTTTCTTTGAAATTTTCATTTTGTCATTTGCAAAGCCAAGTGATGAAAAAAAAAAAATCATACAGAGCATGTTTAATTAGTGTTTTGAGAATGCAAGTTTTAATTCCTCTCATTAAAATATATATATACATATATATAAAAGTAATACAATTTTAAATAACATATTTAAGTAATTATACACAATATCACATTTTATCAGATAATTAAATACATTAAACCAACATGAGTGAAAAATTGACCTGGGCCAGGACTCGAACCTGGGACCTCAGCGTACCATGCTGATGCTCTGACACTAAGCTACCCAGATGTATTTAATTATCTGATAAAATGTGATATTGTGTATAAGTAAAAAAGTGATCAGACGTAGTGTTTATGATGTGAAATATTATGTATATTGAAGTAATGTTTTTAGATTAGTTACATTATATAAAATAACTTTCTTAAAAATTAACAGAAATGTGGTATTGAAATTATATTCATGATGTTTTCTTTTTATTGATGGCATGGATGTTTTTCTTTTTTTTATTCTTCAGAAGGAATTAAAAAATCACCAATTTTATTCCAGAATAAGATAGAACATATATTAAGGCTCATTTAAAAAAAGAAAGAATTATCAAGATCTCTCTGATATTGCATTTTTCGAAAATCATGTTTTTTCTAACAAAAATAAAAATTAATAATAATTTATTATTTTTTAGGGGACCAAAATAAATATTTACATACCTCTAATATTTTTTTCTGTGTTTATCATATTTTTGTTGGTAAGTAAATAAATTATGAAAACAATTGAAAAGTTTGGGAACCAAATAGAATTTTTTTTATAACCAAGTGCAGCTTGTTTAGTGCTTCTCGGATATATGCAAAAATGTGAATTTGAAGAAATTTTGAATGGCTGTAAATAAAAAAGGTATTGAAGCCAGTGATAAAAAAAATTAGGGTGTTATTTGATACATACCATTTGTTTATTGAATATTCTAAGTTTCATCAAAATCGGTGACCATGGGCATACTAGTGTGGTTGAATTAATATGGAATGACCCATACGCCCTCCTTGACTACTGTACCCTAGACCTTGGCCTATGTGCCTTATTTGAAATCTCACTTGATTGAAACATTTAATAGCTGTACAAACAATCAGCATTTTATTACTTAGGTAACTTTTATAGGTGCTGAAAATACCTTGTTTGGTGTCAATGCAGAAAATTTAAGAAAATTTTCCAAAAAAGATGTAAAAAAAGCCACCAACAATTTTTCTGAATCTTTGGTAATTGGACGGGGGGCCTTTGGTGCTGTTTACAAAGCTACAGTTGATGGCACAGTTGTGGCTGTGAAGAGAATGAATAGTGCAGATGAAAGACAGTTCAATGCAGAACTTGGAACTTTAACCAGGTATTTGCTTTATTTTTACAAACTTTAGACAGTTGCATGTTTTAAAATAATTTGTGTCTTTAGATTCATGTAGTGTTATTTTGAATAATGATTAGCTTAAAACAGAGGTTCCCAAAGTGTGCTCCGCGGAGCCCTTGGGGCTCCGCCTATACTTTTCACGGGCTCCGCAGCATTCCAGGAAAATAAACAAAACATGAAAGAAATTAGCATATTGCAAGAGAAAATTTTTCGAAAGTATGAAAGAATTTTTTTGTGTGTGTGTGTCAAAAATAAGTATATCTATCACTGGGTTGAAAAATACTATAATATACTTTTTAAAATCTTATAAAAAATTAGCATTTTACATGTATCCATTTCCTGTATAATATTTTTGGTTTAAACTACTTTATTTTATACTTCTGTATTTAATGTGTTTTAAAAATTCAATTCAAAATAAGCTAGAAGAAATAGTATTCTGAATCGAAAACAAAGTGAATCAAAAGGGCAAAGGCACGCCAGTGCTGTAATCTTTGCTTGCCAAAAAACTGTGCTAAACAATTCAACCACATTTTTCACACTAAACTTTTATACGTTATTGCTCGTCACACTTTGTGCAGAATTAAAAAAAATTCTATCAGCATTTAATATTTGTATATGTTGTATTATTTTTATGTTTGGAATTTTAATTTCCTTAAACTGTTTATTTTATTTTTATTAAATGTTAGTTATTTAAATCTTCTATCCTATTTTCCATCATCGTATTTAATTTTTAAAACAATGTTTGTTGCTTAAACCTTTTTTTTTTATATAAGATCGTGTATCATTTAAAGCCCCTCACTAGATTTATTTTACATTTGTGTATATTGTGTATATATATTTCTTTTTCTTTTAATAACTTTGGTTTCTTTAATCTGTTTATGTTATTTGTATTAATTTTTAGTTATGTAAGTTTTCTATACTGTTTTTCATATTAAAACAATGTTTGTCGCTTAAAACTTCTTTTTTACAACATCTTGTATCATTTAAAGAACCTCATTAGATTCATTTTACGTTTGTGTATATATATATTTCTTTTTTTATGTATCTTTAATTTCTTTAATTTGTTTATGTTATTTGTATATTTAAATTTTCTGTACTGTTTTTCATAGTAAAACAATGTTTGTCGATGTTATAAGATGTTTTAGTGAGACGTAAGAGACGTTTCAGCCTCTTGTATCATTTAATAAACCCCTCAATAGATTCATTTAATATTTGTATACATTGTGTTTATAGTTTTCTTGTTACTTTTTGTAACTTTAATTCCTTTAATCTGTTTATTTTATTTTTATTAATTCTTAGTTATTTAAATTTTCTATGCTGTTTTACATAATTGTACTTCATTTTTAAAGAAATGTAGGTTGCTTGCTGAAACGAGAAAAAAAGTGCGTATACATTTTTTAATATCTTGTTTCACTCAACACTCCCTCTTTAAAATTTTGTTTTAATTAGTGTGAGCACTGGCTAAGATTCTTATGTTATGATGCCACATTTTCCTATCAGAAATCCGGCTGTAGCAATTAAATATATATATATTGGTTCTTTACATTTTTCATCACACTAACAATCTAAACTTTTACTCAGTTCCACCCCTTGCTTAGACTTTTCGTCAATGATTACCCACCCTCATATAAATTTAACCCCACCCATGTATCTCATTTTCTTAATAAAGTTTTTCTACTAGTTGCAGTCCTGTTAACATGTGTAATTTTTAACCGTATATCTATTTTGAGCAAAAACAATGGTGATAGAAAATTTCTTTCAAAACTATAATTAATAGCTAAATACTTCAAATAAAACATCCAAAAAAGTGAACAATGCTGCACCTAATAATACAGTTCATAGATTTTGCCCCGCCCACTTAAACACTAAAGCGATGATCTGCTTCTAAATGTATTTTTATAAAATTGTTCAAAAGAAGGTCAGAGGTGATTCGTTTTGTTGCATGTTCAGAAGTACTAGAACAGTAAAGAGAAGAAAAAAATATCCGTAATCGCATGATTCTATTACGGGTAGGCAGGACTAGCGAAAACGTTTATATAATTACTCATGGGCGAATGGGTGCACGCATTTTCTTTCTTTTCGCGAGTAGCCTATTGGGATTATACAAAAGTCTCTCTTTGTAAACGAAAACTGTACAACTTACCTTTTTTTCTGTGTGTGTGTGTGTATGGTTTTCACCATATGTAATAACATTGGGTTGTTCGGAAAGTTACTTCCGTTTGGGAAAACCAATTTGTACCAGAAAATTCTGGCCGGCAATTATTATACATTACATATCGGAATTAATGTCTAATAATTAAATAATAGAATTTTCCGGTACGAAACCAACTTTCCCAAACGGAAAGAACTTTCCGAACAACCCAATAGTTTCACGTAAGCCCCAATGCAATGCATGACCCAGACAGGGTTACCATTTTGAACTTTAATTCTAAGTTCATACTGTAAATCCCGAAAGAATATTTTTTATATAAAAAATGGATGTAATTAACCCCTTAACAGTATTGCTCGAACGTCGCTGGGATAAGAAGAGTTTGTTTTCTTCGTTACTAAAAGGTTTTCAGAAACCACAAATTTTAAACTATAATTTTTGCTGTTTTTGATGGACATATCTCGATTATACAAGGCAGATATTTTAATACAAAAAAAGTTGATTTTAGTCCTTATTTTTAATTGATTGTGTCCAATAATAGTAATATTAAATAAAACTGTGAAGGGTTAAATACTAGAAAACTGGATTTTCAAAATTGTTAGTATGAATTCAGAATTTCTGTATCAAGAAAAGGGCTTAACTAAGAACCTTAGCCCCATTTTGGAAACTGCTGGTTCGGACTTTTATCCAGCAGATCTGTCTCTGCTCCATAGGCATAAAAACACATTGATTTGTAAACCATAGAGTACCGTCGGGTTAAGGGGCTCCGCCTTAGGAATTCTTCCCAAAAAGGGCTCCGTGAGCCCAAAAGTTTGGGAACCACTGGCTTAAAATACTATTGCCATTTTCATATACCTTAGTAATGTGGCCTTGCTTATTCTGTTTTGCATTTTCTATTATCTAAATTACATCTTGTGTTCTTTCAAACACATGAGATAACTATAGTGGAGGAAGACCTAAGCTCTATGAATGCGTATTATATTAGACAGAAGTATACATCTACAGCAAGAAATAGTGCTGTACGAAATCTGAAAGAAATGACACTGTAAATGAGATTTTTTTTCTAAATTCTCAGTTGAAAACAATTGATTTATATGTTAACGTATAATCATTTTTATGATAAATATGTACACAGTAATATTTGATGAACGTTTATCCTTTAATTTTTCAACAATTCGTTTAAGGACTAAAAAATGAGTCCTTTTAAGGGCTAAACCTTACCGAAGGCGAAAAATTAGAAGAATAATTTCAGTAAAACACATATTTCACATAATTCATTTTTCTCTTTGTAAAACAGCCGATTTAGAAAATAGCTTTAGTATATCCTTAAAATAATTCTAGGCTTTAGTTTCAAAAATTCAGTTTTCTTTAAGACTGTTTGCCAATTCAAACTGACTAATTTATAACATGTTCATGAAGTCATTTTCATTCATAATATAGATGAAAACTGGGAAATTTAGTTAGTAGCCAGTGGCCGGTAGACTCAGTTTCATGAGTGGCCACTATTATGTTTCAAACTTTCTTGACATCTAGATAAATTTTAACCGTTGTATGTAAACATATTTTTCTATAAGAGTTTTATACCTATTGTATGTGAGTATGAGTGTATTTTGCATGATTAAACAGTATCTCTTGAAGAAAAATAATCCAACTGGTGAGCATGTGGCAGGAGTTGAAATATTGAAGATACTGAAATGTCCTTAAAATCCACTTGTATCCGGTGGGAAAAAGGAATAAATTACTTAAAATGCATGTGGAAGCAGAATTTTTTTGGGTGGGAGAGAAGTAAATTAGATAATTATTGTAAGAAAAAAAATAAAGATTTTAAAGTATGTACTAGGGGGGGGGGGGGGGGGGGCAAAGAAAATAAAGAGGACTTTTTTTTGGGGGGGGGGGAGGGGAATAATTTACATTGTTATTTAAATATTGTTAGAAAAAGTCCCAAATAGAGCAGAAAAAAATTAAGAATTTTAAAGATTTAAAATTTAATGAAATGCATTTGCAGGGGGAGGGTCTTCATGAGATGAGGCTGGGGGGGGGGCAGGGGGAGAAAAACAGAGATTATAGGAGGAGGGGTTAATTTAGGTGGTAGATTAGGTTTATTTATTGTTAATAAGTCTGAAAAGAAATTTAAAATTAAAGAGTTATAGAGGTTAAACTATTTTGGGTTTGGGGGGGGGGGGGGGGTTGGTACCAGAGAGGGGGGGGGGCAAAAGGGGAAGCAGTAATTTTAAAGGGGATTTAGATGATTGATTATTTATTGTTACAATAAAAAATAACGAAAAATTTAAAAAAAAATTTTGTTTTAGATTTTCATTTATTTAATTATTTATTTTTATTTATTATTATTATTTTTTTCTGGGGGGGGGGGCAGGATTTTAGGGAGGGGATTTAGATTTTATTTATTTATTTTTGAGTGAAAATCTGCTGAAATTCAGAAGATTCTGGCTCCTTTTTACTTCTAAATTAATGATAAAAACGGGTTTTTAAATGATTTTTTTTAAAATCCCGATTATAAGCCCCCCTCCTACATTTAACCCTTTTTGGTTTTGAAAAAGGGGGGCTTACAATCGGGATTTCACAGTAATTATTTTATTTATTGTAATGATTCTGTTTAATTTCCAATGCTTTGCTATAGTCAAATTACTGTTTAAAAAAATGTAAACAAAAGTGACCAGAAATCTGCAAAATTCTAAAATCCGCACAACCCCTTGTCCCCAGTTGTGCAGATTTGAGGTAGTCTACTGTATTTAAATATCTCCTTCCATTCCTTCCCCCTCCCACATACACATACACAGTCTAAAATGTCATATTATACCATTTGAAATTATATGCTTTTATGATAGACTATGTATAACCAATTAAGTATATTTAAAGTTTTAAAAGAAGAAAAAAAAATTATCTGAAGTAATAGATATTAAAATTAATCTAAAGTGATTTTCTCTACATGTCAAAATCATTACGTGCACGATAGTTGAATGAGGATGTCTAAGTAAACAATTTGGAAAATTGACAACATATTTGAAAGCCCAATTTTAGCAATTACTGTTAATAGTGAGAAAATTATTGCAATTTTTTTGTGCAACCCTATATATGATCTATAGATTTTTATATATACTACATAGTATGCTAAAATTTAGTTCTGTTAGGAAGCACATAACATAGTTAAAAATTCCCCTTCAGTAATTTCCATCAGTAAGTGGAAATGTGTACTCAAGATCTTTTGTACTTCCCTGTATATGTGTTTCTCTGTAAATGAACACAAAGAATGTTATGCATACTGTCACAGGCTGCATTTCCTGTATTGTCGGTTCCCGATAACAAATTTTGTGTACCAGTGAGAGTTGATGAAAATCATGCCTCTATATAACAAACAACTTTATTAAAAAACATAGATAATAAACTATAGTACACGATTGGAACTATTATTCTGCTTCTGACTCAGTTTCTTGCTTCTGCGAGAGAGCATAATAAAGACAAGAATGTCAACAAAGAAACTAGCGAACGGCCAAACATCTGCTCTGAGCTTCGTCTTTTTTTTTTTCTCCCTTCCCCTCTTTCGAAGCATCCCACCTCCGACACCCGACCCCCAACCATCATCGGAGAGTTCATTATGAGATTCCAGAGGTATCCTGAGGGGAGGGGGTTAGGCATGAGAGTTCTGGACAACCATGTTGACACATACCATGTTATATTTTATAGTTAGCATCTTGTAGTGCACCTCATTGATATATATCAATTTCAATATGATTGAAATGGTGTAACATTATTAAAATACACTGCAAATAACCGTAGACCGTAATATAACAGAATTATTTTCAGTGTCCCTGTAAATGAATTGTAAATGCTACACATTTCATTTTCAATACAAACATGCCATAGTAAACCTCAATAACATATATCAATTGTGTGACAACCTAAGTATATTTACGTGAGTTAGTGCTCAAACAGAAAAACTAAATTCATACACACTTTTCAACTATATTGGAAAGTGTTAAAAATGGTGAATAAAATCAGAGGAATAACATAACATACAGGTTAAAGCATAGGAGCCAACTTTGGTCCCATAGCTCGGTCTGCGACAAGGGCAGATTTGAGGGGGTTGGGAAACACACGATTTGCCGAGGTGGACAACGAGCAAAGCAAGCCCAATGAATTAGGGGGTTTGGCCTCCAGTGGGGTCCGGGGCAAAGCCCTGAGAGCTGATGCAATTTGATCATTTTAATGCAAATTCAGAACATTTTAGACCACTTACCACTTTTAGATAACTTTTTAATTAACCCTGCTTTTAGTTCGAGTCGATTTTAGACTGAGTGTAGATTCCTGCAAATTGGGTTCAAGTTAACCCGATTTTTAAAAAATTAGTTCAGTATATTGTTTCAGATTAAAAACTTTACCTGTATTAACAAGCATAGAACTTTGTGCGTGTGCTGTTTTCGAAAGGAATAATGCTGCAGCTTTTCTGTGACTATTTCACAAAATTTACTTTTTTTTCTTGGGCCTTCGACGAAATTCGCATTTTTTTAGTGTTCCTTTGACGAAATTTGTCGTTTTTTTCTAGATCCTTCGACGAAATTTGTCAAAGGATCAATTCGAAGGATTTGTCGAAAAAATTTTGCGAAATCCTTCGACGAAATTTGTTTTTGCGAGCCCTTCGACAAAATTTGCCGTTTTTGAGAGATCCTTCGACAAAATTTGCAGTTTTTGAGAGATGCTTCTACGAAATTTGCCGTTTTTGCGAGATCTTTCGACAAAGTTTGCCGTTTTTGCAAGATCTTTCGACGAAATTAGCCGTTTTTGCAAGATACTTCGACGAAATTTGCCGTTTTTGCAAGATCTTTCGACAAAATTTGCCACTTTTACTAGATACTTTGACGAAATTTGCCATTTTTGCTAGATACTTCGACGAAATTTGCCGTTTTTGCGAGATTTTTCGACAAAATTTGCCGTTTTTGCGAGATACTTCGACGAAATTAGCCGTTTTTGCGAGATCTTTCGACAAAGTTTGCCGTTTTTGCGAGATCTTTCGACAAAGTTTGCCGTTTTTGCGAGATACTTCGACGAAATTTGCTGTTTTTGCGAGATCTTTCGACAAAATTTGCCGTTTTTGCTAGATACTTCGACGAAATTTGCCGTTTTTGCGAGATCTTTCGACAAAATTTGCCGTTTTTGCGAGATACTTCGACAAAATTTGCCATTTTTCTGAGATACTTCGACGAAATTAGACGTTTTTGCGAGACACTTCGGCGAAATGTGCCGCTTGTTGGTGATTCTTCGACGAAATTTGTCGCAATCCTTCGGCAGAATTGGCTGTTTTTTCACGATCCTACGATGAAATTTACCGTTTCTTGATATTTTAAACACATTTTGCAGGGTCTGCCGAGATATTGCAAGGTCTACAGATACTTTTCAGGGTCTGCACCGCAGACCCAGAAGTCGGCGCCACCTGGTTAAAGTACATTTGTGTTTCACTAGTTAAAAAAAAATTGCAACTAAAAGAAATAAACAAACACTTGTAAGTATAAAATTGGAACTTTTTTTGGAAAGTGCAATTACAATATTGCTTAAATTTTACCTTTGAATGTTGATTATAGGGATGTAACATATATAGATATGGTAGAATACTAAATATTCATTTTAGCAGCTGAATATCAATTTTTTTTTAAAATATGCATGTTTATTTTTATTATTTTCAATTTAAATAACAGAAATAAAATTAAAACAAAGTAAATTTAAGTTTTATTTATTTTATGTTTAAAAATTTTAATTGTATTTTTTATAGTACAGACATTTTGTTGCTGTAACATAATAACTGAATAAAACATGGTTTTTGTTAAATGTAAATTACTCTAAGCAAATTTTATCTATAGAAATACTTGTATGTGCTTTTTAAATTTATTATTTTTAAATTTAGAAAATTTGGTTCAGCACAAGAAATTTAGAATTTTCATTTTTTTTTATGGTTTCGTTCATCTTACGAAACCCTATTACTCCCGCTCCATTGTCTGTCCGTCACAGAGCCATTCTCAAAAACTATATAACTTACAGGGTTGAAACTTTGTGTATATAGATGAATACCAGCTGTAAAGAGCTCAAAATATTAAAATTTGAAAAATTCGTATTATTTTAATAAATAGAGATAAAAACCAAAATTCTAACAGCCTTTTCCTATTCAATTTAAACATTTTTCGTTATAGGAGATGCCAAAGATTTAAAATCCACAATGAAATTCTTTCCATAATAATTAATTTTCTATCAGACAATTTCCAAGTGAAAAATGAAATAAAAAGTTTCACCAATGGAAAAAAAGATAAATATGAAATAAAATTGATTGACGTCATAGCCGTAATAAAGCGGAAAATGTCTAAGTTTCCTCAATAATACAAGGAGTATGAGTATATGCAAGTACACAAAGCAGATTAATATCACGTCATTAGAGAATTAAAAAGAAAATCTGACGTCATATGGGAAGTTTAACTAATTTTTCAAATGTTTGAGAATAATACAAAGCGAGTATCAATATAAATAATAGAGAATAGTAAATATATGAGTTTGAGAAACATATTAAATCGTGATAAAAATCCGATTATGGAAATATTCGCATATTTTAACATTTTGAAGGTGTACAATTTGTTTAATTTTGAAATTATTTTCTTAAATATTGCATTTAGTCCGTGTGACGGATATTATTATGACAGAATATAATAGCGGGCTTGGCCCGCTATCTGGCTGGTTTAGATATTCGAAAAAATAGACCGGTAAATTTTTACTTTATAAAAAACATGACTTTTTTTGTTGTTGTTGCTAAATGAAATTTGTTCGGATTTATTAAAGAAACGATAAAGTGTTTTGAAAGGAATATTAAACAAAACCCTTTGAGTGATCTTCAATCACACTTACCCACTTGTTTCTTTTATACTTACACATATTAAATTGCTTTTTGTAAGTGAGGATAGTAAACAGAGCCATCCTTAGTGAAAGTGAGGCCAGGTGCAAGAATTTTTGCAAGGCCCTTCACTTCCAAACTAGCTGTTACCTTTCCATTCTCATCAATTTAGATTTTTTTTATGGATCTACTAGAAATTTCGAATGGAAATGTTTGCTGTATTTAATCACAAGAATTCCATTATTAAATAAAGTTAAGTCATCTATCAGAAATTTCTAATAGTAACTTTTGTTTTATTTAATTATATATGTTCTGTGATTAAATAAAATAAATGTTAACTATTAGGAAATTATGCTAGATATTTTGAATAAAAAAGTCCGCCAAATTGGCAACACTACTTCCCACAAGGCAATTGCCTTTATAAAATCTCACATGACATACACATTGGTGCACCAAAAACGGGAGGAAGAAGGAGTGGTGTTTTTTGTTAGGAAATATGATGTATCTCCAAAGGGGTTAAATAATTAACAGAGTAGCTTTAAGCAGCATGAAGCGTATAATGCTGATTTAAACAATGATTAAATGAAACTTAAATATCAAATGAAATTAAAAATAAAGTTAAACCTGAAAAAGAAATACCTTAAACTATGATGGTGGATTAAATGAAAACAACTAGTTAAAAACAAATAATATTTATTAAAAACTTTAAAATAAAACAAGTAAAAATAAATTAGGAAAAACTTTAACATTACTGAAAAACACTTATCTGAATTATTTCATTACGATGACATATCCATTATCATTACACAGATACTTTGCACAATATGGTTGACTGAAAAACTTAATATACTTCTGAAATGATTTAACTGGAACTCAATGTCGTCTTGAATAGAATAAAACAGTTCAATTTCCTTCTGAAGCCCACGATCCAATAAATTTATATTGATGCTAAAAGGGAATTCAGATAAACTGCAGATAACACTCAGGACGGCATAACTACTTGAACATCTTTAGAAAAACCAATCCAAAATGATTTGAGATGAAAAATACAACAGTTACAAGTTTATGTTGATTAAACTGCACCAATCATTGAATGAAAAGAAATGTAGAAAAGACAACAGCTGCAGATTATAATATTCACGTTGATTCAACAGCTCCATTCACTAACTTAAACTGCTCAAATCATAAAGAAGACAGTGCAAAATATGCGTCATATTATTTCATCTAACACCACTATAGTTCACAGGAAAAGTTTATCCAAGAACTTGAAAAATATTGGCAAAATTAATAGATGACAAGTTCATCTCCAAACGACAAACATAAAGATATCAAGTGACCTTCAGAACTTTAAATACGAGCCATCATTATCAATGAATGGAGTCAATCACCTTAAAACTAACACTAAACCACTTCTGCAAATAGTTTAAATGAAAAACATTAACTATAATTCCTCTGTAAAACTAAAACAATAAGTGCATTCCATGCAGAGTCACCGAAGTATATATATCAGTCTCGAACACATGCCGATTAACTACACATGACAAAACAATGCCCTCTTCTGGCATCTAGAACATTCTTAAAGGAGTCAAGTCGAGATGTATGATTGCTTATGCAAATCGTGACGGAAACGATCTGCTACTGCCATCTATACTCCGTTCGCTGAAACGAGATAACGAAAGTAAATAAATGCGCGTGCGGTTTGGCGATGCTTAAACCTGGCGTTGTGCCAAAAGCGCCAAACAGATTTCTTGAAGTGCTGCTTCTGCTTTTTTTCCAAACGTCTGTTTGTTGCTTGTCTTTCACTTTTAAAATTGACGATTTTTTTCGATTGATTTGGTATTTTGTATACACAAATGGAGTGTGAAAATTCTTCTTTGAGCCCGCCTAAGAAGAGAGTAAAAAGAAAAGCTTTAAGTAAGGTGGAGAAAGATATGATTTTAAATGTATATAAAACGGAACTTGAATCGAATCCTGAACTTCCGATTTCTCATATAGGAGATAATGCTGCTCGTATAATGCTGCTTCCGTTTTTCGAGTGTTAAGAGAGTATAAAAAATGTGGTGTGTTAAACTCGCCGAAGAAAATAAAATTACGTAAACGTGTTTTAGAAAATATAGATGATTTTGATAGGAATGCTATTAGGAGAAAAATCCACGAGTTCTTTTTCAGGAATGAATTGCCCACTATAAATAAGTTTTGGAAGTTGTAAATGATGACCCTGATTTGCCAACCTTTAAAAGGTCAACATTTTATCATCTCCTGAAAGAATTAAACTTTAGATATTCACGGAGAGGACGAGACAGTACTCTCATTGATAAAAACGAAATAATTGTGTGGCGAAGAAAATATTTACGGCAAATCAAATCTTTCAGAGAAGAAGGGCACAAAATATATTATATGGATGAAACTTGGTTGAATGCAGGCCATACAGTTAGTAAAGTTTGGAAAGATACCTCAGTAAAATCATCAAAACAAGCATTTTTGTCTGGTCTTTCTTCAGGATTAAAATCTCCTTCCGGAAAAGGAAAACGGATGATAATTACCCATATTGGTAGCGATTCTGGTTTCGTGGATGGAGGGCTTGACTTATTCGAATCAAATAAAAATAAAGATTATCACGAAGACATGAATTCAGAACGTTTTGAAAAATGGTTTGGTGATATCTTATTTCGACTGGAAGATAACTGTGTGATAGTAATGGACAATGCTCCTTATCATTCCCGAAAATCAGAAAAAATACCGAATACTTCGTGGAGAAAACAACAGATTGTTGATTGGCTTTTAACAAAAAATATCCCTTTTGAGGACGGAATGTTAAAAGCGGAACTGTTGCAGTTAGTGAAGCAAAATAAAAATAAATATGACAAGTACGCTGTCGATGAAATGGCAAAAGCACAAAATAAAACTGTCTTAGGATTACCCCCCTATCATTGCAAGCTTAATCCTATTGAACTGAATTGGGCACAAATAAAGAACTTCGTTGCGAAAGAAAACAAAACATTCAAAATGAGCCTCATGTAAAAGATATATTCTCTCAAAGTATCAGCAAAATTGGCACTGAAGAATGAAAAAGATGCATTCAACATGTAACAAATACAGTGGAAAAACAAATGTGGGATTTAAGTAATGCTATAGATAATATAGTGGATTCCATGGTAATCAATCTAGATTTTAATAGTTACGATACTTTAACTTCATCTTCTGAATGATTTATGAGGTAAGTGGGCTTCAATAATGTAAGATATAAATAGTTTTGTACTATTTTGTATTTAACAAAATTAACTCCTGATGATGGTTTATAACAATGTTGAATTCAGAAGGTTTGCCCCGGGAGGAAATTCCGTTCGGGGCATTAAAATGTCCCCTCTCGGAATATTTCAGATTTTATACTTTTAATGGTCAAAAAGTATAATCCCCCCCCCGAAACTGTATAATGTCTCGCCTGGAGGCACAGAAATCCCACCAGGGAAAAATATGTCTGAATTCAACGCTGTTTAAAATAAATAGAGAATAATTTATATTTTTACGTCTTAAACTTTTACATTTTTGTTTAAAATCTCGATGTAAGTCAGTTAGCAACTTGTGTTGTTTTCATATAGTTATCAAAATAAATGTTTAAAAAATTAACAAATCGAAATAAAAAATAAAATTCGCCAACCTAGGGATTTGTGCCAAATGTGTGGCTCCTTGGCGATTTTTCTGCAACCCGTTTGTTTACTTTCGTTATCTCGTTTCCCTGAACAGACTATAGTATCGGTAACCAGAACCACTCTAGAAAAAGAGGGTGGAAAGAGGAATACGAAATGACGTTTTTAATTAGCAGAAATGCGATGTAAACAAACTGTAGGCTGGGAAAGGATACAAAAAGCTGTTATTGAAATCTTAATAGATATTAAATAAATAAGATTTAAGATATGAATTATAAGTAAAGGAAAGATAGATATTTAAATAAACTATTGTAAATTAAGATGAATGAGTATTGGAAAATAAGGAGTATCTAGTAGGATATATGAAGATGTGAGTACAGGGACAATACCAAGGGTTGCAGATACCTAACATTTTTTTCGGAGGAAGAAGGGGTAATATGTTTTAGTAGAGGTTTATACAGACTCGTAGCCAATTTCCTTTAATAGTACAGTTCACATAAACTTTTTGCTTACCTAAACTTCATTTGTATGTTTCTTAAACTGTGATTTGATTTTTCATAATGGTTTCCCATTACGGTAGAAATTTACAGTTTTTTTTTAATATTCCCACAGTATAGATTTTCTATTTAGTATATGCTTTAATTCATCATAAGATAATGCACTCAAAAATTTACTTTCATCGGAATTTTGCGATGTTTGTTTCCATGAGGGAGATGCTTTAATAAGAATTTCATCAAACTCTTTGTTTACTTTAATATGTTTTTCAGATTCATATATTTTTTTTAATTTTGACTATGCAATTTTTTAATTGAATTTCCTCTTCTGTTACATTTGTCAGTCCCATATTCATTTCCATATAGTCTTTGTATAGCATCTAAACAACATTGAATGTGTTCATTCTGAAAACCATTATTTTAGTGTAAAATAAAACTTTAAATGTTAATTAAAAGTGAAAATAAACATTTGCAACTTAAAAGAAAAGAAAAAAAAAACTAATTCAATAATACACATAACTTAAATTTCAGCTTCGCTATAACATAAAATAAATATTTGCAGCTTCCAAAACATAGAACGTATTTTTTCAGTGGTAAAATTAAATAACTGCAACAATACGCATCTTGTATATATTATAAAAAAATATATTAAACTATTTCATCATTTAAGTTTAAATTCATTAAGTATTGTGCATTCAAATAATCACTTTACAAGCAATTTCAAAATGCATTAAAATCAGTTGCGTTTGGCGAGGAAAAGATTTTGCTAGCCAAATTGCATCTTTTTGCACCAAATACTCAAGTATTTTATTTTTTTGCACATTTTCTACTGGGATTCCGCAGTTAAATTTCACTGATCCTTTATTACATACATCAATGAATACTTTCAATAGCATTTTTTTTTTTCCAAAATATTCTGAGTATGCCCTTTAAGGAGACCTTCCTTGTCCATGAGCGACCAATTTGTTTGAAGAAACGGAATAAAATTCTGTTCTTTTCTGATTGGTTGACCTGTACATATTCCCGCTCCTGGAATGAAATGTGGATCCTCCCTACTTTCTAGAACAGCATTCTTGATGAATCCTCATAGGTGTAACCAGCTTATTACGTGGGGAAGTGCCCAGATTTTTATTTGAAACAGATAACGGATGCATACATACATGTGTCTCAATTCTGAATGTAAATTATTATTTATTCTTTTTATGTACTCAGAAATAAAAAAAATAATATTCAAGAAACGTTATTCTTTCCAGATGATAGGGTAGATATGCCAGTAATGGACACACTTAATGAATTCCTTTAAAAATTGTTTTTTAATTAATAGTTATAATTATAATATTCCACTTTTCTTTTTAATATTACAGTAATCTATCAACATTATTTAATCAATCTCGTCGTCTTATTTCCCAATGTGAATCAAAATTTAATTGTAAATAATAGAAATGTATCAAAACACCCAAAATTCCAGTAATGAACACCCTACAAAAAATAATTAGATAATTGTTTTATGATAGTATTTAGGTTCAGAACTTAATGAAAGCATATTGATATTACATTAAAGTATTTATAAATGTAAAAATTTAGTTTCACAGTAATTAAGTTTGGGGACATTTTTTATTGCCTCATTTTATCTAATCTTCACTCATATCAATGTCCAAATGATTCGCTGTACAATTATGGCGTTCAAATGCCAAATCTTCAATTTTCTCATCACTTTCTGATAATCCAAAGGATTCAATATGCGATTTACCCACTTCTTTGAATGACCTTTGCTTTTCATCATCAAAATTATGTTAGCATTTATGACAAATAAAAGCTGAAGATTACCATATAAATAATAAACTAACTCTAGCTTACTTTTTTATTTATTTATTTTTTGTATGATAATCTTCAGCTTTTATTTCATAACTCCTGATCCCATTGAAATACCACTCTAAAGATTTCAAGATTTTGAGTTTATAATATTACAAAAAAGATACATAAAAAAAAATTAAAAAACACAATCAAAAAATTTTTTAATTGTAAAAATGTTTTTTTTTTAATCAAGCAACTTGCATATCGAATGAAACCTTGTGAAATTCTCTTTAAAATGTGTGATCAAACAACTCACTACACCTGATAGAATCTGAGAAAATCAAAATTAAAAACGTTTATGGAAGCCAAAAAATGACGATTTTTTGAAATTTAAATAATTGTTTGTAAATCTAATGAAATAAAAAAAAATTAAAGATATATTCTCATTTATATTATCAGGGAGAATGATTCCTGACAGTATCATTAAAATCTGAAATGGTCAGGTTGAATATAGAGATTTTTTGGTTAATTTGGCATGGAATGACCCTATTTATTATATATATATATATATATATATCTTTCTTATAATAAAATCCAAAGGCGAGAAAGTGTCTGTAACGGTACCAGGCTGTACCACTCTGGTCTGCGAGTCGACCGTAGTTAAACACCATGTTAGGCTTACTGAAAAACATATGCTAACACATAACCACTAAATGATAATATCTTCTACTTGAAAAAATGTCTATTCAGCATATTTTCGTATAAAACATGTATATCATATCCAGTTATAATGTTTTAAGTTTTAAATTAAAAATAACAGATTGAATTTGAATTGAATTTGAAGGGAGATGGGCTTTGACACCTATAGCTACAAGGCTGTCGTCTCGAATGATCCATATACATTTATTTATTATTCACAGAAACATATACATGAATTCTACAATTAAATACATCTTGACGAGATAGTACAAGGAAACATGACAACACAAGAGACACAACCTGGAGGTTCCACACAAAGTGTGTGTGCAATGGAACCAGTGGGAATTGAACCCACAACCTCCTACACTCGCAAGCGATTAGCGGCGTGGTGCCTTAACCACTCGGCCACGGAGGCCCCGAAAAAAATAACAGATTAAACATCCGATTACCTGATGTAAACAAACGAATAATGTTGCCATTCAAAAACACAAATCCCATATCTAGAAAAAAAAGGAATGACTCTTTGAACGTTTCATTAAAATATCTGATTATGCTCTTAAAATATTTGTAAAAGCATATTAAAGTCTTTAAATAATTTAAAGGATTTCTTTAATTTATTTCTGTGGGCATTTTTTTTCTGTAGCACTTTTTTCAGAAATAGCGATGATAGATAGCTTTCATAGAGAGGCTTTGCGATGATCCTTCAGTATTTTACATTTTGGCGCAATTCTGGCGCCATCTATTGGCAATAAATATAAACAAAGGAAGTATTTGCTGAAAAATATATTTTATATAAAATATTAATAAAGTTGTAAAATAATATAAAATGTATATAAGGATATTTTAGCACCATCTATGGACAATTAATATAAACAAAGATCTTTCTGTTGGAAAAAATATTATATAACATAATAATAAAGTTGTAAAATAATACAAAATGCATATAAGCCTATTTTTAAACTAAGAAAAATTCAGGGTGTATTGATTTATTTCAAGATCAACTTTTAAAAGCTCCAGCTTAATATCATTTCTTTCTTAAAAATCTAACTTGGTTATATCAAACATTAATCGCCTAGCTTATATCCAATTAAATTATGAAATTTTGCTTGCATTGTAAAATGAATATTTCTTATGAAACACAGTTAAAATATAAGGAATATATAGTACCGCATATCACATATGTTAATTATATGAATGCAGATTCAAATTTTGATTTTTAATATAGCAACGTTTAAACCAAACTTTATAGTGAAAAAAATGAAAAATTTAATTTAATAAGAGAATGTGAAAAGATATTTTCCAGTCATGCTAATGCATTTAATAATTTCAATTTACTTAAGAAATAAAATAAGATGATTTTTAATAATAAAAATTTATTTTGTTTTTTTCAGGCATATTTTTAAAATAAGACAAAATCAGGTTTTAATTTGATGAATACTTTTAAAAGTTAAAGCTATATTATCTACTTTCATCGTTGTATTTATTTTAACTATTTCTTCATTACTGGAAAACTTCGTTTTTTCTGTCATTTTAAATGGGATATTTTCCTACTGTGAATTAAGAAGCTAATATCCATAAAAATGCAACTTTCTGTCTCTTTTTATGTTTTTCTGCTATGTATTAGTTTCTTCATGACTGGAAAACTTTGTTCTTCAAGAAATATGAGGATTTCTTTAATAAAGGATTTCTTTAATTTCTGTAGCACTTTTTTTCAGAAATAGCGATGATAGATAGCTTTCATAGAGAGGCTTTGCGATGATCCTTCAGTATTTTACATTTCGGCGCAGTTCTGGCGCCATCTATTGCCGATAAATATAAAACGAAGGACGTTTTTGTTGAAAAATATATTTTATATAAAATATTAATAAAGTTGTAAAATAATATAAAATGTATATAACGATATTTTAGCACCATCTATGAACAATTAATATAAACAAAGATCTTTCTGTTGGAAAAAATATTATATAACATAATAATAAAGTTGTAAAATAATATAAAATGCATATAAGCATATTTTTAAACTAAGAAAAATTCAGCGTGTATTGATTTATTTCAAGATCAACTTTTAAAAGCTTCAGCTTAATATCGTTTCTTCTTAAAAATCTAACTTGGTTAAATCAAATTTTAATCACCTAGCTTTAATCGTCTAGCTTTAATCGCCGTTATGAAACACAGTTGAAATATAAGGAATATATAGTACTGCATATCACATATGTTAATTATATCAATGCAGATTCAAATTTTGATTTTTAACATAGTAACGTTTAAACCTAACTTTATAGTGAAAAAAAAATGTAATTTAATAAGAGAATGTGGAAACATATTTTCCAGTCATACTAATGCATTTAATAATTTCAATTTACTTCTTAACATAGTATAAAACAAAGTCGCTTTTTCTGTCCCTATATCCCTATGTACGCTTAAATCTTTAAAACTACGCAACGGATTTTGATGCGGTTTTTTTTAATAGATAGAGTGATTCAAGAGGAATGTTTATATGTATAATAACATCCATTAAATAGTGGAGAAATACTGTTATTTTTTAGGTTTAAGTCGCTTTTTCTGTCCCTATATCCCTATGTACGCTTAAATCTTTAAAACTACGCAACGGATTTTGATGCGGTTTTTTTTAATAGATAGAGTGATTCAAGAGGAAGGTTTATATGTATAATAACATCCATTAAATAGTGGAGAAATACTGTTATTTTTGAGGTTTTTAATGTGATGTAAATAATTTCATTTTTTCCGCTTATACATTGCAAACGCAGGCTGAACCCTACAAGATTTATCAAAATAATGTACTAATTATTGTACACATTAAAAAGGTCTACAGAAAACACAAAGAGATGAAGGTTTTCAAGGTTAACCCGAAGCAAAGCGAGGGAAGGCCGCTAGTAAGAAATAAAATAAGAAGATTTTTAATGATCAAAATTTATTTTGTTTTTTTCAGGCATATTTTTAAAATAAGAGAAAATCAGGTTTTATTTTGATGAATACTTTTAAAAGTTAAAGTTATATTATCTACTCTCGTCGTTGTATTTATTTTAACTATTTCTTCATTCCTGGAAAACTTCGTTTTTTCTGTCATTTTAAATGGGATATTTTCCTACTGTGAATTAAGAAGCTAATATCCATAAAAATGCAGTTTTCTGTCTCTTTTTATGTTTTTCTGCTATTCATTTGTTTCTTCGTGACTGGAATTCTTTGTTCTTAAAGAAATATTAAAATTCAACTCTATTATACTATTAACTTAGACAATTTAAAACGAACAAAATTTTAATGTTTTGTACAATCGTTAAACCATTTCAGAATTTGCATTTAATTTTTCTTATGTAACCAAAAAATGAGCTGTGAGTGCTCTTTAAAACTCATTAATATATTTTTTTTTCAAAAACTTTTGCACATGGATTATTTCTTAAATATTTTTGAATGTTTTGACCAGTCGTTGAACCTTTTCAGAAATTGAATATTGAGTAAAAGAAAAAAAAAATCCTCATCATTTGTATTTGTAGAAATCATTTGCCATTCTTAAAATGTACTTTTCTACAATACAAACCTTTCAGTAACAAAATCTTCCTGATGTTTGTTTGTATGAAGTCTTATGAAAATGAAACACAGATCAACATTCCGTCATTTTTGACGGGCGTTATATACTAGCAGTTATATACTATTTTTTATAGGACCAACTCTTACGGTAAAAAAAAAATCCCTGCTGGCCCCACCTACAGGCAGAGGTATGTTTCGAAGTGGGTGGTCTCAAATGCCACATCATGGCAAATAGGTCTTTCTTCTGCAATTCCCAATAAACATGTGCCCCACGGTCTGCGGCTTCGAAATCTACCTGTGCCTGTAGCCCGAGCCGTCAGGGATTTTTTTCTTATGAAATGTAATTAAAATATAAGGAATACATAGAACAGCGTAATTTGCATTTAATTTTGCTTATGTAATCAAACAATGAGTTATGTGGTGAGTCAAGCTGTTTAGAAACTCATTCATAACACTTTTTTTACAAAAACTTTCACACATGGATTAGTTTTTAATATTTAATTGGAATGTTTTGTCCAATCGTTGAACTATTTCAGAAATTTAATATTGAGTAAATATCTATATATATCCTCAACATTTTTATCTGTAGAAATCATTTGTCAGTTTTAAAAAGTAATTTTCTACAATACAAACCTTTCAATAATAAAATCTTCATGCTGTTTGTTTTCTATGAAATCTTATGAAAATGGAACGCTGATCAACAATCCGTCATTTTTTACGGTGTTATATACTAGTATATCTATATATATAAAAGAAAGTCCTTTCTGGCTAGATGATCAACGCACAGCCAAAACTACTGAACCTACAAAGACAAAACTTGCAGGAAAAATACGTCTTAGTATGTAGAGACGCACTAAGACGGGATTTTCAAAAACTCCACCCCTAAGGGGGGTAAAAAGGGGAACAAACTTTAAAAAAATTCCTTAAAAATCGGGTATTATAGTTATGTGACAAATGATAACATATTTTAATGTATTTTTGTATGCTGAATCGAATGGTATCAATTAAATACTCATAAGTCAAATAGTTTATGAGATATTGCACATTTTTCTAATTTAGCGAAGTCTTTGACGTCAAAATCTAACAATTCTAACAATACAAGTGATAATTTCTAAAAATACGTCCGTTACTATAGCAATGGAAGAAATTCAAATTAAATATTTTTGTTTATTTTTGCAGATAGAAACATTAACTGCTCAATTGGGAATTGAATATTATTTTTTCAGATATTTATGTAATTGTGTATTATTATTATTTCTAGATACGCCATGATTTAAAATAAAACGTGATTGCTAAAATAAAGGGTCTTCAGATCAATTATTCCGTCGACCACTTTTCATAAAAAAATCAAAAAAAATCATCGTCAAACATGAATGAACTCCAAATAAACAAATGGAAGAATGTTGCCATTGGAACGTCAAAATAAATAAATAAAATAAAATAAATTCGGAAACGCACCACTCACCAAAGTGTCCAGTAAGTTTTAACACAAAAAAATTACAATATATTAATGAAAATAGAAAAAAAAAATCCTGAATATTTATTTATTTACATTATTTTTCTTAATTATCCTTCTCGGCTGGTGAATTAATGTTTGTGACGTCAGTTGAAATTGATCTCTTGCACTTAACTATGAAACGCAACATTTTTACAATGCATTTTCTCTTTTAATGTCATGGCACAGCCGTTTAAGGACGCAATTTTTATTTTAATTAACGAAATAACAAAAATATCAGAAAAACAAAATGAAAAATACAGGTAAATGCCGAATTAAAAACCGCTTCATGACATAACAAACACGTTTAATACTTCTGACGTCAAGTGAATGGGACTGCATTTTTAGCGTTAAATCTTATAGTTTGGCGATAGTTTTTTTTTTTATGAAAAGTGATCGACAGGATAATGGAGAAGTACCAAATAAAGTGTCGAAGGTCTGATTGGTATTATGTATTACTGCTTTATTTGTTTTCAGTCTTCAGCCATGTTTCTCTTTTTCTTTGGGTAGTTATTCATACGATTTCAGGCTAATTTTCCGTAATCGGATACCTCGCCAATTGGCGTATTAGCCACAATGTTGAAAGAATCATTTATGTTTGAAGCGAAATCTTCATGATGAATCCTGTTACAGAAAATCATATCATCATCTACTATGAGTATAAACCGCATATTCACATTTTAATCAGGTAATGTTTTTTGAAAGGTTTTAGCATATAGCTATTCTACGTTGCTTTGTTATAGAGCTAAAGAGGAAAGCTCTAAAATTATGTGAACCCAATTATTAAAGATTACTTAAAAAAATTCTACTGAACGAATGTTAATGGAAGTGATTTTTCAGGTATGGTTAATGACCCTATAACATATCATTCTATGTTGCTTAGTGATAGAGCTAATGGAAAAGTGATTGGGAAAGGTGAATGCAATTATGAAAGATATATCTACTCTGTATTTAAAATGCAAATTCGTATTTCATTCCGACCGTTTATAATTTGAGTTCTGCTGTACGGACTTTGGTGCGATTTACAATGTTAGCAGGGATGAGATTTCTCCGCTTTTTTGCATACCAGTATAATGTTAGAGAAAACGTTGTTCTTTTAAATTGCAGAATGTTCCGATTAAATAAAAAAGCCTTTTCTGTAAGATTATACTGGTATGCAAAAAAGCGGAGAAATCTCATCCCTGACTGTTAGTTAGGTAATTTTGTGGGGATGGTTGGTACTTCTGTGGAGCAAAGTTTTCACCTGTGTTGTGTTTTCTGAAGCGACAACGAATCCGATTGCAAAAATCGTATCATATTTATCTATAATATTTATAAAACGCAAATTCTTATTACATTCCGATCGGTTAAAACTCAGGTTCTACCGAACAGATTTTTATATGATTTCACTGTTAGTTAGGTAATTTGTTTTAGAAAGGTTTTAAAATAAAGTACATTATTCTACATTGCTTATTTATAGAGCCACGGGAGGAAGTTATAGATAAAATTAGGTGAACCCGATTATGAAAGATTACCTTTTTTAAAGTTCTACTGAACGGATTTTGATGGGAATTTCGCAGTGTGATAATATTTCAAGAATTGATTTTCTACATTGTTTAGTTATGGAGCTATGGAAGAAAGTTGTCAGTGGTGTAGTCGTAAAAAAAAAACAGTGCATATACTCTATAGACAGAGGATATATACTAGAGAGTATATGTTATAGCTACGGACGGTGTGCAGAATTTAGTCTTAAAAATTCCAGAAGGTTGACGGCGTATACCAGCATATACTTTCTACAAAATCCCTGAGAGTTCTATCAACAGGTGAAGACGATTATGAAAGATACATTTATCTGTCTACTGTATATGTATAATTCAAAGGGAATTTCAATCCTGCCGCTTATACCTTGAATTCTGCGGAATGGATTATGCTGGAACTTGCACTGTTAGTTAGGGTGGGGGGCATTTCTATAATCAGTTGAACCCAATTATGAAACATTAGACTTTTTTAAAGATTCTGCTGAATGGATTTCTATGGAACTTGCATTGTTAATTTTCCAGGGATAGTTTTAGTATATTGCATATCGTTATATCGTTCTTTAGAAAATCATACTGCAAATGATTAAATAAACGCGTTGGTCTTTAACCGTCTAAATTTCGTGTAACACTTTAGAAAATATAACAGCATAATGGCTTTCGTATCATTTTACACCAATGCGGAAGGACATGAAGGTAAAAGTTCATGTTTCTTTAAAACACACAATCAAATTCACCGATATATTTAGTTTGATTAAAGTTTTTTTTTTGGATAAACCGACCAGCGTAGCGAGCAAAGCCTGATAGGTAATAATAATGGTTAATTTTATCTGTATATAAAATTCTATATTATGTAAAAGGAAGTCCTGACTTGGGCTATCATTAACGCACAGTGCAAACTACTGAAGCTACAAACACGAAATTTGCGGGGAAAATACTTCTTCGGATGTAGAGACACAATAAGAAAGTTTTCCTAAAATTCCATCCCTAAAGGGGTTAAAATGGGAACAAACAATAACAAAATTTCTTAAAAATCGGGTTTTATATTTATTTGTCAAATGATAACTTATTTCAATGCATTTTTGCATGCTGAATCGAATGGTACCAAATAAAAATATTCTAACTCCAACAATTCGTGAGATATTGCACATTTTCGAATTTGGCGTTGCCTTTGGCGACAAAACCTTAAAATTTATTGCATTGATCGCCAAGTGATATTTTCTAAAATACATTCGTCATTGTTAAAGATCAAACAATAATTGGCGATTTATAAGATACTGGATAAGAAAAAAAATCACCTGATATTTTGATTAGACGAAATCTCAATAATGCCAATTCCCGGGCTCTTTGTTTAACTTTTTTGTTTGCTTCGGGAATTTGGAATTGAATATTATTCGGTATTTTTATGTTAGCTGGGTGCCAGTGATCGCCAAATTTTTTTTAAATCTCGCTAATCCATTTTTTTTTTTGCTAATATTTTAACGTTAGCTAATAACAACTAGCCATTATTTTAACATTGCGATATAATATCTTAAAAAACTTATTTAAAATAACTAAAATATAATCATAATAAAATACATAAAAACAAACATATCAATACAAATAAAATGTCACGCAAAATGTTTCAATTGAAATGATGCCAATTGAAACTAGATTTGGTGAGTTTTTACTGGCGCCCAGCAATATAAAAGTACCAATTATTCTTACGGATATTTATGTAATTGTGAGTTTTAAATAAAATATGCTTGCTGAAGTAAAGTTTCGAGGGTCTGTACGGTTTCGATATTGCACATTTTCTATAATTTGGTGATGCCTTTAGCGCCAACTCATCAATATTTCTAACATTACAAGTTATAATTTTTAAAAACTCATCCATTACTATATCTTCTTTATTACCGCCACTGCAACATATCCAGGGAGTCTCATCTTGCCACTTCAAGGCACGGCACGAGGTGCAGGGTAACTGAGATCCGAGATCAACAGGCTTATTCCTGGAATAATCAATATGAGGATCATATTTAAAGCCAGACAAATACTTAGTAGTAAAAGGCAATAAATTGATATGCGATCTCTTTATATTTTCCTGTAGCTGTCTGACCAAAAGCGTACATTGTTGGATAAATGCAATTCACCGGTATATTTAGTTTGATTCAAAATTCGTTTGGAGAAACCGACCAGCGTAGCGGGCGAAGCTTGCTAGTATATATATAAAGGGTGCTTATTACATTCTACTAAGTAAAATTTAAATTTTATTAATTAGCTTTTCAGTTAAATAAAAAGATCTTATGCACTACTGAAATTACACTTTTAGTATTGGCCACATGGGGATGTCTATTATTGGAAAGAGACTAATTAAGCATTCCAGTAATGGACACCGGTCCTAAAATCTTAACAATAAATTAAATTTTGTACAATGGCCATTGATATATGAAATTCAAAGTTTTATATTACTATCTAAACAAAAACATGCAATTTTTGCAAGAAAATAAGGAAGATATAAATTAATTAAGTGAAGTGAGCTCTTAGCATGTTCATTAAGATTTTCACAGAAAAACAGTGGAACTGTAAAACATTATTTTCTGCTTCCTGATTGGTTTGATTAAGAGTGTCAACAATAACCCAGATTATAAAACATACAAGAGGGAGTTATGTTATGAAAATATAAATAAAATCAAAATTTTTATTGGTTATTTTTTTATAATCAAAAAACTTTCGGGGGTGTCCATTACTGGAAGGGCGTTCATTAATGCTACCTGTGCCCTACATCAATTTTAATACAGTTAAAATTCATTTTTAAAAATTAAATTAAAATTTTTTTAATTTATGTTCGGAAAGGATTTGAATACGTATATTATTTAAAAAATAATAATGAAACATACTTATAAATAACATATACATATATACAAATTTATCCCAGACCACCTTAACAAAAAATTATTGATCTAAATTTAATTTTTTTTCCAGAATTCATAGGCTATTTGTTCATAAATCCAAGACAAATCCAAAGGGACACATTCTGACATTTTTTAATTATTTTTTATTGGAAAATGCATTGACACATTTTTTAATTTTTTTTTTGTTCGAAAATGCATGAAACTGGCAGGTGTTGTTATTCAGAAATGTTGTAATTGAAAGACGTTTTCCATTGATTGGTAAACACAATTTTCAGAAAAAAATTAAAGTCAAAGTTGGTGTTTTGAACCAAATTTCCAGACATGACAGCGAGAGAAAGGAGAAAACCAGCTGTCACATGACTAAAGTCACTTATAACTGGTTAAGTATTTTATTTATAAAAAAAATGAAAACGTAATTAGATTCCAAATCGCTTCAATAGACAGGCCTGCCAATTTTGTGCCTTTACATTTAAAAATAAGTCATAAAATGTGTCAGAAAGATTCGCATTTCTTGAGCAGGGAATTTGACAACAGCTTTAAGAGAGTATAAACTATTCTTACTTTTTTTTGGTGACTGTGCTTTTGAAGATTTGACGCCATGTTGGACAATTATTTTTTTGTTTTAAAACATCCTCAATTGTCTTGTACTTTTTTGCAGATTTTTCTAACATTTGTTTTCTTTTTTCAGGCCGTTCCATGTTTTTTAAATACAAACGATAAAGTGTGAAGTATATTAAATATAATTTTCATTTGGCCTATTTCAGAATGATACAAGCACAAGAGAATGAAAAACTAAAACTGAACAAAGCAACAGAATTTTCTCTTGAAAACCCTCAAATGATTGGCATTATAATTTACCACCTTGTTGTCTATTTCTTCTCTTTTCTTTTACTTAAAAAGATAAAACAATTAGGCATAGCTTCCATATGTAAATGAAAATGCTTCTGTTTTCCGCAAATACTCTCAGTGAAAAAAAAAAGTCTATTGTCAGTGTAAACATCTAATGCGACTAACGCCTTGCAAATGTTACCAAAAGGATGCGACGCACCTGCGTACGGAATAATTCGCATCCTAAAATATTTTACTTTATAAAATATTGCTGAATGAGCACAAATGTAATGTGAAAAATATTAATTATCAGTCATTGTAAAATAAAAATGATATCTATTTTTTATTGTAACCTTACTTTTATTTTTTTTATGAATTTTAATTATCTAAATTCGATTTAAAAATCCTGCGTGTATCTGCGTAACCAGGCTGAGAAGGCAGGGCAGGGCACTCCCCCCCCCCTGGTTACATGCATGATCCTGGAAAGATAAGTCTTGCTGTAGAGAAGTTCCTACTTCTTTCTTTGTTTTTGCGATCAAAGTGCCGTTTAACAAAACACATTTGAGAGTGTGATCGCTTGCTTCTGCTGTTCTGCTAGTGCAAATCTGTTTCAGTAGCATTTTAACAATGACAGCTAAAAGAGTGATTTTAAAGTTAAAGGAACATACACATGTTATAAATTAACATAAAAATTGAAAGTCAGAAAGAAAAGGGGCTAAAATGTTTAACTGTGGGAAAATGCAGCTAACCAAAACTTTCAAAACAATTTTTTTTATTTTTTTTATTTACTCACTGAATTTTGAAAAGGTTTAGAAATAAAAGTTGTAAAAGATGACATTGTAAAATCAAAGCAAACATCAATTTATACATTTTTTAAACCCTTGTAGTAATTAACTTAGGATTTAAATTAGTTTTATTTTGATGTTTGTTAATTTTTATTTACTTCATATTGTGCAAGATAAATTTTCATAACACTACTTGTTGCCTTCTTTCTGACAGCCAAAAACTAGATTTAACATGATCTCCATTAAGAGACCACCTCTCAGAGTGACTAATTTTTAAGGGAATGGAGCTTGGTCACTTTAGGGAGTATTTAACAAAACCTTTGACAGTTGAACCAACATATACAACAACACAGAAAGTTTTATAGAACTTATTCCTCATGTATTGAAAATAAACAGAGTTGCAGAGAGAAACAAATATATGAAGGATCTTGAATTTATTGTAATATTTTGTATTAAATACATTTAATTCCATTCAAAACAAAACTGCTGAACAGTGATACTTATACTTTTTATGACACATTCAAAAATCTACCTTTTTTATGTGCATGAATTTGCAAACATAAACATCCAAGTGCTTTAAAATTGAATTGTGTTTTCCATTTTCATTACATCATGATTTGTAATTGATTGTTACTCAATGAAAACCTTTTCCTGACATTTGTCTCTAAAATTGGCTGAAATCTCCAACCTTGACACTTTTCTTTCTAAAAGATCCTTAGCCTCTCTATAGAAAATGATATTTGATTTTTAATTATCTGAATAAGAATAACTATAAACATTGTGTGTTTTTAGAATGGCTTTATGACTGTGTCAGAAATTAATCAACTTAGATTTGAGAAAAACATTACAACTTGAAGAACATAAAATTTAATTTTGTTATATGATATTGCCTTATATTATGTATACTTTTTTTTTCATATTAAGGTTTCAACATGAAAATTTGTTATCAGTAATAGGATATTGTGACGATCCTAAATATCCTTCCCTTGTCCTTGAATACATGGAGAATGGATCTTTGGAAGCCAGACTTAAAGTAAGTATTAGTTGTACTTAAAAATAAAATAAAAATCCTTTCTTTTATCTGTGATGGTTTGATGTAATTCTTGTAACAATTGTTCCTTATAGGCAGGAGAACAATGCTTTAAGTAATAGAATTTTTCTAATTATTGCAGACTAGGGTGGGTATTTGTCTATTATCTTGTCAACCACTTTAAATTGTTGAAGAAAAAAAAAACTGTCATTGAACAATGTGATTTAATGCTAATAATGCAAAAGTCTGATATAATAAAGTTTGATTTCAAATGCAAACTAGCATTTAATGTATGCATTTCATTTTTAGGTACTTTTGTGTTATAGCAGCCCCTGAGGATGAATCACCAAGCAACCGATATTTATCATCAAATTATAAAGCATATATGATGTATATAACATTTCGTGATGCATATTTCCCCGTTATAGTCATATATGACATATGTATGACCCCAGTGGCAGAAAGTTTTGTAGCTGTCTGCGACAAGCTTTTAAAATTTCATAATCTGTCTGCAAATTTTGCGTATAATTTTAATGAATAAATAATACACTAAACTGGGAATATTTCATCATTTTATTTAAAACATTGTAAGCATGATGCATTCTCACGTATTTTGCTTATAACTTTTGATGTTACATCTCGTTTCATCATCTCACTTCTTGTAGGATTTCTAAAATGGGAAGGATAAGCTTATCCTGAGACCAGGGATGATTCTGAGTAAAAAAATTTCTGAGATTCACAGAGAATTTTCTGAAATGATGCAGGAGGGTAATATGTAATAGTGAGGGAGATATGTAATAGTGAACTATGTAATCAGCTTTTTCAAATATTCCTTCAATAAAACGTGTGAAACCGTTATCGAAAGAAACGGGAAAAAATTCCGCTTTATACAGATTTCCATCTTAGCATGTATAATTGGTGATATTCTTTCTGCTAAGACCTTATATTTTTTTCATTTATGACAGGATTCTGTTATAGAGTAGATTCCATTTTCACATATTTTAGCATTACATTACAATTGAGCAGTCATTTAAAGTAATAGTGTTATGAGTCACAGTGTCTCAAGAAAGAACTGAAAAACCAGGTTTTTTTGTAGGTATAACAATGAATTCCAATACCATAAATTATCTGTGTGTGCTATCTACTGCCACTTTCATGGAACTATCAGGTATACCGCTCTTCCTGATAACAGACTGATATGTCCAGATGCTTTCCTGAACCTAACAGTAATTTCCAAAATTATAATAATGACTTAGAACAAAGAAAAAAAAATTAAGTATTTACTAAGTATTTTATTTTGTGAATTATCCACCACTTAGTGTTTAGTGTCCTGGGCAGTTGCCTCTTCTAAGATTGAATCTGGTGTAAAAAAGTAACTGTAGTAAAAAAAATATGTTTTTAAAATTGTATGTTTTCCAGACCTTAGTTTTTAGTGTCTCGGGCAGTCTTGGTTTTTCTTTTTGATTTTCCATCGGCAAAACATGTTTACCCAAATTTCATATATATTTGTTTGTATCAAATGACAGAACAAATCTACATTTGGCGCGCCTTCTGTTCTGGCGCATGCCCCCCCTCCTTGTTTCAGCCCTGATCATCAGGCTTGAAATCCAGACTGAAAATGCTAACAAATTAAAACAATGCAATTTATTTTGTGTTAATGGACACAACCATAGACGTATTAAGTTATGACCAATGTGTTAATATACTTAAATATCTACTGAATAAATAAGTAAAATAAGAAGTTCTAGCATTGGTATCTGTTATTATGCTACAATGTAATCTGTTCAATGAAAATTTCTGAATACCTTAGGATTTGTAAAAAATTGTGTAGGAAAAGAATTTGATAGCGCTTCAAACATGCACGTTTAATAAAAAGAAGTCTTCTATCCAGTCTCAGAGATATAATACCAAGCTTCCTTCATATTGTATTAATTTCTGTGTGCATGTGTTAAACCTTGTAATATTAGATACTACATAAGCAAATAAAATGACTTGTGTTCATTAAAATACTTGCACCCTCTGAGTATCCAGGGTCTGCACCCTTTTCTCTGACCCAGTCCAACCCTGTTTTAATCTACCACTTTACTTGCATACCTTTTTCTGGTGTTAATACTGTATTTTAATCATTTCAGGATAAATTTAAACCACTGCCATGGGTTGTTCGCTTAAAAATTGCTTACGGTTCTGCCCTAGGTATAAATCACCTACATACTTCAGAGTTGACACCTGTGGTACACAGAGACATCAAAAGGTTTGTAGACTTAATATTTTTCACTATTTTTAATTTTAGAAAATCTATTTTTTTTTTTTCCATTCGAAACATTATGAATTTTACAAGAAGACTGTCAAGCATGTGACCCATTGATTTTGATGTAAATTGAAATATGCTGTAGATAGGGGTCAGAGTTGTCCTATATTTATAAAATAACCTTAAGCAATGTTCTATATTGTCCTATATTTCCTATATTTCTCTACTTTCTCATACATTCGGTATTATAACCATCACCTGCTAGCATTTATGATTGTTTCTGCTGTTTTGTTTTTGTCATATTTCCATTCAAGAGCAATAGTTAAATCATTCACCCAATCCTCACACTTTCTGCCAGTCACAAACAAGACGGGGGTGTGTATTATAAAGCAATCTCACATGTGAGCCTTTCTCAAATATCACAGATTTCTTTGAAAATACACATTGTTGGTTTAGAAAATTTCCATCTCGCCAAGAAGATTTAAGAACATAAATGGAAAAATTCAATTCAGATTTTGTAAAGATTTTGCAGTTTATAAGCAACTAAGGGTCCCAGTAGCAGAAATTGTGCGACGTGCATCGCAGATTTATTTTAGACCTTGCAGATAAATTTACCAACTTAATAAAAAAGAAAAAAAAATTATTATTATTTTTTTTTTATTTATTTATTTTTTTGAGTTGGGACGCAAACATATTGTTCTTACGCCAGTCCCTCCGTTTTTACATGCGTAAATTCTTCAAAGAATCTCGAAATAAATGCAAATTCCATCCAATGATCGCGAAAAAACGGCGAATTTCTTCAAAAGATTGCTGAAAACAGACTAATTTCGTCGAGGAATCGCAAAAAAAAAAAAAAATCTAAATTTCGTAGAAGAATCACAAAAAGAAGACAAATTTCGTCAAAGGGCTGCAGAAAAAAGACTAATTTCGTCGAAAGATCGAGAAAAAAAGGCAGATTTTGTCGAAGAATCCGAAAAAACGGCAAATTTCATCGTAGGATCGCGAAAAAAAGGCAGATTTTGTCGTAAGATTTCGAAAAAATGCCAAACTTCATGGAAGAATCGCAGAAAAAGTCAAATTTCGTCGAAGGATCATGAAAAAATGGCAAATTTTGTCGAAGAATTGCGGATAAAATGTGAATTTCGGCCAAAGGCTGAGGAAAGAACACGAATTTCATTAAAGAATCGCGGAAAATGGCTAATTTGGTTGACATATCACGAAAAAAAAACGCAAATTTCATCAAAACGTCGTGGAAAAATGGGCAATTTTGTCGAAGAATCCGAAGAAACGGCAAATTTCGTCGTAGGAGCGCTAAAAACGGCGAATTCTGCCGAATGATCGTGAATAAACGGCAAATTTCGTTGAAAGATCGCCAAAAAACGACAAATTTCGTCGCATGATCTCGAAAAAAACCGGCAAATTTCGTCAAAGGATCGCCAAAAAACAACAAATTTTGTCGAAGGATCTCGAAAAAATGACAACTTTTGTCAAAGGATCTCGAAAAAATGACAATTTTGTCGAAGGATTGTGAAAAAACGGCAAATTTTATCAAAGGATCTTGAAAAAAACGGCGAATTTTGTCGAAGGTTCTTGAAAAAAAAACGGAAATTTCATCGAAAGATTGCAAAAATCATCAAAGGATCTCGTAAAATGGCTAATTGATCTGTCAGATCGCGAAAAAAACTAAATTTCGTCAAAGGGCTGCTGAAAAACGTGAATTTCGTCAAAACATCATCAAGGGGGGTTGCATGAGGGCGTGAAAGTTCAGCTTTTTTTTTTGTATGAGCTTGTACCATATCTGTATTATGTTATTCATATTGTTCAATGAAATTAGATTTTCTTCCAGTGTATCTAAAAAATTATTCTCATTCAGTTTTTTTTTTATAGTATTTATTTAGGTTTTCAAGGTGTCATTGCTATAAAATTATGACCTATATAATATAGTTATATTTTTATAACATTAATCAGTAAGAACCATATTTTTTTAACACACTTATAATGTATATAAGAAAATTGTAGCATGCGATTTCTGCAGACAATTTTCATCCCACTAAATTGCTGTCGCAGACACAACCATAACTTTTTGCTACTGGGCCGAGGGTTAACCAATTGTCCAGGTCTCCCAAAGAGCCCTAGAATTGCTTCCAATATTGAAGGTATACTTTCTTGAAGACTTGTCCAAAGACAATCATAGACTGGTAAAAAATTATCTATACATGTGCATTAAAAAAATGTTAGAATCTCCATTGGCACCTGTCTATTTGAGCTTCATTATTAGTGTAAGATGTATTTTTGAAGATATTTTAAAATTATTTCAAGAGTAGTCTACATTGATTTACATTTAATATGATGAATTATCAAAACTATCATTGAAGCTTATGAGACGTTTTTTAATTGGTCTGCATTGAACAATAAATAGGGTGAGGAGTTACTGGATATTGATATTCGCAAAGAAGCAGTTCCTTTGAAATCTTTTAAATGTAGGAAATAACACTAAGAACTTTTTGTTGCAACTGCCTTCAGACTTAAAATCTGAATTTTTAACAGATGCTAAACACCAACTATTTGCAAGAGAAGTTACCCTTAAAAAATAGGCTTAAGTTTTGCACCCTCTTCTTAGAAAGGAACCTGCCAGATTGACATTACCATCTGTAAGATGCCTGGCCAATATATATTACTCCAGGCAATATCACAAAATGTCTATAAACTCACAGAAGAATGGAATATTTATGTAAATAATGATGATATCTCTGAGGAATGGAGCTTTAATGTGACCTGGTAACCGATTAGATCACTACTGAAAAAATGTCCTTTCCATAACTGATAAACAACTTCCTAAATACAAATATTTGGGGATTTTAGTGAAAGCCATAACGTTTTTACATGGGCAGGCATTAGTGGAAAGAGGATTTTCTGTGAATAAGAGAATGCTTAGTTTTGCACCCTCTTCCATCATCATCATGCATCATAAACAATCAGAAAGATCTTCTTTAAACCTCAATACAATAAAAGGTTTGAGACTGATAAAAGATGCTGTTGAATGGGAAAACTATAGCTGCTTGTATAACATGAGTAATAAATTTTCGCAGTAAGCATAAGTTCTACAAAGAACATAATTCAAATGGAGTTTAAAAAATCAGTAAACAAATAAAAAAAGTCAGAAGAAAAAGAATGTTCCTGCAGCTTCAAAAAACAATAAAATGGTAGAAATTAAAAAAAAAAAAGTGTTGATTCTGCTCAATCTATGATTCATGAAGGAAACAGATGAATCTTGATTTAATATAATTAGTGAAAATTTATTACGTAATATAGATTGTGTTAAATAAATTTTTTATTGCTAAATATTTCCTATAACGCTATTTTCTAAATGGCCTATATATGTCCTATATTTTTCACGAAAAATGTCCTATATTTTATGAATTGGTCCCTCTGACCCCTGTGTAGAGATACAAGTCACTTAATCCCTAATTATTCTGATAAGAGGGTTTGTACAGGCATGAAAGAGTTCCTCCTAAAGGGGGAATTCCACCTTTCTGAAAGTAATTTTGGTTATTCTTTGAATTCATGCAAACATGTAAAGAAAATCTTAGAAGCATATAGGGAGAGGGGAGGGGGCTGGTAAATTTAATCTTTAGGCATTTTGTCTGCTTAAACCCATGGAGTTTCTGAACTGCTTTGATAGCTTTCAGAAGAGCTATCAAATCTAAGATCAGCTTATGTTATAGGCATCTGAAAATCATGTAAATGAAGATTTTTAAAGTGTCAGAGTTAAGGTTTTAGACTTTAAATAGCTGGGAAAATGTATACATAAGATTATTTTTTAAATATAAATATTTTCTTTTATTTAAACTACACTTTTGGGCAGGGCTGTGGAGTCGGAGTCATGCCAATTTTTGGGCGTCAGACTCTGAGTCAGTAAAAAACAGGCTGACTCCGACTCCAGCTTGTTTTTTAGACAGTTTGAAGTGAAATTAAACCAATTCTATGTCATTTTAAATTTATAAACTGAATTATTATCTTTATATTTTGACTATATATACAAGGTAACCCAGATTAAACAGGCCCAATATACTGTTCAGTGTACAGCATATATGAAAACTGTTCTTAATTGAAATCTCTAGTTTATATTTTATATTTAGTATATAGTCATTTTTTTGGATTTTTTGGTGTTTGTAGAACCCAAGGTAATGCGAAAATTGTAAATTTTTGCTCTTTTCGGAGTCCACAGAATCTGAAATATCATTGTAATAGAAAATTTGCCCCCCCCCCCTCCTCTTTTTCCCCCATCTCAGATTTTTCATGTCTGTCAGACCAGGAGTAATGCTGAAATTGTAAATTTTCTCCCCCGTTTTTCATCTGCATAGGACCTCCCTCCTTAATGTTGGCTGGGCATTTTATAAGAGTATTTTTGCCTTATTTAAAAAAAAAAAAAAAAAAAAAAAAAAAAAAAAAAAAAGCTGCATTTAAAAAAGGTGAAACTTTTTATATTAAAATACTGTCAGAAGTTTTCTGCTACAGTAAATGGGTCCTAGTCTTGACTACCTATCGCAGCTTACACCCATAATTCATCGAAAAAAATTAAACGTGAAAAAAAAAATTATCGGTTAATATGCACATCATATGCTTCAAGGTCAAACAGGAATGTGCCAGCAGGTTATAGTGTTGCCAGTTTTTTTTATTATTATTTATTCCAATTGCTTGATTATTGCCACTATTTTTAAATAATATTTCCTTTATTTAACGACATGTTTAATAAAGCAACTATTAGCAATGAAGCAATCTTAATAATAGGAATCAACAGGCATAATACTAGTACATTAGCCATTCTGGAGTCAGAGTCTGTTCCTTTAATATTTCAGGAGTCAGAGTCGATCATTTTTCCCACCGACTCCGCAGCCCTGCTTTTAGTTTCAGTGATGTATATATATGTAGCAAAGATCAATTTGATGTGCATATATTTAGCATAGCATGGAGAATTTTTTTTCTTAGAAAGAACGGTGGTAGTCTTAAGCAGCCAAACTATCCAGAATAATATTTGTTTTGAATAAATAATTTCTATATTTCACATAAATTTATCAGAAATATTTAGATTTTTAGCAAATTACCTTTCATTCTCTTTTTTTGACTCATTGAGCGTATAAATTTAGTGTAGGTTTAAATTTTATTTTTAATATTTTCTAAATTATAAAAAGAAAATAACAATTATACATACAATTATTTTTCAGTTTATTGTATAAATATCTCTTAAAATGTGTCTAAATTACAAGAATTTACTAATTAAAAAAAAATTTCTTGCATTTCATGGATCATGTGCAAATATGCATTTATATTTATAGATAATGTTCATATCTGTCAACCAGGGTGGTGCAAAATTTTAATTAGATTAACGATTAAAAGTTTAATCATGATTAAAGATTGACAATAAAATTCAATGGTCAATCTTTAGTCATGATTAAACTTTTAATCGTTAGTTTTCAATAGTTAATCTAATTAAAATTTTCCACCACCCTGCTGTCAACAAACTGGTTTGTTGCATGTTTACTCAACATATGAAAAATGTTGAGCTAAATTGTAAGTTTTGCTAAATTTCTCCTAATTTTCAAGTAGTTAGAATACATTATATTATGTGTAGGAAATAATATATTATGAATTACTAACTCTGCAAGAATTATTACTTTTCACCTACAATTAATTGAGAAATACAGATTTACTTGAGTGCATAACGTAACATGCACATTATCTATTTAAAATGCATAAAAGCATCCCATATTATTGTACTCATAGAAAAATACATTACTATTATTAAATACTAAATTTAACTGAGAAATTATATTTACAATGTAATTTAATCAGAATTGGCTAAAGTTGCATTTTGAAATTATGTGATTTTTGATGCAAAACATTATTTCTCAATTCATTTTACTTTTTATCCCTTTTTGTTTTAACAGCCATCTTTAAAAGAATAATTAATGGAAAATATACTATATTGTTTTCTTGAAATCCAATTTTTATTAATAGTGGGCAATTAGTATCCATCTAAATACAAGGAGCTTAAATATGCTTCCTTGGTTGAAGATAAAGCTGATAAAAGTTACAATGTAGAGATTTCTAAATGTCAATATTTGACAGATGCTTTTTGGTTATGTAGAATAAATTGAATCATGAAGTTTGAATATGCAAAAATGTGTTTTTATTTCTTGGAAAATTTATTTTAATATTAACAAACCAATTGAAACAATTTACCTTTCCAAAATTATGAGCTAAGCTATTTATTTATATCTCCAAACACATTTTAAAAAATTTACTATCTCACTTATAGTAATCTTTTTAATATGCAAAAAGTCATACTATCTGAGTTTTTTTTCCAGGTCATTGAAGTTGTGGACATAAAATAAGTGTCATAAAGTTGTGCTCTCTCATAAAGTGCAATTTTGCACTTTTTATTCATAAAATCTGCTGTAACTTTATAAGTAATTGTATTGATTTGCAAATGGTGTTATTCAATTCAGAATTAAACAATACCCTACTCTCTGAAAACCTTATTTTATTTTTACTATGTTTCTAGGGATGCACTGAATAGTGATTTTCGACGAATACTAAATATTCAGCACATCTGTCAGCCAAATACTGAATATTTGGCTGGCCAAATACTACTATATTTCAGGGTTTAAAGATATTAAAAAGTTAAATTTTAAAACAGTTTTACATGCTACAGATACTTCAATTTTGATGAACAAGACCTTTTCACAAGTAAATTTCACACTGAAAAAAGAACCTATGTTTTCAGTTATTATATAAGAACAGGATAAATAGTCTTATAACAATTTAAAATAATAAAACTACATGGCTTCTTCTGGGAATTAAAATAAGTGATTAAAACTCTTATTTTCTAAAATATAGGAAGGAAAATTTTTTACAGTCATATACTGTTTATTTGTGAAGTGACTAAAGTAAAAAAAAAAAAAAAAACTATTCAAATGGTGACAACTTAGCAAGAATAACTTTTCTGCTCCTTGAGATTTAGCAAGGAAGGTTTTTAAATGCACCAGAGAGCAGTATCTAAGGCGATTATTTTCAAAGGTTGCAAATATACACTGTATTCCTAAAATTTTGGAACAAACTTTCAAATGAGATAATACAGTCAAGTCAAACATTTTGTACAGGAAAACAGCATCACAATGTACTTATTAAATAAAAAATACAGGGAGTCTCACTATATGCTGAACAACCCGAATTTTCATTTACAACTTTAACAATAATGAAGATACTTTAACAAAAATTTCATCATATGAACTTTGCTTTGTATAAAATGTGATGACATCATTGGAAGTGGCTGAATTTTGGTCAGTAAAATAATATATGTACTACCAGCTGAATTTTGGTCAGTAAAACAATATATGTACTACCAGCTGCATTCTGAGTAATAGAATATCTAGCTCAGTGTCGTTTGGATATGAATGGTAGCAATTTTCAGCACTTTTCATCATGTCACCATGTCATGTCATCTGTCTATTTCACAGAAAGCAAAGTAAGTCTTTTAAAAATATCATTACAATATCTTCCTTATTGTTAAAGTTAGGAACGAAAGTCCGAGTTGAGATAGGCTGTATTTTTAAGAGAATAGATTTGATTGTGATTCTCGTTTCCTTTACAAACACTTCTTGTAATGACGCCTAGTATCACCCCTAAAAAATTATTCCATTTTGTTTAGAAACACCCTGTTCGTGATAAAGCAAGAAATAGATTATTACCTGACAATATCGAGAACTGTTTTTATATGTAATTAATTCCTATAAATGTCACATTTAATTGTTGTATCACTTTTCAAATAACAAATTAATAATATAAAAGCAATCTCTTTTATTTAAGTATGATTCTGTTTCTTAATATCTTTATTTATTGACAGTTAAAAATAGAAGTTATGTAAGGCTTTTGAAAATATATTTAAAAGGTTTTTATAAGTATTTGGTTAGGCTCTTGATTAGTTTGATATTCAGCTAAACCAAATATTTGACAGACCAAATAGTTTGATATTCAGCCAAACCGAATATTTGGTAGTATGGTGGAATATCGAATACATACCGAGTGTTCGATGCATTCCTACTTTCATCGTCACAAAATATGTACAGGATGATTGGACTTTTTGTTCATCTTGTAGATTTAAATTAAAAAAGAAAAAAGATGAAAAGAAGTCATAAATAACCATGCCACGCAATTTTCTAAATCCTTCAGTCTACATAATTTTTGTCCAAAGTTTTGTGAACTAGAAGTCTTCTATTACGTATAAATCTACAATTTGTTCATCTTCAAAAATGGTCAAGAATATTTCTTGTCAGTTCCATTAAAGATAGTTTGTTTTCTATTTCAGTGCAAACATCCTGCTCGATAAAAATTTTGTTCCTAAAGTGGCTGATTTTGGTTTTCTGCGAGAAGGTGATATTGGTAACTCCAGAGTTAAGTTTGTTACCTGCACCATTTGTTACACACGTTATTATGCGGCTCCTGAAGTACATCTAGGAGATGTGTCTATCAAACAAGACACTTTCAGCTTTGGTGTGGTGCTTTTGGAACTGTTAACTGGGAAAATAGGATCTTTTAAAGGAAAACCTTTGGTAAAAATAGTTTTATGTTTTATTTGACGTAATTATTTTTGCTTTTTAAGTGCTTTTATTTTTGTAATGCTTTTAAGTACCATGTGTAATCTATATATTTAAAACACAAATACTTTCAAGTAAAAGTGATTTTGGCTTTATAGAGCATGCACAGTAAACACTTAGGGTA
Organism: Maratus michaelseni; assembly: GCA_963931845.1. Lineage (NCBI taxonomy): Eukaryota > Metazoa > Arthropoda > Arachnida > Araneae > Salticidae > Maratus > Maratus michaelseni. The sequence goes on along the minus strand of OZ007600.1, from coordinate 263,658,318 downwards.
CTTTACAGTCATTAAACAAAGTGGAAATCCTTACAAACTCAGCAAACACATGCAAAATAACAATTTTAGTGTGTTTTTCTGTAGCAATATGAAGCTGGGGATTCTTCTAAGAATGCTTTGGCAAATTGCTTGGGAAGTAGGATTACACATATTAAGTATTTTGTTACCATAATTTCCAGGGTATAATCTGTGGATCAAACAACCATGTTTAGACTCAGAAATTTTATTTCATAAAATGTGACTTACCAGATCATTGTAAATATTTGACTTCAATTATTAAATAAAATTTCTGTATCTAAACATGATTGTTTGATCCGGACATTATACACTGGAAATTACAATAATTTGATTTGTTGGGTGTCCATTTTGAACTTTTCTTTTGATTTAGTTACTTAGATTTAATGAGCTCTTTGAATTTTACGATATTAGCAATTTGTTTCTCGCAAAGTTCTACCAGATGGAAACTGTTTAGAGTACTGTTGGTATGTATTATGCCTGATCCAGTCAGTTCATTTTCTCTGGAAATATCTCTGTTGTCTCTATTCATGTAAAAGAAACTCTGTATCATTTCAAAGATTCATTTATTTTTACTGATATTGTTTGCTGATGATGGTTTATAGTAAAGACAGTGAACCTTTTCAAGTTTATGCGCCAATTTTTTTCAAAAAAGATATTACATAGCCATCACATGCCAACAACCAAAAAAAGAATGTGAATCAAAATTACTTGAATTTTTGTTTATTAGGATTAAAATATATGTGGATAACATACACGTAGGTATTACACTACAATAAATGTAGTAACAATTATATTTTAGAAATTTACAATAAAGTAAATGCAATTTCTGTTGCATCTTGAATGCCAAATAGTAAATATCAGGTTCATACCTAGTTATTCTTAACAAAATGCAAACTAATTGGTTTCTATTTGACTTTTTATGTAATTTATTTCCGAAAATAGTTACTCTCAAGCATTGGTGCCTCAAACATTTTTGGGGTAAAATGGATCAGTCTTTTTTTCTTGACAGAAAAAAAAATTGAATGGACGAGGAAAGATAAGTCAAGTTATGACATTCTGATTTTAATAAATTATTTTCTCTTGAAGTTTTCCTTATATCAATACTAATATTGACCATAACATCATGAATAGGACAGCAAATTACAAGTGCAAAAGACTAAAAAATAACCAGATTGTTATCCAATGCAGATATATGAAAATGCTTTTGTTAACAATATTATTAACTTAAAATATGTACAATTGGTTTTGGTAATTTATCCAGCTGTGAATACTTTAGCTTTACAACTTTTTTTTCCCTCTAAGCAAAAATGAAAAATAAAATTGTCTTTTTATATAAAAAAAAAAAAAAAATATTTAAAACGTACTTATCATAAATCAAAAGAGCATAAACTCGCTAAACAATAAAAATGAGATGGGAAATAAGATTAATGCATTATATCATATATTGATGCATAACATTGGAAAAGCTATTCAAATTCATAGTGTCTGAATAAGAATGTCTGCAAATTTCATGTATCTAAAATTGACTTCATGAATGTGTCAGAAAGTATGGAGATGGTTTAAGAGAAGATTTGAGTAAAACTTGATTCCTCTCTAACAACAATCTTCTGCTGAGTGTCTCAAACTGATAATCTGTTAATGATGCCAACTTTAACAACACTTCTTGAAAGATCTTGTACCTTTATAAGAAAAAGAGAAACTCTATTCGATTTGTTCTTATCCGAATAGTAAGACCTGCAAATTCCATACATTTAAAAGTAAAAATAATTTTGTGAATGTGTCAGAAAGTATGGAGATGGTTTAAGAGAAGATTTGAGTAAAACTTGATTCCTCTCTAACAACAATCTTCTGCTGAGTGTCTCATACTGATAATCTGTTAATGATGCCAACTTTAACAATACTTCTTGAAAGATCTTGTACCTTTATAAAAAAAAGAGAAACTCTATTCGATTTGTTCTTATCCGAATAGTAAGACCTGCAAATTCCATACATTTAAAAGTAAAAATAATTTTGTGAATGTGTCAGAAAGTATGGAGATGGTTTAAGAGAAGATTTGAGTAAAACTTGATTCCTCTCTAACAACAATCTTCTGCTGAGTGTCTCATACTGATAATCTGTTAATGATGCCAACTTTAACAACACTTCTTGAAAGATCTTGTACCTTTATAAGAAAAAGAGAAACTCTATTCGATTTGTTCTTATCCGAATAGTAAGACCTGCAAATTCCATACATTTAAAAGTAAAAATAATTTTGTGAATGTGTCAGAAAGTATGGAGATGGTTTAAGAGAAGATTTGAGTAAAACTTGATTCCTCTCTAACAACAATCTTCTGCTGAGTGTCTCATACTGATAATCTGTTAATGATGCCAACTTTAACAACACTTCTTGAAAGATCTTGTACCTTTATAAGAAAAAGAGAAACTCTATTCGATTTGTTCTTATCCGAATAGTAAGACCTGCAAATTCCATACATTTAAAAGTAAAAATAATTTTGTGAATGTGTCAGAAAGTATGGAGATGGTTTAAGAGAAGATTTGAGTAAAACTTGATTCCTCTCTAACAACAATCTTCTGCTGAGTGTCTCATACTGATAATCTGTTAATGATGCCAACTTTAACAACACTTCTTGAAAGATCTTGTACCTTTATAAGAAAAAGAGAAACTCTATTCGATTTGTTCTTATCCGAATAGTAAGACCTGCAAATTCCATACATTTAAAAGTAAAAATAATTTTGTGAATGTGTCAGAAAGTATGGAGATGGTTTAAGAGAAGATTTGAGTAAAACTTGATTCCTCTCTAACAACAATCTTCTGCTGAGTGTCTCATACTGATAATCTGTCAATGATGCCAACTTTAACAACACTTCTTGAAAGATCTTGTACCTTTATAAGAAAAAGAGAAACTCTATTCGATTTGTTCTTATCCGAATAGTAAGACCTGCAAATTCCATACATTTAAAAGTAAAAATAATTTTGTGAATGTGTCAGAAAGTATGGAGATGGTTTAAGAGAAGATTTGAGTAAAACTTGATTCCTCTCTAACAACAATCTTCTGCTGAGTGTCTCATACTGATAATCTGTTAATGATGCCAACTTTAACAACACTTCTTGAAAGATCTTGTACCTTTATAAGAAAAAGAGAAACTCTATTCGATTTGTTCTTATCCGAATAGTAAGACCTGCAAATTCCATACATTTAAAAGTAAAAATAATTTTGTGAATGTGTCAGAAAGTATGGAGATGGTTTAAGAGAAGATTTGAGTAAAACTTGATTCCTCTCTAACAACAATCTTCTGCTGAGTGTCTCATACTGATAATCTGTTAATGATGCCAACTTTAACAACACTTCTTGAAAGATCTTGTACCTTTATAAGAAAAAGAGAAACTCTATTCGATTTGTTCTTATCCGAATAGTAAGACCTGCAAATTCCATACATTTAAAAGTAAAAATAATTTTGTGAATGTGTCAGAAAGTATGGAGATGGTTTAAGAGAAGATTTGAGTAAAACTTGATTCCTCTCTAACAACAATCTTCTGCTGAGTGTCTCATACTGATAATCTGTTAATGATGCCAACTTTAACAACACTTCTTGAAAGATCTTGTACCTTTATAAGAAAAAGAGAAACTCTATTCGATTTGTTCTTATCCGAATAGTAAGACCTGCAAATTCCATACATTTAAAAGTAAAAATAATTTTGTGAATGTGTCAGAAAGTATGGAGATGGTTTAAGAGAAGATTTGAGTAAAACTTGATTCCTCTCTAACAACAATCTTCTGCTGAGTGTCTCATACTGATAATCTGTTAATGATGCCAACTTTAACAACACTTCTTGAAAGATCTTGTACCTTTATAAGAAAAAGAGAAACTCTATTCGATTTGTTCTTATCCGAATAGTAAGACCTGCAAATTCCATACATTTAAAAGTAAAAATAATTTTGTGAATGTGTCAGAAAGTAGCTAAGAGTGGAGGTTTTCATCAATTTGTAGCATTTTAAAGTTCAATTGTGATAATCGAGATATTTCAGAAAAATCCAAACATCAGGACTTTCCCACATGGGGCCTTTATAAAGAGCAGCAATAGTCTGTGTAAATGATACAAGATTTTTTAAAGAATTAAAATGGAATGATTGCGTTTTGAAATAAGAAGACCAGACATCTGATTTTAGAGTTTACATCCCAACCTCAGACTAATAATACCTAGAGAGCGAGAAGTCTGGTCAGGATGACCCACGTGACAGTTGGTGGTAAAAAGGTTACTAGTGATTTGGTTCAACATCTAATTAACATACTTATGAAATGATGTTGACCATTTTAAGAGCTTAACACAGCAGAAAAACGCAACTGGAAACATGAGCTGGTATGTTGTAAGATAATTGAGGTTTAAATAATATAGTGGAACTAATTTAAGGAAGCAGGTTTTTCAATTCAAACAGTTTATTCAAAATAAAGTCAAGTATATGAAGAGTCACTTTAACATATATCCAGTCAATAATAAAAATGAAAAACAAGCTCTAAGATGAAGTAACTGAAGTCAGAATAAACATAAGCGCAACTTAAAAATAACTCACTAAGACTTGTTTCACAGCATGATGACAAAACTATTAAAATGAATAACTAATTACAAAAGACATGACTATTCCTTATTATGAGGAAGCCTAAGCTTCACTCACGTTCGTGATTGTTTCAACAACTAAAAATCTGCTAAAACACACGATATACAGACCTTTTATAGTAGCGAAAGCTAATTAAACATTCAAAACAAACTCTCCAGAACATACGGCAATGCGTCATCACGATATCGATTAAAGCGTAATCGAATACGGAATCGAATCGCACGCAAGTAGATGCGATTTGCAAAAGCTCTACTTGCGAAAGAAAAATAGGTGAATCGATTAATGATTGCAGATGAACGGAATGCCGATGTTAGATTTCGGTAGTTGTTTATGATAGTGAGTGCCGATATGCCGGTGAAAACAAAAGTTTAGCTTTAAGTCAAAGTAAATAAATGAAAGATAAAAGGAATTTCTAAATTAAACAAAGGCCAAAAACAAAAGAAAAACGTAAGTAAACGATATTTAAATAATATTTAAATGTTAAAAATATATGTAAAAATGAAATTAAGAAAATGTAATTTAAACTTAGCACTGACTATGTATGGATAACTTAATGTCTTTGAGACAAGGAGAAGCATAACTATTTTAATTCCTAACAACTAGAAGCAATGCAAGTCTTGGCGCTTTATCGCAGCTCTTGATAAGAATGCAATACTTTTAAGCTGCGATTCAGAAACTTCGAAACTGAACAGATATACACTCAGTAGCAAAATAAAGGGGAAGGTTCACCAGATATTTTTCCTATTGTTTATTTATTTTATGCTTTATTTCTTCCATCATTCAAAGAATGGTTAATTAGTATTAAATAATTAAAAGAAATTACTAAACTTTTATTTAGATTTTTTTTTTAAGAAAAAAAAAAGAATGATATATTATTTTAATAATTTATCCCAGTTTTCAATCTTTCACATGGTTTTATTTATGTTTAATTTCATTATATACTTTTTTTTTTAAATACAAAATAACAAATAGGACAGAGAAAGTAAAAAAAAAATAGTTTTTAAGGCTGTTCTCAAATACAAAAGAGCTACATTTTGACATTTCTGAATTCATTCATTTTTCAGAAACTCATGAAATTGGCAGGTGTTCTCATTCAGAGACTATGTCATCGAAATATGTTTTTTTTATTTTTTGGCAAAGGCAGAAGATTTTTCAGAATATACAGTCAAAGTGGGCATTTTGTACTGAATTCTTGATGCAGCATCGGGAAAATGGCGAAAAACGTGTCGTTACGTGACACGAATCGCTTATAACTCAATAAGTAATTTATTTATTAAAAAAAAAAAAAAAAACTCATTTCGATTCCAAATTGCTTCACTAGTCTGGCAATTTTATGCTTTTGCATTTAAAAATGATTCAGAGAACGTGTCAGAAAATTTCACGTTCTTGAGCAGGTCATTTGAGAACCATCTTAAGGAACCTCTTTTTAAGCAATTTAATTTTATGTGCTGGAACGTCAGGAGAGGGGGGGGGAGAATTTTGAAGGAAAGGAAATTTGGGTGATTAATTATTAATTTATTACTACAACAAATTAACAACCAGTTGGAAATTATTTTTGTAAATTAAAAGTGTTAAAATTTTTTATAATTATTTTAATTGAAATACACTGATATTACATAAAGGATATTTTAATTAAAATGAAATGTATTTTCGTTTCTCAGATCTTTCTTTTCTCTTCATGCTTTGGAAAGCTGTATATAAAATTTGAATTTAAAAAGATTTTTATTAATGATATATATATTTTAATGCAATGTTGATCAATTTAAATGCTAAAGCATGCATAAGCACAGTTTTATAAACAAACAAAAGAAGAAATAATTTAAACAAAATGAATTTAGCCTACTTTTTAAAAATTCCTTAACTTAAATTAATAAATGAAAAGCACTTCAATAAAAAGTAAAAAACATATACAAATTGAAACATAAAAAATGGACTTAATAAATAAATATGTAAATAATGCATTGTTTCATTAAATTTTGCTAGATATAAACAGTAATTATTAATATAACTTCCATAACATTATATAACATTGTTTTGAGTGGTCGATAATAAATATAATAATTTCAAAACTTTTCTGAAGATATAACAAGAGAGTAAACAATATGTTTTTTTTTCTCAAAAACTTCAATTAAAAATTATAAAATTATATTAAAAAAATTTTAAATATTTCAAGCATTGCAATAGTTTTTAATTTAGGTAATATTTAAATATTTCCTTTTTAATAGGTAAATATGCACCCGTTTATAATTATTTAAAGCATAAATTTAATCTAAAATAGGAAAAATTATTTAAAAAAAAAGAATTGTTTACATTTTAAAAGAAAGAAAACAAGTTTCTTTTGGTGAAAAATTGTATCGCCAAGCACCGTTGTACGAGATGTTCTTAAAATGCTTTTTCAAATCAAAATTTTCCAATTAATTATGCTTTTAATATTGAAATTGATAACACCAGATGATAGTAAGTCCTACTGTTACATACATTTGTGATATTAAAAGTAAAATATTTCCTATTTTCAACATTTGAACATGAATAAACAGTATCATAGTTGGAAAGATATATTTTTAAGATCGTTTAAATATACAAAAGAGGTAATTAAAAATAAATACATAATGGTGAAAGGTAACAAAGCTTGTTTTGCTTGCTCTTTTGTTACAGCCATAGGCACAACAGCTTTCTGCCATGATATTTTTGAATCGCAAACAGGAAATAGTCTAATATTGTTCATAGAAACCTATGCTACTGACACGTTCAGCGGAATGCTTCTTGCCCAGAGTCACGTGACTTTATGCTTGCTGCAGAAAGGGTGCGGAGATTATCTCTCTAGGTATGCTTACTCTGAGATCCCAACACCTTTCTTAAAAGTTCTCATACTTATCAAAATCTCTAAAACATCCTGGCTTATACATATTCAACTTTAAAAAAATTAAATAAGCCAAGATGTGTAACTGTAACAAGGAACTGTAGAAATAAATCAAATTCCACCTATCTACATGAAAAAATACATTTGGCAGAAAAGTACAAATAAATGAAACTGTAAATTTTAAATAGCATCTTTTCTTTATTTATATATCTTAAGAATGAATAAGCAACAAATTTAGAGGAAATTTTTTTGGAAATCATTAGTGTAAATTCCAAATTTTTTTTTAAACATTCAAAAACTTTGAAAAATAAAACATTTTGTTTAATTAACATTTTGTTGATTATTTTCATATAGGCTAGAAATATACAGCAGCTCTCAAAAGTATTTTGACAAAGATAATAATTGACTTAATTAAAAACAATAATAAAATGCAAAAATCAATCATTTACTTTATTTAACCATATTTAATGTTTTACAGAATTTTAGTAAATTAACTATCATTTGCTAGAAAATAACATGAAACCCAAGAAAAATCAGAAAAATGATAAATCAAATGTATTTTGACATTATAATGAAAAATTGTTTCAACACAATAATTATCAAATATAGTAAGGAGTCAGTCAATATTTAGTAACATATCCTCTGGCCTTTATGACAGCCTCATAATATGCAGTCGTGTAACTTTTGTATTCAATCCAAAGGAATTTGGTCCTACTCATTTCTAAGAGCTTAGTATAAAGCCTCCTTATTTGAATAATTTTGGCATCTTACTGTATGATCTAACTCTTCCCACAGACTCTCTATGGGATTCAAATCAGGACTTTGGCTTGGCCACTCTAGAACCTTGACTTTTCTGCATTTCATAAAATCACTTACGTACTTGGTTTTGTGTTTTAGGTCATTATCTTGCTGAAAATACCACTTAGCAGGCATTTTTTGTTTAGCTTATGGTAGCATGTGAGACTTTAATGTATCAGCATACATGAACCGATCCATATTCCCCTTGATTCGAACTAAGGATCCAACTCCGCTATGCGAAAAACAACTCCAAACCATCACATTGCCGCCTCCATGTTTGACGGTGTGTGTTTGGTATCGAACATCATATTTTTTTGTTTTTAGGACATTGAATGTATTTGATTCCATCAGATGACACTAAATTAAACTTGCTTTCATTGCTTCTCAAAACATTAGACTACTCTACACTTGTCCACGATTTATGCCGTTTTGCAAATAAATGCAAGTCTAGCCTACCTATTCTTATCCATTCTTATCAGAAATTGAAGGCTCTTTTGCTGGTCTTTGGCCATGTAAACCATACCATTTTAGGTGTCGTTTGACAGTTGAAACGTGTATGTCTATGCCGTAATTTTCTTTCAATTCATTTTTTATTACTACAGCCGACATAAGACAATCACTTGTAGATAGCTTTTTTAAAATACGGTCAACATTGTAAGTTGTTTTTTTCAGATGGCCACTTCGAGGCTTATTTTTGATAATTTCCGTTTAATAAAAACTAATTCCAGGTACTAACAAGCTGCTGAGACACATTAAAAGAACGAACAACTTGCCTTTTCAATTGCTGTTCTAAAATCCCTAGAATGTTCTTTGCGTTTTTGCATTTAAAATAATATAAACATTAATCAAATAGCTATAGAGCAACTGACACCTTCAACAATTAAATGCAAACTAATTGTCAAAATACTTTTGAGCCAAGGAGGAATCCTATTTCTTTGTTGGCGCTGAATGTAAACAAACAAGAAACTTGATACCTTTGAATAACTGCAGTCATATTGTTCTCAATAATAGAGAATATATTTTCTTTTATATTAAACAAAATAAGAGTGAATATAATGTAGGCAAAATCCTTTTGAGCGCTACTGTATGTCTACAGGTAAAAGATCATTATCAGGCACTAAATACGGTGGAAATTGTATTTATTTGTCATAACATTTGTTGAATTATTGCTATAGTAATTTTTAAAAATCCTGCTTCTTTTAAACATTATTAATTTCTGTAAATACATCATTAATAATAATTTTCTTGAGTTTACCATTTGAAACAGTAAAATGAATGTTATTAAAGCAAATTTATTTAAATATGAATCAATTTCTTGATTATTTTTTGTTAATTAATATATTAATCTATTGGCAGTTAAAATATCAAGTAAGATTTTTTTTCTTCAAATTTTGAAAGTTTTTTATGTATTTAAGAATTTGCATTTGTTCATCATAACTTGCCTTTGTTGAATTATTGTTAAAAATAATCCTCTCCCCACCTCCATTTTTAAAGTCGCCAACTCATGTAAATATCATCATCACTAATAATCCCTCATGTCTGCAACCCTAAAATCTGCACATCATCTCAGATGATAACAATAAAACTTCCAATTCAGATGAAGATGAAAAATTCAAGTTTTTAAAATTTTTATATCATTGCACATTTTAATGTGTAATTTTTAATATGATTCAAATTATGTTTTCTGATGAAGGAAGCATAAATTTATTTCTGAAAAAATTGAAGATAGGGCTGATATCAGTGGCAACCACAATCTTTTTACCAAATACATTTATGTAGGAATCAAGCTTTTTGACTATTAAGTATGGACAAACATGAAATAAAACTTTGTTAAAATCAGATTTTGATGTGAATTATTAGTATACTTTATAAGGCAACTTTCACTGAATAATTCAAGAAAAAATTATCTCCTCATTATTATGCCTATTTAGGTATGCAATGTTAATTAGTTATTTGATGTTTACTTTTAATATTTTAAACATTTTTTCAAATTTTCTTAATTTTAATTATTTTACTTACTTATTTTATTATTTTACTTTATTGTAAGCATTGATTATAATTCCGAGTGCATTATTACATTCAAATTACTGTTTAAAAAATCTAAACAAAACAGCAACCAGAAATCCACAAAATTCTAAAATCTGCACAACCTCTGATCCCAAGCTATGTGGATTTAAGGGAGTCTTTTAATTTTCTTAAGTAGCACTTCTAAAAAAATAACATAAATAGTATTGAAACAATATATCTTATTTAAATGTTTTTATTTCATTTTCTTCTAAATTAATATTATTGAATTTAATGACAGTTAAAAATAGTTTTAATAATTTTTCTCAAATTTTTAAACTGTTATTTTTGTGTATTGAACACTGTACAATGGAATTTATTCATCATAACTTGCCTTTACTGAATTATTGCAATTGGAAAATACATTGTTAATTCCTCTGAATATTGTATTAATGATTATCTTGAGTTTCACATTTCATACAACTAGAAACGGATATGCTCAGAAAATAAATAAATAAAAATTTGAAAAGTTTTTTTTCCACTTGGAAAAATTGAAAAATTTGAATTTTCCTTTGAAATATTATATTTAAAGGTACTTCTCTATTATCCCGTCGACCACTTTTCATAACAAAAAACTATCGCCAAACTGTAAGTTTAAACGCCAAAAATACAGTCCCATTTACTTCATGTCAGAAGCATTATACGTGTGTGTTATGTCATCAAGTGGTTTTTAATTCAACATTTGTGTGTATTTTTCATTATGTTTTACTGATTTATGAGTTATTTCTTTAATTAAAATAACAATTGTGTCCTTAAATTCATATATTTTATTTATTTATTTATTTTGATATTTCAATGGCAGTGTTCTCCCGTTTATTGGGCGTTACAGTTTGGCGATAATTTTTTTGTTATGAAAAGTGGTCGACGGGATAATAGAGTAGTACCTATTTAAATTTTTATAATAAATACATTCTGATGTTTTATTTCCTTCTTACCTTTTTCATCTTTATGAAAACATTTCATCTCCCATCTGCAGACATTAACTTCGAAAATATAATCTGTAAGATAATTAAAAATTACTATGTCTCTCTCAAGTCCATATCATCTCTAATGAATGATAATCATTGCCATTGAGGATGATGTATTACTTACCTTTTTAATTAACCTCTTTCATCTTCTTGAGCTAACTATATTAAGTTTAAACTTGAACTGTTGCATCTAAGGCTGTGTATCTACTAAATTCTGTGACAAAAGTCATAAATTATTTTTGGGCTTGTTTTTTTGAATGACTCTGTGGTCAGTTGTGACCTTTTTTATTGCTTTTCAAAGGTTCCAAAGCGCAGCATATAAAATTAGCAAACAAAATTCTCCCCATGGGAAGTAGCTGATAAACATATCAGGGATCTTTTCTGCACTATCGCTGCATTTTGTTGCAATAATTCAGCAAAGGCAAGTTATGATGAATAAATTCCATTGTACAGTTTTCAATACAAAAAAATAACAATTTAAAAATTTGAGAAAAATTATTAAAACTACTATTTTTATCTAATCATATCTTAGATCATATGATTAGATCATCTAATCATATCTAATCATATCAGTTATGAAATGTTAAAGTTTGTGAGAACAGACAGCTTGCATTAAGGAAGAACATGAAAATAAAAACTCAAAGGAATAGCAAAATATTGACAGTAAAAGAAATGTTTAATACAGAGTAATTTTTTTTTATGAAAGAAAACATTTATAAAATAAAATTTAAATAATTTAATCATCTTATTTTCATTTCATAGATTATAGATATAGCTATTTATTAAAATCCAATCTAACATTTTCATGGTTACTTTATGATTAATAAGTCAAATAGAATTTGTATAATATCTGCCTAGACCTAATCTTTTTGTATTTTTAGCTAAACTACAAAAAGTCAATTCTCAGTAGATTGTTGGATAAATCAGCTCATTGGGATAAATCAGTAGCAGAAAAATTGTACAACATTTCACAACGTTGTCTGATAAAATCTAAAAAGAATCGACCAACCATTTCTCTGGTAAGACATTTTAGCTTATGCATTGAAAAGATTTTAATTTTTTGTTGTCTTCTATTAAATATACAGGATTAGTCAAGCTTATGTTAACATTTAATGAACATGGTTAAAAATTTATTCATCATATTTAATATAAATTTCAACCTTTCACACTTTATGGAAATTAGAAACAAAGCAATAGTTTTCCATTTACGTATTCAAATAATTTTGATTGCATGTTTTCCTATTTAAGGTTATAATTTACTTTTTGTGCTTTTTTTTTTATGAAATACATTACTTGAAACGTTTTGATCCACACTCTCCTTTTTTTACTTTCTATCTTTACAAGAAGAAAGTGTTGGATTCATGAAAATTTTCGACGGATTTATACGTTTTAGAAGGTCCTGAGCACGATTTGACTGTTTTTAGAAAATGTCTGTCTGTCTATATATCACAAAAATTTTGTGGGTGCTGTATCTCAAGAACTAATGCCCGAAATTGAATAAAACTTTATATTCAGTTAGTCCCTGATATGAATGGGTGCTGATTAGTTTTTGGTGAAAATAGTCTAATAGGTGGCGCTGCTATGCTACATTTTCCCCAATTTTCGCAATAGCTTTATTTCAAGAACTAATACACTTATTTTCATCAAACTTCAGATTCAGTTAGGCCTTGACATGAATAGACACTGATTATGTTTTAGTGTAGATATCTAGACAGGTGGTGCTGCTATACCACTTTTTTCATGATTTTTACGATAGCTGTATCTCAAGAACTAATGCACGGAATTTCATCCAACTTCAGATTCTGTTATACCTTGACATAAATAGATGCTGCTTACGTTTTGGTGTCAATAGCCCAACAGGTGCGCTGCTATGCTATTTTTTTCATTATTATCATAACTGTATCTCAAGAACGAATGCATGGATTTTCATCCAACTTCAGATTCAATTAGACATTGACATAAGTTGTTGCTTAGGTTTGGTCTAAATCTCCCAACAGGTGGTGCTGCTATGCTACATTTTGCAGGATTTACACTAGTTTAGAAATAGTCATATCTCAAGAACTAATGCACAGAATTTAATAACACTTTAGATTCAGTTAGACCTTGATATAGATTGGTGCTGATTCTTTTAGTGTATGCAAAACCTGTGCAAGATAGAAGAAAGTTTTGGGATTGTCACATCTGACTAGTATATTTTCTGTTGTTGCTAAGGTTTTTAATTTCTTTTGTAACTAGCTGATGATCCTGGACCTGTGATTATCCAAGGGGTTAATTTCCATTAAAATAGCCCCTGGGTAAGTTGGCACAATTTGAAATGAATTGCCCTAACCAACATAAAAAGTAAAAAAAAAAAAAAAAAAAAAAAAAAAAAAAAGATTTTGATGAATAATAAATCAGATTATCATAGGATAGAGTATTTTGGGCAGTAAACTAAAATCTGCCAAAAAAAAAAAAAACGATTTTCGGTTTATGTTGAGCATAGGACTGATATCATGTGGAATTTGTTAATGTATGTGTTGCATCAGAAAATGCTAGGAATTGTATTTTATTATTTTTTTAAAGATCCATTGGGTATTTCATTGTATAAAAGGGAAAAGATTCCTGATTGTGGAAGAGGGATAATCATCCTGATTATGGAAAGGGACCGAAGAAACCATACAAATAAATTGCACTTGAAAATATTAAAAATCTGCCTCATCTGCAGATTGTATATTATTATTAGGAAAAAAATTCTCATAAAAATTGATTAGATTAAAACAATGGATACATTTTCGAAGATATGGATTTGAGCGAACAATGATTAAAGAGGACATTTTAAAACTTTTTATTTAAACATTTAAAAAAATTTTTAACATTGAATTTTGACAGTGTCTTTGGGCAGATGCAATGCACATGTGCATAAGACCTCACTCAGTTGCATTATCAGAGGGGGACAGATGTCAGGATTCCCAGTGACATGGAAAATCTGGAAAGTCAAGGAATTTCAAAGTAGTCAGGGAAAGTCATGGAAAATTTAAAATATATAGGAAAAGTCAGGGAATTTACAAATATTTCCTAAAAAGTCATGGAAAAGTCTAAGAGAAAAAAAAATTGAATTTAAAATCATTTCTTTTTTAGAAAAGTGTTACTATATTTCTCACTACATGGCACCTCTGAAAAATCTCTAAACTCTTGTCGGTTTCAAGATCAAGAAATTCCTTCAAATGCAATGCAGAAAAAACATAATATGGTCAAAAGTTTCTACATTTTTTAGACTTTTTCATGACACTTCACATTCTAGACTTTGTTGTACGGCATTCATTTGAAAACTGGCAAAGATGAAGTTTTTTTGAATTATAGTATTTTATAGAATTTCAGTTTGCAATTTTTTTTAAAGGTGCTTGAATTTTCTCCTGGGAAAGAGTATGAACCCTATTATTACGTTAAAAGTTTTTTTTTTACGCTGCTTGTTATTTTGTGTTATTTAAAGCAGATTTTGTATATGCCCATTTGGTCATGGAATTTTTTTGGATTTGGTCAGGGATAATCATGGAAAGTCAGGGAAATTGCCAGACATGTTTTGCTGGGAACCCTGGATGTGTGCTTTAGTTACTATGTTCTTTTATTTACTGACTATGATATGGACGTTGGACTATACTATTTGTTTGATCTTCATAGGTCCATGAAATTTTTTTTCTTGCAGTGGTGAATATGGCAGTAATTTCAAATGGATGACACAGCTGTTTACGGATTGCTTGTTTGGAGTTTGCATCAAAAATTGTACTGTATTTCATTGGGAGAAAAACTTCAATAAAATTTTTAAAACACTGTTTCATACTCTCCTCCTTTTAAATAATAAAGAAGCTTATTTTACTGATATTGTTATAGTAACTTTTTTCTGTCAAGTTTTGACAGGTTCCATCTAGTACATATTAAAATAATTAAATCTAACTGCAATAATTATAAAAGTACAAATTTTTAGAAGGTTGGCTTACAAGATTACAGAAAAAACCCTAAATGAAGCATGTACAATTCCACCAGAATATAGTGTCCTACTGTGATGTTATACTCCATGGTGATGTATTTCAAATGCATATGTTAAATGTAAACATATGTAAACTTTAGCTTTGTTTTTGATTGTCGATTGTACTGATGAAGAGCTTGTCTAAAGCTTGAAACATCTACGGTAATTTTTTATTTTATTTTGTATATTAAACGTCTCTTTTTATGAATTCTGATTCAGGCATAATATGTTTAGTTATTTGAAACTGTATATGCAAATTTATATTAGCTTCCTAAAAAATAAATGACACATTAATGTTTGTCCTTTATAGATTTTGAAGGATCTAAGAGAGTGCCTTTCTCACATTCCTGCAGGCGGTAACTTGGCGAACCAACCGCCAAACCTGTACCCTCAAAACCTTAATGCAAATGTGCCAAGTGGACTAGGAGTTATCCAAGGACACCTCACAGGTGCATACTACTGGCCTTCAGCTGCAGGTAGTGGGTCAACTATTTATTTCTTATTTTATTTTTCATCCATAAAATACAGGGTGTTTTTTTTTAAACTGACACTATTCAGAGCCGTCTGTAGCTCGTTCTAATAACTGGATTGACACAAAATTTTATGAATGGACTAAGAAAACCATGGGAAAAAAGATTCCAACAAAAAAAAATTAGTTCCAATCACCGCCGATAGGGGGAAATGTGGCACTGTACATTGAAAAACCCATCAGAAACAGACAAAATTAATAATTTGGATAAAATGCCACGTTTTATTCATCATTTACACTTTCCCTTTTGTTGATTGCAGTTAAAACATCCATTATCACTTTTTCTGCCACCGGTTTACGTCCTCTGCCTGACCGAACTGCTAGCGAGCCTGTTTCTTCGAATTTCAGAATCATTGCTTTCAATGCATTAACGGATAAAGGTCCTTTGCACAGTTTATGGCGTGTTCTAAGTAAATGAAGAGCGGCTGGTGCATTGTACTGGTTACAATATAAGAACTTCACAAGTAACGCGCGCTGCGGTAACGTGAGATTCATTTTCAACCTGAGCTGAAATTGTTTCTCGGTGTTTTTCGCATGCATTTATAACTTAAACTATTGGCGCTACTGTCGCTTGCGTAAGTAAAAATTTGCATTTTCATTTTTTGCCCGTATTTTATGCTAATTCCCAGTTGCATAAATGACCACAGCGTCACATTTCCCCCTATCGGTGGTGATTGGAACTAATTTTTTTTTTTGTTGGAATCTTTTTTCCCATGGTTATTTTAGTCCATTCACAAAATTTTGTGTCAATCCAGTTATTAGAATGAGCTACAGACGGCTCTGAACAGTGTCAGTTTAAAAAAAAACACCCTGTATCTTAATTTTGATCCAAAATAAATGTGAAATACTTATTCATTGTAATTTGAATCATTTTTTGAAAACTAATTAGTTTTCTTCTCATTAGAATCATCTTCTTAAAACAGTGACACTATTTTGGAGAAAAATTTTGGTACAATAGTTATCTACCCCCTTCTCTATTTTCAATTTTATATTTATGCATACCGTAAACTCCCGACTGTCTAGCCTAATGTGGCAGAAGGGTAGGCCGGATAACAAAAAAGCCGGATAGGCCGAAGTTCCATAAATATTTACTCACTTCTTGCTTTCCCCCCTTCATAATATTAAAATCACATGTTACACATTTTAAGATACATTTTATATATACAGTACATTCATTTTCAAAATAAGCAAAATATTAAATTAAACGTAAACCTAATTAGGAAAAAAATTAGTAAATATTATTTTACTGTTTATTGATGAATGATTGCATAAATATGAAAAGTTATGCATAAGATAAAAGAGTTAAAACTTACAGTTTTTAGTTTTTGAAAAAGTCTTTGATAGATGACCGCTTGCTCCTTCCTGTCATGAGTCAGCACTTCCCACGGATGAGAACCTGCCTCTATCGGTCACTCGCAACATTCCTCATTTTTTTTTTATTAGGCCGGATAGTACAGAGGACCGGATAGTCGAGAGTTTACTGTATTTGTATACATTATAAAGAATACATTCTTTTCAAATTTTAATTAATGTCATCCAGATATGAGCTTTATCATTTGAAATTACTGTAATGATGTTAAAATTCTTGCCACCTCTATTGAAGAGTTTTAGTTTGGCAAAGGATTAAGCAACTATATTGAATTGAGAAGTATACATTGAAGGGAAATGAAGCAGGTCTCCAGAGGTGGTTAATTATCTATAAATCATCATTAATGCTGTCACTTCACAATGAATGCCTTGCAACCCTATAATACAAGAAATGTTGTACTTTAAAATTTTTTACAAGTTCTTTTGAACTTTCAAACATATTTTCACATTTCTAATATTATTAGGATAAGTTTATAGTGATAGATAATTTTTTTTTTTGTCTGAAATAGCTCAATCACAATCAGCTATCAAACAAGAAATCTTTCTTATGATTTACAATTTTTGTTGTCAGTCACCATCTAAAATAAATAAAAATTGAAGTAGGAGATTTTTGATGACTGATATATAACATTAATACAAATAAAGAAATGAGGCAGAATTTTTTAAAAATTATTATTAAATATTTTAAACTGTTTTCTGAAGGGTAGGGAGCAGATGGGGAAGAAGAGCTGTATGGGGAGAAGGGGTTTATTTATTTTTACTAGAACAAACAAATACAGAAGACTTATTTTTAAATAAGGTTTTAAAGATTTAAAATTTTGTATACTGGGGGGGGGGGGATGAAGCAGACATTTTGGGGATATAGAGAAGTTAATTTAGAGGGCAGTTTTTTTATTTATTATTTCTAAAGAGCAGCAAATAACACGTAAGATTTGTTAAATAAAGAGTTTTAAATTTTTTTAACTTTGTATGAAGGGGTAGGGGGAGAAAAGCATAAATTTCTGAAAGAGGAGGCTTGGAATTTAGATGATTATTTACTTACCATTATTAGACAGTAAAACATAGGACATAAGACTTTTTTAAAATAGCTTTAAAGATTTTTATTCAATGACAGGTTGAGGCAAAAAATGGAAGCAGACATTTCGGAGATAGAAACATAATTTAATTGATTTATTATATTACTAGAGAACAAAAACTACAGCTGATTTTTAATAAAGTTTTGAGAATTTTAAATTTTGTATGCTAAGGTTGGGGGGGAGGGGAGGGGTGAGAAACTGACATTTTGTGGGTAGAGAGATAATTTAGATTCAGATTATTTTTTTAGTGTTATTTAGAGAACAATAAATAGGACATGAGATTTTTTTTTAAATAAAGATTTTGCTTAGAATGGGAGGAACAGGAATTTCAGAGTTAGGGCGCATGTAATTTAGATGCTTGATTATTTATGTACTAGCAAGCTATGCGCGCTACGCTGGTCAATTTCTCTTAACGAACCTTTAATCAAACGAAATATTGACCTTGAAATTGATCCTGTGTTTTAAAACCATACGGACCTTTACTTGGAATGTCGTTCCGCATTTCTCAAAACGATACGAACGCCATTGCGTTATTACATTTTTAATGTGTCAGAAAAAATTTGGGCTGTTAAGTACAAACTCTTTTCATTCATCATTTACAGTCGGATTTGGTAAAGAACAATAAAAAGATATGCTATATACTATAACCATCCGTGAAAACTCATCTAACTAACGGTGAAGGTTCCGTCAATATCCATTTGGCAGACTATTTTTAAAAGTCTAAGCTTTCATAATCGGGTTCATCTAATTATAAAACTTTCCCCCATAATTCTATAATTAAGCAATGTAGAACAATATGCGACATATTAAAATCATCTCTGATAAATTATATAGCGAACCAGGGATTGAATTTTAGAGCGGGATTGCGGGATTCGCGAAGAAAATTTTTAAATCCCGCCCAAAAAAATATCGTGGGCTGGAGCCTCCCGCCCAAAAAATTTCACCATTTTCCGGAGAAATTTGTGTTATTTAATTTACCTATAACTGTACGATAAATTTCGTGATTTTTTTTTCCCGTAACCGATCGACGAACTTTGCATTTTTTCCGCGACTGATCGACAAACTTTGTATTTTTTCTGCGACTGATCGACGAACTTTGTGTTTTTTCCACGATTGATCAACGAACTTTGCATTTTTTTCCATGACTGATCGACGAACTTTTCGTTTTTTCCGCGACTGATGGACGAACTTTTCGTTTTTTCCGCGACTGATGGACGAACTTTTTGTTTTTTCCGCAACTGATCGACGAACTTTACGTTTTTTAAGCAATTGATCGACGAACTTGTGTTTTTTCCGCGATTGATTGACGAACTTTGCATTTTTTTCTGTGACTGACCGACGAACTTTTCGTTTTTTAAGCGACTGATCGACGAACTTTTCATTTTTTCCACAACTGATCGACGAACTTTTCATTTTTTCCACGACTGATCGATGAACTTTACGTTTTTAAAGCGATTGATCGACGAACTTTGCATTTTTTCCGCGACTGATCGACGAACTTTGCATTTTTTCCGCGATTGATCGACGAACTTTGCGTTTTTTTCCGCGACTGATCGACAAACTTTGCGTTTTTTAAGCGACTGATGGACGAACTTTTCGTTTTTTCCGCGACTAATGGACGAACTTTTCGTTTTTTCCGCAACTGATCGACGAACTTTACGTTTTTTAAGCAATTGATCGACGAACTTTGTGTTTTTTCCGCGATTGATCGACGAACTTTGCATTTTTTTCTGTGACTGATCGACGAACTTTGCGTTTTTTAAGCGACTGATCGACGAACTTTTCATTTTTTCCGCAACTGATCGACGAACTTTTCGTTTTTTCTGCGACTGATCGACGAACTTTACGTTTTTAAGCGATTGATCGACCAACTTTGTCTTTTTTCCGCAATCGATTGACGAACTTTGCATTTTTTCCGCGACTGATCGACAAACTTTGCATTTTTTCTGCAACTGATCGACGAAATTTGCATTTTTTCCGCCATCGATCGACAAACTTTGCGCTTTTTTCACGACTGATCGACGAACTTTGCGTTTTTTCAACGACTGATCGACGAAATTCGTGTAATTTCTCAGTTTTTTTGACAGATGGAAGAAGTTCCTGATTTTTTTTTCCTGTGTGCGACTGACAAATTCAGATTTTTTTTTTCCTGCGTTCGTCTGATGAAATTCACAATATTTTTTCAGGACTGATTGACGAATTTCGCGATATTTTCTGGAAAGCAATCGACGAACTCTGCGTTTTTTCCGCGACTGATCGACGAACTTTGTGTTTTTTCCGCGATTGATCGACAAACTTTGCGTTTTTTTCCGTGACTGATCGACGAACTTTGCGTTTTTTAAGCGACTGATCGACGAACTTTGCGTTTTTTCCGCAACTGATCGACAAACTTTGCGTTTTTTTCCGTGACTGATCGACGAACTTTGCGTTTTTTAAGCGATTGATCGACAAACTTTGTGTTTTTTCCGTGATTGATCGACGAACTTTGCGTTTTTTCCGCGACTGATCGACAAACTTTGCATTTTTTCCACAACTGATCGACGAACTTTTCGTTTTTTAAGCGACTGATCGACGAACTTTTCGTTTTTTCCGCAACTGATCGATGAACTTTTCGTTTTTTCCGCGACTGATCGACGAACTTTACGTTTTTTCTGCGACTGATCGACGAACTTTTCGTTTTTTCCGTGACTGATCGACGAACTTTGCGTTTTTTCCGCGACTGATGGACGAACTTTTCGTTTTTTCCACGACTGATGGACGAACTTTTTGTTTTTTCCGCAACTGATCGACGAACTTTACTTTTTTTACGCAATTGATCGACGAACTTTGTGTTTTTTCCGCGATTGATCGACGAACTTTGCATTTTTTTCTGTGACTGATCAACGAACTTTGCGTTTTTTAAGCGACTGATCGAAGAACTTTTCGTTTTTTCCGCAACTGATCGACGAACTTTACGTTTTTAAGCGATTGATCGACGAACTTTGTGTTTTTTCCGCGATCGATTGACGAACTTTGCATTTTTTCCGCAACTGATCGACGAACTTTGCATTTTTTAAGCGACTGATCGACAAACTTTTCGTTTTTTCCGCGACTGATGGACGAACTTTTTGTTTTTTCCGCAACTGATCCACGAACTTTACGTTTTTAAAGCAATTGATCGACGAACTTTGCATTTTTAAGCGATTGATCGACGAACTTTGTCTTTTTTCCGCGATCGATTGACGAACTTTGCATTTTTTCCGTGACTGATCGACGAACTTTGCATTTTTTAAGCGACTGATC
The DNA here is from genome assembly GCA_963931845.1 of Maratus michaelseni. Lineage (NCBI taxonomy): Eukaryota > Metazoa > Arthropoda > Arachnida > Araneae > Salticidae > Maratus > Maratus michaelseni. The sequence goes on along the minus strand of OZ007600.1, from coordinate 263,636,736 downwards.
GACGAACTTTTCGTTTTTTCCGCAACTGATCCACGAACTTTACGTTTTTAAAGCGATTGATCGACGAACTTTGCATTTTTTCCGCGACTAATCGACGAACTTTGCATTTTTTTCCGTGACTGATCAACGAACTTTGTGTTTTTTAAGCGACTGATCGACAAACTTTTCGTTTTTTCCGCGACTGATGGACAAACTTTTCGTTTTTTCCGCAACTGATCCACGAACTTTATGTTTTTAAAGCGATTGATCGACGAACTTTGCGTTTTTTCCGCGACTGATTGACGAACTTTGCATTTTTCCGCGACTGATCGACGAACTTTGCATTTTTTCCACAACTGATCGACGAACTTTTCGTTTTTTAAGCGACTGATCGACGAACTTTTCGTTTTTTCCGAGACTGATCGACGAACTTTGCATTTTTTTCTGTGACTGATCGACGAACTTTGCGTTTTTAAGCGACTGATCGACGAACTTTGCATTTTTTTCTGTGACTGATCGACGAACTTTGCGTTTTTAAGCGACTGATGGACGAACTTTTTGTTTTTTCCGCAACTGATCGACGAACTTTACTTTTTTTACGCAATTGATCGACAAACTTTGTGTTTTTTCCGCGATTGATCGACGAACTTTGCATTTTTTCTGTGACTGATCAACGAACTTTGCGTTTTTTAAGCGACTAATCGAAGAACTTTTCGTTTTTTCCGCAACTGATCGACGAACTTTACGTTTTTAAGCGATTGATCGACGAACTTTGTGTTTTTTCCGCGATCGATTGACGAACTTTGCATTTTTTCCGCAACTGATCGACGAACTTTGCGTTTTTTAAGCGACTGATCGACAAACTTTTCGTTTTTTCCGCGACTGATGGACGAACTTTTCGTTTTTTCCGCAACTGATCCACGAACTTTACGTTTTTAAAGCAATTGATCGACAAACTTTGCATTTTTAAGCGACTGATCGACGAACTTTTCGTTTTTTCCGCAACTGATCCACGAACTTTATGTTTTTAAAGCGATTGATCGACGAACTTTGTGTTTTTTCCGCGATTGATCGACGAACTTTGCATTTTTTTCTGTGACTGATCAACGAACTTTGCGTTTTTTAAGCGACTGATCGACAAACTTTTCGTTTTTTCCGCGACTGATGGACGAACTTTTCGTTTTTTCCGCAACTGATCCACGAACTTTACGTTTTTAAAGCAATTGATCGACAAACTTTGCATTTTTAAGCGACTGATCGACGAACTTTTCGTTTTTTCCGCAACTGATCCACGAACTTTATGTTTTTAAAGCGATTGATCGACGAACTTTGTGTTTTTTCCGCGATTGATCGACGAACTTTGCATTTTTTTCTGTGACTGATCAACGAACTTTGCGTTTTTTAAGCGACTGATCGAAGAACTTTTCGTTTTTTCCGCAACTGATCGACGAACTTTACGTTTTTAAGCGATTGATCGACGAACTTTGTGTTTTTTCCGCGATCGATTGACGAACTTTGCATTTTTTCCGCAACTGATCGACGAACTTTGCGTTTTTTAAGCGACTGATCGACAAACTTTTTGTTTTTTCCGCGACTGATGGACGAACTTTTCGTTTTTTCCGCAACTGATCCACGAACTTTACGTTTTTAAAGCAATTGATCGACAAACTTTGCATTTTTAAGCGATTAATCGACGAACTTTGTCTTTTTTCCGCGATCGATTGACGAACTTTGCATTTTTTCCGTGACTGATCGACGAACTTTGCATTTTTTAAGCGACTGATCGACGAACTTTTCGTTTTTTCCGCAACTGATCCACGAACTTTATGTTTTTAAAGTGATTGATCGACGAACTTTGCGTTATTTCCGCGACTGATTGACGAACTTTGCATTTTTTCCGCGACTAATCGACGAACTTTGCATTTTTTTCCGTGACTGATCAACGAACTTTGTGTTTTTTAAGCGACTGATTGACAAACTTTTCGTTTTTTCCGCAACTGATGGACAAACTTTTCGTTTTTTCCGCAACTGATCCACGAACTTTATGTTTTTAAAGCGATTGATCGACGAACTTTGCGTTTTTTCCGCGACTGATTGACGAACTTTGCATTTTTCCGCGACTGATCGACGAACTTTGCATTTTTTCCACAACTGATCGACGAACTTTTCGTTTTTTAAGCGACTGATCGACGAACTTTTCGTTTTTTCCGCAACTGATTGACGAACCTTACGTTTTTTAAGCGATTGATCGACGAACTTTGCGTTTTTTCCGAGACTGATCGACGAACTTTGCATTTTTTCCGCGATTGATCGACGAACTTTCCGTTTTTTTCCGTGACTGATCGACGAACTTTGCGTTTTTTAAGCGACTGATGGACGAACTTTTTGTTTTTTCCGCAACTGATCGACGAACTTTACTTTTTTTACGCGATTGATCGACGAACTTTGCATTTTTTTCTGTGACTGATCGACGAACTTTGCGTTTTTAAGCGACTGATGGACGAACTTTTTGTTTTTTCCGCAACTGATCGACGAACTTTACTTTTTTTACGCAATTGATCGACGAACTTTGTGTTTTTTCCGCGATTGATCGACGAACTTTGCATTTTTTCTGTGACTGATCAACGAACTTTGCGTTTTTTAAGCGACTGATCGAAGAACTTTTCGTTTTTTCCGCAACTGATCGACGAACTTTACGTTTTTAAGCGATTGATCGACGAACTTTGTGTTTTTTCCGCGATCGATTGACGAACTTTGCATTTTTTCCGCAACTGATCGACGAACTTTGCGTTTTTTAAGCGACTGATCGACAAACTTTTCGTTTTTTCCGCGACTGATGGACGAACTTTTCGTTTTTTCCGCAACTGATCCACGAACTTTACGTTTTTAAAGCAATTGATCGACAAACTTTGCATTTTTAAGCGATTGATCGACGAACTTTGTCTTTTTTCCGCGATCGATTGACGAACTTTGCATTTTTTAAGCGACTGATCGACGAACTTTTCGTTTTTTCCGCAACTGATCCACGAACTTTATGTTTTTAAAGCGATTGATCGACGAACTTTGTGTTTTTTCCGCGATTGATCGACGAACTTTGCATTTTTTTCTGTGACTGATCAACGAACTTTGCGTTTTTTAAGCGACTGATCGAAGAACTTTTCGTTTTTTCCGCAACTGATCGACGAACTTTACGTTTTTAAGCGATTGATAGACGAACTTTGTGTTTTTTCCGCGATCGATTGACGAACTTTGCATTTTTTCCGCAACTGATCGACGAACTTTGCGTTTTTTAAGCGACTGATCGACAAACTTTTTGTTTTTTCCGCGACTGATGGACGAACTTTTTGTTTTTTCCGCAACTGATCCACGAACTTTACGTTTTTAAAGCAATTGATCGACAAACTTTGCATTTTTTCCGCGACTAATCGACGAACTTTGCATTTTTTTCCGTGACTGATCAACAAACTTTGTGTTTTTTAAGCGACTGATCGACAAACTTTTCGTTTTTTCCGCGACTGATGGACAAACTTTTCGTTTTTTCCGCAACTGATCCACGAACTTTATGTTTTTAAAGCGATTGATCGACGAACTTTGTGTTTTTTCCGCGATCGATTGACGAACTTTGCATTTTTTCCGCAACTGATCGACGAACTTTGCGTTTTTTAAGCGACTGATCGACGAACTTTGCATTTTTTAAGCGACTGATCGACGAACTTTTCGTTTTTTCCGCAACTGATCCACGAACTTTACGTTTTTAAAGCGATTGATCGACGAACTTTGCATTTTTTCCGCGACTAATCGACGAACTTTGCATTTTTTTCCGTGACTGATCAACGAACTTTGTGTTTTTTAAGCGACTGATCGACAAACTTTTCGTTTTTTCCGCGACTGATGGACAAACTTTTCGTTTTTTCCGCAACTGATCCACGAACTTTATGTTTTTAAAGCGATTGATCGACGAACTTTGCGTTTTTTCCGCGACTGATTGACGAACTTTGCATTTTTCCGCGACTGATCGACGAACTTTGCATTTTTTCCACAACTGATCGACGAACTTTTCGTTTTTTAAGCGACTGATCGACGAACTTTTCGTTTTTTCCGAGACTGATCGACGAACTTTGCATTTTTTTCTGTGACTGATCGACGAACTTTGCGTTTTTAAGCGACTGATCGACGAACTTTGCATTTTTTTCTGTGACTGATCGACGAACTTTGCGTTTTTAAGCGACTGATGGACGAACTTTTTGTTTTTTCCGCAACTGATCGACGAACTTTACTTTTTTTACGCAATTGATCGACAAACTTTGTGTTTTTTCCGCGATTGATCGACGAACTTTGCATTTTTTCTGTGACTGATCAACGAACTTTGCGTTTTTTAAGCGACTGATCGAAGAACTTTTCGTTTTTTCCGCAACTGATCGACGAACTTTACGTTTTTAAGCGATTGATCGACGAACTTTGTGTTTTTTCCGCGATCGATTGACGAACTTTGCATTTTTTCCGCAACTGATCGACGAACTTTGCGTTTTTTAAGCGACTGATCGACAAACTTTTCGTTTTTTCCGCGACTGATGGACGAACTTTTCGTTTTTTCCGCAACTGATCCACGAACTTTACGTTTTTAAAGCAATTGATCGACAAACTTTGCATTTTTAAGCGACTGATCGACGAACTTTTCGTTTTTTCCGCAACTGATCCACGAACTTTATGTTTTTAAAGCGATTGATCGACGAACTTTGTGTTTTTTCCGCGATTGATCGACGAACTTTGCATTTTTTTCTGTGACTGATCAACGAACTTTGCGTTTTTTAAGCGACTGATCGAAGAACTTTTCGTTTTTTCCGCAACTGATCGACGAACTTTACGTTTTTAAGCGATTGATCGACGAACTTTGTGTTTTTTCCGCGATCGATTGACGAACTTTGCATTTTTTCCGCAACTGATCGACGAACTTTGCGTTTTTTAAGCGACTGATCGACTTGTTTTTTCCGCGACTGATGGACGAACTTTTCGTTTTTTCCGCAACTGATCCACGAACTTTACGTTTTTAAAGCAATTGATCGACAAACTTTGCATTTTTAAGCGATTAATCGACGAACTTTGTCTTTTTTCCGCGATCGATTGACGAACTTTGCATTTTTTCCGTGACTGATCGACGAACTTTGCATTTTTTAAGCGACTGATCGACGAACTTTTCGTTTTTTCCGCAACTGATCCACGAACTTTATGTTTTTAAAGTGATTGATCGACGAACTTTGCGTTTTTTCCGCGACTGATTGACGAACTTTGCATTTTTTCCGCGACTAATCGACGAACTTTGCATTTTTTTCCGTGACTGATCAACGAACTTTGTGTTTTTTAAGCGACTGATTGACAAACTTTTCGTTTTTTCCGCAACTGATGGACAAACTTTTCGTTTTTTCCGCAACTGATCCACGAACTTTATGTTTTTAAAGCGATTGATCGACGAACTTTGCGTTTTTTCCGCGACTGATTGACGAACTTTGCATTTTTCCGCGACTGATCGACGAACTTTGCATTTTTTCCACAACTGATCGACGAACTTTTCGTTTTTTAAGCGACTGATCGACGAACTTTTCGTTTTTTCCGCAACTGATTGACGAACCTTACGTTTTTTAAGCGATTGATCGACGAACTTTGCGTTTTTTCCGAGACTGATCGACGAACTTTGCATTTTTTCCGCGATTGATCGACGAACTTTCCGTTTTTTTCCGTGACTGATCGACGAACTTTGCGTTTTTTAAGCGACTGATGGACGAACTTTTTGTTTTTTCCGCAACTGATCGACGAACTTTACTTTTTTTACGCGATTGATCGACGAACTTTGCATTTTTTTCTGTGACTGATCGACGAACTTTGCGTTTTTAAGCGACTGATGGACGAACTTTTTGTTTTTTCCGCAACTGATCGACGAACTTTACTTTTTTTACGCAATTGATCGACGAACTTTGTGTTTTTTCCGCGATTGATCGACGAACTTTGCATTTTTTCTGTGACTGATCAACGAACTTTGCGTTTTTTAAGCGACTGATCGAAGAACTTTTCGTTTTTTCCGCAACTGATCGACGAACTTTACGTTTTTAAGCGATTGATCGACGAACTTTGTGTTTTTTCCGCGATCGATTGACGAACTTTGCATTTTTTCCGCAACTGATCGACGAACTTTGCGTTTTTTAAGCGACTGATCGACAAACTTTTCGTTTTTTCCGCGACTGATGGACGAACTTTTCGTTTTTTCCGCAACTGATCCACGAACTTTACGTTTTTAAAGCAATTGATCGACAAACTTTGCATTTTTAAGCGATTGATCGACGAACTTTGTCTTTTTTCCGCGATCGATTGACGAACTTTGCATTTTTTAAGCGACTGATCGACGAACTTTTCGTTTTTTCCGCAACTGATCCACGAACTTTATGTTTTTAAAGCGATTGATCGACGAACTTTGTGTTTTTTCCGCGATTGATCGACGAACTTTGCATTTTTTTCTGTGACTGATCAACGAACTTTGCGTTTTTTAAGCGACTGATCGAAGAACTTTTCGTTTTTTCCGCAACTGATCGACGAACTTTACGTTTTTAAGCGATTGATAGACGAACTTTGTGTTTTTTCCGCGATCGATTGACGAACTTTGCATTTTTTCCGCAACTGATCGACGAACTTTGCGTTTTTTAAGCGACTGATCGACAAACTTTTTGTTTTTTCCGCGACTGATGGACGAACTTTTTGTTTTTTCCGCAACTGATCCACGAACTTTACGTTTTTAAAGCAATTGATCGACAAACTTTGCATTTTTTCCGCGACTAATCGACGAACTTTGCATTTTTTTCCGTGACTGATCAACGAACTTTGTGTTTTTTAAGCGACTGATCGACAAACTTTTCGTTTTTTCCGCGACTGATGGACAAACTTTTCGTTTTTTCCGCAACTGATCCACGAACTTTATGTTTTTAAAGCGATTGATCGACGAACTTTGTGTTTTTTCCGCGATCGATTGACGAACTTTGCATTTTTTCCGCAACTGATCGACGAACTTTGCGTTTTTTAAGCGACTGATCGACGAACTTTGCATTTTTTAAGCGACTGATCGACGAACTTTTCGTTTTTTCCGCAACTGATCCACGAACTTTACGTTTTTAAAGCGATTGATCGACGAACTTTGCATTTTTTCCGCGACTAATCGACGAACTTTGCATTTTTTTCCGTGACTGATCAACGAACTTTGTGTTTTTTAAGCGACTGATCGACAAACTTTTCGTTTTTTCCGCGACTGATGGACAAACTTTTCGTTTTTTCCGCAACTGATCCACGAACTTTATGTTTTTAAAGCGATTGATCGACGAACTTTGCGTTTTTTCCGCGACTGATTGACGAACTTTGCATTTTTCCGCGACTGATCGACGAACTTTGCATTTTTTCCACAACTGATCGACGAACTTTTCGTTTTTTAAGCGACTGATCGACGAACTTTTCGTTTTTTCCGAGACTGATCGACGAACTTTGCATTTTTTTCTGTGACTGATCGACGAACTTTGCGTTTTTAAGCGACTGATCGACGAACTTTGCATTTTTTTCTGTGACTGATCGACGAACTTTGCGTTTTTAAGCGACTGATGGACGAACTTTTTGTTTTTTCCGCAACTGATCGACGAACTTTACTTTTTTTACGCAATTGATCGACAAACTTTGTGTTTTTTCCGCGATTGATCGACGAACTTTGCATTTTTTCTGTGACTGATCAACGAACTTTGCGTTTTTTAAGCGACTGATCGAAGAACTTTTCGTTTTTTCCGCAACTGATCGACGAACTTTACGTTTTTAAGCGATTGATCGACGAACTTTGTGTTTTTTCCGCGATCGATTGACGAACTTTGCATTTTTTCCGCAACTGATCGACGAACTTTGCGTTTTTTAAGCGACTGATCGACAAACTTTTCGTTTTTTCCGCGACTGATGGACGAACTTTTCGTTTTTTCCGCAACTGATCCACGAACTTTACGTTTTTAAAGCAATTGATCGACAAACTTTGCATTTTTAAGCGACTGATCGACGAACTTTTCGTTTTTTCCGCAACTGATCCACGAACTTTATGTTTTTAAAGCGATTGATCGACGAACTTTGTGTTTTTTCCGCGATTGATCGACGAACTTTGCATTTTTTTCTGTGACTGATCAACGAACTTTGCGTTTTTTAAGCGACTGATCGAAGAACTTTTCGTTTTTTCCGCAACTGATCGACGAACTTTACGTTTTTAAGCGATTGATCGACGAACTTTGTGTTTTTTCCGCGATCGATTGACGAACTTTGCATTTTTTCCGCAACTGATCGACGAACTTTGCGTTTTTTAAGCGACTGATCGACAAACTTTTTGTTTTTTCCACGACTGATGGACGAACTTTTCGTTTTTTCCGCAACTGATCCACGAACTTTACGTTTTTAAAGCAATTGATCGACAAACTTTGCATTTTTAAGCGATTAATCGACGAACTTTGTCTTTTTTCCGCGATCGATTGACGAACTTTGCATTTTTTCCGTGACTGATCGACGAACTTTGCATTTTTTAAGCGACTGATCGACGAACTTTTCGTTTTTTCCGCAACTGATCCACGAACTTTATGTTTTTAAAGTGATTGATCGACGAACTTTGCGTTTTTTCCGCGACTGATTGACGAACTTTGCATTTTTTCCGCGACTAATCGACGAACTTTGCATTTTTTTCCGTGACTGATCAACGAACTTTGTGTTTTTTAAGCGACTGATTGACAAACTTTTCGTTTTTTCCGCAACTGATGGACAAACTTTTCGTTTTTTCCGCAACTGATCCACGAACTTTATGTTTTTAAAGCGATTGATCGACGAACTTTGCGTTTTTTCCGCGACTGATTGACGAACTTTGCATTTTTCCGCGACTGATCGACGAACTTTGCATTTTTTCCACAACTGATCGACGAACTTTTCGTTTTTTAAGCGACTGATCGACGAACTTTTCGTTTTTTCCGCAACTGATTGACGAACCTTACGTTTTTTAAGCGATTGATCGACGAACTTTGCGTTTTTTCCGAGACTGATCGACGAACTTTGCATTTTTTCCGCGATTGATCGACGAACTTTCCGTTTTTTTCCGTGACTGATCGACGAACTTTGCGTTTTTTAAGCGACTGATGGACGAACTTTTTGTTTTTTCCGCAACTGATCGACGAACTTTACTTTTTTTACGCGATTGATCGACGAACTTTGCATTTTTTTCTGTGACTGATCGACGAACTTTGCGTTTTTAAGCGACTGATGGACGAACTTTTTGTTTTTTCCGCAACTGATCGACGAACTTTACTTTTTTTACGCAATTGATCGACGAACTTTGTGTTTTTTCCGCGATTGATCGACGAACTTTGCATTTTTTCTGTGACTGATCAACGAACTTTGCGTTTTTTAAGCGACTGATCGAAGAACTTTTTGTTTTTTCCGCAACTGATCGACGAACTTTACGTTTTTAAGCGATTGATCGACGAACTTTGTGTTTTTTCCGCGATCGATTGACGAACTTTGCATTTTTTCCGCAACTGATCGACGAACTTTGCGTTTTTTAAGCGACTGATCGACAAACTTTTCGTTTTTTCCGCGACTGATGGACGAACTTTTCGTTTTTTCCGCAACTGATCCACGAACTTTACGTTTTTAAAGCAATTGATCGACAAACTTTGCATTTTTAAGCGATTGATCGACGAACTTTGTCTTTTTTCCGCGATCGATTGACGAACTTTGCATTTTTTAAGCGACTGATCGACGAACTTTTCGTTTTTTCCGCAACTGATCCACGAACTTTATGTTTTTAAAGCGATTGATCGACGAACTTTGTGTTTTTTCCGCGATTGATCGACGAACTTTGCATTTTTTTCTGTGACTGATCAACGAACTTTGCGTTTTTTAAGCGACTGATCGAAGAACTTTTCGTTTTTTCCGCAACTGATCGACGAACTTTACGTTTTTAAGCGATTGATAGACGAACTTTGTGTTTTTTCCGCGATCGATTGACGAACTTTGCATTTTTTCCGCAACTGATCGACGAACTTTGCGTTTTTTAAGCGACTGATCGACAAACTTTTTGTTTTTTCCGCGACTGATGGACGAACTTTTTGTTTTTTCCGCAACTGATCCACGAACTTTACGTTTTTAAAGCAATTGATCGACAAACTTTGCATTTTTAAGCGATTGATCGACGAACTTTGTCTTTTTTCCGCGATCGATTGACGAACTTTGCATTTTTTCCGTGACTGATCGACGAACTTTGCATTTTTTAAGCGACTGATCGACGAACTTTTCGTTTTTTCCGCAACTGATCCACGAACTTTATGTTTTTAAAGCGATTGATCGACGAACTTTGCGTTTTTTCCGCGACTGATTGACGAACTTTGCATTTTTTCGCGACTGATCGACGAACTTTGCATTTTTTAAGCGACTGATCGAAGAACTTTTCGTTTTTTCCGCAACTGATCGACGAACTTTACGTTTTTAAGCGATTGATCGACGAACTTTGTGTTTTTTCCGCGATCGATTGACGAACTTTGCATTTTTTCCGCAACTGATCGACGAACTTTGCGTTTTTTAAGCGACTGATCGACAAACTTTTTGTTTTTTCCGCGACTGATGGACGAACTTTTCGTTTTTTCCGCAACTGATCCACGAACTTTACGTTTTTAAAGCAATTGATCGACAAACTTTGCATTTTTAAGCGATTGATCGACGAACTTTGTCTTTTTTCCGCGATCGATTGACGAACTTTGCATTTTTTCCGTGACTGATCGACGAACTTTGCATTTTTTAAGCGACTGATCGACGAACTTTGCATTTTTTCCACAACTGATCGACGAACTTTTCGTTTTTTAAGCGACTGATCGACGAACTTTTCGTTTTTTCCGCAACTGATTGACGAACCTTACGTTTTTAAGCGATTGATCGACGAACTTTGTGTTTTTTCCGCGATCGATTGACGAACTTTGCATTTTTTCCGCAACTGATCGACGAACTTTGCGTTTTTTAAGCGACTGATCGACAAACTTTTTGTTTTTTCCGCGACTGATGGACGAACTTTTCGTTTTTTCCGCAACTGATCCACGAACTTTACGTTTTTAAAGCAATTGATCGACAAACTTTGCATTTTTAAGCGATTGATCGACGAACTTTGTCTTTTTTCCGCGATCGATTGACGAACTTTGCATTTTTTCCGTGACTGATCGACGAACTTTGCATTTTTTAAGCGACTGATCGACGAACTTTGCATTTTTTCCACAACTGATCGACGAACTTTTCGTTTATTAAGCGACTGATCGACGAACTTTTCGTTTTTTCCGCAACTGATTGACGAACCTTACGTTTTTTAAGCGATTGATCGACGAACTTTGCGTTTTTTCCGAGACTGATCGACGAACTTTGCATTTTTTCCGCGATTGATCGACGAACTTTCCGTTTTTTTCCGTGACTGATCGACGAACTTTGCGTTTTTTAAGTGACTGATGGACGAACTTTTTGTTTTTTCCGCAACTGATCGACGAACTTTACTTTTTTTACGCGATTGATCGACGAACTTTGCATTTTTTTCTGTGACTGATCGACGAACTTTGCGTTTTTAAGCGACTGATCGACGAACTTTTCGTTTTTTCCACAACTGATCGACGAACTTTACGTTTTTTAAGCGGTTGATCGACGAACTTTGTGTTTTTTCCGCGATTGATCGACGAACTTTGCATTTTTTTCTGTGACTGATCGACGAACTTTGCGTTTTTTAAACGACTGATCGACGAACTTTTCGTTTTTTCCACAACTGATCGACGAACTTTTCGTTTTTTCCGTACTGATCGACGAACTTTACGTTTTTAAGCGATTGATCGACGAACTTTGTGTTTTTCCGGCGATCGATCGACGAACTTTGAATTTTTTCCGCGACTGATCGACGAACTTTGCATTTTTTCTGCAACTGATCGACGAAATTTGCATTTTTTCTGCTATCGATCGACAAACTTTGCGCTTTTTTCACGACTGATCGACGAACTTTGCGTTTTTTCAACGACTGATCGACGAAATTCGCGTAATTTCTCGGTTTTGTTGACAGATTGAAGAAGTTCCTGATATTTTTTTCCTGTGTCCGACTGACAAATTGAGATTTTTTTTCCCTGCGTTCGACTGATGAATTTCACAATATTTTCTCAGGACTGATTGACGAATTTTGCGATATTTTCTGGAAAGCAATCGACGAATTTCGTCATATATTCTGGTGAGCAATTGCCGAACTTCGCATTTTTTTTCTTTGACCGACTGACGAACTTCGCGAATTTTTCTGTAACCGATTGGCGAATTATTTGGTTTCTTCTGACGACAGATTGATGAAATTCACTATTGTTTTGTTCGTGCCTCATGGAAAAATTACCCAATTTTTTCTGCAACTGACTGACGAATTTCGCATTATTTTCTTGTGACCGATTGACAAACTTCGCCGATTTTTCCAGCGACTGATCGACATATATAGTGATTTTTTTTAATGAATATAAACATAGATAAGGACTTCTAATAAAATAGCCTTTCGAAAAAGAAAATCGTTTGTCGAAAAATGTTTCAAATACAATGTCTGTGTAGGAAAGTTGTATTAGTTCGCCTACTTTTTCAAATTGTCTGCTTGACAGCCATTGTCTGGTAGGTATAATAGATTTATTCTATGGTATGTATCCGTATTGTTGTCTGTAGGTGGCGTTACCTTAGCACAGTTGTACACTGGCTGCCATGTAGTTCCAAAGTCGAAAATCGATATTAACACTGTTTCGTTAGACCCCTTTTTAATCCTTGTGAAGGAGTAAAAGTGTACCTTGTGAAGGAGGCTGCAGCAGCACCCTAAATCAAATAAAATCTAAATTCAGAAATTCATTTAACAACCTAATTGATAAGGGCCCCTAATACTTGGTGAAAGTTGAAAAATACACTGCATATATAAAATTTAACTTTCTTCCTTTTTTTATAATAAAAATATACATTTTACATAATCATTCTGAGTTGACTTAATTTTTTCAATGGTATTTTGTCATGTCTGCATTAATGTAATTCTTTAAATAGCACATAAAATAATAGAGGGGGTTTAAAGATATTTTTTTCTCCCTTCCGAACATTACAACTCCCCTCCATTTAAAAATGTTGGTAGGGAGACTCCCCTCCTTGGAAAATTTGAATTTCAAGCCCTGGCTAACAGTGAAAGCCATATTTGAAAATTTTAAATAAAAATTATTTGCACATTCAAGGTTGAAATAAATGGCGCATTAGCATACATTTTGGCATGATGTTGGTGTAACGGTAAAGTACCGAAATGTAGCAAAAAAACTTCATTCCAAATTAGGCCAATTCTCTGTAAACTCTATTATGGAATAGGTCAGCTAAAAAAAAAAAAGAATAATTGTGTTACATTATGGTGTCTATGGGGAAAAACCATTTCCGTTGGATTTTAATAAAGTTACAATACTTCAAATATAATGAAATTTATGTGTCTAACTGAGATGGACTAAACTATGCTATTTGTACAGAATTAAATAAAAAGCATGCATTCGTGACATCATTATTCACTTTTATATTTTAACAGAATAATAAGGCTACTATAATTTGTGACCTTGTGCGAACATTGCCATTGTCATTATCATTATCTTTTTACGCATGAAAGTTTCGCTATGGTACTCCATTGTGAAATTTAGTATTTTTTGAAATTCAATATTTGAAAAAGGCATAATCATTAGGTTTGAAATTTATATCAAGAAAAATACAAATTTTTACCTTTCTAACGCAGTTTGTCTAACAATTTTTTTACAAATATTTTTCGAGCTATTAATTTTTTCAGTAACTTCAAATGTTTCATTTTCTGAGATTAATCTGTGGCAATGATTAGCGAAAATCCCAGTCGTCAGCAACGCATAGCTTTTTATTAAAGAGGATTGGTACTAGAGAGCAACAAAGAGGAGAGAGAGGTTTTTTTTAAATTAAGATTTTAATTTTTGTTTCCTGGAGAGGAAAGGGAGAAGCAGACATTTTGAGGATAGAGGGATAATTTAAATGACAGATCACTTATTTATTGTTACTAAAGATAACAAATAGAGCATATTTTTTTAATAAAGAGTTAAAGATTTTAAACTTTGTATGCCGAGGGGTGGGAATGGGAAGCGTAATTTTAGAGGGAAGGAGGTATATTTTAATTAATTATTTACGTAGAGTTACTAGTGAGCATCAAATAGGACAAAAGAATATTTTAAAGGTCTCAAGATTTCAAACTTTTTGTGCTGAGTGGGAAGGATGGGGGTGGGGACAGAAAAGGCAAGCAAAATTTTTACGCAGTGAGGGGATGGTAATTTTGGTAAAATTATTTAAAATAAAAGAGGAAACACACCAAAATGTGAAAGATTCTCTCCCCTGAATTTTCAAAATTATTTTTTAACACAAAAAAGTTTTTTTGTGGAAGGGAAGAGCTTATATTTGGGAATGGAAAAGAAGATCAAAGCTGCTTAAAAGTGTGTGGGGGCTTACTTTCGAGGGGGGCGCGGATCGTTATAATAAGAATTTTACTGTAATGTAATTTTTAGAGTAGGGTACTGTATTTTTTTTATGTTATAAGAGACACTTTTTTACTTTTAAAATGAGGTGCATTTGATAAAATGGATGCACAATTTTTTTTTGTACATTTGAGTATTTTTTGTATGAAGACAATGACTCTTTCATAATTATTTTTCTTTTCTTGTGGACTCCTATATTTTCCTCCATAAAATCCTATATTTTTATTTTATTTGCTTACCAAGATGATGAGGACGATGATGAGAGTTTGGAAGATTCAGAAGATGATGAGAGTTTGGAAGATTCAGAAGATGATGAGAGTTCGGAAGAAGTTTTAGAAGATGATGAAAGTTCAAGAGGATATTCAGAAGATGGTGACCATCACTTTAATTTCCAGCAGATGAATTTTGGAAATTCAAGTGAAAATTCAGATAGCAGCTACTCTGGTAATACATTTAAAAGATTCAAAAACTATTACACAATTTTGCTTTACATATTTTTATTTTTAAATTTGTTATTGTCATTCTAATACTTTTATGTTTTGTTTTTTTTTTTCCCGAAAAAAAAAAGTTAAATTTTGAAGGTGTTCTTATAAACCATAAAATATTGCAGTTGTTTATAAATTTAAAATATTATATCAACTATTCATGTTTTTTTTTATAGTTTAGCACTATTTTTTATAAATATGTACTGTATTTTTGGCAATGCACCACATCAGCATACATGAAAAAAAACTGTATAAACAAAATTTAATCAGCAAGAATGCTGAATACGTATAGGCACTGCACTCAAAAGTAATATTTAAATACACTTAAAATACTTAATACATTGAAAGCTTACTTTATCAGGGTTCTGTGCAGATTTTTCTCATGGGGGAAGGGGGGTTGTGACATTGTAAAAAGTTTTTTTATTTGTGAAAAACCTAAGTCAGAATTTTGTGTATTTGAAATTATCCTTAAATGTAGGTAAGATCCTTTATGTATTAAAAAGCTAGATAATAAGTTATTTGGCAACTTCAGATTTTTAGTGAGGATTTTATTTAAAAATGATTAGATTTGTAAAAATTCTAGTTTAGAGATTTGAAAAGTTTTATGAAAAATTTATATTTCAGACAAAGAACTTTGTGAAGGGTCCTGTTTTATGGTGAAAATTTTTGTGAAGGGTCTTGTTTTAAAATGTAAAACTTTGTGAAGGGTTTTTTAACAGACTTAAATTTTTCCTAACCAGATCCTTGTTTATTAACAATTTATTTAAATTGAACTCATGTGTTCAATGTGTTTGCATTCTTTACATAAATTTTCAAAATCAGAATGTCAGCTCTAAATAGATCGAAAGTAGATTCATTTTAAATTGTGATTTTCATCTTCTGTTTACCTTTGTTTCTGTCATTGGATTTCAGTTCTTCATTATTTTTTTGAAGTACTTTAGCTTTCTGAAAAATCAATATTATGATTGAATATTTTACAGAATTCCATGCTTCTGCAACCCATTTTACAGTCTCTTCATAGGAAGCTCTTTTCAGTTCTCTACTTTTGTAATAAATGTTCAAACTTTCACTCAAGCCTTTTTTTTTTCCCCTTAAAATTTGAGATTTAAATTATTGATTGAGATGTCCAACAGTTAAAGAATTTTCATATTTTCATCAAGCGATCGGGAATAATACACATCATTGTTCTTGACTTTATTCTTTAACTAGCCGCCACTGGCGACCAGTTTGGTCTCCCTTAAATGTATGTTAAACATTGCAACACGTTACATTTATTCATAGTTTAATTTTCCCTTAATCCTTCACCAAATCAGAAGATTCTAATAGACAAATCATGAACTTTTGCGATCATGGTAGAATTTCGCATATTTTTTGGGCATAGGTGTCACATACGCACGTTGGCGTGATTTTTCCCTCCGCCAATTTGGCGAAAATTTTGTTATGGAAATTGTTGTTTATTTATTTTTATTTTTTTAATTCTATAAATTATTTTTGATATATATATGAATATTTATTTACATTAAACTATCATTTATTTATTTTTATTTCCTTTTTTAAATATGAGTATTTTTGTTAGCCGGGAGCAGATGATAAATCGCCAAATATCGTTCCCATCACCATCATTCATACTACAATTAATTTAATTTTAAATTATAAATCTGTCACTCATTTCATTTAAAATACTTAACTTTAATCTAAAATGCTTACATTACATAAATTTAAAATACTTCACATTTTAGGTAGCTTTCAATACAAAAAAGTATAAAGCTACCTATTGCAGCCGTTCGGAGGAAAGCAGTTCCGGAAAATTTCGATATATTTTCACCGATCATGACCCCCAGACCCCAAAACCACCCTCCGTTCAAATGTTGATATATATATATATATATATATATATATATATATATATATATATATATCCATATATATGTATATATATCTGACCTATGTCATACGATAACGCCCGTATTTATAAATCGATTTTGATGAAACTAATTGTGTGTATTAAGGTCACTAATGTCTCGACCGAGTTTGTTGGCCAGCTTGGTCCGCCATTTTGTTTCAAGATGGCGGCCATTTCAAAATTTAAAACTAAAATAAATGTACAAAAAAGTTTAAAATTCTAATTTATTTTTTAATTACGTGTTAGGCCTTGATACGAGGATTCCAGAGCATTTTTTGGTTTACCTCTATCTTAAAAAATGGCTGAAATAGAGAAGTTTGAAATTCTAGGGTGGCTGACATTTTGAAACAAAACAGCACATTGACGTGATTATTTTCTTTCATTGTTGTAATAATTTTCCCAATCATACGCATAAAACTATATATTCATATCCGTTAGCGCCAAATTCTTGCCAAAATTGGCGACATTTGGCGAAATATCGCCAAATTTGGCGACCAAAATAAGTCTTCATAAATGAAGCCAATTTGGCTATTGCTCAATAATTTGGCGAATTTCTTATTCAAATTCAGTATTAAGGAATCTGTTGTAAACGTTTCTTTGCATTTTAACTTGCTGTTTTCGTGTAACATTAGCTAAAATTTTAAAACGAAGATATAGGAAAGCTACCTTTTCCTCCCGGTACAGGCCGGAAGGACTTTTTCATTTAAAATAGAAAATAAATAAATAAATATGAAATAATAACATAAATCAAAACATTTGATTTCAAAATCAAAATATCGTTTCTAATTTGTACACGCGATAAATAAAAGCTGTATTAGCGATTTTAAAAATGCTAAAAATCTGATTCTTTAAATATTATTACATGAGTTCAATTTACGTCAAGAAAAGGTCCGGAAGGAAGTTGAGTTGTAAGCACATAATTATGGTAAACTTTGATTGTCTCACTGGTGCGAATTATTTTTTTGATGCAAGGCAGCAGTCCAAAAATTCATTCGCGGAGAACTTGCTTTGCGAATGATTACCTCCATGATTTAATATTTTAAATGTTCACGACGAATCAATCTTTTCTTTTTGTTTACTTTCATGAATAGAGAATTTGAACTGCGAATCTAATTTCCACTGAAGTTATTGCAGAATATATACATAATTGAACGTAAGTCATCTCTCAAATATTAATTTATTTTGAACGATCTTTCTTAAAATGTAACTTTTATGCAGTTTTATTCGAAAAAATAATTTTGAATAAAAATGGCCGCCTGGCATATGAAAAAGTGAAACGGCTATCCCGGAACTGTTGATGACAGTTACATGACTTACGCTTTTATTTTAGAAAATGTCATTTACAATGTGAATTCACATTGCATCTAGAGTAAATAAACCAGTGGTTTGAAAAGTGATAGGAACAACAGTGCTGGAAGAGTTGTCTCGCACCAAATAAAAAATTTATTTTATTTATGACCATTCATTCATTCTATTTTGTTTTTATCTTTGATTCCTCATGTCTCAAATGAATGATGAAGTAGAAATATGCCAATTTTTTAATTTGTTTTCAAATGGACAAACATAATATGTTTGAGTAATAAACCAATAAAAATACATTAAAATCAGACATTTAATAAAATCACACAAAATGCAAGATAAAAGAACATTGTAAACATTTTGAGCTTTACCAAAGCCCCTCATCAGTAGGGCTGGGCGATATTTCAATTTCACTATCGTGATATATTGTCAGCTAAATATCGCGATATGATGATATATCGTGATATTAAAACTAAATATACAGAATAAATAAAAGAATATTTTGAGAAGAAGAAAGAAAGAAAAAAAATCCCTGACGGCTCGACCTACAGGCACAGGTAGATTTCGAAGCGTGGACCGTGAGGCACCTGTTTGTTGGGAATTACGGAAGAAATGACCTTTTTGCCATGATGCCGCAGTTAGGACTGCCCACTTTGAAATCTAACTTATACCATAAAAATGATATCTCATCCACTGTTAGTGGTCGCTGGCAAAAATCACCCTTTCTCTTTTCAAAAACCTTTTCAGCTGCGAGAATTCACACCATTAGTATCCATGAATACGGTGTATCATGGTTTAGGCTGGGGGAATTCACACCGTTTGTATTCATGAATACTCGAAGACGAGGAAGAGCTTTTAATATCATGGTTTTCACGGTTTCCGTCAAATTTATGATATTTGCGATAACATGACTACCTCTGTAGGTTTTCACACCCCTCGAGTTGTGGTAAAGCAAGTACGGGTTGGAACATCCCGACTTAAGGCCTAGAGCCTGGTTTCCCTTCTGGGTTTCCAGCTCCGAAGTTGTTGGGGGGATGCCGGCCCGTCTCCAAGTGTCTCGCGGTGACTCCCCGTGGTTTCACCGCGTGTCGCAACGGCCTACGTCCTCTCACGTGGGTTCAAGGTTAGAGGGTCTGCAGTTGGGGAGTGGCTCTCTGACTGGCCGAAGCACCGTAGCGAGACAAAGCTACTGGCGCAATAAAAGTCTCTTAGGACTTGGGTTCGGTGGTCGTTTGTGTGTGGTGCGCTCCCTCAGGGGTGCCTGTGGCGGAGCTTACTTTTTGTACCGTTGGGTATGATTTTTTTATATCACAATATGCATTTTATATCTGTTTTATCGATATATCGCCCCACCCTACTCATCAGTACAAAAAACAATTGGCTGCCATAACTAACATAGAAGTAACTTACAATTGAAATATGCATCCAACATCCACATCCTTGGACACATCATTGGATGCATATTTCAATTGTAAGTTACTTGTATGTTAGTTATGGCAGCTAATTGTTTTTTGTATTGATGAGGGGCTTTGGTAAAGCTCAAAATGTTTACAATGTTCTTTTATCTTGCATTTTGTGTGATTTTATTAAATGTCTGATTTTAATGTATTTTTATTTACAATTTGTGTATTGTAAATGAAAATTCATGTTCTTTAAATAATGTATTAATAATAATTAAAAAAGAAAAAAAAGTTTTATTTCTGCAGTTTTTTTTTTTCTTTTTTTAAAAAAAGATAAGGAAAGGAACAACAGGGAAAAAACCAAAACTTTTTATATTACTGCAAATGTTACTCTACATCATTGTAACAAATAAATATGTATTGTTGAATCACGCAGTATTAGATTTAGAAACTTCATGCCTAATTCTAGAAAATGATCTCTAGATTCTAAATTGTTTTCTTAGCGTATAATCAAAATTTAAGTTAAATTAATCTAATAATTTGTAACCAGTGGACATGTGCAAGGCTTTTGTACTGCTATATTCATTAATTTATAATGAACTACAAGTTTTAATCGAACTCGTTTTAATAAAATGGAGTATGCTATGTCTGAAGCCTGTTCAAAAACCTTTTGTAGGATACCTCCTTCATCATTGTGCACTTTGTATGTGCCTAGAGAAAAAGGATGTTGACATCAGAAATGATATATATTATTAAGTTCTTAAAATATTGTATTTTTACCAGGAGCACACAACTGTACACAATTTCTAGAACTCTAACACATCAGGAAGTGGGTGAGAAATGAATTATAAAATTCCATCTTTACAGGCATGAATGACGTTAAATAAAAGCATGAGAAAAAAAAAACTCCCCTGCCCTATAAAACAACCTTCCATTTTAAATTCATCACATTGTGCAAAAAAGGTTGGTCTATTGCTGATTTAGGATGCTTTTCTTATTTCATAAAATTAATACTTTTGACACATTTAGAAACTCATTTTGTTTCTCATTAAACAAATTATTTTTTGAGAGCTGATAACCCTCTAGATTATTTCTCAATAGAAATTTTTGCCTTCTTTAATGGCAGCCTTTATGCATTAAATAAAATTAAAGTTTCTGGTAAAAAATAGTGGTATTCAAAAATTTGCAGGATTGGTAAATCTGCCTATTAGTGAGGAAAGGGTTAGTGTGGATGTCTTTTGCAAATTTACAAAAAAGACTGCTTATAGCTGGGATTTTACTTCTGATAATAATTTAAAAACTTAAATGATTCCTTTACCTTGATACAAATATATACTAAATTAATTTATTTCATAAAAAAATAAAGTAACTCTCTAACATCAGGGCATAGGGCTGGTGTGGACTAGAGATGAGACAAGATCAGCCTGAAACATGCTCAGGCTCAAGTGAAAATTTTATTTATTTACAAATTAAAGAAAGGTTTTAAAAACATGTTTGCTATTTGAGGAACAAGAAAAGTGTTTTACAATCCTTTAAAAATATATTTGAAAGTGAATTGAATTGTTATTGATAGGATATAAAGAGAGAAATTCTATCTGATTCTGAAGCTTTTGCATGGCCAGTGATAGTAACTTAAAGAAACCTTTGTCTGTCTACCAGTGGTTAGGTATCAATAACAAATTGGCTATTAGGTAGCTTTCAATACAAAAAAGTATAAAGCTACCAATTGCAGCTGCCCTTCGGAGGAAAGCAATTCTGGGAAATTTATAAATATATTTATAAATATATTTTCACCCATCATGACCCCCAGACCCCAAAACCACCCTCCATTCAAATGTTGATATATATATATATATATATCTGATCTATGTCATACGATAGCACTCGTATTTATAAATCAATTTGGATGAAACTAATTGTGTCTATTAAGCTCACCAATGCCTCAACCGAGTTCGTTGGCCAGCTTGGTCTGCCATCTTGTTTCAAGATGGCGGCCACTGGAAGATTTAAAACTAAAATAAATAGACAAAAAAGTTAAAAATTCAAATTTATTTTTTGATTAAGTGTTAGGCCTTGATACAAGGATTCCGGAGCATTTTTTGTTTTACCTCTACCTTAAAAAATGGCTGAGATAGAGCAGTTTGAAATTCTAGGGTGGCTGACATTTTGAAACAAGACAGCACATTCCAAAAAACAACGATTAATTTATGAGTTTTAGTGAATGCGATTTCTCGCAAATTATTATCTTTCACTGTTGCAATCACTTTCCCAATCATATGCCTAAAACTATATCATAGAAACTCGACAGAGTTTCTCGCCAAGCATAAGAAACAGCAATGCATTGAACCATAAATGAAAGGAATTTCCGCCAATGGATGCCAAACGATTTTACAATTTTTTTTTTTTAACTCTGTCTAGTTTATATTTTGCGGACAGGACAAAACGGGTTTTTGACACATTTATATCTCGCGTTCTATTTATGATTGAAACAAAATTCTTAATTCTATGGAATGGGGCATGCCAAGGGACTAAGAATTCAAAAGTAAAGCAAAATCCGACGAATAGGTTTTCAGTAAATGCAATTTTAAAAGTGCTGTTTTTTGCACTTTTTAAATCTTGTTCAGACCAAAAACTGTTGACAGGGCTACAGCAATGTGTAATTATCGGATTTTTATGCGGTTTGCGTTATTTCAATCGTTTTTATGAGTAGTTCGAACCTTTGTAAGTTTCATGTAAAAATATTAATTAGTTTTTGATTTATATCAGTTTAAAGTTATTGATTCCTATACTTAACATAGAGCAAAAAACTGTTCACAGGGCTATAGCAATGCGTAATTATCGGATTTTTACGCAGTTTACGTTATTTGAATTGTTTTTATGTGTAGTTCGGACCTTTGTAAGTTTCATGTAAAAATATTAATTAGTTTTTGATTTATATCAGTTTAAAGTTATTGATTCCTATACTTAACATAGAGCAAAAAACTGTTGACAGGGCTACAGCAATGTGTAATTATCGGATTTTTATGCGGTTTACGTTATTTGAATTGTTATTATGAGTAGTTCAAACCTTTGTAAGTTTCATGTAAAAATATTAATTAGTTTTTGATTTATATCAGTTTAAAGTTATTGATTCCTATACTTAACATAGAGCAAAAAAATAATAAATGACCCAACTCTTTTAGGAATGGTTGTATACACATGATACTAAGATATGTTATTACACTCGACCCAAGTAAGCTTCCTATTATAAAAAATCGTAACATTTAAGGTTCGTTTACAGAATCTCACAAAAGATCTTTTGATATAAGGCTTAAGAGTTGTGTAATTATCCGATTTGCCGCGGTTTGCAGCATTTGAATTGTTTTTATGAGTAGTTCAAATGTTTAATATTTCGTGTAAAAATATTAATTAGTTTTTATATATACCACTTTAAAGTGATTTACTCCTATACTTAAGATGAAGCAAAAAAATATATTAAATGGTCTAACTCTTTTCAAAAAGAACGTATGCGCATGATGTTAAAATATGTTACTACGAACGACCTAAGTTAGCTTCCTATTGTAAAACAGAATTGTAGAATTTACTGTTCATTTACAAGGTAACTCAAAAGATTTTTTAATAAGACTACAAAGTTGTGTAATTAGCGAATTTTTACGTTGCAGTACATGATTCCTGTACTTAACACAGAGGAAAAACAATAGTAAATTGCATAACTTTTGTCAAATTGGCTATATACACCAGATATTCAAATATATTACTACATCCTCTCTATTGTAAAGCGGCATTGAAGCATATACGTTTCATTTACAGAGTCTCTTAGAAGATCTTGATTACATTACAACCGATGTATATTTACTGAGTGAGATGTATTTTAATGATTTTACACTGTTTCAATCTCTGTAAGGTTTCATTATCTTGCTTTAAAATTTAATATGAGTTCATTTTGTCCGTCTGAAATCTCGTCGATGTTAAGCTCTAAATCTATTAAAATATAGTATTTTCATCGATTAAAAAAACTGTGTTTATTTATAAATATATAATTCTAGCGTATCAGGAATTGATTGAAATAGCGATTACAAATTTCCAACTTTACGTTCATGCGCTGAGTAATAGAATGTAAAAATGTTGCTACCCCAAAATTACAAGTTTTGCGTATAAATATTTGCCGTTCATCGAATCTCCGGCTATGACGAACTTAAAATGCTAAATTTCATATACAATAGATGATCGGTAACGAACTGTTCGGTTTACGAACAAATCGGTTAATGAACACTTTCGCGTGAGATTTTTATGTTCGGAGAACGAACACCTCACGAAACAAAGCCATGATGAAGCAATGCCATGTTTCATATTTGCCGAGCTATACTTATTGCCTCTATTGTCAACTTTCAGAACATTTTAACAGTTGCATGCATATGTCCTAATTAATTCATGGACTGCTGGAGATTGGGGACCTATATTTTAGGATCACCAAATTGGAATGAACAGACTATATGAACAGAAATCACTTTAATAGTTTTTATTATTTTGCAAACGTTGCGAATTTTATATTTTTCAAATTCTCGAAACGTTGAGTTAAAAAACTTAAACAAATAAAAAACTTCTAAGGTGCTCAGTAATTTTCAAAAATAATATATTTAATATGTTAGTGTAAAAATCCCTGTAAATTTTTATACTAATAGAAATAGGTTCATAGAAAAAAAAAAATATTGATTATTCTCAGTAAAATATGCTCCATAAACTTATCGTTGTAGTTGACCGAAAAAAAGTGCTTCTTATTTTTCCACATTTTTCTGAAACTGTAGTATTTTAATTAGTTTGTAAACTACTGTAAAATTGTCTAATTTTTTGTTTTTGAATGTATATAAACGGAAGAGTGATATAAACAAAAGAAAAAGGAAAATAAATATGTCATAAATAATTTGATGAATACAATGTAAGGAAATTAATATAAAAGTTTCCCCGTTGTTATGGTAGCGACATGTACATTGGAATAAGTCACTCAATAAATTGTATAATTCTGTTTATAGCATCACTATTATTTTTTTTGCCCCTTTCATCTTTTCTTTTCTGAATAAAAATGGAATCCGTATAATTGAAATTAAATACCTAACAAAAAGGAGTGATATCTCATCAAAAGCAACTCATTGTAAATTATCCCGCCAAGCCACAAACCTAAAACGTCAGTCACAAAAAGAAGTGATATCACATAAAAAGAAGCGATATAGAAGTGCATACTCCGAGTCCCGTGTAAAAATCTATCGCCACTCATAATGTTTCCAAAGGACTCGGAGTGAGGTACAGTATGTGAAAACTGCTTGGCGACCTGCAGGCTTTTATAATGTTTGCGTTTCCTGCAATTACATATGCATAGTTTCCAAACTCCTGATTTTTTTCATACCAGTATTTTTATGAAAAAATATTTCTTTTATTGAATCATGCAATTTCTGCTATTTAATAAAGCTAAAATTTTTGTATGATTTTACTGGTATTAAAAAAATTGGGAGGTTGGCAACTATACATATGGCTATATTATTTTTATTTTATTTTATTTATTTATTTTGCTCCCATAAAATTGTAAAAGTTGAAGCTTCTGTGTTTGCATGTCCTTTCTTATTTATGAGCTTGAAAAATCAATTTGTTGATTTTATTTACCATTATTTAAACTAAAAACACCACTCTACGAATAGGATTTTTTAAGTAAACTTATAAAGATTTTGAATTTGTAAAATATATATATATATATATATATATATATATATATATATATATATATATAAACCTTATAATAAACGTTAACTAAATTGAGATATATTGCAGTAATTCTAGCGTAAGGGAATTGCATAGATCTGGGGGAAAATCCGTTCTGTCAGTTCTTTCGCATACAAAAATATTTATAAAAGTGGTATAACAAAAATATAAAATTTATTTTTCGATTTTCAAAATTGATATGCTACATATATTATAAAAGCCTGCAGGTCGCCAAGCAGTTTTCACATTCACTCCGAATCCTTTGGAAACATTATGAGTGGTGATAGATTTTTACATGGGACTCAGAGTATGCACTTCTATATCACTTCTTTTTATGTGATGTCACTTCTTTTTGTGACTGACATTTTAGGTTTGTGGCTTGGCGGGATAATTTACAAAGAGTTGTTTTTGATGAGATATTCATATCCGAAAGCACCAAATTATCGCCAAACTTGGCGACCAAAATAAGTCTTTATAAATGAAGCCAACTTGGTTATAGCTCAATAATTTGGTGAATTTCTTATTCAAATTCAGTATTAATGAATCTTCTGTGTAAACAGTTTGTTTGCATTTTAGTTTGCTGTTTTCGAGTAACATTAGCTAAAATTTTAAAACGAAGATATAGGAAAGCTACCTTTTCCTCCCGATACAGGCCGCAAGGACTTTTTTAAACATGTTTTCAGGGACATGAAAACCATGAAATGTTCTCAGGAAGAAGTATTTTAGGATTAATATTTATTATTATGTAAGAAGGGATTTTTTTAAATGAGAAAATTAATCTTGAAACAATTTTAAAATATTAACAATTTTCTACTGCAAACTGTTGATGCCAGGTTCAAGCTCTGATGACAGAAAATTTTTCTGGTTCAGGCTCTGAAAAAAGGATTTTATTAAAATAGAAATTTTAGCACTTTAAGCACAGAAAATAATTGTCAATGATATTTGCTAAAGCCTTGCTATTACAACATTTTGTAAGTGAGATACATTTATCATGATTAATGAGTACTTTTGTTTAATTTTAAAAATACATAAATGTAATAGAATAAAACTCCAACAATTGCTTCTCAGCTGTGTAGAACAAGACCAACAAAAAATTTTTAACCCCCTCTCCTAAGAAAGTTTTGAAATGGCACTTTCTGGTCAAAAAAGGACATATTTTGATTTGAGAACAGTTTTCAGATGTGTTTTTTTTTTTTCTTTTAAGAAACTTAAATTATTTGTGCTTTTAAAAATATCTCCATATGTTTTTAAATGTTATTCTAACAACTCTTCAGTGTGTAATGTATTTATTTTATTTTTCATTTTTCAATTAAAGTATGAGATCTATTCTATAAATTATAACTTATGTAGTTAATGTAAGTTTTTATACAAATAAAATTAATATTAATAGAAAATTATAAAAAATGTGCATGATTTTTGCACCTAGCATTGGTGTATAGAAACAGCAAATAAGTATTTAAAAGAAAATTAACACTTTTTCATTCAGTCAGGAATGAAAGTGCTGCGACACAAATGGTCAATTGTCACCAATAAATTTTAATAGTATTCTCTACCGTATTAAATTCCATAAATTCTTTTATTAAATAAGGAGACAAATATTATATAATTTAGTGGTGAAAATCAGACATTTATGGCACAGCGCTTTCATCCCTGTTCAGTGTTTATCTTAAAAATCATGTCTAATTTCATGACTGCAATTCATGCTGTTCCAAAAAAATTCCATTGCAATATGTTAAATTAGCATGGGCCCTGATTATGGAAAATTATCATCTTTTAAAAAGTGTAATTTTTTTTTCTCTGTTCCTTTTTTTAAGATAGGGCAACAGGGAAGAAAGAAATATGTATTCTTTAAACTATCTGTTCAGGATTTATAAATTGTTTTCACAACATATAATGATAATTTAATGTATGAAACTAATTACTGATAAAAGAGTATTTTAAAGAAAAATATTAAGCTCTTTATTTTTTATTTATATTTATTTCCTACTGTTTAGTGTGTAATTTTTTTTTTTCATTTTCAAAGCTAGTTAGCTTATTTTAGTAAGTGTGGTTTAACACATCATCTTCTTTCTTGTTGCAACCATAAAGAATCTTTGTTGATTTATATCCTGTGACAGGCAAACAGAAAAATTCCTTAAAATGAATTTATTAATTCAAAATTTAATTTTAAAAATATTGTTGTAGTGTCTTTAGAAATACATCTATGTACATAGTTTATATAATTCTAGCCTATCAGGAAGTTTGTGAAAAATCGTTTGCAAAATTCCATTTTTACATACAAAAACAAAGTTAAATAAAAGTGTGTAGAAAGATATAACAAATAGCAAGTGCTTAAGGAGATATTAAAAAAATATATATTTTTCCACACTGAACAACTCAAAATTTTGAGACACATTTTCAAAAATAAAAACATGAAACTTGCCGGCGTGATTTATGAGGAAATTTATAAGGGACCCATGTTTTTATTTTTTGTTCAATTAATTAGAAATTGATTTACAAACAATTATTTTCACAGTACGATCTTTTTTTTTTTCAGCACTATCGTTTCAGGAAATTCGGTTCAAAATGTCCACTTTGACAGCATTTTTTGAAATATATTCTGCCTTTAGCAAAAAATCGACCAATTTCGGACATTATAAAGTTTCTGAATGAGAGAACCTGCCAATTAGATGCATTTTAGAGCAAAAATGAATTTAAAAATGTGTCTCAAAATAAGCAGTTTGGATTTGAATACATCCTTAAAGTATTTATTTTAAAGCTCTACTTTATTTCTTGATAATAAACATCCAACAAGATTTTTTGAAATTAATTTCCAAAATTTTACATTTGTTAAATATGAATGCAAATTTATAATAGCTAAATGAACAAATTATACTTATTGTTTGTTTCTTTTAGGTTTCAGAGCTTTTTTTTAGGTGTGATCTGAAACTTGTCTAAGATTTCCTGACTGTATCTCAGACAATAACCTATCATTATGTTGTATCTGCAACCTTTTGATAGCTGCAAAAATTTAAAAATCCATTCATGTTGTTTTTGTTTGAAGAAATTTATTCTGTAAAAAAATCAGATTGACTATTTCTTGTTTAAAGATTAATGGAATTTCTCTGTTGAATTGTGCGAAAAATTTAATTCTATCTCTGTTGTGAATTTATGCAGCTTTGTGCAATTTGTGTAATACAGTAGACTCCCTTAAATCTGTATATCGTTGCAGATGTAAACAGTGAAACTTACAGTTAATTTGTAGGAACAAAATTCAAGATGTCGCTGAAATCGGCAACCATCACATTGTTTTTTTTTTAATCATGCTCTTTTGGATTTTACAACTGGTTAATTACTAAATAAAATGGTCCTGCACAATATTCACAAGTGTAAACTGTAACCAAACTGTTTGTTTTCTCTTCTTGTGTTCATTTCCCTGTTTTTAAATTTTTATTTTTTCATTATCATGTATCATTTTTTAATATGTAATATAACCAAATTTAAGATGTCACTAATATCAGTGGCGATCACAATCTTTTTTCCAAGACAATTTTTAACTAATCAAGCTTGCTTGTTTATTAAATCTGGATAAACATAAAATAAAATTTCGTTTTTTATGATTATTTTCATGTCTAAGATAAAAATATGGCACAGCAGTAGCTTCAGCACAATTTCTGTAACTGTTGCAGCCGTATTGTTTATGTTTACTTTTTGCATTCATTTCTTTAGTTTTCAATTTTAATCTCTAATGATTTTTATTTTTAATTTTTTGTGATTTTGAACATAATTCTGGCTAATAATGGCTGAATAAAACAAGAGAAATTAACATTTCATCATTATTATGCATATTTAGTACTGATTCATTAATTAGTATTTATTTGACCTCTATGTTTAATATTTTAATCATTTTTTTATATTTTGAAATTTTTATTTTACATAATTCCTTTAATAATATGCGTAAATTATTGTAATATTTTACCTTATTATAAGAATTCACTGTAATTTCTAATGCTTTACTACATTTAAATTATGTTTTAAAAAATGTAAACAAAACAGTGGCGCAAAATTCTAAAATTTGCACAACTTCAAGTCCCAAGTTGTGTGGATTTGAGGGAGTCAACTGTAATATATACTCTGTGTTTATTTGTGCTATTTATTCTTAGTACGGTTCACACAATAAATTTTTATATGTTTTGACTAAAAATTTGTCTTTTTTCTTTCTTTTTGTGCAGTTAATGGTTTAGTTTAATCTTTTAAAGCTTTTAGTGAGATAGTTTTTAAATATCTTTTTTTTTTTTTTCCTTGAATCTTAAAGTTACAAAATGTCCAAAAATTTGTGACATACTGTCTCAATGAATATGAAATTTTCCATGCATTCATTTTTTACTAGTTGTGATGGGATTTTTTTTTCTTTCTAACACTACCCAGCTTCTAGGAGCATTCTTAAACTTTAATTTTTTTTTCCCTCAACTATGCAAATTTTTCAAATATTCTCATTCAGATGCAAAAAATATGCTTTTTTTTTTCATATATATATTTTTTAATGTATCTTTAATAGTTAAAATTTCCATGATAACTACCTGTTTGGGATGGACACATTTTGAAAATTGATTTAAAAAAATTTCTGACGAATTAATTATTTATTTTATTTATATATATATATTTTTTTTTTGAGAGAGAATGTAAATATTTTGTTTTATTCTTCAAAACCTAAATAAAATTAGTTAGAGGTGTTTATCTTTGGGGGACATTAGAAGGATTTTGTAAATATGTCAGAAAGAAACAAATATGGATTTGAGAAGAGCTTCAAACACAAGTGTGAAGAATCAAACAATATTTTCTGTTTTCCAATGATTGTGTTGCATCTTTAATTGGAGTCAATTTCTGCCTGATGCAGTTCTTGACCTCTGGTTGCTTAATGCAGACCTTTTTGCAGTTGTTGTGTCCTGAAAATTGCCTGGAAACATCTACTTTGATAATGTTTTTATAATAAACAAAAAAGAAAAATTATTCATTAAGCATAGATTACAAAACATTTTCCAACACGTTCAGAATACTGTAACAAACCTTCACCATTTAATAAAACTAGTGTACATGCCGTCCTGGGACGGTGGGCAGAAATCATGGTTTTCACTTAAAATTTGAAATAATTGATAAAAATATTCATATACTATTCATCAGCAATAAGGAAAACTGGCATGAAACGTTAACTGGTTAATGCATGGGCCTCTCGGGTTTTAAAAACAAATTTGAAATCTGATGTAAATAAGATGAGGAGAAATTGCAGATGTATCTTAATTAGTAAAAGAAAACAGATATATATTGAATGCAATATCAGTACAGATAGTTTTTACTGACTGACTTGTACTCTAAGAAATATTGTGCTGTCCTCTAAAAAAACCCCATTTTTTGTATTTTTCTCTATATAAACTCTAATAAACAATTTGAAAAAATTAAACATGTCTAAATTTTTAAAGCTTGTTCTGACTAAGATTTTAATGTTGGGCATTTTTCATTTTATCACTTCATTACAAAGCGGCAGCCAGTTAAGCAAGAATTTGAAAAAAAAAAAAAAAAAAACATTTTTCTAAAAAAAAACCCACGTTACCTAAAAAAAACCCACACCTGTTGTAATCAGCTGAAAATGATGCATTTTATTACATATTAATGGTTTAACGTAAAAACAGTTAAAAATCTATGTAGATATTCTAAAATTTTATTATAACAAGAAAATCTGTAAAAAAGAAGCTCATGTTTTGCCAGAATTCTGCAGTTGTTAATTTAAATTCTTTTAAAACTAAATAAGTACTCCTTAGGTATTTTTAACTATTTTTATTATTTTAAATGCTGCATAAAAACAGGAAAAACAAAATGACTTTAGTGAAATATTTGATGTAGTACTAGGGTGGGTTTTTTTTTTAGGAAATATTTCACTGTGGGTTTTTTTTAGAAGACAGTACAATATAAACATGTTTTACATACTTAGTCATCGACAATAAGGAAAACTTACCTGAAACGTTAAGTTCAGATCCTGTGGTATTTTAACAACAAATTTTTAATCTTGTGTTAATAAGATGGCAGAACAGAAAACAAATTACAGATCTTTCTTAATTAGTTAAAAGAAACAAATATAGATATAGTTCTCAGATATCACAGTCTAAAAAAAGAAAATTAAAATATTGAAATATCTTAAAATATTTCTCCCATAGGATTACCATTAGCGAGAGGTGTTTTCACGTGAGTGAAGTAGCCTCTTAACATTTATGTCACTGACATTCTTGTATAGGTAGAGAAACTTATTCA
Source organism: Maratus michaelseni (assembly GCA_963931845.1). NCBI lineage: Eukaryota > Metazoa > Arthropoda > Arachnida > Araneae > Salticidae > Maratus > Maratus michaelseni. The sequence continues at coordinate 263,605,046 of OZ007600.1, read as the reverse complement.
CTATTGTAAGATTTTGATATTTGGGCTCTTTAGGCGGTATTAAAAAAAAAATATTTTTCAATGCTCAACAACACAAAATTTTGAGACACATTTTCAGACTCATTTTTAAAAGTAAAAACATGAAACTTGGCGGCGTGATTTATGAAGAGATTTATAAGGGACCCATGTTTTTATTTTTCGTTCAATTAATTAGAAATTGATTTACAAACTGATATCTAATACCCTGTATTAGTACGGGTCTAATATATTTGATAATGCATGTAGCAGAGCTGTACAAATAGTGCCCTGGAAGACATCGGAATGAAAGCTAAGTGTTGAGGTCAGAACAAATAAAGAATCATTTGCTTGGTGACTACAGCTCTTTATTAAAAGTAAACTTGATCATTTAAAACTGTTAAAACACTTTCAGATTTATTCAGAGCAAACGTGTGGATAAAACAGAGCTTCATCGTTAAAAAAATATCTTAGTTAAGTATAACTTGACAGTTTAAAATGGAGTTTTGAAACAGTATTGAAATAAAACTAACTCATAATAACAACTTAAACTTTCTGTTAAATTATAACTAAAACGTACTTAAAAACATTTTAAAATTAAATCAAAATACTATAAACTCAAGTTAATCCATTTACAAAAGTAACATAACTAATTCAATTCAAAACTAAAAGAAACACGCTACAAAAACGAAGCGAAGCGAAGCTTCCGACTCAAAACATTGAAAGCATTTATACTCTCCGAAATACGAAAAGAGGAAATTCCACTTTAGCAAAAGGGTATGTTCCGCAGCAGTCGATTACAGAACAACCAACGCCATCTATAATATGCTTTTAAATTACACGGCAGATTTTAAACATCGAAATTAGAACGAGAGCTATTAAACCAAAATAAGTTTTAAACCCAGTTTAGCAGTTTAGCCATAAGTGACAAGTAAAAACCGGCTGATTAGATAACAAAGCCCCCCCCCCCCCCCCCCACTTGTCACTCATGGGAAGGACAAATTTAGATATCCAAAGATGATATTAAACATGCAAAAAAAAAAACCTTTAAAATATCCAAAAGTTCACTCTGAATTTACAAAGGTTTAAATAGATTTCATATTAAATTACCATTACAGCTTCAATCTTCTTAGTAATTCCAATAATACTTCATCAAAAAGCTTGTCACCATTTAAACTATAACATCTAAACATTATAAAACATTAACAAGAATTTATAACAAAATTTAACAAGAAAACATTTTAACATTAACAAGAAAAATTTACCCTCATGCATCGAAAAATGCAATATTTCCAAAGTACCTAATACGTAACTCTGGCTTTCCCAATAGTTCAACTTCAATGTGTTAATACATTACTATATAAATTCAAAATTTCCTGAAAAGCAAATAGTTTCAATACAAAATTTCATAATTATGTAACGATACAATTTCAAAAGAAACTTCTAATATATTAATACACGTTAAAATTTGTACAAATGTTGCATTCATCCATCATCATACTTGGGCCCAAGATTTCATTCTCTTTCATAACACACAATATACGTTACAAATAATCAAACAATTTATGCAAATTCATATTAAACATATTTCAATTCAATAATTTCTGCAAGCTTTTATATTCAAATTTCAGTCAAAACAAAATTAAACTTTCATTAGCTTCAAACTATTACACTAATAAAACAGAAATTTCAATTACCTTATATCAAAGTTAACGCGATGAAGTCGACTTCTTGCATAATGAAACATTAAAATTTAACTTTCACCAAGTGAACCGGTTCAATAAACTGATATTTCCAATATTAAAAGAATCAAAAGAGGGTTAAACCAACCAACCATATACATAGAAATTGACCTTATACATAATCTTATACTTAAAACTGTAAGAGTGATAACCTGATACAAAAACAATTGAACTATCTAATATCACAGGATTTTACGCATACATTTCAATGCAATGAGGGGTTTTTAACAATAAATCTAAGAACAAAATTAACTATTCAAAAACATTTTCAATTTAAACTCCATTAAATCAAATTTGGTAAGTGGTTTGGTGAATATGTCCGCTAAGTTTTCTTTACTTTTAACATACTTTACTTCAAAAACATTTTTATATACTAAATCTCTGATAAAAAATAACTTTACATCTATGTGTTTAGACCTATGATTTTCAATAGGAGATTTGACAAAACTAATGGTGGCCTGATTATCAACCAACAATAAAGATTTTTCTTTTTCATTAGAAATTATTTTTCGACCAATGCATTCGTCCATTATTCTATCAAACCACAAAAGTTCTCTAGCAGTTTCCGTCATAGCAATGAATTCGGATTCCATGGTTGATAAACTTATACATTTTTCCTTAAAGGACCGCCACATTATTGGTGATTTATCTAATAACAACAACTGACCTCCCATTGAAATTCTATCATCCCTATTAGTAGCAAAATCGGTGTCTGAATATGCAATTACATGTGCATTTTTAGAATTTAAATTTAATTTCAAAGATTTAGTCAAATGAACATACCCCAACAGCTTTAGTAATCCATTCCAGTGTACTAATCCTGGATTATTCTGGAATTGACTGAATATATTTACTGAATAGCTAATGTCGGGCCTGGTTCTGTTAGCTAGGAATGACAAGCATCCCAACACACTTCTATATGGGAACTTAGACATTTCAAATATTTCGTTATCAGATTGAGGAGATTGGGTCTTTGAATAAACTACACCTTTGCTTATTGGGAGAGAAGTACAGTAGAACCTCGATTAACCGAGCTTCGATTAATCGAGGTTTCTGTTAACCGAGCCGATAACAAAGTCTGATTTTTTTTTTTTTTTTTTGGTAGATTTCGTAAGAAATACTAACTATTATATTCTCCCCTAAAATGGAATTTTTGAAAAAATTTTACAGGTCTACGCCGATTATGATTCCCAGAACCACCACCAATTCAAACTTTATCTATCTATCTATGTCACTTTTTTATAGACACGATAACTTCAATAATTATGCGCAAATTTCTTCCAAACTGATGCATAAAATCTCGGCCAAGTTCGTTAATGGGCACAATCGAACCAAGGCGGAGGGAATGGGAGGTGAGTGGGGGCTTTTTGTGAAAACAAAAAAAACCCCATAATTTCTTAATTATGATACGTTTTGAATCCGTTTAAAGTTATTATTACTTTTAGGAAAAGGGCCGAAAATTTATGTATGGCAGATTTTTGATATCCTTAAAAATGGCCTCAGGGGGGGGGGGGGTTAGAAGAAAAAAATCATAAATTAGTCAATTCACAAGATACCAAATCTGCTTAAATTCATTATAAATCCACTTAATATTATCTAAAACTTCTATATTGGCAAGTTTTTTATAGGATAAACCCTTATAGCAAAAACAAAACCTGCCGGCTTCGCCAGCAAACAAGTTAGGTTTCGAAGTGGGCGCTTCCAACTGCCGCATCAAGGCAAAAAATCATTTCTTCCGCAATTACCAACAAACAGGCGCCCCACAATCTGCGTCTTCGAAATCTACCTGTGCCTGTAGGTCGAGCCGTCAGGGATTTTTTTTTCGTGAATGTCCTTTGAAAAAGACCATAACTTTATATAGGCTTATTTTTATCATTTAAAAAATGTTCTATTGTTTTTTATTCCAAGAGATGTTAAATTCGCGAGCATGGTGAGTTTTTATGCACAATTTCTATTAACCGAGATTTCCGATATCCGAGGTACTAGCGGTCCCAATTAGCTCGGATAATCGAGGTTGCACTGTAATAGGAAAATTAAACCTTTTAAATTTTTGACAAACCTCATCAATATATGGAATTTGATGTATTGCTAGATAGTTCTCCCCCTCCTCGAATTCCACCCCCAATAGCTTTCTGGTTTTACCTAATATCTTAAGATCAAAGTATCCACTCAAAAGTTTAACCACTTTCTCCACCACTCTATCATTTTTACCAAAAATCACTATATCATCCACATAAAGAAGCAGGATGATGTTGTCTTCGAAACTATACACACAATTGCACCATTCAAACTTAATAAAACCTATATCATGCAAAATTTTATTTATCTCAAAATACCACATCCTACCTGACTGATGTAAACCATATAAAGCTTTTTCCAGTTTACATACTAAATTTTCATTTTTCACAAATCCTGGAGGTTGGGACATATATATTTTTTCGGCCAGAGGTGCATATAAATAAGCACACTTCACATCACATTGCAGGTGTGTCCATTTTTTACAAGAGACTAAAAGGGAAAAGAAAAATCTAATAATAGCGAAATTAACGACTGGGCTAAAGGTTTTGTCGTAGGTTTCCCCCTTAACTTGTTTAAACCCTTGCGCCACTAGTCGAGCTTTATACCTTGCAATTTTACCCTTGTCATCCTTTTTTAATGTAAAAACCCACCTACAACCTAAAGGTTTAATGTCGTTTGGTAACTTAACTAATTTCCAAACTCCCCTTTCATTAATAGTATTTAATTCTTCTCTCATGGCCTGTTCCCAAAACTTTCTTTGTGGGGATTTTAAAACTTGTTTATAGGTATTGGGTATTTTGAGATTGTCTAGTCATATATCATTGTTATCAGAAGCCTCCGTATTTGAACAAGAACTACCCTCTTGACCTGAAACTATCCCTTTAAATTTATTTGACCCTTTAAAGCAAAATATGTGAGGTTCAAACTTAAGATGATGTCTTTTACAATATTTTTCTACATCATTTAAGGATCTTAGCCTTTCAGTTTTCCCCTGTTCGTAATAATAAATATAATTACGACTAACGTTTGCACTTGGGACAACTTTTCTTAACCAAACAGTATCTGACAGTGGAACCCCTTTCAAAACATCTTTACTTGATTTTATTTCCTCTACTGGATTTTCATCTTCCTCTGATGAGGATAAATCTGGAGGTTTATATGAAGGGAAATAATTTAAATTTGGGGGTAATTATCCTCAATCTCACCTTCAGAACTTACTTCAGATTCTTTACAAAAATTAGAAGATCCAGGGCCTTTTGAGCCCATCACGAATCCACTGCTTCTAACACTGTTGGGGATTTCCTCATTAAAAGAAACGTTAATAGTTTCAATGATTTTGTCATCTTCGGGTAGCCAAATTCGGTAACCTTTTGTACTAAAGGCGTAACCAATCATTACCCCCTTTTTGGCTCTTGCATCAAGTTTCGACCTAAGTTGCTTGGGAACACCTACGTATGCAGTAGCACCAAAGGGTTTTAAATGTTTAACGGATGGTTTAGACCCACTATAAAGTTCAAAAGGGGTCTTCAACTGTGACTTATGACAAATACGGTTCCAAGTATATGTAAAATATAACGCTGCATTTGGCCAAAAACTTGAATCTAAACCACTTTCACTTAAAACTGACCTAATCCCATTAGCAATCGTTTGATTGTACCTTTCAATTGTGCCATTTTGTTCTGCGGTATACACGTTTGAGAATTCGTGTTTAATGCCTTTCCCCTCACAGTAAATCTTAAAGTTATCATTCTTAAACTCTTTCCCATTATCAGTTCTAATATCAGTTCTAATACCTTACATTTGAGAAATCTCTCGGCTCGGGAGACATAATTACGGAAAATGCTAAATGCCTCGGATTTTTCCTTCATTGGGAAAACACTGGCCTTTCAGGAATAATCGTCGATTATCGAGAGAAAATATCTCTCCCCATTTCTACCCTTCTGTTGTACAGGGCCCCAGGCATCCATGAATAATAACTCAATGGGACGTTTAGATCTAATTTTATTAATTGATCTAAATGATATACGTCTGTGTTTACTAAGTTTACAAATTTCACAAAAAAAATGTCCCGATTTAAACCGGGGAAGACCTTTAACACTTTCATTTTTAGATGTATTCACAATCAGATCAGGACTTAAATGGGCAAACCTACGATGCCAAACTCTAAAGTCGTCTTTAGATACATGAGAAGTTTCAAACGTAACCTTTTTAGGAACTGAACCTGGGATTTTAGGATACAGATGATAAGTACCATTTTTAAGGAAAGCAGAAAATAAATATTGGTCGTCTTTAAACACCTCCACCTTACCACTTTCTCCAATAAATTTTACCCCTTTTACATCTAATTTTGGACCTGAAATAAGATTTCGTCTTAACTTGGTAGAGTACATTATATCAGAAAAAATAAAATAGCCTTTGGCCAAACTTCAACTTAATATTTCCTTTTCCCTCTACCGGGAAGGTAACACCATCTATAGCTACAAACATTTTTTCATCTTTTAAGGGTTTAAATTTATAAAACAAACTCTTATCACGGCAAAAATGGTGTGAAGCTGCTGTATCAAACAACCAGCTATTTTCGCTTTCACTACCACTCAAATTTGCCTGTATATAAAACAAAAAAGGATTGTTTTTACCTTTTTGGCTAACATTATTATAGTGTGATGGTGATTCTTTAGCTTTGCCTTGGCCTTTGCAGTTTCTGTTCTTTCTCACTTGAGTTGGGATACGTTGAGAACTAGATTCAGAAACATCAGATATACTAGACATAGATGGGGCTCGATAGTTGTAGCCTCTGGAGTACTTCCCACGTTGACGACAATTTCTCTGCAAATGATTCATACTTCCACACCGAAAACACCTCAATCTGGTATTTTGAGTCATGTATGTTGAGTTTCGACGAAAAGTTCTTTACGTTTATCCAGGTCTCTCAGAGCTAATCTTGATTATTCTGCAATTAACTCCATCAAAATGTCGTCAAAGAGAAATTTCCTTTCTTCCCAACGTAATATAACTTGAACTACATTATCAAACTGACTTGGTAAGTGGCGCAACAGTTGGAACGACTTATAAACTTCTTTAACTGGATGACCAAGGTCGCTCAGCTGATCCGCAATTCGGTTAAGTCTGGCTGCAAACAGGTCAACGTTTTCATTAGATTTTACTTTACAGGACATAAATTCAGAAAACAGGAACATATGCCGAGATCTGTTGTCAGGCTCAAAATGTTTCTTCAGCATTTCCCATACATCTTTGGGGTTATCCTTATTTTCTATAATTTTACGAAAGTCTTTTTCCATATTTAAATATATGGACGATAAAGCAAGTCTCTTTCTAGCATAAAAATCTTTCACATCCTTTGCTGTCACCCCCTTTTCCGTGTCAATTTCTGGTTCTTTCTCAGCTCCGGTTACTATATCCCATGCGTTTCTTTCCAACAACAGATACTTCATATCAACTCGCCAGTTTGAATAATTTAAAGCTCCAAGTTTATCTATCTGTACTTGTGTAGTCGCCATTTTCAAAAAGAATTATTAGCCCCCCCTCTTATTAAACTTAACAGTCTCTGAAATGGGGCAAAAAATTATGATCTTTATTGTCGAACTTCAATAAGCTTTATTCTTCAGACATGGCATCGCCCGTAACCTTTTGATATTTAATACCCTGTATTAGTACAGGTCTAATATATTTGATAATGCATGTAGCAGAGCTGTACAAATAGTGCCCTGGAAGACATCTGAATGAAAGCTAAGTGTTGAGGTCAGAACAAATAAAGAATCATTTGCTTGGTGACTACAGTTCTTTATTAAAAGTAAACTTGATCATTTAAAACTGTTAACACTTTCAGATTTATTCAGAGCAAACGTGTGGATAAAACAGAGCTTCATCGTTAAAAAAATATCTTAGTTAAGTATAACTTGACAGTTTAAAACGGAGTTTTGAAACAGTATTGAAATAAAACTAACTCATAATAACAACTTAAACTTTCTGTTAAATTATAACTAAAACGTACTTAAAAACATTTTAAAATTAAATCAAAATACTATAAACTCAAGTTAATCCATTTACAAAAGTAACATAACTAATTCAATTCAAAACTAAAAGAAACACGCTACAAAAACGAAGCGAAGCGAAGCTTCCGACTCAAAACGTTGAAAGCATTTATACTCTCCGAAATACGAAAAGAGGAGATTCCACTTTAGCAAAAGGGTATGTTCCGCAGCAGTCGATTACGGAACAACCAACGCCATCTATAATATGCTTTTAAATTACACGGCAGATTTTAAACATCTAAATTAAAACGAGAGCTATTAAACCAAAATAAGTTTTAAACCCATTTTAGCAGTTTAGCCATAAGTGACAAGTAAAAACCGGCTGATTAGATAACACAAACAATTATTTTCACAGTACGATAATTTTTTTGTTTCCATCACCATCACTTCGGGAAATTTGATTCAAAATGTCCTCTTTGACAGCATTTTTAAAAATATATTCTGCCTTTATCAAAAAATCTAGACAATATGGACATTATAAAGTTTCTGAATAAAAGAACCTGCCAATTGGATGCATTTTAGAGCAAAAATGAATATAAAAATGTGTCTCAAAATAAGCAGTTTGGATTTGAATACACCCTTATTAGATATATAATTTTTAATTAATATTTTTTCTCCTTTAAAATTGGATTATTTTGTATTTAGAAGCTGTCTCTAAGTAATAAAAATACTGCCAGTAAAAAATTTTTACAATGTTAAACATCCAAAAATAAAATGTCAAATTTCAAATAGACAGAGTAATAGCAAAGAGAGGCAGGGAAATGACAAAAAGTAAGATTAGCTGTCTGCTATCATAACTATATACACAATTCCACTTAAATATACCTTTAAAAATGAAATACAAATAAAGCTTAGTCACTGATTGAGATTTCATTACAAAATTAAGGCAAATAAAAGAGACAGGGTAGTGACAAGCAATAAAAATTCTTACTAAGGTATAACTGGAAATCTCTGGACTTTATTTGTCCATGTTCTTGAGTTCTTGAGTAGGATATCTCGAGATCTTTGCTGCAGCCAGGGGCCGGCTTTATCTCTAAAAAGAAGAAAAGTGAGAAATGGGAACAGTTGATTCATAAAATACAATGAAAAAGCAATAATTTTGCAGAGAAGCAGCGGTGCAAAACAAAGTGAAGTAGTAGTCAGCAACACAAAGTGAAGGACACAAGAAGTCACGTAGGGAGTTATGTGCAATGAAGGGTGAAGTTAGATAAAGCTTGAGCATTGCGGCAGGAGTTCATAGCCAAACTGATTAGATTATTGTATGAAATGTCTGGAGGAGCATTAAGAGTGGTAAGCAGGTCAGTTCTTGGGAGATGATATTTAGCACAGGACAGGAGCTTATGGTGGGGAGTGTCAATCACATGACAAGAATTGCAGAGGGGAGTAGGACTTAAATTCAGTTTGTGGAGAGTTTGGTTGCAAGAAATCATTCCAGTTCTCCATCTCGCAATGGTGACATCACTATGCCTGTTGGGGATCCATTTTCTATGAGATTGGGTGCTGATGTCAAAGTTGTTGTAGCGAGAAGAGTAGTGACTATGTAACCAGTCGTAATCAGCTTCAATGCTGGAGTTGGTTTTGAACAGGTGTTTAAGATCTTCTGAGCTAATTGAGTTGTTTTGGATGGTGAAAGGACCATGCTTGGCACAAAAGTCAGCCTTTTCATTAGGTGCAATACCGCGATGGGCAGGACACCAAATCAAGAGAAGAGATTTAACTTTGGGAATGACATTAAAAATTCTGTTGTTGATGGAGTGAATGGTATGTTGAGATTTACTATTGATATGCTTAAGAGCTTTGAGGACAGACAGACTGTCCGAGAGGATGACATAATCAGTGTAGTTGCAGGTGAAGGAGTTAAGGGCTAGAGATATAGCCATGGCTTCCGCAGTGAAGATCGAATTGTAGGTGTGTGAGAGACATGCAATGCTGGAATTGTTGTTGTGGTTAATAGCAGCGAAGGAGACTTTATTTTCATCTTTAGAGGCATCAGTGGCAATAATAGTGTGGTTAAAAAAATTATCGTGCTTATATGCGTTCCAGAGGTTTGTGACAGCCTGGTCTGGAAGGTTTGTATCTTGGAAAGGAAGGTCTTGAGTGATGATGATGTCTGAAAAGGAGTGACCGGACCAATGGGCTCCAATTATTTGAGAAGGGACAAACCCATATTCATGAAGCATATCATCAAGGCAGTGGTTGATGAGCGGGTAGAAGGAATCAGAGAAGGGAGGTCTATGGTGAATGATGCTACCCAGAGAAGAGTGGGCATGAGAAGCAATATGACGGATCAGGAAGCGATGAGTAAGAGATTTGATGCGTATGCGGATGGAAGGTTGGTTAGCTTCTCTCCGAAGGACAGGGATTGGAGTCCATTTGGGAAGACCAGAGGCGAGGCGAAGGGCCGCATTATAAATTGTTTCCAGGGAATTATGAGTGGAGGCAGGGAGATACATATAGAGAAAGCAAGAGTAATCGATGAGGCTTCTTACCAGAGAATTTACAATTTTTAGGAGGTGGTGACTACTGGAACCTCTGCTATTACTAGAAATTACTTTGATGAGGTTGAGGCGTTTAAAGGCTTTATGTTTGAGGTAAGTGATCTGCATATTGAGAGACAGAGATTTGGTGAAATAGATGCCCAGAAATTTAATATTGTTGAGCCAGTTGAGCTCGAATCCCTGTACCATGATGGGTTTGATCTCTTGGCGCTGTCTAGAGAAATTGATGGAGGAGCATTTATCTGGAGAGAGACTGAGTTTCCAAAATTGCATCCACTTGGTAACTCTGTCAATATTTTCTTGAAGTTTGTTGATGGTACGGATAGGGTCATCTCCCTTCACATATATTACAATGTCGTCAGCATATATGAGGATTTTAACATCAGGGTCTAGGATTTCAAAAAGGTCATGGAGATACAGCATGAAGAGGAAAGGCGAAAGGACGCTACCTTGTGGCAGGCCGATGTTTACGAAGGCATCAGGGGAGATGAAGCCTTTCCAACGGATTTTGATGCGCCGCCCACACAACCAGTTGGCGATCCAAAGACCAATTTTCCCATTGATCCCAACATTGGCTAACTTAAAAATAAGGCCGTCGATCCAGACAGAGTCAAAAGCAGATTTGATGTCAAGGTTAACCAGAAAGATGAATTTGTTCTCAGCTCTAGCGGTGTGGATATCATTGTAGAGGGTTGCGATGGTTGTTTGACAATCTCTGTTTGGGAGAAAGCCCCCATGATTAATGTTAAAGATGTTACGGGTTGAGATCCAAGGAATTAACCTGTTCAGGAGGATGCGTTCAAAGATTTTGCAGCAAACAGAAGTGAGGGCAATAGGGCGGTAGGAAGAAACAAGCTGATGATTTTTGCCAGGTTTCAGGATAGGGATAATAATAGCAGATTTCCAGTTGTTAGGGACGGAGCTGGTGTTGAAAATATTGTTGTATTCATTGAGGATTTTTTTCTTGTTAGCATTCGTTAATTTTTTAAGAATGTGGATGGAAATGTTGTCTTCACCTGGAGAGGTAGCTTTACTATTGTTGATCGAGATGTTAAATTCATTTTCTGAGATTGGGGAGTTCATGATTTCATTATGGCTACTAAGGTCATAAGGGATGTTTTCGTGGTGGACATCAGATTTTTCAAAAAAGTTCAGGAAAAGATGGGCTTGATTTTTAATGGTAGAGATGTTAGAGTCGTTGTGATGGAGGATATTGTTAGATGAGAGGTGATGCTTGTTACCAATTTTTTTAATGATTTTGTAGATGTCTTTACTGTTAGCACAGTTGCAGTATAGTTGGTCCCAGTAATTCCTGATGGAGGTTTTTATTTCTCTTTTCAGCTTAGAGGCAAATTTCTTGTGCTCTAGCCAAAAATAACTGGAACAGTGTGCTTTGGCTTGACGGAGGAACCTTCTTTTTTGACCTAAGAGCCAGCTACATTTACTGTTCCACCAAGGAGGGTAATTTTTATGCTCGCAAACAAAGGTACGGGAATGGATGGAGATGCCAGAGGTGCAGGTGGAGGCCAATTCGGAGAAGTTGACAGTGTCACAATGGTCGAGAGCAGCATTGACATCGGTGTAGACATTGGCCCAATTGCACTTGCTTCTAACAATTTTTTTGTGTGACAGGCTAAAAGAGCCCAGAAAGTGGGCAACAACAGGGCAGTGGTCAGAATCAAAAGTATCGGCATGAATGGAATATTCCAGATAGGGCACCAGGTCGGGGGAAACTAGGATTACATCCAAGAGAGAAGGAGAGCTGTTGGGCTGGAATCGGGTAGGCGAATGTGGGTTGAGAAGGAAGAGATCGTTGTCAGAGTACCATTCGATGAAGGAGTTGACGCAGCTGAGTCCATTGGGACCACTCTTGAGGATGTTGAGGTTAAGATCGCAGATCGCCAGCAATGATGAAGGGGGGAGAAACTTGGGAAATGATATCCGTCATGAGTTGATGATAAAAGGAACCATGAGGAGAGTATACATTAATGATGGTGATCCAATTTTTTTTAAAGCAAACTTTAACAGCAAGAACCTCAACAGGGACAGAAGGAAGGGAGAGAGGCACAATAGAGGAAGGAAGGGACGAGTTAACAGCAGTGAGGAGGCCCCCACCACGATTGTCACGGTCAGAACGAAAGACAAATTTACCAGGGATAGAAAGAGACATGCTAGGGGAGAGAAATGATTCTTGGATGCAGAGAATTGAGGAGTTAAAGAAGAAGCCATTGCCAAGCCAGTGAGATTTGGCCCGGATGCTGCGAGCATTCCAACTAATAAGGAAAGTACCACTCATAAGAAGGGAAGAAAGAGCAGAGAAGGGGGTAAGGAAAGAGCGAAAAGAAAGGGCAAACCAAGGAAAGGCAAAAGGAGAAGAGTGAAGGAGAAAGAGAGTGCTTACTTAGTCGTTTTACGAATATTGTTTTTGCTTCTGAGACTGGATTTGCTATTATTCTCTTGATCTGTCTGATGTTGGATATGTTGATCTTCATTGGAAGGGTTGGAAGTGTGGGTTTTGGGAGTATTATCTATCTTTTCAGGATTTTTTTTACTTTCGTTGTTGACAACAGAGGTTTTGGTAATTTTAGTTAACGTTTCTTGATTTGTTTCATTTTTGGTGTTGACAGCTAAGGGTTTGGAGTTGATAGTTGAGAGAGATGATGTGAGTTGGGATATGTTGGTGAAAATTTTTTCAGTGATGGATTCTGCTATTTGGTTGAGATTGTGTGTAAGTGTGGTGAGAAGTGATTTGGTGAGCTCTTCAAAACGTGTTGTAAATTCTTTGCTGAGGAGTTTAAGATCCATTTTTGTAGCATATAACTTGGTGTCTCTCGCTTGGGTGGCTTCAGCAAAAGATTTCAGGTTAGGAGAGAGTTTCCTTTCATTTTCCATGAATCTTCTCCTAGCTTCCCCCAGTGAAAGGTGGTTGTGGCACTTAAATTTTAAAATAGCTTGTTCTTTAAGGTAGGAAGGACAGGATTTGTCATCCGCCTGGTGAGGGGCGTTGCAGTTGGCACATTTGAGGGTGTGATTGGAGCATGAGGAGGAATTGTGTTCTTCACCACACTTAATGCAGACAATGTTTTGGCGACAGCTATTGGTGCTGTGTGTGAAGCTGCAGCATTTGCCACACTGTCTAGGTTTGTCGATGAAAATGCTGATGCGGTGATGTTCGTACCAGAGGTTAACAGAGTCTGGCAAGTTGGTACCAAGCATGGTGACAAGAACAGTGCCAGTAGGGGATGGGATCCGATTGGTGTATCTGAGGAAGCGCCTGATTTCAGAAGCAAAAACGGAATTTTCTTCAAGTTCCTCTTTGATGTCGGAGCAGGTTGTAGAATGGTGTACATTGAATAACAAAAATTTGGTCGTAATTGATTCCATGGAAAGTTTGGCCTTGACTGGAATATCAAGGATTTTATTGATTTTAAGGAGTCTGTCTGCCGTATCGATGTCGCTAGTCGTAATAATGATGCTGCCGTTCCTGGTAATTTTTAAGAAATCGATGTTAACAGGGTCATTAGCTTTGGTTATAAGGTCAGATTTTAGTTGTTTGGGGTGACTGCTAGGGATGGTTCCATTAATGCCTTCAAAAAAAAGGGTAATATTCTTTAAGCCATTTATTTTGGCGAGCTTGAGGAGTTCCGAGTGAGGGACGTCGGAGACGAAATGAAATTCTTCGGCCATCGTGACCGAGTGAGAGTAACTCAAGCAAGGCTTAGCGGTGTTGTGACACTCGAAGCCAGCAGGAATTAAAAAGAAAGTTTGTGAGCCACAAGGTAAACACGGACAAAGCGCTGAAGAATAGAAGCACTACGAAATAAATAAATGCAAAGGAAGAGAGCAAAAACTCAATAAGAAAAGATGTAAGCAGGGCGCTAAGCTAACACGACATACCTAGGCCGCCATTTTTTCCCTATCAATTGACTTGTCCATGTTTGTTTCTGCAAAAAGAATAATTCAAGATAGCTTCTCTGATGATGCCACTATTCAAATGTGGAATTCTGTGATATAATGACTGTTGCCAGATGTCAAAATTGTTGTTATTTTATGACAAGAAAATGACAACAAAACCAAAGGACATTTTTTATTGTTTTTTCAGAAAAATACAAACCTTGAAAAATCTACTTTTTAACTTTTTAGTATTATATGATAGTTTTTAATAATTTAAACAACAAATTTACTGCAAATATATTTGGATGGTCAACTTTTAAGAACCACTTTTGTGCTAAGGTGGAGGCAGGGACACACATGGGAATGACATTTATCACATGAAAAATTATTTAAATGGTTTATCTTTTTATAAATAACGTTGTTTTATCCTATTATACAAACTTAAATACATATGATTAACGTATTCTAGCATTCTGTTTCATTTTTGTACAAGATTATTTATTATTTTTAAAGTGGGAACAGGAATTTCACTGTTTAGAGAAAATGAGCCATTTGTAATTCTCCCATTACTTCTTTCATTTTCATAATTTGTAGTGGCCAGTTTATTTCTTGCCAAATCCCATCTAAAATACAGTCAACAAGTGTCAAACTGTGCCAAAGAACCTAACTGAATATTCGGTAGTAGGGCCAAATACTGAATAGATGCTGAATGTTCAGTGTATCCCTAATTTTAACTCAAGGGAAAGAACTCAACTTTTTAAAAATAGGTCGAGTGGGATATTGTTTACTATGTGTTTTTAATTCTGAATCGAATAACACCATTTGCAAGTCAATACAATTACTTGCTATAAAGTTACGACAGGTTTTATGAATAAAAATGTCCAAAATTAATACTTTATGAAAGAGCACAACTTTATTACACTTATTTTACGTCAACAATTTCAATAACCTGGAAAAAAACTCAGATGATCCTGATTTTGATTATTGTTATTTTGAGGACATTTAATAAGTTTAAGATTATTCAATATGATATCAAGAGCACTGTTTTGAATGTAAAATAAGTGTAATAAAGTTGTACTCTCTCCTAAAGTATTAATTTTGGACCTTTTTATTCATAAAAGCGGCCGTAACTTTGTAAGAAGTTATTGTATCGACTTGCGAATGGTGTGATTCCATTCAAAATTAAAAAATACATGGTAAACAATACCTCACTCACTCGACCTATTTAATAAAAATGTCTAGTTCCTTTCCCCCTCCCCCTGTGTTAAAATGACTCCTTTTGCCCCGCCCACAAACCATAGTAAAACAACTTTATTTTGGGGGACTCGTGTGATCTTCATTTTTAAAACAGAAACGAAGTTATTTCCAAATTTTTGTGAATGGTCATTGCTCAATTTTTACCTGTACCTTCAATTTTTACTGTACCAGCAAATATGAATATCAGTACAAAGCACATTTGATACAGTGCAAAATAACTTTTGAACAACATTAAAGTTAATACAGTTATTTGTTTCGTTAGAATCAATCCATGAAATACCACTCTTTGAGATATTTGGTTAAAGACTGTTGCATTTTTTCTGTCAGAATTCTATACAAAAAGTTGTTGTTTGATTTGAAAGTTGGTGTTACAAAAATAATGAAACTTCTCATAATGCAGTTATACATTGTCAAAGTAAATACCTTTTTTTTTTTTTTTTTTTTTTTTTTTTTTTTTTTTTTTTTTTTTTTTTTAAGAAAAACTGAAATTTTAATTGAAAACAGTTAAAATATCATGATTAGCTGAACCTATGAACCCCACCCACCTCCACCACCACCCCTTGTATTCACTAGAGATGAGTTCGGGCTCTCTTTTCGGAGCCCGATTCTGATGATTTTAAATCCAAGCCCGCCCGAGCCCGAAACATTTTGTGTCATTAGAGCCCGATATCGAAAAAAATTGCATAATATTTAAAAATTGTTTTAAAAGTAATATCTCATTTTTAAAAAACATCGTACGTGAAAATAACTGTTCATCCAGTGCACATAATTAATTTTATGGAAATTTACATTCTATCTTATCAAAAGAGAAGTTTGGTATCAAATTAAAATATATATATTTTAATTAAAATATATATATTGTTAATTAAAATATTTACATCCTTTTAAGGAAGTATACTTCCTTAAAAGGATGTAAATATTTTTCTCTCTCAACAAGCAAATCTGATGGATACATTAACGAAGTGCATTTTATGAATAAATGAATGAAATTTGTAGAAATTACGGTCTGTGCAGAAGAGTCAAACAACGTTTTTTATTTCCTATAAAAGGTGTATATCGTAATTTATAATTGATTCCTTAATTAAAACAATATTTCATTTTCCGGAAAATTAGCTTAAATTAAAAATTTGACACCGTTATCTGAAAGATCCTGTGCTTTTATAGGAAAAGTTGAAACACTCTTCGATCGCTTTCTATCGAAATAACAATATATGACTCTAATTATATCTACTTACGAATGAAAGTGACTTTGTAAATGTGCAGAGCAGAGCTTTAGTATCAGCAGAGTTCATAATTAAAAATAGAATCACTAACGTTGTCTTCACATGAAGAGCTAATATGACTCGCACACAATAGAAGGCTAAGAATTTGCAAACCTAAGCTAATGCTGATTGACTAAAAATGAAAAAAAAATATTCTTCTCTCATTAGATCTCTAAAAAAATAAAATAAACGGTCCAGTAAAAAAAATATCCTACTGTCATAAACGAAAATCTAGCAACAAATATTATTAGCGCTTCTTCGCATTGGTGCCATATCACCCAGTCGTCAGTCGCGTCGCAAATTGCGTAAATTTTCTTTTAAAGTAACATTCTAATACTAGAAAAGAAAAATAAATTTTTTGTTTCCCCTTCTATTCATTCTGATCAAAATAACATTAAAATTACTTGAAATAGAATATGTTATTTTTATTTTTTCTATATGAGAATAAATAAAATTGTCAGTTTCAGAAAGAATGAGCCCGAGCCCGCCCGGGCCCGAAGGCTGGTATAAAAATCGAGCCCGTCTCATATCTAGTATCCACGCCTGTTTTCTATAACGTAACACTTCCTATGATTTAGATACATACCATCTAGTAGCATAGGCGTAACTTGGGTTGTAAGACTAGGGGGGCAAAAATCTCGAAGACCTTTAGTAAAAGAATTATACCCCCCCCCCCCCTCCATCCCATCACCAAGTAAACACACACACACACACTTAAATTAAATACTTAACAATTTTAATATTTAAACAATATTTTAAATGTTTAACCATACGCAAAAATAAGGAAAATCCTAAGTTACGCATTTTATGTTTTTAAAGGAATGTTTAAAAATATTGAATGCTCGACCGTATCTCTTATGTCTGGTGCAATGTTCAATTAGAAAATAATCCAAACAAATTTAATAAAAATTTGTCAAAGCCTTGGGCTTTCGAAGATTTTTTTAAATGGTGGGGGGTTATGATGAGAGAAGTGGTTGAGATAAATATGTTTAAAGCCTTTATTCAGACTATCAACAATTGATGAAAGTTTATATTTAAAAAAAAAAAAAAAAAAAAAAAAAAACTTTATCTACCATTCTGATTGCAATGACTCTGAAATTTTGCTGTGATGCATTTTAGGGTACATGGAATAATTGTAGTTTAAGAATTTAAAAATTAATATTGTCCCTAAATTTCGAACTCTACTTCACAACGTTTCAAGAGAAGAAAAACACGTGCATCAGTTAGAGATTACCGAATATTTTCTAACATTATTAGAATACTGTTAAGAAAGTTCATTCTTTCATACAATGGAATGAGATAATTTAAATAAACAATTTAAAAAACACAGAACACCGTTAAAAATCCATTTTCAAGAATTAATGTCTATGGCAGATAGTGTATGCGAATTCTTCGATGCAACGCTATTACTATTTATAGATATGACAATCTTTAAATATCCTGTTGTGCAGCCATATGTTGTATGAATAATACAGTAAAATTTTATTTGATTAATTTTAACACAAATGCACATGCAACAATTACCATCCATAGGCAGCAATATACCTAATTTCTTTTGCGCTGCCATATGAATTTATTTATATTCTATAAGCACCTTTGAATAATAAAATATAATTCAACTGGAAAATGTCTAATACAGTTAAAAAAAAATACATTAGAAATTCATGTCCATAAAATGAAATGCTTCATTTTTTTTCGTGCAGCTGTGTATGTGATATATATGTGATGTAGAATTTATACTCACGACGTAATGCACTAATATATAGTTAATTTTTGAAGTGTACACCACAGCTGAAAACGCACTTCCAGCAATTGTAGTTCATGGTCAGTCCTGTAAACGAAGTATATACATGCTAGTTACTTCATACTCTATAGAATGTAGCCCACCTCAGTGAGACATAGAATGTGGATTAACGATAATAATGTTAATTCAGGCATTTACATACAAATAGAGATTCATTAAAAAATCAACATTTACACTGAGACAAGCAGAAAGAAATCTAGGGAGGGTCAGTATTTTGTTATAAATGTGCTTATACTTCGCAGCCCAGGGCACCACAGAGAGTTCCAGAAGGCTTGATCCCCTGAAGCCCCTGTTTAAGATAAATTTGAAACACATAAACGTAAAAAGAAAAACATAAAAATTGTCTTCCACTGGGTTTCCGGGAGCAGAGCCCCATTTAAAAGATTCTTATTTTTTTGATTTTCTTAGTGTTTAATTGTTTTATGTCACTTACAAAGAATAAATATTACTTTTTTTTTTCAAATCATCAGAGGTAACGGAAATTTAACTATCCTTTCTCCAACAACCCTTCCCACCGGCGCACAGTGGAGTATTTGATGCAAAATCCTGGCCAAAAAGGCAGAAATTAAAATTTGCTTAACAATTGTAAAAAGCGTATTTCATAATAGCTGACTAACTGGTGCATCGATCTATGTGTATTTCAGGAGTATGAGCTATATTCCGCGACTCCTAGCCTCAATTTGAAGCAAAAGTGTCTTTGTGAGAAGACATGCTTTTTTGTTATGTTTCGGTTTTGTTATTGTGTTTAAATGTATACTTTGACATGTGCATTTAAATAATTTTACTTTTCATATAATAAAAGATAATTTAAATTGAAAATGGGTTAATATTAAGCCATTTTAGATCTAATTTATTGAAATATATTATCTAGTGTATTCAAAGCTTTTTAAAGCTGTGTCGGGGTTTGTTTGCCAGAACATTTTTGAATTATAATCGTATTATTTATAGTTTTAAATGCAAATTTTTGAAAAAAAAAAAAAAAAAATCGCATATTGTTGTCCTTTTTAGATATCAGTGTTTCTTGGGATGGCTGCAAACGTATTAAAAATACTCAAAAACCAGCATTTTTATAACATGGAGACTCAACTTTGGTAAATACTAAATACAAGTAATATATATATTATATGCATTGGTTTTTATGAATAATTAAACATTTATGTGTAGTAAAATTAACCCCATTTAATTAATTATTACTTATAAAAAAAAAAAAACCTATCAACAATTAATTTCCTCTTATAAACAATAAACAATGAAGTAAAAATTGTATTATATATTTATTTACTTAAATAAATACGTACAATTATGCATATATAATATTAATTAAGTGTAACTACTAATAAATAGTAAGTCAAGAGCAATTGCTATAACTTTAAAACACATGAAAATTAATTTTGGCCAGAATTTTGCGTCAAATAGTCCATTGTGCGGCGCAGCGTATACTTACAAATTTTCTTTTTTCTTTTCTTTAATTTTTTTTTCTTTTTTTTTTAAGATGATTTTAAAATATTATAACCTTAAACTCTACAAAGATAAAGTAAATTAAAAAAAATTCCCTGTAATTTATTAAAGCAAACTAAATATAAATCTAGTAGAATATAACAATTCTGTTATCGAAGAGTTTTGATAAAGAAATATAGATTATCACAAATTTGTAACTTCTATTTTTACAGTATAGCCACTGACTGATATCTTATACGGCCTTGGAACAATGAAGTCTGGACCCGGCCAATGTCTTCGTACAAAAATAAAACTCGGACCTGACCTGGCAAGGGAACAATACAGTGTTAGGCCTAGCTCAGCTCAAGTCCAATGAAATAAATCTCAGGTTTCAGGCCAGGCTCGGTCCCCCTGCAGGCCTCTAAATTCTTCTTCTCGAGCCTATGTCGGGCTCACATTTTATTTATTTATTTTTGTAAAAATTATAGTAATGTTGTACATTTGTTTAGCGAAATATTTAGAAATTTAATTTGGTTTAATAAATTAGAGAGATATTTTTAAAGTCTACCTTCTTTTTCTTTGTAGAGCTTTAAAATTATTATTTTCTTTTATAATCTTTTACTTGCATTCTAAACTACGTTGATTTTTCTTACTGATTCTTCCTTTGAATGTAATTGTCTAAGTCAATTTTTTTAATAAGTGTACGTAATTGTCTAATTAAGGAAGGTCCCCAACTGCCAGATCAGGATTTTGTCGAGAGTGGTGTCGTTGGAAAGCTCTTACCATGGGTATCAAGCGATATGTTTACAACTATCCATCCGAATGCAACTGGTGAAGATTTATAGGCTGATGTATTTCTAGATTAATTTTAACACAAGTATTTCAAATTGGTAAATAAATCATACGAGTAGTAATTTTCCAACTGGACGAAAAATGTCAGGGCCAGGATTCGAACCTGGGATCGCTTGGCTGAAGCCGCCACGCTCTACCACTGAGCTATCCCGGTCGAATCTGGAGGGCATAATTCATCCAGTTAACCTTATTGATCTGAGAATCTGGTCTGATATTTTAATCAGCTCAACAGAAAAAATTGCAGGTAAAGGAACTCCAGTAAACGCTGGATACGTGATTACACTAGGTTAATTTTAACACAATTATTTCAAATTGGTAAATAAATCATACGAGTAGTAATTTTCCAACTGGACGAAAAATGTTCGGGCCAGGATTCGAACCTGGGATCGCTTGGCTGAAGCAGATTCTCTGATCAATAAGGTTAACTGGATTATGCCCTCCAGATTCGACCGGGATAGCTCAGTCGTAGAGCGTGGCGGCTTCAGCCAAGCGATCCCAGGTTAGAATCCTGGCCCGGACATTTTTCGTCCAGTTGGAAAATTACTACTCGTATGATGTATTTCTGTCATTTATTGATTTCTCCAGGTCACTAGCTATACAGGAAAGACACTCTGTGTGATAGAAAAGAAAGCTTACAGTACAGTTATGTAACCTGTTGCATTGCCCGTGTGAAATTGGTGAAGGTTCCATGTTCCCTCGAGTAAGAAACAGAAGATTATGACCACGTCTTGTCGACATCACCACTAGAGAAAAAAGTATAATAAAATTGCATAAGTTGGCCTATAACCCATTCTCCTCGCCCATCTTCGATGACATGCGTCGGTATGCCTTTTAATTAGAGACACGGATCCCGTCTTTCCATCACTTGAACAGGCATGCTTTAACTTGAATAATAACACCTGTGACAACTGCGAAACCCCCCTTTCATTGTTGCGAACCTGGTGTTGGAAACACTCGTGCTTCAGCCATTTCTATTCAGAAATGCACCACCATCCGCGAAGTTACTTTTTCCACCAAGCATAAACTGTCTTCTCTGTAATCCGTGAACTTTATTTTCTATCACACAGAGTGTCTTTCCTGCATAGCTAGCGACCTGGAGAAATCAATAAATGACAGAAGTACATCGTCCTATAACTCTTCACCAGTTGTATTCGGACGGAAAGTTGTATACATTTCCTTGATGATCCCCATGGTCGGAGCTTTCCAACGACACTACTCTCGACAAAATCCCGATCTGGCAGTTGGGGACATTCCCTAGTAAAGTGGTCATTAATATTGTTTATATTTTGTATTCCATGCATTTTGAGCATAATCCAAAAATAAAATATTTGCATGAGTAAGAGTGCTTTTTGAATAATTTTAATTGTAAGATAATGTTGCTTCAAAAACATTGGCATGTTTTGTAGAAATTCAGTCGAGCAGGGCTAATTAATTTTTTGTACGGGCCGAGCTTGGGGCGACATTTTAGCTTTTATACCGGACCGGGCCAGGCTCGGGACGAACATTTAAATGTGATGTTAGGCCGGGCCACATAATATTTTTGTACGAGACGAGTCAGGTCAGGTCCGGGACTAGAAATTTCGACTCATGCAGAGCTCTACTCTACATAGTGAAAATCCAAATATATTTACGAAAATCAGAGCGCGGACAAATTGCCAAAAAGATGGACGGACATAAAACAGAAGTCAAAAATACTTTTCAACTATGTTATGGAAAGTGTTAAAAACTATGGATTATATTTCTTTTTTAAACTTTTTATTATCAAACATTATCGGTTTGTGAAAAACATAAGTTTTATTAACAAGATTAGTTGAACTTTTTAATAAAACAGTATCTTAAATTGGTTTCTAAAAAAAGTTACATGATAAACTATTTTTTAAACTTTATTTCAAAAGGCTATATATGCACGTGGGAAATATTTCATACCAGCCATACCTTTTATAGAACTTTTAAATAGAAAAAAAGAAAAACAATTTCAAAATCCACCATACCCTTAACAAAATTTATTTATTTATTTTATTGAAATGTAATTAACTTGCCAAAGCATGAAAAATCTCGATATAGTAAGTTTTTTTTTTAAGTTGCTTACAATAAGATTGTGTAATTACAATAAGACTAGACAATTTCAAATCTTATTTTCAAATTGCAAGCAACTTTAGAAGAAAAAAAAAACATACCATATTGAGATTTTTCATGCTTTGGCAAGTTAATTACATTTCAATAAAATAAATAAATAAATTTTGTTAAGGGTATGGTGGATGTTGAAATTATTTTTCTTTTTTTCTATTTAAAAGTTCTATAAAAGGTATGGCTGGTATGAAATATTTCCCGCGTGCATTTTGAACCCTTTTGAAATAAAGTATAACAAAATTCTGGACTAAAGTCTTATTTCATAAGTATAATGCATAAGAAATTAATTTTTACAAATGTTCCATGTGCTTTTGAACGATTCAAAATCAATGATTATTTTAAGGTAGTTCTCAAATGTATTTTTCCCACTCAAAAACACAAACTTTTTTTACTCCTTTTTAAATATAAAATCACATTTGCAAGCACGATTATTAAAGTGAATTTTATTCATTTTTTATCTTTTTCCGATAAATGAATTATAAGCGATTATTGTCTCAATACGGCTTTTTTTTCCCTTTCCTGCGCTTTCGCAACTCGAAATTCAGCTCAAAACACCCACTTTGACAGCATTTTCAAAAATATTTTGCCTTTTTAAGAAAATTTGAAAAACAGTTAAATTACATAGTTTCTTAATCAGATCACCTGCCAATGGGATACTTTTCTGAACAAAAATAAATGCAAAAATCCGTTCGAAAAGAACCAATATGGGTTTGAGAATAAGTTTTAATAAAAACCATGTTCCTAAAAGTACACGGTTTCAATAATTTAAAGTGAAAATAGGTTCCACTTTTTTTAGAAAAAAAAAAAAAAAAAGAGCAGGGGAAATATTTTTAATTGAACTTTGACTACGGCATTAAAAATTTTGTTAAGAAGAAAGAGAGACATTACTGCTATGAACGAAAAAACAATTATGGGTATTCGGAATTATCCACTATTTATTCTAGTTCATACCCAAAATAGCAAATAAATGGTTAAATAAAAACAAGATGAAATACACAACTAGTATGCTTTAACCACAAAACAATACAAAAAACTGGAGGGGCAAAAGGTACATCGTGCCCCTGCTTCTGAAAAACTAGGGGGGCACATGCCCCCCCTTGCCCCCGCCAGATTACGCCCATGTCTAGTAGCCATCAAAACTCAATGGTAAATAACACTGGTTTATACGGTTTATATACTCTCGCCGAAATGTGTATTTTTTAATAGATTCTAGTGCACTGAGTACGGGAAAATTATTGTAAAAAATCTGTCACATCCAGTTAAAAAAATATTTATTAAATACTTAAAAAAATAATAACATGAAATATAAAAAGAAAAAATTAGAAATGATTGATTTTACTCTTCTTTTTATAATTTTCTTAATCTGTTTCTCTTAAAATAGACTAGCAGTAGTCCCCTAACATACTTTCGTCCCATAAACCTTTGTGTCTGTCTTCAAAAAGTTTAAGGTCTTGGGGAAAACGCTCGCCCTGCTCGTCACTCACGGCGCCCAAGTTTTCAGGGAAAAAATCCAGGTGTGAATGGAGAAAATGTATCTTCAGAGACATGTTCACACATTTCACATTCATTTTTCCTGGAGTAAATTCATTTTGGACAGGCCAATATTTTTTTATTTAATGGCTCGAATGCTTTAGCTCGAATATTCCACAGGCACAAAAAACATGAATATTTGGTATATCAGCCCTGTAAGCCCAGTAACATACTAATTACTTTAAAATCGCCACATATTTCTCAGTTGTGCTGTTCATATGGTATCATTTTCATTTGTTTGATAGGTTTCTTTACTGTTTATGGCATGGCCAATTGGTAAAGATGGTTTTATATTACCGTTATGAAGTAATACAGCTTTCAAGCTATATTTAGATGAATCGATGAATAAACGTCATTCATTTGGATCATAATTTTGATTCATCGCATTAAAAAGTTCGGGAATATCATGGCAAAAACAAAAAATCCTCCTTTTTGGTGAAATAACTGCTGAAAATTTGACTTCGATTTCGGTAATAAGTTACTTTGATATTTGGTGTCAATAATTCCACTGTTGTAGACGAGAGGCAAGAATCTCTGCCTTAGATCTAGATAGTTGCAAGTCTCGCACAAGGTCGTTGACTCTTTTTTTTTTAAAGTTAAATGTGGCGTTTTATCATATTCGGTCTGAATGCAATTGTAGGAGAATAACTCGCAATCTGTAATTTTCTCAAACAAGAACCAAAACCAACGACAGTAGAAGAGACAAGAGACAAAGAGAATCCACAGGTGCCAGATAAGGCATAGCTGAGCAGCACGTGTGTATTAATAATCCCTATAGACGGCGCTGCGAGCATGGGCAATCTTTCTGGTCTGTGTTCATTTTTCTTATATTTGGTGGCGTCATCTAGTGTAGATAAAATGAAATAAAAGATTTAAAAAATAATCTCTGAAAATGTTTAGTTCTTTTTCCTTTTAATTTTCCTCATTATATGGCGATTCATTGTTTTATACATAAACTAATAACAAAATATTCAAAAGAATTTATAGATTATGAACTGAACTTATGATATAATGCGACCGCAACCAGAAGGCGGGTGAGATCGCCGCTTGGAAGAAGAGTTCATTTTCTCAAAGGTTAGGACAGTGGAAGAGCAAGTATTTAGGGTTGTAACATATTCGAGCGTTCCTGCTTTTGGCGATATACATTTCCCTCTCTGTTTCTCGTCTGTCTTCTCCTTCACTGATATAATTTCTTTTGTCCTAGAAGGTTGTTGTTGTTATATTCTCAGCGCTCTTGATTATTATTATCATTATTCTCTATTTAAACTGTTCTTTTCAGAACAACACAAAATGTCTCGTAAAGGGAAAACTTTGCGTTCGGATGAACGTAACATTGTTGATAATGTGCTTAATTTTTTTGAAAATGAAGCAAAATCTTCGTCTCTTTCCATTCCGATTCAGAAAGCACAGGAGCGTCAACACTGGCAGAAGGATTTAAAGAAGTTATTATTAAAAAATGCTTGGTTTGAATTTGAGTAACTGGATTGCATGTTTCGTAACAAAATGTTATTTTCCACAAAGATATAACAAATTTCACAAAATATATCACAAAAATAACTTACCTTTCACAAAATAACCCCCTCCCCCCTAAAAAAAAAAAACTGCATCGATCCCTGAACCTATATGGTTTATGCAAAATCAATTTAAATTATATTGAAATACTCGTTTTGACAATGTTTCTAGGTTGATTGGTTGGTTATTTGTTACGGCCGATTATCTGCACTAGGGATGTAGGCCGGGGAGGAGCAAGCCCTCCGTGGAGGTCTTTCTAAGGGATCCTAACCCGTATTTACGCAAGGTTCGAAGAAAACTACGGAAAACTCCAAACGGTTAGACCGACGATCGTGACAGGGGTTTGAATGCAGCACCTCCTGTCTACCAACTTTGAGAGCAGAACCTCTCAGCCACTGGTGGGGCAATGTTTTCAGGTATCGCATTTTTGTATTTTAATATAAGTGTATATAAAATCTAGTTAAAATATTCTGAGAAAATAATTTATGAAAACAATCTTTTAGGTAGATTTCGTAAGAAATACTACCTATTACATTTTCACCTAAGTTGGAATTTTCGAAATATTTTTGCAGATCTACGCCGATTATGACTCCCAGAACCCAAAACCACCCCAGTTTAAAACTTTATCTATCTATCTATCTATCTATGTCACTTTTTTATGGACACGATAACTCCCATAATTCTGCACAAATCTCTTCCAAACTGATACATAAAGTCAAGGGGCATGAAATCTCGGTCAAGTTCGTTAATGGGCAAAATCGAACCAGGGGGGGGAAGGAGGGGGGGGGGGGCGTTGGGCGAAAACAGAATAAAACCCATAACGTCTTAATTATGATACGTATCGAATCCGTTTAAAGTTATTATTACTTCTAGAAAAACGGCCGAAAATTTTTGTATGACAGATTTTTGATACCATTAAAAATGGCTCCAAGGGGGAGGGGAAAGAGTGGGGGGGGGGGGGTTAGAAGAAAAAAAATTCATAACTTCATCAATTCAGAAGATAGCAAATCCGCTTAAATTTATTATAAATCCTCTTAATATTATCTAAAACTTTTATAGTGACAAGTTTTTTTATAGGACCAACCCTTATAGCAATAATAAAAAAAAAAAACCTTGCCGTCTCCACCTGCAAACAAGTTAGGTTTCGAAGTGGGCGTTTCCAAATGCTGCATCATTGCAGAAAGGTCATTTCTTCCACAATTCCCAACAAACAGGCGCCCCACGGTCTGCGTCTTCGAAATCTACCTCTGCCTGTAGGTCGAACCGTCAGGGATTTTTTTAGAATATGATTTAGCCGAGAGATCTTACTCTGACCAAAATATCATGAATATTTCATATAACACCGGAACATATCTTCATCGCAACTTAATATTTAATAATACATAATATTCAAATACTTTTAAAGTTTCGGTGTGTGAAAAAGTTTTCAAACTTTTATTTGAAAAAAAAAATATATATATAATATAACATTATGCGAAAAGTATCTTGGATAAAAAAGCACATTTTACTGAAAATTTTTATTTATTGCTTATGGATTAGCTTGTATATTTAATTCACAAGGTCTCTCACTGTGTAAAAACTCTCCTTACCTAAAATACCCTAACAAAAATTTTTCTCAACAATGAATTCACCCAATAAAAATTCACTACTTCCTATTTTCCAAGCATTTTTTGCCATATCACGTTGTAAAGAATTTCGAATTTGTATTCTTGTATAACACATATAAATGTAATCTTATTTTCATTCTACATCAAAAGGCGCTAACTAGCCAGATATGGTAATCCGAGATCAAATAACTAGGTCCTGAAGTTCCTCCTCTCAATCTTCCTTCTTTCGCTAAATCAGTCAAATAGACCCGTCTGGCACCACGTGACTTTGACGTCTCACCCGCCTTCTGTTCGTGGTTATGAATACATTTTTTTTCTTTTTTTTCTCTTGTCTGTAAAAGATTTATCTGTAACTAATGTGTTTAAATGGATTAACATAAATTGATGTCTTAAATAATCTAAATTGATGTTTTAACTGTAATGTAACTGTTAGAGCATATTTTAATTCAGTTGGAAAAATTAGGCTCTAAAATAGAGAATATCCATGGTCAAAGTTATAATAATGGAGCAAATATAAAAAGGATCGAATTGAGATGTGCAAAGCACATTTTAAAACGAAAATTATAAAATATATTTTCCTTTCCCCTGTTGATGCTATTCATTGAATTTAATTATAAATAATGCTACAAAACAGTTCAATTTTTTTTTTCTAAAAAATTTTTTTAATGTCTGTTTTTACACTGGATACTCAGAGTTACACCAGCACATAACTTCTTTAACTTTAAAACATATTAATATGATTTGATTAGGAAGTTGAGTTTACACTCTCTAAAGCTTCTCATGTATGATTTACCCACTGTACATGGACCATTAGGCGTTAATCAAAATTTCTTAGACAGGTTAAGAGAAATTCGGGGAGTATAATAAATCACTAGATAAGAAAACAACAAAATTTGTTTACGTATAAGTACTATGACATAAAATTTTTATAAAACCTAATCTAGTGTTATAAATTTTAGGAAACCTGAACACCAGATTATATTACAATTTTAGACTGTCACTATCCTTTTACAAACTTTCGCATTAAAGGCTTACAACATATCTCGATTTTCAAAAAACAAGTTATGAGCAATGTGAAAATAAATTTGAGCTTTGTAAGAACTAAGACAAAGTTGCATCGTTTGCTAAGGAAGAAATAGATATTGACATTATCTATTTCTACTATTTCATTCTATTTCAACCTATTAAAAACAAAAACTTATTATTATTATTTTTTTTTTAATTATCTATTTACATATGAAAGAGTTTTTCCTCATATGTTTCATGAGTTCTGACTCATAATCAATGCACAGTCCAAACTACTGAACATAGAAGAATGAAAATTGGGGAGCTAATACTTCTTTTGACATAAGCATGAAGATTGACATAAGACAGGATTTTTGAAAATTCCCCACCCTAAGAGGGTTAAAAAGGGAGTCAAAATTTTTAGAACACCTCACCATATCTCATCAGCCATTTTAGGTAGAAGCATGAAATTCCAGAAAATAAATCTACAGAAAAAATAATCAAATACAGTAGACTCCCTTAAATCCGCTTAGCTTAAAACCGGAGGTTATGCAGATTTTAGAATTTTGTGGATTTCTGGTCACTGTTTTGTTAACATTTTTAAACAATAATTTGAATGTAATAATGCATTCGAAATTATAATGAATACTTACAATAAAGTAAAATAGTTAAGTAAAATAAAAAAAAATTAAGAAAATTAAAAAAACATTTAAATTTTTAAAAGTAAAGGTCAAATAAATAATGGAAATATGTATAATCATGAGAAATTTTTTCTTGAATTATTCAGTAAAACTCGCCTAATAAATGTACACTAATAATTCACATCAAAATTTTAAAATAACAAAGTTTTCTTTCATGTTTAGCTGTACTTAACCAAAAAAGCTTGATCAATACATAAATTATTTGGTAAAAATATTGCTATCGCCACTGATATCAGCACTATCTAGAATTTTTTCAGAAATAAATTTATACATTCTTCATGAGAAAACATGAGTGGAATCAAATCAAACAGAATTACATATTAAAATGTGTACAGAATGATATAAAAAAAAAACTTACAGTTAAGATGTAGGTGTCAAATTTAAGTTTCATTGTTTACATCGGAAACGATGTGTGGATTTTAGGGTGGCAGATTTGTGGGAGTCTACTGTATATATTCCAGTGATTTTACAAAATCCTTCCTAAGGGGATTAAAAGGGGTCAAAAATTTTAGGACATTTCACCATATCTCTGCAGTAGTTTTAGGTAGAAGCGTGAAATTCAAGATAACAAATATATTAAGAAAATAGTTAAACACAGGTAGTTCAGTGAATTTAGAACTATTCTGTCGCCAAAATCAACTTTAAACTGGATAATGTAAGATTGTACGAATAAGACGACAGATATATAAGACAACAATTTATTTTGTTAAAGTTTTTTTTTTTTTTTTTTCATTTTTACTAGATATATTTTGTTTGATTCAGGATTCTTTAATAGAAACCAACCGGCGTAGCAGGCAAAGGCTGCTACTATTGTATATTGTGTCAGAATTCTATCACTAATTGATTTAAAGAATTAAATGATCTTATATTTTAGAAGTTTTGTATGATATCTCTTGTAGGGATGGGCATTTCAACTTATTTTGTAATGCTGACACACTTGATGACTTGAAATAAAAATGTATGAGTTTTTCAGGAGAAAATATATAAATTTTCAGCCGAGGAGAAAGCTAAAATTTCAAGACGAGTGGCCATAACTTGGATGATTGATTATTATAATCTACATATATTTAAAATTCAATGTGGATCTGGTAAGACAATTTCAGCTGATCTGAGTATGCACAATGAGCATTTTAGGGTGTTATTCTGTTGAGTATAGTGAGAAACCAGTTTTGAATTTTCACATATTATTAGGCTTTTGATAAATCGGTTCAATAGTATATATATTTTTTTTTTTTTTTTTCAGTAAAAAAAGTTATGGAAATTTTTTTTCTTAATTATTATTAGAAAATTTTTTACCATCCTTAATATTTTCTTTAATTACCGTAAAATCCCGATTGTAAGACCCCCCTTTTTCAAAATAAAAAAAGGTTAAATTCGGGAGGGGGCTTATAATCGGGATTTAAAAAAAACATTTAAAAACCTGTTTTTATTATTAATTTAGAAGTAAAAAAGGGGCGAGAATCTTCCGTATTTCGGCAGAAAAAAAAAAAAATTCCCAACCCTAAATTCCTGCCGCCCCCCCCCCAAAAAAAATAAAATAAAATAAATTAAAAATTAAAAAATATATATTTTTAAATATTTTTTCTTTATTTCTTAATTAATTGTAACAATAGCTAATCAATCATCTAAATCTGCTCTCAAAATTACTGTTTCCCCCCTTTGCCCCCCCCCCCTCTGGTACCAAAAATGCATAGTTTAACCTTTATAACTTTTTAATTTTAAACTTAATTCAGACTTATTAAATACTCTATAAAAATAAATAAATCCAACCTACCACCTAAATTAACCCCTCTTCCTAAAATCTCGGCTTCTCTCCCCCTGCTCCCCAACCATATCTCCTGAAGATCCTCCCCCTCCAAATGCATCTCGTAAAATTTAAAATCTGTAAAATTGTAAAATAAAAAAAAGGACGAGAATCTTCAGTATTTCGGCAGATTAAAATATAAATAAATTAAAAATAAATTCCCCATCCTAAAAGCCTGACACCCCCCCCCCCCCCAAAAAAAAAAAAAAAAAAAAAAATTACAAAAAAAAATTGTAAATCATTAAGTATTTTTTTTATTTCTTATTTTATTGTAACTATAAATAATCAATAATCTAAATCTGATCTGAAAATTAGTTTCCCCCCTTTGCCCCTCTCTGGTACCACACACTTGTGGTGAGTAATCTCATCCATCGTTGACGAAAGCAAACACACAAAAATCAGAATACAGAATTATAAAAATTTCTCAAAATAATTTAAAACATGTGCTGCACAATGCACGAATATTAAAGCCATGAACCTATATACCTGGACTTCTAACGAAATAGCCTTTCCAAGAAGGAAATCGTTCCTCGGAAAAAGCTTTAAATAGGTGGCGCATGTGAAGATGGTTTCTGCTACGTCACTAAATTCGTCTGCTTCACCGTTTGACACTGACAGTGACAGCCATGGTTCATGGTGGCGCTAGTGCAGCACGGTTTCTGGCCAGCTGCGCAGAACGGTGCGCGTAGCTGTGCAGCTGCCATTTCGTGCCGAAGTCTCGGCACGATGTTATCACACGGGGTTAGAAGTCCTGTATAGAGGTTCATGATTAAAGCAATATGAATAATACAAACAAACACCCGGACCCGGCTGTGTTGCCAACTTACCCCCTTTTGTGTTTTCCCTTTTCTTCCCAATTTTCCCTAGGCTTGTAGCTACTCACGCATGCGTAGAACATACTTAATCCGAAGCAAAATTTTTCTAAGTCGTACCATTAGAAGTCGTTCTCTTCCCAGACGCTTGTAAACACACCCAGTTTCATTGAAATCTGTGATGGTGGGTTACATGCCTGCCTGAACTGACATGACTCCCTTTTCAACTCCCAACCTGTGTGTAGGGCAGGGCCGGCCCCGGCGCCAGGAGTGAGGAGGTGAGGCAGTCCCCTCAAGACGCACCCAAGATCCCCTTATCATAGATCAGACTTCACAATCCGGAGAAAGTCTATGGGAGAAAATGTCCGCGGTAATTGCCAACTTATTAATTTTCTTTCTCCGGAAAGTATCGCCGTCTGGTGGATACTACCGATACTAGTTCATAAGCAAATGCATAGAACAAATGGAGCTGTGAAAAAATTTCGTGTTATTTCGTGTCGTAAATACTCCTATTACCATGGAGATCATGCCTATTACTGACGATTGATGGCGCTAGTAGCAGGACAACCATGCGGTCAAAGGAAACTTGCTGATTGTGAGGCCTGATACTTAAGGAAACCTTGGTCGCGCCAATAGAAACGCGGCATTTGGCTGGCATATATTAAACATATAATCCATTGTATGTCGGAACTTAATAAATAAGAGATAGAGTTGTTTTTTTTTTAAATAAAAATATGGAGTACATTGCATGTAATTACAGTCAAAGAAGACGCATGTAATTACAGGGAAGAATTCCGGTTACAATGTTTTAGTCCACTTATGTAAATTTTGTTCTCGACGGTTTTTGAATTATTAGTGATTTTTGACGAGATTTTTAGCGTTCTCTTGCGTTTCGCGGTGGTTTTTAGCACTTTCTAACCTAGTTGAAAAGTGCTTATGACTTCGGTTTGTCTGGCCGTCTGCCGTCTGGCCGTCTGGCCGTCTGCCGTCTGGCCGTCTGGCCGTCTGCCGTCTGCCGTCTGTCCGTGCTCTAACTCCCGTAAATATGCTCGGATTGCTCTGCAATTTTTATATGTTATTGTTGTTATCTATAGCATGTTCCCTATTTCAACGGAAGTGTGTAGCACTTATAGTTTTATTACAGGGACACTCAAAAGAATTTCGTTACATTGCGGTCTATGGGGAAAAATCATTTGCGGCTTATTTAAATAATGTTTCACTATTTTAAACGCATTGTAATTTATATATATTACTAAGGTGCATTAGAAGAAGCTTAATATGGAACAGGGTGTGCATAGCACTTATAGTTACTTTACAGGGACAGTCAAAAGAATTCCGTTACATTACGTCTATGGAGAAAAATCGTCTGCGGTTTATTTAAATAATGTTTCACTATTTTAAACGCATTGAAATTTATATAGATCACTAAGGTGCATTACAAGAGACTTACTACGGAATATTGTGTGTATAGCAGTCATCGTTCCTTTACAGGGACACGCAAAAGAATTCTCTACTGTCTGTTAACAATAATTCCTGGAAGTGCGTTTTAAGTTATTGAACGCGATTTTAATTTTAACTTGCTTTTTGTCTATTACGTGGTGTGTATAAATTCTGTAGATCCTATACAGGGCAGCACAAAAGTTCGCGAACACATTTCTGTTTATTGACAAACTCCAGACGGAGAATTTTAAACTGTGCTACGCGTTTCCTAACTGAACTAAAATTATCATCCTATGTAGTATATATACAAATCTATAGATCCTATACAGGGCTGAATAAAAGTATTCGGATATTTTTCCGAATATTGTATATGTTGGAAATTCCTGAAATTATGTTTTTAAATATGTTATGCGTTTTCTAAATTGTTTACTTAGATGTTAGCTTTTAGCTTATTAAACGGTATGATTTGTAAAATTATTTTGGAAGCGTTGGAAAGTGCTATATAATCTATGCTTGACGCATGATTTTTCGTTCTTGTTTGATATTCTTTAAAGGAATTGATTCTGATTTAAACTTTTAGCCTAATATAGCAAATTTTGTTCTCCGCAATTTTGGAATTTTTAGCTGTATTTAATACGATTCTCCGCTTTTTCGCTTTCTGCTGCGATTTTTTGACATTCGTAAAAAAGTTCGGTTTAAAACTTTTAACCTAATTTAGTAAATTTTGTCATCCGCGATTTTTGAAGTTTTTGAGATTTTCAATACAATTTTTAGCATTTTCTGGTGTTCTATGGCGATTTATTCACATTGATAAAAGAAATTCGGTTTCAAATATTTTGCCTAATGTATCAGATTTTGTTTTCCACGATTTTCAATGCGATTTTTAGCATCTTTTCGCACCAATTTTTTGACATTCGGAAAATAATTTCTTTTAAAATGTTTTAGCCAACTGTAGTAAATTTGCTCCTCTGAGATTTTTTAATTTTTAGCAATTTTTATGCAAAACGTTTTTTTTTTTTTTTTTTTTTTTTTTTTTTATTGTTTTGTGGCGATTTTTCTACCACGATTCCGGTTGTAAAATTTTAGCCCAATATAGTAAATTTTATCCTGTTTTCAATAAAGTTTATTCAGAATTCGTACAACGATTTTTGAATTTTTCTATGCGATTCTGCTTCAAACTTTTAGCCTAATATAGTAAATTTGACTGCTGCGATTTTTTAATTTTTAGCGATATTTAGTGATTTTTCGCGTGTCGCGATAATCTTTTGACATTCGTGAAATAATTCCTGTTGCAATGTTTCAGTCCACTATTTGTAAATTTTGTTTTCTACGATTTTTTTTTAATTTTTAGCGTTTTGAGGCGATTTTTTGACTTTCATAAACATAATTCGGTTTCAAACTTTTAGCCTATTATGTAATAAATTTTGTTCTCCGAGATTTTTGAATTTTTGGTGATTTTTAATGCGATTCTTAGAGGGGTTTTGAATTTTTTGACATTCGTAAAAAAATTCAGTTTCAAACTTTTAGCCCATCATATTAAATTTTGTTCTCCGCGATTTTTGAAATTCTTGTGATTTTTATTGCGATTTTCAATGCAATTTGCAGCATTTTTTTGCGTTTCGCGGTGATTTTTTGATATTCATAAAAGGAATTTGGTTTCAAACATTGAGCCCAATATATTACCAAAATATCGCCAAATACGAAAGTATTTGGCGATTTTCAATGCGATGTTTAGCGATTTTCCCCACCGATTTTTGACTTTCGGGGAAGAATTACTGTTAGAATGTATTAGCATACAGTAGTAAATTTTGTCATCTGCGATTTTTTAATTTTTAGCGAGTTTGTTTTTGCGTTTCGCGGCGATTTTTTGATATTCATAAAAGGAATTTGGTTTCAAACATTGAGCCCAATATATTACCAAAATATCGCCAAATACGAAAGTATTTGGCGATTTTCAATGCGATGTTTAGCGATTTTCCCCACCGATTTTTGACTTTCGGGGAAGAATTACTGTTAGAATGTATTAGCATACAGTAGTAAATTTTGTCATCTGCGATCTTTTAATTTTTAGCGAGTTTGTTTTTGCGTTTCGCGGCGATTTTTTCTTATTAGTAAAAGGAATCAGGTTTTAATATCTTAACCCAATATAGTAAATTTTGTTCTCTTTTTAATAAAGTTTATTCGGAATTCGTTCAGCGATTTTTGGAGTTTTTTGTTCGATTTTTTGAGTTTTTAGCGTTTTGTAGCGATTTTTGGACATTTGTAAAAAATATATTTTTTAATCTCTTATCCCAATACAGTAAATTTTGTCCTCTGCGATTTTTGTATGCAACTTTTAGCGTTTTACCGCAATTCGCTGCAATTTTTCCACTTCAGCAAAAGGAATATTCTTTCAAACTTCTAGCCCAATATAGTAATTTTTTTTTTCTTTTTTACAATAAAGTTTAATCAGAATTCGGGGAGCGATTTTTATATTTTTCGTGATTTTATAGTACGATTTTTAGTTTTTTCGCGCTTTGTGCTTTTTATGTGCCCGGGCAACGCCGGTCGGGTCAGTTAGTTAAACTATTCTAGCGAATGAAAATACAATTAAGGGTGATATAATAAACGATTTTGACAAAGGTAATACAAGGCGACTTAGTATCGAATTATTTATTTCACTGTTGATAGTTGTGTTTTCGTAAATATTACTGATGTAAAATTAAATCTTCATGTATACAATTTCAAATGATCATGTTATTTTCTATTCATATCATAATTTTTCTATTTAATTTCAAGAAGTTTGTGTTAATGTGTTTATCTATTTTTGTCTTGACAATGTGATTGCCTTATAATATTGATTTCCGTATTAAAATAAATGACTTAGCCAAAGAAAAATCAAGGAAAATTAGATTTTCAAGATTTTGTTCCATTTTTAATAATTATTTTCTTTTAAATACTACTAATAGGGGATTTCATTTTTGTGCATATTTCAAAAAGATATATGACTTGTTATTGATATAATTATTTTGCTATTTGAAATTCCGCACAAATTGTATACGCAATTTGATTGTTTTAAAATGTTTGACATATTTTGGCTTAATAATGTATATTTTTAACTTTGCTTCACCTAATGTAACTGTTTTTTTTTTTTTTTTTTTTTTTTTTTTTTTTTTTTTAAATTTACGATATATATCAAAGAATCTAATTCTTTTTTGCAAAACGGTTTTTCAACATCACCCAGATAATTTAAAAAATCTGAAAATCTGACTTCATGATGAGAACAGATTGCTCTGGAAATTATAGTTGTGGTTTTTAATCACTATCTGAAGAAAAAAAAAATAGAAAAGTTACGTCAGTACATGTTCATCTCCGGTGAATTTATATTTGGTTATAATAATATAGATTACATTGTACATCTTTAAAATGTTACGTCGCAAAAAAAAAAAAAAAAAAAAAAAAAAAAAAAAAAACCAGTAGATAAGTTAATTTTTTTTTTCTGTAAAATATTTTTTAGTGTTTAAAAATGTACTAGATAAAATCCGTCAAAACTTGACAGTAAACAAGTTAAATGTTCCAAAGAAAAAATTGTCATAACTTCATTAAAATGTCCGCAATTTTTACAGAATATTTGTTAATAATATTTCAAAGAAATGAAACCCCCTCCTTTTTTTCCCCCTTTTAACCAGGTTCGGGACTGGGTGCATATTAAATATCTTTACATGGATACAGACAACAGAACATTTGCCAGAGAATTCAATTTTCGGAATAATAATAATAATAATAAGTGGGTAAGTGTGATCGGAGATTGCACAAAGGGTTTCGTTTAATATTCCTTTCAAAACACTTTATCCTTTCTTTAATAAATCCAAATAAATTTCATTTTCAAAAAAAAAAAAAAAAGGTCATGTTTTTTATAAAGTAAATATTTACCGGTCTATTTTTCTTGTTTTTTCGAAAATCTGAACTGGTCCGATAGCGGGCGAAGCACCCGCTATTATGCTCTGTCATAATAATATATGTCATGTGAGACTAAATGCGATAAAAAAAAAAAAAAAAAAAATCCATTTCAAAATGAAACATGTTGTACCTTCAAAATGTTAAAATTTACCAATATTTTCATAATCGGGTTTTTATCATGATTCAATACGATCCTCAAACTCATAGGACGTTATAATCACTTGCTTTCTCCATTATACTCATACTGATACTCTCTTTGTATGATTCTGAAACATTTGAAAAAGTCCGTTAAACTTCCAATAGGACGTCAGATTTTCCTTTTAATCATCTAATGACATCATATTATCCTGCTTTCTATATTTACACATACTCACACGCCTTGTATTATTGAGAAATGTTTGAAAATTTCCGTTTTATTACAAATTTGACGTCATATTAATCTTTTTTTTTTCAATGGATGAAACTTTTTATTTCATTTTTCACGTGAAAATTTTTCAATAGAAAATTAATTATTGTAGAAAGAATTTTATTGTGGATTTTTAATGGTTGGCAACTGCTATAACAAAAAATGTTTAAATTTAATAGGAAAATGAATTTTGTTTTTTATCTCTCTATATTAAAATGAGACGATTTTTTTCAAAATTTTATGATTTTCAGCATCATAGTAGATATTCAGCTGTAAGTACACAAAATTTCAAGTCTGTAAGTTATATAGTTTCTGAGAACCGGCTCTGTGACGGACAGACACAATAGCGGGACGAATAGGGTTTCGTGATATGAACGAAACCCTAAAAATTGATAACTACATGTTTTTGTTTTTATTTAAATTTTATAAATAAAATTTTGAAATTAAAATTTTATTAGTTTTCTCATATAAAAATTTAACTGCATTACGTACGATACAATAGATTGAACAGCGGTTTTTTGTATAAATATTTTTCGTTATTTTTTAAATGGAAAATAATCACTTTTTTCCCCCTTAATATATGTGCCTTATTGACCAATTACAATAAAGAAATATACCAAAAATTGTAGATAATTTCAGAGAGGCACCCTAAAATGCTCATTGCTCATGCTTAGGTAAGCCGAAATCGGTCTTAAATATTTGCCTTTGTATTTTAAATATATAGAAATTTATTTAATTCCTAAAATGACTACACATTTTCCAACTTAGTACTATATTGTACAAATTTAAAACGTCTTATTTTAATACGAGCAAAAGTGTTTTGTTCATGAATTGAAAAAAGTATGTCGAGATGCCAAATTTTTGGTTTCGAAAAGTATTAAGTCGAAAAATATAAAAGTATTATAAAAATAATTTAAAAAATCTGTATCATTTACTTTAGTACGCATAGCAGTTCTACATGAAGTTGAACCAAAACGTATTTATATAAAATCCAAGAGACCGTGTTTTAAGTACATAGCTTTTGAAAACAATGCAAAAAATATCGAACTTGTTTAATACCAGCACGGCTAACACGAGGGCACGTTAAAAGGAGCAGTTTGCACGTTAAGAATGGTTCATCAATAAAGCTATATTAAGATTTTCAAGCTTTTTACGAGCCACAAAAGCTGGCAATATGAGCAAAACATTATTTCATTTCAATGTGATTTTCGGCGAAAAGTAGAGTACAGTAAAACTTCAATTTAACGAAGTCTCGTCGTTACACTTAAACACTTCGTTATGAAGAAAATTCGTTAAATAGAATCAACTTAAATTTATAAAACTTGTATACATATAACTCACATAACATTAAAAGTATACATAAATAGGAAATATTTGAAAAACGTATTTTAATTCGGGCAGTCATTTTCTTATGCAATGTATATATGAGAATGATGTCTAAAAAAAAAAAAAAAAAAAAAAACCACAAAACAAAGAGGAGTAAACAAAAACCGAAGCGTGCCTTTTCTTTTTTCATTCAAATGTGATTAAATGTGTGTTTTGATGAAATGATTCAAATGTGTTCATTTTCATACAGTCGGCTGAAATACATTCATACATCCATCGCAACAGCAACCTCTCCGTTGGAATAAACTTCGTTATATAGAATAAGTTTTTCGTAATATGGAGATTAATTTACATGTTAATGATGTTCAAAGTCAAGGTTCTTCAGAAAATTTCGTTAAGTAGGGACTTCGTTAAAGGGAAGTTCCACTGTAGTATTAGGAAAGAAATTCCTTTCTTATAGAACACTGTACTCTCTCAGTGATAATATTTCTGCATTCAACTGTCTGCCGAAATTAAGTCTTTTATCAGTTTTCCATCCTTCCAGGTGACCGCCCTCCTCCGCACATGCATACGCCCCAAAAATGCGAAGGGATGTCCCGATATTTTGAAAGAATGAAAGAGAGTAGAGGGAGATAAGGACTTTTCAAATATCGCTCTTTTCTAAGATTTACAACTGAGAAATGGAAGGAAGGAGCACAGAAGAAAACCATTATTTGTTTTTTTTTTATTTAAATCCGGACTCTGGACCATATTAATGAGCCTTTTCACGTTCTCTTATTGCATTTTTTAAAATAAAAAGGATACGTGAAATCAAGAGTTTGTAAATTGCAATGTTACCCAAGTTTTTCAGGGAAAAGGGAAAGTGATCAGTTGCGTTAAAGTACATCATTCATGTTACTGATGAATCACTAGTTCTATAGAAGTTTGATTTCTGTATAGGGTTTTTGTCTAAAGAAAAGACACTCACAAAGGCACGGATGAATATTTTATGTTAACTCTATGATATAAAGTTAATTTTGGCATTGAGATAATTAGAGGCATTAATAGTCGTAATGAGTTTAATTATGTGTGTGCGGTATTAAGAATTTTATTATCTTCACGGGTATTAATCGATTTCGACTGTATTTCCT
Source organism: Maratus michaelseni (assembly GCA_963931845.1). NCBI lineage: Eukaryota > Metazoa > Arthropoda > Arachnida > Araneae > Salticidae > Maratus > Maratus michaelseni. The sequence goes on along the minus strand of OZ007600.1, from coordinate 263,564,893 downwards.
TTTAAAATCCAAAATTGTTAACTTTCACACCATAATTATTTTGTAATGTTTATTTTATGAATTTTACACAAAATTTTTGTGTCTGCAGTAGACTATCTTTTGAAATGTTCCTGTGAATGGTATGCACAAGTTAATGACTGATGTGTACCATTCACTATTGGTAAAATAAGTAAAGTTAAAAAGAATATGTCGGTTGTGCCAACACCTACTACTAGCGGCTAGAGGACGATTCTTAATGGTAGGACTTACAGTAAAATCCGTAAAATTTTCCTTTCTTGATAATCGGGATTTATCCCTAATGATGGATTTTTTCCCCTCTTACCTCAAATTCTTAGGGAGATTATTATTTATGTCTAGTCCATGTGCTTTTATGATCAGATAATAGCCAATTTTTTAATTTTTTAAAACTTTATTGTTCTGTTTTTTTTTTTATTATTATTATTGTAACAATAAATAATCCCTCATTTTAATTCTCCATCTCCCCGAAAATTTCTGTTCTCTTTTAATTTCCCTCTGTACAAAGTATACGAAGTAAACAGCATTGAAGATCCTTAATACTTAACTAGCTGGCTTCGCCCGCCAGCGGGCCCCTAATTGTAAAACCCCTAATTTACATCGGTGAGCCATACACCGTCGAGATCCGAGCCATAGAAACAGAGATAAGAAAACGCCCCCTGGTGGTGAAGAACGAACTAAAACCGATAAGGTCTAGTATCCTCTATCGATGTCGAATCGATTGAGCCAAACCGCGTCGTGATGTGACCCATAGAACCCGAGTTGGCTGAAAAATCCTTTAATTACATCTTCCACCACCAGGGGGCGCAATCGGTTCTGTTCGAACATGACCGAAATCTGTAAAGCTATCGAAATCCAGTCGAAAGAGCCAAACCCCGTCGTAATCGGGCCCATAGAACCCGATTTCCGGAAGCGCCCCCCGGTGTTGAAACTTGGAACTAAAATATGTAAGCACTATCGATATCGAGTCGAATGAGTCAAACCAGGTCGCGATGGGACCCATACGAAGGGAGATATTTTGAAAAGAAATAGAAAATTCCTTAGCTTTTTTTTTTTTTCCCCTATGCAAAAGTGACAATTATTTAAAAAATATTAAAACTTTAAAAAATAAATGTTCCTGTGTTGACTCTCTGGTTCATTTGACTGTGATAGAACATGAAGTTGATTGTTTACATATCGTATAATCTCTGATCCATCGAATAGAAATATTGTATAACTCAAATGGCAATGTTTCTCTCCGACGAAATGAAAAAAGGATACGTTTTCAAAAAACAAATTTAAATATATCGCGCCTCCACACAAACACAAAATCATAAATCGGGAGTTAAACAAACTATATAGAATCCGATATATAAAAAACAGAAATAAAAAAATAAATAAATTGATATCTTTTGGAACTTTGGAAAAAAATAAATAGAGGAAGTAATTGAAGTGGAATAGGCTGTTTCAGAATACAAATATCCTAGTAGAATAGAATTTTAACTATGAAAATATAATTATTTCTCAAAATAAATCATATATTCGGAAAGCCCATTCAATTCTGTACGCAAAATGAACAACGATTTTTGATTTAAAATCGTTAATAAATAAGATAATTACGGCGAAAGCAAAGTCACTTATTACACTTTGATTAATCTGTGCTTGCGCCGAAAAACGCTTATTTCTAGAAACGCGTTTCACAAAAGAATATTTTTGAAATTGATAATACTCGAATTTTTTTAACTGAAAGGTGTCTTTCTAGAGCTGAATGTATGCACTTTTAGCTTCTTCTCTAGGAATTTATGTAATTCGATAAAAAATTGCTGCGGCGGGGGTATACATTGGCAAATTAGAGGAAACACGAAAGTGACGTACGGGAACGATCGGTTTCTAAAGGGTTAATGTACATATTTTTTAAAACTGAAATATATGTTTCGAAGAAGAAGAACGTGGCTATGATCTGGTGTATTTTATTTGTCTCTATTCGCATTTTCCGAGTCGATGCGGATTTTTAAACATGGGCCGAAAAACGAAAATTCACGCGAGTGAGTTTCGGAAACCATTTTTTTAGAAGGGTTAAAAAACGAATTTTTTGAAACTGATACCTGATTTTAAAAGGAAAAAGAACGTAGATTAGGCTCGGTATTTTTATTTTTTCGTATCTTGTTTAGAAGTCCAGAATTGAATTTTTAAAGATTGCAGAAATCGCTGAAAAAGCGAAAGAGAGTTACGGAAAAAAACGTTTTCGAAAGGGTTAACTGAAATATTTTTTAAAACTAAAGGTTTTATAGTGATCTCGAAAGGGGGGAAATGTACTTGGGTGTGTTTGTTTGTTTTTTTGTTCGTTCAGAGAGCCGATGCGTGATTTTAAATACCGCAGAGAATCGGAATTTGCAAAAGTCAGTCTGCGCGCGAATTTTTTTCGAAGGGATAATATTTGTATTTTTCAAAACCGATCGCAGATTTCGAAAGGAAAAAGAACGTAGATCTCGTCTGGTATTTTTAGTTTTCTCTAACTCGTTTGGAACCGCCTCTACGAATTTTTGAAAATCGTCGCAATTGCCGAAACCGGGAAACTGTGTACGGTAAATATACATTTTCGAAGGGTTAACTGACGTATTTCTTTTAATGGAAGGTGACATTGCAGAGGACAAAGACGGATCTTTTATTTGGTGAAATCCGTTTATCCGAATCTTTCTTAGTCCGGCGGATGCGAGGTTCGGACGAAGGGAGAAAATCAAAAACACGAATTCGACCCTTTTTGATTATTTTTTTTGAAAGGGTTAATATCGAAATTTTTTCGAACCGACAGGATCGTTAGAGACGTAAAAGTACGTTCTTTGAGAATATGTTGACGGTTTTTTCGTATTTTTGTCGGTTCGCCGTCGGCGAGTTTAGACAGTCGTCAAACGAAACCGGCCGAAGCGATCTTTCCTTCTTCGTTTTGCGGAAGATGAGGATTGAGCTCTTCTGGGCATGCGCGGAGGACTTTCCACATAGGTTTCTTTTGAAGCAATTAAAACAGCTTTGTTCGTTAATAACTCCCTTAATTAAGGGCCGATTTTTTCGAAACTGCAATTCCTGAAGGCCCGGATTTTTCTGAATTTTTTGACACAAAAAGCGCTTCGCTACTCGCTACGTTCGCAGAGTTTTTCCGGGTACAGATACACACACAGACACACAGACGTTTACGAACATTAATAATAAGGACTAGCTGGCTTCGCCCGCCAGCGGGCCCTTAATTGTAAAACCTCTAATCTTGTAAAATCTCGAATAAGATAAACCTCGAACCGAACGAACCTCCGACCCGGCTCTAACAATCCGTATACTGGACGCACCGGATAATCCCTTAATTTGCACATAAATATAGTATAAACCTCTAATCGAACGAACCTCCGACCCGGCTCCCCGCTGCCCTCGGCACCGTATACCGGTCGTGCTACGCACGGACCGGATAATCCCCTAATTTGCACATCGAATAGTATAAACCTATAACTAAACGAATGCTGAACCTATAACTGTCAACGCTGCCCGCGGCAACGTATAGCAGTCGTGCTGCGCACGCGCTGCAATATACGTTATTTTAACCTTCCACAACCAGGTGGCGCAATCTGTTCTATACGAACCTCGGGCATTGAAACCGTTAAAGCTATCGATGTCGAGTCGAATGAGCCATACCCCGTCGTGATCCGGCCCATAGAAACAGAGTTCGGAAAGCGCCCCCTAGTGGTGAAATGCGGAACTAAAATCGATAATCTCTAGTAAGCTCTATCGGTGTCGAGTCGAATGAGCTATACCCCGTCGTGATCCGTCCCATAGAAACAGAGACAGGAAAGCGCACCCTGGTGGTGAGACTCGGAACTAAATTCGGTAAGCTCTATCTATGTCGAGTCGAATGAGCCAAGCCAGGTCGCGATGGGACCCATACGAAGGGAGATATTTTGAAAAGAAATAGCAAATTCCTTAGCTTTTTCTTTTTTTATTCTATACAAAAATGACCATTATTTAAAAAATTCTAAAAATTTTAAAAATAAATGTTCCTGCCTTGAATCATAAACCGGGAGTTCAACAAACTATATAGAATCCGATATATAAAAAATAGAAAAAAAATTAATTTGATATCTTTTGGAGCTTCCGAAAAAAGTACACACAGCAAGTATATTTGCAGTGGAATAGGCTGCTTCAGAATACAAATATCCTAGTAGAATAGAATTTTAACTATGAAAATATAATTATTTCTCAAAATAAATCATATATTCGGAAAGCCCATTCAATTCTGTACGCAAAATGAACAACGATTTTTGATTTAAGATCGTTAATAAATAAGACAATTACGGCGAAAGCAAAGTCACTTATTACACTTTGATAAATCTGTGCTTGCGCCGAAAAACGCTTATTTCTAGAAACGAGTTTCACAAAAGAATTTTTTTGAAATTGATAATACTCGAATTTTTTTAACTGAAAGGTGTCTTTCTAGAGCTGAATGTATGCACTTTTAGCTTCTTCTCTAGGAATTTATGTAATTCGATAAAAAATTGCTGCGGCGGGGTATACATTGGCAAATTAGAGGAAACACGAAAGTGATGTACGGGAACGATCGGTTTCTAAAGGGTTAATGTACATATTTTTTAAAACTGAAATATATGTTTCGAAGAATAAGAACGTGGCTATGATCTGGTGTATTTTATGTGTCTCTATTCGCATTTTCCGAGTCGATGCTGATTTTTAAACATGGGCCGAAAAACGAAAATTCACGCGAGTGAGTTTCGGAAACCATTTTTTTAGAAGGGTTAAAAAACGAATTTTTCGAAACTGATACCTGATTTTAAAAGGAAAGAGAAAGTAGATTAGGCTCGGTATTTTTATTTTTTCGTATCTTGTTTAGAAGCCCAGAATTGAATTTTTAAAGATTGCAGAAATCGCTGAAAAACCGAAAAAGTCTTACGGAAAAAAACGTTTTCGAAAGGGTTAACTGAAATATTTTTTAAAACTGAAGGTTTTACAGTGATCTCGAAAGGAGGGAAATGTACTTGGGTGTGTTTGTTTGATTTTTTGTTCTTTCAGAGAGCCGATGCGCGATTTTAAAAATCGCAGAGAATCGGAATTTTCAAAAGTGAGTCTGCGCGCGAATTTTTTTCGAAGGCTTAATATTTGTATTTTTCAAAAACGATCGCAGATTTCGAAAGGATAAAGAATGTAGATCTCGTCTGGTATTTTTAGTTTTCCCTGACTCGTTTGGAACCGCCGCAGCGAATTTTTCAATATAGTCAAAATTGCCGAAATCGCGAAACGGTGTACGGAAAATATACGTTTTCGAAGGGTTAACTGACGTATTTTTTTTAATGGAAGGTGTTATTGGAGAGGACAGAGACGGATCTTTTATTTGGTGAAATCCGTTTATCCGAATCTTTCTTAGTCCGGCGGATGCGAGGTTCGGACGAAGGGAGAAAATCAAAAACACGAATTCGACCCTTTTTGATTATTTTTTTTGAAAGGGTTAATATCGAAATTTTTTCGAACCGACCGGATCGTTAGAGACGTAAAAGTACGTTCTTTGAGAATATGTTGACGGTTTTTTCGTATTTCTGTCGGTTCGCCGTCGGCGAGTTTAGAGAGTCGTCAAACGAAACCGGCCGAAGCGATCTTTCCTTCTTCTTTTTGCGGAAGATGAGGATTGAGCTCTTCTGGGCATGCGCGGAGTACTTTCCACATAGGTTTCTTTTGAAGCAATTAAAACAGCTTTGTTCGTTAATAACTCCCTTAATTAAGGGCCGATTTTTTCGAAACTGCAATTCCTGAAGGCCCGGATTTTTCTGAATTTTTTGACACCAAAAGCGCTTCGCTACTCGCTACGCTCGCAGAGTTTATCCGGGTACAGATACACACACACACAGACAGACACACAGACGGATACGAACATTAATAATAAGGACTAGCTGGCTTCGCCCGCCAGCGGGCCCCTAATTTACATCGGTAACTAAAATCGATAAAATCCCTAATTTACATCGGTGCCTCGAATCTTTTGTATTCTCCGGCTCGCACCACCCTCGAACCGAACGAACTTCCGACACGGGTCCCCGCTGCCTTCGGCACCGAATAATCCCTTAATTTGTACATTGAGTAGTATAAACCTCTAACCAAACGAACCTCCGACCCTGGTCACCGCTGCCTTCGGCACCGGATAATCCCTTAATTTGCACATCGAATAGTATAAATCTCTAACTGAACAAATCTCCGACCCTGGTCCCCGCTGCCTTCGGCACCGTAAACCGGTCGTGCTACGCATGCACCGGCACATAGTATAGTATATACCTCTAACTGAACGAACCTCTGGTTCGGGTCCCCGCTGCCTGCGGCACCGTACAGCAGTCGTGCTGCGCACGCGCTGCAGTATACGTTAGTTCCACCTTCCACCACCAGGTGGCACAATCTGTTTATACGATCATAACTGAAATCGTTAAGGCTTTCGATGTCGAGTCGAATGAGCCATACCCCGTCGTTTTCATGCCCGTAGAGCCGGAGATAGGAAAGCGCCCCCTGGTGGTGAGACTCGGAGCAAAAATCGATAAGCTCTAGTATCCTCTATCGACGTTGAGTCGATTGAGCCAAACCGCGTCGTGATGTGACCCATAGAACCCGAGTTGGATGAAAAATCCTTTAATTACACCTTCCACCACCAGGGGGCGCAATCTGTTCTATACGAACATGACCGAAATCTGTAAAGCTATCGAAATCCAGTCGAAAGAGCCAAACCACGTCGTAATCGGGCCCATAGAACCCGATTTCCGGAAGCGCCCCCTGGTGTTGATGTTCCTGTGTTGACTCTCTGGTTTATTTTACTACGATCGAAATGAAGTTGATTCTTTACATAGTGTATAATCTCTGATCCATCGAATAGAAAGTTTCTATAACTCAAATGGCAACATTTCTTTCCGACGAAATGAAAAAAGGATGCGTTTTAAAACGACAAATTTAAATATATCGCACCCCCACACAAACACAAAATCATAAACCGGGTGTTAAATAAACTATATAGAATCCGATATATAAAAAATAGAAATAAAAAAAGATTATTTTGATATCTTTTGGAGCTTCCGAAAAAAGTAAACAAAGCAAGTATTTGGTGTGTAATCGGCTGCTTGAGATTACAAATATCCTAGTAGAATAGAATTTTAACTATGAAAATATAATTATTTCTCAAAATAAATCATATATTCGGAAAGCCCATTCAATTCTGTACGCAAAATGAACAACGATTTTTTAAATAAAATCGTTAATAAATTAGATAATTACTTCCAAAGCAAAGTCACTTATTACACTTTGATTAATCTGTGCTTGCGCCGAAAAACGCTTATTTCTAGAAACGGGTTTCACAAAATAATTTTTTTGAAATTGATAATACTCGAATTTTTTTAACTGAAAGGTGTCTTTTTAGAGCTGAATATATGCGCTTTTAGCTTCTTCTCTAGGAAATTCTGTAATTCGATAAAAAATTGCTGCGGCGGGGGGGTATACATTGGCAAATTAGAGAAAACACGAAAGTGACGTACGGGAACGATCGGTTTCTAAAGGGTTAATGTACATATTTTTTAAAACTGAAATATATGTTTCGAAGAATAAGAACGTGGCTACGATCTGGTGTATTTTATTTGTCTCTATTCACATTTTCCGAGTCGATGCGGATTTTTAAACATGGGCCGAAAAACGAAAATTCACGCGAGTGAGTTTCGGAAACCATTTTTTTAGAAGGGTTACAAAACGAATTTTTCGAAACTGATACCTGATTTTAAAAAGAAAAAGAACGTAGATTAGGCTCGGTGTTTTTATTTTTTCGTATCTTGTTTAGAAGCCTAGAATTGAATTTTTAAAAATTGCAGAAATCGCTGAAAAACCGAAAGAGACTTACGGAAAAAAATGTTTTCGAAAGGGTTAACTGAAATATTTTTTAAAACTAAAGGTTTTACAGTGATCTCGAAAGGAGGGAAATGTACTTGGGTGTGATTGTTTGTTTTTTTGTTCTTTCAGAGAGCCGATGCGCGATTTTAAAAATCGCAGAGAATCGGAATTTGCAAAAGTGAGTCTGCGCGCGAATTTTTTTTGAAGAGTTAATATTTGTATTTTTCAAAAACGATCGCAGATTTCGAAAGGATAAAGAATGTAGATCTCGTCCGGTATTTTTAGTTTTCATTGACTTGTTTGGAACCGCCGCAGCGAATTTTTCAAAATAGTCGAAATTGCCGAAATCGCGAAACGGTGTACGGAAAATATGCGTTTTCGAAGGATTAACTGACGTATTTTTTTTAATGGAAGGTGGAATTGGAGAGGACAAAGACCGATCTTTAATTTGGTGAAATCCGTTTATCCGAATCTTTCTTAGTCCGGCAGATGCGAGGCTCGGACGAAGGGAGAAAATCAAAAACACGAATTCGACGCTTTTTGATTATTTTTTTTCAAAGGGTTAATATCGAAATTTTTTCGAACCCACCGGATCGTTAGAGACGTAAAAGTACGTTCTTTGAGACTATGTTGATGGTTTTTTCGTATTTCTGTCGGTTAACCGTCGGCGAGTTTAGACAGTCGACAAAAGAAACCGGCCGAAGCGATATTACCTTCTTCTTTTTGCGGAAGATGAGGATTGAGCTCTTCTGGGCATGCGCGGAATAATTTCCAGGTAGGTTTCTTTTTAGTAATTAAAACAGTTTTGTTCGTTAATAACTCCCTTAATTAAGGGCCGATTTTTTCGAAACTGCAATTCCTGGAGGACCGGATTTTTCAGAATTTTTTGACACCAAAAGCGCTTCGCTACTCGCTACGATCGCAGAGTTTATCCGGGTACAGATACACACACAGACAGACACACAGACGTATACGAACATTAATAATATGGACTAGCTGGCTTTGCCCGCCAGCGGGCCCCTTATTTACATCGGTGAGCCATACCCCGTCGTTATCCGGGCCATAGAAACATAGATAAGAAAACGCCCCCTGGTGGTGAAAAGCGAACTAAAACCGATAAGGTCTAGTATCCTCTATCGATGTCGAGTCGATTGAGCCAAACCGCGTCGTGATGTGACCCATAGAACCCGAGTTGGCTGAAAAATGCTTTAATTACACCTTCCACCACCAGGTGGCGCAATCTGTTCTATACGAACCTCGGGCAGTGAAACCGTTAAAGCTATCGATGTCGAGTCGAATAAGCCATACCCCGTCGTGATCCGGCCCATAGAAACAGAGTTCGGAAAGCGCCCCCTAGTGGTGAAATGCGGAACTAAAGTCGATAATCTCTAGTATCCTCTATCGATGTCGAGTCGATTGAGCCAAACCGCGTCGTGATGTGACCCGTAGAACCCGAGTTGGCTGAAAAATCCTTTAATTGCACCTTCAACCGCCAGGGGGCGCAATCTGTTCTATACGAACCTCGGACCTGAAACCGTTAAAGCTATCGATGTCGAGTCGAATAAGCCATACCCCGTCGTGATCCGGCCCATAGAAACAGAGTTCGGAAAGCGCCCCCTAGTGGCCAAATGCGGAACTTAATTCGATAATCTCTATTAAGCTCTATCGGTGTCGAGTCGAATGAGCTATACCCCGTCGTGAAGGGACCCATACGAAGGGAGATATTTTCAAAAGAAATAGCAAATTCCTTAGCTTTTTTTTTTTTCCCCTATGCAAAAATGACAATTATTTAAAAAATATTAAAACTTTTAAAAATAAATGTTCCTGTGTTGACTCTCTAGTTTATTTGACTGCGATCGAACATGAAGTTGACTCTTTACATATCCTATAATCTCTGATCCATTGAAGAGAAATATTGTATTGTAAGTTAGTCAGGTATTGTATAGCAAGTATTTGCAATGCAATTGGCTGTTTCAGAATACAAATATCCTAGTAGAATAGAATTTTAACTATGAAAATATAATTATTTCTTAAAATAAATCATATATTCGGAAAGCCCATTCAATTCTGTACGCAAAATGAGCAACGATTTTTAATTTAAGATCGTTAATAAATAAGATAATAACGGCGAAAGCAAAGTCACTTATTACAGTTTGATTAAACTGTGCTTGCGCCGAAAAACGCTCATTTCTAGAAACGGGTTACACAAAAGAGTTTTTTTTTAATTGATAATAATCGAATTTTTTAAAGTCGAAGGCATCTTTCTATAGAAGAATGTATGCACTTTTAGCTTCTTCTCTCGGAATTTGTGTACTTCGATAAAAAAGTCCTGCGGCGGGGGGCTTTACATTGGCAAATTAGAGGAAATCGTGAAAGTGAGGTACGGGAACGACCGGTTCATAAAGGGTTAATGTACATATTTTTTAAAACTGAAATATATATTTCGAAGAATAAGAAGGTGGCTATGATCTGGTGTATTTTATTTGTCTCTATTCACATTTTCCTAGTCGATGCGGATTTTTAAACATGGGCCGAAAAACGAAAATTCACGTGAGTGAGTTTCGGAAACCATTTTTTTAGAAGAGTTAAAAAACGAATATTTCGAAACTGATACCTGATTTTAAAAGAAAAAAGAACGTAGATTAGGCTCGGTATTTGTATTTTTTCGTATCTTGTTTGGAAGCCCAGAATTGAATTTTTAAAGATTGCATAAATCGCTGAAAAACCGAAAGAGACTTACGGAAAAAAACGATTTCGAAAGGGTTAACTGAAATATTTTTTTAAACTAAAGGTTTTATATTAATCTCGAAAGAACGGAAATGTACTTGGGTGTGTTTGTTTGTTTTTTTGTTCTTTCAGAGAGCCGATGCGCGATTTTAAAAATCGCAGAGAATCGGAATTTGCAAAAGTGAGTCTGCGCGCGAATTTTTTTCGAAGGGTTAATATTTGTATTTTTCAAAAACGATCGCAGATTTCGAAAGGATAAAGAATGTAGATCTCGTCTGGTATTTTTAGTTTTCATTGACTCGTTTGGAACCGCCGCAGCGAATTTTTCAAAATAGTAGAAATTGCCGAAATCGCGAAACGGTGTACGGAAAATATACGTTTTCGAAGGGTTAATGGACGTATTTTTTTTAATGGAAGGTGCCATTGGAGAGGACAAAGAACGATCCTTTATTTGGTGAAATCTGTTTATCCGAATCTTTCTTAGTCCGGCGGATGCGTGGTTCGGACGAAGGGAGAAAATCAAAAACACGAATTCGACGCTTATTGATTATTTTTTTTGAAATGGTTAATATCGAAATTTTTTCGAACCGACCGGATTGTTAGAGACGTAAAAGTACGTTCTTTGAGAATATGTTGACGGTTTTTTCGTATTTCAGTCGGTTCGCCGTCGGCGAGTTTAGACAATCGTAAAACGAAATCGGCAGAAGCGATCTTTCCTTCTTCTTTTTGCGGAAGATGAGGATTGAGCTCTTCTGGGCATGCGCGGAGGACTTTCCACATAGGTTTCTTTTGAAGCAATTAAAACAGCTTTGTTCGTTAATAACTCCCTTAATTAAGGAACGATTTTTTGGAAACTGCAATTCCTGAAGGCCCGGATTTTTCTGAATTTTTTGACACAAAAAGCGCTTCGCTACTCGCTACGCTCGCAGAGTTTATCCGGGTACAGATACACACACAGACAGACACACAGACGGATACGAACATTAATAATAAGGACTAGCTGGCTTCGCCCGCCAGCGGGCCCCTAATTTACATCGGTGAGCCATACCCCGTCGTTGTCCGGGTCATAGAAACATAGATAAAAAATCGCCCCCTGGTGGTGAAAAGCGAACTAAAACCGATAAGGTCTAGTATCCTATATCGATGTCGAGTCGATTGAGCCAAACCGCGTCGTGATGTGACCCATAGAACCCGAGTTGGCTGAAAAATGCTTTAATTACACCTTCCACCACCAGGTGGCGTAATCTGTTCTATACGAACCTCGGGCACTGAAATCGTTAAAGCTATCGATGTCGAGACGAATAAGCCATACCCCATCGTGATCCGGCCCATAGAAACAGAGTTCGGAAAGCGGCCCCTAGTGGTGAAATGCGGAACTAAAGTCGATAATCTCTACTAAGCTCTATCGGTGTCGAGTCGAATGAGCTATACCCCGTCGTGATGGGACCCATACGAAGGGGGATATTTTCAAAAGAAATAGCAAATTCCTTAGCTTTTTTTTTTTTCCCTATGCAAAAATGACAATTATTTAAAAAATATTAAAACTTTTAAAAATAAATGTTCCTGTGTTTTGACTCTCTAGTTTATTTGATTGCGATCGAATATGAAGTTGACTCTTTACATATCGTATAATCTCTGATCCATCGAAGAGAAATATTGTATAGTAAGTTAGTCAGGTATTGTATAGCAAGTATTTGCAGTGCAATTGGCTGTTTCAGAATACAAATATCCTAGTAGAATAGAATTTTAACTATGAAAATATAATTATTTCTCAAAATAAATCATATATTCGGAAAGCCCATTCAATTCTGTACGCAAAATGAACAACGATTTTTGATTTAAGATCGTTAATAAATAAGACAATTACGGCGAAAGCAAAGTCACTTATTACAGTTTGATTAAACTGTGCTTGCGCCGAAAAACGCTCATTTCTAGAAACGGGTTTCACAAAAGAGTTTTTTTTTTTAATTGATAATAATCGAATTTTTTAAAGTCGAAGGCATCTTTCTATAGATGAATGTATGCACTTTTAGCTTCTTCTCTCGGAATTTGTGTACTTCGATAAAAAAGTCCTGCGGCGGGGGGGGGGGGGGGGTTACATTGGCAAATTAGAGGAAATCGTGAAAGTGAGGTACGGGAACGACGGGTTTCTAAAGGGTTAATGTACATATTTTTTAAAACTGAAATATATGTTTCGAAGAATAAGAACGTGGCTATGATCTGGTGTATTTTATTTGTCTCTATTCACATTTTCCGAGTCGATGCTGATTTTTAAACATGGGCCGAAAAACGAAAATTCACGCGAGTGAGTTTCGGAAACCATTTTTTTAGAAGGGTTAAAAAACGAATTTTTCGAAACTGATACATGATTTTAAAAGGAAAAAGAACGTAGATTAAGCTCGGTATTTTTGTTTTTTCGTATCTTGTTTAGAAGCCCAGAATTGAATTTTTAAAGATTGCAGAAATCGCTGAAAAACCGAAAGAGACTTACGGAAAAAAAGTTTTCGAAAGGGTTAACTGAAATATTTTTTTAAACTAAAGGTTTTACAGTGATCTCGAAAGGAGGGAAATGTACTTGGGTGTGTTTGTTTGTTTTTTTGTTCTCTCAGAGAGCCGATGCGCGATTTTAAAAATCGCAGAGAATTGGAATTTGCAAAAGTGAGTCTGCGCGCGAATTTTTTTCGAAGGGTTAAAATTTCTATTTTTCAAAAATGATTGCAGATTTCGAAAGGAAAAAGAATGTAGATCTCGTCTGGTATTTTTAGTTTTCTTTCACTCGTTTGAAACTGCCGCAGCGAATTTTTCAAAATAGTCAAAATTGCCGAAATCGCGAAACGATGTACGGAAAATATACGTTTTCGAAGGGTTAACTGACGTATTTTTTTTAATGGAAGGTGGAATTGGAGAGTACAAAGACAGATCTTTTATTTGGTGAAATCCGTTTATCCGAATCTTTCTTAGTCCGGCGGATGCGAGGCTCGGACGAAGGGAGAAAATCAAAAACACGAATTCGACGCTTTTTGATTATTTTTTTTGAAAGGGTTAATATCGAAATTTTTTCGAACCGACAGGATCGTTAGAGACGTAAAAGTACGTTCTTTGAGAATATGTTGACGGTTTTTTCGTATTTCAGTCGGTTCGCCGTCGGCGAGTTTAGACAGTCGTAAAACGAAACCGGCCGAAGCGATCTTTCCTTCTTCTTTTTGCGGAAGATGAGGATTGAGCTCTTCTGGGCATGCGCCGAGGACTTTCCACATAGGTTTCTTTTGAAGCAATTAAAACAGCTTTGTTCGTTAATAACTCCCTTAATTAAGGGCCGATTTTTTCGAAACTGCAATTCCTGAAGGCCCGGATTTTTCTGAATTTTTTGACACAAAAAGCGCTTCGCTACTCGCTACGCTCGCAGAGTTTATCCGGGTACAGATACACACACACACAGACAGACACACAGACGGATACGAACATTAATAATAATGACTAGCTGGCTTCGCCCGCCAGCGGGCCCCTAATTTACATCGGTAACTAAAATCGATAAAATCCCTAATTTACATCGGTGCCTCGAATCTTTGTATTCTCCGGCTCGCACCCCCCTCGAACCGAACGAACTTCCGACACGGGTCCCCGCTGCCTTCGGCACCGGATAATCCCTTAATTTGCACATTGAGTAGTATAAACCTCTAACCGAAGAACCTCCAACCGTGGTCCCCGCTGCCTTCGGCACCGGATAATACCTTAATTTGCACATCGAATAGTATAAACCTCTAACTGAACGAATCTCCGACCCTGGTCCCCGCTGCCTTCGGCACCGTAAACCGGTCGTGCTACGCACGCACCGGCACATAGAATAGTATGAACCTCTAACTAAACGAACCTCCGGTTCGGGTCCCCGCTGCCTGCGGCACCGTATAGCAGTCGTGTTGCGCACGCGCTGCAGTATACGTTAGTTCCACCTACCACCACCAGGTGGCGCAATCTGTTTATACGATCATAACTGAAATCGTTAAGGCTTTCGATGTCGAGTCGAATGAGCCATACCCCGTCGTTTTCATGCCCGTAGAACCGGAGATAGGAAAGCGCCCCCTAGTGGTGAGACTCGGAGCAAAAATCGATAAGCTCTAGTATCCTCTATCGACGTTGAGTCGATTGAGCCAAACCGCGTCGTGATGTGACCCATAGAACCCGAGTTGGATGAAAAATCCTTTAATTACACCTTCCACCACCAGGGGACGCAATCTGTTCTATACGAACATGACCGAAATCTGTAAAGCTATCGAAATCCAGTCGAAAGAGCCAAACCACGTTGTAATCGGGCCCATAGAACCCGATTTCCGAAAGCGCCCCCTGGTGGTCATGTTCCTGTGTTGACTCTCTGGTTTATTTTACTACGATCGAAATGAAGTTGATTCTTTACATAGTGTATAATCTCTGATCCATCGAATAGAAAGTTTCTATAACTCATATGGCAACAGTTCTTTCCGACGAAATGAAAAAAGGATGCGTTTTAAAACGACAAATTTAAATATATCGCATTCTCCACACAAACACAAAATCATAAACCGGGTGTTAAATAAACTATATAGAATCCGATATATAAAAAATAGAAATAAAAAAAAATTATTTTGATATCTTTTGGAGCTTCCGAAAAAAGTAAACGAAGGAAGTATTTGGAGTGCAATCGGCTGCTTGAGAATAGAAATATCCTAGTAGAATAGAATTTTAACTATGAAAATATAATTATTTCTCAAAATAAATCATATATTCGGAAAGCCTATTCAATTCTGTAAACAAAATGAACAACGATTTTTTAAATAAAATCGTTAATAAATTAGATAATTACTTCCAAAGCAAAGTCACTTATTACACTTTGATTAATCTGTGCTTGCGCCAAAAAACGCTTATTTCTAGAAACGGGTTTCACAAAAGAATTTTTTTGAAATTAATAATACTCGAATTTTTTTAACTGAAAGGTGTCTTTCTAGAGCTGAATGTATGCACTTTTAGCTTCTTCTCTAGGAATTTATGTAATTCGATAAAAAATAGCTGCGGCGGGGGGGGGGGGGGTATACATTGGCAAATTAGAGGAAACACGAAAGTGACGTACGGGAACGATCGGTTTCTAAAGGGTTAATGTACATATTTTTTAAAACTGAAATATATGTTTCGAAGAATAAGAACGTGGCTATGATCTGGTGTATTTTATTTGTCTCTATTCACATTTTCCGAGTCGATGCGGATTTTTAAACATGGGCCGAAAAACGAAAATTCACGCGAGTGAGTCTCAGAAACCATTTTTTTAGAAGGGTTAAAAAACGAATTTTTCGAAACTGATACCTGATTTTAAAAGGAAAAAGAACGTAGATAAAGCTCGGTATTTTTATTTTTTCGTATCTTGTTTAGAAGCCCAGAATTGAATTTTCAAAGATTGCAGAAATCGCTGAAAAACCGAAAGAGACTTACGGAAAAAACGATTTCGAAAGGGTTAACTGAAATATTTTTTAAAACTAAAGGTTTTATAGTGATCTCGAAAGGAGGAAAATGTACTTTGGTGTGTTTGTTTGTTTTTTTGTTCTTTCAGAGAGCCGATGCGCGATTTTAAAAATCGCAGATAATCGGAATTTGCAAAAGTGAGTCTGCGCGCGAATTTTTTTCGAAGGGTTAATATTTGTATTTTTCAAAAACGATCACAGATTTCGAAAGGATAAAGAATGTAGATCTCGTCTGGTATTTTTAGTTTTCATTGACACGTTTGGAACCGCCGCAGCGAATTTTTCAATATAGTCGAAATTGCCAAAATCGCGAAACGGTGTACGGAAAATATACGTTTTCGAAGGGTTAACTGACGTATTTTTTTTTTATGGAAGGTGGAATTGGAGAGGACAAAGACCGATCTTTTATTTGGTGAAATCCGTTTATCCGAATCTTTCTTAATCCGGCGGATGCGAGGTTTGGACGAAGGGAGAAAATCAAAAACACGAATTCGACCCTTTTTGATTATTTTTTTTGAAAGGGTTAATATCCAAATTTTTTCGAACCGACAGGATCGTTAGAGACGTAAAAGTACGTTCTTTGAGAATATGTTGACGGTTTTTTCGTATTTCTGTCGGTTCGCCGTCGGCGAGTTTAGACAGTCGTAAAACGAAACCGGCCGAAGCGATCTTTCCTTCTTCTTTTTGCGGAAGATGAGGATTGAGCTCTTCTGGGCATGCGCGGAATAATTTTCACGTAGGTTTCTTTTTAGTAATTAAAACAGTTTTGTTCGTTAATAACTCCCTTAATTATGGGCCGATTTTTTCGAAACTGCAATTCCTGGAGGACCGGATTTTTCTGAATTTTTTGACACAAAAAGCGCTTCGCTATTCACTCCGCTCGCAGAGTTTATCCGGGTACAGATACACACACACACAGACAGACACACAGACGTATACGGACATTAATAATAATGACTAGCTGGCTTCGCCCGCCAGCGGGCCCCTAATTTATATCGGTAACTAAAATCGATAAAATCCCTAATTTACATCGGTGCCTCGAATTTTTGTATTCTCCGGCTCGCACCCCCCTCGAACCGAACGAACTTCCGACACGGGTCCCCGCTGCCTTCGGCACCGGATAATCCCTTAATTTGCACATTGAGTAGTATAAACCTCTAACCGAACGAACCTCCGACCCTGGTCCCCGCTGCTTTCAGCACCGTATACCAGTCGTGCTACGTACGCACCAGATAATCCCTTAATTTGCACATCGAATAGTATAAACCTCTAACTGAACGAATCTCCGACCCTGGTACCCGTTGCCTTCGGCACCGTAAACCGGTCGTGCTACGCACGCACCGGCACAAGGAACAGTATAAACCTCTAACTGAACGAACCTCTGGTTCGGGTTCCCGCTGCCTGCGGCACCGTATGGCAGTCGTGCTGCGCACGCGCTGCAGTATACGTTAGTTCCACATTCCACCACCAGGTGGCGCAATCTGTTTATACGGTCATAACTGAAATCGTTAAGGCTTTCGATGTCGAGTCGAATGAGCCATACCCCGTCGTTTTCATGCCCGTAGAACCGAAGATAGGAAAGCGCCTCCTGGTGGTGAGACTCTGAGCAAAAATCGATAAGCCCTAGTATCCTCTATCGACGTTGAGTCGATTGAGCCAAACCGCGTCGTGATGTGACCCATAGAACCCGAGTTGGATGTAAAATCCTTTAATTACACCTTCCACCACCAGGGGATGCAATCTGTTCTATACGAACATGACCGAAATCTGTAAAGCTATCGAAATCCAGTCGTAAGAGCCAAACCACGTCGTAATCGGGCCCATAGAACCCGATTTCCGGAAGCGCCCCCTGGCGGTGATGTTCCTGTGTTGACTCTATGGTTTATTTTACTATGATCGAAATGAAGTTGATTCTTTACATACTGTATAATCTCTGATCCATCGAATAGATATTTTGTATAACTCAAATGGCAACGTTTCTATCCGACGAAATGAAAAAAGGATGCGTTTTAAAACGACAAATTTAAATATATTGCGCCCCCACACAAACACCAAATCATAAACCGGAAGTTAAACAAACTATATAGAATCCGATATATAAAAAATAGAAATAATTTTTTTTTTTTTTTTCATATCTTTTGGAGCTTTCGAAAAAGGTACAAAAAGCTGGTATTAGCAGTGCAATCGGCTGCTTCAGAATACAAATATCCTAGTAGAATAGAATTTTAACTATGAAAATATAATTATTTCTCAAAATAAATCATATATTCGGAAAGCCCATTCAATTCTGTACGCAAAATGAACAACGATTTTTGATTTAAAATCGTTAATAAATAAGATAATTACGGCGAAAGCAAAGTCACTTATTACAGTTTGATTAAACTGTGCTTGCGCCGAAAAACGCTCATTTCTAAAAATGGGTTTCACAAAAGAATTTTTTTTTAATTGATAATAATCGAATTTTTTAAAGTCGAAGGCATCTTTCTAAAGCTGAATGTATGCACTGTTAGCTTCTTCTCTCGGAATTTGTGTACTTTGATAAAAAAGTCCTGCGGCAGGGGGGTTTACATTGGCAAATTAGAGGAAATCGGGAAAGTGAGGTACGGTAACGACCGGTTTCTAAAGGGTTAATGTACATATTTTTTAAAACTGAAATATATGTTTCGAAGAATAAGAACGTGGCTATGATCTGGTGTATTTTATTTGTCTCTATTCACATTTTCCGAGTCGATGCGGATTTTTAAACATGGGCCGAAAAACGAAAATTCACGCGAGTGAGTTTCGGAAACCATTTTTTTAGAAGGGTTAAAAAACGAATTTTTCGAAACTGATACCTGATTTTAAAAGGAAAAAAAACGTAGATTAGCCTCGGTATTTTTATTTTTTCGTATCTTGTTTAGAAGTCCAGAATTGAATTTTTAAAGATTGCAGAAATCGCTGAAAAACCGAAAGAGACTTACGGAAAAAAACGTTTTCGAAAGGGTTAACTGAAATATTTTTTAAAACTAAAGGTTTTACAGTGATCTCGAAAGGAGGGAAATGTACTTGGGTGTGTTTGTTTGTTTTTTTGTTCTTTCAGAGAGCCGATGCGCGATTTTAAAAATCGCAGAGAATCGGAATTTGCAAAAGTGAGTCTTCGCGCGAATTTTTTTCGAAGGGTTAAAATTTGTATTTTTCAAAACCGATTGCAGATTTCGAAAGGAAAAAGAATGTAGATCTCGTCTGGTATTTTTAGTTTTCTCTCACACGTTTGAAACCGCCGCAGCGAATTTTTCAATATAGTCGAAATTGCCGAAATCGCGAAACGGTGTACGGAAAATATACGTTTTCGAAGGGTTAACTGACGTATTTTTTTTAATGGAAGGTGGAATTGGAGAGTAAAAAGACAGATCTTTAATTCGGTGAAATCCGTTTATCCGAATCTTTCTTAGTCCGGCGGGTGCGAGGCTCGGACGAAGGGAGAAAATCAAAAACACGAATTCGACGCTTTTTGATTATTTTTTTTGAAAGGGTTAATATCTAAATTTTTTCGAACCGACAGGATCGTTAGAGACGTAAAAGTACGTTCTTTGAGAATATGTTGACGGTTTTTTCGTATTTCAGTCGGTTCGCCGTCGGCGAGTTCAGACAGTCGTAAAACGAAACCGGCCGCAGCGATCTTTCCTTCTTCTTTTTGCGGAAGATGATGATTGAGCTCTTCTGAGCATGCGCGGAGGACTTTCCACATAGGTTTCTTTTGAAGCAATTAAAACAGCTTTGTTCGTTAATAACTCCCTTAATTAAGGGCCGATTTTTTCGAAACTGCAATTCCTGGAGGACCGGATTTTTCTGAATTTTTTGACACAAAAAGCGCGTCGCTACTCGCTACCCTCGCAGAGTTTATCCGGGTACAGATACACACACACACACACACACACACAGACACACAGACGTATACGGACATTAATAATAAGGATTAATAATAAGGATTATTTTTCTGCCCTATTTGATACTCAAGTAATGATAAATTAAATAATCATCTCTAACTGAACTCCCCCCTGCCCACACCAAAAAAAAAAATCTGCTTTATCCCTTTTTCCTTACATTACTATTTTGAAATAACAATAATTAATATTCACATGCCGAAATTCTCTCTCTCTCTCTCTCCCCCCCCCCCCCCTGCTATTTGAATGTTTAAAAGTTGTATTTTCAGAAATATTAAAAGGGGAAGAGAACTTGAAAGTCCTTGAATTTTATCTTAAAAATGTGTACAAACCCTGTTTTAGTCAAACTACTTATGCTAATTACTGTAATTTAAATTATGATTTTTATGATAAATATAAAATAATAAATTA
Organism: Maratus michaelseni; assembly: GCA_963931845.1. Lineage (NCBI taxonomy): Eukaryota > Metazoa > Arthropoda > Arachnida > Araneae > Salticidae > Maratus > Maratus michaelseni. The sequence continues at coordinate 263,544,456 of OZ007600.1, read as the reverse complement.
GGATGTTTATCTTCCTAAAGTGGAAGGTGTGAAAATGGTTTGAAAATGTCAGAATTATAATTACTACATAAATTCAATAATTACTTATATCAAGAAAAATATCAAGCCTATAATTAATTTAAATGCCTTTGATAATTACTTTCATCTTTATCTGCCACAATATTCAAGATGATAGTTTTAAATTTCGCTAACTTAATTTTCTGCTAATAGATGGCAGCACCAACCAAAAGTTTAAATAATGATATCTTATTGAGGGAAATATCCCTCTTTAGGGATAAATCTCTCCAGTCTCTAGCACAGAGAAGTTTGGAAGATTTTGCTCTAAGTCCTACCATTAGGACCTTCCCTGTGTCTATCCCGTCCTCAAGAAGAAGATTTATGTAATTTGTCAAAGTCCTGTATGTATTTCTGTGAATAAAAAATATGGATCATTTGAGACAAACGGCCTTGTAGCTTATAGGTCTCAAAGCAATCTCCGTCTAATATCAAAGTCAATTAATTATCAGTTGGTTTGTAGTTTTTATTGTCAATAAGATAATTAAATTAAATGTTAATAACATTAAGTTAAACAAAATTAATTATAATTAACAAAATTTAATTATCATTAAGTTAAAAAAAAAATAGATTAATTTTTTACTAAATAAAATGGAAAATTAAATTGAATTTTAAATAATTAAATTTTAAAATTCATATAAGTTATTTTGTAATAATTAAAATAAACATTTATAAAAATTCAATAATAATGTCTCCTAAAACTCAGATTAAAAATATTTTTACTGTCGAACTTTAAAATCAGATAAATATCAAAGTAACAGAATTAATTTATTAAAGTTTTCCTCTTTTGAAATTAAATATTATCCTTCATATATAAAAATCTTTATTAATTTACTTTATAATCAGTTGCTTAGTAATTTTTTTTTATTGTAAATACATACTGTTAATGAAATGAAAATTTAAAATTCAGATCACTAATAAGCTACTTTCTTAATAATTAAAATGAATATTTATTAAAATATAAAAATAAAATCTCCTGAACTTCCAAATATTATAGATATATATGTTAAAACTTTAGTAACATATATACTAATTAGCAGAATAAATTTATTAAAATATTCATTGTACTCATCAGTTTATTAAATTATTATTATCCTTAATACAAAAATTATATATATAAGCCAAATGTGCAGTAATGGACAATCTTAAGTAATTTCTTTTAAAAATATTTTTTAATTAATAATTATAATCATTGTATTCCATTTTTTTTTAAAATATTATATTAATCTATGAAAAATATTTAACCAATCTCATAGTCATATATTCCTTTGTGAATAAAAATTTAATTATAATAACAGAAATAAATCAAAACAACCAAAATTCCAGTAATGGACAGCCTAAAAAAGTAATATACAATTGTTTTTATGATTGTATTTAGAATAATAACTCAATGAAAGTATAATAATGAAACAAAATAGTCATTTTCAAATAAATTTAACAGTTAATATATCACTAATTAATAAAATATTTATGAGAATAATTAATTGTTCAAATTAATTATTGTTGTTATCAGTAGATCAATATATTTATTATTTTAGATAGAAGATTTAAAATACTGAATTTCAGAAAATTACCCTTATTGCAGCATCATGACTATTTTCTAAATATTTAGAAATATGACTCTTACCAATAAAAGTTTGTAAATATATTTATTACATATAATTACTAATACAGCTCGTTTAAAGTATATATCTTTCTTTCTGAGCGCAGGTAATAATAAGACAAAATATCACTTTTATCTGTGTTGACTTTTATGATTAATAATTTTAAAGATAAAATTTCTTTTTAATCCCCTCTAAAAGTACATAATATAAAAAGAAGAAAATGTGAACTATTCATCACAATAGAGAGAAATCACTTTAAATTCAATTAAATTATTCAATAAGTTTTTTAAGTATCTGACTCAGTAGTGCAGCCAGAATCTTCATCTGGGAGGGTTTGTGATTGTTATTCATTAGATGAACAATTTTGTTGTGTTGCATGCCCATAAAACAGTGTTTAGTAAATATAAGACTGACGTAATGAAAAGTACATACAACATTACAAATTTAGCATTTAGGTGTTAAAAGGTTCATAAAAGAGAATCGTCTTCAATTTTCAAAGAAAAACATAAGAAAGAACAGTAGCAGTAACATAAATGTATTATTTTGCTACTATTGCTTCTCATTTTGTCTTTAATTTTATGTTGAAATAGAGGTTTCTATTATGAGGTCTTGAAACAAATGAATGGTAAACATTTTATGCTTCTTATGTTTTTCTTCACCATCGTTTTTACACATCATATTGTAATTTTATCACAAGGAGTTTTGTATTTATTTAATCAGTTTTTAAATGCTCTTGGGGGGGGGGGGGGTAAACCTCGAAATCCTTTTATTTCTGATTACTGGTAACAATTTATTACTTAACTGATGCTAATGGAAATGTATCTCTTTTTTAAAACTTTTAAATTCTCAAAATAAATTATAAATAGCTCAACACATATACATATTTTTTATTTATTTTATTTTTATTTATTTATTTATTTATTTATTTACAGATTCAGTCATTTATAACACTTAAAATTTTGTATTTAATAATATTTCAGAAGAGCTCCGTAAATAAAGCAGATTATAACAAAATGCAAATAACTCTTTACTAATTGTCTTCCAATCTTGTCCATGTTTAGTGTTGTTTTTATTTGTCATTTGTGTTAAAGAGCGCTAACCATACAACCAGAATATATATATATATATATATATATACGTATATATAAACTTTTAAAACCATTTGATGTTTTTGCATTGCTCACTGAGTTTATATCGCATAAAAGCTTAAAGTTTAAATCACATAAACGCTGAAATGTACTTCACTTAACTTTTTCAAACACCTCATAAACAAATACACAACGAAAAGGGAAGATCCATACCTCAGTACGGTACACTCAAGGGAAGAAATCAAAGCATTTTTTCCCTTTTCGCCTCTGCTGACGCATGCGCAGAAACGAGTTAATCAGAAGTCGAAATTTTCTAAGTCGTACCATTAGCAGTCGTTTTCTCCCCAGACGCTTGTCTATTTTCGGGGAGCCATCTAGATTAGATTTAATTGATTTAGCCTGTAGAACTGGTTATATTAGATTTCTGGGGTATAACCAATGGGAAAAACTCCAAGTTCTAAAGAATTTTAGCTCACATTCTAATCACCCCACCACCGTGTAGGAAAAAGAAAAAATTCTGAATCTGAAAATCCAATTCCCCTCAAAAATAAATTCGGAAATCTAAATTCCGAAGCTAATCTTGATAACTATGATCTTATGGATCAAGATTGTGCTGCAAGCACCGATGTTGAATGTTCAAAAAACGACAAGCACCCCTTCTTTATTGAATTCAAAGATATGGATTGGCGCAAAGTCGCCCAAGAGATAAAAGCCCTTGATCCTGATAACCCCCTCAAGTCAGCCTCTCCGGGGAGCTTCTAAAAGTTCTACCCAAATCTGTGAGCCAATTTAGAGAAATCCAAAGATACCTAACTGACAAACATATGAATTTCAACACCCTTAATTCAAAAGAACTCCGACCAAAAAAAATCTGTATTAGAGGAATTCCCCCCAACACTGAATCCCAACTTATTATCGAAGACCTTGGTAACCATGGATTTAAGGCCACACGAGCCGCCATGCTCAAGAGTCGCAAAACCGGCAGAGGTATGCCAATTTACATGGTCAACGTCCTCCCTTGCACTAACTTTGAGAAAATCTATAAAATTGAGGAACTTTGTGATATAAATGTTCGTATTGAATACTTCAAAAACAACAATAACCCAAAACAATGTTACCGCTGCCAACGGTTCGGACACGCCTCCGAGACGTGCAGCCTAACACCAAAATGTCTTAAATGCTCAGAAGAGCATCTCACTGATAACTGCCCCAAGACAGGTAAAATAATTCCAAAATGTTCCAATTGTAACGGATTGTAACGGTGCCCATCCGGCCTCATACAGAGGTTGCTCAAAAAATCCAAACAACATTAAGAAAAAAAATACCCCAACACTCAACACCAAAACAAAACCGCAAAACCAAAAACCAAATCTAATTGCTGATATCGCAGACATTTTCAAACCCTACAATTACACCATTCATGATAAACCAAACGATATTAACAACAGTGAGACCACTACTGACGTTAATAACGATATCCAGGAAGCCCCAGTTGAGGACACTTCCAGTTACACCAAACAAAATAAAACACCACCTGTTATACAAAATAATTAAACAAACACATTCAAAGATATGTTTGACACCTTCAAAGACATGAAGGAACTTCTCCAAATTACCAAACTCCTAAAACATTTAAAAATCATCGCCATCAAATCACAAAATTGCAACAACCCATTCGACAAAATGTATATCATAATAGAAGAATTAAACGCCTTTTCTACGGAGCTCAACATTCCCAATTATGAATAATTACAATAACAAAAATTTCTCTTCTCTTCTTATTTTCTCCTGGAATTGCCAATCATTGCAACCCAGGATTAATGAACTCCGCTCCTTTATTTCCATTAATCCACAAATCGATATACTCTTAATCCAAGAAACACTTAACCGTTCCTGCAGTATCACCATCCCAGGTTACAAACTCCATCATACACCACGTGCCAACTCTCACTGGGGCGGCACAGCCATCTACATAAAAAATTACATCCCACATCACACAACTCAAAATATTCCACTCCCAGGCATTGACTACATCAGTATTGTCGTCAACTTGCCCCATGCCAAAATCAACTTCACATCTTTTTACGCACGACACGGGCGACGATACCCCATAAACGACATGACACACATCATTACACAACACCAACACGCATTTATCGCTGGTGACTTCAATGCACATAACAGGCAGTGGAACTGTCATTCCACCACTACCAGAGGTAGATCTCTTCACAACTTGGTTAGCCATTTCAATCTCAGTCTCCACGCACCTACTACACCAACACACATTCCTGTTGCTCGCAACTAGCAACCCTCTATTATTGACTTCGCCATCACCAAAAATCTTACCTTCCCTATCACCACTTCTGTTATTAATGACCTAAGCTCTGACCACCTTCCTGTTTTCTTCAAAATTGATCTTATCAAGCCTATCTCTCCTCCTCCTTCAGTAGCAATTGACTGGAATAAATTCCAAAATTACCTCAACAACACCGACCTTACCTACCCCACAATCAACAACACTACTGACATTGACAACGCAGTTAATAAACTCAACAACATCATTTACAAAGCTCAAAAAGATGCCACTTACACCAAATTCAAAAATAATAACTCTTACATCTTACCCACTTACATACATAATATCTGTAAACAACGCAACACAATCCGTCGACTCTACCAAAATACCAGAGATCCCACCCTTAAAACAGCTGTCAACAGGCTCAACAATAAAATTAAAACTCTTATTCAAAACGATAAGCAAAAAAACTGGTCTAAATTTCTCGAAAGTCTTACTTGGGAGGATAACTCTCTTTGGCAAATCAAAAAGAAACTCAACAATAATTACACCCCTATCCCTCCCCTTACTGTCAATAGTCAAACTGCGTATACTGACGAGGACAAGGCAGAATGCCTTGCTGGCTCATATGAAAAGCAATTCTCTCCGAATCCCTTCCTCGCAAATCAAGCACACTTTAACAATGTCAATGATACTGTTAATGACTTCCTCTCAACCCCTCCTACCCCCTTCCCGAAATTCAACCCATCATGATCAACAATATTATTCAAAAACTTCATAATGAAAATTTTCCTGGGTACGATAAAATTTCAAACTATTCTCTTAAACAACTTCCTATCAACTGTATTCTCTACATTACGAAGCTCACTAATTCTATCCTCAAACACTGTTATTTTCCTAAACCCTGGAAAACCTCTATCATTTCTCCTATTCCTAAACCATCCTGCAATCTTAATGACCCAACTAATTTCCGTCCCATCAGTCTTCTCTCCTGTCTAAGTAAAGTCATCGAACGCGTCATTAGATCACAGCTCAATGACTACCTTCACAACAACAACATTCTTATGCCCGAACAATTCGGCTTCAGAGCCAAGCACTCCACCCAACACCAACTTCTTCGATTTGTGGAAATCTTAACTGAAAACTTCAACGAGAAGAAGCCTACTGCTGCCATATTTTTTTATGTCACCAAGGCCTTTGACAAAGTCTGGCACGCGGGCCTCATTTACAAATTAATTCGGCTTAAGTTACCGTCTGGACTTATCCATTTAATACACTCTTATCTTGGTGATCGTAACGTCTACGTCCGCGTAAACAACTCACTTTCTCTACTACACATAATAATATGTGGTATTATTCAGGGTTCAGTCATTGGCCCTATTTTATTCATAATATACTTTAATGACATTCCACGCACACTCTTCACATCACTCGCACTCTATGCGGGCGACACTGTTCTCCATGGCACTGCACATCACCCATACAATCTTTACAAAAATCTACAACATCACCTCAACATCTTCATGGATTGGTGTGATCAATGGCGCTTTAAAATGAACGAATCTAAAACTACTGCTGTTTACTTCTCTAGAACATTTTCCACTCCTAATAGATTAACCCTCAATAATACTACCATTCCCTGGTCTGACGATGCCAAGTACCTGGGGGTTACCATTGACAAACGAATTACCTTTAAAAAGCATATTCTTAATATCCGCGGTAAAGTCGCCGGGATTTCCAAAACCCTCGCCCCCCTTCTTCGCAACTACTCTCTCCAAACACAACAAACTCTTAATTTATAATGCTTGCATTCGCTCTGTTATCACATATGCATGCAGGGCCTGATTACCGACGGGGCATAATTCCACAAGAAAAATTTAATAGAAATTTTCGTCTTACGAGAACACCCTATTCATGCAAAACCACTGTCAGGAATAAGGAAAAGAATTCTATTATTTTTTACTGGTGGAAGTGTGCCCCGTTGGTAAACAGGTCCTGTATGATGTCCAATCTGGGGCTTCACTTGCAAAACCAGTATGAAGAGCCTCTCTAGTACCCATTACAAACAGCTCCGTTACATCAGGAACGGGTCTAGATACCTCAAAAACTCCACAATCCTCAAGGATCTGAAAACGACTTCACTCAAACATCGCATTAAACACCTTGCGAAAAAAATTCTACAATGACATTAATCACATCCCAAATGAACTCATCTATGAGCTACCTGACTACGATGCTTGCAGTCCATCCAACCGGAAAAAACCAAGGTACTCCACTATTCTTGATGAATAGTCCTTCCGAGCTATAATTCTTATTTTCTCTTTAATTAAAAAAAAAAATTATTATTATATGCATTATATATTTTATTAAATAAAATAAAATTGACTTTTCTCTTAAACCTCTCCTAACATCTTTACTTTACTTCGTCTGGCATTATTTTTGTTTTTTTTGAACTATGAACTATTTTTACTTTTATACTTTAACTAGTAAATTTTTATTATTTTTTTGATATACTTAACACTATCCTATTTTTATGTAGTCAATTAGACTATGGCTAGACATTTCTTATGGCTCTCTCAGGATTTGATATACACCTACTCAAAGCCAGGGTGTGCAGTTGCTTCGCAACTTGGAAGCCCATTGAACCTATCACAAGTTCAATTTCAAGTAATTGTTATTTAGTAGTCTTCAATTGTGTTTAAAAAAATCGGTGCCTGACTTGTTCGGGCAACCGATTAAATACGCTAAACTATAATCTTCTGCTATGGATGGGTATTTTGACAGACTTGCTTGATGAATCGACATAGTGTGTGGACTCTAGACTAACCTGAAGAAGTACGGTTGGACAGTAATTCAAAATAATATTTATCATGGAGAAATACTTTTCTCAAGTTTAACATAAATGAATTGTACACAGATCGTGTTCTTTTAAAACAGTAATTCGCAAATAAAGCTCCATCGGAAGGACTCATGCGACATTCCATAAATAGAAATGAAAAAATTCTCTGATCGTCATTGCGGATTTTCTGACACGTTTGTAAGATGCATTTCTTTCCCACATTCGATAAAATTTCAAATATTCTCTGTGCAGCAATTAAAATTCTAATAATACATTTTATTTTCTAATAAATATCATATTTCATGTCGATTGTTTTCTTGTGATCACTTTGTTGTGATTCTCGTGACCTAAAATTAGATTTAAACAACAATTAGCGACTGTCTTTTATTTATTTATTTTTGCTTTATTTTTACGTGCATTGCGTTTATGATAAAATGAAAAACGCTCTCTAATCTGCTAAATAAAATATCTACATTTATGAATAATTATAATTTAGTGAATATATAAAAATTTAGGTTATAAAAAGTAACAGATTAAAATACAAATTAAAAAGGGTTTTTCTTCGTATACCACGGGGGTGGGGTTACAAGGAAACGAAATAACGAAATAATTCTTTGTATCTGCTGTTTTTATATTGTAATTCACTCGCTTTCTAAATTTCATCCCTAAAGTCTTGATAAATGCGGAGATACGTTTGTATGCCCTCTCCCTCCTGGCGGGCGATGAGGCTGAATTTAAAAAAAAAAAAAAAAAAAAAAAAAAAATCCGAAACTTACTTTTTATTATGACACTTAGACGTGACTCTGACGTTTATATTTCCCACCCAGGGTGGAGGTAGTTGAAAATAGGAAAAAATCGTTGCATCCTATGTTTGCATTATGTAATAAATCCATTTTCAAAATTTATTCATTAATACCGTGATAGATTCCCATCTTACGGCTTCCCTCCCAGCGGGAAAGAGGAAAAGAACGAAAAAGCAGAATTCTGAAAATAACCTCCAAATCTGGTTTCAAATATGAAACATTAAGAAAAAAAAAGATTGGTTAAACTTTTTAGAAATTATGTACAATTTTTTTTTAAATTATCTGCGAATATTTATATTTATGAAAATGAATTAAAATAACAATATATACGCAAATGAACTAACGAATATCCATTTTTAAATAAAACCTGTCGATCGTAAAATAAATTCAGCAACAGAAAATATTTATGTAATACCCTGTTACTACAGTAAAAATTCATTTCCCTTTCTTCTAATTTTTTTCTAAATTACTTGAAACAAAAGAATTTGAAAACATTGCAAATTCTTTTCTATTTCCTCTTTTTTAGAAAAATCCACACATAACAACTGCTTGATCGCCTATCCGGTGTCTAGCATATGGCAAATTCACTTTATCATTCGTGAAACACCTCCTTTTTTTGTACCGCCCCTTCTATTCATACAATCATCCTCCTAATATCAACCCCGATACTGAGTCAAGGAATCGAAACATCAAAGAGACGAAATCCAAATTTGTGTTCAACTCTCGACTCCCGATTCCCCAAGTCAAATACTGCGTTGAACTAGTTTCGACAACGGATTCTCTAAGATCGACTCTGAATCCCAGTCTGATTTGAAAGTTCGACTCTTTAGAGTCGAGATAGCTTTCCAGCAGTGAGTCGAGAAATCGACTCACTTAGAAGGATTCGAGTTCTACAGTTGACTCTTTGGCCATCTCTATCTAAATTATCTCTATAATTTCCCGAATACCCCCAAAATCGATCTGCGTATTAGGATCTTTGTTTACATTTTCGTAGTTCAAGAGTAAGTTTGCTGAAGGCAAAAGCACCATGTTAGCGATTTAACGCGGTGGTCAAAGCACAGATTTGTAATCTCAGGATTTTAAGTTTTGTTCTCTCTGATGTTTTTTTAACCTTTTTTTAAAAATTTGTTTCGATCTTTACGGAATTAATTAATGTTTGATTTTATGACGGCCGATTAGCTACACGAGCGATATAGCGCTCGGGGAGAGTGCCCTTCGTGGGGGGGGGGTCTTTCTAAGGGCCCCTAACCTGTATCTACGGCAATGCTCGAAGAAAACCGTGGAAAACTCCGAACGGTTAGGTCGACAAACGTGACAGGGGTTTGAACCAAGCACCTCTCGTCTACCTGCTTTGAGAGCAAAACCTCTCAGCCACTGGTGGGGCCCGGAATTATTTAATAAAGATTGTTAACTTGACACAAATATTAATAGATCTTTTTTATCAGTTTCTTTGTAATTTTTAGTGTTAATTAGATAATTAAATTGTACTAATTACAATTTAATTTTTAATAATTAAATTAAATTTTGTAATTCTTATTTTGTAATAATTAAATGAACATTTATTACAATGCAATAACTTCTACACTTACATTAAAAATACTTTTATGTTAGAACTTGGTAACAGATAAATATCAAATTAGCAGAATTAATTTATTAAAGTTTTATCTTTTAAAACTAACCATTATCCTTCATATATAAAAATCTACAAATTTACTAATATATATTTTTTTTTTACCAATTACTGGTTTATCTGTAGTTATAAAGTAGTGGAAGATTACGACAATTAAAGATTTCCAATAAAAAAATAAATATTATTATTTAAATATATGATTAATCTTAATTTATCTTATATATAAATATATATATAGTTAATATTAATTAATATTAATATATATATATATATATATATATATATATATATATATATATATATATATATATATATATATATATATATATATATATATATATAATGAATATTAATTAATATTATTATTTAAATATGTCTAACTAATATTAATTAAAATTTTTATTTAAATATATAATTAATATTAATAAATATTATTATTTAAATGTTTAATTAATATTAATAAATATTATTATTTAAATATATTATTAATATTTTCCGCTTAGTTGTTTGTAATGCATTCTCTTCCATTTTCAGTTAATAATTAGCAAGATGTAAATTATTTAATAAAATAAACCAATATATGTCGAAGAAAAACTTGGGTTTTTTAAACATAGCTCAAACAATGACTTTTTGTTTTGGATGATACACTTTGTACAACCCTAATCATTACATATATAAAAATTATGGAGACATGTATGCATGTATATATGTATATATTCCTATATACATATATTCATGTATTACATATATTTAAACACACACACACACACACACACACACACACACACACACACACACACACACACACACACATATATATATATATATATATATATACATACATAAATATACATATGTGTATATACACATATAAATATACATATTCATATATTTATTTACATTATATATATTTATTACATACATATATTTAACATGTATGTGTGTATGATTGTATATGTTTTCACTTTTACGAAAAAATTGTCATATTTATTGGTATGCAATGTAGCGGAAGAGTAAGAAAATGTTGAAACTACATCAAAAATACCCAATATTATACTGATTATAAAGATCTTTAATTGGTTAATCTTTGTATATTTACTATACCAACACATTGGTAAGAAACAATAAAAGTTTGATCAAGATGTCCTCTATATTTTCTATCCATCTATCTATATTTTCTTAATAAAATCCTGAATTGATACTTAATAAGTAAAAATATAATAAACAAAATATAATTTATTTTTAGGTATCACTTTATAAACTAATCGAATACGATAACATCTCTCTTTCATTTTTCTCCTGTTTTAATTAATTAATTAATTATTATTATTATTATTATTATTATTATTTGCAGAATTTAACATGTCATGATTTCATGACCATTTTTCAAGAATAAAAATATCACCATGGTTAATGTTATTACTTTAAAAAAAAAATAATTTAAATTATTTTACAATAATAATACTAATAATAAATTATTATTATGGATGTTAAATTATACTATAAGAAATATAAAGAAGTATAAATTAAACTTTACAAATTAATTTTATGCAACTAGTTAAAATAATTCTCGTATGTAAATAATTGGAATTGGATAGTAATAAAATATCAATAAATTACAAGCAATTCCATTAAATACATTTTAGTTTTTAAAATAAATTATTTGTATGATAAAATTGTTTAACCCCAAAATTTGTTTTATAATACACAGTTTAATTCAGTCAGAAGCTTTAGGACATAATTGTGTTTTATTATCGGATCCATACAGGGCAGCAGCACAAAACGATATTATGTTAGCTAGGAAAATACGAAAAGCGGAAGCATGCGCAACGAGATGCGCAAATCAATTTTGGGAGGATTTTGGTAAAATTATGAGGCGGATGATGCAAGTGTGTGCTCCACTGTGGTGTTTCTATGAAAAGTAGCAAGCAATACTTACGTCTTCCGATTGATTAATATTTTTCAAAGAAACACCTCAGAAGGGCACACTACGGATGGGCATTTCGATTTTGCAGAGTTGAGTCCGATTAGACTAAATTGTTTCATGTGTGGAAACTCGACTTACATGAGGAAGCAGGCTTGATTGGTTGGAAAGTAATTCAAAATATTATTTATCATAGAGCAATATTTATTGCAGCTAATAAAAACTTGCAAACACACTTTTTAATCAACAACTTTTCTCACATTTTTAACATAAATTCATTACAGATCATGCTCTTTTAAAACTGATTTGTAAATCGTACCTGCTAGTTCCACTTTTTTACTTTAAACAATGTATTCGTGAACGTATTGGAACATTTCCTGTTGTTAAGCGGGGAAAGATATATATATATATATATATATTTAAACAGCCTAACAATGCGGAAGGATTTTTTGTATAGTTTTCTTGATTTCGTTTATATGATAGGTTTTAGGAACCATAAATCAAGTGTATATTCCCTTAGAAGTTACTAGGCACTTGTCTTGTTATTAGACTTGGATCCTCCTATCATTAAATTATTATTTATTTATTTATTCAGGGTTCGTACGCTTTTATACTTTTCTGCATGTAAATAAGGCTAAAAGTTCTATAAATAAAAGGAAAAAGTGCACAGTTAAACTGATGGCATCGAACTCACAGGCTTTTCACAGTATTCACACTAATTGTATATTATACTCTTATTTCAAAGAATTCCCCTCGAAAAATAAAGAAATCGACAATAAACCTGTATACCAAATTTGAAACAAATCCGATAAATCTGAATAAAAAACCCATTTAGCTAAATTAAGAGGGAGATGAGCCTCCACCGATTCCCCCCTTTATACTTAACCAATGAGCCTCCAAATCTAAGCAGGGAAGCGTCTTTTCAGAATAAATATGTGAACCAAATTTGAAGCAAATGGGATAATTCTGCATGAAAGAACAATTTATTTAAATTAGGGCGGGAGGGGGGAGGGGTGGTAAGGGTGGACCCGTTCTCTCCTTTTATACTTAACCAACGAACCTTCAAAACTAATAAGGGAAGAACCTTATCAGAATAAACCTTTTAAATAATTTGAAGCAAATCGGTTTTCGTAGTCTGTGAGCTAAAAAATTGTGGTAAAAACGTACGAACCCTGCTATTTATTTAAATTTAATTCAGACATGGAAAAACTTGATTGTTCTTTAGTAAAACAAGTATGAAAATATTGTCAAAGCACTTTGTACAAATTTGAATTACCTTATTGAGCTTATTTTATATTTTAGGGGAAAACTTTTTCTTTTTATTATGAAGAGAAATATAGAGTAAATTACAATATAAAATATTTTTAGGTAAATCGATGTCTTTTTTTTTTTTTTTTTTTTTTCTTTAACGATTTTTCTTAATAAGTATAGAGAAATATACTCGTATCGTTAATAATTAAATAAAGCAAATAATAGTGATGCTAATGCAGCATTTTTGGATGTTTCTCTTTATAAATTAGAGAACATTTATTTAGCTCAATATGTCAAAAGAAGTATTTAAGATTTTGTTTTACAAGAAATAGGTTTTATTAGCTTTCACATTTGCATGAAAAGATTTTTCATAAATAAATTGATAAACATTATTATTAGATTTAATAGTGTCTACAATATTGATTTTAATAAACATGTTTTTAAAATTTTGGCATATTTGTTTATAATTATAACTTATCTAGTTTTAAAATACGATTTTAAAATATTTAAAGAAGTTGTGGCAGGAATATGGACCAGCACAACCTCTTATGAATGTTAGCTTCTAGAAATTTCTGAATGAGTATTTCATCATTGTAGTCCAAAATTTGGGACCCTAGGCATCAATGGGTTTAATTACATATCATTGAAGTTTTACTTTAATGTTGAATGTAAGTGTGACACGCCTATCGAAAGCTCATGGAAATATTACTTTTAAAATGGGGGTGGAGTTATTCAGCCTTTTCACCTAGTGCCAAGAAAGAGGCCGGTCTATCAACTGAAATATCTATCATTTGATATCAATTCCTGATATCAAAATATCAAATTCGATAATTATTTTAATATGCTTTTATATTCTAATAAAAAAAAAATTAAGTTTATTGTTAATGAAATTTAATCATTTGTATAAGCATGCGTTATAAATTCTGATACATTTTATGTTCATACATTCATTTAAGAATCTTATATATTCCATGTTTTGTGAGTTGCTTGAAGCGCCATTGAAAGCAACACTTTTTCATATATTTCTGAAAGAGTTATTTTTATACATATGTACATAGAAAACACAGAGAAAAGTTCCTTCATTTGGGAGGAAATAATAAATACATAAATAACCTGCGATCGGAGAGTGATAACGGTATAGTAAAGTGATTACTGCGGAGCTAATGCAACAGGCAGCAGAATTTAGTATTGGCGAAATTAACAAAAATTCCAGACTACCTCAAAATCGACGACAGAAAGCGAAAAAGAAAAATCAATGATGAAAAATCAATAATGACCTCGATGTAGCATGAAATGATGTCGTCTTACATATCAAAATAACTTTACTAGAAACTCTAAAATGAAAGTATTCAGATCCCCAATACGTTACCACGTTATGTTTATATACGTCATCAATCGTGTGCCGAAGTGTGGCATTAAAAATCAGATGCAAATTAACTAATAAAACTAACATGTGATAGTAACACATAATTTACTTCAATAATTAAACCAATTTACGCATGTTCAATGTACTATGACTGCCAACTGTAGACGAGTACGTACATGCATAATAATGTCCTTGAAAGAAGAACTACCTATATCTAATATAATGTATATATGCTAAACTATATATGCGTAAGTCCTTGAAAATACATTCTTAGACTTAGAGAATGTGAAAATAATGTTCAATTAAAATTAAAACTCACACCAGAATATTTATTTGACGGAATGTGAAACTAAAAACACATGGAGGTGCTATTGATATGGCCCTCCGTAAGATCTGCTCTCTGACGCTCTGAGTGTCAAGTCTCTGCATATTTCGACTGCTGCGTGTTCGGGCGAAGTTTGGAAAGGGGGCGTGTTATTCCCGCCCTCTTGCTATCCAGTATCATCAGTTGTGTCTTTGTCGGGCGGAGCTTGGATAGGAGGCGTGTTATTCCCGTCTTCTCCACTGCTGGTGTTCGTCGCGTGGAAAAGAGGCGTGTTACTCCCGCCCACCTGATCTCTGCTAATCTTCCGTGACTGTTCTTTTGAATGCCATGGCCATGAAAGAGAACCAACAGCTTGACGACCTTATGAATGGGATCATAAATGGATATGTTCCGGCGGACTGGTTACGAGAATTCAACGCCTTCCCTACTCTAGATGAGCAAGTGAACGATGTTTTTCGAGAATTTTTATCCGGTATAGATGAAGAAATACAGTCTCTCCAACAACGAAAGGACTACAACGACACCCACAAGGCTCAGGTAAAAGACCTCTGTCTTTTTGCTATATCTATTTTGGGGGAGCCATCTAGATTAGATTTAATTGATTTAGCCTGTAGAACTGGTTATATTAGATTTCTAGGGAATAACCAATGGGAAAAACTCCAAATTCTAAAGAATTTCAGCTCACATTCTAATCCCCCCCGTAGAGGAAAAAGAAAAATTCGGAATCTGAAAATCCAATTCCCCTCAAAAATAAATTCGGAAATCTAAATTCCGAAGCTAATCTTGATAACCACGATCTTATGGATCAGGAATCTGCTCAAGATGGTGCTGCAAGCACCGATGTTGAATGTTCAAAAAACGAGAAGCACCCCTTCTTTATTGAATTCAAAGATATGGATTGGCGCAAAGTTGCCCAAGAGATAAAAGCCCTTGATTCTGATAATCCTCCTCAAGTGAGCCTCTCCGGGGAACTTCTAAAAGTTCTACCCAAATCTGTCAGCCAATTTAGAGATATCCAAAGATACCTAACTGACAAACATATGAATTTTAACACCCTTAACTCAAAAGAACTTCGACCATAAAAAATCTGTATTAGGGGAATCCCCCCCAACACAGACCCCCAACTTATTATCGAAGACCTTGGTAACCATGGATTTAAGGCCACCCGAGCCGCCATGCTTAAGAGTCGCAAAACTGGCAGAGGTATGCCAATTTACATGGTCAACGTCCTCCCTTGCACTAACTTTGAGAAGATCTATAAAATTGAGGAACTTTGTGATATAAGTGTTCGTATTGAATACTTCAGAAACAACAATAACCCAAAACAATGTTACCGCTGCCAACGGTTCGGACACGCCTCCGAGACGTGCAGCCTAACACCAAAATGTCTTAAATGCTCAGAAGAGCACCTCACTGATAACTGCCCCAAGACAGGTAAAATAATTCCAAAATGTTCCAATTGTAACGGTGCCCATCCGGCCTCATACAGAGGTTGCCCAAAAAATCCAAACAACATTAAGAAAAAAAATACCCCAACACTCAACACCAAAACAAAACCGCAACACCAAAAACCAAATATAATTGCTGACATCGCAGATATTTTCAAACCCTACAATTACACCATTCATGATAAACCAAACGATATCAACAACCGTGAGACCACTACTGACGAGAATAACGATATCCAGGAAGCCCCAGTTGAGGACACTTCCAGTTACACCAAACAAAATAAAACACCACCTGTTATACAAAATAATTATGCAAACACATTCAAAGATATGTTTGACACCTTCAAAGACATGAAGGAACTTCTCCAAATTACCAAACACCTAAAACATTTAAAAAACATCGCCATCAAATCAAAAAATTGCAACAACCCATTCGACAAAATGTATATCATAATAGAAGAATTAGACGCCTTTTCTACGGAGCTCAACATTACCAATTATGAATAATTACAATAACAAAAATTTCTCTTCTCTTCTTATTTTCTCCTGGAATTGCCAATCATTGCAACCCAGGATTAATGAACTCCGCTCCTTTATTTCCATTAATCCACAAATCGATATACTCTTAATCCAAGAAACACTTAACCCTTCCTGCAGTATCACCATCCCAGGTTACAAACTCCATCATACTCCACGTGCCAACTCTCACTGGGGCGGCACAGCCATCTACATCAAAAATTATATCCCACATCACACAACTCAAAATATTCCACTCCCAGGCATTGACTACACCAGTATTGTCGTCAACTTGCCCCATGCCAAAATCAACTTCACATCTTTTTACGCACGACACGGGCGACGATACCCCATAAATGACCTGACACACATCATTACACAACACCAACACGCATTTATCGCTGGTGACTTCAATGCACATAGCAGGCAGTGGAACTGTCATTCCACCACTACCAGAGATAGATCTCTTCACAACTTGGTTAGCCATTTCAATCTCAGTCTCCACGCACCTACTACACCAACACACATTCCTGTTGCTCGCAACCAGCACCCCTCTATTATTGACTTCGCCATCACCAAAAATCTTACCTTCCCTATCAACACTTCTGTTATTAATGACCTAAGCTCTGACCACCTTCCTGTCTTCTTCAAAATTGATCTTATCAACCCTATCTCTCCTCCTCCTTCAGTAGCTATTGACTGGAATAAATTCCAAAATTACATCAACAACACCGACCTTACCTACCCCACAATCAACAACACTACTGACATTGATAACGCAGTTAATAAACTCAACAACATCATTTACAAAGCTCAAAAAGATGCCACTTACACCAAATTCAAAAATAATAACTCTTACATCTTACCCACTTACATACATAATATCTGTAAACAACGCAACACACTCCGTCGACTCTACCAAAATACCAGAGATCCCACCCTTAAAACAGCTGTCAACAGGCTCAACAATAAAATTAAAACCCTTATTCAGAAAGATAAGCAAAAAAACTGGTCTAAATTTCTCGAAAGTCTTACTTGCGAGGATAACTCTCTTTGGCAAATCAAAAAGAAACTCAATAATAATTATACCCCTATTCCTCCCCTTACTGCCAATAATCAAACTGCGTATACTGACGAGGACAAGGCAGAATGCCTCGCTAGCTCATATGAAAGGCAATTCTCTCCAAATCCCTTCCTCGCAAGTCAAGCACACTTTAACAATGTCAATGATACTGTTAATGACTTCCTCTCAACCCCTCCTATCCCTCTCCCCGAAATTCAACCCATCATGATCAACAATATTATTCAAAAACTTAAGAATAAAAAATCTCCTGGGTACGATAAAATTTCCAACTATACTCTTAAACAACTTCCTATCAACTGTATTCTCTACATTACGAAGCTCACTAATTCTATCCTCAAACACTGTTATTTTCCTAAACCCTGGAAAACCTCTATCATTTCTCCTATTCCTAAACCATCCTGCAATCTTAATGACCCAACTAATTTCCGTCCCATCAGTCTTCTCTCCTGTCTAAGTAAAGTCATCGAACGCGTCATTAGATCACAGCTCAATGACTACCTTCACAACAACAACATTCTTATGCCTGAACAATTCGGCTTCAGAGCCAAGCACTCCACCCAACATCAACTTCTTCGATTTGTGGAATTCTTAACTGAAAACTTCAACGAGAAGAAGCCTACTGCTGCCATATTTCTTGATGTCGCCAAGGCCTTTGACAAAGTCTGGCACGCGGGCCTCATTTACAAATTAATTCGGCTTAAGTTCCCGTCTGGACTTATCCATTTAATACACTCTTACCTTGGTGATCGTGACTTCTATGTCCGTGTAAACAACTCACTTTCTCTACTACACATAATACTCTGTGGTATTATTCAGGGTTCAGTCATTGGCCCTATTTTATTCATAATATACTTTAATGACATTCCACGCACACTCTTCACATCACTCGCACTCTATGCGGACGACACTGTTCTCTATGGCACTGCACATCACCCATACAATCTTTACAAAAATCTACAACACCACCTCAACATCTTCATGGAATGGTGTGATCAATGGCGCATTAAGATAAACGAATCTAAAACTACTGCTGTTTACTTCTCTAGAACCTTCTCCACTCCTAATAGATTAACCATCAATAACACTACCATTCCCTGGTCTGACGATGCCAAGTACCTGGGAGTTACCATTGACAAACGCATTACCTTTAAAAAGCATATTCTTAATATCCGTGGTAAAGTCGCCGGAATTTCCAAAACCCTCGCCCCCCTTCTTCGCAGTCACTCACTCTCCATACACAACAAACTCTTAATATATAATGCTTGCATTCTCTCTGTTATCACATATGCATGTCCAATCTGGGGCTTCACTTGCAAAACCAGTATGAACAGCCTCTCTAGTACCCATTACAAACAGCTCCGTTACATCAGGAACGGGTCTAGATACCTCAAAAACTCCACAATCCTCAAGGATCTGAAAACGACTTCACTCAAACATCGCATTAAACACCTTGCGAAAAAATTCTACAATGACATTAATCACATTCCAAATGAACTCATTTATGAGCTACCTGACTACGATGCTTGCAGTCCATCCAACCGGAAAAAACCAAGGTACTCCACTATTCTTGATGAATAGTCCTTCCGAGCTATAATTCTTACCTCAAAATTTTTCTCTTTAATTAAAAAAAATATATATATATATATATATATTATTATATAATTTTTTACTGATAATTTTATATTGACTTTTCTCCTAAACTTCTCTTAACATCTTTACTTTACCTCGTCTGGCATATTTTTGTTTTTTTGAACTATGAACTATTTTTACTTTTATACTTTAACTAGTAAATTTTCATTATTTTATAGATATACTTAACACTATCCTATTTTATGTAGTCAATTGGACTACGGCTAGACATTTCATATGGCTCTCTCAGGATTTGATATACACCTACTCAAAGCCAGGGTGTGCAGTTGCTTCGCAACTTGGAAGCCCATTGAACCTATCACAAGTTCAAGTTCAAGTTCTATTGATATCAAGGTTGACGACAAAGAGGTTATTTCAAACAGATCGGCTGTATATAAAGCCGATCGATTAATGAGTTTCAGATCTACGGCATGAGGTGCCTCAGCAACATTTTTGTCATGACAATGTCATGCCTCAAGTGAGGTGTTGAGTGAAGTGTAACTCACAAGAACTACAATTGAGTTAGGAAGGAAGTGATCCCCCTCCCTTCCTCTTTGTACTGTATGTTGCTCAAATATGACAATCTGAGGCTAGGGGAATTAGGAGTAGCATTCTTCATGAGCAATATTCATTCTAGCATGTTCTTCTCATTGTCAGGAAGATAAATAGTAGTAGTTTTCAGAAAAGACGTAAGGGGAGGTGAATGAATGCACAATGAAACACGTTGTTTTTACAGTAATATTACTGTGTGTAGAAGTGAAAAAATTCTTGAAAGGAATAAAAATTACTTCTGAGAAAAAAAAATTGATTGCCAAGAAAATAAACATGAAATTGAATGCTTATTTTGAATTAAAGTTCAATATATACACAGTGCAAGACTTTGGAAATTGCTAGGGAGGAATTTTAGTAATTTTTCACAAAATTATAGGAAAATTTACGGACAACTACTTCAAATTATAAAGTGTATATTTTTGGTTGGTATTATTCATCTGAAAAATTATATTCACAAAATACTTATTATATGTGACAATAAATTATGTCTACTGGAAAAAAATAATCACTTTTATCCACCTTTGTTGGATATTTGATCATCACGTTATGATTTAATTATTTATTTATTATTCCAACAAACGGCAGTTTAAACAAAAAATAAATAAAATAAAAAGTCAGAATAATTTCAAAACAAAAAAGCATTTTTAAGGTTAGCTGCGTGCTGTGACGTGAAATTAAAGAATTTTAAAGCTTTGTATGTTAGGTAGGCACAATGTGTCTTTGAGGGAGGGGGGGGGGGGGGCTTAGGTAAAGCATTTTAGCATTGTTTTTACAGGAAGTTATTTAACGTTAGTGAAAAATAACAACTAGGGCAAACAAGTGTTTAAAAAAATTAATTTTGTGTGCAGAAGCATGCTGTGTGAATTTTGAATTTCACATCAGATGACTGCTGTGAAACTAGATGATTGATTGTTTATTTTTACTGCAAAACAACAAACATGACAGAAATTTTTGATTTTTTTTTTAAGTTTTTAAATTCCATGCACTGGGGGCGGGGGTGTAGAATTTCTGCAATATTTAGATGTCTGATTATTTATTTTTACTATAAAGTGACAAATTGAACAGAAAAAAAAATTATGCTTTGTATGGCGGGCGAGGGGAAAGTGGAAATATTAGGGGGAGGGATGGAATTTAATTGATGTACATTATTCCTGCTATTACTATTACCAACATACCCGATTGATTAGAAAAATAAGTATATAAAATATATTGATAGCTGCTGAAATTATAGGATGTCTTTTTAATTTATAAAACGGTGAAAATTGCGTATAGATATAGGAAGGTCCTATTTAGAAAATTTGGGCCCTAGATACAGAGACTAAAGAGATTAATCCTATACTAATAATACAGTATAATCTCGGTCTGCTCTGAAAGCTGATAGACTGAAGGTGCTGAGTTCAAATACATGTCGCACCCGTCGGCCTAATCGTTCGGTGTTTTCCGTGCTTTTCTTCTAACCTTGCTCGACTTGCGTAAATACGCGTTAAGATTCCTCTCATGCAGACAATCGGCTGTAACAAAAAAAACTAATGTTACAGACTACTTGTCTTCCATAATTGGATCATTGATTTATATTATGTCTTCAAATAATAAAAACAACTTGTCTTCTTGTTCTTAGTGAAAAATTATGTCATATATAAAAGGGGACTCAAAGCTAAAAAAAAGCATGAGTACAATACAGTTCGCACAGTATAAGTATTGAGCATGATTCTGGGATTGAAATAAAATGATGCATTTTTTCAGAGACTTTTGATTGAAACTCGTTTTTATCGGTATATAAACGGTATCACATTTAAGATGATTTTCAAAAAAATATTTCCCCCCGCTGAACAACGCAAAACTTTTTGACACATTTTTAAACATAAAAGCATGACACTTACAAGCGTGATTATTGAAGTGATTTGGCAAAAAAAAAAAAAAAAAAAATCGGTTACAGAACGGACTATGCTTAATAATTGTTGGAAGTGCGTTTTCAGCTGTGGTATGTATTTTTAAACGTAACTAATTTTTAGTGTATTGTGTGGAGTGTATAAATTATACACTCACATAATATCATATACAGAGATTCGAAAGAATTTGCGCACATTGCCGGATGTGAAGAGAGCAACTGCAGAAAATGGTTGGTTAATTGGTTGATTTATGACGGCCGATTATCTACACAAGGGATATAGGCCCTAGGGGAGGAGTGCCTTCCGTGGGGGTCTTTCTAAGAGAACCTAACCGGTATTTACGCATGGTTATCCAAGGTTCGAAGAAAACCACCGAAAACTTCGAAAGAATAGGCCGACGAGCGCGATTGGGTTCGAGCCCAGCACTTCCCGTCTACCAGTTTTGAGAGCAGATACTCTCTAATCTGTATCTACTAATTATCTACTAATATACTAACTGAGCAGATAAATATTATAAAGTTTATCAAATAACATTATAAAACTTATGTCTTTGAAGTGAAATGTAAACACAAACACAAATCTGAATAAAATATTTAGAAAGAGAAAATTACATGTAGAATGTTGAATAAATACGTAGTAAGAGCATTTATGAGAGCTAAAAAAGTAGAATAATAGCAATTTTAAAGTTAAATTTACGATCTGAATTTGTAATTTTGCTTTAAATTTGAAATGACACCAAATCTAAAATTCATTCACTCATTCATCGACTCAATGTGAATCAGGGCCGGAACTAACTTTTTTTTTCAACGGGGGAAACATGGATTTTGGCGAATTCTCTTCCTCCCTCCCCCTCCTACACAAAGTAAAATTACTAAGAGAATTTTACTAAGCTTCTAAAGGCCGACTTATAAAAAATTAGTTTAAAATGTGTAATCATAAAATACTTAATACTGAACTACGGAATCAGCTTTTTAAAATATTTATTCATTAAAATCTGGGAAAACGAAATCGAAAGGAACTGTAAAAAAAATCCGCTTTATACAGATTTCCATCTTAGTAGGTATAACTGTAGTTATTCTTTCTGTTGGGACCATATATTTTTTTCATTTACGACAGGAATCCGTTATAGACAGATTTTACTGTAGTTGTAAGTATTTCAAATTATTACTACTGAGGTATTTAAAGTTAAGTGATATGAGCCAAGGCCGAAACTAGCTTTTTTTTCGCGAAGGGCGGATTTTGGCGCCCCCCCTCTCTCTCCTCCACAATATAAATTTACAAAGATAATTTTGCAAAGTTTCTAATAGCCAACTTTTTTTTTTTAAATATGTAATCATAAAATATGTAATATTGAACTATGTACTCAGTTTTGTCAAATATTTATTCAATAAAACCTGCGAAACTGGAATTGAAAGGTACTGGAAAAAATTCCGCTTTATACAGATTTACGTTTTAGCATGTATAATAGTTGATATTCTTTCTGTTGGGGAAATGATTTTTTTCATTTAAGACAGGATTCTGTTTTAGACAGATTTCATTTACACATATTTTGCTGTAGTTGTATTGTTATATTACAATTGAGCGGGAGTTTAAAACCATAGTGATATGAATGAGTCTCATTGTCTTAAGAACTAAAAAAACAGGATTTTCTGTAGGCAACGAATTCCAATACCATAAAATATCTTTGTGTGCTATCTACAGCCAGTTTCATGGAACTATCACTTGTAACGCCCTTTCTATTAATAGGCTGATATGTCTAGATGCTTTCCTGAACTTAACGCTAATTTTCAAAATTACAATAGTGACTTTATATATCGTACTAAGAAACTTTTTAAAAATGCCTATTTTTTTAGTGTCCCGGGAAGTCACCGACTTCACTAATTTTTTTTATCTATTTATTTGTCAATTTTAATACATTTTGGCTCAGATTTTCTTTTACATTCTCCAGCTGCAAAACATTTTTACTCAAATTTCATATATTTTTTTGTATTAAACAACAAACCAAATCTTCATCTGGCACAGCGCACCCTTCTTCTACGTCTTCTGTTTTGCCCCCCCCCTCCCAGGTTGTTTCGACCCTGTATGAGTCCCATTGTCTAAAAAACTGAAAAACCAGGATTTTCTATTCGCCTAACAATGAATTCAATACCGTAAAATATCTTTGTTTGCTTGGAATTATCACTTATTCCTCTCTTTCTATAACTATTCATTTTGCGCACCCTTCTGTCCTGCTGTTGCCCAGGGCAAATGCTTCATTGCCCCTCACCCCTAGTTTCCCACCTGAAGTCAATCCTAAATGACAGGTTGAAAAGTGCCGCCAACTCAATACTTATAAAAGCAAAAGAAAAAACATCACTTTTCCCTATCACCCCAACTCCACTTCTTTGAAGACAATTTGTCCCTCCCCCAATTCTGCTCTGTTTTTATCTTCCTACGTTCTTTCAACCTCCTCATAGCTTAAGATTTTTCAAACATAGACCGCAACTATCTCCGACTCCACTCCTCTGCTTCCAACACAATGACACAAAGACAAACACAACTCAGAACTCACTCACACGCTTCATTTCCTGAAACAGCGTTCACCACCTGAAAGAGGGGCAACATGACAAAATTTTGGAGGTACCTCAAACTTGAAACGTGAGGTGATGGGACAAATTCTCACGGTGTATGGGACAAATGAAGTGCCTCTTGTATGAGTTACCCAACACTAATCTACGCTTCCCAGCTGCGACGCGGCTAGTTACCAGTACATCTCATCTAAATCTACACTACTTTTACTTTAAATTCTGCAATTCGTTCTACTGACAATTTTCTAGCACCATGATAATTCCTGCGATATGTTTTTGCGTCTCATAAACAAACTCTGGTGCAAACTAATCTTATATATTTAAGATTGGTGGTGGTGGTGTAATAATGACGGCTGATTATCTGCATGAGGGCTATAGTCCAGTGGGAAGAGGGGGGGACCCTCCGTGGTGGTTTTTCTAAGAGAAGTTAACCCGTATTTACGCATGGATGTCCAATGTTCGAAGAAAATGTCGAACGATTAGGCCTACGGGCGTGATTATATTCGAAACCAGCCGCTTCCGTCTACCAGCTTTGAGAATTTGAGATTTGAAAAGACTGAATTTTTACATACAAAACTAATATTACATTATTATATTGAAAAAAGAAACAAGTTGGAAATTATACGTCAAACGTGACAAATGAGGTGTACTATAATCAATTAATTGCTAGTAAAAGTGTATTGAAACTTAATGTTATAAAATAAAATTGTAATGTTTGCGCTGGTCTGGTGTGGGTTTTGTCAAAGACTCACACATTTTAAGACATCACAATTTTAATAATAAACAGCACAAAACGACAAAACACAATAGAAAATCAACATTTGGTCTCGGGACGAGATCCATTCTCGAAAACTAACTAATACAACTCAACTACATCTACCGAGTTACAGTCCCGCGAAAAGTTATTCGTTCTCTTCAGTTCAGTTCGGACTTGGCAAAATATCTGCGAAAAGTGGCAATAGCGCCATCTATACGTTGTTTCATTTAGGGAAAGGCAGTTATTTTGTTATAGCCTCCCCCTCTGGTTCCGAAGTCGTCCCGACGAGGAATCAGAAATTTTAGGCGGTCGACCACGCTTCCGTAGCGGTTGAACGGGCAATTCATCAGCACCTCGATATGGACTGAGTGCGGATGTGTGGTAAGTGCCTACCGAAATGTTAGGATTATTTGGATGAGCAATTTCATACGTTGTTAATGATTTTTGAGTTAAGATAGTATACGGACCATCACGGCGCGGCATGAATTTAGCACTCCGTTTTTGTTTAGCGTTACTAAGTGGATGTAAAGTCACCCACACCTGATCTCCAGGATTGTAATTTGCACCTGCTCTACACTTCCTATCCGCATAGAATTTACGTTTATCTTGCTTTTCTTCAACTAGATCATGTACTCTAGATGAAAAGTTTGCGAAATTTTTAAGGTATGGGGTAATTTCAGGGACGAAATTATCGTTATGAATCACAGTTCTTAAATCATGCGTAACATCGTCGAGTGTACGCATCTCACGCGCAAATTGCAAATATGCGGCGGTTTGACCGGTAGTTTCACATTTTGCGGAATTCATTGCAAACCTAACAGCTGGTAAGCGCTCTTCCCAGGAGCTATGGTCGTCTCCTACTAAAATGGCAAGTCGAGGTTTTAAATCGCGATTTTTACGCTCAACAGGGTTCGCTTGAGGGTGGTAAACAGGTGTTAGACTTTGTTTAATGTCCAACAGATGACATAATTGTTGCATGACATCGCTCACAAATTGGGGTCCATTATCACTAACTATTCTTCTGGGTAAGCCATAACGTAAAAATATTTCATTAAGGAGAGTTAATGCACATTCCCTAGCAGTAACCCGTGATAATGCAAACAGCTCCACCCACCGTGTTGCACAATCCTCAACAATAAAAATCCATCGTTTTCCAGTTTTACTTTCTAGGAGAGGCCCAAACAAATCTATCGAGAGAGTTTCTAGCCTTTGAGCATAAATTGGAGTTTGCAGCAGTCCAGCTGGTTTTTGATTTGAGGCTTTATACCGGTTGCAATCAGGACAAGCTTTAACATAATCTGATATGAATTTTCTCATGCCGGTCCAGTAATATCTTTTAACAATTCGACGGAAAGTTCCTTCGGCGCCATAGTGTCCAGCGGTCGGAGCATCATGGTATTCTTTTAGGATCCTTTCACGGTCATGAGTTGGAACTACCAACTGAGCTTCTTCGACTTCAGAGTCAGGGGCGTATCGATACAGTACACCCTGATTCATTAGATAGCCTCTTTCAGTCCAATTAACTAAATCCGTAGTAGGGGGGTTAGTTTCAAAACCATCTATAATTTTCTTCAGTTCTGGATCTTTCAACTGTTCTTCTCGAATGTCTTTAGAACTTTTAATGGGAAAGTCCACTATGACAGTATTCACTTCACATGAATCTTCTGTACAATCTGGGCGGGATAGCATATCCGCAACTACATTTGCTTTTCCTGGGATATACTCTATTTTTAGATTGTAGGTTTGTATCTGCAACGCCCATCTGGCCAATCTACCTGATGGAGATTTTAGGCTCATCAACCATTGGAGAGGTTGATGGTCCGAGGCTACTGTGATTTCAGAACCTTCAATATAGCCTCGAAATTTATTTAGAGCCCATACAACGGCTAAGGCTTCACGCTCTGTGGTAGAATAGTTTCGCTCAGCAGGATTAAGAAGTCTGCTGGCATACTCAACAGGATGTTCCTCAGATCCTTGGCCCTGGAGTAGAACTGCTCCAAGAGCATATGCACTGGCATCTGTTCGAAGAATGAATGGCTTTGTCATATCAGCTTGATGCAATATAGGAGTGGTGACGAGGCATTGCTTTAGAGTGGCAAAAGCTTTTTCTTCTTCAGTTCCCCATTTCCACTGAACTTTCTTTTTAGTAAGATTACTTAGTGGACGTGAAATATCAGAAAAATGTTCGATAAATCTACGGTACCATGAACAAGTTTGTAAGAATGATTGTACCTGTTTTACAGTCTTTGGAGAGGGTATTTTCATAATGGCTGCAACTTTCTCTTGGTCAACTTCAATGCCTTTGCTTGTAATCCAATGTCCGAGATACTTGACTCGCGAACGAGCAAAGTAACATTTGTCACGGTTAGCATGAAGTTTAAACTTGGACAGTCTCTCAAACACTAATCTTAAATCGGAAAGATGTTGCTCAAAAGTCGATGACAGAACAATGATATCATCCAAGTATGTCAAAATTTTAACGTTGTTAAATCCATACCGGAATTTATCCATTAGTCTCTGAAACGTTGCAGGAGCATTGCGTAATCCAAAAGGCATTCTAACAAAGCGAAATGTTCCAAATGGACAAATGAAAGCTGTTTTATCTCTATCAGCGGCACTCACATTAACTTGGTGGTAACCAGATTTCAGGTCAATGGTTGACATGTAAGCTGTAGGAGTAGCATCCTGTAATAAATCATCCAATCTGGGGAGTGGATAAGTATCCGGAGTCGTAATTGCATTCAGCTTTCGGTAATCTATGCATAGACGCATTTCACCATTAGGTTTTGGTATAAGAACAACAGGAGCTGCGTATGGGGATTCACATTCTTCAATAATACCGTTTTCTTGTAAAACTTCCAATTCTTTCTTTAATAATTCCTTCTTCATAGGTGACATTTGATAGGGTGGACCAGCTACTGGTGCATGGTCTCCAGTAGGAATATGGTGTTCTATAAAAGGAGTGGGCTCTCCCCCTGGTTTGAACACATCTTCATATTCTCGTAACAATTCGCTTAATTCTTCTCTTTGGTTTTCAGGTAGCTGATTCCCCTCTTCCTCACGTAACACGCATGAATTAAACTCGTTTGGTACTTTCTGCAGAAGCACTGGGTCATCATCAGAAGAAAAGTCATATACTTGATGAGGAAAATCATTAAAATACCATTTCCGGTTCTTTATATCAAGGACAGTTCCTGCTTTTTGTAAAAAGTCTATACCCAACAAAGTGCGATTTCCTTTTGCTTTGGGCAAAACAATTAATTCTGTTTGAAAAGATTTTCCTTTAACTTGGATAGTTACTTCAGTGTATAGAACTTCACCATCAAGTTTACCTCCATTAGCTAGAGTCATTGTTATCACTTTGGACTTAAAAGAAACTCCTTGGCCTTTTAATAAATTATACAAAGTTTCTCCAGCAATAGAATTAGTTGCACCTGTATCGATACACGCTGTACCGTAAAATTCATTTATATGGACATCCAAGATGGGAAGGTGGGCAGAGTCTGCTACACAGGTATAGAGATCTACGCTATTAAACTCTTTAGATTTTGTTTTAAGAGAGGGATTACACTTAGGACATTTCGAACGAATAACCCCGGGATTCCCACATCCATAACAAGTTACAGTTGCATGTTTGTCATTGTTTACATATCGCGAGTTTATATATTTTGGGGAAGGGGTAGTATTTTTATAATTTCCAAAATGTTCGTTAGCTTCAGTTTTGGCTACTTGATTTTTAGAGAATTCCTGACCATTTGAAGTTTTCGGGAAAACATATTTCTGTGTTTCACGCGTTTTTGAATTACTTGCTGATTTTTGAGAATGTGGTTTGATATTTTCGTATATGTCAAGCTTTTCTGCCAACACGACAGGATCATTTAGTTTGTCCCAACCATCTAAATAATGATTCTTATATTCTGGTGGGCACTTTCTTTTAATCTGATCAGCAATTATAAGTTCTTTTAACTTTTCAAATGAATCAATTTCTAATTCCGATAACCAACCCTCAAAATAATTTCGAATTTCAAAGTAAAAATCTTTCCATGTAGAATTTTCTCTTTTCTGATTACGGGTGAACAATACCCTAAACCTCTCTGCTGTTAACCTAAATCTATTTAACAGTATGTCGCGAATATGTTCATAATTTTTAAACATTGTTTCAGGCTCTCTTGCTATAAGTTTAGCAATATCGTTTGGAAGAACGCCAAGTAATTGTGAAACCCAGAAGTCTTTAGGGACACTTAGCAATTTCATCTGACGTTCAAACATTGTCAAAAACAACGACATATCATCTTTTTCGGGAATAAATATTGGTAGGATATTTTTAATATCTATGCGCATTTGATTGAAATCCAGTTGATTCTGTGGAACAGTTGTCGCGTTAGGGGTTTGAGCTTGTAGTTTAAGTTTTTCTAGTTCATACGCTCTCTCATCCGCGACACGCTTCTCCTCCAACTTTCGTTCTTCCGCGACACGCGTCTCATCTAACCTTCGTTCTTCTGCGCTTTCCTGTTTCTTTCTATCATCCACTATAGTAAGGAATGCCTCTTTCACAAATTGCTCATCATCTTTAAATAGAGCGCACTTTATAATTTTATCACGTAAGACCGCAATTGTATCACCTGTATCCGGAGCAATGTCTAATTCGATAGCTAAATTATACAAATCAATTTTTTTTCCCTTTGCCAGAAACGTCATTTTTCTCAAAGCAGTTATTTCAATTATCTATACCCAGAATACTTAAATTGCAAAATTATATGCAATTCTTGACCTAAAATCACTAACAAAACAACTACCTTCCCTTTACAGGTAACTATAAGCAGGTAAATATAAACAGATAAATATATCAAACTTTTATAACCACTTGATAAAACATATAGGAAATAATTTAATAACATACTAAAATTTACTAGCAATTAACCATGAGCTCATTTAAATCTCTATACGAAATATTAATATTCAGCCATTTACCAATTTAACTTACCGTATATAAAACTTTCAATTCAAACACATGTATTATAGATAATCTGAATTTATCACCAATAAAGATAAAAGCAACACAATTTATAAATAAAATACTTACTCTACATCTTAAAAAAATTATATGAGAAATAATTATAGAAAGTTATTGAAATGACGTATTTTATAGAGCTAAATAAATAAAGATAAAATGTATTTTACTTAAAGAACATTTCATTTAAAAAAAATTTATATATTATCAAAGGAATAATATAAATATTTTATGTCATTAATCTTTCGTAACTTACCAAAACCAATGAACAAAACAAAACAAAAAAATATATATATACACCGTTTAAAGAAAGAAATAAAATAAAACAAAACCGCTAAGCTCTGGATCCAGCAAAAAAAAATTGTTCCAAACTTTTATAAACATAACAAATAAATTAGAAATAGATGATCATCCCATAAAATAAAGAGAAAGTTAAAAAAAAAATGAAACGCGTAACTTTCATTCACTAAAACAGCAGCGAATAGATGTAAGATCTTTTGTTTTTCTTTTCGAGGTCAAACTACATCACACTTGAAAACACTAAACTTTTAATGCTGAAATAAGGCAGGTTGCGGTGATTTTTCACAGTATAGTTTCAAAATCAGAATGATTTTTTTTTTCCTGATGAATAATGAAAAAGAAGTCACGTGAATTTCCCTCAAAATTAGCTATCGGGCGGATGCTTCACAAAATTTCACAGCATAAATAATAAATAGGATGGTTCTAAATAATTTCACAACATATATGGAATATTTGTTGAATATACACGTTGGATTACGTAGACGATTCACAAATTATCGTGATGATAAATCGTTTTAAAACTTCTTTCAAAACGAAACTAGGATGGGCGGGTAAAATGTAGAATGCATACGATTCCTTCACTTTAAAAGACTCGAAACCAGGATGGTTCACGATTGAGGACGATTTTTAGAAACTTTGAAACCGGGGTGGTTTCCTTTTAATCTCACTTTTAATTTCACAAACAACACACGACTCTTTTAATTTCACACATAACAGATCAGCATTGCACTGAAAGGCTTCACAAACACTCGAATCAAGATGATTCCTTGAAACACACAGCTCTTTCGATTTCACAAACAAAACGGTTCCAGGACGGCATTAAAATATTCCACAGACCTTCAGAATCGGGACGATTCTTTCATTCGAAACCAGACGATTTTCTCTTCTTTTACGTTGGGCGCCATTTGTAATGTTTGCGCTGGTCTGGTGTGGGTTTTGTCAAAGACTCACACATTTTAAGACATCACAATTTTAATAATAAACAGCACAAAACGACAAAACACAAAACACAATAGAAAATCAACATTTGGTCTCGGGACGAGATCCATTCTCGAAAACTAACTGTTACAACTCAACTACATCTACCGAGTTACAGTCCCGCGAAAAGTTATTCGTTCTCTTCAGTTCAGTTCGGACTTGGCAAAATATCTGCGAAAAGTGGCAATAGCGCCATCTATACGTTGTTTCATTTAGGGAAAGGCAGTTATTTTGTTATAAAATTAATATCTGTAATATAAAAATCTAAGTTTTACCAATATTCAGATTTTGGTGCAATAGCTGTTGCACTCTTATACAAAAATGCATGAATACAAAATTTATTTTATGTTCAGATTTTTCTGTTACAGATATTAATTTTATTTTATGAAATTAAGTTTCAATACAGTTTTAGTAGCAATAAATTAAATTCAATTACATTAACCCTTTCCGGCGCGGAGTAAGTCTCTTTGTAAAATGATGAAATAATGGACTGACATTAGAATTTACAAACGAATTCAATATAAAATAAGAACTTGCTTATTTTCCGATACTTAATAAAAGGAAAAATTTTTATTGAATATTCTTGGTGCCGTTTGTCAGTTTTGGAATTAAAATTAGGTGTCCTTTCTTGTGGACACCGCCCGTTAAGGCGGTATTAAAAAAAAAAAAAAAAAAAAAAAAAAAAAATTCCACGCTCAACAACTCAAAAATTTGAGACACATTTTCAGACTCATTTTTAAAAATAAAAACATGAAACTTGGTGAGGTGATTTATGAAGAGATTTATAAGGGCTCCATGTTTTTATTTTTCGTTCAATTAATTAGAAATTGATTTACAAACAATTATTTTTACAGTACGATAATTATTTTTTGCTTCCAGCGCTATCTCATCGGAAAATAAATTCGGTTCAAAATGTCCAGTTTGACAGCATTTTTTGAAATATATTCTGCATTTATCAAAAAATCGAGATGATACAGATATTATACAGTTTCTGAATAAGAGAACCTGCCAATTGGATGCATTTTAGAGCAAAAATGAATTTAAGAATGTGTCTCAAAATAAGCAGTTTGGATTTGAATACACCCTTAAAGGGTAAAAATTATACTATGCGCAAATATCCAATACAAGAGAATGTAAAAAGAAATCGTAGTTATTATTTCACTGAACAAATGAAATATATATTTTGTTATTATGATATGATTAATTTCCGTAATAAAATAAGTATATTTTAAGTTTGCAACATTTTATCTTTTGTTGATATTTACTGAAAATTCCAATGAGAAACTGGCTTTGAAAATATCAGAACTTGAAATCCACATTTTGACTCTTTTTCCATTTAATATCTATTTCTACGGAAACATCTATCCAAAAAACTATCGGCAGATTACATGATTAGTATAATTTAACAATTTTAGTATACAAATTCGGTTTTTAAATTCAAGTATACGGAAATAATATGATTCCATCTTAGCCATCTTTTTATGATTTGACGTAATCACTATGGCAATCTAGAATCATTAGCTATCATGGGATATCACTGAATTAATTAAGTACGACATGATTTAATAGAATGAAGAAAACTTTTATTAATATTTGTTTAAGTTTTGATTCGATTTTTATAAAATTTGAAATTAATCGACAAATTCGGCACCGATAATATACATATCAAATTTCAAGCGATTCGATTGAATAGTTTTTGAGCTGTTATATGCGAACCGACGGGCGGACCATACGTCGACTGTAGGTGCTGCGTATTTATATAATTACGTATGCACCTAAAAAGAAGAAACAGTTTTAGTTTCGATATAATGCTGGTTTGTTTATGGCAGGCATTTTTGTAATTATTTTGAGTAGAAAGTATCGGTTTTATGATCTAAAAATCAAAAATAATTCATTTAAATCAAATTTTTGTAACATGAGAAACGAAATATAGTAAATATATTTTATCTCATCTTTTGGTTGGTTGATTGATTTATGATGGCCGATTATCTACACGAGGGATATAGGCCCTAGGGGGGAGTGCCCTCGGGATCTTTCTAAGGGATCCGAACCCGTATATCTCATCTTTTGAAAAGAAATTAACTTCAGGTGATAAGTTATATCTAAAAGTTATAAAAGAGACTTTATTTTAAAAAGTTTATGATTTGTATTGCATGCAACATATTTTACTAATTTTAAATTATTTCAGTTCAAGAATTTAAAATATTACATTTTTAACATAGTTAGTAAATTGTTTACTCAAGAAAAATACCAGGGTTTTGTACGCTTTTACCACAATTTTTCTACTTAATAGTTAATTTGCAAAAATTGTAGACGCACCGTTTAATTGCAGGATTTGTAATACTTTTCAGCATTTAAGTAAGGTAAATGCTTGAAAATAAAAAATTGAGGTAAATGCGAACGAAACCTGACTACAGAAGTCATTAATAAAAAAAAATCGGAAAATAACAAAAAATTATGTCATATGTAAATAAATAACTTTTGCGTGTAATTGTTGTGGCAACAAAGGGAACCCTAATCAAATTGGATTATTCCTGTTTAAATTTCATAAGAGCCTAAAATATCTGTTTTACTTCCTAAGAAATGATTCGTTTTGGAACTTTATTTACAAGATATATCTCAACTGCGCCCCATATGGATGTTGTACTGGGACATCAGTTGCAAGTAGTGCGTTTCCGTAGGTTATCCGTTCTTTCGGAATCTTTGATCTTTTACGACTTTGACCAGATATCATCGGAGTCCGACATAGTTCGTCTCGGCGTTCCGACATATTCCGGTGGCTGTTGGCAGTTTTATTATTGGAACATGTGTAGGTAATTACTGCCATTCCTATTATGGTTTCCATTCGTGCATTTCCTCTCAAAGCAATAAAAAAAGGTACTCTCAGATTTGGCTGAAATTTCACTTAATGAGTGTGTAATAAGTGCAATTTTTGCCAAATGTATTTTTCTCAACAGTTTATTTTTAATATGCAGAAAAGGGGAATTGTTCATTTTATAGAATCTAGGGAAAAAAGTGGAAATAAAAATGTTTTTCCAAAGATGCTCTGAAATAAATAGTTTTTTTTTTTTTTTTTACTTTTCGTCAAAAGAAATCTTGAGTTATAGGTAGAATCCTGCAACGGGTCAGGTTAACTGCTTTTACCCGCACCCGACCCAACTCGCGGTTTCGGGTTGACTTTCATTGTTTCAGATTCGGGTCGGCTTAGGGTTGGGTTTTGACTCTTGCGGGTCGGGTTGCGGGTTAAAGTATTGCGGGATCAGGATCAAATTCGTCGGATTCGGGTCGAGTTGACGGTCGCCGAAAATTATTTTTGCGCGGTTGGGTCGGGTTGGAAGTCGAGGATTTTTTTTTTTGGTCGGCTCGGGTCGGGTTTCGGGTTGACTTCAAATGGAATTTGCGGTTTCGCATTTGGTACAACGCGACCAGTGTATGACTGTAGTTATAAGTACATATTGAGCTTATTATTATGATGACATTTATCGGGCTGTCGCGAGCAGAAATTCTATTCAAAACCGCAAATTTTACAGCTATTTCCAGAATGCCTTTATTAAAAAATGAAAAAACTATTCGATTTTATAGTTTCTTTCTTCCTTTCTTTGTTAAGTAGTCATTTAAAAAAATAACCTCTAATAAAAGTATTGCTTTAATCATATTTATCATACAGTATTATAACAAATTCTAAATAGAAGGGTAAAAAATTGGTTTTTCAAGATTTGATCTATCATTTGGCCAACATGACTGCACAAAGGAAAATAATACTACTACTAATAATATAGATGGTCGGTAGTATCAATTCTATGACGTGTCAGAGAAGTGCGACCTATATCATTCTCGTTTTGTGAAAACACATCCGTAAATTCCTGGAACAGTCTTTCTGCGGCATGTCTCTGCTCAGGAGATAAATTCTCATTTCGTCCAATTTCAGGTGTTAAACTTGTAGGCGGCTCCGACAACGTCAAGCTCGGGTCTTTGCAAACACAGGTGACTGGAGCACAGGTAGCAAGCACTTCACCCTTCTGGATAATTCTAGACTTTTCACTTACATTCGCCATCCTCACGGGTATCACATCTCTCGACAGATCTACCAGCGCTGACGCTATTAGCACTCCTTTTGGGCTCTTCTCAGGATATCCAACCAAGCCACATTGAAAACTACTTTCGTTCTCAGTTAATCCAGGTATCATCATTTCGGTCCGAGGAGGGATGATAACATCTGCCTTGGCTGTGATCCGTTGAATAGACCCGGACTCATTTCCAAGTTTGAAAATAGTGACATCTTCTTGAGCAGAGCGTAACTCATTCTTCTTAAAATCCAGTGTAAATCCATGCTCTTTTAAAAAGTCCAGTCTGAGTATGAAAGGGTCTGAAATATCGGCCACATAGACTGTATGATGGTAAGCGGCGTTCCCAAACTTTATTTTCAGTTTCATTCTTCCATGTATGTCGATCATATCCCCGGTCACGGTTTGAAGGATAACACGGGGCGGAGTCCAGAGGAGTTTTTCTTTTAGCCGCAGAGCTAGATCTTTCCGAACGATGGTCACATTGGCTCCTGTATCGATGATCATATTACAGGGCAAATCATTCACACGCCCGACTATAAAAACTCCGTTCTCGCCGTAACTTCTTGCAGAAATTTGACACACTTGATAATGGGGCTTCTCAAAATCTGGCAACCTCCGCCCCGCGAGATGGCCATTAATTAGTTTTCCTGATCCGCCGTTCGTGCGGAGCTATTACCTTCTGTGCTGGGTCGTTTTAGGCAGTTTCTTTGAATATGACCTTCTCCACCGCATTTCCAGCACTTGATCTTTCTTCCAGGTTTGTTGTCCATCAAGGAGTTTATATGTCTCATCACATCCTTCATCTGCTGCTGTAAACGCTCCACAGCTGTATCCGACGTCTCAGGCATGTTGGCTACTCGCACAAAGTGCCGATCTTTCCTTGTAGCTTGCTGGGCTGCCTCGAATTTTAGGGCATATACTAAAGCCCCTTTTAAGTCATTGAGATCTGCAATCCGGAGTTGTTTCTAGATCTCAGAGTCACGCACACCATCGATAAAATGCTGTAGAGCTAAGCTTTCTCTAATTTCAGTCGGAAAGTCAGGATAAGCAAGATGTGAAAGTCTCTCGACATCCGTAGCAAGATCTTGCAGGGATTCAGTGGATTTCTGCTGTCGAGATTTGAGCTGGAGTCTGCTATATTCCTTCATGCATTTCTCGCCAAAGCGCAATTCTAAGGCACTGACGAGCGTTTCAAAATCCAGCGGCTCATTTGCAGGCAAAGTCTGTAGGACGTCGGCAGCATCAGCTCGTAGAGAAGCAGCTAACTGGCAAGCCTTGGTCTGGGAATCCCATCCATTGGCGTCCGCTACGATCCCAAATTGTGTCTTAAAAACTGGCCATGAGGATTTTCCGTCATAGGTCGAGAGTTTAATAGAGGCCCGAGGAAGCATAGCTTGATACTTGACATCTTTGGGATAGTTTTCGGCAGTTATCTTTTGTTTCTTCACATTTTCAAACTCCTTTTCTACACTCTCAATCCTTTCTTCTACGGTTTTGGCTGTCCTTTGTATTTCTTCTACCTTTTCTTCTACGGTTTTGGCTGTATTTTGAATTTTTCTTCTATTTCTTGAGATCTTTCTTCAACTTTGTTTTCCACGCCGTCAATTCTGTCATTTAAAGATGTTATTTTATCCTCTATTAGTTCTTTCAACTCACCAAGGTTGGTTGACATATCCTTCTTCATATCATCTTTTAACTCACCAAGGTTCGCAGTCACTTTCTCATCCATCGCTGTCATATCTTTCTTCATTTCTTCTTTCAACTCGCCAAGGTTGGTTGACATCTCAGCCTGATTCGCAGTCATTTTTTCATCCATAGCTCCTAATTTCTCCAATAATTTGTTCAGTTGCTCCTCCATTGCTCTTGTAATCGGCATTCAACCCTACTCCTGACACCAAATGTTGTGAGCTCGGGGTTCGAAAGGATTGTTGCCAATATATAAGAACAATCAACAGGTTTTATTTACTCCAAACAGTTCGGTAAATACACAAGAATCTTCTCAAAGACACAAATATTGAGTAATCTTCAAATCTAATAACAGCACAGCAAAATTTCACACAGAACAATATAGCGTATTGTTCAATACGGCGAATCAAATACAAAACCGCTCAGAGAAACACAGTTCTCAATGCAAAGCCTCTCGTGCGTATTCAATCGCATTTGACAGAGAACTAACTCAACTGAACTGGTGGAGGTCCCTTATATAGGCTTTAAAGATAACTGTAGAATTTTCCAGAGCTTTCGGATGCTAGAAATTACCAGAAAGTGCTTTAACTCTCGATAGAGTACCCCAAACGAGAAAGGATCCCAATGTAAAGGTATAAGGGGGTGTTGCACAAAAAGTAGCCAAATCCGTCGCCAACTTGGCGACATTTGGCGATATATCGCCAAATTTGGCGACAAAAATAAGTCGCCAAAACCATCGCCAACTTGGCGACAAACCCATTCCTTGGCGATTTTCCAATAGAACTCCATTATAAAACCGATGCTGTAAGGTTGTTTTTCTTGCAAAGCATCCGAGGTCTTTAGCATTGAGTTACATGATGCTCAATATTCAATCGCAATGAAGTGCTCAGCCTGATTCGCAGTCATTTTTTCATCCATAGCTCCTAATTTCTCCAATAATTTGTTCAGTTGCTCCTCCATTGCTCTTGTAATCGGCATTAAAGCTCTGGAAAATTCTACAGTTATCTTTAAAGCCTATATAAGGGACCTCCACCATTGTTGGACCTCCACCGCGACACGCGTCTCATCTAACCTTCGTTCTTCTGCGCTTTCCTGTTTCTTTCTATCATCCACTATAGTAAGGAATGCCTCTTTCACAAATTGCTCATCATCTTTAAATAGAGCGCACTTTATAATTTTATCACGTAAGACCGCAATTGTATCACCTGTATCCGGAGCAATGTCTAATTCGATAGCTAAATTATACAAATCAATTTTTTTTCCCTTTGCCAGAAACGTCATTTTTCTCAAAGCAGTTATTTCAATTATCTATACCCAGAATACTTAAATTGCAAAATTATATGCAATTCTTGACCTAAAATCACTAACAAAACAACTACCTTCCCTTTACAGGTAACTATAAGCAGGTAAATATAAACAGATAAATATATCAAACTTTTATAACCACTTGATAAAACATATAGGAAATAATTTAATAACATACTAAAATTTACTAGCAATTAACCATGAGCTCATTTAAATCTCTATACGAAATATTAATATTCAGCCATTTACCAATTTAACTTACCGTATATAAAACTTTCAATTCAAACACATGTATTATAGATAATCTGAATTTATCACCAATAAAGATAAAAGCAACACAATTTATAAATAAAATACTTACTCTACATCTTAAAAAAATTATATGAGAAATAATTATAGAAAGTTATTGAAATGACGTATTTTATAGAGCTAAATAAATAAAGATAAAATGTATTTTACTTAAAGAACATTTCATTTAAAAAAAATTTATATATTATCAAAGGAATAATATAAATATTTTATGTCATTAATCTTTCGTAACTTACCAAAACCAATGAACAAAACAAAACAAAAATATATATATATACACCGTTTAAAGAAAGAAATAAAATAAAACAAAACCGCTAAGCTCTGGATCCAGCAAAAAAAAATTGTTCCAAACTTTTATAAACATAACAAATAAATTAGAAATAGATGATCATCCCATAAAATAAAGAGAAAGTTAAAAAAAAAAAATGAAACGCGTAACTTTCATTCACTAAAACAGCAGCGAATAGATGTAAGATCTTTTGTTTTTCTTTTCGAGGTCAAACTACATCACACTTGAAAACACTAAACTTTTAATGCTGAAATAAGGCAGGTTGCGGTGATTTTTCACAGTATAGTTTCAAAATCAGAATGATTTTTTTTTTTCCTGATGAATAATGAAAAAGAAGTCACGTGAATTTCCCTCAAAATTAGCTATCGGGCGGATGCTTCACAAAATTTCACAGCATAAATAATAAATAGGATGGTTCTAAATAATTTCACAACATATATGGAATATTTGTTGAATATACACGTTGGATTACGTAGACGATTCACAAATTATCGTGATGATAAATCGTTTTAAAACTTCTTTCAAAACGAAACTAGGATGGGCGGGTAAAATGTAGAATGCATACGATTCCTTCACTTTAAAAGACTCGAAACCAGGATGGTTCACGATTGAGGACGATTTTTAGAAACTTTGAAACCGGGGTGGTTTCCTTTTAATCTCACTTTTAATTTCACAAACAACACACGACTCTTTTAATTTCACACATAACAGATCAGCATTGCACTGAAAGGCTTCACAAACACTCGAATCAAGATGATTCCTTGAAACACACAGCTCTTTCGATTTCACAAACAAAACGGTTCCAGGACGGCATTAAAATATTCCACAGACCTTCAGAATCGGGACGATTCTTTCATTCGAAACCAGACGATTTTCTCTTCTTTTACGTTGGGCGCCATTTGTAATGTTTGCGCTGGTCTGGTGTGGGTTTTGTCAAAGACTCACACATTTTAAGACATCACAATTTTAATAATAAACAGCACAAAACGACAAAACACAAAACACAATAGAAAATCAACATTTGGTCTCGGGACGAGATCCATTCTCGAAAACTAACTGTTACAACTCAACTACATCTACCGAGTTACAGTCCCGCGAAAAGTTATTCGTTCTCTTCAGTTCAGTTCGGACTTGGCAAAATATCTGCGAAAAGTGGCAATAGCGCCATCTATACGTTGTTTCATTTAGGGAAAGGCAGTTATTTTGTTATAAAATTAATATCTGTAATATAAAAATCTAAGTTTTACCAATATTCAGATTTTGGTGCAATAGCTGTTGCACTCTTATACAAAAATGCATGAATACAAAATTTATTTTATGTTCAGATTTTTCTGTTACAGATATTAATTTTATTTTATGAAATTAAGTTTCAATACAGTTTTAGTAGCAATAAATTAAATTCAATTACATTAACCCTTTCCGGCGCGGAGTAAGTCTCTTTGTAAAATGATGAAATAATGGACTGACACCAGAATTTACAAACGAATTCAATATAAAATAAGAACTTGCTTATTTTCCGATACTTAATAAAAGGAAAAATTTTTA
The DNA here is from genome assembly GCA_963931845.1 of Maratus michaelseni. NCBI lineage: Eukaryota > Metazoa > Arthropoda > Arachnida > Araneae > Salticidae > Maratus > Maratus michaelseni. Next base: position 263,503,344 of record OZ007600.1, on the reverse strand, counting down.
TTGAATATTCTTGGTGCCGTTTGTCAGTTTTGGAATTAAAATTAGGTGTCCTTTCTTGTGGACACCGCCCGTTAAGGCGGTATTAAAAAAAAAAAAAAAAAAAAAAAAAAAAATTCCACGCTCAACAACTCAAAAATTTGAGACACATTTTCAGACTCATTTTTAAAAATAAAAACATGAAACTTGGTGAGGTGATTTATGAAGAGATTTATAAGGGCTCCATGTTTTTATTTTTCGTTCAATTAATTAGAAATTGATTTACAAACAATTATTTTTACAGTACGATAATTATTTTTTGCTTCCAGCGCTATCTCATCGGAAAATAAATTCGGTTCAAAATGTCCAGTTTGACAGCATTTTTTGAAATATATTCTGCATTTATCAAAAAATCGAGATGATACAGATATTATACAGTTTCTGAATAAGAGAACCTGCCAATTGGATGCATTTTAGAGCAAAAATGAATTTAAGAATGTGTCTCAAAATAAGCAGTTTGGATTTGAATACACCCTTAGAGGGTAAAAATTATACTATGCGCAAATATCCAATACAAGAGAATGTAAAAAGAAATCGTAGTTATTATTTCACTGAACAAATGAAATATATCTTTTGTTATTATGATATGATTAATTTCCGTAATAAAATAAGTATATTTTAAGTTTGCAACATTTTATCTTTTGTTGATATTTACTGAAAATTCCAATGAGAAACTGGCTTTGAAAATATCAGAACTTGAAATCCACATTTTGACTCTTTTTCCATTTAATATCTATTTCTACGGAAACATCTATCCAAAAAACTATCGGCAGATTACATGATTAGTATAATTTAACAATTTTAGTATACAAATTCGGTTTTTAAATTCAAGTATACGGAAATAATATGATTCCATCTTAGCCATCTTTTATGATTTGACGTAATCACTATGGCAATCTAGAATCATTAGCTATCATGGGATATCACTGAATTAATTAAGTACGACATGCTTTAATAGAATGAAGAAAACTTTTATTAATATTTGTTTAAGTTTTGATTCGATTTTCATAAAATTTGAAATTAATCGACAAATTCGGCACCGATAATATACATATCAAATTTCAAGCCATTCGATTGAATAGTTTTTGAGCTGTTATATGCGAACCGACGGGCGGACCATACGTCGACTGTAGGTGCTGCGTATTTATATAATTACGTATGCACCTAAAAAGAAGAAACAGTTTTAGTTTCGATATAATGCTGGTTTGTTTATGGCAGGCATTTTTGTAATTATTTTGAGTAGAAAGTATCGGTTTTATGATCTAAAAATCAAAAATAATTCATTTAAATCAAATTTTTGTAACATGAGAAACGAAATATAGTAAATATATTTTATCTCATCTTTTGGTTGGTTGATTGATTTATGATGGCCGATTATCTACACGAGGGATATAGGCCCTAGGGGGGAGTGCCCTCGGGATCTTTCTAAGGGATCCGAACCCGTATATCTCATCTTTTGAAAAGAAATTAACTTCAGGTGATAAGTTATATCTAAAAGTTATAAAAGAGACTTTATTTTAAAAAGTTTATGATTTGTATTGCATGCAACATATTTTACTAATTTTAAATTATTTCAGTTCAAGAATTTAAAATATTACATTTTTAACATAGTTAGTAAATTGTTTACTCAAGAAAAATACCAGGGTTTTGTACGCTTTTACCACAATTTTTCTACTTAATAGTTAATTTGCAAAAATTGTAGACGCACCGTTTAATTGCAGGATTTGTAATACTTTTCAGCATTTAAGTAAGGTAAATGCTTGAAAATAAAAAATTGAGGTAAATGCGAACGAAACCTGACTACAGAAGTCATTAATAAAAAAAAATCGGAAAATAACAAAAAATTATGTCATATGTAAATAAATAACTTTTGCGTGTAATTGTTGTGGCAACAAAGGGAACCCTAATCCAATTGGATTATTCCTGTTTAAATTTCATAAGAGCCTAAAATATCTGTTTTACTTCCTAAGAAATGATTCGTTTTGGAACTTTATTTACAAGATATATCTCAACTGCGCCCCATATGGATGTTGTACTGGGACATCAGTTGCAAGTAGTGCGTTTCCGTAGGTTATCCGTTCTTTCGGAATCTTTGATCTTTTACGACTTTGACCAGATATCATCGGAGTCCGACATAGTTCGTCTCGGCGTTCCGACATATTCCGGTGGCTGTTGGCAGTTTTATTATTGGAACATGTGTAGGTAATTACTGCCATTCCTATTATGGTTTCCATTCGTGCATTTCCTCTCAAAGCAATAAAAAAAGGTACTCTCAGATTTGGCTGAAATTTCACTTAATGAGTGTGTAATAAGTGCAATTTTTGCCAAATGTATTTTTCTCAACAGTTTATTTTTAATATGCAGAAAAGGGGAATTGTTCATTTTATAGAATCTAGGGAAAAAAGTGGAAATAAAAATGTTTTTCCAAAGATGCTCTGAAATAAATAGTTTTTTTTTTTTTTTTTACTTTTCGTCAAAAGAAATCTTGAGTTATAGGTAGAATCCTGCAACGGGTCAGGTTAACTGCTTTTACCCGCACCCGACCCAACTCGCGGTTTCGGGTTGACTTTCATTGTTTCAGATTCGGGTCGGCTTAGGGTTGGGTTTTGACTCTTGCGGGTCGGGTTGCGGGTTAAAGTATTGCGGGATCAGGATCAAATTCGTCGGATTCGGGTCGAGTTGACGGTCGCCGAAAATTATTTTTGCGCGGTTGGGTCGGGTTGGAAGTCGAGGATTTTTTTTTTTGGTCGGCTCGGGTCGGGTTTCGGGTTGACTTCAAATGGAATTTGCGGTTTCGCATTTGGTACAACGCGACCAGTGTATGACTGTAGTTATAAGTACATATTGAGCTTATTATTATGATGACATTTATCGGGCTGTCGCGAGCAGAAATTCTATTCAAAACCGCAAATTTTACAGCTATTTCCAGAATGCCTTTATTAAAAAATGAAAAAACTATTCGATTTTATAGTTTCTTTCTTCCTTTCTTTGTTAAGTAGTCATTTAAAAAAATAACCTCTAATAAAAGTATTGCTTTAATCATATTTATCATACAGTATTATAACAAATTCTAAATAGAAGGGTAAAAAATTGGTTTTTCAAGATTTGATCTATCATTTGGCCAACATGACTGCACAAAGGAAAATAATACTACTACTAATAATATAGATGGTCGGTAGTATCAATTCTATGACGTGTCAGAGAAGTGCGACCTATATCATTCTCGTTTTGTGAAAACACATCCATAAATTCCTGGAACAGTCTTTCTGCGGCATGTCTCTGCTCAGGAGATAAATTCTCATTTCGTCCAATTTCAGGTGTTAAACTTGTAGGCGGCTCCGACAACGTCAAGCTCGGGTCTTTGCAAACACAGGTGACTGGAGCACAGGTAGCAAGCACTTCACCCTTCTGGATAATTCTAGACTTTTCACTTACATTCGCCATCCTCACGGGTATCACATCTCTCGACAGATCTACCAGCGCTGACGCTATTAGCACTCCTTTTGGGCTCTTCTCAGGATATCCAACCAAGCCACATTGAAAACTACTTTCGTTCTCAGTTAATCCAGGTATCATCATTTCGGTCCGAGGAGGGATGATAACATCTGCCTTGGCTGTGATCCGTTGAATAGACCCGGACTCATTTCCAAGTTTGAAAATAGTGACATCTTCTTGAGCAGAGCGTAACTCATTCTTCTTAAAATCCAGTGTAAATCCATGCTCTTTTAAAAAGTCCAGTCTGAGTATGAAAGGGTCTGAAATATCGGCCACATAGACTGTATGATGGTAAGCGGCGTTCCCAAACTTTATTTTCAGTTTCATTCTTCCATGTATGTCGATCATATCCCCGGTCACGGTTTGAAGGATAACACGGGGCGGAGTCCAGAGGAGTTTTTCTTTTAGCCGCAGAGCTAGATCTTTCCGAACGATGGTCACATTGGCTCCTGTATCGATGATCATATTACAGGGCAAATCATTCACACGCCCGACTATAAAAACTCCGTTCTCGCCGTAACTTCTTGCAGAAATTTGACACACTTGATAATGGGGCTTCTCAAAATCTGGCAACCTCCGCCCCGCGAGATGGCCATTAATTAGTTTTCCTGATCCGCCGTTCGTGCGGAGCTATTACCTTCTGTGCTGGGTCGTTTTAGGCAGTTTCTTTGAATATGACCTTCTCCACCGCATTTCCAGCACTTGATCTTTCTTCCAGGTTTGTTGTCCATCAAGGAGTTTATATGTCTCATCACATCCTTCATCTGCTGCTGTAAACGCTCCACAGCTGTATCCGACGTCTCAGGCATGTTGGCTACTCGCACAAAGTGCCGATCTTTCCTTGTAGCTTGCTGGGCTGCCTCGAATTTTAGGGCATATACTAAAGCCCCTTTTAAGTCATTGAGATCTGCAATCCGGAGTTGTTTCTAGATCTCAGAGTCACGCACACCATCGATAAAATGCTGTAGAGCTAAGCTTTCTCTAATTTCAGTCGGAAAGTCAGGATAAGCAAGATGTGAAAGTCTCTCGACATCCGTAGCAAGATCTTGCAGGGATTCAGTGGATTTCTGCTGTCGAGATTTGAGCTGGAGTCTGCTATATTCCTTCATGCATTTCTCGCCAAAGCGCAATTCTAAGGCACTGACGAGCGTTTCAAAATCCAGCGGCTCATTTGCAGGCAAAGTCTGTAGGACGTCGGCAGCATCAGCTCGTAGAGAAGCAGCTAACTGGCAAGCCTTGGTCTGGGAATCCCATCCATTGGCGTCCGCTACGATCCCAAATTGTGTCTTAAAAACTGGCCATGAGGATTTTCCGTCATAGGTCGAGAGTTTAATAGAGGCCCGAGGAAGCATAGCTTGATACTTGACATCTTTGGGATAGTTTTCGGCAGTTATCTTTTGTTTCTTCACATTTTCAAACTCCTTTTCTACACTCTCAATCCTTTCTTCTACGGTTTTGGCTGTCCTTTGTATTTCTTCTACCTTTTCTTCTACGGTTTTGGCTGTATTTTGAATTTTTCTTCTATTTCTTGAGATCTTTCTTCAACTTTGTTTTCCACGCCGTCAATTCTGTCATTTAAAGATGTTATTTTATCCTCTATTAGTTCTTTCAACTCACCAAGGTTGGTTGACATATCCTTCTTCATATCATCTTTTAACTCACCAAGGTTCGCAGTCACTTTCTCATCCATCGCTGTCATATCTTTCTTCATTTCTTCTTTCAACTCGCCAAGGTTGGTTGACATCTCAGCCTGATTCGCAGTCATTTTTTCATCCATAGCTCCTAATTTCTCCAATAATTTGTTCAGTTGCTCCTCCATTGCTCTTGTAATCGGCATTCAACCCTACTCCTGACACCAAATGTTGTGAGCTCGGGGTTCGAAAGGATTGTTGCCAATATATAAGAACAATCAACAGGTTTTATTTACTCCAAACAGTTCGGTAAATACACAAGAATCTTCTCAAAGACACAAATATTGAGTAATCTTCAAATCTAATAACAGCACAGCAAAATTTCACACAGAACAATATAGCGTATTGTTCAATACGGCGAATCAAATACAAAACCGCTCAGAGAAACACAGTTCTCAATGCAAAGCCTCTCGTGCGTATTCAATCGCATTTGACAGAGAACTAACTCAACTGAACTGGTGGAGGTCCCTTATATAGGCTTTAAAGATAACTGTAGAATTTTCCAGAGCTTTCGGATGCTAGAAATTACCAGAAAGTGCTTTAACTCTCGATAGAGTACCCCAAACGAGAAAGGATCCCAATGTAAAGGTATAAGGGGGTGTTGCACAAAAAGTAGCCAAATCCGTCGCCAACTTGGCGACATTTGGCGATATATCGCCAAATTTGGCGACAAAAATAAGTCGCCAAAACCATCGCCAACTTGGCGACAAACCCATTCCTTGGCGATTTTCCAATAGAACTCCATTATAAAACCGATGCTGTAAGGTTGTTTTTCTTGCAAAGCATCCGAGGTCTTTAGCATTGAGTTACATGATGCTCAATATTCAATCGCAATGAAGTGCTCAGCCTGATTCGCAGTCATTTTTTCATCCATAGCTCCTAATTTCTCCAATAATTTGTTCAGTTGCTCCTCCATTGCTCTTGTAATCGGCATTAAAGCTCTGGAAAATTCTACAGTTATCTTTAAAGCCTATATAAGGGACCTCCACCATTGTTGGACCTCCACCGCGACACGCGTCTCATCTAACCTTCGTTCTTCTGCGCTTTCCTGTTTCTTTCTATCATCCACTATAGTAAGGAATGCCTCTTTCACAAATTGCTCATCATCTTTAAATAGAGCGCACTTTATAATTTTATCACGTAAGACCGCAATTGTATCACCTGTATCCGGAGCAATGTCTAATTCGATAGCTAAATTATACAAATCAATTTTTTTTCCCTTTGCCAGAAACGTCATTTTTCTCAAAGCAGTTATTTCAATTATCTATACCCAGAATACTTAAATTGCAAAATTATATGCAATTCTTGACCTAAAATCACTAACAAAACAACTACCTTCCCTTTACAGGTAACTATAAGCAGGTAAATATAAACAGATAAATATATCAAACTTTTATAACCACTTGATAAAACATATAGGAAATAATTTAATAACATACTAAAATTTACTAGCAATTAACCATGAGCTCATTTAAATCTCTATACGAAATATTAATATTCAGCCATTTACCAATTTAACTTACCGTATATAAAACTTTCAATTCAAACACATGTATTATAGATAATCTGAATTTATCACCAATAAAGATAAAAGCAACACAATTTATAAATAAAATACTTACTCTACATCTTAAAAAAATTATATGAGAAATAATTATAGAAAGTTATTGAAATGACGTATTTTATAGAGCTAAATAAATAAAGATAAAATGTATTTTACTTAAAGAACATTTCATTTAAAAAAAATTTATATATTATCAAAGGAATAATATAAATATTTTATGTCATTAATCTTTCGTAACTTACCAAAACCAATGAACAAAACAAAACAAAAATATATATATATACACCGTTTAAAGAAAGAAATAAAATAAAACAAAACCGCTAAGCTCTGGATCCAGCAAAAAAAAATTGTTCCAAACTTTTATAAACATAACAAATAAATTAGAAATAGATGATCATCCCATAAAATAAAGAGAAAGTTAAAAAAAAAAAATGAAACGCGTAACTTTCATTCACTAAAACAGCAGCGAATAGATGTAAGATCTTTTGTTTTTCTTTTCGAGGTCAAACTACATCACACTTGAAAACACTAAACTTTTAATGCTGAAATAAGGCAGGTTGCGGTGATTTTTCACAGTATAGTTTCAAAATCAGAATGATTTTTTTTTTTCCTGATGAATAATGAAAAAGAAGTCACGTGAATTTCCCTCAAAATTAGCTATCGGGCGGATGCTTCACAAAATTTCACAGCATAAATAATAAATAGGATGGTTCTAAATAATTTCACAACATATATGGAATATTTGTTGAATATACACGTTGGATTACGTAGACGATTCACAAATTATCGTGATGATAAATCGTTTTAAAACTTCTTTCAAAACGAAACTAGGATGGGCGGGTAAAATGTAGAATGCATACGATTCCTTCACTTTAAAAGACTCGAAACCAGGATGGTTCACGATTGAGGACGATTTTTAGAAACTTTGAAACCGGGGTGGTTTCCTTTTAATCTCACTTTTAATTTCACAAACAACACACGACTCTTTTAATTTCACACATAACAGATCAGCATTGCACTGAAAGGCTTCACAAACACTCGAATCAAGATGATTCCTTGAAACACACAGCTCTTTCGATTTCACAAACAAAACGGTTCCAGGACGGCATTAAAATATTCCACAGACCTTCAGAATCGGGACGATTCTTTCATTCGAAACCAGACGATTTTCTCTTCTTTTACGTTGGGCGCCATTTGTAATGTTTGCGCTGGTCTGGTGTGGGTTTTGTCAAAGACTCACACATTTTAAGACATCACAATTTTAATAATAAACAGCACAAAACGACAAAACACAAAACACAATAGAAAATCAACATTTGGTCTCGGGACGAGATCCATTCTCGAAAACTAACTGTTACAACTCAACTACATCTACCGAGTTACAGTCCCGCGAAAAGTTATTCGTTCTCTTCAGTTCAGTTCGGACTTGGCAAAATATCTGCGAAAAGTGGCAATAGCGCCATCTATACGTTGTTTCATTTAGGGAAAGGCAGTTATTTTGTTATAAAATTAATATCTGTAATATAAAAATCTAAGTTTTACCAATATTCAGATTTTGGTGCAATAGCTGTTGCACTCTTATACAAAAATGCATGAATACAAAATTTATTTTATGTTCAGATTTTTCTGTTACAGATATTAATTTTATTTTATGAAATTAAGTTTCAATACAGTTTTAGTAGCAATAAATTAAATTCAATTACATTAACCCTTTCCGGCGCGGAGTAAGTCTCTTTGTAAAATGATGAAATAATGGACTGACACCAGAATTTACAAACGAATTCAATATAAAATAAGAACTTGCTTATTTTCCGATACTTAATAAAAGGAAAAATTTTTATTGAATATTCTTGGTGCCGTTTGTCAGTTTTGGAATTAAAATTAGGTGTCCTTTCTTGTGGACACCGCCCGTTAAGGCGGTATTAAAAAAAAAAAAAAAAAAAAAAAAAAAAATTCCACGCTCAACAACTCAAAAATTTGAGACACATTTTCAGACTCATTTTTAAAAATAAAAACATGAAACTTGGTGAGGTGATTTATGAAGAGATTTATAAGGGCTCCATGTTTTTATTTTTCGTTCAATTAATTAGAAATTGATTTACAAACAATTATTTTTACAGTACGATAATTATTTTTTGCTTCCAGCGCTATCTCATCGGAAAATAAATTCGGTTCAAAATGTCCAGTTTGACAGCATTTTTTGAAATATATTCTGCATTTATCAAAAAATCGAGATGATACAGATATTATACAGTTTCTGAATAAGAGAACCTGCCAATTGGATGCATTTTAGAGCAAAAATGAATTTAAGAATGTGTCTCAAAATAAGCAGTTTGGATTTGAATACACCCTTAGAGGGTAAAAATTATACTATGCGCAAATATCCAATACAAGAGAATGTAAAAAGAAATCGTAGTTATTATTTCACTGAACAAATGAAATATATCTTTTGTTATTATGATATGATTAATTTCCGTAATAAAATAAGTATATTTTAAGTTTGCAACATTTTATCTTTTGTTGATATTTACTGAAAATTCCAATGAGAAACTGGCTTTGAAAATATCAGAACTTGAAATCCACATTTTGACTCTTTTTCCATTTAATATCTATTTCTACGGAAACATCTATCCAAAAAACTATCGGCAGATTACATGATTAGTATAATTTAACAATTTTAGTATACAAATTCGGTTTTTAAATTCAAGTATACGGAAATAATATGATTCCATCTTAGCCATCTTTTATGATTTGACGTAATCACTATGGCAATCTAGAATCATTAGCTATCATGGGATATCACTGAATTAATTAAGTACGACATGCTTTAATAGAATGAAGAAAACTTTTATTAATATTTGTTTAAGTTTTGATTCGATTTTCATAAAATTTGAAATTAATCGACAAATTCGGCACCGATAATATACATATCAAATTTCAAGCCATTCGATTGAATAGTTTTTGAGCTGTTATATGCGAACCGACGGGCGGACCATACGTCGACTGTAGGTGCTGCGTATTTATATAATTACGTATGCACCTAAAAAGAAGAAACAGTTTTAGTTTCGATATAATGCTGGTTTGTTTATGGCAGGCATTTTTGTAATTATTTTGAGTAGAAAGTATCGGTTTTATGATCTAAAAATCAAAAATAATTCATTTAAATCAAATTTTTGTAACATGAGAAACGAAATATAGTAAATATATTTTATCTCATCTTTTGGTTGGTTGATTGATTTATGATGGCCGATTATCTACACGAGGGATATAGGCCCTAGGGGGGAGTGCCCTCGGGATCTTTCTAAGGGATCCGAACCCGTATATCTCATCTTTTGAAAAGAAATTAACTTCAGGTGATAAGTTATATCTAAAAGTTATAAAAGAGACTTTATTTTAAAAAGTTTATGATTTGTATTGCATGCAACATATTTTACTAATTTTAAATTATTTCAGTTCAAGAATTTAAAATATTACATTTTTAACATAGTTAGTAAATTGTTTACTCAAGAAAAATACCAGGGTTTTGTACGCTTTTACCACAATTTTTCTACTTAATAGTTAATTTGCAAAAATTGTAGACGCACCGTTTAATTGCAGGATTTGTAATACTTTTCAGCATTTAAGTAAGGTAAATGCTTGAAAATAAAAAATTGAGGTAAATGCGAACGAAACCTGACTACAGAAGTCATTAATAAAAAAAAATCGGAAAATAACAAAAAATTATGTCATATGTAAATAAATAACTTTTGCGTGTAATTGTTGTGGCAACAAAGGGAACCCTAATCCAATTGGATTATTCCTGTTTAAATTTCATAAGAGCCTAAAATATCTGTTTTACTTCCTAAGAAATGATTCGTTTTGGAACTTTATTTACAAGATATATCTCAACTGCGCCCCATATGGATGTTGTACTGGGACATCAGTTGCAAGTAGTGCGTTTCCGTAGGTTATCCGTTCTTTCGGAATCTTTGATCTTTTACGACTTTGACCAGATATCATCGGAGTCCGACATAGTTCGTCTCGGCGTTCCGACATATTCCGGTGGCTGTTGGCAGTTTTATTATTGGAACATGTGTAGGTAATTACTGCCATTCCTATTATGGTTTCCATTCGTGCATTTCCTCTCAAAGCAATAAAAAAAGGTACTCTCAGATTTGGCTGAAATTTCACTTAATGAGTGTGTAATAAGTGCAATTTTTGCCAAATGTATTTTTCTCAACAGTTTATTTTTAATATGCAGAAAAGGGGAATTGTTCATTTTATAGAATCTAGGGAAAAAAGTGGAAATAAAAATGTTTTTCCAAAGATGCTCTGAAATAAATAGTTTTTTTTTTTTTTTTTACTTTTCGTCAAAAGAAATCTTGAGTTATAGGTAGAATCCTGCAACGGGTCAGGTTAACTGCTTTTACCCGCACCCGACCCAACTCGCGGTTTCGGGTTGACTTTCATTGTTTCAGATTCGGGTCGGCTTAGGGTTGGGTTTTGACTCTTGCGGGTCGGGTTGCGGGTTAAAGTATTGCGGGATCAGGATCAAATTCGTCGGATTCGGGTCGAGTTGACGGTCGCCGAAAATTATTTTTGCGCGGTTGGGTCGGGTTGGAAGTCGAGGATTTTTTTTTTTGGTCGGCTCGGGTCGGGTTTCGGGTTGACTTCAAATGGAATTTGCGGTTTCGCATTTGGTACAACGCGACCAGTGTATGACTGTAGTTATAAGTACATATTGAGCTTATTATTATGATGACATTTATCGGGCTGTCGCGAGCAGAAATTCTATTCAAAACCGCAAATTTTACAGCTATTTCCAGAATGCCTTTATTAAAAAATGAAAAAACTATTCGATTTTATAGTTTCTTTCTTCCTTTCTTTGTTAAGTAGTCATTTAAAAAAATAACCTCTAATAAAAGTATTGCTTTAATCATATTTATCATACAGTATTATAACAAATTCTAAATAGAAGGGTAAAAAATTGGTTTTTCAAGATTTGATCTATCATTTGGCCAACATGACTGCACAAAGGAAAATAATACTACTACTAATAATATAGATGGTCGGTAGTATCAATTCTATGACGTGTCAGAGAAGTGCGACCTATATCATTCTCGTTTTGTGAAAACACATCCATAAATTCCTGGAACAGTCTTTCTGCGGCATGTCTCTGCTCAGGAGATAAATTCTCATTTCGTCCAATTTCAGGTGTTAAACTTGTAGGCGGCTCCGACAACGTCAAGCTCGGGTCTTTGCAAACACAGGTGACTGGAGCACAGGTAGCAAGCACTTCACCCTTCTGGATAATTCTAGACTTTTCACTTACATTCGCCATCCTCACGGGTATCACATCTCTCGACAGATCTACCAGCGCTGACGCTATTAGCACTCCTTTTGGGCTCTTCTCAGGATATCCAACCAAGCCACATTGAAAACTACTTTCGTTCTCAGTTAATCCAGGTATCATCATTTCGGTCCGAGGAGGGATGATAACATCTGCCTTGGCTGTGATCCGTTGAATAGACCCGGACTCATTTCCAAGTTTGAAAATAGTGACATCTTCTTGAGCAGAGCGTAACTCATTCTTCTTAAAATCCAGTGTAAATCCATGCTCTTTTAAAAAGTCCAGTCTGAGTATGAAAGGGTCTGAAATATCGGCCACATAGACTGTATGATGGTAAGCGGCGTTCCCAAACTTTATTTTCAGTTTCATTCTTCCATGTATGTCGATCATATCCCCGGTCACGGTTTGAAGGATAACACGGGGCGGAGTCCAGAGGAGTTTTTCTTTTAGCCGCAGAGCTAGATCTTTCCGAACGATGGTCACATTGGCTCCTGTATCGATGATCATATTACAGGGCAAATCATTCACACGCCCGACTATAAAAACTCCGTTCTCGCCGTAACTTCTTGCAGAAATTTGACACACTTGATAATGGGGCTTCTCAAAATCTGGCAACCTCCGCCCCGCGAGATGGCCATTAATTAGTTTTCCTGATCCGCCGTTCGTGCGGAGCTATTACCTTCTGTGCTGGGTCGTTTTAGGCAGTTTCTTTGAATATGACCTTCTCCACCGCATTTCCAGCACTTGATCTTTCTTCCAGGTTTGTTGTCCATCAAGGAGTTTATATGTCTCATCACATCCTTCATCTGCTGCTGTAAACGCTCCACAGCTGTATCCGACGTCTCAGGCATGTTGGCTACTCGCACAAAGTGCCGATCTTTCCTTGTAGCTTGCTGGGCTGCCTCGAATTTTAGGGCATATACTAAAGCCCCTTTTAAGTCATTGAGATCTGCAATCCGGAGTTGTTTCTAGATCTCAGAGTCACGCACACCATCGATAAAATGCTGTAGAGCTAAGCTTTCTCTAATTTCAGTCGGAAAGTCAGGATAAGCAAGATGTGAAAGTCTCTCGACATCCGTAGCAAGATCTTGCAGGGATTCAGTGGATTTCTGCTGTCGAGATTTGAGCTGGAGTCTGCTATATTCCTTCATGCATTTCTCGCCAAAGCGCAATTCTAAGGCACTGACGAGCGTTTCAAAATCCAGCGGCTCATTTGCAGGCAAAGTCTGTAGGACGTCGGCAGCATCAGCTCGTAGAGAAGCAGCTAACTGGCAAGCCTTGGTCTGGGAATCCCATCCATTGGCGTCCGCTACGATCCCAAATTGTGTCTTAAAAACTGGCCATGAGGATTTTCCGTCATAGGTCGAGAGTTTAATAGAGGCCCGAGGAAGCATAGCTTGATACTTGACATCTTTGGGATAGTTTTCGGCAGTTATCTTTTGTTTCTTCACATTTTCAAACTCCTTTTCTACACTCTCAATCCTTTCTTCTACGGTTTTGGCTGTCCTTTGTATTTCTTCTACCTTTTCTTCTACGGTTTTGGCTGTATTTTGAATTTTTCTTCTATTTCTTGAGATCTTTCTTCAACTTTGTTTTCCACGCCGTCAATTCTGTCATTTAAAGATGTTATTTTATCCTCTATTAGTTCTTTCAACTCACCAAGGTTGGTTGACATATCCTTCTTCATATCATCTTTTAACTCACCAAGGTTCGCAGTCACTTTCTCATCCATCGCTGTCATATCTTTCTTCATTTCTTCTTTCAACTCGCCAAGGTTGGTTGACATCTCAGCCTGATTCGCAGTCATTTTTTCATCCATAGCTCCTAATTTCTCCAATAATTTGTTCAGTTGCTCCTCCATTGCTCTTGTAATCGGCATTCAACCCTACTCCTGACACCAAATGTTGTGAGCTCGGGGTTCGAAAGGATTGTTGCCAATATATAAGAACAATCAACAGGTTTTATTTACTCCAAACAGTTCGGTAAATACACAAGAATCTTCTCAAAGACACAAATATTGAGTAATCTTCAAATCTAATAACAGCACAGCAAAATTTCACACAGAACAATATAGCGTATTGTTCAATACGGCGAATCAAATACAAAACCGCTCAGAGAAACACAGTTCTCAATGCAAAGCCTCTCGTGCGTATTCAATCGCATTTGACAGAGAACTAACTCAACTGAACTGGTGGAGGTCCCTTATATAGGCTTTAAAGATAACTGTAGAATTTTCCAGAGCTTTCGGATGCTAGAAATTACCAGAAAGTGCTTTAACTCTCGATAGAGTACCCCAAACGAGAAAGGATCCCAATGTAAAGGTATAAGGGGGTGTTGCACAAAAAGTAGCCAAATCCGTCGCCAACTTGGCGACATTTGGCGATATATCGCCAAATTTGGCGACAAAAATAAGTCGCCAAAACCATCGCCAACTTGGCGACAAACCCATTCCTTGGCGATTTTCCAATAGAACTCCATTATAAAACCGATGCTGTAAGGTTGTTTTTCTTGCAAAGCATCCGAGGTCTTTAGCATTGAGTTACATGATGCTCAATATTCAATCGCAATGAAGTGCTCAGCCTGATTCGCAGTCATTTTTTCATCCATAGCTCCTAATTTCTCCAATAATTTGTTCAGTTGCTCCTCCATTGCTCTTGTAATCGGCATTAAAGCTCTGGAAAATTCTACAGTTATCTTTAAAGCCTATATAAGGGACCTCCACCAGTTCAGTTGAGTTAGTTCTCTATCAAATGCGATTGAATTGAGCATCATTGCGATTACATTACATTAATAAATACATTAATAATACTGCAATTTTCACAATAATAAAATAAAATAAATTTAAACAAATGGAATATTTACAGATATATACAAAATTCATAACAATATATAGTAGTTGTTGTTGTTGGTTTGGCCCGTGGGCACGGTGAGCAGTTTTCTACTTCTGTTTAGCTGTCTTACTCCGAACATATATCTATATATTTAAAACGCTAAGCGTTTTGTTTCGACAATCCGTGAGAACAAACTACTACATCAAATTACATCATTCTTTTTTTAAATGAAAGATATTTGGTCACAGATTTGTTATCGTACATTCGTTTGTTCGAAAATTTAATTAATTAGCCGTAATCTTAAATTAAAATTTTACTTCTGCTTATGACGTCATAAATTCGGCAATCGGATTAACGCCCACTGTTGTGACGTACAGAGTTTATTTTCTGAACTCAATGATTGCGAGCATAAAAAATAAATATTAAATATTAAAAGCACGTGAATTTTAGGCCGAATTTTTGAATTTGTAAGTTAAAATATAGTTAAAATGTTTAAGTATTTCGGTAAAAATATTTATCCGTGTGTTTTATAAGCAAATAAAAATTCATATTTACTGTGACGTCACGGAATTATTGTCCATTGGGTTCATTTTATCATTAAGCATTATAACTTTGTTGATGCCATTTTTTTTCATTACAATTAAATGCAAAATATATTTTTATTTGTATGCATGGTGCTTAAGCATAAATGTACGTGTGAAAAGTTTGTACCGGTGAAAATGACGTTATGCTTAGCTTGAAATGCATTTTAACATTGATAAAACTAAAAAGAAAAATTTATATGATTGTGTCAACATGGCGTAATATTAACTGATATTTCAATTTTTAATTTTAAAAGAACTGGAGCCTTTATTGGTTGCTTCATCTTGATTGCATACCTTGATTACATGTTACCAATTACTTTTTTTAAATTATAGGATTAAGTTATAGGAATTATAGGATTTAAATTATTACGATTTCCTTTTTTAATAAAAAAATTAACAAAAGTAAAGAATTTCAGGAAAAAAAAAAACTTGAAATAATGATTGTATTTTTAGCTAGAATAAACAATGTAAGGCTAATATTTTATAGGAATAATTTTGGTATGTTTGTTATAAGTTCATTTAACAGTTCCTTATTAGCGGCAAAGTCTTATTTCTTTCACTGTGAATTTTTCTTTCGATGTCAAAAAATGGTAGTCATGTATAACGGTTGTGACAACAAACGGCACTATCGCTTTAGCTTTCATCGCGCTTACATAACATCTAAATACTAAAAATTTAATTTTTTTACTACATTTTACAATTTCAATTCTTACATCCTCAATTATAAAAAAAAAATTAGCTTTCGATTGAAATTTGTTTGAAATCTGCCGCTTAATTTAACGACTTTTTAAATAATTTTCAAGCATGAAATATTTTTCAATTCTATCTCAACAATGACCATCCTTTTGTTTTAATAATGTAAAATAGCCCCTTGGAAAGTTGCAACAATTGAAAATAGGTATCATCCTTAACCTTCATGAAAAGTGAAAAAAAAAAAAAATAATAAAAACCTGATAAATCATAAGATCAGATTATCCAAAAGATAGAGTATTTTGGCGCTAATATAAAATCTGTCAAAAGAAAAAAAAAAACTATTTTTAGTTTATGATTAACATAAAATTGATATGTTGAATTCGTTGATGTATATGTTGAATCAGAACATGCTTAGAACTGTTATTTATTATTTTTTTAAAGATCCATTGGATATTTAACTGTATAAGAGACCGACTGTGATGGAAAAGGAATAATCATCTTGATTATGTAAAGGGATAGAAGAAACCATACAAATAAATTACAATTGAAAACATTAAAATTCTCCCTCATCTGCATATTAATTTATTATTTTTAACAAAAATTCTTCATTTTTACATAAAAATTGACTAGCTTAAAACAACGGATGCGTTTTAGAAGATATGGATTTGAAACGAACAATGATTAAAGAGGACATTTTAAAACTTTTAATTTAAACATTTTAAAACTTTTTTTAACGTCGAATTTCAACGGTGCCTTTGGGCAGATGCAATACATATGCGCATAGGAGCTCATTCGATTGCATTATCACAGGGGGGGGGGAGGCCGGAAGGGTGCTTATACTATGTTCTTTTATTTATTGAATATGAGATGAAAGTAGGAAATTTGTATGATACTTTATGATAGGACTATTTGAATGATACTTTATGATAGGACTATTTGAATGATACTTTATAGGTCCATGACCTTTTTTTTTTTTTTTTTTTTTTTTTTTTTTTTTGTCGTGGGGAATATGGTGGTAATGTCAAACTGATTTGCATTACACATTTGTTTACGGAGTGTTCATTTGGAGTTTGCATCGGAAATAGTATTTCACTGGGTTGGGGGGGAGGGGATTTTTTTAAAATAAAAAATTTGAAAGACTGTTTCATACGAAGCCCTACTTAAATAATAAAGAAGCTTATTTTACTGATAATTTTATAGTATTTTTTTCCGTCACGTTTTGACGGGTTCCATCTAGTAGTAAGTGAATTTCTGAATAATTAATATCACGAAGCAATGTTGCCTTTTATGCTAAACTAAATGTCATTTGAATGTAATATGTTTTCTTGTATTTTGATCAAAACAAATTGTAACAGAAGTAGATAAGAATTTAGATTTAGATATTTGGTAAACATAAATAAACATGAAACGACTGGACTACTTTCCGTTTTCAATCATGAATTGCTAAAGATGCAGAAAGTATGTCTCTGTAGTTTGCTTAGATGGAAGATTTTACGATAATCAATGAAATATAATTTTAAATGTTTTTTTTTTTTTTTTTTTTTGTAAATCGGGATTTCTTTCAAAAAAAGGTTTGATTTGGGAGAAAATGTTCAGCTTAAATTAGTTAAATATTTTTTTATAATGATAAATTGAAAATTTATATTTTTCAGTAAAAACTCTGTTGGGACTTTTTCGGAAAAAAATAGCTGATTTGGGGAAATTTTCAGAAATTTTGGGGAAATTCACTTTCGACTATTTTGCAACACTGTGTAAGGCAGAATGGGTTGTTTAACTACCTATCCAGTTTTCTATCATTGTCGCCTCACAGCACCGCGTTTCTTGATGTATATTCCTTGAATTTGCTCTGCGCGATCCAAAAGTTGTCGGAATAAATAAATATAAACCGCGTATCAACTAAACCTTCTTTAATTCAGAAAATGTACGTAGTAATTGAAATCACTAAATGATTTGTCATTTTATTAAACAAAATTTCTTAATTTAAATAGGTTTGTGTGAATCAGGGTTTATGACTAATATACAAATATATAGGGCCCCGGAGATGAAAAAGTTTCCGCGAAATAGAGGCATCAGTTATGAAGGTTTAATTGCACCTCAGATATTTTAAATTGTAAATAAATAGTTATTTTTGTAATATAAATTGATACACATTCCACGAATATAATAAAATAAAATTACTATTCAAAATTTCTGGTGTGAATTCGGAATTTCTGAATAAAATAATCCGCCAGATTTGGCAACACTGATAACAATAATATTATCCTTAGTAAAATACAATTACCGTACGCAGTCATTAAGTTTGCTTTTGTAGTGTGTTCCCATCTTAAATACAAAGTGATACAACTACCGTATTTAAACATTTTGCATGTAAAGATTTTTTTTTTGTACTCCCTACCTTAGTATAAATAGAATAAAGAAAATTCATGTAGTTGCAATAAAATTAAGAAAGAGTTTCCGTATAACTTTCACTTTTCATGCTGTAAAGTTCTAAATCTCGGTAGTATAATGAAATACATACGTAATTTTTCTAAATATAATGTTTTTCATACCGTTGTACTCATTGTAAATTCCAAATAATTTTGTGTAAACCTGAATTCAAAGCTATTATATTTTAAGCCTGTACGAATGATGGAAGAATTAACAAGTTGAAAATACCGCCCTCTTACGACTGATTGTGTTTTTGCATGCTAGAAAAGAGAGAAAATATAACTAGAAAACTCCCGATGAGAATTACAAAATATTATCCTTGACAAAAACGAGTAAATAGGCCGTATGTGGAATCTGGACTGAAAACCCACTCCTCTGTAAAATCAATGTGACGTTTGAATGTTGACGAAACGAAAAGTTTCGGTTGTGTCTTTACATAAACGAAGGATAATGGAACCAGGGTTGGTACGCTTTTACCACAATTTTTCAATGCATGCAACATTAATTTTAGACAGATTTGCCATGTCTCCGGCTTTCTGCACACCCGTAATTTTCTACAGAAAATGTTGTTCTTTTAAATTGCAGAATGCTCCGGTCAAATAAAACAATATTTTCTGTACTAAAATGCTGGTATCCAAAAATCCGGAGACTTGGCAGGTCTGATTTTAGGCATATTGTTGGTTATTATGACGGGCCCAGGCTGGTCAGCTAGGTCTAAATAAAATAAAGAATGCACATGAAGTTGTATTAAAATTAACCCCTTGGGGACGAGCGACATGTATACGTGACGCATAAGATGCTCAGAATCCTCGATTTTTCCCACCAGTTATTTTTTATTGTAAGCTTCGCCTTATTAAATCTTAGCATTTCCGCGATTCAATTAGCCGAAAATTTCTGTTTTGAAAAACCGGTGGTAAAAGATTAAAAATTATGTAAAAGACGCTCGTCGCGAAGGGGTTAAGAAAGAATCCACGTATAACTTTCAAATATTGCAGTCAAATTCTAAAATTTAGATCTCGGTTAAGGAATGAAATAAAGATTTGATTTTTCTAAATACAGTTCTTTTCATAAACATTTTACGACTTGTCATTCCCATCGACATTTTAGTAGTATTTTTATCGCTCAACCATGGGTGAACGATTTTCATGAATCAGTAAACTAGGCATTAAAGAGATAACTGGGCAAAATACATTTATAAAACTTATACACACGGTTCCTTTTACAGAATGTGGTGTGAATAGTTTTAAAATAAAGTAGTTGATTAATACTTATGATACAACGCATAGAATGCATAGTGTGGAAAACGGCTACAAAATAGTACTAAAAAATTGAATCCGATAAATATAGAACGATGTTGAAAAGATAATGGGTCGATCGCAGCGACATTTTCTAGCAGTGGCGTAGACAGAGGTCCAGATGGTTTGGATACCACTAATTTTATATAAAAAAAAATTTGCCTTATCTAAACGGAGAATTTTCATCGGTTATTGAAGGTGAAGAAAACTTTATAATATTGCTGGTAAGAAGAGTATTTGGACCCCCCCCCCCCCCTTCTCTAGGTACGCCACTGTCTGCTAATGTTTCAGCTAGTGGTAAATATTTTAAATAATTAAATTATACTCTATTTTCTTTGACTTGGATAGTGAACTTTGACTTGGACTAGTGATTTTCATATGCTTTGAAAATATGAATGATGTAGATCATGGCCAATAAACGTGATACGCATTTTTTTGTGCCTGGTTGCAGTACTCGATACAAGACAGCAAACTAGAAACTATCTTTATATATCATACCAAAGGATGTATCTCTTCTAGAAGAGTGGAAAAGTTTAATTCCCTGATATGATAAAAAACTAACTTCAAAATTAGATACATATGAAATATACACTTAAAAGAAAATTTTATTAACAGAAATTATGTTAATTTTGTCAATAGTGAAACGGTTACTTTTGTTAGAGGCAAATCGATTTTAAAGCAGATGTCGCTGCGATCACCCTATTCGTGTACCGCATCGTTGCACGTTTATCGGCTATAATTTTTAAGCACTTTTTAAAGCATTACCAATTTGGCTCTTTTTAAACTCGGAAATTTCGCATTCATACCAGAAATTCCCTATATTGTTCTTTTCCTTACTTGATGGCAGATATTACGTGACTTCTTAAAGTAAAATTTCGTGTTACAGAATTTACGATTTGAATTCAAAAATTTTGAATTAAAAAACGGTGAAACCGTTTTCCACACTTTGTATTCCAGGCACTGTACTTATGACTAACATATTTTGACGTATGTAGGCATTAGAGATGTCGTGAGAGTTGTGAGACAATTGTCTAGATATTCTTCTTAACAAGAGTAAAAGCAACTGTTTTAATTAAAAAAAGGCTAATATCATCATTTTAAAAATGTAAAACAGTGAGAAAAGGGAAACATAATAATACTACAACCACTGTATTTATAGTAGTTGCAACTTTGAATAATTACAAGTTAAAAATTTTTAAAAGTACACAAATTTTAATATAAATGTTACCCGTGAATTGCTAATGTGTTAATGATCGGTAATAGATTTTTCAATAAAAAATATTTTTTATTATTGTTTATTACAGGGTTCGTAAGTTGTTACTATAATTATTTAATAGAATTTTTCTACTTAATATTTAAATATCAGAAATTGTTGCCGCATCCTTTAATTGTGGGAAATGTAATATTTTTCTGCATTTAAAAAAAAAATCTAATAATTCTATTAAAAATTGTGGTAAAGTCTTACGAACCCTGTATTATATTTCATTATCTACATCTCATCTTGTTTAGATTAAATTGTTGAAAAAAAAAAAATCACACTTCTGAAAGAATGCGTAATTCGTTAACATAATATATGATTCCTAACCTGGCCTTTCTAAATGACGTCCTCGAGGTTGCACCTAATTCATTCAAATATATATTCTAGATTTGGCCTTCTATAAACCTACAATCGTTAGGCAAATATCGGTGACTCAAAGATCTATTCTTCTTTTTGCAATTCATTTACACATATTAGATATTTTACATAAAATTATTCAGATGCGTAAGGTAATTTAAATGAAAATGTCATTCAGGAACAAATTGTAAGGGCGTGCTAGTGTCTTCAAGCAAAAATATAGTAAAAGAAAGTAATAGAAAATATTAAAATACTGTAAAACCCCTAAATAGCGAACAGCTCAGGGACGTGAAATTTGCCCGCTTTCAGATGTAAAAATGTACCAATGTATAGTCACTGCCAGCCATTCAGCGGGTTCACAAACACTTTAAAATCAGAAATTTCTGAATACTAAATTTGACCTTATGACTTCATGGAATCTTCTACGATTAAACAATGATATATTTAGTTTATTAAGGGAACAGTGGACGTTTAAAACCATTTTTTTTTCAATTTTCACTCAACTGTTCTGAAATTTTGCATACATAATAAGTCAGAAATTTTCTAAGTAAATTAACGAATTTTATTAAAAAAATGTGTGTAGTTAATTAAGTTATTAATTAAAATATGTTAATTAATTACTATAATTAAAAATGCTCCATGCGCAATAAATTTGGCTTTATGAACCTGGTGTTTGGTTTGATGGTTGCTTTATAACATTGGAACAAATGTTGCTATGCATTTTAAAATTATAACAAATAGTTTGAGGGGAAAAAAACTTTGAATATTTGCACTTGAGCACAAAACTTGAATATTTGCACTTTTTCGTGAAATTTCATGAAAAAATGGCATATAACTACCAAATTTTCTTTTTACGTACAATAATGTATGCATATTAATAGCAAGTTTTGAAATATAGCATATTGCAAACAATAATGCTTAATATTATGAAAATTTCACAAAAATTAAAGCGCATGGAACTTTTTGAATACACTAACTCGACGAAAAATCTCATTTTGAGAAAACACAATTTAAAGTTTTATTTTTTGTGTAACTCGATTTTTCTGCAGGAAAATCAGTACGAAACATTTAATTTTTGTAAACTATATTAACATTGTTTAGTTTGTCCAATAAAACTAAAAAAATAATCAAAATGGGTGAAGTATTTTAGACCTTGAAAACTTCAAGTATGTATCATTTTTTATGAAAATTTCATACCTATTTTGCATTTGCATTAAATATTGCTAGATAATTTTTTTTACATATAATTAATGCAATATCAAAATAATCACTACATAGTATAAAACAAAGTCGCTTTTTCGGTCCCTATATCCCTATGTACGCTTAAATCTTTAAAACTACGCACCGGATTTTGATGCGGTTTTTTTTAATAGATAGAGTGATTCAAGAGGAAGGTTTATATGTATAATAACATCCATTAAATAGTGGAGAAATACTGTTATTTTTGAGGTTTTTAATGTGATGTCGTAAATAATTTCATTTTTTCCGCTTATACATTGCAAACGCAGGCTGAACCCTACAAGATTTATCAAAATAATGTACTAATTATTGTACACATTAAAAAGGTCTACAGAAAACACAAAGAGATGAAGGTTTTCAAGGTTAACCCGAAGCAAAGCGAGGGAGGGCCGCTAGTTAATTTATATAATATATACAATAATATTAAATTATCATTGAAAATACTCAAAAAATGTAATTTTAATAAATTTAAAGTACCCGTGAAAAATCGTCACAAATTGCGAACTGTCGCAGAAATAAGTTATTATAATTACAAAATTTTTCTTTTATGAACAATAATGCAGGTGTTTTAATACCAAGTTTTGAAGTATAGCATATTACAAACAATAATACTTAATATTTTGAAAATTGTATACAAATAAGACTCATGGAACGTTTCCAATATACTAAATCCACAAAAATTCTCGTTTTGAAAAAACGAGATTTAAAGTTTTTTTTTTTTTCATATAACTTGATTTTTTCCAGGTAAATCAGCACAAAACATTTATATTTTGTAAACCATAACAATATTGTTTAGTTTTTCTACTAAAAGTAAAAAAATAATCAGAATGGGTAAAGTATAGCCTTTGAAAACTTCAAGTGCATGTATATATCACTTTTTATAAAAAAATTCATACATATTTTGCATTTCTTGCTAAAAAAAAGAATTTACATGTAATTAATTGCTATATCAAGCTTTAATTTTTATATTGTATACAATAATAATAAAATTATTATAGGAAATATTCAAAATAATGTTATTTTAATAAATTCAGAGTAATCGTGAAAAATCGTCAGAAATTGCGAACTGCCGCAGAAATAAAGTATTATAATTACAAAATTTTTCTTTTATGAACAATAATGCAGGTGTTTTAATACCAAGTTTTGAAGTATAGCGTTTACTCGCTTTCAAAAAATCAACAAATTGAGATATTGCAATGCAACAAAAATTAATATTAGCTTATGAATAGAGCTTAATTGAACTATTTACATGATTTTAGAGCACAAACACTTACTATTTACAATATTCGTAACACTATATATACAATAGCAAGATGGATGAAGCTGATTTTTATAATAAATTTAGGTTTCATTTAAATTACAGCAACAATTACGAAGTGGAATCTAAAAATTGAATGCATAGAAAATAAGGGATCGCGAGGCGATCCAGAATGGAAACGCGAAACGATTACGTCTGGGGGGCTAGGGCGCGATTACGCGGGGTGTTGGTCAGCGTAGCGAGCAGGGGGGGCGAGTCCCCCTAGTGCTTTAAAATAACTAAACCAAGTTAAATATGTCCAATGTGCCCATAACTAGCAGCAGTAGATGAGCATGTAGATGCACCGTCAAGCCCTTGAATATATACTGTTATGACACAAAATACATAAGTAAGTGCTGTGCATTTTAAATTACATCTTAAACCAGAACTTTCACACGAAAACAGATTTATGAAATAAAACAAACTTGTTTATTACATTTTTTTTCCATATTTCAATTAATTACTGCTCAGGCAACCGATTAATAGCCCCACGCAGAGGATCATGTCATACTAGTGAAGGGCACTACAACTCGTTTTCCAGAGTCGATTGGTTGGTTGGTTGATTATTTGTTACGGCAGATTGTCAGCGCTATGGATAGGCGCGGGTGAATGCCCACCGTGGGGGTCTTTCTAAGGCAACCTAACACGTATGTACGACAATGTTCGAAGAAAACCACGGAAAACCCCGAACGGTTTTGCAGAGTCGAGTCTGAAACGACTCACTTGGCCGATGAAATCGACATAGTGGTCATAAATCTAAGATCTACATTGATCTTATTAGAGATACGGATAACATGGCTCCAGGTACTCTGATTAATAAACTAGTTCCAAGCTTCAAAGTCATTACTCGACTCACCTTAGGACGTAGGGTTGGTTGGTTGGAAACTAATTCAAAATAATATTTATCATGTAGCAATATTTATTGCAACTAATAAAAACTAACAAACATACACTTTTTAATCGGCAAAGACTTTTCTCACATTTAACAAAAATTAATTCTATACAGATTATGTTCATTTAAAACAGTGATTCACAAAAACAGCTCCATAGGAAGAACCACGGGGAAGGACTATTGTGTCATTCCATAAATAGAACTAAAATGTGTTCTAAAAAAAAAAAAAAAAAGAAAAGAAAAGAAAAATCCTCTGATCGTTATTGCGGATTTTTTTTTGACAAGTGTGTAAAATAAATTTTTTTCCCGGATTCGATAAAATTTCCAATAAGCTCAGTGCAGCAATAAAAATTATAATAATGTATTTTATTTTCTCATAAATGTTATATGTTTCATTTTTGAAGATTACTTTCTGGTGATCACTTTGTTGTGAATGGTGTCACCTGAATATTAAGTTTAAACATCAATTGGTGGCTGTCTTTTATTTTTATTTACTTTAATTTTAGCTGCATTACTTTTATCGAAAAATGATAAACGCTCTTTGATCTGCTAAATAAAATCTTTGCATTTGTGAAGAAATATAATTTAGTGAATACATAAAAATGTAGAATAAAAGAACCATAAATAATCAGATACCTGATACGTTTGTTTACATAGATCCATAAATACGCTTTTACCCGACCCCCCCCCCCCCCTACTAACCCCTTTGAATCAGGGAAAGAACGGGAAAGTAGAATTCTGAAAATAACTTCTAAATCTGGTTTCAAATATGAAATAAAAAAAAATCAAGCAAACAAAAAATTGATTGGTTAAACTTTTTAAAAATTACCTATCATTTAAAAAAAATAATAATATTCGAATATTTATATTTATGAAAATGAATTAAAATAAATTAAATAAAGGATATCCATTTTTCTATAAAACATATCGTTTATAAAATAAATTCAGCAACAGAACGTATTTATAAAAATACCAAGCGATGTTGTATGTTACTAAAGTAAATTTTAATTTATCGTTCTTCTAATTTTTTTTCTACATTACATGAAACAAAAGAAATTTTAAACATCGCACTATTCAATCCTACTTCCTCTTTTTCAGAAAAATCCACACATAACAACTGCTTGATTGCATGTCCAGTGTCCAGTATACTGCAAATTCAATAAATCATTCACGAAACAGCTCGCCTCTTTGTCCCGCCCCTTCTATTGATACAATTATCCTCCTAATATCTGGAGGCACGGCAGTGTCTCCACCAAGTCGACAAAGCACAGCCGTAAGCATCCTTTTCTGTAAGCAACTCGCCCCACCAGTGGCTGAGAGGTTCTGCTCTCAAGACTGGTAGACGGGAGGTGCTGGGTTCAAACACCTAACACCTCAAATTTTATAGTATATAAAATATTCACAATATCTACTAATAATCAAATGTAGATTTACAAAAGTCTTGTTTTAAATATATATATATATATATATATATATATATATATATATATATATATAATTTCCCTCATTTCGAAGAAACATTATGTTTTGTGGTATATGTTATTGGCTGATTTTTTAAAAAAAAATACCTGTTTTTTTAGAAATATTTTAGCTATTTAAGCATTCAAATTTAAATTGTAAATATTGTCTGATGTTTTGAAAGGAGTTTTTACTTAAATGAAGTAATTATCTCCGTAATTTAGAATAACAGAATAAAAAATGACGAAAAGCAAAATGACCGAAAAAAAAGTTAAAATTACCGGTTGGTTGGCGCTACTTCCCTGTAAAGTTGTCTATCGCGCATTACTGTTCATTCTGCCGACTTGACTCGATGCGTTTTACATTACGCCTATGGGAGTGAATCTTGTTTACGGAGTAAATATTCTTTGTTACAGACTCGACTCTGCAAATTGAGTCAAAGCGACCTTCCTTAATGTCAGTGTGGCCCTCGGACAAGCGTCTGGGGAGAGAACGACTGCTAATGGTACGACTTAGAAAATTTCGGCTTCTGATTAACTCGTTTCTGCGCATGCGTCAGCAGAGGCGAAAAGGGAAAAAATGCTTTGATTTCTTCCCTTGAGTGTACCGTACTGAGGTATGGATCTTCCCTTTTCGTTGTGTATTTGTTTATGAGGTGTTTGAAAAAGTTAAGTGAAGTACATTTCAGCGTTTATGTGATTTAAATTTTAAGCTTTTATGCGATATAAACTCAGTGAGCAATGCAAAAACATCAAATGGTTTTAAAAGTTTATATATACGTATATATATATATATATATATATATATATATATTCTGGTTTTATGGTTAGCGCTCTTTAACACAAATGACAAATAAAAACAACACTAAACATGGACAAGATTGGAAGACAATTAGTAAAGAGCATTTTGAATTTTGTTATATCTGCTTTATTTACGGAGCTCTTCTGAAATATTATTAAATACAAATTTTTAAGTGTTATAAATGACTGAATTTGTAAAAAAAATAAATAAATAAATAAATAAATAAATAAAATAAAAATAAAATAAATAAAAAATATGTATATGTGTTGAGCTATTTATAATTTATTTTGAGAATTTAAAAGTTTTAAAAAAGAGATACATTTCCATTAGCATCAGTTAAGTAATAAATTGTTACCAGTAATCAGAAATAAAAGGATTTCGAGGTTACCCCCCCCCCCCCCCCCCCAAGAGCATTTAAAAACTGATTAAATATATACAAAACTCCTTGTGATAAAATTACAATATGATGTGTAAAAACGATGGTGAAGAAAAACATAAGAAGCATAAAATGTTTACCATTCATTTGTTTCAAGACCTCATAATAGAAACCTCTATTTCAACATAAAATTAAAGACAAAATGAGAAGCAATAGTAGCAAAATAATACATTTATGTTACTGCTACTGTTCTTTCTTATGTTTTTCTTTGAAAATTGAAGACGATTCTCTTTTATGAACCTTTTAACACATAAATGCTAAATTTGTAATGTTGTATGTACTTTTCATTACGCCAGTCTTATATTTACTAAACACTGTTTTATGGGCATGCAACACAACAAAATTGTTCATCTAATGAATAACAATCACAAACCCTCCCAGATGAAGATTCTGGCTGCACTACTGAGTCAGATACTTAAAAAACTTATTGAATAATTTAATTGAATTTAAAGTGATTTCTCTCTATTGTGATGAATAGTTCACACTTTCTTCTTTTTATATTATGTACTTTTAGAGGGGATTAATAAGAAATTTTATCTTTAAAATTATTAATCATAAAAGTCAACACAGATAAAAATGCCTGTTATGAATACATTTTTTTCTTTTTTTTTTCTGTTGTCTGTAAAAGATTTAACTGTAACTAATGTGTTTAAATGGATTAACATAAATTGATGTCTTAAATAATCTAAATTGATGTTTTAACTGTAATGTAACTGTTAGAGCATATTTTAATTCAGTTGGAAAAATTAGGCTCCAAAATAGAGAATATCCATGGTCAAAGTTATAATAATGGAGCAAATATAAAAAGGATCGAATTGAGATGTGCAAAGCACATTTTAAAACGAAAATTATAAAATATATTTTCCTTTGCCCTGTTGATGCTATTCATTGAATTATAAATATATATATTATAAATATATTGAGTTATAAATAATGCTACAAAACAGTTCAATTTTTTTTTTCTAAAAATTTTTTTAATGTCTGTTTTTACACTGGATACTCAGAGTTACACCAGCACATAACTTCTTTAACTTTAAAACATATTAATATGATTTGATTAGGAATAGGGATGAACCGGATATGGATTTTGCCGGATATCGGATTTCGGATATCCGAAGCTCTTTGCCTTCCGGATATCGGATATCCGATCGGATATCCGGCACTAGATATGCTGTTTTTAGTTATGGTGTATGCTTACTTATTTCTTTATATAATGCCATCTCAGAACAATAAATTGCAAACATGTTTCACACATCATTAAAATTTTTTAAATATATTGAAATATAATTTACAAAAACTATATCTTTAAATATATGTATATTAATAATGTTGCTTAAAAAATGTAATTTAAACATTAAAATATTCTATTTATTTGTTTGTACAATGCTGTCAGAAGTAAACAAATTTTAACCATAACACATTTATTAATATACCTATAATTGTAGAGTATTTTCACAAATAAATACATTTTTTTTAAAGCATAAAATATCTACTAATATGGCTGAAGAGTTATTTTCTTCAAATATACGTTTAGTTGATGCTTTTTTTCTGTTTTAATTATTTAATACTGTTTTACTTTAAGTCACATTTAGTTTTATTTTAAGTTAAATTACTTTTAGAGATTTATAAGTAAAAAGAAAATTACTTTTAATTTAAAATATTTATAATGAAGTTATATATTCCCTTGTAGTTTTATACAGGAATGAAACATAATTTCAGGTTATGCATTAAAATTCCTTTATTAAAAACTAGCTAACCCACCCAGCATTGCCCGGGCCCATGATAATAACCTTAAACAGAACTCAAGTTTGAATGATTTTTTTTAAAGAAGCTGCACCAAGGGCCCAAGGGGCACACAATAAGTTCAAGGGGCCCTGGGTTCTAACTGGAATGTTGAAATGGGGAATAACTAAATGAGAAAAGGCCCCAAAAACAAAGAAGATCGAATTCAAAGGAGGCAAGTTATTAACAATTTAGGGAACAAAAACTTCAAGGCCCCCCTCCCCCATACCGGGCTACAGCAGGCCAGGGTCTTAACTAAGAAATGGGGGAATAACTAAATGGAGAAAAGACCCCAAAAACGAAAATGATCGGATAAAAAGGGGGCAAGTTATTAACAATTAAAGGCACAAAAACGTAAAGGGACCCATGTCACAAAAAATTAAGTCTGATCCTCAGGTGCATCAGGACCTGCCGTAGACTATCCCCACCCAAATTTTCAGACTCCTATGTGCGGTAGATTTTAGTAGCTGTCACACACACACAGAGCAAAACTTTCTTTTATTAGTATACTAGCTGACCCGCCCGGCGTTGTCCGAGCCCGTGTAATAAACTCGAATCTTTAAAAAAACGAAACTCTGGCCAAGGTCTCCGATGCTTCGACACCGTATACCGGGCATGTTCGCACGCTCTGGAAAATCTTTTATTTCCCCCCTACCACCGCCAGGGGAGCAACCTCTTTTGGAAAGAACCTCTGAGACAGGTCAACGTTGCCTACGGTACTGTATAGTAGGCGTGCGACAAAATCGAGCTGGTTTCGAGAAGATGGAACATTATAAGCCGAGTTATTGAAATAAGGCACAGTTAGAGAAAATAATCATGAGTGAGGTGCCAGGTGAAGGGGATGTTCAAGTGTCCTTCAGAAAACGACTAATTAGGAGGACTACGATGCATCTTTAAAAAATCGTTCGTTTGCTTAAGCTAGGAACTTAATTACAAATTTGCCTTAAACTATTATTCGGAAATAGTGGTAACCGCTACTCAAATTTACTTTAATGTTATAGAAGGTGACTATTAAGTTAATTATAATGTTTGGAATTAGTTGCGTTGAAATCGGAAAAATAGTTGCGGAGATACGGAAAGGGGGCATAGTTAGAGAAAAAAACTTTGAAGGAGGGGATGTTCAAGTGCCCTTAAGAAAATGACTAATTAGGAGGACCACTATGCATCTTTAAAAATTCGTTCGTTTGGTTAAGCTGGAAACTTAATTACAAATTTGGCTTAAACTATTATTCGGAAATAGTGGTAGCCTCTACTCATAAATTTAGTTTAATGTTATAAAGGGTGACTATTAAGTTAATTATAATGTTTGGAATCACTTGCGTTCAAATCGGAAAGATAGTTGCTGAGATACAGAAACGGGGAATAATTAGAGAAAAAACCTTGAAGGAGGGATCGAAGGGGAGGGGATGTTCAAGTGCCGTTCAGCAAATGACTAATTAGGACAACCACTATGCATCTTTAAAAATTCGTTCGTTTGGTTAAGCTAGTAACTTAATTAGAAATTTGGCTTAAACTATTATTCAGAAATAGTGGTAACTGCTACTCGTAAATTTAGTTTAATGTTATAAATGGTGACTATTAAGTTAATTATTATGTTTGGAATCACTTGCGTTGAAATCGGAAAAATAGTTGCTGAGATATGGAAACGGGGAATAGTTAGAGAAAACTTTGAAGGAAGGCCCCGGAGGAGGGGGGGGGGGGGGTGGCGGATGTTCAAGTGACCTTCAGCAAATAACTAATTAGGAGGATCACTACACATCTTTAAAGATTGATTCATTTGGTTAAGCTAGGAACTTAATTTGAAATTTGGCTTACACTGTTATTCGGAAATACTGCTAATTGCTTTTTAGAAATACACCTTGAAGGAATGAATGCTGATTTTTACGATAATTTAGTAAAAATGGAACTAAATGGAAAAGTTCGGAATATTATTACTGAGATATTACAGAGAAACTGAGATTTAAAATAGTGTTACATTTGCCATTTTTATACAGGTATTCTGTATAAAAAACAACAATTAAATGCTACAGGTGAAGCTAAAAAAATGTTAAAATTGTTAAATGTAATTAGACCCTTACCCCTCACCATTCCCGCAAATATATAACAAATACGTAATCTGTTAAATAAAGTTTTCTGTATTAATAGTCTCTATCATAATGATATATGTCCTGTTTAAAAAAAAAACTTAAACCCAGATAATTATAATGAAGAAAACCGTGCCTACAAATGTCTTAAACAGGTAGCGTTTGTGTAATTTGCCGTGAGTAGATGGCGCTACATTAGCTTAGCTATATGCAGGTAACTGCAATCCATGTTGGCACTATTTCGTTATAAGTCCTTATCTATGCATCGTTACTCTGATTTATTTAATGTGTTCTGAGAAGATATTCTACACAACCAACCAACCGAAGAAAAAAAGCGTATTTTTAATGAGAGTTCTTCGTGCATTTTACCCCTTTCAGGGGCAAGCACTTGTGCTCCTGTAATGTTGAAATTCCCACCGGAATTTAGGAAATAATTTAGTTCAAAATAAGAATAAGCAATTTTTCAACTTTTTCTCGTCAAAGTTAAAAAAGTAAAATTTAATTAAAAGTTTCTGGTTTCAATCGGATTCAAATTAGGTGGTATATAATATATACCACCGCCCCTCAAAGGGTTAATTAATATTTCAGAAAGTAATTAAAATATTAAAATTCTGACGTTCAGGTACACCACGAGAGGGTTTGGACTACCTAAATCTAAATTACCAGCCTTCTAGGTGGGCTAGATTTTCCTAGCCATCGCCAACACACACACACACACACACACACAGAGCGAAACTTTCTTTTATTAGTATAGATAATAAGTACAAAGTTTTTTTAACATACAAGTTAAAAAACATAAATAAAAATAGGTCTGTTTAATTGTTTAACTTAGTAAGTAAGAAAATTAATAAAGTCATACTTTAATAAACAACTTCATATTTTATTTTACAATCTGACAGTAAAGGAACAATTTTCTAAAAGATGTAAACGTAAATTCTTAAATTTATTATAAAGAGTTCAAATGTCTATATTAGGAAAGCTGACTATTCTTTAAACTTTTGAGAGTTAGAACCTTTTACTTGTGGATAAGGAACGTACTATTATATTTCATATTTTGCATTATAAACAAAAGTCACTTTTATCAAGGATGTTTGAATACAATTTGCCATCATGTCCTATGCATATTATTGATAGAACTTATGTAATAGAGAACCGGATATCCGGCAGAGAAGTCGGATATCCGATGATTGCGATTCGGATATCCGATGATATTTCGGATATTGAAAAATCAGCCGGATATGCCGGATATCGGATATTTACCGGATATCCGTTGCATCCCTAATTAGGAAGTTGAGTTTACACTCTCTAAAGCTTCTCATGTATGATTTACCCACTGTACATGGACCATTAGGCGTTAATCAAAATTTCTTAGACAGGTTAAGAGAAATTCGGGGAGTATAATAAATCACTAGATAAGAAAACAACAAAAATTGTTTACGTATAAGTACTATGACATAAAATTTTTATAAAACCTAATCTAGTGTTATAAATTTTAGGAAACCTGAACACCAGATTATATTACAATTTTAGACTGTCACTATCCTTTTACAAACTTTCGCATTAAAGGCTTACAACATATCTCGATTTTCAAAAAACAAGTTATGAGCAATGTGAAAATAAATCTGAGCTTTGTAAGAACTAAGACAAAGTTGCATCGTTTGCTAAGGAAGAAATAGATATTGACATTATCGATTTCTACTATTTCATTCTATTTCAACCTATTAAAAACAAAAACTTATTATTATTATTATTATTTTAATTTTCTATATACATGTGAAAGAGTTTTTCCTCATATGTTTCATGAGTTCTGACTCATAATCAATGCGCAGTCCAAACTACTGAACATAGAAGAATGAAAATTGGGGAGCAAATACTTCTTTTGACATAAGCATGAAGATTGACATAAGACAGGATTTTTGAAAATTCCCCACCCTAAGAGGGTTAAAAAGGGAGTCAAAATTTTTAGAACACCTCACCATATCTCATCAGCCATTTTAGGTAGCAGCATGAAATTCCAGAGAAAAAATCTACAGAAAAAAATAATCAAATACAGTAGACTCCCTTAAATCCGCTTAGCTTAAAACCGGAGGTTATGCAGATTTTAGAATTTTGTGGCTTTCTGGTCACTGTTTTGTTTACATTTTTAAACAATAATTTGAATGTAATAATGCATTCGAAATTATAATGAATACTTACAATAAAGTAAAATAGTTAAGTAAAATAAAAAAAAATTAAGAAAATTTAAAAAACATTTAAATTTTTAAAAGTAAAGGTTAAATAAATAATGGATACATAACTAAATATGTATAATTATGAGAAATTTTTTCTTGAATTATTCAGTAAAACTCGCCTAATAAATGTACACTAATAATTCACATCAAAATCTTAAAATAACAAAAATTCTTTCATGTTTAACTGTACTTAACCAAAAAAGCTTGATCAATACATAAATTATTTGGTAAAAATATTGCTATCGCCACTGATATCAGCACTATCTGGAATTTTTTCAGAAATAAATTTATACATTCTTCATGAGAAAACATGAGTGGAATCAAATCAAACAGAATTACATATTAAAATGTGTACAGAATGATATAAAAAAAAAACCCTTACAGTTAAGATGTAGGTGTCAAATTTAAGTTTCATTGTTTACATCGGAAACGATGTGTGGATTTTAGGGTGGCAGATTTGTGGGAGTCTACTGTATGTATTCCAGTGATTTTACAAAATCCTTCCCTAAGGGGATTAAAAGGGGGGGGGGTCAAAAATTTTAGGACATTTCACCGTATCTCTGCAGTAGTTTTAGGTAGAAGCGTGAAATTCAAGATAACAAATATATTAAGAAAATAGTTAAACACAGGTAGTTCAGTGAATTTAGAACTATTCTGTCGCCAAAATCAACTTTGAACTGGATAATGTAAGATTGTACGAATAAGACGACAGATATATAAGACAACAATTTATTTGGTTAAAGTTTTTTTTTTTTTTTTTTCATTTTTACTAGATATATTTTGTTTGATTCAGGATTCTTTAATAGAAACCAACCGGCGTAGCAGGCAAAGGCTGCTACTATTGTATATTGTGTCAGAATTCTATCACTAATTGATTTAAACAATTAAATGATCTTATATTTTAGAAGTTTTGTATGATATCTCTTGTAGGCATGGGCATTTCAACTTATTTTGCAATGCTGACACACTTGATGACTTGAAATAAAAATGTATGAGTTTTTCAGGAGAAAATATATAAATTTTCAGCCGAGGAGAAAGCTAAAATTTCAAGACGAGTGGCCATAACTTGGATGATTGATTATTATAATCTATATATATTTAAAAATCAATGTGGATCTGGTAAGACAATTTCAGCTGATCTGAGTATGCACAATGAGCATTTTAGGGTGTTATTCTGTTGAGTATAGTGAGAAACCAGTTTTGAATTTTCACATATTATTAGGCTTTTGATAAATCGATTCAATAGTATATATATATATATTTTTTTTTTCAGTAAAAAAAGTTATGGAAATTTTTTTTCTTAATTATTATTAGAAAATTTTTTACCATCCTTAATATTTTCTTTAATTACCGTAAAATCCCGATTGTAAGACCCCCCTTTTTCAAAATAAAAAAAAAGGTTAAATTCGGGAGGGGGCTTATAATCGGGATTTAAAAAAAACATTTAAAAACCTGTTTTTATTATTAATTTAGAAGTAAAAAAAGGGCGAGAATCTTCCGTATTTCGGCAGAAAAAAAAAAAAAAAAAAAAAATTCCCAACCCTAAATTCCTGCCGCCCCCCTCCCCCAAAAAAAAATAAATTTAAATTTAAAAAATATATATTTTTAAATATTTTTTCTTTATTTCTTAATTAATTGTAACAATAGCTAATCAATCATCTAATTCTGCTCTCAAAATTACTGTTTCCCCCCTTTGCCCCCCCCCTCTGGTACCAAAAATGCATAGTTTAACCTTTATAACTTTTTAATTTTAAACTTAATTCAGACTTATTAAATACTCTATAAAAATAAATAAATCCAACCAACCACCTAAATTAACCCCTCTTCCTAAAATCTCGGCTTCTCTCCCCCTGCTCCCCAACCATATCTCCTGAAGATCCTCCCCCTCCAAATGCATCTCGTAAAATTTAAAATCTGTAAAATTGTAAAATAAAAAAAAGGACGAGAATCTTCCGTATTTCGGCAGATTAGAATACAAATAAATTAAAAATAAATTCCCCATCCTAAAATCCTGCCCCCCCCCCCCCCCCAAAAAAAAAAAAAAAAAAAAATGTAAATCACTAAGTATTTTTTTTATTTCTTATTTTATTGTAACAATAAATAATCAATAATCTAAATCTGATCTGAAAATTAGTTTCCTCCCTTTGCCCCCTCTGGTACCACACACTTGTGGTGAGTAATCTCATCCATCGTTGACGAAAGCAAACACACAGAAATCAGAATACAGAATTATAAAAATTTCTCAAAATAATTTAAAACATGTGCTGCACAATGCACGAATATTGAAGCAATATGAATAATACAAACACCCGGACCCGGCTGTGTTGCAAGGCTTACCATTTTATAAAGTGTTTTCCCTTTTCTTCCCAATTTTCCCTAGGCTTGTAGCTACTCACGCATGCGTAGAACATACTTAATCCGAAGCAAAATTTTTCTAAGTCGTACCATTAGAAGTCGTTCTCTCCCCAGACGCTTGTGTGTGTTTGTTCTTACGATGTACTACTTACTGTATTAAGATCTAATGAACAGAACAAATTTTTTTTGTTAACTTAACATCATAAAGATAACATAAAAATTTCAGCCTTAGCTTTATGAGCGCAATTTTCTTCTGAAAATGAGTCATTCTGATTCTATATGAGTTCAGGCAAACATTTAACCCTCACAGATTTCAATGGAAAGTGGGTGTGTTTGTTGTTAATATTAAGATAAAATTAAAATTAACATTTACACTCCTATGTGAATTAGTTTTTGGGAAAGATCAACGCATCAATTATCAACGCTAAGAGTTCGCATTATGCATGGGAAACAGGGTACGTAGATGAAAACAAATTACTGTTACGTTTAAACATTTTAAGTGTATTAAAAAAAAACAACAAAAAAAAAACAATAATAATAATCTTTAAAATCAATATTTCTTTATGAAAAGTAATAAAATAACAAAAAATGCATTACTAACCAAAGGTGGAGGTGCTTCTAAATTTATTTTTGCTACGAATTGTACGTGAAAGTATCCTTTACCTGATTATGGAATAAAAATATTGGGATTTTGAGTGTTTTTATTATAATTTTACATTTAAAAAATATTTTATGGGGCGTTCCAGTTGGAATCACTCAGAATCATTCCATGTCAGATCACCCAGGCCAGGTAACCCGCCATCACATATTTCAATGAAACTTGAATGACTTCAGTGATAAACCATTCACTGATAGAATTCATGATTACATAGTACCACAAGGTTTAAAAATGATGTTCCGCAAATAATGATATTCACTTCCCAGGTAGCACAAAGATATCGGCCAATGTCCTACCAATATTGGTCAATATTTCGAATGTCGCTAAATGTCGTACATCAAGTTTACAACGTCAGTCATTATTCACTGATACAACTTAAATTAGTTTGTCTCTTCTTTATAAAGAAAGCATTTATGAGAATTGTTTGCATCACTAATAACATTATAACACAGAATGTAATAAGTGTTCCCTTTTTAAGAAACATCTATATATTTAAAATAATTTTTTAATGCCCTATTATGAATATCTGCTTTACATTGGCCAATGCCTTAAAAATGATATTACTATTACAGCATTCGGGGATATCTATCGACATAGTAAACACAATATAACTTTCAGACATTTCAAGATATCTGACGTTTAAAATCTTGAACGGAATGTTCTGAAGGACCGCCCATTTGTATGTGTTCCATTGAGAAACATGTAATCTGTCGTGACATTTGTACAGAAAAATGTTGCCTATTTGAAAAAGTTTCTGTCGGAATCTATAATAGTTATTTATAAGTAAAAAATTATTTTGAAAAATTAAATAATGAAATTATATAGCGATTGCTATATAAATTTTTCTTTAGAATGTAAATTTAATAAAGAAATCTGCAATTATTGCTCTAGAATTATTTGTATTTATAAAATGTAATGTAGAGCCTTTAATGATGTTAAAATATAACAAATCTAAAAATGTGTTTTACACGTAATAATGGTTTTGCATGAAAAAAAAAAAAAATCATTTAATGTATTTTTTAAATTGATGCTTGTTTATACTTTTAAAGGAATTCTAATTTCCGATTTTTATAAGAACTATTTTATACTATAATTGAAAGAATACAAGTTTTATTCCAATAATAGATAATTTTAATAAGATACTATTCACCCAAGTAATAATAATAATAATTATAGCATATAATAATAATAATAATAATAATAATAATAATTATATAACAATAATAATTATAATTATAGCATATAGTAATAATAATAATAATAATAATAATAATAATAATAATTATTATTATTATTATTATTATTATTATTATTATATAACAATAATAATAATTATAGCATATAATAATAATAATAATAATTATAGTATATAGTAATAATAATAATAATAATTATTATTATTATTATTATTATTATTATTATATAACAATAATAATAATAATGACATATAATAATAATGATATATAACAATAATAATAATAATTACATATAATAATAATAATAATAATAAGCTAATAAGGCTAATTTATATGTGTGTTAACTTATAAATAGTGACTTGACTTTTGAGGGTATGTAGAAATATTTATGACTTAAAAAAAAAAAAAATAGTTTCTTAAGTTCAAAACAATAGGGTTGTTTAAAACTTCCTCTACAGCTTTGTGCAAGTGCAACACATGATTATTAAGATAGTAAGCTTTAAAATTTCCTGAGT
Organism: Maratus michaelseni; assembly: GCA_963931845.1. Lineage (NCBI taxonomy): Eukaryota > Metazoa > Arthropoda > Arachnida > Araneae > Salticidae > Maratus > Maratus michaelseni. The sequence continues at coordinate 263,464,840 of OZ007600.1, read as the reverse complement.
TTTTAAATGTAAAAACATTACTAAGTACAAAACACTTCTTCCATTATTGTTATATTTTTTAACATCTCATGTTATAGGCTCTATATTACTTTTTTGTATTGAAATAATACTAAAGCAACAATTGCAGATATCCTTATAAAGTTGATTATACCTTTCTAAAGATATATATATATATATATATATATATATATATATATATATATATATATATATATATATATATATAGGGTGTTTCACAAAGGACCCCTAACTTTAAAAATCAATAACCCGGAAACGGTGATAGATAGAAACATGAAACCAGTGGTAATGTTTATTAAAAAAATCGTAAGAATCTTATACATAAATCTCAAAATTTAGTTAAAAATAGCACCGATAGATGGCGCTGAGAGCGTTAAGAATCCTTCTAAAGAGAGTTCAGAAGCATAGAAAGAGTAGCCGTCGAAGATTTCGCCATTGAAATCTGACCGCTATTGCGCTAGTAGCGTATAGTGAAAATAATTCCGAAAGTGATGTATACCGTGGTGGAACGTGTGTTTATAGTGTTGGAGTACCACCAATTAAATCAGAGTCCTACTGCCACAAGAAGAAGTTTTCAAGCGCGATTTTAAGTCGCAAAAGACCCAGATGGGAAATTAATTCGTGAGCTTTTCAAAAAAGTTCAACAGACAGGCAACGTGTCCGATGCGAATTATTTTTACTATACGCTAATAGTGGTCAAATTTCAATGGCAAAATCTTCGACAGCTAGTCTTTCTATGCTTCTGAACTCTCTTTAGAAGGATTCTTAACACTCTCAGCGCCATCTATCGGTGCTATTTTTACTTAAATTTTGAGATTTATGTATAAGATTCTTACGATTTTTTTAATAAACATAACACTGGTTTCATGCTTATCCGGTTCTAATCTATCACCGTTTCCGGGTTATTGATTTTTAAAGTTAGGGGTCTTTTGTGAAACACCCTGTATATGTGTTTAAAAGTAGATTATATAGTTTCGTCCAGAAAATTTTTATATAGGCATTTTCTTTGTAGGGAAAATTTCACAACTGATGGCTCCATCAAATGCTTATAGACGCAAACTATACAAATGGGCGGTCCTTCAGAACCATCCGTTCACTTCGGTCAGGATTACAAACTTCGTCAGATATGCTGAATGGCATCACATATCTTTCAATCTTCAAAAAATTATATTGTTTTTGTAAATGTTGAAAAATTTTTTAATTAATTTTCGAAAGAAGAAAAAGATTTGAAACCTATGGATTTCGTTAACAAAAATAGATTTCTAGACATTTCAAATATACGAATTCAAGATTACAGCTCATTCCGCCGATTAGTTTTTGGGGTATGTTTAAAAGAAAGTACCCGCTTTGCAATCTGTTTTGTAAAGATTAGAAATAAACTGAATGTTATGTTTTCTAGTTTGTAAATCTTCATAGTTCCTAAAATATATGACAGAATGATTTCCTATTTGGTATCCTAAAGTAAAACTTACCAAAAATTCGAAATATGATGTGAAAATTGGGTATTCGAATTGAAAATTTCGAAATTTGATACAATTCTATTGCGGAAAAGCAAAATAGAAGTGAGTGGTAGACGCTCAGAGTAACCATCAGAGTAATCTTTCTCTGAGGGTAGGCGTTAATACAAACCGATTGGTATCTACACCATGATTTGCGGCAAAGTCAGTCGGGGGTATCTTTTTTTTTTTAACTTTTCTGTTCATTATTATTTATTTATTCATTACAATATTTCATTATGCACCAGCAAATTTTTCCTTCAGCTGTCTGTTTTGAAAAGTTTTTAATTTATTATAAATAAAATAAACTATTCCAGCAAATGTCTTAGCCAGTTTGTTACGAATTTTAATTCGTTCTCGCACGCTGAGAATGATTAACTAAGAATATGACATTTCTCTCTTCAAAAATATATTGAAATCGCAGCAAGAAACCCTCTTGAAACCATACAAGGCTGGCACGATTACCATTTTTGTGTACTATAATTTCCAAATACTAATCATTGCCTTATTTAATCACAGAAGGTTGAGATTACATATAACTACTCAGAATAGTGTTGTGTAAAAGTAGGAACCGTGCAAGTCCTGAGGGCTGCTTAATTCCTTGCTTGTTTTCAGCTGCGTTCGTAATTATATAAATACGTAGCACCTATAGTCGTCGTCTGGTCCGTCCGTCTGTCCGCATAGAACAGCGTAAAAACGACCCAACCGAATGGTTTGAAATCTAATATATATTATCGTTGTGGAATTTTGTCGAGTCATTTCCAAATTTTATGAAAATGGAATCAAAATTTAAAAAGATATTACTAAACGTTTTCTTCATTCTATTAAATCCTATCGTACATAATCTATATAATAAAAGCGCAAGTCATGTGACTGAGGAAAATAAATACGGGCAAACCACTTCCGTTGTCATATTCCAGGCGGCCATTTTTATTCAAAGTTACTTTTTCGATAAATTCATAAAATTTACATTTTTTTTAAATTAATAAATATAATATATAATAAATATAATATATAATAAATTTATTATATAATTAATAAATATAATTATATAATAAATTTCGATAAGTTCATAAAATTTACGTTTTTCGAAAGATCATTGAAAAAAATTGTTTGTTTGAGAAATCAGTTACATTAAAAAATGTATAGATTCTGAGATAACTTCAGCTGAAATTACGTTAACAGCCGAATATCTCAATCCATTAGAGCAGTGTTTCCCAACCTCATTATGGCCATACCCCACCAAAGAATCTGTAAAATACTAATTCCTGCCCCCCCTCTCCCTCAATAACGTATAATTCTTTTAAAAATGAACTGTTCTGTGTCTTTTATTTTGACAAAATTTCTTAACCCCTTGGAGGGCAAGCAAGTGGTCTAAAAATGCTAAATTTTGCGATGTTTTGACACCAGTAAATTTAAATAATGAATTTTTACCTTGAACTTGAACTTGTGATATGTTCAATGGGCTTCTAAGTTGCGAAGCAACTGCACACCCTGGCTTTGAGTAGGTGTATATCAAATCCTGGGAGAGCCATATGAAATGTCTAGCCGTAGTCCAATTGACTACATAAAAATAGAATAGTGTTAAGTATATCTATAAAATCTCAATCTGCAAAAAACAATACTAAATATTTTTATTTAATAATACTGGTGCCAAAGTTATATATATTAAAAAGTGGTATATATTATATACCAGTGCCCCTCAAGGGGTTAAAGAGGCTCACGTTTGGTATTAAATAGGATAGAATTGATATATTTTGCGATTAATTTTAGTATCTTATTTAGAACATGTGGACATTTTTGAGTACTGAGATCTCTATTTACATAATAATATCACAACTGCCAAATTCTATGATTTTCTGTTTTCGCTATTTTTTTTAATCATTTACAGAATTCTGCAATTTAAAAAGTAGAGGATATCTGTCCTTAATTACTAGTGCCAAATAATCATAGCAGTTGGCAGCTATGAACACAATACACAAGAATCATTTCTGGATTACCATCTTTATAAATTTTATGCGCTTTTGAATATTATTATAATGCATTTTCTTCATTTCGCAGACAGATATCTTCCTCCTTCTTTTTGTCTTGTGCGCAGTTTACAATTGTTTCCAATGCAGCAACCAGTATTAGTCTGCTATCATATTTTTTTAGTGTCTGGTGTACGCCAAATTTACAACTTTTCAATTGGAAATCCTTATAATTTAGCAATAAGACAGAAATTCTCAATCGGAGTCAAAACTGCACGCAATACAATTTTTCAGTATTTTTTCCGAAATGAGCATAAACAAATGCAAAAGAAAAATTACTTGATTTGAAAGAAAAAATATAATCTCAGGCTGTGGTAGTCTTCTGTACCTATGTTAAAATCAATTTGATAAATCCGGTAATTATTAATAATAAGCGGTTAGTATTAATAATCACCGGATTTATCATATTGACCGTAACATATATATTAACAATTGCTCATTGCTTCTTAATACCAGTACTTATAAATACCCCTTCATAAAACACTTTAACCCCTTGAGGGGCACCGGTATATAATATATACCACTTTTTAATACATAACTTTGCTACCAGTATTATTAAATAAAAATATTTAGTATTTTTTTTGCAGGTTGAGAAGGTAAAAATTCATTATTTAAATTTTCTAGTGTCAAAATATCGCAAAATTTAGCATTTTTAGACCACTTGCTTGCCCTCCAAGGGGTTAAAATTAAAGCAAAAGTATTTATCTATTTAATTAAACAAATATTATTTCCCAGACCTTAAAAAGCAAGTAAAAAATATACAATGGTGTTAACAGACTAATGTTGAGATGTTTCACAGCAGAAACTTAATATTGCATGTCGCACAAGAAAATGGAAGCTAGAATAAAATACATGAGTCGGAAAATTATTCTTCTAAAACATTTTTTGATTCTCAGAACTACTAATGCTGTCTGTCGATGATACAGTAACATATTTAACATTTATCCTAAAATGTTTTCTTAGGTAATGGAATAATCAAATATTTGTATAGCATTATGATTCACTGATACTTTAAAGTACTGTCGGAAAATAAATGACGATTTTACCACCCACATACGCGCTCAAAATCCTTGGTGATTCCTATCAGTAATTTTGAACTGAATTTTTTTTTTTTATTTAATCAAAGAATAGTGATTACATCTGCGAATACATTAGGCAAAACTTTCCAATCGAAATTACCAATGATAAAAGATTCTAAAATCTGTAAAGGACACGCGTCGCAAAGATGTCATGCACTTGAATAGTTTCAATTGTAAAATTTTCTTCATCTGACATAGTATTGCAGAGCGAAAAAAAAAATAAATAAACTCGTTAGTTGAAGTCATTGTCTAAATTCCTAAAATAGTTGCAAACCAGAAATATTATAGAGGATTTCTAAATATATTTGTCTAAATTTTGTTTCCATATTATATAATTATTCTGGTAGTTTTTTGTATTTGGAACTTTTAAATGAAAACTTATAATAAGGATGATTTTTTTACATTGTGAAACTAGTTATAAAACGAACACACCTCCTATGTCACGTTTCAATAAATTCATTTGCTTGCGCTTTCTACCAAGTATTAAAAAAGAATTAATTTCGCCAAATTAATGTATTGTAACGGCAAATTTTTGCAAAAAATCATGAATTGTAGTCATGAAATTTGGCGTGACTTTCAAGATAAACATCAAATGCTTATGAAAAAGAGTTTTTTTTTTTTTTTTAAATAACCATTTTAGTTTTATATTTATTGACCAGTGGCAATGACAGGTAAAGAAAGGGGAGAAGCTATGTGGTATTTCTTCCTTTGGAAAAACAAGGAGATCAAATTAAGAGAGAAAATAATTTATGCCAGAAAAATTATAAAGAAAGAAAATAGTATTTTATTATAACAGTTTGATAACTATGTTCTGAAGAAAATCATCAAAGCTTTACATTAGACTGAGCTATTGAGTCGGTTTGCAGAGTAAAATGAAAATATAAGATAAAGCTACGCAATAGCGGGGAATTAGTGATCTCAAATCTACAGAAAATTTCCTATAACTGTGAAAATTAAAATAATTTTAGGCGATTTATGAAAGACTTCTTTAAATATAGGAAACTTTTGGGACATCATAGGTACTTGCAAAAATTTGGAAAAGAGAATTTTTAAAATATATTTAAATAATTTCTATAGCACGGCGGTTACGGACTTCAGAGGACTTGACGAATTAAAAACACGATTGCTCAGTTGCTAGATTTCAGTATTTATCGTCAGTCAAATAAATCAAATTTTCCTCGCGGATGCCCCAAATTTTTTTATGATTTTCTTAAATCTTCCGATTTGGATTTGCGCTACAGATTTGAGCTTTTACACGATTAATAGCAGTGTGTTGGATGTATGTCACTTAAAGGGCATAAGCCAGATAAGTATGGTCTAAATGCCACCGAACAAATTTTCTTTTATTTTCGGCACAGATAACGGTGTTTAACTAACAGTATATTTACTCTTAAAAACGGTTTTTAAACATTTATTATTATTTAGAAAATAATACTTCTTGAAGTTTGTAAAACGCCACTTTTCTCAAAAACGGTGTACCAAATTTCGTAAAATCAAACCATCGCCCAAAATGATGCCATGGCTTCTCCTATAGATTCAGAGGTTAATCGGGCCCTGTTTAACTCGCTCTTGTTTTCTTGTTATTTTGTATCTTCTTTCCACATTTAAATACTGTGTTTACCCAATAAAATATCAGTTTCAACTGAGGTCACACCCTAGCAACCACCTTGGCAACCAGATGGGTGTTTTGTTTGCACGTCAAACATAGTGGATTGTGATTGGTTGGCTCATAATACAGGCTAGAAATGGGCAATTGTGATTAGTTGGATAAAAATTGGTGGACTGGTGATCACATGGTTGAAACTGATCTACACCTAGTTGGAAAACAAGTAATTTTTAACAAAAAGTTAAATGTACTGCAAGAGATTGTTTCTTTTTCTTTTTTGTCTTTTTCGTGTTTTTGTGGCAATTATGTTTTGGTCCCGCGACCCAAATTTCAGATCGATTTGAGTTTATATTCGTCTTCTGCTATTTTATTTTTTAAAAGAAGTTGGCAGATATGTAGTATTAGGGATTATAAATTCTTGACAGAGCACTTAAAAACTAATTTATTTATTTTGCTGGAAGGGACTTTTTTTTATGAAGCTTTCAAACAATAGAATGTTTTTTTTTTTTTTTTTTTTTTTTTTTGCTTCTGTTGCTTTTTATATAAGGTTAGGTGTCCATGTTATACCCATGTTCCTGATATGGCCATTCCCCTATTATACGTTAACTAACGAAACTAGTCGTTGGGGGCCACCGTAATATTTATCCATCATGGATATGCATAATATAAAATAGGAAAATACAACATGTGTAAACTACTTATAAAATGCATCGCAATTCGAATAAAATCGTGGCTTGATGACATCCTAAACTTTAAATGCTCTATTACTGAATTGCGCGTAAAAGAAACATCCTTATAACTCCAAAAATGACAATCCTATGAACTAAGAGTTTACTGCGTCGGATGAAGCGTCTCATTTCCAATTAAAATATAGCTTTGAATTGAAATTTGAATGAAATACAGGGTCATGCAAAATCGAAGAGTTGTTGAAAATAGGATTACAAATATCTCGGCAACTCATTATCCGAACGACTTCATTCTTTATCCAAAATTTATGTTTTTTTGTCTTTTCTATTCACTCCTTAAAATAAACAATTTCAAAAATTTTCATGTACCTTTTATCAGAACGAATATTTCGAGAGTCCGAAAAAAAATAGTTCCGGATCATCGAGGTTATTGAAATTCAATAAGCTTCTTCCCATTATTCCATACTAAGTACATACCCAATTTCAAGCCTCTAATCTCAATTTGTTCGGGAGATAGAGCGTTTTCAGATAAACACACCCACACAGACAGACGGACGGCAAATTTTTTTTTTCTAAAAATTTGTTTTTCGGAATCTCTAGTGTCTGAAACGTGTAAATCCGTCAATTTTTTTTTCGATTTTCAAAACGATTACAAGACCTACCCTATACTACGTATGATGGGTAAGTAATACAACAATTTCTTATAATGCCTCCAGTCTGGTAGGGCTACCCTAGTTAAATCTCACGTTTGATGAAAATTCGTGCATTAATTCTTGAGATATAGCTACCTTGAAAATCTTGAATATTACAGCATAACAGCGTCACCTGTTGGGCGGTATACAACAAATCCTAATCAACAATAACTTATGTCGGACCTATAACTGAATCTGAAGTTTTATGAAAATCCGTGCATTAGTTCTTGAGATAGAGCTATTGCGGAAATCTGGAAAATTGCAACATTGCAGCGCCACCTGCTGGACGATTTAGATAAAAAAGAATTAGCACCAATTTATATCAATGTCTAACCTGAATCAAATTCCGTGCTTTAGTTCTTGAGATAGAGTGCCCACAAAATTTTTGTCACATACAGACACACAGACAGACATATACAGACGTTTTCTAAAAACAATCCAATCGTGTTCAAGACCTTATATAAAACGTATAAATACGTCAAAAATCGGAAATTGAAAAATTTCACGAATCCAATATCTTCTTGTAAAGATAGAAGAAAGTAAAAAATATTGAAAATGGTAAATTTTATTTAATAGTAATGAAGAAAATAACAAATTCCATAGATTTTCATCCTGAAGTAAAATGCAATTTACATTATTGATCTTATTCATCAGAACGCTAACAAAATCTGAGAAACATCTTATGCCAGGAGCGGCGTTCGAGCTTTCTTTGGAGAACCAGAATACCTCTTTCTGGCGCCTTAGCACACTCGGCTATCTCGACTTTGCTCAACGTTCCTCTGAAATAAAAACAGTAAAAATCTGGTTTCACGCACTTTAGCGACGGAAAAAGCTCATTGTGCATGCCCAGATTATCTGAAATCGGTCTTTAAAAATTCGCTTTGCGTTTTAAATATACAGATGTTTGATCATAAAATATGGTTGAGTATTTATTAGAAGCATAATCTGATAAAGCATGGGCAAACTATGCCGTGTTCCTGCTCCAGTCCCCTGTCGCCAACCTCCTGATTTTTCGGGGCCCCAAATTTGGTATGCAATTTTCGTAAAGCTTATATTTTAAATCTCTTTCGACATTGTACTGATTATAATCAATATTTTGTACTTTTAAAGTAAAATAAGATTAAAAACAAAAGAATATATTTATCTAAATACGATTAAACATCTCAATAGTGGACACCTCGGGATTGCGGAATTCGTCCGTTTTTCGGAGGTAAAAATATGACAAACATGTATGTGTTGTGGGTGAAAAAGGTGTTTGCTAAATGGAAGTATTCGCTATTCGAGAATGTCCATTATGGAGGTTTACAAACCAACACTTTTGAATAACGGATACCTCTATTTAGCGAACACCTTTTTTCGATCCGTAACACATATATATTATTTTATAATTCAGAAAAGCGGACATCTCCCATTAGCGGATGAATTCCGCGTTCCTGAGGTGTTCGCTATTAAGAGGTTTTACTGTATTTAGATAAATATATTTTTTTGTTTTTAATCATATATTACTCTAAAAGTACATTATACTCAGTACAATGTCGAAAGAAATTTAAAATATCGGCTTTACGAAAATAGCATGACAAATTTTGGGCCCCAAAACACAGGAGGGTTTAGTTCTATGGCCCCAATGCAGTCCCCCATCAGGTCTTGCTTTTGGAAGAAATCCAACTGTGCTTTTTGATAAAATATTTACCCATTTGTTATTATCAAGAACGATTCGATGTGGTCAATCATCGCTATGTATATTGTTAAAATAAAAACAAGAACGAAAAATTATGCGTCAAGCACAGGTTTTGAAACACTTTCCATCACTTCTAGAATACTTTAACAAAACTCCAACTCACCTTTTAATAAGGTGAAAGATAAAAACGATTGATTACTGTTGGATTGATTATTATTGAATTGATTATTATTATGATTATTTATTAGATTGATTTAAAAGATTGGAAAACGCATTACACATTCGAAAACCCAATTTCAGGAATTATCATCAGTAGTTGGAAAAATATCCAAATTCTTTTGTGTATATTATGTATAGATTTGTATGTATACTACATAGTATGCTAAAATTTAGTCCAGTTAGGAAGCGCATAGCTCAGTGGAAATTTGCCATTCAGCAATTTCCGTCAATAAACGGAAATATACTCGAGATCTTTAGTGCTGCCCTGTATATAAACTATATAATTTATACACACCAAGTAGTATATAAAAAATTAGTTTAATTTAAAAAACGCGTACCACAACTTAAATCGCACTTCCAGCGATTATTGTTAATAGTAACACTGTAATCGAATTATTTTGTGTGTCCCTGTAAATAAACGATGAATGCTATACACACAATATTCTATAGTAAGCTTCTTGTAGTGCAACTGAGTGGTATATATCAATTTCAATATGCTTGAAATATTGAAACATCAGTAAAATACACCGCAAACGATTTTTTTCCATTACATACTTTATTTACAATACCGAGCATGCCATAGTAAACCTTATTAACACATATCAATTGCATGGCAATGCAATATTTACACGAGTTAGAGCACGGACGGACAGACAGACAAACTGAATTCATAAACCCTTTTCAACTATGTTGGAAAGTGTTAAAAATGGTTGCCTAATGCCAAAAAATAAGGGGTCCAAAATGGCAGAAATTCAGACGTTTGAAGTATCTGGAATAAGGAGGTATATCGGAGCCCAAAAGTTAAGAAACGTTGAAAAAAAAATAAGTCATTTTTAAACGACTTAAAGTTGAACCATCCATTTATGACACATATGTGTCTGAATTTCAGACATTTCAATTTACAGTGCAGTACAACATTTATTTTCATCTTTTAATTTGAGAATGACGTCATTTTTACCACCAGGATCATTCTAGCATTCTGAGATTAAGTGCTCGTTTTTAAATCCGATCGTTTACAATCAATGCATTTATCTTTTAAATATGACGTCATTTTCACTAGTAGAAGCATGCTTCTGATTAGTTGATTGTCATTAGGAAAATTTTATTTTGCGGTATAGAGATATATATATTCATCCCTCAATGTATCCAAATTGTGGTATGAGATTTAATCTAAGATCTTTTGCATTTAACTTTATGTACATTTTTTTAAATGTAATTTTCTATGAGCGATAAAATAAAGATGTCATCACTCCGGTGACGTATTGGTGAACGCACACTATAAAAATCCATGACTCAATGGTTTTTTAATTGAAACATCATTTTCCCCGGCAAATCATTTGCTTTTATGAACGTGAAAGCATTTAAATTGATAAATACAATTTGTTTTTTCTTCTCAACGCGTATCTTTAAAGCAATAGTTTATTCTTTTTCAATTTGTCTTGTGTTTAATAGCCATATCAATTTTTATTTTGGGGATAATAAGTATAAAATAATCTCAAAAGAACCAGTCTATATCCAGGTAAAGTTTTACTTTTTATTAATGATTAAAAAAAACGGTACTTCTCTATTATCCCGTCGACCATTTTTCATAACAAAAAACTATCGCCAAACTGTAAGATGAAACGCCAAAAATGCAGTCTCATTTACTGGATGTCAGAAGCATTATACATGTTTGTTATGCCATCAAGTGGTTTTTAATTCGACATTTGCGTGTATTTTTCATTATGTATTACTGATTTATTAGTTATTTCGTTAATTAAAATAAGAATTGCGCCCTGAAATTCTTATATTTTATTTATTTATTTATTTTGATATTCCAATGGCAACGTTCTCCCGTTTATTTGGCGTTACAATTTGGCGATAGTTTTTTCTTATGAAAAGTGGTCGACGGGATAATAGAGAAGTACCAAAATAAACTGCCTTTTTTGCATTTCTACATATTTAAATTGCGTAATTAATATTATACCGTTGCTATATTAAAGGCAATTTCAAAAGTATTGTATTACATCTGTATAATATGATATATACATAATATTTATAGATATAGAATGTGCTTATTTGTTATAGAAACCTTGCCGCGGTTGAGAAAACAGCGAGGTTGAATTTGGAGAGAGAAGCAAAATTTTCGAAAGCATTTTCTGACAACCTTTATTTAAATTTTGAAATCTCGTCAGATTATTATGTATATTTATCAAATGATTGCCAATATATAAAACGAACGGTACTTACGTATTATCCGTGCCAATTTTAAGCCAACTGCGCCAGGCATGAAGCCAATATTACTAATTATAGTAACCCTTATACATTGTTTTCTTGCTGCATGGTACATCCCTGGGAATAATCTATATAACACTATTCTGTCTTATTTACTATGCTTTTTATCATTTATTAATTTTACTAAAATAATGTTATTTACTATTTTTAACAATGTTATAAAATTAATAAACATATGTTACATTTTATTTATTTTATATTAATTACCATTTTTAACAATGTTATTTGATAATGTTAAATTACTGCATTTGAAAACATGATTGGCAACGATAAACACGATTGGTACTTGGCAACCATTTTTGGCGATCAATCTCCTGGCACGGATAATACGTAAGTACCAAACGAACAGGCAATTGGCTCAATATTCACACAATTTAATACATACATCGAGAAGCATTGTATTTAATGTATACAGAAATAAGCCATATAATATTGTAGTACGAAATA